>JBBDHG010000091.1:4432500-5756511 GCA_037951165.1 Lophius americanus
TTAGAGAAAATAAATATTCAGCACAATCCTTTAGCACATCTGAAAATGTAATGGGGTGTTTTGCAGCAACATTATACAATAAGAAAACATAATTTAATAACACACATTGACAATGAAGTTGATCATACTGATAACCCAACGAAAATGACCACTCCAATCTGGTTCTCCCCCTTGTTCCCTGCAAATCCCTATATGTTTCCCCCTTACTTACCACTTTCATTTCCCATTAAAGCCTTCTGTAACATGTAAAAGTGATTTCTGAAATGTGGTCCAATTGGACTATTTCATATGCTTTTCCTTTAAGGAAAATCGGGTCTGATTCGCATGGGTTAAGGAGCTTTATAGCAAATTCAGGTTGATAGTCTAGCTTAACTGCCAAACAAATCATACAGCATGGAAGTAAATCTAGCAATTGTATGCCAACAACATTGATAGTACATTTTATCAGACTTAGTAAATGTATATACTTTTGTGCACTGGATGATGTGGTTACGTGCAATGAATAACGTTAGTTTATTTTCAGAACATGTTTTACTTTTATCCGTTGTTGCAACAGGAAGCTGATGTGCTTTTTATGATGTCAGGCTACCTTTGATAGTTTGCCTGTGATGCAGCGCCGGCTGGGAATCTCATGTCCACACTTCTTTGACGGTGAAGCAGAAAATACTTAAATTGCTTACGTCAAAATATTTGCACAGTGCATACATCTCTGCTCCTCCACCTATCTGCTCATCCAACTGATGTTGTAGTTAGAGCAACCGTTAGGGAACTTAACATTGGATGGTTTGTCAAGGCTAACCCTAACCAGAGTTACATTTTGGAGATAACTAACAGAAACAACAAATCTTATATTATATAGAATAGATGTAATATGTCTATAAAGACTCAAGGCTTCCTGACATTAACACTTTGACAAATCCACTTCCGTTTCTGCCATGTCTACACAAAGATTATACACATGCATTGTCACAGAAAGCCTCCTTTTCCCTTTTGTATGCCGAGTCACCTTACTTAAAAAATAATCATTGTTTGACTTATGGAAACTACACAAAGGTGCAAACAGATAACTGATATTGAAATTCCACAAAAAGCGGTTGTGAGGAAGGTAAAAAGATGAAATCTGATTATTTCTGTCTACCAGAAGACAGACATTTCTTGAGTTGGATAGTTTGGATCAACAAATCAGATTATAAGCTCACCTGATACATAAAAGAGAAGCCTTATCATTGTCTCAAATTTCATAAAGTTGCAGAAGGTTCTGAAGGGAATCTTCAGCATTGCAAAATAAACAGGGGCAGACAAAGTTATAATGTATATCCCAACACACAGTGTTACTGTGAGGAGACTAGTGAACTCAGTAGACCATCTATTGCTTCTTGTAGGCATGGAAATGTATTAGAAATTTTGTCAAAATTGCAATATGGTTTAGAGCAATATCTTAATTGCAAGAGCTACTTTTCTTTAATATACGTAAAATGTGTCACAACGTTTTGGAAAAAAGTATTGAAGGGCTACAGAGATGGTCAAGGTTACATATTTCAGATATAGATATAGATTTAAGCAAAAATGCATGTCATGTACATATTGTTTAACAAAAGTAAAACATGTTATTGATAATGTTTGACATTAAAAACAAAAACTGTTAGATGTATACATTTAATGATCTTTTTGAAAAACACTAATGTAACTCGCATCAACTGAATCTGATACTAGAGGGATGGTTATGTAAAAATTACTCCCTTATATATGGCTCCCGTAAATAAATACGTAGAGTATGTGTAGTGAAATCTGCATTGAAAAAGGGATTACCAATTATTCTAACAATTTATGGTCTTATGAGCTAATACACTGCTCAAAAAATTAAGGGAACACTTAAATCACAGTCTGGATCTCGATGAAATAAACATTCAAGTTAAAAATCTTTATTGATATACATTGTGTTATTTGTTTAGAACAAAATTATGCACAAACTATCAATGGAAATCAAATTCATTAAACCAATAAGGACTGGATTCTAAATTAAACCGAAAATCAAAGTGAAAAACTGAAATCACAGACTGATCCAACTCCAGTGAATTTCATCACCATTAACTCATACTGTGACCCAGCTGGGTGTTTGAGCCCCACATGCCAAAGGGAGCTCCTGAAAAGGTCTTGGCATGCTCCTGATGAGACGGAGGATGGTGTTATGGGGGATATCCTCCCAGACCTGGACTAGGGCTCCTGGACAGTCTATGATTGGTGGTGGTGGTGTCTGATGCAGCGATACTTAACGTCTCGCTTGAGTAAGTGGCGCCTAATCACTCTGACCACATTAGGCCGGCTTATTGTCCTGGTCCAAGAGGAAGTAAGGGTCCACTTGACCAGTGTAAGGTCTGTTTTGGGGGGCTGAGTTTCATCCGGGTACCTAGCAGCAGTCAGTGTATCGTTGGCTAACCCGTGAGGTCTGTGAGACCATTCAAAGATCTGTCTCCTCAGACCGTCACTGACCCACCACCAAGACGGCCCTTCTGGAGGATGATGCAGAAGCATTACGTTCTCCAGAGTGCTCCAGGCTCTGTCACGCCTACCACATGGCTTCAGTTTGAACCTGCTCTCATCTGTGAAAAGAACGGGGCACCAATGGAGAATCTACCAATTCTGCTGCTCTCTGGTGAACACCAACTGAGCTCCACAGTGCTGGGCTGTGAGCACAGGACCCAGTTGAGGACCTCGGGCCCTCATGCCACCCTCATGCAGTCTTTTGCTGACAGTTTTGTAACAAAACAGATACCAGACTGGATGTTGGGTTGTGGTCCTTCAAAAGACCTTCCCAGCTCTCCTGTAACTACCTGTTTCCTGGCATTTCATCATTGCTCTTGAGACTGTGCTGGGAGACACAGTAAACGGTCTTCTAACTGCAGGCAGGGATAAGCCATCCTGGAGGAGCTTGACTACAGGTACTGCCTCATGTCACAAGTAGTGACAAATACACCAGCAGAACACAAAACTAGAGGAGAGTCAGTCCGGACAGATATGGAGAGAGAAATGGATTGTAGCCACCACCTGCAGAACCAATCACTTGTGCTTTATAAATGGACAGATTGATATCCCTGAAGTTAACTGGATTGGTGCCATACTGCGATGATTAAGCGTTGTCTTTATTTTCTTTGAGCAGTGTACTTCCAACACATTCAGAGTTGTGGAAATATAGAGGTACTTATCTGTGTCTTACCATTCTGAATGTCTAGGGCTTGGGGGTTGTAGACCGCTAGGGGCCGATTATGTCGACTCTGCTTCCTGGACTGCCTTGTTGGAGCAGAGAATACTGGGGCAGCAGGTGATAGAGGGCATGAATCAGGAGCATCTGAAAAGATCTAAATACAAAATGTGAATAAGTCTCTGCAAAGGTAAAAGTCACTGTAAAGAGTCTCAGGAAGAGCAGCAGCAGCAACATTTCTTTCGTCCAACTAACTTTTCTGAACATGTTTTAATAGGCTTTTTATAATGTTCGCTAAATGGAAAAGGCCTTCTGCAGCCATGGTATGAGTACCAAGGGAAATCTGAACAGCTCATAGATTAGAACTCAAAATTTGCATATGTGGGCATTCTTGTGCCAGAACGAAACAGATTTACGTGTTAAACAATTACCTCCTCACCAGAAATCTGGATCTATGATAAGGTGACATCTCTCCTCAGAGAAATTGACCCACTCTGTGAAAGAGTGGAGAATAAAATAAACAGGGTTCAGACTCGAGGAGGGCTGGCCAACTGGCGCGGCTTGTTTACACTGGGCCGTGTTTACATATAAACTTCAGATGTGGAGTTAAAAGAGAATAGGGCTGCAGAGGAGAGGAAGTCTCAGCAGAGCCTCTGACAGGATCACAGACGAGTAGAGCAGGGGGGGGAGAAATGTGAGAGCATGAACGAGAAAGGCAGACACAGAGGAGGGGCCATGAGAGAGAAAGTTTGTAGGAGAAAGGCGGATAGAAAAAGTGAGAAATCTGATATGGCTGAGAGTTTCTGCTCAGAGTTTCCCTCCTGCCTCCCTCTGCAGATGGAGGTGAATGTTAAACAGATACCAACAGAGTCTACTGTTGGTATCTGGGGGTATCAAAAGTCTGGAATGGAACTCATCTGTGAGCAATGTTAATGCCTGTCTGTCTGTCTGCTCACATTTTCCACAGTGCTACCACACTATACTTTCAAAATACTCTTGCTGCATTCTAACATGACATTTTTTAATTCTTGTTTGGGTGTTAAAACATGAATCATCATCCATTTACTGAGGGTGAATGAATACATTTTTGCAAGCTCACACTGCTCCACACCAACAAGACAAGTAATCTCATCCCTCAATCCCTTTTTCTCTTTTCACGCCGACAATTTTTCCTATTTGAATACTGATTAGAGGTGGACTGATTCCCATTTTCTTGGCCGATCACAGGGTTTTATAAAGGCTCGCCGGCCGATACCAATTCTGTCCGATTCCAATTTATTTCCATTAAAATTAAAAAATCAAAAGGAGTAATGTATTTTAAGTACTCTTATTACACATAAGAGTATATTTATAAGGCTGGTCGGGCTTGTGTAATGAGCATTTATTCTAACCTGTTGAAATGAATGTACATTCATTTGTATTACATTTCAGAGTGAAAATAAAACTTTGTGAGGCTTGTTCAGTCCAGTATATGTTATATGTTGGCTTTGTTCAAAGACTTCTGGGCTTGTGGCTGGCTCTGAGCTCCTCCTAGCTTTAGCCGCTCTGCTAATGTTATTGCTTCTGAATACCTTTAGTGCTGACACTTATTCAAGACATTATGATGTGCTTATATAAACTGTGTATTCATAACAAATACTCCAAAATAATTGTTACTTGAGAGTCAAAAAAAACTTCCAAATGCAAGTACATCATGGCTCACTGAATAATCAATGAAAACGAAAAGATAACCATGCTCTTAATCCTGGTATGAGCATCTTGGGTTTCCCCTATTGGACAAATCTAAAACTGATCCATATACTGTTCGTTAATAATCTTGTAAACGCTGCACTGTCCTGTGGGTAAAAGTTGGTTTGGATAAATTTTAATAAGTGAGAACCTAACTCCTGTGCCTTATTCTTTAGAGCAGAGAGAAAAATAAAACATGCATGTATTTATCAGACCACAAAATATCCATAATTTACTATGATACCTGTACATATTCTTTGCTATGTTTGCTTTGTATGATAATAGAAAATAGAGGTGGATTTGGCTTGATTTTTATGTGACTATACACCTATTTAAACAGCCTTAACAAACAAGATTCTTATTCTGTCCAAACATAATTCTAGTTTCAGGTACAGAATAGTATTAATATATCTTGAATCTTTAATTAAAAAATTATCATCCTTAACTATGAAGTAATTTCACACCATCTAGGCTGATAAACACGAAGGTGCTTCATGCAGCTTACTGACATTAAATCAACTGATTCAGATTTGATTCAGTACCAACATTGCGATTTGTGTGGCCTAGGTTGCCTAATTTCCGTTCTCAATTACAAGTTGAAACCGAATTGACAGAAAATGTTACTCTGATGAAAAAAATCCACGTTTCTCTATTATTATAGAAATACAAGTACAAGTCATTACCTTTTCATGGTGTTCAATGAGGATTTCCACCACAATGTTCTGGAATTTGAGATCCATGATGGCGGCTACAGTCTCCTCCTGTGGCCTCATTAATGTGGGGCCAAATACCACACCCAGGTTGGCCACAGTCATCAAGTTCTGTTTACTGTGAGCTGCAACACTGAGGAAAATAAAAAAAACGTTATGACACATCTCTTACTCAAAGGCATGACCTAACCTTTACTCATCTATGATGATATAAGGACCGTACTAAATTATGAATAATTCTGTTTGTATCTTATTATGATCAATAATGATTGATTTAATCAAGGATCACTTAACCGTAACTGTAGAAAGGTTAATTATATGAGCCAACCAGGAAATTAAGCTATGTAGGGTTATGCAACTGGTTATGAGAAAAACCTTTGATATACAGCACATGCTTTTTCAATGTATAGAATAAAAAAGCCAGATCTCATTCTGCGATCAATTTAGTTTGGTATATGACAGCTGAGACGATACATATAGTCAATACCTATAGATAGATTTGCTCTGATTCTCTGCTCTTACTTCGTGAAGTTGAAAAAAGTTATAATATTTGTGATGTTTGGAGGAATGAGGTCTTTGCTTTATACGAGGTAGTTCACTTCTGCCAAATGCAATATTTGCCTGAAGACTCTGACTAGTTTTTTTTTCCAGACATCACAGAGGCGCAGTAAACTGAATACACATGAGGCAGCATGTCATTTCCCCATAAACAACAAATTCAAATTTGGGATCATATAGATAAGTTTAGAAAATTCAGTTAATTAAAATTTATTTTGGGAGGTCAAAAAATGTGGAGAGAAAAAATATTTATTCGTAGATTTATGGACAGGTGAAGAGATTTCACGCTCAAAATATGATGACATGTGGTGGATCTTCAGAGAGACAGTTTAAATAGCTTCAAAGGATGCCTGTGATTACAAAAACATTGGTGACAACTCAAATTTATAACATCTATGAAACCATTCAGATAGCAGTGTGAAATTTTGGCTTTGCTTCCTTCCCCTGCAGGACATGAGGTACGCCAACATCAGAAAAATACTCGAGTCTCCCCAGTCTGGAGAATTTCACGCTGGATAATCCAAATTCAATTTCAATAGCGTTGCCTTTTTACCAGAGCTTGATTCTGCAGCGGGTTTCTATGAAATAAGATCCACAAGACTTTGACTGCCTCGGGGAAGAGGGATTATTTGCTTATCTTCAATTTGCTCATATTTAGTTTATAAAGGTTTGCTGAGGTAAAACCTTGTAATATTAGCCAATATGATTTCTTAAATCTTTCCTTCAATCTCACAAATTGAGTGACGAACAATCAAGGGGTGTATAGCATAATCTCTAGAGAGTGCTTAATTTGAGAGGTCCATCTCATTTCTTTTCCCTGGTGGGCTGCACAGCAGAAAGCTGAACATTTAATATTCTTACCCAGTAGCCACCGAGTAGATGGAGAAGAGATGGAGTGACAGAAGGGAAGGGGGAGTGAAGAGAGTGGGAGTGAGATAGAGAGAAAAAGCATGTGGAGTGAGAATGAGGAGACAGACAGGAAGAGCAGAAATGGAGAACTGAGAAAGAGAGGGGGTGGAGATTGCGTGAACTATGACCAAGGAACTATGAGCACTCACTTGGCCAGATGCTTCATAAGAAGCCCGAGGACTAGTCGATTCCTCTCTGGTAGTTTGTGGACCAGGCAGTGGACGGCTTGGATGCGAGACGTTGGACTACCACCCTCTATTCAAACACAGAAACAGCAATACACTTGCGTTAAACTACAAGCATTTCTGTGATCTTTCATGTGGCAGAGAGCCAACACAGCTGTGATTGAGTACTAGTAAATTCAAGCAGATGTGCATAGACGACATACACTGATGGTTTTAGCGGTAGATCCTGAGTTAAAGGCAGAGAAAAAACAAATAAAAATCACTTAGCAGAAGAGTTGTATTCTCTATTCCTTCAAAAGTCCTTAGCTATCAACCTCAAGTCTCAAGGTTTGAGCATGACAAATTCGAGTTTAAATAAATGATGAAGAGGTGTAAGGGTGATGCATGGGCTGAAGTGTTCAAAATTGGCAGGAGGGACCACTGTGCTGGTGAAGGAGATAGCTTTATGTTACGGTCTCTACCGTATAAAATGGTTGTGTTAAACCCCCTGAATCATCTCTTAAAAATGTCCTCACACTTGGGCATTTGATTGCCCACGCAGGGACACACAAGACACACAAAATATCGTTTCAATGAAAACGACAAGGACTTAAACATGGAAAAATGTTCTTATGGATGCCGTCATCAATCAAAAAGAGAAGAAGCTCATTGCCAATCAATTTTTTCCCACCTCATAATGAGAGCATTTGCAAGTGCCTGATAAAAATGTCAACCTGATCCAATTATGGCACTTGTTGTAAGATTCAAGTTTGGCTTCTTTAAAAACAGGACATACATAATTCGTTCTACATTGTATTACGTGTATAATTTTATGTGACAATAAAATCAGCTATAACTGATGTCATGTGGGTGAAAAAGTTTCGTTTTAGAGTTTAAGGTTAAGCAATGGACGATTTAAGGGCATCCTAATTGTTTAAGGTTAAGTAATGGACGATTTAAGGGCATCCTAATTACCACATATTTGTCATCTATAGCCTTTAAACTTTGCTCTTTCATGGGTTTATTGGCCACATAGTGTGGACACTATTTAAAGCATTCAGATGTCGTTAATCCAAAAAGTGAGATATAGACATCTGTGTGAACGTCAGCTATCTGGCAGAGTATGGTAACTGTATTCATTGAAGGGATAATTTTCAATAAAAAATACTATTCAGGGTTCCAGACAAACAAAAATAACTGAGAGCCATTGGCTCCTAAACCCCAAGTATTTAGGAGCCAAATGAAATTTTCAAGAGCCAAAATAAATCGATGTCGGAGTACAATGTTTAATGTCTGCCTTTTCATTTCCTTCTTTACTTTCTGCCTTTGTTTGCTCTACGCCCCATTGTCTGTACAATATATTCTTTGCACAATATGTGTCATGTCCAATATACTGCAATCTTGTTACCATAGATAAATTAATTAAATATCAAAAAAGATTTATTGAACTATGACAATTAGTTGATTCCTGCTTATTCAGGCTCTGAGCTGAATACCCCACAATGATACAATCCCTGGCGTTCTTCTGTCTTTTTCTGTCACCATGTTTCTTCACTGTGTCTTTTTCAAATTAATTGAAACCGGTAGTTAATTCTGTTTCTTTTTTTTGTTTGTTTGTTTGTATGTATCAGTGTTTCCCAGGGGATTGAGAACCTCAGATGTTATAGGGTGGTCTGGGATCATATTCCTCTACTCCAATAAACAATTTAAACTTATCATCAACACGTTGGTTGAACTGATACTGAATAGTGAAATGACAAGTCACACTCACAATGCACGATAAATTAAATTTAACGCAGTCCACAAAGGTTAAATAATGATAACAATAATAATAATTGACTGGAGATGGGTAAACATTTAAGCCATCAAAAAAACTTTAGCCACAGTCATAGCGAGGACACTGACCGCTAATGTCATTAGTCACTAGGCCACTTTTATAACACCAAAATCGAGGTATCTTTGCAGGATTCAGCAAATTATGGCTAGCAATACCAACAAAACCAAATAAAACATAATTTCTGACCAAATACCTCGATACAATTTTGGGGGCATGGGTGAAATTCAATTTCAGTCTAGGGGGGGGCACACCGAGAAGAGTAATGTCTTTTATCATAAACACTTTTCTCAATTCCCTCTCTAATGTCGATTTGATATTGCCATGACAAATTGCTCCTTCTAAAAACTTAAGTTCAAGTTCTCATCAAAAAATAAATTTTACAGGATTATGTTTAAACACATCTTGATGATGGTCGCACAAAACTCTTTTTTACTGAATAAACATCAAACACATCATGCCATGTATCTCAAATATAATGTGCTGCTGACAGCTACGTTAGCTAGCTCTCCTGCTGATGCCAACAGTAAACATTTATTTGATTTGGATATGTTGTTGATACTTAAGCATTGTCGCTTATGGAATGGAATAAATGAGAAATTAGTGGCAAACAAACACTGAATGTATTGTATCTTTGCATCTGAATGGTCGCAACTGGTGACTGGTAACAAAGCTCACAAAATTTAAAAAGTTAGTAGCATTTTGCAACCACTGAAGTGGCCATTTGGAGCCACTCATAAATATTTGAATATTATTTGAATATACAGCCATATAAAACCCACTGTGTGAAGACTCATACTTTGTTTATGAAAATACAATGCGTTTTAATTTCGGTTGAAGCATTAATGTAATTAAAAAAAATACCACTTCTTCTCATTGAGCCCCCTTAAATCTTTTATGAACGGTAAAAAATGTATCAAAAAAAAATACAAAAAATAAATGTATTCACTTCACTGTATATGTTTAATATAACCCGCTGAAGAGGAGTTAACCAAATTCCACCAGTGTCTAAACTTAATGTCAATTTTAGACTATTGGTAATGGTTTTTGCTTGTGGCCCTTATTACAATTAAGCAGTGTTAAAAAAAAAAGGGGTTCAAACTTACTTGCAGGGCTAATAAAGTCTTTGTAAAGTCCATAGGTCATCAATGGCTCAGGTAAGCTCCTTCAAACAGATAGTGAGAGAAAGAGAGAGGGGATAGGCAGAGAAGGGAGAGCTGAAGTTAGCAAGGGTGTGACAGAAATAGCTGGCACACTGTTTTATAGGGTCTGCACACAGCCATGATTAATGTGGCCAGGCCAGAAGATGGAATTAAATGGCCTACACATTGAGATAACCAAGTTCATCTGAAGGTACTTTCACACCGCAGCTGGCCATTGGCCAAAGGTACTTAACTTCAGAGGAAACTGAAAAGATAGACCTTACTTTCTTCCAACAGGCCAGATAAAATGCAAAATACAAGCTAGAAAAAAGCTTAGCACGGATTAATATGACAATAAGGACTTATTATGTATATCTAAAGATCCCCTCTATACGTGTATTAAGCCACACATAATCTTTTTATAGAAAAACAATAAAACTACACTAAAATTATTAAAACAAATCTCTCTTATCAAAAATTTGAGAATTCATAGGTTACCTTCAAGCCTAAACTCTTGCATTGTATAAAGTGAGTGAAATACACTGAAGCTGTCCTTTACTCTGAAAGATGAAACACATTACTAACTCCCTTTGAAATAGACTTTTCATCCGCATCTTTGACTCATTGATTTGGTAGTTAAGTTCCCTTATTCACACACAGCAGTGACTACTAAAAGCATTAAAGATTGAATTGAAAAAACACTATTATGATTTCATGGTAACACAAGTGAAAACAACCGTCTACATGGTTGGAAATGAAATTTAATTAAATTCGATTTCATTAACTTTGATGATGGTATTCTTTATTTGACTTCTGGTCAATAAAACTGAAACCAATTTCTGACCAATTTTAGGTTTTCAATTTTACATTTAAATCAAATTATTTTCACTACGATAATATCTTGCATTAAAAAGACTAAGAATAATTTGAAGGAGCAAATGAGGAACCAGTAACTTTGCAACCACTGGTGGAAAAATGAAATTTTTGCTGATGTGGTCAGACCATAACAGCAGCAAACTTACATTTAAAAAGCCTCAGTACAAATTTACCTACAATGTGAACCAAACATGAGATGCACACCTGTTGGGCCCATTCAAAGCATATAGAATAATTTCATTGAATTATGTCTATCCAGCTTTGAGGCAAATGTAAGCAAATTAACTTGATTATTTAAAGAGAGAAGTATCTGCTTGTCGTGAATATTTGCACAGTATATCTGAGGAAACTACACCACCAAACTCAGAAAAAAACACTTCTGTTTGAAAAAGAAAAAGCCAACTCAATTTGCTGGTAAGAACACATTTTGACACGAAACTAATTGGAATTGAAATGAAACTTTCTCAGTTCCTCGCAAACTAAACTCCAGCTTTAAACTTTGAACTTCACCCACATTATCTGTCAACCTGGAAGGAGTTGGTGAATGTGGAACGGGCGTGCAGGAAGCAGTGCAACCTCACGAGGCGTTAATTATAGGGAGGCACTTAATAATAATTCAATCTGTAGCGATTTTAAACAAAGACGGTAATGAATGAATTGCTTGATATTTAATTGAACCAAGACTCTATAATATTTGTGAAAGGAGAGCTGTCTAAAGCATCTTCAATTAACCAAAAAGGTGGATTTGACTCATAACTCTGCTGAATACGGAAGTTTTGTGGCATGTGAAATGAACCTAAATAATAATAATAATAATAATTCTCATATGAAAAACTTTATTTCAAAATGCACCCTTAACACAAATCACATATTTGACTTTTGGTAACATTACCAAAAGTTCAACAAAACCGCTTTATTGCGAGTGACGTTAGACTTGTACTGAGGTTTTACAAACAAATGCATACAATAAACTGAGCATATATATATAATATATATATATATTATATATATATATATATATATAATATATATATATATATATTATAAATATATATAAATCTAGTTCAGAAGGTTTGCAGAGTAATTTCCTTTTTCACATGTGTGTTTGTATGACTTACATTTCACAGATCCTTACCTTAGATAAAGCTTCAATGAACTCGTTATTGTCTTGACGTCCCAGTCCTCACTTGCAGACAGATCCTCTTCGCTGCTCGTCTCATCTGAACAAATTAAAGGCATTTTTTTTCTGTCTTTCAGGAAAATATTGTTACTTTGGTACATTTTAAATAACCACTTAACTTGTCCCTTTTTGACTTAAGCAGCCAAAGAACTCTGTAGGTACCCTATAAAGTCCAAAACTACAGTGTAAATATGTAACTTGTCATTTGCCATGTGAGAATAAAAGATTTGCAACCAGCCTTGGGACTCATGTCTAGCTCCAGTGGATATGGAAGGACGTTACAGCTTCTGTAGAGATGCTGCTGGTTCTAAACTCATTACAAGTTTAATTAATCCCTGACTACTTCATTGGCTCCACAGGGACTCCAGGACTATGTTGTGCTGAAAATTCAGAGGGCTTTAGTCACACCCTAAGTAACCTCTGATGAATTCCAGAGGATTTGGAACTGTAAAGTGTAAAGAGTTGTGAGTTAAGCACTTAGGCTGCATGGGGCTCTGGTCACCATACAGACTTTATTTATCTTTGTGGGTGGTACGGGGTCTGTGCAACTGGGAAATTTGTTTTATGATTTTATCTCAGCACAGCAGGAAGGAGGAATCTGTTTCTCTGTCTGTTCAGCTCACAAAATGGCCTGTTCTGTATCAACTTCCATAAGCAAAATGTTGTCTGTGGATTGCTTGTAGCCAAAGCTGAGCCTCTGCTAAATGTATGAATTGAAACTAATGTGGTCTGCATACGGTCTGTAGTCACAAAAGACTAATACAAACAGGCTTGGACTTGGTTAGTTCAAGGATCAAGGAAGGTTCAATATTGAGTATGCAACTCATAACCACAATAGTAAGAAATAAAATTCTTTGTTCTTGTTTCGTATTTTTTTATCTAGTAAACCAATCTAGTAAGACCTGAAGTATTAGTATATATATTGTCAAATTATTTACCATAAAAAGGAAATATGCATTTATAATTATATAATATTTAAAAAAGTATGACTAAGTCATAGTCCAATCAAAGATAACCAACAAAATATCATGTATTGAAGATAAATAAAAAGGTTGCAAAAAGTGCCACTTAAGAACGAGACGCACTAATAATCAACAAGTTTGCTGTGGGTGCGTTGGATTATACCAGAAGAAAAGGGGAAAGGATATGATGCAGGCTGTGTGCTTGTAAAAGAAACAAGATAATGTTACAATGCTGCAGTAATTCCCTATGTTTATGATTTGTGTCACCTTGAGATGAACCAATGTCTTGTATCCAGATGTCATTTAAACTTCCCCCTTCCCTTATTTAAAATATTGCTTTTTAAAATGTACTGGTAGATGTATAAATCAATTCAAAAATCCCCTTCCCTGATGCATCAGATTACGACATATGTGCATGGTCATTTCTATAGATTTCAGACATTCACACCCACTTTGTGGTGGTCATCTCCTAAACCCCCCTCTTTTGACTTTGCATAAAAACTATTAACACAATTGACTCTTTTGAACTGATGTTTTTCAACTACTTTAAGAAGCAAAATAAACCTTTTCAGCATCTGAAGAGCTCTTCGGCCTGATTGGGCGTCTATGTCTAGCTACACATCTAGAAATACTTTTTACGGTTCTTTGTACCGAATCCTGTGAAAATAACCATTTTTTGATCAGTTATTTGGGAAAATCTCTGAGCCTTCCTCAAATTTGGTTCACTTTACAATTATATCTGTAGAACCAAGAATTCAAACTCAGCAACACCATACACTCCTCTCCCTCACACGACAGATAGGTCAGACAGAATGGAGATCACTTCCAGAGGCTTCTTCCTGTTATATTATTGACTGACATTCAATAGGTACAGCTCTTTTTGTTTGCGTTGTAATGTGATGGGAGACTCATTTTCTATCGCTCCGTCCTGATTGGACACTAGCCATGTTGGTGGGTGAGAGATGAAAAGGAGGAGGAGTGGGAGCAGCTGAAGTCTTTATTCACTGTATAAATCTTGCTTCACCCACTCGCTGTGAACTGCTGTGTGCATGAAATGTTTGTGAATGTGTTGGTTTTTGTCGCAGTAGTACTACCACTGTTTTAAATAGTCATTCCAGGTATGCAATACAGTATAACTCAGTTGTGCAGCTTAAGGAAAATATCCTAAGATGGTCCTACACTAATCACTTTATATATGACCATAACATACTGTATTGCTCCCTCATTTACAATAAAATGTAGAATGTAAGGACCACATACCAATGACTTTTAAACAATAAGGACACTTTAGAAAGACTTTTTTCAGTGTAGCAGTTAATCGAGTCAGCATTGGTAGAGATAGGCTGAGGGGTGTTGGAGTTTATTGTCATTCTGAACACAGAGTTGAAACTCAGCTGTTGTCTGCTGGAGACACAGAAAACCAAAAACCAGACAGGGAGCAGCGGAAAGAAAAGAAGAGAAACTATATAGAAAAGAAGTTGAGTGAGAAAGTAAAAAAAGTGAGAAGCATAAATGAAATGGTCAAAAAATTCAGGACATGGTCATCTTTAATATGTTCATGATGCAAATGGAAAAAAGTGCAAATAGGGCAAACATTAACACTATTTTCACTGTGTAGGACCTTTGCCAATTGTTTTGGGAGATAGGACACTGAATGGAAAGGTAGTGAAGACTTCAGGTAGTAACTGAACTGAGTCGTGGGCTAATTGTAATTTCTAATTTTCTACACATAGAATCTAAAAATGTAAACATCTATCATGTCATCACGTTCAACTAAATTGGGGAAAACGAATATCACCAGGATAGCCCAATAGCATATAAATTAAAACTACATATGAAAATATATCTCCAGAGCAGAAATAGAAGGATAGCTTTTAACTTACCAATCATTAATATGAGGAGCTTCTGGACCTTGGAGCTTACGCCAACAACTCTGTATAGACCTTGGTCATTAATACCTAGTAAATAAAAACAATAGATCATTTAATTTTGTTTGGCTGAGCTATTTCAATTAAGTTTACTAAGTGCTTTACAATAAAATAAAAAAACCCAACATGAATTAAATAGTGAAATTAAACAAAACAAAAGTAAACAGATATAAAGAATATAAACAAAAATATTATTTAGTGTGTAAACTATACAGCAGTTGTATGTGATTTGTCATTGGTATTATTTATTATTCAAGATGCCAATGGCACCAGCAATTCAGTCTTTTTTTTTTCATTATTAAAGCAACTCTGCCCCCTTGTGTTCAGATAAAGATGCTGCAACCAAGTTATTTGATGGTATTCTCAGATTATCAAGTTAAATTTTTCAAAGCAAATCACCTTGTAATTTTCTAAACGGAAATTTTCATAAAAACACATCTCATGCTGACCTCTTGTCTCTATGGCACTGATGGAATTCTTCACAAAGCTCAAACCCACATTATCCAGCTGGGCATCGACTGTAGGTGGAAGAAAGAAGAAAAAATAAATCCTCAAATGTGTTGAAGCAGGGCACTCATGGTGCTTATGACACTCGAACTGATACAAATGCAGGTAGAATAAGAAAACTTACTTCCTCTTTCTTTAAAATAAGTCCTTCCCAGGTAGTTCCCAAACTTTAAAAAAAAAAAAGAAGAAAATATAGAGCAACCACAATAGAAAAAGAAAACATCTTCATGATTTTTCATATTTTATCAATTTTACACAAGTATAGTAAAGTATTAAAATATGGAAGCATATAATAAAATAAACTAATAGAAACGATGGCAGCAAAAGGTAATTAAATTGTATACAGTTGGACCATATGTGTTAAGGGTAAGTTGTTGATGACGACATTGTACAGGTGGGTGACTCACAGGTTCCTTCCCACCCATGGCCAGCATCCAGAACTTGTGGTCATCCTCTGACAGAGCCTGGACTGTTAGCACTGTACCTGGCCTGTGAAAGAGTCACAGCAAATCTGCGTCAGGCAAAGATTTTCAGCTCCTGTAAAGTAAGATGTTCAGGGAAGTGTGAAACACCTTTAAGAATAAGGAAGATAGAACCACTCTCAAAGCCTATGGAAACTTAAGTTTGCAATATCCAAAAAACAGAGCCTGACTTATGAGTCATCTCAGCTTTTCTTTTAGCCCTACAATCATGTTGGACCATAGGGATATCAAGTTAACGATCTGAATCAGAATGAAAATGCTGACTCGGATTTCCAGAATAAATCTGAGGTCTTGCTCTTCTATTAATGCTAGAGAATAACGTCACGGGACAGAGCGAGTAGATCGTAAAGCAGCCCATAACAAATCCTCTCAGGGGGCTGTATTAGGGGAGCTCTATGGGACAGCTTTGGTTGTCATCTACAACGCAAAGCATTCAGATAAACAAGCTAAATTGTAATCTCCATGTGCGGCACCAAGATTGTGGAATTTCACAGGAGATAATTGATGTACTTTGTGGCAGTAGAGCAAACCACATATTTCACAGGAGGGCACAGGAAAAGCACATGAGAATATTTAGCATTTTTTTTCAGCAGTGTTTGGTGATGATGTACCGATCGGTTATGTCAAGTTCCAAGCAGAATCTCCGGTCCAACATGTCTGTCGTTTTGCGGACGCAGGATTTGAGCGTGACAGACTCTGTCTCACCCTGAAAGAAAAAAAAATTACAATATAGAATGTAGTAGTGACAAAATAATAATTATAAAAATTTGTTTTTACAGTCAATGTCAATCCGAAAAGGAAAACATTGACTAACAGCTTGGTTATTGCAAAAACTGCAAATTACGTTCTCTCTTTATTCAAAATCATCAACCCTCTCTCTTGTGTGTCCTACAACTACTCACAATCTTTCCACCAGATCTGTGGTCAAAGGTAACCATGTGAAGGATCTTCTGCTCTTTGACAAATGTGCAGTAGCGCTTCACCCAACTAGAACCAAAGGGAGGTGGCCCTAACACAAGGCACAGAAATGATACAGTCAAAACAATTAGCATTGTTACTTGTATCGGAAACATGACAGACAGCTGCAGTGACGATTCATGTCCGCAACTAAATTTAAGTTGGTTAACTTTGTCTCCATTTGAACAAGATTTTGCTGTTGCATTACTCCTGCGTGTTTAAGTTTTAATCTAAACAACAATGTTCTGCTCAAAACAGGAATGAATGAAAGTTACAAGTTTTTCCAAATACTTTGCAAAATAAACCTTTTAAAATGCGACACACAACCTATAGCAGGAATTGTAACTCCTACAAAGTTAAGTTTTAATGTGAAGCATAACTACTTATAACAAGAGATGAGGGAACGCCTCTAAAGAACCCTTCTGTCCGTGACATTAGACCTTGTACATTTGTCAGGTTTGTCATGCATTCTGGCCTTAATAAGTTGCCTTGCTGAAGTGAGTTATGAATGGGAGTAACATGACAACCAATATTAAAATACATGTGAGCTATAAAAAGGTTTTACTTTTTTCCTGCACATAGAGGTAGCCTTCACAGCTGATAGGGCTGGTCTGTCGGTATTCTTGAGGTACCTCCCTGATCTTCTTCATCAGATCATACACCTCAGACCGTGTGCCCTCAAATCGATCTCTTGTCTGTGTGGGAGAGAGAACGCAAACACATTTCAGGAAGCAAAGCACATGTGATTTGAGAGGAAGTTATAATCATGAGCTTGAAATTAGTCGAGTGATTAAGTAGTCAACTAAAACTAAGTGTGACAGAGTCTGTCACACTTAGTTTTGCAGCTGTAACTGCACAGACAAATGTGATAAACCGAACGAATGGAAGTTTGAATTGAAACATTTTGCAAAGCAGTATTTTTTTTTACTTTTTTCGGGGATTGGTCACCAAATAAAGACAAAAAGCTTGGTAAATATTGGACAGGTAATCAGACAGATGGAAAACCAAAATGGACATCAGGTATGTTGATAGTTTATGAAGGTTTTGTTTTGATGAGAAATGTTGGGTACAAGCGTTTTGTTTTTTTTAGTGGAGAACTAGGGAACACAGACAGCATACAAACAATTGTTGTCATTGTCTTACGTTTTGAATATTTATTTGTAGTGCTCTTTTATAATGGTCAAAGTCCTTGGCGAGTTCAAAGCCCTGGTGATAAAAGGTGAAAACTGTCTGGAAGAACGCCAACATCTAAAGACAGGTAGAAACATAGGAGAGATGTTAAATTAAAGAGTCAGCATGTGAAAGACAAACTCGTAACGAAACAGAATGATGGGAATTTTTCATCATTTACAAGTAAGAGACAATAACTGCCGGGATCAGTCCCTTACCGGCTCCACACACTCAAACTTCTTTCTTTCTTGGATCTCTTGCAGTTTGCAAACATAGTCCAGCGACTCCTCCTGAAAGTGCTGCCTCATGGTTTCCACTTGGCCGTCTGCCTTTGGAGAATGAAGACACACACTATGATGATCATATGGACAGAAAGATGCATCGAACCTGAGATTATGGTCTTGCGATGAAGAGTTATTTCAGGTTTAGCTCTACGAAAACCTGATTAGTCAAATGAGTTTTAGTTTGGTCTTGCAGAGATCTTTGAAGTTTGCACAACTAGGGATCTCGTGATAAATCATTTCTGCAATTAAACTTAAATACTAAAGTCACAATATTATAATTGTAAGAATTCAATAAACTATGGTATTACCTGGTTACCTTCCTGACAAATGTAAATGATTTTTGGTGAGTTATTACATCAAGATTCGTCAGGACTGCATCAATCGCCTTCTTCTCCATTGTCCAAAATGCAAATGTTAATTGTCCAGCATCAACTCAACAAGAGTCTCAAGACAGAATTACAAAAAAAAAAATGCATCGGCTGCACAAGAAATTAGGGTATTTTATTAATGTGCCAGATACACCGATACCGATCATACACGCATGCAGAAAAACTACACGCATGAACACAGGAACAGGCACGAACGCCATACCGCCCCCATCATATTAGCAATGAAGTTTAATGTTAGACACAAGCGAGATTTTTAGGTCTTAGGACACACACCTTTCAGCCATATTATTATAATTACCGACAGCTGAAGTGAACAACACTGATTATCTGTCAGTGTGTGGCTATATTCAGAAGCAAGTGAACATTTTGGTTGGTCAAGCTCATTGGTGTGTGTGAAGAAAAATAGTTTGATCTCACAGAAGAGTTTCTGTAGTACAAACTGCTGGAAAAGTTGATGCTGGTTCTGATTGAAATGTGTCGGTATACATAGTGACATCACAGAGCTTTTTTGATGCCTCCATAAAATCAGGCAGGTGGTTTTAATATTATGGCAGATTAGTGTGGATGCAATTTACATAATCCTGCCAGCCTAAAAAAAAACCTCTGGAAGTAAAAGTTGACATTAAGCCACGGTCAGCACTGACACACAAGCATGAAACAACAGACACAGCTTTGTGAACTCTTTGCTCGGTGTTTCCTGCCCAAGTGTTGGCGATTGTGCATACCGAGAAACCGTGATTATTTCTCTAACAATAATTGTATAGACTCATCCTCTGAAGCAACATTAGTAGAATTAACAAAGCCCGCTATCCTGAGCATATACTTGCTTGATCTATAAGGGCAAGTTGTTCAAGTTTGACTGAGAAGTGGAATTAATTAAACATTAACTGTCTTGATTATTTAGTGGATGACATATACCGATGGATAATACTCAAATTTACACCTCTAAGTAATTTGGAGTTTCCAGTTAATCTACAGTAAATTTACCATCTGCCATGGAAATGTATAAGAAATTTAATTTTTACACACAGGAGAACCCCAGTAGTTCTGTTACCTGTCTATGGGTGTGGAGTCTGGAACAGAGGAAGTGATGCAACCAAGTCATCAATGTATTTTCTTTATTTTGGTAGGAATGGATATTGGGCCAATGAAGAATTAATTAAATCATAAATAATGTGTTTTATTTTCTGAATCACTGTTTCACTTTCGTTACCCACGGCGCAACAGAAAAATCCTTAAAATATTACCAAAGCATGGCCCACTCACGGAAATTAGAATATTTATTTGGAGGTAGGCAATATACATTGGGTGACAATATGGTAACAGAGGGTGGTAGAGACACGGCAAACCATTATTTTTCTGTTTAGATTATCAAGATTCAGAGTCAATACTTTTCTCGTACCTATGACTGGTAGGAAGTTATACTTAAGATGATAAATAGATCTAGAACATCTATCTAGATCGGAAAATCCTATTTTTGTTGATAACTCAAACTACTGCCAGATCAGAGTAAATCAATGTCACCCTAGTAACATCACCATAGTCTGTGCTATGACCCTTATACAATGATACAATAATTGATTATCTCCTTTTGGAAAGCACATAGTGCATCGCACACACTCATGAGCGGGCCTGCTTCTTCATTTTGTGGGCTGCAAATAAGCAATTATTATGGGATCTTGTTTTGACATAGCCTGGAAACTATTTTCCGGTTTGCTCAGGCTTTAATGACAATGGGGCTGACAGAGTTATGTGCTCTCTGAATGTATTCTAGGTTTTTTCTCACAATGAGGTATCAGCATTAACCACAGAGTTAACTCAGAATCACAGTAAGCAGCTATAGCCAAGATGTTTTATAACATATATATCATACAAACAAGTGCAAGGAGGCATGATGGATATGTCTATACAATATGCACTGGAATGAAGTATGAGAAGTGACTTCACTACCAGTTTAAAATGACCAACCAACTGCTTTACCTTACTGTTCATTGATCAACTGATTAAGTGTTAATGAAGGCTATTACTGGTGGGGCTGAGAATGAATAACAAGATCTGTTCATTCAAGTCTAGAATGAATCAGTGTGGGAACCACAGATCCTCGTGTCAGAGAAGAGAGCAGTGTGAAGTCATGAAGTCAACAGTTTGAAGTGCCCTCTCTTGTTGATGTGTGAACATATGGCTGAGTCTTAACTGGCATCGCAAAGACAAGAACACTTTCCTTAGCATGTCATAGTATTGTGGCATGGATTTAGCATCAACCAATTTTCACCTTGGCATCAAAAGCATTTCCTTTCCACACCAGGAAAACCTTTGCTGCAAGGCACGTCAGTGGATACTCACACGGTCCACCAGGCTTTAAAACAAGGTTCTGGCCCCAGGCACCAAACGCAAAATCCCAAAACAGGCTTCTCAAGCTAAACATAAAACCCTCTGTTTCCATTTGTTTTGTTGTCACTATGAAACACTGCTCTGTATGTTATAAATATTAGTTAGAGTTCAGGCATGGATTTGTAGAGTACCTCTTGTAGCTGTGGCTCTTTCTTCTTTGCTGACATGTTGAGAAGCTTTTCCAGGGAGCTGTAGTACTTTTCTGTTTCCTTCTCATACTTCTTTCTTTCTGCCTAAAGAAGGAACAGCAGAAGGAGAGGAAGCATATGACATCATAACACTAGATTATGCTTGTGAACAAATAACTCAAAGTAGTGTTTGTACTATTATGTAAATCATGTACCATTAGAATCTGCAGCTGTTAAATCTAGACATTTTAACAATTTTTAAGAAGCCCCGAGCAAATTAAAACATGCGATAAGAGCCGGAAAACATAATGGGAAGAGGAAATAAACAACCATACGTTACCCTTACTGTACCAAGATGGTCTTTCCTAAACTTCTCCAGTGGTTTCATTAAGGTTTCAGTGATGTTTCTCATCTATATTGAAACAGGAGCCGTAACAAAGACTTCATTAGAACTCAACTCAATGACCATGCCCATTAATATTTTATATGACACAGCAACATGTTCCAGTCTAAATGTCATCTGATGCTAGTAAAGTGTGGCAGGTGTATATAGTTTCATGGCCTCAAGTTGGCTGACTAGATTACAGGACTGTAGTGACACAATAATTGTTTTAAATGTGTCTTTGTTCTCTAATAATGCCAATTTATTTTTCCGTATTCTTCCAGTGCTTCTGCTTTGCTGGCTGAAGGGTATGCCTCTGCTTGCATGCTCATCCTACCCTTCCTTTTCCATACTTTTCATTGTGATGTCATCTCACTCTGCTGAGCAGTGCTGCTCTGAGCCCTGTGTTTACCATTACGGTCTAAGCCTGGTGCTAAAACAGTCATCTCAGTCAGCTACTGATGATGGGCCCACTCCCTAGCCTCAGACACTACGGACACACAATACAACAGAACGGCTGTTTATAAAAGATCGCAAGTTGCCCGTCACCGTCGAAGGAGAGGAAACTGTTTTAAATGTAATTCTTTTGGAAAGTATCTTCCCCATATTGTCACCGGGCTCAAGGCAAGTGCTTAAGTTAAACAAGTCTTCAGCTTTGAGAGTGTATATCTATTACATAATTTAATTTGCAAAAGGTCCAAATAAACCAGATTGAGGTACATTGTGTGATACATTTCCCACTGAGTGCAGCAATTAATGAACCACTGTCGCTAATGAAATTAAACATGTTGAAACTTTGGTTTTCCTCTTCTCAAAATATTGAGACAAGACATTGTTTGGATACTTATGATTTCTGACAGATTTCTTTAAGCAAAGCACTTAATGGAGCAAGAAATGGAGGGGAATAACCAAAAGTACTTGGACAGCCTTTTTGTTCTGTTCCCTTTAGGCCACCGCAGCAGATCATCTGTTTACATCTTTGTGAGTCAGCATATCAATCACCATAGCCTACAAATAGGAGCTCAGAGACGAGTCTTGGTTTATTCCCGCCTCCACCAAGAAGCCATCCGTCACTCCTACCTCACATCTCATCGCTGTCATGCTGTTCTCATAAAAAGGACTTCAAAAGTGTTTAATTGAAACCTGCAATATCAGATAACTATTTCAAATTTTAAGCACAGCTGGAAAAAAGGCCATGACTACGAATTAGCAAAAGCTAAGAAATACCTACAGTTGAAGATTAGAATGAAAACATTTAAATAGTTAATATGTCAGGTAGGAAAAAAATGACTTTTTCTATTAGACTGTAACAGGAAAGTTTTTGTTTTTCAAGACTTGGAACAGGGTTTATGTAAAAACAACAATAAGACCAATCTTTGTTTAATGTAAATATTGTAGTTATTGTATTTTTTGGGATTTGACTCTGATGATGTTCCAGTTCCATTTATTAATTTGGCCCTGCATTACTTATTTTTAACTCTGTTAATAACTTTTATGTGAAATGGCATTTTACTGGGATATCAAGCTATTTGAAAGTGATTTTGTTGCTTGTATGGCCTTAGATGTGACCCTGAAAGATTTTTTAAAATAATTTGTAAGTTTTTTGTTGGAACTAACATTTATATAAATTAGCAATTCTTAACAACACTGCATGCCGCAGTTGTTAGTTTTATGGTAGTGTGTCATAACAAGCTGTATTATTATGTGAACTTTGCTGCTGGTAGTTACTTATTTTAATCTGTCTTGTTACTGAAGGCTCCGGAGTAATAAAGTCATCATGCACTCCTGTTCTCTGCAGCCACTCCTTGGCAGGTGCTATGACCCTTAGACGTGCACAAACTGTGAACCATCAACAATTGTACTCCCTAAGGGAACTAGCTTACTCGCAGTGTTGTTTCTACGTTGTAGGGAAAACATATATCCCATGTTCCCTGTCTAGATCTCTTGCAGATGCAAGTCAGACATTAAAAGATGCAAACTGGGCAGTAATAAGTGCAGGCCGGTTGGAATAAATGCTGTTTACGTATACCCTCAACTAAAACTCTGCACATGCAGAAAACACAACAAACCAAATCAATTTCCAAACAGTGAAGAGATGGGATCTCTGACCCCCTGAGAGGCATGACTATTTTAAGATTGAATCTGCATACTGAGGAGTAGGGTCACTGCGTTTACATAGATCAGATAAGATTAAGTAAGATAAATAGATGGATAGATACTACAGATAGATAAATACTTTATTAATCCCCCAGTGAAAATTCAGTCTATTTAGCAGATAGCGGATGACCCAGTGTTTCCCTCACAAAACCGCACACACACACACACACACACACACACACAGTCCCTCATACACAGGTATTTTCTTTGAATTTTAGACAGGTTCTGACTGGTTACTCTTACCATCAGCTCTCTTTGATCTTCTAGGTTCTTGAGGAATGAGGAGAACTCTTGCAAAGAATCATCTGAAGGGGAAAAAAAATCAAACGGTAACCATTCTGTCTCTTTGGCACAGCCAAAGATACAATAATTATGGGTATTTCCTGCCACAGGTGCACACCAAACCCATCTCTTAGCGGTTAGAAAAAGAACTGTAAACAAAGATTTAGAGGACATGTCTGCGGGGCAGCAACAAAACTAGTGGTTAGTTTCCACCAAGGCAAACCTACACTTACCGATACATTTCTCATCATCTGTCTTTGCGTCACCGACGTACTCAAAGTGAAACTCTCCCAAGCACTGGGCAAACTTTCGCTGTGCCATACTAAGCTCTGAAAGAAAAATAGAGAAAATTTTGGATGTAAAAACCAGCTCAATAAAAATGACATAGAATGCTCAATGTTTGTTGTCCAAGTTGTCAAATTTGATCACATATACACATATACACATAAAACAACGTCTTTTATGTTAAATATTTGTAAAGCAAATCAGCACAATATAAGCCATTACTGCTGATGCAAATTCAAACAGTTAACAACTTTGCAAACAGCCTGTTTGTCTGCAACATCCTGTTGCATGAATAACTCCTGTGTACCAGGAGGGCAGGTACTACAAGGTAACACATGCAAATAAAGAGCAAACCATATTTAATTATCTTCAACTTAAGGTTTACACAAAGCAGATTTAACTCAAGAGTGCAAACCTAAGCCAATACCACCGTCACCAAAACCTGACAATCTAGGCCTGTGTCAAAATAAAATCCTTCAATTATACCAAAGGCAAAGTACAGTGTATGGTGATGTCATCATGATGATGTCACTTTGCTCAGATCTACCTCATGCCAAATTAAGTAATACCACCTTACTCACTGTCCCTGGAAAGCTGCTTAAATTATTTAGAACCATCTTTCATTTTTTCTGTGGGGATTAATAAAAGTATTTTTCTGTCTGTCTCTCTATATAGGTCTTTCTTTCTTATTCTTTCTTTGTCTGTCTGTTGATCCATCAGTCTGTCTATCTATTTGTCTCCCGATGTAGTCTTTATTTCTTATTCTCCCTTTGCCTGCCTATCTGTCTGTCACAATGGCCATCTGTTTGTCTATCTATCCAGCTGTCTTTCTGTCACTCTATTTTAGTCTTTTCTCTTTCTGTCTGTCTGTCTATGTCCCTTTCTATCTCTTTGTTTGTCCCGTTGTCTGCATGTATGTCTCTTCCCTCTACCTGTATTTCTCTGCCAACAGCAACATCAGTTTATGATATCAATAAAAATACCATTTTTTCCATTATGGTGAATCCCGATCTATTTTCATCAACGTCTAACTCCTAATATTTTAATCTCAAATAAATTTGAATGATTCTAAATTTTGCACTCCACTACCAGCTTCATATCCATATGCCATGCCTCTGTCCCCCCTGTTACTCTACTGCGACCTAATATTTATAGGCCCATTCCAAATACACTGTTAAAAAAAAAGTTAAGGGAACACTCAATTCCCGTATCGGATCCCAACGAATGAATCATTAAAGTAAATGGAAACCTAAATCACCGAGGGCTGGATTCCAAATCACACCTATAATCAAAATGAACATTTTAAATTACAGGCTGATCCAACTGGCATGAATTTCATCACAACAAGAAAAATTGAGTCTCAGAAGTGTGTTTGACACCTAAGTGCCTAAAAGAAGTCCTGACAATTGTCTAGGCATGCTCCTGATAAATCGACAAATTGTGTCCTGGGGAATCTCCTTCCAGACTTGGACCAGGACATCAGTGAGCTCCTGGACTAGGGCTGGGGAATTCTGGCTAAAATGACAATCGTCTGTTTTTTACTTAAAATTGAGATCCCGATTATCTCCACAATCTTCCCATTCTGTTTACATCATATTGCAATTCAATAAGGACATGATAAATTAAAAAGCACCATGCACTGTCTGTGTGTAACAGAGATGGATGTGTGTGGGCACTTAAGGGTTAACTCCCACAGCTACACTGAGCACTCGACTTGAGAGTCATATTTATGTCCCAGCCTTACCGAGTCTGGGAGACTACAGATTGAGCTTGGTCCCAACCCTACTGTAACCGACACAGTTAACACAAGCTGAAGCACTGAGTTTTTACGCTATCACACAGTTTTTGTTACAATGCTTACCACTCGTCTTTTTACCCTGATTACTAATGTTGGGAAAGCAAACGACAGTAAAAGGGACAGTTTTGGCTAAATACCATCATAGCTGGTATTTTAACCCATCAAAGACAAACATAACAAACTGTCATCAGCAGTCAAAATACTCTTAAAGTGGAGTCCTACCACTGACGAACTGCTTCATTAGACTCTACATCCAGAACTTAAATCCAAAATTCCGATTTCCCTGTATGGTTTTCAGTAGTTTTAAAGTAACCAAAGACCTGTTTTTCTTTAAGTCCTTTATGATTTAAACTTGGCTA
The DNA here is from genome assembly GCA_037951165.1 of Lophius americanus. NCBI lineage: Eukaryota > Metazoa > Chordata > Actinopteri > Lophiiformes > Lophiidae > Lophius > Lophius americanus. The sequence continues at coordinate 4,459,262 of JBBDHG010000091.1, forward strand.
CTACATGATCATTTACCGCTAGAAAAATAATAGATAGCCAATGCTGTGTTCAGGGGCACATTTCAATGTCATATAAAAAACACAACCAATACTGAAAAGTTACACAGGCCAAAACAGAGACACAGACAGCAGATCCATGACTTCATTTTACTGTTACACTGGGTTTCACCATGATATCTTGAAAGCATTATGTTAAATTGGCTATTGTGATCGAATCTTTGTTTTCGGTGAACTTTGTTTATCCCTGACAAGACACAGCCCGACTTTAACCAGAAGATAGTAGCTAAACAAACCCACAAAGCCCAAACCCTTTAGGCCTTCCGGTTTTTTTTCACGTCCAAACCTGCTACCTTCTATCAGATGTCTACACTCTGGTGCATATCTCCATACATAAGCTGCTGCTAAGCTAACATGTTTTGCAGCAGCTCAGATCATATATTAATATGCTGGAGAATTACCATACTTCAGAAATGAGATTGTATAAACTTCTCAATCTTTCTACTATTAATCGCCCAGCCCTATGTACAATCTACGACCGTAAAATATTACATTTTTTATCTGAGAACCCTGTATAAAAATCTGCAACCAATAACATATTTTGAAAGGTGGACAGGTGAATAAATATTGTTTGTCTTCAATACACCCACTATACCTTTGGGAACTTGGCAAAAAAATCTATTTCTAAACAGTGAAGAAATTCCTTGAGATGGAGTCTCTGACCCATGTCACTCTCCGAGGGAAGCGTGAGTATTTTTTGGCATTGATTTGATTGGGCATGAAATTAAATTTCATTTAGCTGAATAAAGTGATAATACTAAGAATCCTTAAACAAAATTTTAGAGAATCAAAGTGTTTTTCTCTCTCTTTTGATAACATTGAAAAAAATCCTTAAAAACAGCACATGTCTCTGGACCTATCACTTCTGACTTGTGGTCATCAGGAAAATATGCAGTCTCAAGGAATCTGTTGCACAGGTGTCATTCAGTGTCCATAGATTGAAATGTATGGATCAAATACAGCTCCACGTTCGTACCTGAAAATAGAGCCGAATTAGCTGCAATATAAAGAGATTTTAGTACAATTCAAAAGACACTGGGCATATACTGTAGAATGCCCAAATGGGAGAGTAGAGAGGCGAAAGCTAATAGTTAATACTTGGTTTCAGGGCCGTTATTGAAGAAAACCTCAATTGTACTCTCTATCAGAAGATTTTTATCAGTTAGTCTGTAAGCTACAGCTCATGCAAAGCAGGGTAAAAGTGGCAAGACAACAATTCCAAGCGTGAGGGTCCACCTCTCAATGTCTCAAGAGTAAAATAAAAATTCTGGAGTGGCACAATCAAAGTCTGCACCTGAATCCCACCGAGATGTTGTAACAGGACATATGAGCATTTCATAATCACAAACCCTCCAATGTAGTTGTACTTTAGGGCTGCAACTAACGACTATTTTGATAGCTGATTAATCATTTCAATAATCGACCGACTAATCGTATAATTCTCTTCTCCTAGTTAAATAAAGGTTAAGAAAAAATAAAAATAAACACACAATTACTAAATGGCTCTTATTTTGCTATCAGCTTTTGAATCCAGCTTTTAATTTTTTTAGGCACATGCAAACTAACAATAAAAACAATAAAGATGAATTCTTCTTTCCAAAATGTCTTTTAATGAACTTTACTGCTTTTATAACTATCATTTATATTGACTGTTAAACCAAATAGGTTGTTATACCAACAGTGTATTTGCTGAGCAGTAATTTAGTACTTTCAGTCTTGCATCACATCACTGCTGATACAAAAAGCAAAGAAAATGTATAAATGAATAATATTAATCAAACATCGATGGAAATTTAGGACAATATAAAAGGAAAGAAAAGAAAACAGTCAGTGCTTTGCGTATTCTGTAATCAACAACTACATTAGGATAAATCTTTTGCAAGCTGAATGCAGCCCACACTGGAAACGCACACAGGGTGTGCACTCGGCAGGCAGCAACACACTTTTAGCTTTTCTGATGTAAAGGACTCAAGCAAGCGCAGCCGATCCACACTCCCGTTCATAAGGTGGCTAAAATGCTTGAATGAGTTGGGGGCAAACCGCCAACATCCGCCCAGAAGAAGAATACGACAAAGAGGGCATGCGCGGCGGTGACTTTTTGCCCATCTAACCGTCCAAATATGTTAAACTATTTCAAGGTTGCAATGAATAAATCACTCTCCGATGCAGACCGGTACTGTTTTGAAGTCGCCATATTTAAAATGCGTTGCGCCGCTAAAAACCTCAGCAGAGCATTACGTCACGACGCTGTGCATGGGCAGATATAATTCAAACAGAAAGCTTTCCGAAATAGTGATTACATGCAGCGACTGGCAATCGGAAAGGCTTTCCGAAAGGACTTAGACTACCTCTTTTCAAAGGAATGAAATCTCATTCGGAAAGGTTCTTTCCATTTCGAAAGGCGTGTTTTTGCATGCAGCATTTTCTTTCCGATTGGACGTCTTTTCAAAATGTAATCGGATTTAGGCTGTCCTTGTAAACCGACCTACTGCTAAATTCAGAGGGGGAAATATTTTTCAGAGCAGCGATTTGGATCAACATTTGCATTGTTAAACAAAACTATGATTTAAAACTTGCATTTTGTGTTTACAGTGGTTGCCTTTGTTTGGTTGGTTACAGAATTTGCCCTAATTTTAGGAGGGAGTGCAATACTTTTTGACAGCACAGCAGGTTCAAGCTTCTCTGTCAGCTCACCACTTCTGTAAAAATATACACCCGCACAAGTTTGTTAGAAGATCTCAAAGGTCAATTTTTTTATATTTTTTCGATCGGTCTCCCAGGTCTAACTTCTCACATCGGTGAATGTGACCAACCCAGCATTAAAATCACATTATTCCAAATTTGAATGGAAAAATTAAAAATGAACATATTGAAGAGATAAATGATCAACACACTCTTAAGGGTCCTACAAAGAACATGTGCAATTTCATTGAATACTGCCCACCATTTTGTTGAGGACGTATGAATAGACTGTTCCCTGTTACATTTGGATGGATGAACATACATACTAGCCTAACCATATATGTGGGTTAAATGTAAAGTAATACATATTTATTTAATCAGGACTTTAGTTATTATTGTTGCTGTAGATCTATTTATAAGCGACCATAACTAGTAGAATCACATGGCTGCCGAAATAGAGCCAGCGTCCGGAGGTAAAGGTATTTTTTCTCACCACTGTTGCAAAGACCTAACAAATCCAACTATGGCCTTAGGGCCCTTGACTGTGGAGTTTGCCTGCTCCCCACATGTATGTGTGGTTTCCCACCAGATCCTCCAGCTTCTTTCCACGGTACAAAAACATCCAATATATGTGAATAGGTGACTATAATTTGCCTGTAATTGTGAATGGTTTCTTGTCGCTATGTGTCTGCCCTTTGATGAATGGGTAACTTGTCCAGAGATTGCCCCACCTTGCAGCCCGTGTTGGTTGGGATAGACTTGAATTGGCATATTATTTTGCATGCTGCCTTGCTGGATAAATGCTCGTACTGTCATCTAAGTGATTTAAAGTTTCAAATACATGGTACTTCACAGGGCCATCAATGGCCAGAAATGAAGATGTACGCTTCGGTAATCGTAGTGGAAGACGAATATTTTCTTAATGAAAAGCCAAGGAGGCTCAAAATCGGAACAACCAGTTTGAACTTTGAAAATTTAGTCCATTTTGTAGTATGAATAAAAATATATAACCAATATCATAACTTGTATTTATCAACTGTCTGCTATGACTTATCCTGCTGCTTTGCCACTTTCTGTTCTCCTAGCTATGTGGGTTCACATACCATGAATAAAATCTTTAGTAGGAATCAAAGCCGAAACACGTGAGACGTGTTAGACAATGTCAGCCAGGGCCTGGCACAAACAGCATAGCTTTTGCCTCAATTGTTCTTTTAAATCAATTTGAAATCTACAACTGGTGGCTCATTAGCTCAATCTCAAATCCTTAAAAATCACAAGAAAACAAAGAAATTTTGACAAAGAAATTTCGACAAATCAAACACTAGTGGTCAATCCCTTTGGCTATTAAACCATGGAAGTAAGAATGGAAAGGATGCAAACCAACTTAGGGACAGCTTCTGTGTCAGAATGTTTAAAATTGCTGATCCTTAAATTAGTTTTTTTATAGCAGTTGAAGGGAATTTGTTCCCTTTTCTTTAAATTAAAAACTTGAAAGGAAAAAGCAGAGCAAAGATATTCTAATTCCTATGTCTCATTATAGCTAATTTCTTGGATCATGAACTTTCTAAAGAAACTACACAGACTGAATGTTAGCTCATTAATCATAGTGAGCTTCTATGTTTGTCCCTAGTTTCCGTAGTTACCCCACAGACATGATCAACAAAAAGTAAGAACAGACAAAGTATCTTTTGACAAATAGCAAGAGAGTGTGAAGTCCTGGGGTTTGTGCACATCTTAAAAGAGTGTTTTGATTACGTTAGGGTATGGGTGGCAGGATGGGAGGTTTTAGAATCTGATATGATTTAACAGAAAAATTCCTTACATCATCGTTTCGGGCTAGAAAACATTCTTTGTGTCAACAACACCAAGGAGATCATATTACTAATAATGCATAAAAAGCTTTTCAATTTTGGGCAAAAATACCTCAGAAAAGGAGAAAAAGGTCACTTCTTGCTTGTTTAAACACAACTCAGTGGCATTTTTTTCAAATAAGTGTTGAAATATTCTTTGTCAGGTCCTTACTATGAACGAAAACACTGAATATTATTATAGCTCTTCATTTGCAGTACATTGAATGACCGAAGACAACACAAACAAACCTATGATTGTATAGTCTTCAAAAAAATCATCATCAGTTCAGTATGCAAGATGGGGACAAGTCATGAGGAATTTCTGGATTTAACTTACACCTTGAACTTGTATTTCTTTCTTTATAATGCATGCATGCATGACATGATGCAGGCCTCTAGGTCTAACACTACTGGTATCATCGTATTCCGCTGCAGTTAATGTTTTCATTGTCCATTGGTCAAACGCAAAACTATATGGCTATTCTTAGGCACAGCCCTTGAGTGGTGAGAATCCGGCTAGTACTGATTACTCCTCTCTTTGACAATAAAAATATCAATTTAAAGCTGCACCGAAAATATTTGTATTGACTTCTGTTCAAACATTTGTATATAGGGTGACAGCGTCACTTGTACTGATGATCCTACAAAGAAATATCCCCATCTCTGGAGCTGCCTAACCTCTATGGAGCATTTTTTGGGGGGTCTTTCAGCACATTTTTTGTACTCTCTACTCTAATAAGCAGTTTTTTGTCACACCTGTTTTCATTACAACGGATCTGTTCCAAAAAGTTTCTCGGCATATTAAATCTCTACGCCCAATTCTAGTGAAATAATTTTGAAAATAAAATAATGGGTGTAATTGATGTTACTAGTCTTATACCCATCCTTGAAAACTTAATGTCCAGATTTTCACTGCCTCTATTCTTTGGAACAGCCTACGAGAGAACAAGGAGAAGATAAGTTTGTCTTTTTTTCTTTAATGTAGACTTTTTAACCTTTGATAAAAACTTGTGGCTCTGCTTTTACTGTAGCTGTATCATCAATAGTTCGCCTGAAAAGAATTAGGCTTAACCAGAGCCTTCTAATGTTAGAAATAAAGATTACCTAAAATAATCTGTTGTAGTTAATTAGTAAAGTGTCTGACGTTCTGTAATGAGCCAATTAAATCTTCTATGAGCCTGATGGGAAATCATTGACCCATATGAAGTCATTGTTGGTGAATTACAGTGCTCAAATTATCCCAAAACAAACTTGAATGCAAAGTGGAAAGTTCAGCTTTACTCCCATATAGTAAAACAGGTTTTGACAACAGTATACTGAACCTTGACACGCCTTAAAAAGCCTCTGCTCACCAAATGTCTCTGAGTTAAGATTAGGCCAGTATAGAGTGTCACCATATTGTTAATTGTAATGACCAGCAGGAGGTGTTATGAAAGAATAAATAAATAACATTCAAGCATTCTTGAAGGTGATATAACTTCCATGCAAATGTTACAACACCACTGCAGAACATTAAGAAATGTAGGCATTTTAATTGAGTTGTAAAATGATGCCAATGACTCAGATGCTGATTTGCTCTTTGTTTTAATTTTGTTGTTATGAATATGCATATATATATGTATCTAGGGAAGCAAATTTGGGGTGCTGTACTTATTATTATACTATTAGAATTTTAAGGGTATCGTTTTTCTTTGAAAAGACTGTACTCAAGGCTCAGGTCACTTTGAACAATTATTCCGAGAATGTGATGTCAACGGATAGATGTGCAGGCAATTTATTGGTGCCATATGTGAGCGTGTTGTACAAATCAGTCCCATCCACAGTGGGATTCCACTGGCTGCATGCTTGTTTAAAACTGCAGGCGGACAGCTAATGTGAGTGTATGAGGCCAAAGTGTGGAGACTTCATAACATAAAACATGAAGAATGAATTTAGTCCAGTTACATAACACCCAGGCATGGACGTCACAAAAGACAGAGGGGATAAAAAAGCGTCAGCATTTGCGTCTCTGTGCCCTGTAAATTCAATTTAAACAGCATAGATCAACAAGATAGAATCAGTGGAGAAATAAACAATAGTGTCAGATGAGAGGTCTGCAAAGCAGATTTAAATGATAGCAGCGGTCCTACAGGAAAGAATCATCACAAGATAGAAATACCTCACACACACCAGGGCACACACACACGAGTACAAGGCGAAGGCCTCTCCTGCTTTTTGCCTTTTAAAGCAATGCATTTCGGAGCAAACCTGGGAACAGTCAAACTTGGATAGTTTTTCCGCAGGAAGCCAGAGACCCTCATTTATTGGCCTCAGCATATCAGACCGCATCTCACATCTCAATGATATTACAGGCTTGATTGTGTGAGAACAGGGAACATTTCTTACTCTGTGACATAAACATTGGTGCCCCTGGTCAGCAGAGGTGGGAAGAAAAACAAAGACTACACAATGGGGATAATCCTGAGTGAAAGCACTACAGTTATTATAAGAAAAACAGGAAACATTGTATTGATCACATACAGCCATACACAGTACAACATAGTGAAATTATTTCTCTGCATTTGACTCATCCCTGAGGGAGCAGTGGGCGGCCCCTTTAAAGCACCCGGAGAGCTAGGGTTTCAGGGTATTGCTCAAGGACCCTACAACAAGTAGACCCTGGTGGGATTCACCGGCTACTTTCCAATCATCCAATTGGGAGACAGCTGGTCTACCCACTGAGCTACTGCCGCCCCAGTGTGGGGTAGTACTGACCAAAGCAATTTGATCAGAACAGAAAGAAGAAACCAAAATCATATATGAGTGACAAAATAATGTTAGTTCAGACTTTTATTCCATAGAGATTAACTTTACTTCTGTAAATGCTAGTGAATAAACCTTCACTTAAAGATTCAGTTTGTTGAATTTAAGAGGTATTTAGGGGTATCTCTTTGATTGAATGGAATACAGTATAATATTCATAACTATGTTTATTTTGTGTGCATTTTTTCAGTTGAAAAGTACACAAAATCATTTGTTGTTTGTTTAGAAAAGACTTTTTTTTATCTCCAGAGGAGCAATTTCTAACTTTCATATGGAGGACGCCATGTTTTTACAGATGGGATTTTGCGTTTCAAGTTGTTAGTGCGTTTTGACAAATCGTGGATCACACTTATTATGTTGAACGAGACAAAGCAACGGAGCGGAAAGTCTCACCTTCAAAGTAAATAGGAAGACGAATGAAAGGTTTAGAAGTAAATGGAGGGGTCCGACGGAGGATTCTACTCTGTTTGGCGGCACCAGTCTTCCCGAAAGCATCACAGGGGAGGAGGTTGGCAGCTAGAGGTGCACAGATTGCAATTTTCTAAGCCGCTCATTATTCTTTTATCTAGTCTTACGGGCCGGTACTGATTTGGACGATTCCAATTTTTTTTTCTTTTAAAGTTAAAAAAAAATCATAACTAGTAATGTATATTCATTCATTCATCATTCATTCATTATCAACCGCTGATCCTGTTCAGGGTTGGGGGGGCTGGAGCCTTTCCAAGACATCGACATCGAGCAAGAGGCGGGGTACACTCAGGATGAATCCCCAGTTCATCACAGGGCCGATACATGAGAATTGAAGTGATACTTTATTTTGTCCTTACTGGTGTTACAAATTGCGAGCTTTGTGTTTTCTGGTTTACTTGTGAGATTTTTGGAGCCGTGGTAGCTCATGCTTGGTGTGAGCTTATGGCGCATGCGTACAACCTAACTCAAGTGAGGCCGTGAGCTTCAGTGCACCCCATTTCTGCCAGGCCCCAACCGCTTATTTATTTAAAAAGTTGTTATATTTTTGTAGGTCTGAAACTTTTAAATAAGCAAGATTGCCAGTTAGACTTATGTCAGCCAAATGATAATAAAACAAAAAGAAAATAATAGAGTTACTTAAATCTAATTAAATTAGATTATATCAGACAGTCTTCTCTTATGGATTATCCGTAGGCCTTTGGCAAATGAGAATCACGAGAGTTTTCCTTTTGATCAACCATCAATAAATATAGATGCATGAAAGTTTTGAGTTAATTTGCAGAAAACAATATTTTGTACCCTGCCCTACAAACAGCACATGAACTTAATGCAAACACAAAAGGGCAGTAAGAAATTGCCCTGGCAATCGTTTGGTACTGAGGGAAAATCTCATTAAATTAATTTTCTCTTTTTTATTGTGCAATGTCTACAGTTTTGAAAATGTGGTATCGGATCATATGACCAAAGGAACAAACATTATAATTATCATAGCTATATTAGTTTCATTTAATTACACTACATTTACATCTACTAAGTACAGTTCAGGCTATGAAAAAGAAAGGCGCTTATTAAAAAATGCATTCTAACTGCCATAATATTTTGAAAGCCCTACAGGTATAGGCACAGGTCCATCAATTTTCTGTAACTGCTTATCGTGTGCTGGGTTTTTGGGACTGGACCTTATCCCAGTTGACATTGGGCTCGAGGCAGGGAACACCTTGGACAAGATGCCAGTTCATCATAGGGCAAATACATATAGACAAACAAGCGTCCATTCTCCCAATCACACCGCCAGGCACTTCACCTATATTGCATGTTTTTGAACTGTGGGAGGAAGCCGGAGAACAAGGAGAAAATCACTACACACATGGGGACATTATGCAGATTTCATACAGAAAAGCCCTAAGGGCAGAGGTGGATTTGCAACGCAGAAGCTTATTGTTGTGAGCCACCTGTACTACCTGCTGTGTTACTGAGCTGCCCTAACACACATAATCTTCCAATTAAAATCATTAAATGTTTATATATCAACAAATGGCTATGACAGTACACTGCATGTATAACTCATTATTTATGATTTATAACTCATATATAACTGCAGTTTCTAAAATACTTATGTCAATTTTAAATTAAGTAAGCTATGACACAGTATTGTAGAAAAGTTTTCCTGTGCCATTGTCTTTCAAGAATATAAATAATAACGTTCTGCCTTTTGTACATGCATGCAACCTCCTTCATATCATATATGTAATATTGTTTGATTGTCTATTTAAATCCTCATTACAGCTTTGCAGGAGAACATCAGTAGCAGTATATTTAATCTGAAATATATATTTTTTTGAAATTTCAAATTCTACCAGCTACAACTGTTTTTACGTAAAACAAACCAAATAGGTATGTATATGTCAAAGTTAAATTGCTGAAGATGTCCACGGTGTATTCTTTGGCACGTCATGGAGGGTTGTTTGTTATGATTTTTACAGCCTCATCAGATATGCCACTTAGGTCAAATCTTGCCTGGTCCATGCCCTCAGAAAGCAGCCAACTTTTACAAGTTGTGCCTTATCCTTCCTGTTCCACTCTCCATGTTTTCCAGTCCTACTCCCTGCGCCAAAACACAGCTCCCACCTTTGCCCTTCACAGAGCTAGCCCACCAATGCCTTCAGCAATCTTTCTTCCCCCAAAGCTCACTGCCCAAAAAAAATTCATTACTTCATTGATGACATCCTGATTCTCTCAACAAGGCATAAGGGTGCGGCTGCTCCAAACAGTTCCTGTGCGTGATTGAGATCAAATTAGGATCTCAATATTTTATCGTGAGGATATTAAAAGTAAGTTCATAATAATCAGGGAAATTTGATTCAAAGAGCCCTCCACATTTGTGGCTCGCACCAAACAAGGGGCCCTGAAAGCACATTTGTGATATCAAGTTCCTTGTGTACCTCGCACCTGACTTTACATCATATATTAATGATGAAATATTGTGATGTGGGTCTTTGGTAGAGCCAATAATGTGAATACAATGAGGACAAGTGAGCTGAGCCCCAGCATCACAGACTAGTCTAAACACTGTCTGCCAGTAGGAAAAAGAACGTCACATGGGAGGTTTTTCAGAGCGGAATTGAAAGTGAAGGGACAAATATAATTTTTATTTTTCTGTCAATTGGTCAATCAATGAGAAGTATTGAAATGACTATGATAACCCCACTCCATCTCAACGTCGAAGGATCCCAGCAATAACAGAACATGTAGGGGACTCTATGAAACCAATAAAGTTGGGCGATGGCCATTGACAAGATAACAGACCGATAAGAAGCACTTCACAAATGCAGAGTTTACATTTTTTGCTCCAGAAAGAAGTCGGAGTACTTGCTAAAGACAAAAGTGAAGAGGGGTGGTTGAGAGGGTAGAGACAGGACACAGTTCCTGTTGAGGAAGCCCTGTGAAACAGAAGCACATCTGCATGTTGCTCCTCTTTGGGGCACTTCCATGTCATGGCTTACTGGCCCTGCCATCAGGTTTCCTCTCAGAACCAAGGTCTTTCCGTCGGGGGACATCCTCCTGGTTCTACAAGTGGAGGGACTCACTGACAAGCTGACAAGGGTCTTTGGATTTGGAGTTCAACAATTGCCTTTGGGATAGTCTAAACAACAGGTCCAATATTACTAATAACCATACTACTGTAAAATACACAGCTTCTATTATACATTTAGACAAGTTAAGTCTAATGATTTGCTATAAATGTTATTAAACTGCTGCCAAGTGTTAGATGCTAAGGTGATAATGATAGTGGAAATCATACAATCCAAAGTTTAGCCTCCCCTCATCAAATCCTCTAATTAGCTAACACGTCATTCTAGCAATTCTATAAAGTAGGAAACAACCAACAACATGGATACAGAAGGACATAAGCTGCTGGGAAGTATGATCTCTACATAGAGAAGAATAAGCCCTGTGTGTGTCATATTCTCAGAAACAAAACCGTCAGATAGTGTTAAAGAAAAACCAAAACATCTTCAAACAACTTCAATACCTGTTACGTCATACCACATTACAATGAATTATCAGACATTTCCAAGTCCAAAAGTAAAATCTGAACGTATAATAATAATAATACCAACAATAGGTACCAACAAGTTTTCATTTGTTCTAATCACTGGAGGACAATATATTGAACCATATATCTGATAGTAATCGATATACGACTACAGATAATTTCATTATTGATCACTCTGCCAATTACATTAGTCAGTCAACTGTATAGTCAGATATTCCACAGAGGCAGAGGCAATTTCATCAACATTTTTGTTTCTGATTAAACAATAAAACAGAAAAATATTTACTAAAAAACACACACAAAAGTTTACTATGACAGAAAAAAGAAGGAAAGTAGGAAATGTCAAAATTTATGAGGCTTTTATTGGCAGACATGGGAATTTTTTCTTAAAGCTGCACTCAAACAATTTTTTTTTTCTCTTTTACCTATTCCATCTCTAGAAATGTGTTTTCACATTCCTCTACTGAAGATGCGAGAGACGTCACACTTACCAAAAATTTTTAGATTCAAAAAACTATAAGGCAAAGTAGCTTTGGTACATGACACATATTAAAAAAGCCTACTACAGTCTAATTTGCAAATACGCCTCCTCAGCCTTTACAATTATTGCACAATTGTCTGATCACACTGATCAGCTAAATTGTATATGAACAGACAGGTAAAGTCTAAGTTAAATTTGTCTGGATACAATGGCCGTATTTCCTCAAAGTTAGTTTATTGCACGCTGGAAATGTGGCAAGTGTAAGGATCTGAGTGATAATGATAATATCCAAATTGTAATGGATACATGATTAGGTCAGAGCATTTTCAAAACTGCAGGTGTTGTTGGGTGTTACTGGCATTACAACATGGCGCCCATAGTGGCAGACGTGTTGTCTATATTCAATATTGAACACCTGAAGTTAAAGGAGGACACAATAGATTTGTTTTGTTTAAACTTGTGTACTTCCCCCACTTCTCTGAACCCTTGTGGAACCTGTATTGTAAACAGGATCTCTGGTGTCTTTCCCTCAAGCTGGTATAACTTCCAAATCATTTCATCAACGCTGGATGTGTACACTGATCTGTCATAACATTAAAACCGCTTACGGTGGCTGAAATATATTAGGGAACAATTGAACTGCAAAAAATCCAATGTAAGGATCTGAGCAGCTTTGACAAGGGCCAGTTTTTGATGGCCGGACAACTCGGTCTGAGGATATCTAAAAATGCAGGTCTTGTTGGGCATTCCTGATCTGTAGTGGTTAGTACTGGGGCTGCAACTAACGACTATTAAACTACAAAATAAATACACAATTGTTAACTGGCTCTTATTTTGCCATCAGCATTTTGATCTAGCTTTAGGTTGTTTTAGACACATGCAAACTAACAATATAAATAATATAGATGAATTCTTCTTTCCAAAATGTCTTTCAATAAACCTTATTGCTTTTATAACAGACTGTTAAACCAAACAGGTTCCTATACCAACAGTGTATTTGCTTAACAGTAATTAAGTCCTTTAATGTTGCATCACATCCCTGCTGGTACGAAATGGAAACAAAATGTATAAATAAATAATATAAAAAAATATATATATAAAAAATACAGCAGTTTCTCTGGAATTAAATCAAACATCCATGTAAATATAGGAATATGAAAAGTGGTGGAAAAGAAAACAGACAGTGTTTTGTGCATTCTGTTGTCAACAACTATATTGGGCTAAATCGTTTACAAGTTGGATGCAGCACACATTGGACACGCACACACGCAGAGACGTGGGCATTCGGCAGGCAGCAACAAACTTTCAGCAGTTATGTGAAATGTCTCCATGAGTAGTGCAACGTGAATAATTCTAACGTAGGGGCACAATTGTAACGTGAAGAGTATCATCGTGATTTAATAATAGTTATTTGGTACGTCATTAACAATTCACTAAATTTCAAAAGTCATGTTAAACCCAACAGAAGCGTTAAGTACATGACCTTTAACATGGAGCTAGCTAGCAAGCTAACTAGCTTACAGAGATGAGTCTTCATCGTCCACAGAGCCAACGTGCCTCCGCTTCAGATCTCCAATATTACTGACGTGTTCCATGCCAGGACAGGGGAGCTTTTTTGGCCGTATCGAGGGATAAATGCTCCTCGGAGACAGTGTCGTTGACGTCACCGACTAATCGCATTTTAAATTCGTCGACAACTAATTTCATAATCGATTATTGTCGATTACATGTATTATCCATTGCAGCCCTAGTTAGTACCTACCAAAGTAATCTAAGGAAGAACAATACACAGTATATTGAAGCTTACTGTGTATGGGACTTTGTAACCAGCCATTGACCGGTCAGAGTACTGAAGCTTGTGCTCATCTGTCGAAGCAGGCTGATGGGTCTGCAATTAACAGAGTTGTTTATATTTGTGAAATGAGCAGTTTTGACAACTACCTTTAGCACCAAATACTACAAATTGCCCCCTGAAAGAGAGATAGAGGCTCTCCCTTTCATAGGCTTAAAACCAAAATTTGTTCTTAGGAGTGAGGTGTTTCGGTATTTTGACTAAATGATGTAATTCTATCTTCAGTAGATCCTCAACCGATGCTAAATGACACGTTATGCGCTTTGAGAGCTTAACAGTTGATGCAAAAAAAAAAGAACCTAATTTACTTCTCTCATGGCAAAAAAAAAAGGTAAGGGATGACATCATTAAAGAATCCCAATCAAATATGAAACGATGGAAAAAGTGCAAATGCCAAAAGTGATGAAAAAATAACATTTCTGTTTCACCAAGTGGTGTATAGACAGACAAATGGGGATGATTCAAATGATTACGCAAAATAATTGTGATCATCTCCAATTAATTAATTAATTAAGGAACACAAAAACAAGTTCAGGGTTTTGACGTCCCCTCCAAATTCTCCAGATCTCATTTGAATGAAACATCTGTTGGCTATTCTGATCAAAACAAGTCTGATCCATTGGAAGCCAACCTCGCAACTTAGAAGACTCAAAGGAACTGCTTTTAATATCTCTAGCCAGACACTGGACAGGACATGTCGAGAGGTCTTGTGGAGTCCATGCATTGGCCTACATAATGCTAAAGCGAGTGGTTATAATAGCTGATCCGTTTCTAGTTTAAGCTCTCCATAAATGTGACCATTCAAAGACAGTTTACAGGACCTCAGTTCCATCCCATTTTATCAGCCCTCATCATTGAATATGAATTTAGGAAACACCCTTAGTGGATAGTGATGTATTGTGTTTTCAAGGGTGGATTACTGATATCAGAGCACGCTTCACCCCATTATTTCAACATCATTCTGTATGAGTGATAGTGTTAAAGCTGCATTATGACTGATTTGGCAAAGAGAGTCAAGATCGCATGTTTAGAGTTTTAAAGAATGTCAAAAACAGTCATTTGACATGTTGAGAAGGAATAGGCAAAAAGTTCAAAGACGGTTTCAATGAAAGGTCACGGCAAAGGTCGAGCAGAACGGGCTGAAAACACTTCAATATTAGCCCATGAAGACATGACCATTGGTTCCTTATTCAAACTTCAACAGACAGTGGGAACACATGACAGGGTTCCCTATTCCTGGTCATATTCTCATAAGCAACAGCTGAAAATGTATTTAATGGGGGTTAAAGACACTATGTGTGTGACGATGTGTGACCAAAATCAACATGACATAAGAAGTGGGGAGTAGTTTAGTCAGTCATACAAGGCCCTACAATACAAGACCTGACAGGTCCTCTTGACACTTGATACAGCGCATCATGTTACACTGAAATAGCATAATATCATTACCAGCTCATCTGTGTAGAGCAGTGAATACCAGAGTTCACCATAGTGCTATGTGGAAATCCCACTGGTGATTCTAGGTGGCTCTGAAATGAGTAGAAAGTGATGTGAAGTCATGGGTAAAGTTAACTAGCACGCAGTCGGAATGCTCATTAAGTTATAAGGTGTTTACTTACGGGTTACGAATGGAAAAGTTATACTAAAGCAATACTGAACACATAGTGTGACAATTTGTATGTCGCCCTGAAAAATTGCATATATCTACATATCTAAAGCATGTGCACCTTTCCTAATCTTTAGAATATTCAGCAAGGGGTCAGAGCAGAGGAGGCCAGACTTGTTATGGATAACAGGTACAACAGTGCAGGAGTACAGTGGGAAGAAAGGTAGGCAAACAATATTAAGAATCTATAGACTCATAACATTATACCGCTGGTGCGTCACCTGAAATCCTCTGCACACACAGAGACCTTTGGACACTGTTTCAGGTGCATATTACAACACATGGCCGAGCACCTGCACTTTCAGACATTAATTAAAGGCTAGCAGTGATCTCAATGTTCCAACATTAGCCATGTCCTCAGAGCACCTGTGGCCAGATGACGCTGAATTAAAAAATAATAATACATTTCTTTTTTTAAAATCATACCCTCCCAATTTTTTTACAACACTATTGTGATGTGCATTATTTAGATAGGGATTTGGGTTGAAGGAAAAGTAAGAGATCCGCGGTGCTTGTACTCTGAAGATGAAATTAATTGGTAAAGTAGTGTATTTCAGGGTGGGGCTTGAACCAAAATTGTTTCCAAAAGTAAAAAAATCGCCTTAACATAGCTTCTTCGTTAAATTCAGATAGTTTTGAACTCGATCAGCTCTGGATTTCTTGACGGTTCGCATTATAACTACAAGTGATCTGTGTCAAGCGTTAATATGAATGTGTCTATCTTCTGAAACGGCACGCATGTATTTAGTAATTTGTCTCTGAAGGAATAGTTAGCATCGCCAGCAAAAAAACCTGTTGTATTTGCGAGACAGCTCATGGTATTTAAACCTGAATGGTCTTGCTAGAATAGAACGTACCCATGATAGTCTGCTCTGGGAACGACAAACACTTGTCTGGCCGATGAAGTCACAAATTCTGCTCCGACCATTTGTTTTTCACTTCACATGGACACGAATCGGATGTCTCCAATCTAGGCCCACATCCGATTTTAAAAATTCTGCTATTTGTATCCACACAACCCTGCAAAAATAATATCTATGTAACATTAGGGCAACAAAAAAAAAAGGGAAATTAGTGTGAATCTAGCCAAAAGATGTTTGCCATTAGCAGTGGCCTCAAACTAATATTATAGCTGGATCTGCACTGACTGTCTTAAGAGAAACTATAGAAATACAAATATATACCTCTGACAAATGAGCAACATTGAGAAACACATAATTAAGTAATTCTAAAGTTTTTAGAGTATAACATCAATGAGGCTTTGTTCACACTGTGGGAAAATAGTCCAAGATATATAACAGATCTGAATCAGATTCCTAGGGAGGACAGTTTAAACAGTACCAAATGAATTTATGTGGTATTTCTACCACTGATAACACTCATATCAGTATTTGGTCAGCAATTAAACCTGTCAAAAACGGAAGACCCCAGCAATGACAGGATGTGTGGTTATAATTTTAATCAGGTCATGAGAAAACTCTTGGATCGAATGCTGATTTTGCCATCCTACCCTCAGTCTTAAGAGATGACAGACCGTCACCACAGTATTGTAACCACAGCAGACAACACAAGAAGTGAATGCCTGCATCAACATTTTATAAATGTTGACAATAACATAGACATTTACTGCTGCTCATCAGCATGCTGGTTGTAAATATGGGGTCACAGGACAGATCTGATGCCAGATATAGGAGAATGGAAAAGAACAGCGAAGGGGGAAAAAATAATCAGATATGAGTTTGAGAAATATCTGTATGAATTATGTTCCTTTGAACTGCAATGTGAAAGTAGCTTTAAAAGATTAAAGGTACTTTAAATGTTACACTTTGGTATCTTTCACCAACTGGAGATGAGCATTGCTATTTTATATAATCTAAAAATAACTATTAGTTAACAAATCTTCAATAAATGTATCTGACTAGATCTTTGTGTATCTTGTCTCAGAGATTTTACAGCATAAATGCAAATTATACATCAAAATACGCAACTTGATCGGGATTGCAGTACAATCGGTATTAGTAGAAAGTTGCAGAACAGTTTATGCAAAAATGGCAAAAGAAATGCAAAAACTGTTGAACAATGGGACTTGTTCAAAAAGTTCAATCTGTAACCACCAATGTGGCAAACTCCATGAAAAACAACTACTATAACAATTATTTTTACTGCTACAAGTCTTTCAAATGTATAACCTTGGATACTTGGCACACTCAGGCATACAAACTACCTAGGTTAATACAGTGAAACAGTCTGGTTTAATACTGTTAAAATAGTCTGGATTCGTACAGATAAAACAGTCCAGGTTCATATACACGGACATAGTCCAGGTTCATATACACTGACATAGTCCAGGTTTATGTCCAGTTAAAACAGTCCAGGTTCATATACACTGACATAGTCCAGGTTTATGTCCAGTTAAAACAGTCCAGGTTCATATACACTGACATAGTCCAGGTTTATGTCCAGTTGAAACAGTCCAGGTTTATAGAGTTGAAACAGACCAGGTTCACATACAGTTGAAACAGTCAGGTTTATGTTCAGTTGAAACAGTCCCAGGTTTATGTTCAGGTTGAAACAGTCCCAGGTTTATGTTCAGGTTGAAACAGTCAGGTTTATGTTCAGGTTGAAACAGTCAGGTTTATGTTCAGGTTGAAACAGTCAGGTTTATGTTCAGGTTGAAACAGTCAGGTTTATGTTCAGGTTGAAACAGTCAGGTTTATGTTCAGGTTGAAACAGTCAGGTTTATGTTCAGGTTGAAACAGTCAGGTTTATGTTCAGGTTGAAACAGTCAGGTTTATGTTCAGGTTGAAACAGTCAGGTTTGTGTTCAGTTGATACGGTCAGGTTTATGTACATTTGAAACGGTCAGGTTTATGTTCAGTTGAAACAGTTCAGGTTTATACAGATTAAAACAGTCCAGCTTCATTCAGCTTAAAAAGTCTGGCTGTAAACTCTGGACAACTTGAGGCAAACCCAACCCATAGGATTACAGTTCAAAGAAATATCAACAACCTGAAGCCAGCTTGGGTGTGGGACTGAGAGCAAATAGAGCAGACATAGAAACACACAGACAGGTAGGAGGTGATTGTGATAGGATCTCATATTAGACACCTGTGTTGTTTTACACATCAGTAACTGTTCTCAGGACCAGCCCATGACTGTGGTGATATTTATTCCAGTAAAACATTATGGCCATCTTACGTTTGGTGGCATTGATGAGGTTCTTTCCATCCTTGTAGAGCTCTTTGATGAACCTGTTGGTTTTGTCAAGCTCTGCTTCGTGCGCCTTGATTTTCTCCCTGAAGCTGGGGCTGTCCAGATAGCATTCACTGAATTCCAGCGGGTGTAGTCCCATTTCTGTCACAAGACTGATTAGCTTAGCTTTACACAACGGCAAACTGGTTAAAATGACTTAGGAGCGTCAAAAACTTGCTGATAAAATCAAAACCGCGTTTTTTCCACCGGTGGTTTTGAGCCCAGCAAAGAAAACATAGCTACGTAATGGAGCAGCGGCTAACAGGGGTTAGCATGTAACTTTAACTAAGGCGCAGGGGTGTAGTTCTACAGATCTAAAAGAGTAGCTAACACTTAAAACCGTTACAATGCGATGACAGTACGCTATCCGGTTAATAATTAATCGTTGCTTGGTTCGCAGGCGTTGTTAAAAAGTCATAATTGCTGAATCCAAGTTTTCTCCCTGACCTCAGTCTTACTCTGCCAAGCAAAGTGACAGATTGAGAAACTCTGCTGACATCTGTGTGCGTGTAGCGAACCCCTGCCGAAGGGTGTGTAACATGTTCAAGATGATATAGTTGTATCTTTTTCCGCCTTCGCTTCACCGCCTAACCAGCACGGATTTGATTTTTAAAGTCAGAGGATGCCAGCAGTGTTGGAAGATTCAGAAGAAGTTTTTTAAGAGTTTCAACATCAAAGTTAGAATTATATTGACACTATTAGTGGTGAGAATTCTATGGAGCCAAGAAAGTCCCTTGAAAATAAGAAGAAACCCACAGCGAGGAGGAGGGATCATAAGTTAATTTTATCTAATCAGAATACATGCACAATGCTGACAAACCTTAAGTCCTTTGTTGTCCTTCAAAATAAGAACACTTAAAATACACTACGCACAAACAGGAAACATTTGCTTATGCCATAAAGAGATAGGTTACAAAGTCAAATTCCAACAGCTTTTGTGTGTAGTTATTCAATTATCATCAGCAGGAATCATTGACTATGCATACTGAAGGAGCTTACACTAGTGGTTTTCAAAAACCACTTGCCTTTGCAATACTGAATTTATATTGTGTGCATAAGTTAATTACCTTGTGTGCACGAGATTTTTTTTCAAATTCGCAACGGATTTCAGGGCCTATGTATAATTCTGACTCAAACTGAAAAAAGATAACGTTTTAAATGTCTAAATTTTACCAGATTAGTCATATTCAGTCATATTTAAAATACAACATTTCAATGAGAAGCAGGACACTATATTAAAACAAAGCAGCTGATATGCTGATAACTTAACTTTGTGCTCTTCATATATTATTATGACACTGATGATACATGCAGTTGCAAACTGTTCAATGGGGAGAAAATATGGAAACAGAAGGCAAAATTAACACATTAATCACAGCTTGTGGAAAGGTATACATATTGAAAAGTAACACTATATAAAAACAATTATGGCCAAGATAAAGAATTACAGTTGGAAGCAAAATGTATGTATTGGCAGATAGTATTTAAAAACTAAATCACACGAACAATTTAGATAGGCCAGTTTCAGAGCTTTAAAGTTTTTTTTCCAGCTTCAACATAAAATGCAACTTTTAATGACGACTTCAGTCGAAAATGTATTCAGTCTCCAGAATAGCATCCTTCCTAAGAGCACACATTTGCATAACACATTTGATGGAACATTTTGTCATCCTTCACAGCCTGCCTTAGTACTTATGATACTTTTTTTTTATGTTAAGGCATAGATTTATATGACGCTCAATGCCTAACCTCCAAGACCTACACCACTGCTGACGTCAGCAAAGAGAAGTTTGTTCCAGTGTGCTTGAGACCATCTGGAGAAGTCAGATGTTAGGGATGATACTGTGCCGTAACCTTTTAGGCTTGTGGGTTAGTGGTATAACTAAAGGTGGTTGAGTAAAGCATATTCTGAACAGAACCCTATCTGAGGTGGAGCATAAACCTGGCCTAGAGATCAGGGGCTCCCTTTTTTTTTTACTCCCTTAGATGCTGGAAATCAGGGATCTGTGGGTGAGAGTTTCCATCAATAATCCGGAATTCCTATAATAAATCTGCGAAAACTCTTGGGTGTCATTGGACATTTCAAATGGACAATGATCCTACCCGTTCCTCAGAGTACGACTTGAATCCCCCAGAAGATCACTGTCGGTATTAAGGAGTGTTGTCGTAGCATGCAAACCCAGGAATATTGTATTACTGGAGGCATTTGCCTGAGAAGAATGGATTAAGATTCCTGAGGAATACTGCCAAAGTCCGATGTATGGCCCTGCGCCATAAGAGTAATACTTTGTGTTATATTTGGGAAAATACTTAATTTAAACTTTGTCATTTTTAACATCTGATGAATGGTATATTTTGCTAAAAGGCCTAAAAGGGGAATTGAATGATTTTGAGCTCTTCATTTTGCCTCAGCTACTGCCCTCTCTCAGTCAGGCCCATACTAACAGCTAATATGGAAAAGTACATTAATTTAAAAGTTCACATTAAAACACACCATTTAAAGGAATGGTGAAATGTAATTTCTGATTGTAAGAACGAATTAGGATGTCACACACAACGCATATTCACGCGCATCACTTATTTGATAAAAGTCACCATTTTCATGGGTGTGTATCATCTCGATCCGTTATCCTCTTTGATGGTGCTTCAAGATTAAGTTGTGATTTATTCCATTGAAGGCAAAACTGAGGTAGTAGCATTTATTGGACCGTTATTTGTAAATAAACAATGAAATCGTTATACGTCATGTTTTCTACGGCTGATTCGCACTTCTCTTTACTTAAAATTCATTATAGCTGCCTCTGTGGAACCTATCCGTCCATGAAATGTTTCTTTCCGGACTGATAAACAGCGGACACGCTTTTCTTTCGTCGAGTGCTACATGATCCTTAGCAGAGATGCTATCTACATTTTAACCCAACATCTACCAGCCATAACGTGGATTTGAACAGGTATGTTTTTTTGGAAGCCATTCTATTGCAGAGACTCTCAAAGTAGCCAGTATCCTGTGAGTTAGAACAATCATAACAAAGCTTGACTTTATTGGACAATTTGCGATCTGTAGCTCTTCTCTCTCCTTAACCTAGGCTCTAACTCGCAGTAAGTCTACATACATTACCTTCACTGCCTGTAAAGTACTTAGCGTTTTATGAAAACATTAAATTTACAATAAGTAGTGGGCTATTTATGTATTATTTATAATATTTATCGACGTTATTATTTCAATATTTTTATACATATTTCAATTTTGGCATGTATCCCACATAGAGTATTATTTTAAAGTAATTAATTTAAATTTTTAAAAATTTGTTATAAGCAAGTAGATATTTTTACTTTTATGAAGAAAATCTCTATTCTGCTGTATTAAAAGTTTCCTTCTTTTATTTTCTGAGCAACAAGATGCTGTGCAGAGTCGCACTGATCAGCCATAGCTACTGTCAGGGGAAGTCTGTATGATATTCGCTCCTTACAGTAACCTCTGTCAGTGGGTGGGATTTAGGGATATATTTATATATGGGATATATTTGTAGCACTTTGAGATTTGATCCAAATGTAAAGTGCATTATAAATTAAATGTATTATTATTATTATTATTATTATTATTATATTCAGGGAAGCAAGTGATAATTTAATAAGGCCAAATTGTGATAGCTGGGTGAGTTTTGCAGGTCTTGTTGGCTGTACCTGGTTTGCATAGGTCGGTACCTATCAAAGTAGGTACTGACCTACACAACATTCGGCAGGTGTTTTAAACGTTATGGCTGATTAGTGTACTCTACTTTAAAAGTGGGATCGGGATTTCTATTTCATCAACAGGCATCAATATTTCCTCTTTCTCTTTGTGAAGGGATGCCTAATGCCAGTGCACGGGTGAAGCATGGCAGGAGGCCACGGAGGCGGCGCAGAGAAGACCCCGCCAGGAATGAGCTGGTCTCTAGCTCCCTAGAAAGTGCACAGCAGTGCCTGTTAAACCAAGATTATGGTACTGCATTTGTGCACTACCTTCTCGTCCTCAACCTCGCGCCTATGTTTAAGGACTTTGCAAGGGTAATGGTTGTTTGCACTACATTGATATACCTTCTGCGTGCACTCAGTGCTGAACTTTGTGCCCAAATAACCAGCAACTACCATGCATATGGTAGTCTGTTTTAACCGTTGCAGAATAGAAAGATGTTCAATGTTGAAAAATAAACTAAAAATCTCCCTTTCAGGAATCTTTCAGGTTCACTCTCTTCGAATGGACAGAGGAGCTGGACTCTGTGGGCCGCATTCAGGACCTATTTGATTGCTATGAGCAAGCCCTGGAGCTGTTTCCTGCTGATGAGGTCATTCTTAATAGCATGGGTGAACATCTGTTCAGGTAATACCTCCTTATCGATACAAATGCGTGATGTTAAAACATATTATTCAAAGCTGTACGTACCTCATCATAGAATACACATACATAACAAATGAAATACATCTCACAACACATGTCGTTTGAAATCTTACAATGCATCCACCTCTATCATTACATTATTGTAATGGATTTGTTGTATTCCTTGTCTTATACAGAATGGGCTTCAGAGATGAAGCTGCTGGCCATTTCTATAAAGCCCTGAAGCTGAGACCAAACTACCCAGAAGCCAGGGAGAACTTCTACCGCGTGGCCAACTGGTTGGTGGAGCGCTGGCATTTCTTAATGCTCAATGACCACAGGAGGAACCGGATGTACCAGCAAGCCATCCAGAAGGCTGTTAAGAATGGCTGCAACACTGTACTTGACATAGGTACTGGCACTGGGATCCTCGGGTGAGATATTTTCCATGAGGATTTGGAATCATTGAATTAGAAGCTGACCCTCATCAAATCCTATGTACTCTTTATTCATTGGTAACAGCTGGAACTAATTTTAATGTTTGGTCCTACTTTTGTCTCATTCCCTGGTTCTCTCTGCTCAGTATGTGTGCTAAGAAGGCAGGTGCTGCAGAAGTGTTCGCCTGTGAGCTATCAAAGACCATGTATGAACTGGCCTGTGAGGTGATCACCGCCAATGGAATGGATGGTAGCATCAAAGTCCTCCATATGAAATCTCTTGAGATGGAGGTTCCAAAGGACATCCCACAAAGGTATGTCTCGTACCTCATTTATTTTACGTTGATAACTTGGTCCTGTTATGAACGTTATTCTCATGTTTTTCTTTTCTTTGTTTTTTTTACTCAGGGTGTCACTGGTGGTGACAGAGACCGTGGATGCAGGATTGTTTGGAGAGGGCATTATAGAGAGTCTCATTCATGCCTGGCACCACCTGCTGCTACCTCCGAAGGTAACTTACATTATTCAACACAAACAGGAAGGAGAAACCTTCCGTGATTTTAACATCTCAGTGGGATCCTGCCCCCTAAAATCCACTGCAGCTGACAGGCAAAGTTGAAAGTGCATTTTTGTTTTGAGTTTCTACAAATGGTAACAGCTGTTCCACAAGTCAGATTGTGGGTTTGGGTGATTCCAGGCAAAATAAATTGTTTAAACTGCACAGAGGTTTACACTAATGAGGTTTTCAGGAAGTACCTGTTCAGCTTGTAAAATAAAAAAAACTCTGTTTATCACCTGGAAGTTGACTTTTAAACATCCAGAAAAGTGCAGATCTCAGTTCCATGACACATGAGTTTACAGTACCGGTGATAAAATAATGTGTTTCTTGTTCTTAAGAGAGGTGAGAATGAATTCCAGGAACAGTCAGTGACAGGACGAGTCATTCCAGCTGGAGCCACAGTGTTTGGTATGGCTGTCGAGTGCCTTGAGATCCGTAGGCATCACAGGTAGGCCCTGGAGTGAGTCTGCCTTAAATAGGATCTGTGTCATGTAACGTGTTGCTGAATTATTTTTTCAAAGCAGCAGCCCAAGATTTCGGGACAACTCCATCATGGGATCAATGTTTATTTTACTCGCAGGCTTTGTGTGTCAGAGGTGGGCAGTCTGTCTATGGCTACAGCCGGGGAACTCCGCAGCCCAGTGAGCTGCAGCTCTGAGCCAGACGACTCTATGGAGCCCTACACCACAGAGAGACTAAGCAGACTGCCGGGGGGATATAAATCTCTCACAGAGCCATTCACAGCCCTAAATATAGATTTCAACAATGTGCAGGTGAGCAGAGAACAGATGCTGATGAAGTCTACGTTGTCTACATACAGCTCAACACAATGCATTTGACAATGGTATTTGTTTCAGCTTCATGTGCTTCGACATTTATAGCCATTTGAGAAATCCCATAATCAATGTGGATTTGATTCAGGCAAGCAGAATAGCTCTGGGAGAAATGATTAATTTACCTTACCATATGTCTATTAGTCCCATGATCTACCATATCTTCCTCACTGGCTTAAATATTGCACACCAGCGGACCTTTCTTATTATTTAGCCAGAGACCTTCAGGGATTGACTTATTCCTAGTGCATGCTTGGCAGGCAGATTAAAGATGTACCGTTTGCCTTCCTGACAGTACCAGTTGGACAGTTTGTCAATATAGATCGCTAGGAATATTTATCCACACTCATGCAGAAGAAAAAAATGTGGTAATGCAACTCTCCTTGTTCTGGTAACCTTTAGGAGCTGGAGGGTCTGAGCTCCAGGGGGGTTCAGAGGATCTACCTGCCTGTCACTCAGGAGGGGGAGCTGGATGCTTTGGCTGTCTGGTTCCAACTCCATCTGGATGAAGAGAACAGCCTGTCCACTGGACCCCAGGAGGACACCTGCTGGGAGCAAGCCATCTACCCCGTTCACAGCACCAGGGGTAGGTTTCAGACAACAGGGGAATACTGTGGGGGAAACATGGCAAAACAATATTTCAAACTTTTTGAGTTTTAAACAGTGTGTCCGCTAAACTGTTCTTTGACTGTCGCAGGGAGTTCCATTATGTTTATTTTAGTTGTTTTTTTTGTTTTGGGCAGAGCTTGTATTCTTTAATCCCACTATTTATCATGCATTTCCACATTACACCACATGAGAGCAGCGTAGATTGTCGACAAACTGCAGGAGGGACATTTTTAGCTCCAATAGATAATGTCAGGGATACTTAGGATGCATCTGATCATCACAAATCATCACAAATACTTTACTACAGTGTCGATTGAAGTATTGATTGAGTATTGACAATGACAGCAATAATTTCAACCTCATGATTGTTTCACACATTTTACATTAGACAAAAAAATGCTTACGCTCTTCAATTGGCTTTTGTCCTTAGTTTCTACAAATTGCATTTATGCCCATGTTGAGTGACTGCAGTAGATGCATGTGTTTAATTGTTCCCTTCTGCCTTGATTTTGAAAGGGAGAATGAAGTAAATGGTATAGAAATCAAAAGTTATATTCACACCAGAAAACATGTTCGTATCTAACTGGCACGTAACACGTTCAACTCTCACGTGTTTGAAGCAAGATGGCTCTATCATCAACTCCCAAAAAGTACAGAATGTTGTCATGACTTTAAGTTTCATGTCTACTGGATGCAGCCAGTTGGAGAGTTTATCACATGAAACCAGAGAGAAAACAGAAAAGAAAATTGATCTTCTCACAACATGAAAGGGGTGAATGGCTATTTTTATCAGATTTTCTAAAAACTTCCTATATTTGATATTATGAAGATTTTACTACCTTAAAACATAACAATGCTGACACTTCTACAGACTTCTTTGCTGAAGTCCATAAGCTTCAGAGTCTGCCAGTTCAAAACTTTAAACACATCAGCAAAACCCATTAATGAAATAACACAAGCGTTCAGAATACTATCCGCTAGAACACTATAACCGCTGATATCTGAGGTGAATAACCTCAATCTGAGTGACTTTGACTAAGGCCAAGTGGGTTAGAGCATCCCCAGAACCACAGATCTTGTGAGGTGTTCCTCGTCTTCAGTGGTTAGTACCTACTAAAGTGGTCTAAAGAAGGACAACAGGATGCAAAGATCATGAGTGCCCATTGAGTGCAGCCCACTCTCCTGCATGTGGGGATTCGTAGCAGCAGAACATTCAGAGTGACAATGATGGCTCCTTTCCACTGCCGAAAGCACTTACGATTGTCTCAGCAGCATCAGAACTGCACAGGACTGGAATGGAAGAAGGTGTTCTGGAATGATGAATCGTGTGGACGGCCATGTGCATGTGTTTCACTTCTTTTGGGAAGAGATGACAGAGATGTGAAGAAAGCAAGCCAGGGGCGGTATTGTGACGCTTTTGACAATGCATTACTTCAACAAGTACCTCAACAAGTACCATCTACGTAAAGATTGATTGAGACCAGATAAACCCATTCTTGGAAACAATATTCCCCAATTAGCTTAATCACACTGAAAATGGTTCAGAAATGGATTAAGAAACACAATAACAAGTTCAATGTGTTTACAGACATCCAAATTCCTTGGCTTTCACTCCAAGTGAGCGTTAAAATTGGTATATACAGTGCTGGACAAAGAAGCATGGAGTCCCCATCTCAGAATTTCCATGGCTTAAAGAAAATGCCGTGCCTGTCATCCTAACTGGCACCGGCGTGAGGTGACATCTTCCAGTTGGCATTGCACTACATCATGTTTCAGACAGGGCTCAACTGCATTTCACCGTACCGGTAATTGGTGAAGGCAGTGTCAGGGGAGCCGTCGCCTTTCCAGGTGATCACCAACATCCGTTTCCCCGTGGCTGTGACGTGTGAGCCTTGATCGCCTGTGACACTCTTTAGTGTTCATGAAATTCTTATAAGCAATAAATATGCATTTTTCCCCAAACGCCTCTGACGAGCCGAGCAATGACATGAAGACATGAACAGATGTTATCCCTGTAGGAATCCTCTCTGTGCCTCTTCCCCTCCCTCCACACACCCAGTCCCTTGAATCTCATTTCTCTGTAGGGCTCACTCTCCTACTCCCGTTATTTTTTTCCTCTCCCTCTCTCCCCTTTTTAGCCCTAATTTATAAAGCTCCGAATCCCAAATTGGCCACAATCAACACAGCCTACATCCCTCTATCTACCTTCAGACCTCTCGGCTTATTCACCTCAGGACCCAGCAATCACTAAACCATAAGCATAACAACGATATTATAAAAAATTAAACCATTGATCAAATAATTACGGTGGCCGATGGGGCAAATGCACTGCAAACATCAATTTTCACATCAGGGGCATGCTGCAAATTAAGAAAGCATCTACATCAAGTTGACAACACAAGCTCGCCGCAAAAGCCACAACACGTCACATTAAGAAAAACGATCTGCAAAAGCACAAGACAAAGGAAGTGATGCATCTTATTGACATAATGACACTTTTCCATTGCTGTATTTAGTGAATAAAACAGATACAATACACCAACGGGTCGTGATATTTTGATTAGCCGTGGTAGCTTCGCTTAACCTGCAGTTTATGCAGTTACGTGACTTAGAATCACATTTTATTAAACATTGCAAAAACAACGAACTTAAAAAATGAACTAACATGCAGACTACCAACAGGTTTTGTAAACAAGGTGTATTATACTTGCTGAACAAAACTCATCAACTCAAAACCAATCATCGCGCATAATGACTTTGATAGTTGTCGCTATGGCAACATTTACACAGCAGTCAGAATATTGTATTACGAACAAAATCTATTAAAATGGCAGATTAAGATTTTTCAGCAAGTATAATACTCCTTGTTTACTGTGTAGCCTTGGGTACTGTGCATGTTAGGACCATTAATATGTTTGTTTATTGTTTTCAGGATGTTGATTAAAGTTTACTGTTAGTCACGTGACTGCATGACCCGGAAGTTAAACAAAGCTACCACAACTAACGTAAATATAATGAAATGTTTGTGCATAATATCTGTTGTATTTACTAACGAAACAATAAAAAGCGCGTCCAGGGATGCATCACCTTTGATAGTCCATCGTAAAAACTTCCGTTGTCTTGTAGCTTTTGCAGATCCCTTTTCTTTACGTGTTGTCTGTTTTTTAAAAAGTGCTTGTGTTGTGAAATTGATGATGTTTTCTTTATTTGCTGCGCCCATGTATGTTGTCAAATTGATGGATGCAGTGCGTTTGCCCCTGTCGGCCACCGTAAATAATACACAAAAATAAAAACAATAAAAATCTATGTATACATATCTTTCCAATTGTTTTTTTTTGTTTTGTTTTAAACCCCTCATTTCTTTCATTTCCAAGGAAGTGCAGTTTTTAAAGTGACTGAACAGTGGACGTCTTGTCTTGTTGACCGCGAGCCCATGTCCTTCAACTTCACCAATATTTAAACATAAATGAGATATTATAATACTTCCCCTTTAATCCCCTTTATATTTTAAGTTTTATACAAATTAAAAAATTTCCAAGGAAAGTAACCCACTCATGCATCAATTATTTAAAAACAAACAAGCCACATAATCATTACCTCTAAGGTCATGTAAAATGATTTCATTATTTTTAATTTCATAATATTGAACAAGTTACAGCTGTGTTCACCAGGATAAACTGGACGTCCTGCAACTCTTTCGTGCATGATAAAATACAACTACCTCAATCATAATTGAATTCCACAAAATATATTAATTCTCTATGAACCTCGTTGAAAGTTGAAATACTCCTCAGCCTCTCCCGTCTCCCTTCCTACTCCCCACGCCGGTCACCTTCCTCTCTCCATACTTCATTTGGCTCCTTGTTCTTGACTCCTCAGGCCCTCCCTACTTCATTATCTCCACCCCCCACTGCTGAACTACGGAGTTTGCCGGTAACTGATTAACATCACCTGATGTGGCTCAGGCGTAGCTATACCATCAAACCCCTAGTACATGCATGAACCTAGTACATGCATGAAAAAAAGCTTTTAGTTAGTGCTCTGTTTCACTGTGTTGATTACTGTGTCTCAAAGTGTTACAGCGACTCTTGAGGGTTATGGACACAACCAGAATAACATGCACCACTCTTGGCTCACAGGGTGAATGTGGGATATCTCATGTGCTGATGTATTTCTTGGACAAATGTTAGGGTGTGCTGGGGGATGTCTCCTCCTGATGTCTCTTGTCACAATGGTATGATTTTTAAACTTCTCCTCGATTATATGAAGGTTGCGGACAACAGTGAGGTAATGAATAAGTAGACAGAAAAATATAGACTATGATACCTTTTTTGGTCATTCAACATCTATGTTCCAAATGGAAAAAGGATAGATGGGTGAATGTGATATCATAACTTGTCTGATAAGGCTGTGAACACCTTCCCAGAAGGGTTTAGGAACTGGGTAATCCAAAAATATGTGTGTGTGGTCTGCCACACAGTAACTGCATCCTCTTCAGCACTCCAGGTTGTAATTGGGGCCGAGTAGCCTCTTTTTCAATTATTAGATAAGATCAGGCTTTATCAATCCCAAAGGGAAGTTATGTTCACCAAGAACCATTCTTGACTGTTTTTATTATATGCCCTAAAAAACATTTGGGTGATGCAGCCTTTTTGTTGTTTCAAACATTTTTATTGAAAAATCTAATTATTATACATGGCATTAAGATAGGTTCTTCTTCTTTCTTAATTTTCACTTAACAAACAAACAAACAAACAGACCGCTTACAAACTCAAACAACGACCACTGCCACTGACTGGACTCCTCACCAACTGTAACGAGGAGGGACACTCCCGGCCTAACACAGTGAATCAAACAAAGATAACAACCCACCCGGCACACCCTGCAAACCCCCAACAATGTACGATGCTCAGGTTATATACAGGATTTGTTTGTTTTTTAGATTTTCAGATAGGATGTTAATGGATGCCAAGCCTTAAAAAGAATCTTGAGATTACTTTTGAGAATTAATCTTAATCACTCTAGTTGTAATGTTTCTGTCAACTGAGTTAACCAGAGTTTAATAGTGGGCACTTAATTCTTCTTCCAGATTAGTAGAATGAGGTTCTTAGTAGTGAGAAGTCCATAAGGTGACAGACATGGCTGGGCCGTCTGGAGGCTCCTTGACCCCTCTGATATTCAAATCAGTCTTTTTGATACCTGAAAGTTTGTCCTACATCAGTGTATTTCAGTTGATGGAAAAAAGGAAATTGAATTCTGTCACCAGTTTTTGTTTTGTCTCTCATCAGGCATCCTCCTGAAACCTAAAGACGAGCTGATTGTTGAAGTGTCCTGCCGAGACGCCTACCTGAGGCTTTGCAGCGTTGCTGTGCTGAGAGATGGAAGTGAGCTATCTTTAAACAAGCATTTGGATCCGCAGCACACCGAAAACCGTATTTCAAATCAAACTTCAGAGGCAGAACTGTGCAGTGCCCTGGCATCCCTCCAGACTGAACAGAATCCAAATAAAGACTTCTGCATGCTGGAGAGCTCAGAAATGGCCCTCATGAACAATCATGAATACCATCAAAGTTTTTCTAGAGCCCTAGGCAAACTCATCTCCCAGCTGAAGGTTAAAGGGCAGAACGGAGAGGGTGGAGCAGGTGTTTGGTCAGAGCCCACAGACAGCTGTTCTCTGCTCTACGTCCTCGATGTGTCAGAGGGCTTCTCTCTGCTCTCCCTCATTGCCGCCAGCCACGGTCATGTAAAAGCCTACAGCTCTGTGGAAAAGAACAAACAACAGGACGTCTTAAAGAGACTGGCCCGCTCCAATAACATCCGAGAAGAGCATCTAGAGTTCTGGCTCAACCACGTGGAGGACGAGAAGGGGATGCTGCAGAGGCCGTCCAGAGAGAAGTTGTGGAGCGCCATCATTCTGGACTGTGTCGAGACGTGTGGCCTCATCAGACAAAAGCTGATGAAGAAAGCTTCACTGGCCAGGTAAAGGGAAGCAGCCAGATTCAGAAACATGTTATGATCATGTTTGTACTCTTAGATGTTATTCACCCTGAAATCTTGATTCTTTGATGTATGCGAGGTGTTTGCTGGACGAAGGAGGACGCATTTTTCCTGAGAAGATTGTGGTGCACGGCATGCTTGTGGAGTCGGAAACATTGCTGCTTGAAAGTGCCGTTCAGGGTCAGGAACCAACACTGGGATTCAATATCGCTCCTTTCATCAACCAGTTCACTGTAAGTATACTAACAGAGCCTAACTGGAGTCACAATTGACTTATTTATGGTATTTTATCTTTAAAGAAGTGTATTTATTTGGGAACCAATAGTGACTGCACGGTTTGCTGTAGGCTGTGCCATGGCCAGTGGCACCATTTTTGTTTATTTTATCCTATAAGAACCCAGCTCCATTTCCTCTTAAATTAGGATTATAGGGGATGGGAGAAAAGATCAAATTATCCATATTGAACTAATTTTGTAAATTATTTTAAATGATTGCCCCTTGTCAGAGATTTGCAATGTTAAAGGTATGTGTGTGTATGTGACTATATACTGTATACTGTATAATGTATACATTTGGCTTTTATTGTAATATTTTAAAATAATTTACACATTTATACTTCATACATCAAAATTGTAACTTTCGTGATTTAGTTTCCCAACACAAATATCATTTTTTTGTCCAAAATATATTTAATTTAGTTTTGGATGTGTTGTCATACCATGACAATTATTAAAGAGGTTGAAACTAATCTTTTATGACAAAAAAAGAAGCTGAAAATGAGTACATAGGAACGTCCTGAGTTAAAATAAAAAACTTCTGCAAGAACTTACTATTTCCATAGATGCGTAATGTTTTTAACAGTAAATTCAGTAAAACAGATATAAAAAAAATGAAACAAAGAGAACACATTCCACAGAAATTAGATGACTCTCTGAAGATGCATTTCATATATCTGTTAGGACATTAGCGGCAGTTCTTGACTCACTGCTGCAGAAATCTGCTACCTAGCTGGGTCAAACGGCAGAGGATGCTCAAACACATTGCACAAGTGAGCATCAAAAGGGAAAAGCTGTTAGTTCAGGTGAAGAGCTGGTACTTATTTCTGAAGTACTAAAAAACAAAAAGATATTGTTGTCAGGCACGCATGGGCAGATCAAATGTTGCAGTCAAGTCCGTGACTGATTCAAACAAGCTTCTGAGAGACACTGATTCTACAGTGTCTCTACTGAAGACATTTACAACATAATATTCCCTGTACACTTTGTCCCCAGTGTCCATGAATACAATAAAATGGTTGTGTTTCATAGTCTAACCCCAAACAGTGACGTGTTTGGTATTACCAGCTGACAATCATGTGAGTTTGGGATCATGCAATCTCGGCTTGTCTTGGATATTTTGCTTTTCAGCAGAGGCACATTGTTTGACAACCAATTTGAGTGCTATAATGTAATTTATGATGTAGAAAGATTTATTAAGGTAATTTCATCTTCCCCCAGGGAGAATTCATTCGTTAATGTTCTGTAAATGCTTATCCTGTGCTGGGTCGTAAGCCTATCCCAGCTAACATTTGACATGGACAAATCGCCAGGTCCTCAAAGGGCTGAGAGCATAACGGTATGGTGTGAGGCAACCGCATTACCCGCTGTGCCAACACCACCCACCTGGACACAGAAATACTTATCATTTATATCATTTTACTGAAATGACCCACTTAGTACATATCCTGGTTGAGGTTATTTAACCACCAAACTTATGGGATCCATATCCAAATTTCTATAGCAGTCTTCATATTAGATTTCTTATTCTGACTCTTTTTTTGTTTTCCCTGTTCAAGTCTAGTATCAGAAGGTTCGCAAGTTTATATAATAATGAGAAATCTTATCTATCGTGTTGTTTTTCACAGTACACACACACACGACCAAATTGTGAAATTAATTCTCCCCATTTGACCCAACCTTGAAGAGCAGTGTGCAGGCCGTGTGAACCAACTGGGGAGCAAGTGGGATTTCAAGGTCTTGCTCAAGGTCCCCACGGCATATAGCGTCAAGGGCTGGGATCAGGCCCAATCTTCTGATTGATGACTTCTCTGCTCACTGAGCTAAAGCCGCCAGTATAAATATTATATTCATTATTATCATTATAATTACTATTACATGCAGTCATCATCCTATTATTATAGCTGATGTGATACTGCTGTTTATGTCTGTGTCTCTTCATCCCTCCTGTTGGCTGGAGCTCAGTCGGTTGAGCGGGTGTCTCCAAATCGTAGGATTGGAAGGTAGCCGGTTCGAGCCCCAGCTAGTCTACATGTCGTGGGGTCCTTGAGCCAGAATTGCTCCCCGGGAGCTTCACAGGAGCTGCCAATTGCTCGATCAGGGATGGGTCAAATGCTGAGAATGAATTTCCAGCATTTGATAAATTAAGTATCAAAAAAAAATCTGAAGGTTCAGGACTCTTTTATGTTGTAAGCGCCTCCTAATGTGCGCCCCACAAATCCCTTTGAATTATTTATCTATATTTGGTCTGGAAATGATCTTGTTTTTATTCCAGCATCATGTTTGTGCTCTAATTCCGGCCCCATGCGGGACAGTCATTTGTTTTAACAGATGTCGTCTTTGAAGCCCTCGGCGGAGGGCACGACTGTCACAAAAGACACGCAACACAATTTGGCCCAAGATATCCCTACCTGAATCCTTCAGCGTGCATTACTTCAAACGCATCAAAAAGCAGGCTCTGAGGTCCCCACAGCTGTGACAGGGAGGAGGAAAGATCCTTTTGTTGTGCAGTAAAGGAAGCGCTGACACTTTGTGTGCCACTGCTCTGGTTTCTCCCTCTGCTGCCCTGCAGCTGTGGCCCATTTGTCAAGTTTTGAGGAGTTTTTAGCAGTTAGATTAGTACGGCTAGTTTCCAACTATGGCTGGGTGATTACCCAGTGACACTATCAATAAAAACCTTATTTGGCTGGATAGTGGATTTTGACAAAGTGCCAACAACCTGGTCTACTTCTGCATACAGCATTTCTCTCTTTTGTAATCTCTGAGCTTTTTTTGTGTGAAGTCACAATAACAACGCATTTATAACTTGTGCTCTTTAATGAAACGTTGTCCAGCCATTTCTGCTCTTTGTAGAAGAGTGGTTGCCAAAAGGCGCTTCAAAATAATCTGTTTTATTTTACATCGCTGTCAGATTCAAGCTCTTCCTCCCTGATCTGTTCTAGGTTCTCATAATCTGCCAGTCCTCACTGATAATGTTCTTCTTTCTGCTCCAAACAGCTCACTATCATGGTGTTTTTCTTTCAGGTACCGGTTCATGTGTTTCTGGACTTCTCCACACTGGAGTGCAAGCATCTCAGTGAGTCTGTGGAGCTCTTTGTTCTTGATCTGATGGAGGCCAGTGAAAACTACACAGATAAAGAAGTTAAGGTGAGATTAGTTAAATAAGTGCCATCAAGGGGATTGTAATTCATTTCTGTAAACTGTCCCTAAAGAAGTCTTTTGAAACTTGAGTTCATGCATTGACTCCAACAGAACAGGAAATCCTCCAGAATGTCATTAGTCCCTGAGTTACTGTCTGGTACAGAACATATTGCTCTGAAGACCCAGACATGAGTCATACACCCGGAGAAGCACTAGGCACACCTCCCTTCTTACATTGCCTCCTAACTTTCTATTTTAGGTCTTTTAGAAACTCACCTTAAAACAACAGTTTAACTGTCAGCGAAAAACTTCCATTTCCAAAAGTCTGGTTATGGAATGGTAAATTGCTTTCGGACAATCTTTTCCTCAAACAATCCTTTTAATGTTCTTCAAAAAACTTAATATGAGGTCCACAACACTCATAAATAATATGCAGATGGAATTGAAAGACTTGATGGCATTACCTCAGGTCACTTCCTGTTTTTATAGTTCCGTTATGTAGTTATTGTTGCCTGGTGTGTTGATGGGGGAGAGGGAGAATAGATTTTTACATTACATTATTTGATGTCTATACTGTTTTTATATTTCTCCCATTTTTTATTTTTGTCTTATACGGTTAAAGGGACATTGTTTTTATAGTGTAAAGCACTTTGCGTTACTGTCTTATATATGAATAGGGCTATGTAAATAACTTTTGATTGATAGTACAGTAATGTGTATTTTGATGCAATAATCCCTGTGTCCCAGGTCCAGGCTACGTCTTCAGGCAGAATAACTGCAATTCCCTTCTGGTATAACATCCACCTTGACCAAGAAATCAGTGTGAGCACCCTCAACCAGAACTCTCACTGGAAGCAGGCGGCTGTTGTGCTGCAGGAGCCCCTGAAAGTGAAAACTGGTGATTGGGTCCGCCTTGCAGTGAAGCTTCACAAGAGCACCATCTCCATCTCAGCCCATAAAGAGAATGTCCCCAGGACAATTGAGCAACAATCTCTCATATTGTAGATTGATTTCTGTATATTCAACAAAGAAAAATTTATTAAATATGGTGTACTCAATTTCTGGTGTAATTGAAGTTTTTATCCTCTCCAGTCTCCGTTTTGCTGATTGAAATGCCATGAAATTCCTCCAAAAAATCTAGCGGAGACATTGGCTCTGTATTTATAGACTACATAAAGGTCTAAACTAACCCCCTTGCATAAACCATAAGCATGCAAAGTAAATAAATCATGAATTTGTAACAATTAATCTGAAAGTAAAAGTTCTAAATTAAGATCCTAGGACTTTTTGGACATACTTATCAATAACATTTCTAAGTACAAAACATAATGTGGGTTATGGGCGGAGATGCCTCTGTAAACATTTTGGTATGAATAAAAAAAAATTCAACATGACATCTTAACATTTTATTCATAAAAATAAAAAGTGAGAAAACATTAATGTACTCAATGTATTTCATTGAGGTGACTGTCAGAGATGGAATAAAATTAAACCGCAGAACGTTTATATCGACTCTGATCATCAAGTCATGTTTTTTAAGAAAATTTAAATCCTGTAAGGCCATACAAACAATCTATAGCCGAACGTGATGAAGATTATGATATGTATCTGAAACACGTGTGCATTTTCTGACAGTGATATCCCTCACTAGATAAAACATGTCAATATCTCTACAATACAATCAGCACATAATATCTAAGATTTACTGAAAAGTAAATGGATGCAAGTTTCCCAGCTGTGCTGCTAAAATGATGGATAACATCTCATCAGAAAACAAATAATTGCTAAACATTAAATAACCGATCCTGGATTACAGATTGATGTGGTGGATCGACTGAATGCACTGCGAATAGTATAAGGCATCTGAAAAAGCCAGAGAGAAATACATTGTATCACTCGTAATTCTTTAGTTGTGTTAAACCTTTAGTTGGGTTACACTTTGCAGCAGATTCTAACAGAGCATCCCAAAATATGTTGCTTTTATAGTCTCCAACCTCAGGAGTACACGGAATAGGACATACCTCAACTAACGTACCTTAATGTCGTAAATTTTAATTTACAAGTTATCATTTCAATTGTCTTCCAAACTCATAGGATACTGTACACGATTAATAACGAAAATATTTTAATCTAAAAGTTGCATATTTTCTCATGGGTCCCAAAAAAAAGTGTCGTGAGGAACACGATTTTTTCCAAACACAGAATGCTTCATGTAACGTTGCATCAAAACAACCGCAACGGCGCGGGGACTGGGTTCTTAGAAGAGAAAGGTAGTCTTTGGGGACGCACATTAGGATGAACTGGAGGTAGCATGACCAGGAGGTATTTTCCAGTACCACCAAACTTAGAAAAATGAGCCATTTAAGTCACTAAATAACTAACAACTGCATGAGATACAAATTACTTTGTGCCGTAACTTCACTGAACATTCTTGTGGCCGTCAGAGAGGTCCAACTGGTTTTTGCTTACCCATTGGCAGATGTTCCTTTTCACACAGCAGTTTTGTTTAAAGTTGCCTTTGCGCAAGAACAACTGAGGAAACATAACAAGGCTGAAATTTGGTCCTGCCCAACCACATCTAGTAGAGCCGGTTGTTGACATCCGCCTTAGCTGTGGGCTAGGTTATCACAATAAGATCTGCTTCGGCTGGCTCTCTGGTTTGGTCGGCCACTTCGTTTTCCTGGGTGTCCAAAGGTCTCGCCTCATATTTTTCATCCCATTGGGCTGAGCTTAACCCAGCAGGGGCTGACACAGAGTGCGGTGTGAGGGTCTTGCCAAGACCTTGGTATTGACCTCTGGGTGACACAGGGTTGGATGACACCTCATTGATGGCCTCTTGGCAGTTTGAAGAAAGCAGGCCAGATCGTTCACTATCACTCTCCGCCTCGCCAAAGTAGGCCTTCCTGGGACGACCCATAACTGTTCTCCCTGCCAACGAGAACCAAAATCTCAACCCTCTTCTTATATTACGTTATAGGATATGCCAGATTCATTTTGAAGGTTTTATCTGAGTGAATGGACTTAATCCATCCAATCATCCAAGAGGCTTCTTCAATTCTAACTGGGGAGAGGGAACGGCCATTCCATGATCACATGGCCCAACACAGCAGGGCATGCTCACCAGAGCAGGACTCAGCAGTACATCTGCATCTCAGAGGGCACTCCCTAAAGACCCACATTAGTGATGTGCGATCAGGTGTATTCTTGTGACCAAAAGACTGTATCAAATACCTCACTTGAGGTTAAATACCTTTATAAATCACATAAGACCCGCCTTTTTGGCCAGGTCACACTTGTAAACTCAATGGATTTATTCCACTGGTTAAATAAATATTAACAAAAAAAAGTTAGATAAAAATTAGGAAGCCTTTTGGATGAGGGGTGGTAAGCTTTCAACTTTAAACAGGTAGTTTAGTTGCTTCAGAGTCGGGAAGCACTTACCGACATTGCGGACTTGTTCAGAAATATCTGCTCTGACATCAGAGATGTCCCACATTGCCATGAAAGAGTCAAAGCAGGAACCCTCCTCCGCCTCCCGGATGTAAGGCTTGTAGGTGAAGCTAAAATGATGGGCAATGGCTGCTAGAAACATCTCCACACAGATGATAAAATCCTGAGAGAAATAACGTGTAAGACATGCAGTTAGATAGAATAAATGAACTCTGCTGTTGAGGGGATGCAAAAACGTCCCATTAAAGTTATTGTCACACATTAGTGGTCAATACACCTTAGCTCACCTGTAGACCAGTAGCAACAGCTTCAACACTATTCCAGTCCCACATATGGTCCTTTGAAATGATGCTAACTTTCACCAGCAAAGCAATGAGCACAGCTTGCCTAGAACAGTTTGCAAAATAACCTGATATCAGTAGTAACCACAGAATCTGATGCCATTCTCTATGTAAGTAATGTGACCAAAAAATATGCTTCTCTAAAAATACTGAAAAAGCTGGGTCATTAGGTCTGAACAGAAACTTACCAGAAAGAGACAAACACCACCATTTTGACACAAAGAAATTTTCCAACAGGTTTGATTGGACTCAGTTCCTCTCTCAAAGCCCGGTAGAACAGCACCAGGCAGTACATGGCAAACTGTAGAAAAAGAAGGGAAATCTTCAAAATTTGCATCCATCTTATCTCTATTCGGACACACAAAAAATAGTGGCAGTATTACCAGCTGTGACATATTGTTGATGATGACCAGATATGTCCAGGCGTTGTTGGAACTAAAATTGCCTTCATCATACATGTCACAAAGCTGAAAGATCCTGGAGAGAAAGGGAAACTGTCACAATAAACCTCAACACAAATGGAGAAGAGAAAGCAGTGAGTGTTATGAATATGAATGAATATTAACTGCAAGAGGAGCGGAGCTTACGTACAGGGCAATCACCGTTGTGACGGGTCTTACAACCGTGTACTGCAACACTCCCAGTTTGCATCTCAACAGTAAAACCCTGCAGAGGAAATGCATGATCGGAATCAGAACTATCTATCTTTATACTGGTTTTAGAGAATTAAGACGATCATAAGAAATATACTGAACGGATTAACCATGGTAATAAAATATTTCAATAGAAAACTCCCAAATTATTCATGAACTTTTCGGTTATGATTTATTTACTGTGTTTGCTGTGAAGAAAACTTACTCTCCCATTGGCCAGGGAGGGCAGCAGCAAAGGGGAGGTAGGTGTTTCTGCTGCTCCTGGACCTCGAGCATCAACACCAGGCTGGGATACTGATTTTCGAGGTAGTTCAGCAAGAATGTCATAAAGTTGTAGATAACATAGGCCTCATAGCACTCTCTGCATGTGTCCACATAAATGGCTATACCAGGGTATTTTAACGCGATCCACTGGCAAGATAAGAAAAAGGAAAATGTGGATACATACAATTGAAATCCATGTCAATACATTGTACAGTGATTCAGAGTGGCTTTGTTCGTATAATAAAAAACTCACACTGTCCAAGCTGTAGATTGGAACCATCCACAATATCCTAAAACAATAACAATAAATAGACAATGAAAAACCAATGTGAGACTATTGTTCTTGGATCATGTAATTGTTGACATATTTACCTGATGATGGGCTTCTGAAGTTCTGGCTGAGTGTAATGAACCAGATGCTGAAGGATACCCCATAATGATATGGGTATGGTCATGAAGACAAATATCCCGGCAATAAACCATGCTTTATTAGGAGTGCTGACCTGCCATTGCATGGAAAGAAATCAATACAGTGAACCTTATGGCTGTATCTAAGTAGGGGGAAACCAGCCCTTTGGTTAGATTTCCTCCCTTTTATCCTAAAATCAGGGATGGAAGCAAGATTAAGATTGTTAACTCATGTGAAAAGCATTACGATTTTGTAAAAAAATATTTAATTCCTAATGTCCACGAGTTAAAGGAAAAGTACAAAATGTACTCAAATTATTGGTACTCACCAATGCAGAATGGTCAACTTCTCATTAATTTATTGCATGTTGATATGAACGCACTACTAAACATGTCTATAAGATGTCCGATTATATAATGTATTTTTTATTTTTATTTTTAGTCTTATTATATAGTATGTCTTCTTCTTAGTCACCTTTGGAATACCTATATGCTGTAGCTGCTGCAACAACTAAATTTCCCCTTTTGGGGATTAATAAAGTTTACATCTATCTATCTATATCTCATTTCAGCTTTTTATGTTCCGATTACAATATTTCATACACTTCTTGTATCTCCATTTGAAAGATTAATAGTTTCTTTATCATTTGAGAAATTACCCTTCTTTTAAGCTAAATAAACTATATATAAAGAAAAATTCTTATATTATCAAAAATATATTTTTGGTTCTCACAGGCAAGCAATACTAAAAATAGGATATAATAGATTAAAGCACTGAATTACATAAATTTGTTAGGTAATAATAATAAGATAAGATAAGATAAACCTTTATCAGTCCCACAACGGGGTAATTGCAGGACAATAACAATAACAATAATAATACATTTTATCTATAGAGTACTTCATCCTTTAACACCTACTGCTGTAACATAGACTTACACATTAATGCCGGAGTGATAGTAATAAGAATATTATTATAAAATACAAAAGGACCATTCTACTTCACAATTGATAATTTTACATTTGATACTTCAAGTAAATTTTGCTCATAATACTTAAATACTTTTTCTTATATGGTAAGAGTTTGAAAGTAAGTCATTTATTAGACTTAACTTTACTTTATCCACCAATGCCATTAAAATAAATGCAATCTGTAAATCCGTTCACTGAATTGATGCATACTCACCCCTGACCTTTGCAGTTCCAAGATGCAAAAGGGTAAGACCACTATCAGTAAAAGTACGTAGAGAACGACGACCAGCGGCCGGATCCATCTTCTCCAGTTCCCACAGGAACAAGGCATGTTGACATGAAGACGCTGGGAGGCCTTCAAACTGGCTGCAGGCTCAGTCACAAAACAAACACAAAAGCTGCTAAAGCTCGACACGATTGATGTTAGCTGCGCATTCTCACAACTTAAATGTCTCTCTGCGACCAAAGGGAAGCCTCTTTTGGTGTACAAATACACTGTCTATTCTACCACCGCTAACGCTGTCTGTCTACCAACCCTAAATTGGCTTCACGAGGACAAATGTGCTGAATAATTATCAGCTCATATGACTCGATTTTACTTAGCTCACGTTAGCTTATCGTCTGTTTCAAAATGTAAACAAAGGCGTTTAGCCTGATCCTTGAAGCTTCTGAATGCCTCCTATCGTAAGATAAAAGTCCAAACGGATATGTAAACTCACGATCTGGATTTAAAAAACGTAAAAGCCTTTAAAGTATGTTTACATTGGTAAAAGTTTCCTAAAAAGTAATTGCTATTGAGCGTGTTATTGTTTTGAGCGAACTTCCTATCCCGCCCATAATCTAGAATACGATTGGTGGAGAAAATAAAATTAGCCAATCAATATTGAGAAAGTTACACAGTGACGTCACTTGAGGCTAGTTTGGTTGCTCTGTATTCTTTAAAAAATTATTTTTACTATTGCCAGCAGATGGCAATGTGCATTAACAGTTACAAATAATAGAACGTGTGGTTAATGTTAAAGCGCAAACAATGTTCTCCCTACGTGTTCTTTCCGTCATGTTTCCTGCTCAACTATTTTATATATCTCTGTCCGGCCTCGTTATCACTTCATTTGGACCATTCATGGAATTGTTATGTCCTGGCTGTCATCAAAAATCTATTTGCAAATACATGGTTTAACACCAATTTGTACTAAAACGGAAAACCAGAATATCTTCCTCTCAAGTCTAAAAAAAGAATATCTATCATGTCTGACAGCTAAATAAGTCTGTACACTTTGAAACCACCAGAAGTTATGCAGTGAAGATTTCATTACAGATTTGACATTTTGAAGTATCCACATGATTTCAGAAAAATGCATGTGATACTTGTACTGCACACACATTTAGTATGACGAGACATTGTGCAGGATGTTTTTCTATGGTTGTAAGTAAACAGTTTCTATCATCATCATCATTAATCATCATTAATTAATCATCATTTTAAAAGATTACTTTATTTGCCTTCAATTGCCCTATGGGGACAAATAAAATGTATTTATTTTAATTAAATTCAATTAGTTTATCTTA
The DNA here is from genome assembly GCA_037951165.1 of Lophius americanus. Taxonomy (NCBI): domain Eukaryota; kingdom Metazoa; phylum Chordata; class Actinopteri; order Lophiiformes; family Lophiidae; genus Lophius; species Lophius americanus. Next base: position 4,501,795 of record JBBDHG010000091.1, read on the forward strand.
CCATTTACTTGAATTGAAAGGTATTCACATATAGTGTACATTTGCAGGTAATTAATTATTTTGAAAGCTCACAGTAAACTGGAAAATGTTCCAGTTGGTAGTGTAAGTTAGTGAGTTATTAACAAAAATATTATTTTCCACAGTGGCAGTTCATGATCTATCTTTTCTCTGGATATATCTTCTTATCTTTTACAGATATATGAACTCTATTTACATGACTCTGAATCTACATGAACTCATCTAGGCAACATTTTGATGTTATTGCTGTGCTTTACTCCTCTTTGGTGTGACGCAGTACACTCTGGCCCCCTCCAAACAGGCCACACAAACACACAGATCTGGATCCAGTTACTCATAATGATGGGACATAGCCTGCACATAAACAATCCACGTCAAAGCCTTGTTATTTATTATTCTTATTTTAATGGGACTTTATTTTCCACTATACATTTGTGAAATGTAAGCAAAAAGACCCAGAATCCCAATCTGCACCTAGATCCACCTGGATTTAAACTCTTTTTTAACCCATGATCCACTTACACTTTTTCCATCAAAATCCGATGTCAACTTTTTGAGATATCTTGAAGACAACAGAGAGATAAACAAACAAATAACAAACATAGGTTATCACACAGCCTCCTCCACTCTTATTGGCAGAGGTAAAGATGCCTCAGAACCTCGTGACGCGTGTACACGCTTGCACGTGCTTGAGTGTTTGTGTGTATGTCTTCTTGTAAATGAGGGGAGGCAGAACTTTCCTGTCTGTTGCACCATGTCTCCACTGCCCCACAGTCACAGGAATCACTGGTTGTAGCAGGACAGATTGTTCATGAATTTTGAATTGATCCTTTTGGCTTTTATGAATTAGAAATAGTCTTTGCCACAAGTTGTTCAATTGAGTGCCACGGTGGATGGCTTGGAGGGCTTTCCATGCAAAGTGGCATACAGGGTACAGCCACGTAAGGGCAGGGTAGTTAAACATGAGCTGTGTTTGATCCATCCCAAAACATAGTTTAGCATAAAGGGCAATACGTCTTGCTGAATTATAAGATTGACTAAAGGGTGAAGTTACTCATAGAGTATGAGTCTTGCAGGAAACGCACATAAGGAGGTCTAAGCCGAAGGGATTTGTATGAGCAATAATTATAATAATCAATCAGCAAGGAGGAAACATACTGTCTAATTCATGAGATATCATGTTTCAGCCAGAGTGCACCTCTCATCAGAAGAATACACCAGTCTGAAATTGCTCAACAACTACTTATTAATCTTAATAATTCTGCCATAAGCCTTTGTGGCAGGAAGTGTTCACAGTCACTAAGAGTGTCTACTTCAGGGCATCTGTTTCTCGTCAGCAACGTAAGGTACAAAGAATGGAGTCAAAAAGAGTCACCATTTAATTAGAAAAAAATGTCACTTTTTCTTCAAAGGATATAACGGATACTTGTGTGTGTTTTATTTTCAATGACTCTAATGAAAAGGAAACAATTTGAAAACATTTATTGAATTTTTAAAAATATTATTTTAATGCTTAATATAATGCTTAATATATATATATATATATATATATATATATATATATATATATATATATATATATATATATATATATATATATATATATATATGTCCTTATATATATATGTATATAAGGACTTCATGCCTAACCAAAACTAGGCATGAAAACACTCTCAAGTATGTTCATTATTCTCTTCTATTGAACACGAAATACAGATATTTTAGAAAATGTTTAGCATTTAGATAGGCACCAGTAAAGGAACTTAATAGCCATTAATGGCATACATATCTTCCCACTCTCTGTGCATTGTGATCAGTCGTTTCGTGCTGAAATTTTATGTTGAACTATGTTTGGTTTCTCTGATAACCCCTGTGCTTGCTTGCATTGTTTTTTTCCCATCTGCAGTGGTGATCAGAAAGTCTGATGTGACCCATCCACAGAAGCAGGAGTAGAAGCTGTCCATTTCCTCTTCTAACGCATGTCAAAACATTTTGAGCTTTTGTTAAGCTTACTTTTGAAATAGAAGCCCCATGCTGCCAAACCCTGACAGTAAGGAAGCTCTAGTTAAGTAAGTATTCAGTCAAGAAGAACATTTTCTCACACACATAGGAGTCTGAGATTATTTCTCATTCCATCTAGTCATTAACACTTCTCACACATGCTCAGTGTACATCTCTGATGGTAAACCCATCATTGTGGTGCTGTATTTTTATAAATATGATTCTCTCTGCACTTCTATTTATATTCGCAAAAAGTTGTGAGCTCTAATGGAATCCTCATTGCTGCTGCCGGGTCCAGTTCCGTTTAAGCCGCGGATCCTTCATGTTAGCACAATAACTCAAAAACTATCTCATGGAGCAATTTAAAATTGTATTCCGACTTAAACCTTATCGTGAAGAAGAACTGCATTGATTTTGGGAAAGGTTGGATTTATATTTCTAACACTAAGGGAAGCTTTATCTCCAAAGCTTTTGGCCCATAATTTCTCAACTGTTTAATCGATTTGGTGCATATGAATCAACATGAGGAGATCTATCTTCTGTATGTCGTGTTTTAATTCATTTTCATATTTTACTCTCTAAGGGAGTTTTTTAAGAAAATCACAGTTTTTCGGACATCATTTTTCATATTTGGTCCCAATTTAGTCCCAATTTGGTGCATATGAATTGAGTCACGGGTTTCCATCTTGTAAATATCATATTTTAATGTAGTAGCTTATATTTTTCTCACTAAGGGGAGCTTTTTCTTTACTCATTTTACGAAAAACACTGTTTTCAAGACAGAACTCAAAAACGATTTAAAGGATAATTTTCAATTTTTATACCCCCATAAAACTGGATTTAATTTTGGAAAGGTGGCCAAAAGCTTTTTGGCCATAATTTCATAACCATTGATACAATTTAGTCCAAATCTGATGCAAATGAATCGTCGTGAGGAGATCTATCATGTATATATCATATTTTACTGTAATAGTTCATATTTGCTCACTTCATGGAGCTTCTTTTATTTATTTTTTTTATTTTTTTTTACAAAAATTACCATGGACATAACTTAACATTTCATTTGAAGAGTTCAATCAAGTGGGACTGCTTGGCCAACACAGGGGATTGGGCTATTTCCGGGGATATACCCTGGTAGTCGTGGACGTCACAGACTGTTCATCATCCTTATCTCCGTAATCAGTTTCAGCAGAATCATCAACCACCATGATTACCTCCCAGTGTCTGGATTCTTGACACAGTGTAGAAGCCCTTAGCTCCATATCTCCCTGAACGGTGGAAGTCCAAAGTCTTCAGACAGACTAATTATCACATATCATCTGCTGATATAAGCAAATATATTTTTACTTGATAATCTTGTTTGTCATTTATATAACAGATTCAATCCACCTCTTTATTGTTTTCCTTTTGATTAACTCCTTGTTAATAACGTTTTTAATACTTTTTTAATCTGCATGCATCATATTTGCTACAACCTGAACAATGAGTAATAACAATAAGTATAAAACTGAATATATGAGGGTCTAAGAGTTATATTTTAATACTAGACTTTGGTCTTTATTTCAGCCCAGAGATTCCGTGAATTTAGCGACAAAATAGTGCACACATACTTAATTTAGACGTACTAAATCTTTTCTTGTTAGTAACGAAGCCTGGTTGTTATCAACTTCACTCATTGAATGTCATAGATTAAACTCTTTAATCTTATTACATGACAGATGCAATGAGACAGAGTGTACACTTGCAGTTCACTGAACTCATCTGTTTGAGGGGCGCCTCAGTCCATGAATCAAAATATGGGAACTTCTCCAACATATATGTGTAATAGCAATAAATGATCTAGTTATTGATTTATCTATTTCTTTCTTTCTTTCATATATATCATTTGCCAACAAAAATTATTCTATTTATTGATTTCAATTGGTAAATGAAAGGTAATTTTAATGTTTTTATATCACATGTTCCTTAAAAGTTATATAATATATAATTTCTTCATTTGTGAATAGATTCTCTGATATTTACTATGCATGAGGTGATTTCTCTCATCCCCAAATGAATGGTTATCGTATTCTAAGTATTTTTTAAGAAGTAAAATATAATAATAACCAGTATTTTGAGTTTAAGGGATGTTTTGCTTGTAAAGTAGCTTCTTGTTATATTTGAGGTGTATGTTGATTGGTCTTGAACATATTTAATGTATCAACAGATCTTCCAAGCATAGCATGGAGAAGTGCTTTAGACCTCTGATCTCCTTTGTTATTTGTTTTTGAGCTTACTTTAATTCACTGCTGGCAGGAAAAAGGTTCCCACCAGATTCCACAGAACTCTGTTTTACCCTGCCTCTCTTTTCCTCACACCCTCTGATTTATCTCCCTCACTTCCCAGAAAAGGATACATTTTTTCTGATACATCCTGATAAAACATCCTTGAAAAGTGGAGCGTTCCATCTTCAAGTACTTGAAGTACATCATCAAGTTTTAAGAATGTATTTACTTCCCTGTAGTTACTGGAACCCGATGTATGATTTCAAATGAAAAAAAAACTGGACCAGTTTCATAAATTGTATGACCTCGCTGAGATTTATCACCAACCCGCTGAAACAAATAACAGCACAATGTTCAATGTTTATTTGATGTTTTTCTACTTTGCATTGAATTACATATGCCTTCTAATAATCTCCTTTTTTAAGAGGTAGATTGTTACTCGTCCTGAGATAATGAGACTTTTTTGCTCAGTAGTACAGAAGACGCTTTATTGTGGTAAACCGCCACAGACTCTATGTTGGTAAGCTCGTGCTTCATTTAATGGATCCAGAAAATATAGTTTGTACACAAAATACATTTTTGTTAAAATGCACTTATGCATTAAATCAAGTGCATTCCATTTTGAGCAGATACTTTTAATGTATGCCCAGTATGGCCTGTTCATAAGCAAGCATAGACTATATATTATCCTGTCACTTCACAATTAACATACAGCATACAACACAGAATAGCTAAGCTAAAGTAAGTAATGGTGGGACTCTGCTTTCCTGGACCCTCTTTTGGCAACACAGATGAGAAGTGAGCTGTATGTATCAAATTCCCACCATCCAAGCTGTTCACATCCTCTCCACTGACATTAGCAACCCCTAGGGCTCGGTTGCAAAGCAGGTCACAATGTGCTTCAAATCACTCCCAGACGCCTCTTTCTCACAGAGGCAAATGAAAAACAGATGGGCCCTGCCTGAAAAACTAATATTAGTATGATATTGAAATAAAGCTCCCTCTTCTATAGAATGGATAGAGTGGAAAATTGACAGTGAAAACACATTTATTGTTATGAGCAGGAGCATTAACATTAAGGTTAACACGATAGATAATTCACATACAAATATATGATTTCCATTGTCTTAAAGATTATCGCAAATGGCTTTGATTTATAGTGGTAAAATAATCCTGTACACATTCCACTTTTACACACGTGTGCAAAACACTCCAACCAAAGAAGTGCAGTTTATAATACACACAAACCTCAAACACATGCTAACACACAGTCAAACACAGACAGCTTTACAAGTATTCACATATCAAACAGTAAGGCGGTATATAGATAGCTTGACTGTTTAAGGCCTGTTCTACTTCAATCTTCACGATGGATAAAAATCCCAACATGAAGACATCTAAATGATAAAAAGTCCGCATTCGTCCCGGCGCCACTTAGTGACAGCAGGATATGTCATGTTTTATACTTCGACCCATTACTCCTACCCTGAAAATCTCACAAAAGTCAAATTCGGTCAGTAAAGCCGTAACAAATTGAAGATGCATTGTTTTGAAGGATGTGAGTTGTTGAATATTGGCATGGCGGCAGGAATTCTCGCCGCTAAACCCCTGTGCTCATAACATCCCTTTTCATTGTCCAATCTGTCGCTAACATCTCACATTGGATCAGAGTCCCGCCCTGGAGTTGCCAATATGACAATATTCAGTTACAGGGATAGCGCCACCTGCTTGGAACAGGAAGTTAGCCTCAGTTGACAATCATCATTGGAAAATTCAGAGTGTTGCTGTGGTTTCCTTATGCAGAAAGCATCAGTTATGAACGATCAAACATGTGGAAGGGTCGTGGGGCATGGCCAGACAGGAACCAGGGTGCTTGCAGCTTTAATTCCAAATTAACTTATTTTGGGTTATTAAAATGTTGTTACCCGAATTAGTCTCAACTCAATTTATGTGGGGTTATCCAACTTAGTTATTTCGATTGGTTGGATTTGTGTTAATTTGGTTTGATTCAACTTAGTTATTTGGATTAGATCTAACCTAATTCATTAGGGTTGATTCAATTTAGTTACTTGGATTAAGTCCAACTTAATTTAATATAGGTGATTCAATATAGTTATTGGATTGATTCCAACTTAATTGATTAGGGATAATTCAACTTTGGATAGTGTAAATTTAATTTAATTTTCCCGTATTATAAATACCCTACCGAATTTCATTTAAGTCCTACATGATGTCACAATTATTTCCAAATCATCAATTTTTTTCAAACAAAATATGGGTTGCATTTAAGTTAATGAAATCCAGCCAATTTCCCTTTTTTAGTGTAGCTACACCAACCATATCTGGCTTTATATATATTTTCAACCATTGATACGATTCCATTGATATTCATTGCACAGTCTGGAATCAACCTTACTAGCTAACACTTGGAAAAAGAGAGAATAATAAGCTTAATTATGTCAAAGTACTTCTGCAGTATATGGAGCATTTACTGCTCATAACTAAAATTATTTGTTTTTGTCATTACACAGGTAATGTAGTTCGAGTAAAACATAATTGGTACTGCAATATAACACTTTATAAAAGTGGACACTAAATATTTATAATGTATATGCTGTATATATTCCTTTAGTTATACCGACATTATGGTCACAATTGTTGTTGGTTATATCCGTTTAACTTCACGGTGAAGAAAGAAAGCAGATTCCGGTCCATTTTTGATAAATTCGTCACAATGCAGTATTCCTTATTGATCATTTGCTCTCTCAAACTACAGTTTCTCTGTCCGTGGGAGTGGGAATAGCAGAAGTTTGTTATAGGAAGAGAGGACCAGGCCATCAAAGGGTTATACATCAAATTCCTGTGTTTTTCCAGTTGTGAATCTATTTTTGCCAGGATCATCTGTTGCTTCCTTTGGATGCACCTCTCTTGCCTGAAATAGTAGCATATATTAGGATGGCTATTGGTCGCATTTGAGAGCTGGGGGACATATGCAGGGCTTGAACATATTCCTCAGGTGAGAGATCAATCGCTGCCTTTCCTGATGCTGCGATCGATGTGGAGGTTGTTGGGCTCCGGGCTTTTGCATTGGATACTGGTACCATTCATTGGTCCGCTGCTACTCAGCTGGTTGTCAGAGTAACACCAGCAGCACAGACATGACTTAAAGAGAAAAAAAAGAGAGACAAGAATATAAAGGATTATTGCAAAGTTGGAGAAGATTGATACAGCTAGGAGTTGGTTAGCTTAACTTAGCATAAAGAACAGGCTTGAAAATGTTGTTATGTCATGTTATGTCTCAACTGTTTACTACATACTGAAGACATTGTGTAAAATCAACAAGTTGCAAATTCATTGGGGGAGCCTGCTGGTTAATAAATTGATATGACATCTTCTCGCTGCTGGTTGCCTTGAAAAGATCCAGGTTGGCTGTTTCCTTGTTTACATGTTTTATGCTATGCCAAACAAATGCTGGTCGCACACTAAAGGCGTCGTAAAATCCTGAAAAATTTCACCAAACGCAACAAGAATAGGCAAATCCAACCAACCTCCAACCATCTAGTTGTTAGTATGACGTCGATGCAAAGTGGAAGAGGAGGTTGTTGTGGCTACACCGCTGTAAGCAATGGTATTTACTTTGGTCATGCTATGAAAAAAAAAGTGGAATTTTTTTCTTTGCTTTTGGAAAAGTAACGCACAATTACATTCACAGAAATGGAGCGCAAAATAAAAGTGTGTCATGTGAATTCAGTGTAAATGCAGTCTTAATTTACGGTTGCATATGATCTCTTGAGAACCAGCTGTGCACAAAATGACTGCCATCGTTGTCATTGCAATCCATCTACTTTTTAGTGTGAAAACAGGTTACCAGAAGAAACAAGTGCGGATAAGGAGAGGGTTGGGAAATCAACATGGGATTTGGTGAGATCATACCTTGCGGTTTTATATCTGTCCCATTTTATGCTAGTTAATGTTTTTTCCCATACGGCTAAACTATCAACTGTTGCTTGGCCGACCCGTCAGCTGCTCTGGGATGTCTCTTTCATTGGCTAGAGTGATGTTGAGTGATCGGAAATAACGGATGTAATCGTCCAGACATTACCTCCTATCATATCAAGATATCAAAGATTATTGCTAATCATCGTGGGGAGGCCCATTGTGTCCACAAACAGACTGGGAGGATGTAAAATTAGCCTGATTCTCCGACAGTGTGACCAATGGCTCTTTGTTAAAGATTCTTATATAGAGAGAGTGGTGTTGCTCATTTAATTCCTCTAAAGAAAATTAATATTTGTTCTTCCAAAAAATGTCTAACAATGAGTTACACTTAGCTGTTTCTCCCAGATAAACTTTGTTTTTTTCAAATTTGTAGGTATTCTCTAGTTTGCTGCTCTCTTTCCCTCCCACCACTCTGTTAAAGTACAAACTTGAGGCATGGTTTAACTCCGGCTTTTACAGACATTTGCAGTGTGACCTCAACAATGAAGTGAATACATAAATCACTGGGTTGCTTTTACATAGAATGTCGTCATCATCACAGCCCGCGTGTCACGGACAAAGGGGGGGGGGGGGGGGGGGGGGGCTGTTTTGTGGAAGAACCATACCTTGAAGCAGTTTTTAAACTTCTTGCTGACAAAGTAGAGGATTATGGGGTTTATGCAGGAATTGATTGTTGCGAGGTTGATGCTAAAATAATCCATGACCAATAGGAAACTGAAAATAGAAAACAGAGGACATGATGATTATCGTCAATTTACAGTTTTAAACACCACTGAGGTTTGTATGTTATTTCCATAGCAAACTAGGACTGTGCTTGATGTCCAGGACAGCACGGGTATATCCCGGACAATTCCTCATCCCACTGCGTTGTAAAATAAATCCCCCTGTTTGAATTCTAAATGAATGTGAAATTATGTCCGGAAAAAAGTTTTTTTCTCCAAAAAGCTACCCCTAGTGAGTAAAATATTAACAATTAGAGTAAAATACGACATATACAAGGTAGATCTCTTCGAGTAGATTCATATGCAGCAAATTTGGACTAAATCAAACCAGCGGTTGAGAAATTATTGGCTGATAACTTTTGGACGTAAAGTTCCCCCTAGTGTTGGAAATATACAACTGACCTATCCCAAAATCACTCCAACTGTTCCTTGAACTAAGGTCTATGTGGCTAAATAATGAGACATGAAATAGTCTTTGAGTCATCCCGTTAACACAAAGGATCTTCAGCGTCAGACCCAGTCGTGGCGGCAGTGATGACAAATCTGTAATATTTCCAGCTTGTTGTGATTCTCTAGTTTTTGTTTTTAAACAATAAGGAATAGCATCTTACGTTCATGACCAGGATACATTTTTTAAATCTGTTCAGAAACTTTTACTGTAGATTTGTCCATAAACATCCAAATGACTTTTGTGTAAGACATTGTTCTGCTAGTAACTCACTTGAGCAGTTCACAGCGCATCCTATCATTCTGGTAGTAAACAGTCCTCTTCAGGATCCTGCTGAGGTGCAGAGGGAACCAGCAGAGGGCAAAGATGAGGACAAGGCAGAAGACTGCCTTTGCCACCTCCCTCCTCTGGAGAGAGAAACAACAAATTTTGTTCAACCATTAGAGAGGATAGTCTGTGTAATGGAGGTATAGAGGTTAAAACCAGTCAATAAACACGGCTGACGTTGAAAATGTGGATTCAGTTAAACTGCCAAACTCTAATCCAGCGGTGTCAAACATCAATCACAGATTGGGACAAAATTGAAGATGGAGACCACATCCAGGTCCGAACATTACTGTGATTGGCCATGTTTAATCTGAGGTATTATGAACCTTTTATTTTTTATTTCATTAACTCATTTTTATAGAATTCTGAACAAACCAACGGAATAGAAAATACTCAAATTACTGATTAAATTCAAAATAGATCAGCATTAACTATTCTTGTGTCTCCCTCTCTATCAGCAGAGTTTCACAGAATAATTTCCAATGAAAGGTTTTATTCACAGGCATAAATAACAGCCAGAATACTAAATTTTACAAATTAAAAATAACATCTAAAATCGAAAAGTTTTTAAACATAAAACTCTAAAAAATGTACTTTAAACATCCCTTGGTAAATGGCTGGACTAATTCTGCCATTTCAGTCTTCTGTCACAATAAAACAGTAAAAGTAGAAAACCCTCGGGTGTATAAACAGCCTAAAGGTGTATTTCACATTAAATGTGATCAACTTCATGTGTTTTCTTGTTTTAAACGCACAAGCACTGACACATGTTGAACGGTTTGAGGCTGTGAACGCAACTCGCCAGTTAATGAAAATGTGCGTTCCATTTACTAATAAGCGTGACTAATACGTTTAGTATTGTTTTTCTTTTACATAACATTTCTCGTCCATATCTCCTCCCGGGCTCAGTAGCATCTCCTCTAAGCCTTCTGTTTATCAGAGTGACTGGGTGAACGCTGATAACAGAGGTGCATGGAGAAGCGCTAGTGCTATTTATTTACGTGCCAGCTATCGCTGTGCATTCTGGGATATGTAATATCTGTGGTTTTTGTGCTGTACACCAGCGGGCCCGTTGTTATAAAAATATATTATTGTCTCGTATGTGGTCGGCGGACACCTGTGCTCTAAACGGTTACTTAAATTGACATAAACGAAACCACGGATTGTGAAATAGATTACAGGCTTGTTAGTGAGTTATTATTGAGACTGGTTGTCGAACCTGTTTGAGGTGCTCAGTGAGGGCAATCCGAAGGCTGCCGTTCCTGTGGTTGAGCATCTCGCAGGTCATCAGAGTGTAGAAAATGGCTGTGCATGCCAGTGGAACGCAGAAGTAGAAGCCAAATAACCACCAGTCCTTTGCATCCCTGTAGAACTACAAACCAAAAGAACATATCATACAGTAATTCACATTTAAATAAATAATACTCAAATCAGGAAAAATAATTGCATGAATAATGGTGGCTCGATATGTCACCAGACTTGCTTGATACGTCACAGATCCTTTGTGTCAAAACAGTAACTAAATCATGTCATGGATAATTTCAAATTTTATACCAACATAGACATTAGTGTGAGGAAGAACTGGACTGACTAGAAGGTTGTGTATTTGTTTATTTCTGAAACTAGGGGGAGCTTTATCTTGAAACTTTTTTGTATTTTACTCTAATAGTTTTTATTTTATTCCCTAAGGTGAGATGTTTTAAGGAAAAAACTGTTTTTCGGACATAACCTTCAACCCTTGTTTGTCCAATATAGTCCAGATTTGGTACATATGAATTGCGGAGATCTATCTGGTATATGTTATATTTTAAATTGATAGTTCATATTTTACTGAAAAGTGGGAGTATTATTCCTAATTTAAATTTTTTTTTTTTTTAACATAAACACGTTCTTTCTGACACGTCTTCAAATTTAACTTTAGCAGTTCAATCACAGGGATTGCTCTTCTGTGGGGCAGAGGATTTGGGGCTTCTTGGGGATAGTCTATATGTTTGTTGGTGGGGACGACAGCATAGGCCGGGTTTCTAATACAACTTCCTGTTAATTGTTTACAGATGCCCAATTCTTACCACTGGCTCCCAATGACCCCATCATCTATCACAAAGTGAGGTTCTCTTTGGAGTTTTTCACAAAACCAGGATTCATCTGACTGAAGTACATTTTTTCAGGACCGTATTATTTGATTTTTACTGATCAAGTTTGAATCACTTTCATACGTTGTCCTAGATTGGAAACATATTGGATTTGTGACCATGTGGCATTAATGGGAGTAGTGGAGGCTACACTGCGCTCAGTACTGACATCATCAGCCAGAGCTGTTATAGGAGTAAACAAAATATCAGGAGAGGCGAGATGAAAAAGAGGAAAATTTCCTGCTGATTATAATCTGCTTGTGAACAGATAATTGTTATTCGTCCTCCAGAGCAAAATATCATCGATATATTCATTACTACTGTGTCCATAACAGTGTGAATGCCACAATTTGTCTCACAAATAAATATTTTTGTAATTGTATTGTTATTGTAAGAGTGCTTTATATCGTATAATTTCAAATTTCCATTAAACATTCCTTTATGTAATAACAGAATTTGCCTAAAGAAGCAAAAATGAAAGATTGCAGGCCCAATCCAAACCTTGGCCTTTGCCACTTTTGAAAATTAGCTGAAAGAATCTTAGAATATTTAAATATTCTGTTTTGTTTCTACAAAAAAAAAATATGTTAAGAAGTTTGAAAACTGAATCTTGGATTTGATTTACTCCAGTTTTAAACATATGGAGTAGAAGTGCACATATGGCTCACCTTGGGGTCCCAGATTAGAGGTCCCAGTAATTGCTGCTGGCCTGCAATCAATTATGTGCTCCCAGGATGCAGCAAAGGCCATGCCAGTTTTCAAAGAGTACTTAAGAAGAACGTGGGCTTATTTCTTAATGTGACAGTCCACATATTGTATAAAATATCATCTGATGTTGATTTTGGTTGTAATGGAACATAAAAATCCTTAAATATTATATAATAAGAGTTAGTTTTCAAATGTTTTTATAATTATTGCCAAGCAGGACATGTTCTAGGTAAGTGATTCATTTGACTGTTATACTGATGCTTAAAACATATTGAATGAAACAATGTAGAAATATTCAGCTGACCTTGCACTTTCACTTTCAGTATCACTCCTGCAGGTGGGAGTCCTATCTCTTTAGCGTAGCAATGTTTTGTCTCTTATTTCAAAATTCAACTACCCTTCTGTTTGGTTATCTCTGCCTCAATAAAATCAAAACACTGGGGCACAAAAGCGTTTTAGAGCAGTTTCATTATCCAAACAATGATAAAAGAAGGATGACAGCGTACCAACATGAATTCAGTTTTGGGGTTAAGCATGCAGGTGCGCATTGTTTGGTTCTTGTAGTTGAAGTCGACCATGTCGAAGCCAATAGCCTCTGGTATTGCCAGGAAGAGTGAAAGCATCCAAACAGTTGCAATCTCAATGACTGTGAACAGAGGGATGCCTACTCCCTGAACTCTGCTCCAGGATGCCACAGCCCTGAACCTGTGAGGGACAGACACAAAACCAGAGTTAGACAGGTAGGTATGTAGGTAGGTAGATAGATAGATACACAAAAGACTCACTGAGTTGCCTGATTTCAACCTTGATTAGCAGCATGTATATGCTAAAGAGTAAGTGGCCAAGGATGGGGCCCTGGGGAACACCGCAAGGGGGGGACATCGAGGAGGAGGCGTTACCCATGGCAATCGAGACAGTCCTATTTGTAATTTATTTTTTTCTTTGGCATTTTGAGGCATGTGAGGACTTACTAAACAGAATTATGTAATTGTCTGCAAATGGACTGCTCTCCATTAAATAGAAATTCTCATCATGAAGTGATTTTTTATGTCGGAGTTTTTAACTGTTTTAAAACATTCTTGACCAAACAATTTGATATGTTATGGTCAATTTAATGTGACTAAGATAGATACTTGATAAATGTCCGAAAGAAATGAAACATGCAAAGAAATATTGTATATATATATATATATATATATTTTTTTTTTAAAAGGTTATTAAGGGCTTACACATGGTTTTTAACTAATTTACTAACTAAGTCACGAACTCTTTATGAATCACTAATAAGCTGCTGTGACACATAAAGGATATCCATATAAAGGATAACAGAGACCGGTTGTTTGCCAAATAGTGATCACACATTTATCCGGACTGCTTTGTCTCAGAGTAGAAAGTGCTGCAATGACTTGATGTTGCCAAATAGGGAACTCGGAGCTAATTATTGAGAGCTATGGAATAAGTTGTTTAAAAATGATTATTAATGACTAATGCAGTGTTTAAAACCTAATTAATAACCTTAACTATAAACCCTTTATAAATCCTTTTATAAAGGCGGTCTTATTGGAATGTGATACCATCATAAGAATAATATTTATTTATAGATGAACAAAACCAGGCAAAGAAAAGTAAAATAGTTGAAGAAATATACAAAAACAGTGAAAAAGGAAATTAAAAGCTCAAGTAAACTCTGGAAAGGCATTCCTTATTTTAAGAAAGGATTTAAAAAGGATCACTGGCTCAATTACTGAGACCATGAACTTAAAAAAAAAATCTCTAAATGGAGACATGTCTCCAGCAGTTCAGTTGCTTTCAGTCACTGCTCAGTCGTTAAATAGACATCAGTAATGTCTTCATTGTCTTTGTCTCTACTGACTTACAAAGCCATCATTTTCTTTATGCATGGCAGAACACTAATCACAACAAACAGCTCTGTCAACAAATACTGGAGATAGAGGAGAGACGATCAATTGTTTATTTTAACTATATAATATTTATATTTTTGTGGGGCCTCCGAACAGACTGGCCCATGTTGGCAGAGAGGTCTGTCTGTTGGCTTTTGTTTCCCATGCACAGAATATTTGTTTGCTTATTTGTTTCATTAATGGAAACCACTTGTCGAAATGTTTTAGTAAAATCCTGCATCAAGATTTTATGGCGTAAAACAATTTATTTTTCATGACACATTTGAATTTCTCTGCTGAACAACATGGCAGCATTTATATTTTACTAAGTGGTAATGTATCCACCTTTTTCTCTTCCACCAACATTGAAAAGACACAGAGAAGTCTCGAGAATATCATGACACAAGCGCACGCACACACAGAGGAACACACACGCACAAAGGATATGAAACATTTCCTGGAAACAAATGGAGAGTGTCTGCTCTTGAACTCAACTGTACAGCACCGCAGCCCGCCTTTTTCTCAGAAAGGACATTAAGAATGTTTGCCGAGTTGGACCTTGGTGCACGATTCAGAGCAGGCTGTTCTGCCTCTTATCTCTAAAGTTGAGTCTTGTGCAAAAAAAGTGAGAGGACACTCGGCTTCATGATCATCATTTATGCATTAGGGAAATTCTGGTAGGACACTATTAAAAAAGAGCTTGTCAATACTGTATACTATATTTGCTATCAAGAGAAGAGTTTCTGGCATCAGCAGCAGATGGAGCATTTGATATAGATACTGACTTACATTTAATGCTATGTGAAAAATGAAGGGCCCAAAATTGTTCCATTAAAGAGGCAGCATCCTGGAAGAGCTCGGACAGCAGGCAAATACAAAAGCGACGAGATAATTAACATCCTAGTGACAATCAATAACGATTGACTGAGTGCTTCCCCGAAAGTGGTAATCAGTACAACTAACAAATTCAAAATGTCTTTCCAATCATTTTCCCAACCCATCAAAAGTGGTATGTAAAGTCGTCTCCATGAAAATGAGAACGCGTTCATGAATGCTCAGATTGCTATCCAACAGTCAACATACAGGGAACACAGTGCTGAAGTAAAACCAACCAATGAAGGAAATTAATAATTACGGTCGGAAAAAAGCAAATTAAACATAAAAAACAAAAACACGAATCTTCTAGAGATCAAATGTTTTCAGTGCTTTCCTTTCCCTCAGTCATAAAGCACTGAGATGATTGTCCCTTTTTAAAAACAGAAAACAAAGGCTTCAATTTCCCCCATCACTATGTGTAGTTGTATATTTTGTATATTTATATATGTCCAACATTAGGGGGAGCTTTATTTCCAAATGTTTTCTGGCCATAATATTTCAACGAATTGTGTGATTCTGTCCAAATGTCATGCATAGGAATCGACTCGAGGAGATCTATCCTGTATCACATCCTACTCTAATAGTTCATTTTTTACTCACAAGGGGGGAATTTTATTATGAAAAACCCAATCAGGACATATCTTTCTAACTGCTGTCCCGATTTAGTCCAAATTTGGTGCATATGAATCGACTTGAGGAGTTATATCTTAAATACAACATATTTTACTCTAATAAATCATGTTTTAATCGCTCCCTAAGGGAAACTTTTTCAGCACTGTTTTCCTGACATAACTTCCCTTTTTACTTGAGTAGCTCAGTCTGTCAAGGACGACAGCGTGGGGCTAATTATTTTGAATGTGAACCAACAGGATAGCCCAATCTGATCAAAGATTTGAGTCAAAATTCCACTGCAGTACCATCACATAAATCATTTCACCTGAACACCTTGGATCCTTGCAGTAAGACACTTTGCTTTTCCAACTGAAAATGACTTAAGCATAAACAGAGCAGGAAGATGACCTATACTAAAATACTCTTTTTCCCTTCACGCTCCCTGTGGGTTGCGGAGGAAGCTTGGAACCAAATTGTTTCTGGTTCGTGTGGCTTGTTCTGTAACGGGTGGAGTAAACGGGTGTCTTTTTAACAACACAATTTCTAAGAGCCCAGAAACCTAATTTGTGTTATTGCACATGTCCATGAAAAGCAGAATACAAAAATTCAATGTTTGCAGATCCAATCTGACCTTTGGTCTCATGTGCCGAGTAGCAACAAAACAACATTAGGAATACACAGTAAGCCCCCCCCCAAAAAAAAGAACAGAGGGATAAACGATGTTCCAGGGACACACAATATTGACTGACCGAGTACTTCCCTTTATCAGATCAATTGACCAAACTGAATATTCTTCCCAATTATGTTCCTGCTTCATCAAAGTTTATGCAAATGCTTTTCAAAATATGGAACTCAAGAACAGAGACTGACTTTGAACAGATTCTTCATTTGAACAGCAATTAAACAGTTTAAAATTGTTGTTTCATTAAATTATTCATATTATAGAGATCTTGCTGTCCAGCCATTAACTGATAATGGATTAGAAGCAGGGTGCGTGTGAAAGCACTGACCTGTCCACGCTGAGGGCACACAGGTTTAGCACGGTGATGCCAACTGAGGCTTTCTGCAGGAATGGCACCAGTTTACACAGACAGAGGCCAACAGCACTGTCGTCAAAAGGCCAGCGTGATGCCAGGAGCTGGTGGGAAAAAATATATATAAAAACAGTCACAGAAATACATTAAACATACCAGTTTAAATATCAGAACATCCAAACTAACAGTGATTAAATCACTGTTGGGCATAATTAACATCAAAAAAATGAATGATTTAAATAATTAAGTGGGATCTAGTACTTCATGGCCATTTCAAGGCAAGCCAAGTAACATCAAAGTCCCCTCAAAGTCAGATAGAGTTTAGTCTAACACGGACTGGAGCTCATCAGTTAATAAAACCTTGCACAAAAGCCTTCAGGTCTCCTGGATACAAAAATAAGTGACTATTGTAATCTCCGAGCAGTCTCTACAGCTTCTTATACTATTACTTCCTCCGGAAACAACAGGCCAAGGTCAGGTGAGTTGAAAACTTTGTTTGGATCAAAGTGGTCTTGGCACTTTGGCCTTCTGCATGGAACACATCTATTAAAGCTCAAGCTAAAAGAAGAACTTCCCGATGCTTCCTGGACTCCATTGTTTCCTTGTGCCGTTTAAGTTTCCCAGGAGCCCAGAACAGGCGCAGAGAGTAAACGGAGCCCACGTCACTATTGTTAGTGTATGGGGGCTTGATTATTTTTGGAAACAGTCCTGTGTATGTGAACATGGGGCTTCATAGTGGTTTTCAAAAATTGTGGAAAGAACTCTTGCTTTGTTTGTGCATAAACAACCCCCCCTGGAGGGGTTCCTTTTCCACATATGTTTCTCGGACATCAAAATCACCGTGTCCCAAGTTAATTCCAACAAGGTGGTTTTTCACTGGTGCACGGCTGAGGTTGATTGATCATCCCATTTTGCCATCATTCTTGATTACCATACAAAGTATGACACTATTTACTGAGGTAAATCAACCCAAGACGGGGGGCCTAAACATAATGTGCCTCACTTATATGTTTCATATTTCAAAGACACAATCCAAAAGTAAAACAAACGTGTGAAAGCAGCTATCGCTCAAAGTAAAGAACGAAAATCGTCCACAGCCACTAAATGTATGTTTTTTACCCATAAGACCTTGCAAGTATGTTGGTGAGTTCCTTACACAGCTTTAAACTTGACTTGAAATTGAAACCAATTTATCCGTAATTATGTTTTAATAGGATGTTCTGTGCTACATTTAACCGGTCCTGATACAACTTTTTTCTTTTAACAAAATGATATAAAACAAGTGTTTGACTAAAAATAAGGAAATGCTCATTAAACATATATATTACCATGATATTATTATCAGGGTAGTTTTTTTTTACTGTAAATACCAAATCAAGAAAATTTCCATTTCAGTATAGGTTATGGAATTACAAATTAAAAAGAAGAAAATGAAAAAATGAGGGAAAAGAGGACCATAAATGCCCTGAACATAATATTTAACCTGTCAGATATTTGACCCTAAGGGCAGCATGTCAAAAATAATGCTGCTCTATATCTTCTTCATTTAAGTAATAAATGGGTCCTGGTTCTTATCGATGAACATCTTCTGACACTGTTAAAGTGCATCATTAGTGTTCAATAAAGGAATAATCAAGTGGATGAAGTCTTTTAATTGTGATTGGCCGAGAAAGAAAGAAATTCTTACTATATCAACACTTTCCTTTGTGTAAAACTTTATGGATGGCACTTTAATAAAGACTTGAGTTCAAAACGCCAAATTTGATTTTTTACCCGAGCGGCACGGATTATTTATTGGGTGAAAAATAAAAAAGCACAAGATAAGTGCTCCTGACTAATGTCCCAGGTCAATACAAGGCCACGGGCATGTGTGACTACAGCCTGATCCCTGTGTTTATTTAAGCCGGCCATATCCCTGCTCCTCTCATCACTAATCTGCCCCCACAAGGAAGATAACGTCTGACTGATTACACTTTCCCGTCAGTTTTGCAAATTCCCCTCCACCCCCCACCCCCCACAATTTCCCATCTACAATATATAATCTCTGTGTGTCCCCTCCATTGCTGCTGCGTTTCATCGTATCGTCACAGATTTCTGTCACTCAGCTTTGAAAAGGAAAAAAATTACCTTGTAAACATTGATGGGTATATCAATGAATATGTAGATAAGATCCCCAAGTGCCAAACTGGCAATGAGTGCATTTGGCCCATTCCTCATGCACTTGTGCTGGTATATGATCCTGAGGAGGGTTGCGTTGCCAACCACACCGAGCACAAACACAAAAATGGAAATGATGGTGTTGATGTACTTGAAGTAGTTCTTAATGGAGGTAGTTCCAAGGCACATCGGAACTGGAACTGGCCCCCTTGAGACAGTTTCATTTGGAGATCCCACAGCCTGTAGATTAGGCCCCAGGAACCCCTGATGGTGACCAGGCGCTGCACCGGGCCTGATGGTGCTGGAGAAACTCGGAGACTGGAGGGTGGAGTGGAGAAGCGCGCCTGGGAGCTGATCCTCGTCTGCTTCAGTACTGTATATCTGGCACATTCCTCTGGCTGCCATACAGGCCATTAGCACCAGCATATGCAGAGCTGGGTTGCCCATTATGGAACACATCGGCTGCTTTGATTTCACTGATTGAAAGAATGTCCCAATATATCACTAGCGGGAAAAGACAACAGGAGATAACGTTTAGGAAAAAAATGATAAGAAACTTCACTGGTAACACTTAGAATATAACAAAATTGGAATATTATAATATCAGTTACACAAATGTTAAGCGGCAATATTGTCCTTTCAAACGCTGTAAAGTTGCAAACACACATCTTCAAAACTTCAAAAAGGTTTTGCCGAGGAAGCACAGATGGAAGACGCCTGCACTCGTTACAGTCAGACTGTTACAGGTGAAGAATCAGCAGAAAACATTGGACAGCTTGTTTACTCTCGGTCATTCCAGGAAATAGGAGCTATTGGGTATGACTAAGTGTCAATAATGAAATAGCATCTTCTTACTCTCCCACTGAGCCCTTTGTTTAGGTATGCAACAGAGTGATTTCTTAAATTTTCTTCCATTTTTGGAATGGTTTTAACATGTGGTTACAAAACAATGAGGTTTTATTTTGATTTTTTTTTTATATAACAAATTAGACCAGATGTCTTCTCAGAAGTTCTCAATACAAAATTGGAATTTGGCAAAAACATACCTGTATCGTTTTGTTATTTACCTAGTCTAACGGGATAACATAACTTCACCTTTACTGCATCTTCACTGGGAGCAAGAACAAACTTTCCGGACAAAATCACAGTGACTCATTCCACAAATCTCCTGTTCAAGAGCACATAAAGTTTCCAACTGTCAGATTGAAGCCCTTTTCATCATGTCACAGCACAGGAACAACTCTTATAGCCCAGAGTTGTTCCTGTTCAAAGTCCCAGCTGTCACCAAGTACACAAAGAACTATTTAGCAGCCAGCCCTTCAAGTAGCATCACAGTTTAGCATCAGCACGACACTGCTGGGATCTGTGACAGCACGCAAACTGATCTGTTCATAAATAATAAATGCCTTTGGTTTTCACCTACCTCTTCGAAAATGTCTGCCTGGCCCCCTTGGAAACCGTCAGGCAAACTTTCGGCTAAAGCCCCCAGACATCTGTATCACATCACATGAGTAATTAACGCACTATCAAAGCTGCACCGTATCCCCCTTGGTTTGAGCAATGCACCCGTCTGCTCCGAGGTGCCTTCGTGTTATGGCTCAGAGTTTCCTGTGGAGAGTTTGCAGAGTGTCTGAGTGTGTGCGCGTGGTCGTGTGTATGTCTGCGTGCATGTGTGTGTGGGAGCACCGGTGAAACACTTTTTACTGGGTGGGATAGTAAATCTCCACCTCCCTTTGGAAACAGACTGGGCCCCCCTTTGGAAACATCCCTCCCCTCTCGCCTGTGTCTCAGAGGCATCGCCTGCTGACAGTCATCTCCAAGACGCGCTCGCACGCGCGCGCACACAAACATAGGGTGCAGGGGCAATTGGGAGCCCCTACAGTCGGCCCCTTCCCTTTAAACCCTCCTACCTTCCTCTTGCAATGCCTCCCTACCTCACATTATATCTTGTGTATATTACATGCAACTGTTTCCTCACAGGCGAGGCAGCACAGATTAGATGGAAGTGGGGAAGGCACGAGGAAGTCAGTGTCCATGTTGTGATGCCTTCCTTAATTTGAGATGGGGAAACTGGGGAAGGAAGTGGGAGGCAACCTTCAGCCAGCCTCGAATTTTGCAGACTAGCTACTGTCAGGGTGGCCGAACCACATCGCACTTTCTTGCTGTTGAACCTGCAGGGTCATGACAGGGGCTTGAATGCAAAATGTGGATAAGGACGGCGTGGTAAATTATACGGAAGAGAACAGTGGTGACGTCTAGATGAGCACTCCCTTCAATTAACAAACATCAACATCATACCGAACTATATACAATCCATTGAAATGTGTTTTCTTTACATGCTAAAAACCAATTAAGAAATAAACATGTCTGCCTATGTGAGACGACTCAGTGCCTGAACAAGAAGGGAAGACGGTTCAATGTCAGGAGAGAAGAGTGCTCCTTGAGCGTCCATTATGGATTCCAAAATGAACCATTTATCTTGATGCATGCTGAAAGCAGGAAGAGGGCAATCAAAGTCCCGGCAATACTTCTTTCCCTCTACCAAAGAGCTGACATAGCAACTTCTCCAAGGTGAAACCTGCTTAATTAAAGGAATCATATGTTATTATTCCCAATACTTGTCAGAATTCGCTTTATATTTGTTTAAAAATGACCCTATCCCCACTGAATATACACTTGTATAATAATGATAATAATAATAATACATTTAATTTATAACGCACTTTACATTTGGATCCAATCTCAAAGTGCTATATATCAAAGTACTATATATCAAAGTGCTATATATCAATATTTATCAAAAAATAATATGTGGTTGATTGGGTTGGACTTTGTTGTGACATAAAAATGAAGTCAGATTGTTTGAAATTATTAACAGCAAAGGAATATACACTCTAATAATGCTGGTTACTGTAATAACCCAAGTGCTTGATGGTGGATGATGCTGCTGGGTACTAGGTTGAGTTGGTTTGAGCTAACGTTGGGTTAAACATTGTTACCAATCACAGTGGATGCAACCTGAAATTAAGGCTTTTAAATTTATGCAGATCTTCCCTGAGCTTCCGCCTTTACTCCAGCATGTAAGGAAACAGTAAGATATTAAAATTGTTAGCTTACTATAACAAATTTTTTCGGTAAAATTTTACTGAAAAGGATGCTAGCTGACTGTATTATTAACAATAGTTCACATAAGCTAGCTGACATTACGTTAACTAATATTAGGCTAGCTCACGTTAGTTCATGTTAGCTAAAATCTGTTGGCAAGCTAACAATAGCATGTCAACCATAATCTATTTTCTACTGATATTATATTTGCAAGTTAGCTCACTTGCTAACCATGTTGCAACCTTGATAGCTAGCTTGTTGTTAGTTCAAGGGTTGACATGAATCTTCATTTAAAAGAAAACATTTTTTTAACTTGTGGCCATGTAAAACTAATTACTTAGAATTTGGATTGCATTTGTAACCAATTTATTGGTTATTTATTGGCCATTTTTACCCGTTTTTGGGTTGAAAGGTAAAAGATTTGGGATATATTTGGTAAGAAATCCTGGGTCAAACTCACAACCAAAGCTGTTGTGTTAAAACAACCTAAGGCTGGGTTGGACTTTATTAGACTCAGCACTGGGTAACCAAAGAACCCAAATTTGTTTATTTCTAACCCAGCTGTTATTACTGTGTAGCTACAAACACGTAACACATTTCTTGTTTCTTCTCAATGGGGACATTTTGGTTAGACTACCTCTTCCTATTGAGTATATTTTCAAGTTTTTCTCAGAAATGCACTGACATGTTGTAAATGTGTTTACATGTTCTATTTTTTTATTCACGAGATGATGGAGTCTCTGTCAAAGTATTGCAAACACACAGCAATGGCAAGTAGCAAAGATTAGGTTTATGGCAAACTTGTTGTAAAACAAGAAACACGTCTTCAACTGAAACAATGTATGATGAAATAAAGAGAAATTTGGGGAAAGGTAGGAACATACTCATGAATGCACACAGAGCACACATGCATAAATAGAAACGCAATCCGACTGGCTACGTGAGTCACAGTGCTTTTATTCCATGCCCTGTTTTTCCAATCTTTAATATCATGCTGAGATATTTATTCCTTTAATAATAACGCTGTTCATATGAAGCATCACGTACTACCTTTTGTTAGAAGTGCCCACTAAATTTCTTTGCCAACTAAATTTCAAAATATGCAGTGCATTGGCCTTTCTAAAATGCATCAACATATTGCAGAGAATTTTTCTGCAATATATCAAAATGGCTATAAGCTCATTTCAGTGAAAAGTGTTCAGTTTTTTTACCTTCAACAGTCAATTCAAGTGTAAGATCAACCTTTTATTGCATGGTGTTTCTATATGGCAGTAATCAGTTTATCTCCAATTACTGAACCTGAGTAATGTAACAAATATAAAAGATAGTTTTGAAAAGGGGGGCTTTTACTTTTTTACTTGATGATGTTAAAATACAATAAACATTAAATGGCCAGGAAACTCTATTTGAAATTAAATACATTTGTTTTTGATCAAGAGAACTCCGTCCCCTCTGAATATAGATGTATACAACTATCTTATTACAATGTCATTACTACCACACATTCCCTCTACCAATTGAAATGATAAAGTATTAATCTTACTATGTAAATATCTAGTTTCATTTCATGAGTTTCATTCATTAAGTGAGTTCCATTCAAATTGAATTAGTATTTTTTGGATCTTGAACTTCAAAAAAATTATATTGTAATGCACAAATTAGATATTATCATGCTTTGTACACCATTTTGCATTTTACTAACATTAATGTAAT
Organism: Lophius americanus; assembly: GCA_037951165.1. Lineage (NCBI taxonomy): Eukaryota > Metazoa > Chordata > Actinopteri > Lophiiformes > Lophiidae > Lophius > Lophius americanus. The sequence goes on from JBBDHG010000091.1 coordinate 4,525,812, forward strand.
TTTTTTTTTTTTTTTAATTTTCAAATATTTTAATTTTTCAAACAATATGAATAGGTTTACCTTTTTTCTTTTTTTCCTGTTTTTCCTGTGTAACAAATTTAAGATATTTTATTGAGATATAAAGCTAGTGGAAATAATAAAGCTTTAACCAAATTGCAATATTTACAAGAAAAGCAGAAAGAACCATTTTGATTTTTTATCACTGTAAGTTGATCTCAAAAATTTCTGGAATCGTTTTACGAAAAATAAATAATCTTTTATGCATATAATGAACAGAATATATAAATAGTTCAAATTGAGTTTTAACTCTTCCTCCCTGAGTGTTTCTGGTTCATTTGCAGGTACTTTTACCTACAGTTAATTCTGACTTAATTGGGTAATGCCAATATTTACAGCCATTTAAAATTAAAGGGCTCGTGTTTTCTTTAATTGTATTTATAAATTTATGATGGCTTCTGAATTAGTTATGGTCAGCAGTGGCAAATATTTAATTTATTGGAATGTGATTTGCTGACGGCATCTGATTTCTTACCCCTATTTTTCTGAGTCCCTGGATTGTTGGCAGCTTCTATGACATTTTAACTTTTGAGGGGTAGTAGAGTCTTTGTTAGTAAATCCATTAATATATAAATGATGAAACCTTTACCTGCTCCCAGTTGCGTTGGCTTTCATGTTGTTGTTGTGTTGTTATTTGGATCGTAATCAGGTATTAATGCCATTCTGTCTGAACTCAAAGATGGCAGTCTGCCTGGTAATTCATATGCTTGTTCTCTGATGGCATCTGTCGAAGTGTGCTCTCTGCATATTGGTACATACCCTATGGGAAATTCCAATCCAGCCCCAGACTGAGTGGGTTGTAAGCAATTTCTTAACTGGGACACTTGCGCAAAAACAGAAAGAACAGAGAGAGACATACAGGGAGAGAGAGAATAAGTTTGAGGCCAAATTCTACTGTGTCAAGTAGTGACAGAGTGAAGAGGGTTCAGTATATTGCCTGGCTGTATTAATTTGGGACATATGTCTCACACAAACAAAAAGTTTTAACATGAGGAAAAAAAGATCAATCTCAATGGTGAAATTTTCACGAGTGATTAGTTCCAGCACTTCACTTCATAAGAAATTAATCAATACATTATTAATACATCTTAATTGGAAGGAGGGAAGCTTTGTCAAAGAAGTAATCTGATGTCATGAGCCTGTGGAGAAGTTGAAGTGCTCAGAGGAATTAGGCTGCTGCAAAAGTCGTGCAACTTTCTTCACTAGTGCCTTTAAGCTATATGGAGGTGTTTGGTGACAAGAGGTTATCTTTGGTACAACTTTGATATGATAAGTTTGCAAAAATAACTCACTCAGAGCTGTTGGAGTCAAAACATTAAGCATGACATTGTTCAAATCTGCAGACAATTTTCCTGTCCAGAGATCTGTGATTTTCTCAAAACAAGGTCATTTTCTAGCAATACAGATGTTTTTTCTGTGAAAACATGTTACGCAAAGTTGAACAGAACGATCAAGGTTACTGGAATTTATCAGACAAACAATCACAGAGATTTTCAATAACATAAACTTAAATACCTTAAGCAATATTTTAGCACCTAATGTGTACTGAATTGCTTCAAATAAATAATTTTTGTGTTTTTCCCAGATAAAGGGCCAGAATAACAGGAGCAGCTATTGTAAGTTGCCAGTGTGTGTTGGATTTAAAAATGTTGAATATTTGCTGCCTCAAATTGCAGAATGTCAGCTAAACCAGATGGCAACTTATGTTCCAAATTATGAGTCAGTCCTTGTGAATGTGTGGCTGCCAATTTAAACCTCATTGTGTTGAATGCAAGGAATGATTGTAGAATGTTAAAATATAAAAGCAAATTTTGACCTTTAACTTTATTTTTGCTAAAATCCAAAAGTTGCCTATGCTCTGTGTGTCATGCAAAACGCCAATTTTTAGGGGCAATACAAGACGGAAAAGTTGTGTAAAGTTTATTTAGCACATTCAGGTTTATTGGTAACTCTTGATGGTTTCAAGATTGGGCATGAAAGGGGGTCCGTAATCCGCAAGCGAGGTTTATGACTTGTGATGCACAAGGTTGTAGAACAGATGTTTTGACACTGTTATTTATTTTCAATGCATTCTCTATATTGTATTTTTATATATTCTATTCACTGAATACTGATTTTTTTTGGAATCAGGTTTGTAAGACATTCATTTGATATGATTTATTAAAAATTAAAATGTTAACATTTTTCCATTTAGCAGCCCTGTCTCACAAGGGGCGTACGAATAACAGGCCAATATCTATCTTGATCTATCTCTAACTATGATTAAATACTTAATAGAATGAGAGGTTATGATTATAATATCACCTGTAGTCTTACAGACAAGTATGGATCGGAATCACCATATTCCTCACAATGTTTTTGAGATTTCCAATATAATGCAATCTGCTGTATATTGCATTGTATAATGGATATTTGGTGGCAATTATTTCGTGCTGACTCTGCCGCCGTCCTCAACTGAGGCTATCTTTTAATAGACTATGCTTAGTATATACTTTCTCTGATGATCCTTTTTTAAATTATTATTATTGTTGAACTCTGACCATCTTTTTTGCTGATCGGATTAGAAAAATCTTTGTAGTACTGTCCAGCTTTTCCACAGGAAAACAATTAATTTTATTATTCTATTACCAAGTCATGCAAATTAAATGTAAAATATTGAAACTTTGTGTTTATTGATACAATATCGCTACCCAATATTTTTAGGATACTGATTTGTTTTTGCCCCGACCCATACATACAAAAGGAATGTTCATCATACAGAATTATCACAAGTCCCCAAATAAATAAACTCTAAAGCAGAAACCCTGTCATAATGATATGTTATATGTTTTATGTTATATGTTTTATGTTATATGTTATATGTTATATGTTATATGTTATATGTTATATGTTATATGTTAGCACTTTGAGATTTGAAAGTGCATTATAAATTAAATGTATTATTATTATTATTATTATTATTATTATATGCAGCCGTTACACAGTGGTATCAATGATCAAAAATTAAAAGCTGATACACAGCAGGTTGATTGTGAAACATTACTTGCCATAATTCATTTTAATTCCAAAATTTCAATTATTAATTGACAAATATGTTACTGGAGACTAATGTATAGATTCAGAGCTTGTAACACTCCCATTCTTAACACAGGGCTCTCAGTTGGCTGGGGAACTGATAGTGCGCTCTCTGACATGGTACTTACAGCCTGGACACATTCCTGCCTACAATCTGGCTATTGTCAGACAGACGCTTTAAGCGCTGATACACTTTGCTCCACTATCAGAAGGTTCATTAGTGCTCCAAATATCCAAATATCTGGGGTATTATTAAAACTTCACTTCTGTCTCACTGTTTTTCATAGAAATATGATAACATCAATATCTGGGTATATATTCCATGAAAAATTGTCTCAGTAATGCAAATCTTTCCAAAATACAAAATTGTACCAGAGCTGTGATGATAAGCACTTTTCAGTCTTTAATTTAGGTGGGATACGTTTCCAACACATCTGTGGACAATTTTGAACTCGGCATGTAACTTGTAAACACAGCAGTGAGGACCAAGTGGCCAAAACTGAGGATAACAAACTTCAGTCAAGCAAGACTGATTGGCTCTCCTTGTTTAACTTCCAGATGTTGCACAGTACAAGCTTTATACCTGATGAAAATCTGTAATGAGAAAAACAATTTGATGTCTTTTGCTTTGTAGCTAACTCCCTTTGTCTGTATCTATTACTATACGTTACTGAAATAGCATTGCTTTCAGACACAAGTGGCTTTGGGATTTTTGAAATACTCTAATTCCTTACATTACTGGCAACTGGGTTGACTTGTGTGTAGCATCTCAAGGCAGTTTGTCAAGAGGTGCCCTCCTCTCCACCCTTGGGTTGCATGCTTTCCTCTCAATCTATTCCCAACTGACCATCATATCCACTTGCTATTTTGACTGGAATCCTGTCTACCCCCCTCCAGAACACTTAATCCCCCACTTATTTTCCTTCATTCCTTGCAGGGTTTTTTACGCATTGATGTTTGTGTGTTCGGCCTATTTGTATTCACTTATGTTATTCTTAATATGGTCAACTATCTATAATTTTGATAATATGATACAATGTAACTTGTTATTGTTATTGATATTGTTGGATTTACTTGCCTGAACCCTCAAATTAAAATTAAATGAATACCAGATTACTCGTCGTCTGAAGCAGAACAGACACCGCTGTGGTTCATTGGGAGGCTCTCTGCTGTAGAGCCTCTGCATTATTGGCTGCCTGAAATACTTCCACCTCAGTCTTACCACACACAAAGGTTATTCAATTTCTATTGTTGTGTAATGATAGGATAAAAATAATTAAATCAATTTAAACAAAGTCTATTTTTAACACACAAACACATTCCAGTTTTATAGCTCTCACTTGTCAGAGAAGACGATCCCTCCACTGGAAGCTGAACTATATGTTTGTATATACAGCTCCACAATATCCACATTGTTGCTGTACTCCTGATTATACGTACTGCAGCCAACCTCTTCAAATCCAACATTGGGATTCAAGTAAGACGACTGGGACAGTTAGTGTAGAATGTTCCAGGACATCTTTTGAAACCAAGCCTTGGTGAATTAAATATTTGATTGCTGTCCTTGTAGAATGTCCAATGATGCACAAGTTTAAGCTTCCCCACAAGACTTTTCCTTTCTTGATACTTTATTTATCTTACCCTCTACCCTCTACTCTCTCATTGCAGAAAAAGCTTTTCAGAGTTGCCACCATGCTTCACCATAGGTAGGGTGGAGGTCATCCAGATATAGCGCTGACCCATAGTCCTGAAATGTTTGTTGCATTGCCCCACAGAACACAATCCCGAAACTACTGTGACTTATCTAAATGGTTTGAGTATACTGGAGTCAACTTTTCTGGTGTCAGCAGTAGTGCATGTGTTTGACTTGGGCATTGAGTCTCATTAGATCTCAACAGAAAAAACTGTAGAGGTCTACTGCTCAAGTCCATGAAGGTTGACACTTGTTCCACAATGTCTCATTTGAAAGGCGTGCTCTTAAAAGGGATCCTTTATTTAAGGTATTCGGTAATTTTGAGACAACAGTAGTCATTCAAATTACAATAAATAGGATGTTTCTGTGAGAGCGCACAAGCTCCAAGAAATTGAACTTACTAAAAACCTACTGACTGTGTACCAGTTACCACCGTACCATAAAGCTCCCTTGGTGTCCAAAAACACATCTCGATCAGGATGGATGGAGAATGAAGAAAATACAAATGTTTATTAGAATAAATCACATGTGATAATTAGTTCTTTAGAAAGTCTTAAGAGCTAAGAGGGAAATTGTAATTAAATGGTATCTGCCCTGAGCAGCAGTATGGTATATTGCCCCTTTTGGAGTGTGGATACTGGTGGTGGTGGCTGGTGACTTTGCTGAGAATGAATGAAGTGATGAGGCTGATGGATCTGCAAAGGAATAGGTTGACATTGGGAGGCGGAAGGCATTCAAACCAGCAGCATGAAAGAACTATTTTAGAGAGTCTTTTGTCAGTGATAGGGAAGATGTGGCTACCTGAATGACATGTGCTGAGATCAATTTGATAACCTAGACTTTGAAACAGGTAATTGAGACTGAGCCTGTGTGAAAGATAAGTATAATAAAGTGGTATAAGCATTAACTGTGGCCTGGATTTGCAAAGAGACGGTCTTTCTGAATGATATTTCGATAGATCTTCATAGGTGAGACTGACTGGAATATTTATCTGGAGTCATTGATGATTCATCACCACTCACCACTAAATCCATTGAAATAGGTGTGAACGAAAAAGAAAGTCTGTCATCAGCAGGAATCAGCACACAGAAAAAACAGATAAACCAGACAACACTGACAGATGAAATAAATGTTGGTTTGGAGAAAGGATAATAAAAAGTTTTAACAATATTATTTAGAAAACCATCAGATATCAATATGCCAACTGTGCTATGATGATAAACAGAGTTTATAGATGTTTATTGACATTACATGTCGTCAATTTCTGAAGTGCACAATCTTTTGACTTTGAGGGTTTTATTTTGTTTATGCTCTGTGTTGATTAACAGACCAGAGGGATTTCCTGGCTTCATGCTGTCCTTCATACTATACGACCTCCTTCTGAGTTTTTCTCCCAGAGCAGACTAGGCAGCAACTCCCTAGACCTTATCATTCTCCAACGTGTTCATCAGGGAGAGATTTAGTGAATTAGTTTTCAAAGGTTAGAGAGGAGACCATCTGGCCGTAATTATGTGTCTGATGGCAGCCTGAGATATAAAATTTGACGTGCCTTAAATGAGTTTCTGTGTGCATAGAACATCTTAATGTTTTCATATTCTCACTAGGCTTAAGTTATCTTCCCAAGCAGCAAGGGTGTATTTATGTATGTGAATATAGTGTTTTTTAGTAAAAGCTAGCTATAATATGAGCTATTAGGGTAAAATATGGTATTTATAAGATAAATATCCTTGATTTGAGTCATATTCACCAAATGTGGACAAACCGTTGACAAATAATGGGTAAAAGTTTTTGGAGATAATGCTCCCCCATGGTTAGCAATATTCAACCAACTTTCCTAAAATCACTCCAGCTCTTCCTCTTACTAAGGTCTATGGGGGTATCAAATGATTGAAATTATCTATGTAATTTTTTTGATTTATCGCGTTAACACGAGCAATCTGCAACGGCGGATGTGGACACTGCAGCGGGAGTAACGATTATATAATATCCCCGACTTTTTGGGAATATAATAATTAATAAAGAAAGTGATTGTTAGAGAAATTAGATTAAATTCATACTATTTACATTCAATGACTCACAATTGTCTTAATATCCTGCAGTTTAATTAGCATGCTGTGATAGCTGTAATGCTAAAGAAACAATAAAACTTTTAATGGTCTCACGTGTTGAAAAGAATAATGATGGACAATCACAGTGATTAGCTCTGATGGCTGTGATTCATGGGATATGCATATCTAAGCATCGCTCAGATCAACTAGCCTCAAGCACTAAACTGACCTTTGACTTTTATAATGGGCCCCTCATCCTGCCCTTGGGGTCAAAGGATAGTTAGAGGCCACCTGTGTAGACAATCAAAACAGAGAGCCCATTTTCAAACTGAAACTCAACACTGAGGAGATCATTCAACCTGCAGGAGTGGCTGACGGGAAAATTTCAAATATTACGAGTCAATGGTAATATATGGAATATCTTGTAATGGTTCGGCTCTCTCGCTGATGACAGAATTATGGTTATTGATCTTTTATAGTGCTTCACATAAGTGGTTATAATGGATGACTAAAAACTTTTGCATTGCCAGGTTGTGACTAAATGTTTGAGTGAAACTCTTCTGACTTGCAAAGCATCATGTTTCATTAATTGTGAGTATTTACAACCTAATACTACTGTAAACCTGATGGCTTGCTGTTAAAGGTTGTCAGATGGTTTAAAAGGCTATTTTAACCATCCAGAGATTAGCTGTAAATGCTTCATAAAATTCATTATTTATTATTGATAAAGGAATAATAACTATTTGTGATAATAAATAATTTGAATTTAATACAAAATGTCACATACGGATTATATTTTCTTAAAAACATTAATAAATAGGAGGATGCTATTTGTAGACAGCTTTATTATGTACTGTTGATAGTTGAATGTGACTTTCAAAAACAATAATTTTGCTCTTATTGTTGCTCATGTCTGGTCAAGTCAAAAAGCCAGTGTTACCTGAATCCATGAGGGACTAACATTTATTATGACATGTCAACGCTACACATCATCCTCATTTCACTCACTAAATGTCCTCTCTTTTTACAAAATAATGCCGTTTAGAGAGAGGCATCATGGTGTTCAGTTGATTGATGACTATGTCTTCTTATTTCTCATACCATCATTCTTTATACACTCCAGTCTGGTAAATTTCCTGCTGTTATTATCTAAGGCTGTCAGCTGAGGTAACAGCTGGTCACATCTGTGCAATAGCAAAGCGACACAAGTGTCTCCTGCTTCTATTGGACTGCTATCACCTGGGTGCTGTCTTTTTTTTTAAAGCTTACGAGCAATAAGATTCCCCATTCCAAATCTGCCATCGTTTTTAACATTAAAGATGCAATGAGTTGGTTGAAACGCTGCTATTGTGTCTTTGAAATGCTGTTTTTTAGTCTCTAATAGTATTTTTGTCGTCTATTGCTGAGTTTCAGTGGCCTTATGTTTGCATGTAATTACTTCGTAACATAAGTTTGGTTTTCAGTGCAACAGACTCTTTGTGAATGCCGTTAATTTTAGTATACAAATGGAAAAAAATACTTTAGTTCTTTTTTAATCATATTTTTATATTTCTTCCTCCAACTGCTAAAGTGAAGCACTTGATATGAGTGTGGACGTACAGTTTGTATTCAAAAAATGTCAAGAATTTTAGTTGGTACTAAACTAACTAACTATGGATGGGAAAAGATGATTCACTGTGGCAGCCCCAAAAGGGAACAACCGAAAGAAGAAGAAGAATCAGAATCAGAATCAGGGGAATTGCTTGTACAAAGCAGGGGATTGAGGGCTTTTTGGGGATTTACCCCTTCTGTTGGGGATGAAAGCATAGGCATAGTTATTTAACGGTAAACCATGACATATTTATGGATTGGTTATTTTAATCCACAATGAACCACATATAATTGCTGTTTACTAAAGTTTAACGTTCTTGTTTTGTATCATAGGCTGGGACTGGAGATGTATATTGCATCATTTTACAGAGGAGAGATGCCCTCCTCCATTAAATGATTCTCTCTGAACCACTGGCTAGTTGACAAAGCTGTGGATTGCTCCACTCCACGATTCCCAAAATGTCTTTGTCTTTGCATCTTAACTAACTATTTGAACGTTTTCAGTATCAGCAGAATCACCATAGCCTAGCAAGACATGCAAATACTGGACAAAGAGTCAGTGATCCCTATTTTTTTCTTAACTCTCATGCATGAAAGAGTAATGCTCTCACATTAACTGGTGTGTTATCCTGTTATGAGATCAAAGCTGAGGAAATGAGCACTGCCCGACATGCCAGGGCAGGGCTTCCAACTTACAGACACTATGTTTAAAGATACGCGTTACTAAATGCTGCCTTTCACGTTTAAAATGCTTGCGGATAATGACTGACTATCAACAATGTACACAGCTTATATCATATTAGTAAGAGGGAAAGCATTAGAACTTTTGAGAGAAAACAAAAAAATTACACATTTTAGAGATCAGATAGGTGAAGTGGAATTCACCATTGCCTGTCAAAGGTATTATCGTTGTTTCAATATCTGTCTATTGTGCGAAATTAACAAAAACAATTTATCTCACCGAGACCTCCACTAAAATATTATACAACAACATACTGTGATGAAAGTGTCCTGTGTAATTTCACAGTGGCGTGAAGGATACTGAGCATGTACTGACATCATCACCCATATCATTTCCTGTGCTTGTTTGCCCTGAATGTTCTCCCAGATAAGAGCGCTGTTTATAAAAACTGTAATTATGAGAAATGTGAAAAACATTCAAATTGGCCTAAATATTGTAAATGACTATGCCAAGATGTGACCAAGTCATTCGTGCCCTATCTAAAATAAATTCAAAGTATAGAACGCTGAGCCATAACATCATAACCACCTGCGTGATGACATGTAGGCATTATGTTTGAAACAGGTTTTGGGCCCAAGAAGTAGAGGCCGAGATTAGTGCTTAAAGTTAAGAATGGATCTACATACCCACTATGGTAAACAGACGGCTGGCTTGGTCCGGCTGTGGCTGTCAGTGGCCGGAAGCAGACTAAATGTGGGGTGACACTAGGAGCAGGCTGTTAGCAGTGGTTCTTGAGCTTAGAGGAGAGAGAAGTCATTGTGGAAGAAAACTTGCAGACAGATTGAAAAAAATACATCAGAATTAATTAGAACACCATTCAAAATACTATAATTCCACTGGGCCAAAATACTACCACGTAAAGAGCTTTAATAAAGTTGGAGTGTACGGGCTGCCCAGCTGATTGGAGGATGGAGTTCAGGTGTCGAGCTAAAACCAAAATCATTCACGGCCGAGTTGTGGCAGTAGGTATTCATTTTTCAACCCAAACAGCTCTGAACCATCGGGGCATGGACTTCGCAACACCTCTGAAGATGTGTTATGGTAGTTGGTACCAAAATACTGTCTGCAGATCATTTAAGTCATGTATGTGAGGCTTAGTCCAGCAGGTCTCTCAGATGTCATTAACTTTTTCAGCAATTTGTGTGACAGCAGGTTGGACAACATGGTGTAGTCTTTGTTCCGCAGTAACTCAATGAGCCACTGGGCAACCTGGTTCACCAGCTGTCTTTCATTAGACCACTTTGGTACATACTAATCACTGCAGAAAAGTTACAGCCAACAACACCTGCAGTTTTGGATATGTTCTGATACAATTGTCAACTCTTCACAATTTAGCTTTTAGTTGAGCAGATGTTTGAACTGCATGTTAGACATGTCAGAAACTTTGGTGGGTTGTTGTCAGGATTTTGCACAGTTGAAGAAGAAGGCATGAGTCGATACCCTGAAGTCAGTGCCTTTCTTCCACACTGCACCTGTGCAACGTAGCAAACAGAGCACTTGAGTTACCATGGTGACACGTCCATGTGCGTAATAAGTAACAAGTAGGAATTAATTAGGAAGCGCAGTTTGTGGCTGGTAGCAACTGCACAGCTAGAAGAAAAAGAAGAATTCTTAATCAATGTAACACTATATATAGTCAAACGTAGCTAGCTCAACGCCAATTCTCTCTGCAAAATCAACAAGCCATTTTGGTAAATCTTGTCCTTGTCAAGTACAAGTCCATTAATGCTGGCTCCGATCTTTTTTTAAATTTTCTTTAGAAGTTTAAGAATACAGGATTAATACAAGAATACAGGGTTTTGGCATTGCATTGCAGACATTTATTTGTTTTTAACTGAAGGCCCTGACTCCCATTCTACTTCTGAAGTCTCTAGGGACTACAAGTAACCCTAACCATGCATCCTGGGAGTGTAGTGCTCTGGTTGGATAATATGGAATTATGAGCTCTTTCAGATCTGTTGTTGCTTGTCCATTAAGGGCTTTTTATCCGAGCAGAAGGAATTTGAATTTGGTTTTAGATCTTATTAGAAGCCAATGCAGGGAAGCTAATATCGGAGAGATATGTTCTCTTTTAGTGGTTTTGGTCAGCTAATGTGCAGCTGCATTTTGGATCAGCTGGAGAAACTTCAGAGACTTATAGGGGCCGCTTGCTAGTAGGGAGCTGCAGTAAACCAACCTGGAAGTAACAAATACATGAACTCATTTTTTGTTATCTTTTTGGATACAGAATGTAGCTTTATTTTAGAATATTATTCAGATGAAAAAAGCCCGTTCTACAAATCTGTTTTCTGTGGGAGCCAAAGGACATATCCTGATAGACGATAACTCCCAGGTACCTCACAGTTGTGCTGGAGGCCATGGTAATGTCACCCTGATCAGTAATCGTATCAGATGAATGTATTTCTAAGGTGCTTGGGTTCCAGCACTGAGTAACTTCAGTTTTATCTGAATTTAACAATAGACATTTTTCTTGATGTATTTGAGACACACCTCAAGTTTGGATAAGTGATTTCATTCAGCTGGTTTAATCAATAAGTAAATCAGGAGTAGGAGACTTGGTCAAAGCAGCCACATTATAAACAAAGTGGCCACATAAACTCACCTTTACAGCTAATTGTTTTTAATCGGTCTGGTGTACAATTGAGATCATAAGCCTGAAAGATACTGTTTACCTCATAAAGAGCTCATATTACATAGACCCACTGAAGACAATCTGATTAAATCTATTCTCGTTGAACTAACAACATCAGAAAATCCATACACTGACTATTTTCTTTCATATCGGAAGAACAACACAAACATCATAATCAACAGAAGCCAAACTGGATCAATTCTGTACCATATCTTTAATGTATAAATATTTATTTCTTTATTGGTGAAAGCAGGTGAACCATTCTCTGGTGTGATAAGGCCATGAGATCAGTGGAGCAGCATGAGGGGCTTCCTGTGGTTAGAGACCCTCGGAGGAGAGTGCATTGCATGTTTAGAAGACTTGGATCACAGTGCAGCCTAAAGCCATACCTCCACTTCCATCTGGTGTCGTAGCCACAGCAGCCTTGCTAATGACCCAAGCCTGCTGGCGCTCTGCTCAGATGGGCGAGTCATCAATATGTCTAGCCTGTGGATGGACTTGAAACGCCAAATAACCTCCAGTTCCATCATTCTTCAAGTCAATTTTAGAGTATTTCACACAACAGACAGTAATAGACTTTCCTCATGCAACACTGACATCTTTTCTTAAAGATAACTTTTTTTCATGTTAGTTTATCCATGTCTTTGACTACCTTTTTGATTGTTTAAAACATCTTACAATATTTTGAAGATGTTGTAAGATGTTTTAAACAATATATTTATTCTTATTTGCTTCTATTTTATTATTTCTATTCTTGTAATCTGCTTCATCAAGGTTTTTTTCCCCGGTTGATTCACTAATCTCCTGGATGTAAATTTAATTACGTTTCAGAATTAGCTCTTGTTAGGTTTTAAATGCTTCTGGAGTCAATCCCCGGTCCGACATTATTATCAGTTTACTAGGTACCTCCGAATCAAATTAACACAGCATTTGCATCTTTTCATGACATGTAGGAGCCATGCACTTTCCCCTATTACACAATGATGTACCTCTGAACTGTGATTTGTTATTTAGAGTTTAAGCATATTCTTTGCCAATATTTCTTGAGACCCCTTTTATTTTACCCGAAAAGAACCCTTTTTTTTCACTTGAGCTCTCATGACTCACATAGCTCACATAATTTAGAACTCAGACAAAAAGCCTTTTTAAACTGATACAAATTATAGCTGCCATGCTCTCAAATTCTCATGATTTCTCACGCAATTGAGGTCTGCCACAGATGTACTACAGTACATCACAAAATATTGGGCGAGGAGCAACATAGAGAGGTATAGAATAGATGTGTGACTGAAAAGGAAGAAACAATAAGATATTTACCTCCTTGTTGTTTAATATTTATAGTAAGTTTGTTCTGACAATAGCTTGTAAGATCATTCTAGTAAATCTTATGTTATAATTTTCAGGAATATCCTACCTGTCCCAAACCCTCATGACAAACACAAGGAATAAACGGCAGACAAATTCAAGAAATCCGAGCCCTGATATGAACCCCCGGAATCGTGGAGACCTCTTCAATCAGAGACTCGTGTTGTATGTGATGTTAGGGTGTTGGACTTAAAAATGTCAGTGCTTCACAAAAGTTCTGATATCCATAATCCACATCTTTGCTGTTGAGCTTCTTTTTTTTCTCAGAAGGACCTAATTCCCAGAGAAGTCTCATGAAGCATATCCAGGGAAAATATTCACCCTGTGACCTGCAGCGACTGTTGGTGTGGGCCTTTAAATTCTCCAGGGAGAAGCCATGGACCAAGTATGGGATGATTTAATTAGACAAGGAAAACTTTGTGTGTGTGTGTGAGTGTGTATATAGTCATAGTTTGCTGCACTGTTTTGGCTTGATTGTCTGTGTAGACCATTGCATCAGGGGCTGCTTAGACCACACATTGTCCCTTTCACTAGTCCTCTCGTTCTTTTCCAAGTAATCCTCCAAAATATAAGAACGATTGGCGGATGAGAAAGCCTGGAGTCAACAGAAAAGCAAGTGTGGAGTGTTCATGTACGTGTGTTTTAAAGTATGCGGTGAGCCAATGGTGAAATATCCAGAGTCAAAGCTATCTCTTTACAAGTTTTGTTTTCCTTCAGTTAGTTCTGTACACAGCTTCCAAACTTTGAAGAATGTTTCACACTATAGCACAGGGAGGCAAATAGTGGGTTAAAATTCATATTTATAAACAGAGGATTCTTACAAGAGGAACTCCTACGTCCCCGGTGAATGAAAGAATGTTGTTGCGTGTGCTTAGACACCAAACAGCAACTCAGATAATGTAGCCCATCTAGCAGTCTTTGGGTGTCATCCTCGAAAGCATCCCTCGATAGATCAACTGAGGGCCTTCAATTCTCAAAGTGATTGAGAAACCGATTTGGAAGAGCAATCAGCCTGATCAGAACCTGAGGGGGGCTTTGTTAGTCCACTTCTGTGCTTGTAATGGAAGTGTCCATAAAAAACTCCATGTTAGAGGGTTAAGTGTGTAATAAGTGCCATAACTCACACACAGACACAGACACACACACACAAACACACACATCTCATGATAATGGTAGAATTTTACAGTCAGGTGAAAAATAATCCCGAATACAGTTTCCTAGTTGTGTTTATGATGGATAATCATTATATCACCTTTGCAGTCGTTCCCCGCAAATATGGTCATTAAAAGCTGTATACTTAAATATTCTATATGCTACTCATAAAAACCAACAATATTACAACGGTAATAACACATTTTTTTAAAACTAACTGGGATGTTTCTATTTAAATCATAGTCCCACCAAGACACTTTCTTTTGAAATGATTCCTTTCAGCGACAAATCCAATTAAAAACCAAAAAAACTTTAAAACTGAAAACAAAAACACAGAAATCCTTGTCAAAAATGAAATCATTGTAAAGGTTTCGCCTGTTGGGTCATTACATTTGAAAATGTGTGGTGATTACGTGAAATAATGCAAACATTGCCACCGCTCAAGAGGTCTAAAACTGCATTTACACCAACTCGAAAACTGAAAACAGCATCAAGGGAATACATAGACCATCATAAGACCTCTGAAGGTGTGCTGTGGTATCTAGCACCGAGCAACTAGCAGCAGATCCTACAAGTCTTGCAAGCTGCTCCACTGATGCTAGGTTGGATTGGATCTGGAAATCTTGTGGTCAAGTCAGCTCTTTGAACTTGCTCCGTTCTTGAAAGGGTCCCTGAACCATTTTTCAGTGGGGCAGGGTGCATTAGCCTGCTGAAAGAGATCCATAAGGCCATAAGGACTACCGTTTCCATGAAGGGTGGCAACAAAGTCTTGGCAAGAGGAACGTGTTAATGTGACTTAATGGTTTCCCAGTAAAACATTGCCCAAAGTTTAAATGCATATTGCCTTCCGCGATTTACCTAAATCTCATATTGCAATCTGGGTATGTCCCTCCCCTGGTAAGCGAATCACAAAGTTACTCAGATCCTTGCGTTTCTCCATTTTTTCGGTGTCCAATACATCAACTTTAATAATAAAATAGTAAATTGCATTCACCTGTCGGTGGTTATAATGTTATGGTCGATCAGTGTAAATGGAAGAGGCTTTAGGATAAACATTTATCTTAAAAAAGTCTGGTATATTATCATTGTCGATATTATCGTTTCCGCGTCTGCGGCAGAACCTCCATTTTTACGTGAAAACTACAAAACTGGATCATTTTCACCAATTTTTATTTTCAATTTTAGACCCAAATAGCCTTTAGTGTGAGGAAGAACTGGATTGATATCGGGAAATGTCTCTTTCTGACTAGGGTAACTTCATCTCTCAAAGTTTTCGGGTCTTCATTTCTCAACGGTAAAGCCGATTTATTCCAATGTAGTGCAAATGAATCAATTTGCAGATATTTATCTTTTATGTATCATATTTAAAATTAATAGTTCAAATTTACTAACTTTCAAGTTTACCCACTAGGGGGAGCTTTTTCTGACAAAAAACCCCACCTTTTTTTCGAATAATAACGCTGATCCGATTGGATCCATATTTGGTGAATATAAATTGACTTGAGGAGATTTATCTCGTATATATCATAGTTTACTCTAATAGTTTATATTTTAAGCACTAGGGGGTGCTTGTTTTATGATAAACACGTTTTTTTTCACATAACTAATATAATTTGAGGAGTATTTGATGAGGCAATTTAATGAGGCAACATTGCTTGTACAAGGGGATTGGATTGCTCACACAGCATAGGCCTATTCACTCTTGTCTAAAATATGCAAAACCAACTTTGGTTATGTAAAGGCTGCTACACCATAAATAGGTGTGATTTGTACAAAACAAAACCAAAACAGAAGTCTGACCCATTGTACAAGAAACAGAGTAATATTAATAAAAGTTATGATCTTTTTTAAATGCACCATGTCCCACAGTTTACAAGAATGGAAACAGCTACAGACATGTCAACCAGAAGATCATTACCATCACTTCTATCCATGAGCGCACCAAGATCCCACATGACTACCAGTAGTAATCTACAACGTTATTTATATAATGTACAACTTAGGCTTTGCCACTTAAATGCTTTAAGTATCAAAATGTTTGGATTTAAATAGTTTTTCTTTTTCATACCCGTTAACAAAGCCGTTACGTCTCGATCCTTCTTGCGATTGCGTCTCTGGCACGTAATCATAAACATGTGACAGCTTTAATGGCACCCTCCACTCTCCATATGGTAGCACTTAATTGATAAAGACCTGAAGGCTGCAGTGGTTCCACACTGGCACGACTGAGCTTGGTCACAGAAAAAGGGATTAGAAATAAAAGATCAAATGGGCGGAGAATGCTAAACCCTGATCTGATGTGATTCATGCAAGCCAGAGTAAATAAACACACAACATTCTGTTCTCAAAAGAGAGCTGTGAATGCTTAGCATGAAGAAAGATGAACAGATATAACACAACTTTCTGTGAAAATTACTACGGGGAAATTGAAACTTTTGGGGAGCATTTTCAGTTTGTGGCCTTTCCAGACTCTGCTAATATCTACTTTGTGCATTTTAATTCAGTTAATGCTTTTGTTATTGAAAGACTCCATTCAACTGTAAAATGTGCTAAATAATATCAAATGCGATCACATCCATGGAAATAAGTTGATTCACAGGGAAAATGTGGTATTATGTCGTTCTGTCTATCGCCTCAGGATACAGCATTCCATCTGGTAGAGTTGTGTTGGAGGGGCCATGGGTGGGTGTGGGTCGATGTGGGACATATATTTCGGGATTGCACCAAGATTCTGAACTTTTGGATGTGGCTTCACAAAAATGTAATCAAAAAGGATTTGGGTTTAGACTGCAATGTGGATCCAATATTTTGTCACCTGGGTATGCCTCCTATTGATACAGTTTATATTTATCTATTTAGAATCCTGCTTTTAATTGCAAAACCAATGAAGACAGTTTCCTGGCCGGAAACAGCCTCACCAATATTAGACAATAGAGAGAGTGGCTAAAAATGTTTTTATCGTAGGGCAAATTAGTGCAAGATCCCAGATGAGATTAGACATGTTTGATACAGGCAGAGTCCTGATATCCTCTCTTTTGATTTATTAAGATTATTTGCTTTATTATGTTTATTTATGACATACACGTGTGAGCATCCCTTATGTTTGGGATGACATATATTATATCTGTGTATATGTATGGAATAAATAAATAGGTTTTTAAAAAACAAATCTAATGTAGACTTGGCTATTAAGTTACATATTACTGCATTTTTAATCATCTTACAATAAAATTGAATACAATAGAGCTGGTCATCTCACTGCAAAGACATTGTTCCAACTAAAGAGTGGAAAGAAAACTGTAGAATTTCCCCTCAAGGTAAACTCTGCCATCTGAAACAAATTTTCCTCTTCCACTAAGTCTCCTTGCAGAAGAGGGAATATAAAGGGTCAAATCCTATTCTGCATCAAATAGTAGTTGGGCAGTTTATGTGTTTTTGCTCAAGCAACAACATATATCCAATAATTACCCGGTAAACAACACAACACAAAATAGCAACCTTTGTTGGATTCACCTAATCCAGTTAAACCAACAAGTTCAATCAAACTGATTTGTTAGATAATTCAATAAATTATCTATATTATATATAGATATAATATAGATATTCTGCTGTGGAAGTGAATGCAGCATAGTTTCATTCTGCTGTGTATCTGTCTAGTGGATAGTCTGAATAATAATAAAGTCAGTCTTGAATCTTGAATTTGATGAACTAAGCTGAACATAAATTAAATTATTTGCCGTTTATTTTATTCAACATTAATTGTGTTGATCCTGTCTGACAGAAACTAATCTCGGGAGTCCTTAATGTGCTGTTCTGATCATAGGATTCACTCAATACGTTTAAGTCGTTAGATCAAGCAGCTTTTGTGGCTTTAGCAAGTCCTCACTTTAATTTTCCACCTGCTAAAGTACTAAATCCAACTTGCATGTGTTAATATTACACAGAAAATTATGATTAGAATGTGTCATATGTATATATATATATATATATATATATATATATATATATATATACACTGTATATTTGTTAGCTCCTCCACATGTCAGTATGAGTGTCTGAGGTACCTGACTGCCTCCTACCATGTATTTCAATGGTGATGAACAGCTGATGCGTCATGACAACATAAGAGCAGCAGCCTCAAAAATATCTACCAGTTGTCTTTGTGTTAAAGGACAAAAATGTGCAAAGTATATTTATAAGCATGTCTTTCATCATCATGTTTATTAAAGTCATATCATGGGAGTTGTGGACCTGTACTTTGGCTAATCCTAACATGCCGTGTCCTCCCCTACCTCGAACATACAGCACATCAATGAACAGATTTGCAGTTTTTGGAAAAGCTGTGGGGCCTCGTTTATGAATGCTGCATACGCACAAAAGAATGCGTACGCCACCTTCTGACCCAATTCCTACGGACAGTTTTACAAATGAGGCCCCAGCATATGTTGGAAGCCCTTATCACAGAAGCAAAGACAGAGTATGAAGCATATTTGGAGTCCAGCTTGAGACATGCGTGAGAATTTTCTAACCTCTTACAGAGTTCACTAGGTCCTGGCTCCCTGCCTAGAATGGTCCAACTCTGGGTGATGACTCAGGGACTCAGGATTTCTTGTTTGCAAAACGAGGTTACCATTAAGCGTAGCTGAGCAAAAGACATGTTCAAAACTCAAAGATGTTTCAAGCTTTCAGCACAATTTCTATACTAGAAAAGTAATAGAATATTGCTGTTTGAACCAATATTACTGAACCGCTTGGCCTTGTGACCCTCCAAAACAAGACAAATGGTGACCCCTTGTTAAATGCTATATTTATTTGGGGCAATGGGAACTTATAGAAAAACTTAACAGGCCACAAGAGGTAAATCTATGCAGTTGTTCTCAGAAGGAAAAATGCAAAGATAGGATAAAAACAATTCTAATAGATATTTACTTTTTATCCTTCCTGTCGTGTTAATCTTGATTTACCCTTCCACAATTATTTTGCAATACTGCAGGAAAAGTCCTAAACCCATAAACCTTAGATATAAGAAGTGAAGTCACCAGTTTGGACATAATTCAATATTGATAAATTGAGAATAGATTGCAGATGTATCCATTTAACAGCACCTGGTTTAAAACTGACTAAATATATGATGCATCAGCGTAACATTTTTAAGTGTGCAAAATAAAATACAAGAACATAATTTTAAATTATTGGGAGGTTTTTCCATTTGCACGCACGCTAGTATTTCTACGTTGTTGTTTGTTTTGGGTTTTTTCAACTTTGGGGCGGAAATGAAGTATAGATAATACTGTACTGTATATTAACATTTCAAACACTGTTTTTATATGCAGCCAGAGATCAGATGTAATTAGGTTGGGGTTTTTTTGCAGTGGAGCACTATAAAAACACAACATATAATACTCCCATCTGTCTGTTCATGGGTTTGTGTCACAGTGAGAGATGGATTAATTGTCTGTAGAGAAGGGCATGTGATGTATGAAGAAGAAAGAAGTAAACCTACACACAAACATATGTACCATGTGTGTTTGTATGTAGGTACCATTCTGGGGTTTTGTATGTTAATAAGTGCTCTCAGGTTTTACTACCTTTTTCCAGCAGTACTGTGTTTTGAGGAAATCGCCACTAGATGTCACGGTTGCTTAGTTTTCAAGAATATGTGGAGTCTTCACAGACCTTCTGGAAGGATGGGGGAAAAAACGGAGTTGAGAATAAATAGACAATTCCACCAACTTTCTCCCTCTTTTTTTTTAACTTTCATAAACAGTTTTGCAAAATGAAAACATTTCCAATATTACCATGACAGATGCCTGTTTATCCGGCTGTTTTTTACGATTGATGTCCACAATTATTTTTATTATTTATTTTTCGCAGAATGGCCACAAAGTCGACAAAAATGCTTTTAATTTAATCCGACATCACATCTCTGATAATTTCATTGAATCTGTTAAAAAAGTAAATAAACTATAATATAAACAGAACTCTAAACTTCACAAATTTTAATTGAATGTATTTTTTCCCCCTTTCTTTATAAAACAGGCCTATTAAATTCCTTTGAGAAATGAGATCCAGATAGGGAAATTGAAATATAAGAAAAATAATTCTCCAGCATCTGTGTTGCAAAAAAAGTTTACCTTTAACATTTCACTTTCCTCATGCACAGCAGGAGGGTATCACCCTTCACATGATATTCTCCTTTCACCCCCCCCCCCCCCCCCCATCCTCCTCATCACTGTCTTGCTTCTTCAATTTCTCCTCTGTCTCAATTTCCTCTCACTGTGCATCTCTCCATCTTCCCAATTCAAGTCAGACAGATGTCTCTCCGGAACTTCAGAGCTGTGCAATGGAAGTGATGAAAGCCACGAGCCGGGTCCCACTGAAAGACCCCGGCTCCTCGTCTGCCAGCACAAACTCCCTCATTTACAAGCGCATCCTGGAACTGGGGCTGCTTTTTAATTAAAGCCTTGGTGGATTGGGCGAGACTTAGTAGAAGGTTGCGAGGGAAACTTTAAAGTTGCACTTGACAGGTATATTTAAGTTCACCAAGTTTGACCAGATGGAGCATGTATATTGTATAAGTCTTTGAATGCAGCGGTAGTGGGGTGGAAAGAGATATATCAAACAAGCGCAAAAGGGAGAAAAAAAAAAGTCATGGAGGGGGAGAAGGGAAAAGAGGAAGATTGTAAGGGTGGGTGCCAGTTGAGGGATGGAGGCAGAGGCAGAGGGGGGGAGGCCAGAACAACTAGCGTGGAGAAGGCAGAGCACAGCCCTCCGGGTGAATCTTAGATGTTTCAACAAGGATCATCTAAAGATGAAATTCACTTAGAGCTGCGGCTTCATCTGGCGTCAGATGAAATAAGACATTTGAAAGACTTAATTGTTAATATTTATCAATATGTCTTATTATGCAGTGAAAAATAAATGAAGAGTCTCCCCGCAGATGAACGGATGCGTCCCTCGGAGAAGACACTTCTGACGCATCTTTTTATAATTCATTAATCCGTCTTCGCTAATCAGCCGCATCACAACGTCGGACAAACAAACACGCCTAAGTGAGCTGATCAAAAAGAGCTCAGCATGAAGTATTAAGGTGGTCTCATCCCGCTGCAGAGTCATCTTCACAAACATTCGGTGACTTTGCTTTGGAGAAACCCCCCCCTCCCTGTCAGTTGTGAATGTTCATCATCCAAAATGAAAAGTTTTCAAAGTGTTTAAAAAAGAAATGAAAATAATTCACTGGAATCCTGACGGAGAAAGAACTATGTGAACAACCTGTGCGTAATAAACCAGTTTGGAATGTAATATTCCTATATTTGTTGTGTATTTCATTTCAATATTCTAAATTAATTTGATTGCTATATTGTAAAAGGATTTTCAAATTAATGATGATAAAAAACAATGATGATAAAATATGCATTTTGTTCAATTTTGTTTCCTGAGTTGGAAGATTCAGCTCTGTTTGCTCCCTCTAGTGAATAATTTGGGAAATTACAAACTGGAAACAAGATGAATGAACTGAAAAATTAAACAGCTTCTAAAATCTTTTACATGCATTCATCTTATATGATATCCTCTTAAAGAAAGCCTTCATACTAACAACATAAGCTATGTGTTACATACATGTAGAGAAACAATGATTATTTCACACAAATGTTATTTGTGATATAAATTTCCGATCCTATCCATAGAATACTTTATATTTACATTAATACATTATTCTCTGAATTTTAATCCTCAATTATTGTCCATTTTATTCAATTGACATCATAATCCTTCATTATTTTATATTTTAAAACTTTTGTAAAACTCAACAGAGCTACACAGTTTCAACAGATCATTAGGTCCATCCCAAAGTTTGACGACCAAAAGCGAAAGAAATCTCTATTTCACATCCGTTCCAGCCTTGCATGTTTCAAAGATAAACAGTACTCTTAAATCATAATTTCCCTCTGTTGAGTTGAGAATAAAAAATACAAAGAAGAAGGAAAATAATATATACAAGGAAAATCATTTCAAATGTTTTTAAATACCTATAAAAGAAATTGGGTGGGCAGTGGTATTTTCAGAATTTTCTTGATCTGTTTTTTTTATTCTTTAAATCTCTTGTTTGCTGATGAACTATATAATAATATAGTTCTTGACTATAACTCTTTTGATGTAAAAAAAAATGTTTCAAGAACCTTTTGACCAGAGGAAATTTAGATTTCTAGTTGGTCAGCTTGGCTTTTCCCCAAGTTAACTCAGCATCTGGCACTTACACTATGATTTCATCATTACACCGGACTAAAGACATTGGGAACTTTCTGAACTGTTGAAGAAATACATTTACTGCTGATGCATCACACATAAATAGAAGGCACATGTGCCACCCACTAATTTATTATAATGTTTATTTAATTGTTGTTTTCATATCATATACTGCTATAAGACATTTGACAAGTACAAACAGTGGAACAATATTTTTTATCTGATGACACATGTGAGGTGAGATTTAAAAGTACGGGGCAATTTTCTTTTGCTTCTTTGAATTAATAATCAAAGAAGAAGAAAGGAGTGAGGCCTTCAAAAGTCAATGGACCCATCAACAAGGCTTGGTCTTGTGTGTTCCTTCCCTCACCTGAGTGACTGAGCGTGTGCATGTATTCAGGTGTGTGTGTGTTTCTTGGACAAAGACGAGACATCACTCCAGCAGATGTACATCTAAATCAGTGGCAAAAAGGCGAGCAGAGCGAACAAATATAGAGACAGGCTGCTCTTTTGGGTTTGCTTTTCCTAAACACCAGTTGTCTCCTCAAATCAGTGTGATCATGTCTGCATTATTGATACAATCGAGGCCTGAGGGGCCCAGACTCAGATGGTGAACAGGCTTACAATGCTCTCTTGTGTGTCTGCAGAGAGAGTCTGCTTCTTGCTCAGATGTAAGCTAGGAAAAAGTTAAAATTAGGCCTAAAGCTGAAAACCTGACACAGCTTATTGCGGTTTAACTGAGAATAAACGGTAACAAGACCTCTCATGAGAGATTAATGGACAGTGCGATTGCACTTATGTGTTGTGCAGCAACACGAGAGAACAATGAGGAGGAAGAAGGAAAGAGAGAGAGAGAGAGAGAGAGAGAGAGAGAGAGAAAGAGAGCGAGCTATTTCGAGGGCAAGACACGCCACTGTGGAATGAAGGGGAATTCATTCCATCATATATGGCTCCGACATTTAAAACACCTTTTATGCCCTTTTGGTCAATAGTTGATAAGATGAGAAAATCCTTTATTTGTCCCAGAGCGGGGAAATGTCAGTGTTAGAGCAGAAAATAGCAAGATGTAGAAGAATACGGTCAGAAGAACATATTAACAGTACAGTATTGCAGATTATTTACAGTTTCAAAACAGCACAGGTATTTTGCCCTGATCAAAGGAGTGATTTACATGTATATTGCACAAATGATTAGGATATTGCATGGGAATATGACACACAGAGTATTGTGCAAATTTTCCAGTTTTGTAGAAACATAACAGGTGGGAAGAAATCGTGTGAGTCAAACTGGTGATAAGCAGTATGTAGATCTCATCATGCAGTTTGAGTTTTATATTTTATACCTTGATAATATAAATACGTTGATATTAAAAAAAAAAGCTTCATCATTTTGATAATTGATTATGGTTTTATATAACAATTCCTTTAAGACAAAACTTGTTTAAGACAAACCAACAATTTGAAAATTCAAATTTGATCGACAGTGGTGACATCATTAATTGATTAATTGATTCATATTTGCAGATTTCTTGAAGAATGAAAATTACAACTAAATATAATCAATGTTGTGACACCTTGACTGTTTGTGCTCATATCCTTTAAGGCATATAAAGAAAAACAATGCTTCACAATGTTGACTTCACTTTAATAAACTCTCAAGTCTTTTGAATTTGACCTCTGTTGTTTGACATCTGCAGGAATCGTGTGAATGCTTTTTTGCCAAAGTAACAAGACTTTTGTTCTTCAGTTTTTTCCTTGGCCTTCCAGGACTAGAATTTAATCTAAGGCTGGTTCTGCGAAACACAATATTAATTAGAAACAGCATAAGAGATCGATTAAATGGCCTGGAAACATGGCTTTCTGTTCTGTGCAGAGCTGCGGCTTGCTTTCTTGACATGATAGGGACTCACTGTGCTGGACTGCAACTGGCTCCAAAATGAAATGCCGAAAACTAAATTATGTGCCACATTTCATTAGACATCATGCCTGAGGGGAAGGGAAATAAAAAAAGGGGAGTATTAAGTAGATGTGGATTACATTACAAACAATTTGTTTCATCAAATAAATAAAACATAGTGATGCCATTTCAAATGAGAAATATCGATTCAACAACAAATGCAAAAAGGATGGTGCATATTAACTATTTCCCCCATCAGTCAACATCCTTTCCTCAAATATCCGATGATTTAAAATAAGATATTTAAGTAGATAAATTGAATTTGTGGCATCAATTTCATTCCATCATTAATTAGTATTAATCATCACCGTTTGAAGCATTGAGATTTAATCGAAGCTGGAAACAAAGTAGAAGATAGTTTATTTTGATCTTAACACCATGTTCATGTAAGTTCAACTTTTAATATTTGAAGTTATACAGAAATGTATTCAAGTCTGTCATAAAGGAATTGGGAATGTGGTTTACCTTGATGTGTTTTGATTTATTCTGAAGGCCCTGAGGTTATACTCGTGAATTAAACCGCATCAATAAGGAAAGACCATCTCCCGTATCCCAAATGTAATAATTACCAGCATCAGTATTGATCGGACTATTGATGCAGTACTAATTGTTTCTAGCAGTTGTTTATTTAATTCTGTCTCTGGCCACGTGAATGTGCCGACCTTGTGCAGCAGGAAGTATAAGGGTAGTTCAGACAAGGAAAAATGCACTTTGAGATTCCACTTTAAGCTTTAAAACAGCAAGGACTTTTTTTCCTTTCCCTCAAAAGAGGAGAAATCGATCATGGTGTGTTTATGAGTTTATAAAGCACGAGCGAAATTGATGATGAATTTGATTTGAGACCCCGTTGGCTGATACTGCAGCCTTGAAGAGAGATGTTCTTGCAAATCTCTGCGGACTTTACTTAAAAATGAAGATGGCATCGTATTGATCAACCATAATATCTAAGCTATATAATAATGATGAAGATTATTCATCATTAAGGGCTTATTGGATTTAGCACATCAAAAATGTATTTTCCCTCTTCAATTAATGTTTCCACACACATCACTCCTAACAGAAGCTCAAGGTCTGACTTCATCACATCTTATGATTTCTTATTTGATGGATGAATATTGAAATAAGGAGGATGACTATAATAAAAGTAGTTTTTAGAGGTAACATAACACATAATTAAATATGTAAACAGATGAAAGATGTGTTTCACTATAGATAGTGCGCTCACCTAAATTACCAGTACAAACAACAATTGAACGAAATATGTTCTTTTTCCTTTTTTTGGGACCTGAGGTCTTTAGGACCTTCAAAATACTAAAACAACATTTTTCTTCTTCATTCTTTAAAATTTGCAACAGGAATGTGGGAAATTTGTGGAAATTCATTCATTCATACCTTTCAACCGCTCATCCTGTTGCAGTCATGGGGAGACTTGAGCCTATGGCAGCTGACAGCCGGTAGCTGGAGTCACTGATTCAACTATATTGCATGTTTTTGATCTGTTTGAAGAAGCTGGAGATCCTTTGGAAACACAATGAGAACATGCATCCATACACAAAGGCCGCACGGTGGCACAGGTGGTTTGGACCCGCAGCCCTCTTGCTGTGAGGCAGCTGTGTGAACCCGAACTGTAACACTTAAATAACCATAACTCACTTCTCTGTCGTAGCGTCATAGTGTTTGCTCTGTACTGTAGGAAAAAACAAACATCCCTTATGTCTTGTTTTTGTCATGGTTTTACTAAATGTGTGCCGCTTTGCATCAGTGGGAGAGCCGAATGGAAAATCCTCTCACTGTGTGACTCTGAAATCACATTCAAAGTGTGTTTGCACGCATGTGTGTGTATGTGTGTGCTGACAGCTAGTATCAGTCACAGTACTTAATGCATTTGTGAGAACGTCATTGGCTGGTCCTGCCTAGTTCTGCCCATCCATCAGGTGCCTGGCCAGACCTTTCGTCAGACTTCTGAAGAACACGTCAGCCATGGGTGTCCTTGCCAGTGCCGGTTTGACGTGTGTGTCCAAGTACGGCGTTTGCAAGTCCTTGAGGAGTGGTAATGTCTCACTGCACCCCTAACCTTGAAGAATTTGGTATTTCTTCCGAGAAAGAGGAAACAATAGGATGGGCAAGATACTTGCCAGAATGAGTGGTGACCTCAGTGCCTTCTTTAGACATGACTTAGTCTCTTCCATCGTTGTCTGGTGTTTCCCATTGAATGTGTGCACATAGACATGAACATATTTACAATGGTTGTAAGGGGTTGCTCATTTTCAAAATCATTACAGTATATTGCCTCTGCTTCTCCTTCTAGCTCCTGCCCCACCAGATTGTGAAGCCAACCCTCTAGCAGTGTAATGCTGAAGGTGTGTTTGTGCTGTTATGCCCTCTGGCTTGGCTGCCAGCTTACTCCCACTGATCTGAGCCAGAAGGCAGAGTGCCGAGGAATACCGATCACCTTGCCCAGACCGAATCCTTTGAGCTCTCTCTGGCATCTTTCCCCCTTCTGCCAGTTTCCTCCTCTGCTCCTCTCTTCCCCCTTCTGAAGTTGACAACAAAGACATCCTCAGGGTCCTCCTTGATGTGAGACCCACTCTTGATCTTTTTTCCCTATGTTTTTGTACCTTATAGTTGCACTACTTTCATATTCCGCTTGCACAATATTTACACACCAGAAGACAAAGAAACAGGGGTCTTTTCATGTAGGAACCCCTGCCAACATGTTAATCACCCGAAGACCTGCTGTGGTCAAGTTGGCCCGGCAGAGGCAGCACATTAGTGAGACTCCTCTGCGCCTTATTACCCCACATTTGACCATAGCCTTAAGACATGTATGTATCTATCTATCTATCTATCTATCTATCTATCTATCTATCTATCTATCTATCTATCTATCTATCTATCTATCTATCTATCTATCTATCTATCTATCTATCTATCTATCTATCTATCTATCTATCTATCTATCTATCTATCTATCTATCTATCTATCTATCTATCTATCTTTGCACAGTCATTGGAACCACCCAATAAGATTTGCTCCACATTCATCCTCGTGCCTCCTCTCTCCTTAACCCACCCCGCCCCTCAAGACCTCAACACCCCATCACCAGCCCCCTGC
This sequence comes from Lophius americanus, assembly GCA_037951165.1. Lineage (NCBI taxonomy): Eukaryota > Metazoa > Chordata > Actinopteri > Lophiiformes > Lophiidae > Lophius > Lophius americanus. The sequence goes on from JBBDHG010000091.1 coordinate 4,553,484, forward strand.
TTCCATGAAGAGAAATCTCTGAAGAGCTAATTAGTGCTGGAACCGAGTCCATGAACAGCCAACGGAGCTGAAGAAAGGGGATTGGCGCCGGTGCTGGCTTTATCGGTCAGGGCCTGATCGAGGGGTGACAGTGAGTGGAGGCAAACCACCGACTTACATAAAACAGAGACAATAAAGTGAGCCTCAGAGCAAGAGAGGATGAGATTGACAGGGGCAAAAAAAAATAAATGAAAAGCTGGCCGCCTCATGGCCGAGGGAAACTGCACAGTCGTAGTTAGTGAGGTGGGTTAGTGCTGTCCCTGCCAAAGCATTGCAATGTGCTTTATTGATCACACCATCTGATGGAGTATAAATATGCATAGATGGTGCAGCCAGTCCAAACCACAACATTTGAACTATTCCCATACACATATTACATAAAGAAAAACTCAGTTTAAAATTGTTTTCTCTAAACCTTACAGAATAAATTGATGAAGTCGCCCCGGATGTCACCCATTGGTTTGTGTACCACCAATTTGCCCAATTAAGCAAGTTTGTCATTCCTGCAATCACCATCTTGTTCTTTTGGAACCAGAAGAGAACATTTTAGGATGAGCGGGTGGCACTCTGTTCCAAATGTATTGCTGTGCCTTAGGGTTGAAAGATTCTGGATCAAATGAAAACTGTTTCATTTTTTTGTTTAGAACTGACATCACAATTCTCTTCATGTTATTTTTTTCTGTTTTGTTGCACTCAACCATCTTACAGATAGTAAGATTTTAACAAAAAAAAGATGAACATGAAAACTATCGAAGCAGCACATCAATCATCATTCACTGTAGTCATACAGAGTCTGGTTGACCAGACTTAGGGTCTTACATAAAGTCCCGCCAAGTGCCACATAAACTATTAAACTATGAGCACAATTTAGAAATCTTAGCGCATAGATTTAGGCCGGGCGTACACTCTACGTTTCGAGCCCGATTCAAACTTGGAAATGAGCCTCAGGACTGCCGGACCGGGTGACGCGGTCAGACCTTTGTCGCGCAGTGTCAATAAGGTTTGGATGATCGAAAGATTTTCTTTTGCGTCAGAAATTTTGGCAGGGTCTCAATTCAATCGGCTGATGTCAACTCCTACTTTTCTCACTACGCTTTTGACAAGTGGCGGAGCGCCTTGGTTGCCACGTTGACACGACTTGTTGTATAATAAAAATAATAAGTAATAAGTAATCATGTAGTAGAAAGTGCAGTTTGTGGTTAATAAAAAAGGACTAATAAGAGAGGTTCGCAGCTGTCAGAACCTTGCTTGCTATAAAGTTAACACTATATACAGTGAAACGTAACTCGCTTACGTCCAAGTCTTCCTACAAAATCGACCACCAAACTGTCCACCGTGTTCTAGACACCTACGAGTCCAGATACACCAGTAACTTTAAAAAAAAAGAAGTTTCGGCACACAGGATGGAAAAAAATAATCGATATAGGTTGTATGTGTCTTGTAGCATGTTGCTAACAAACAAAGTTTTTTTCCACCTCTGAGCTTTCGAACAAAACTTTATTGACAATTGTAAACAGCAATATCAGGCTGCAGGAGCCAGAAGGGTCGTACTGTGTGAGCATTCATGTCGTGCCGGAGGATTCTGATCGTAAAGTGTGAAGCGCACCAACCCTGAGCTTCCACAAACGCTTGATTTGTACAGTGTGAGTTAAAATGACTTGACCAAGACTCTAAAGTCGTACAGTGTACAGCTTAAAGCTGGGCTTACACTGGCACTTTTTCCCCCCTCATGTGACCACCACTGTGTCTCTATCCTTTGTAGTGACATTTTTACGTTTTTTACTTTAAACTTCTTCTCTGAGTCTAAATAACTTTCACGCATCATAATATAAATCTTTTTCTATAAAAGCACAGTGTAGTTTGTTGACTTCATCTTACCTTTATAATTGAGGTTTTGTTCCAGTTTCATTCCCATTCCCTTTTTATTTGATGTTTTCATAGCTTTTCCACTTGCCCTTCTCTTTTATTTCATGTAACATGACCGAAATAAACAAGATCGCTGCTTTGTATTTGATTTGGAAGGAATAAATGTGTCTGAAAACCGAATGCTTCTGTGTCTGAGATCATAACTTTATCCAGAGGAAGACACAGAAGGGAGTGTCAAGGGAATGTTGCTGAACATCCAAAATGAATTTGAATGGATTGAAATCACAAATTCATTACAATGAGGATCTAACTGAGACCTCAAGGTGAGGACTTGAATCCCAAAAGCATAGCTTGAAAGTATAAATTCAAGGGGCCTCAGTTTAAAACTGGGATTGATGATTTGCAGGGTAGGTTGATTCTTTGAAAGTAACATTACAAAACAGATTTTCTCGTTTGGGTTTTTAATATGGACATGCAATACCCACCTGAAATTATGTAAATGAAAATACAAATTGTATTATTGTATTTTAAAGTTAATATTGGTAATACTTGGGAAATCATGGTACCACTGTGGGATTAACATTTCTTTTTCAAGTGGATAAACTTCAACAGTCCATCCATCGATTCATACTGCAGTGGGAGATGCGGATTTTCACCATGCTCCCTCTCGATGTCTGACCTCCTCACCTTATCGCTGAGGCTGAGCACAGCCACCCTATGGAGAAAGCTCATTTCAGCCACTTGATCCTTCATTCTCTTCGTCACTACCCAGAGCTCATGACCTTAGGTGAGGGTCGGAACTTACTGTCAATGGACTAGTAAATTGAGAGCTTTGCCTTACGACTCAGCTCTTGTATCATTCCACAACGGAATGATACGACACCTGCATTACTGCTGATGCCGCAACAAATTTCCCATCTCTGCCGACAATAAGACACCAACATACTTCAACTCCTTCGCTTGAGGCAACAACTCAGCCCCAACATGAAGGGGACAGTCCACAATTTTCTGGCAGAGAACAATGGCCTCAGGTTTAAAGGTAAAGCACAGATGAATAGGGTCGGGTAGAAAAGGATTATAATGCAAGTGATCAGGATTAGCTGACAGTGATAGAAAATTACAATGAAAAAGGTTTGTAATTAGATTATGATTGCATTGAGAGTCAAACCGGCCATCAGGGTTCATATGTTAGGTAAAGGGAAAAAAATTAAATAAGAAATAAAATAAAATAAATATGAATACGTCCATTCCTTAAATTCACATGAAACGTTCCTCACTCTCTCAGCCAGTTTTCTTGTAAGTCAATGAACTTTAACATTATATACATAAACCTATTTTGCACCCTTAAAAAGGCGGAACCTTCACATTAGTGTACATGCACATTAATTAAAGGATTCTAATAATACCAACCGGTATACTTGGCAGCAATGTTGAACTGACTAATTAATAAATTACACATCATTTAATAATAAAATCTCACAGCAGGAGGTTGAGGTTATCATCAGGTCGATGAAACCCTCCACCTGTGCCCTCGACCCCTTTCCTACGCAAATCTACATAAAATCTGACACATGTTCCTCCGCAGCCTCTCCATCCTTATCGTCATCATCATCTCCCCTGTCAACTCTCCGCGCTTGTCTGGAGGAGATAAAGGTGTGGATGAAAAACAACTTTCTCCAGTTTAACAGCTCCAAAACCGAAGCTATTTTAATTGGCACTCCACATCAGACCGTCTCTTCCTCCATAACCAGTATTACCTTCTCTGGTCACGACATTCCCCTCTCTTCATCAGTCACCAACCTCGGTGTAAGATTTGACCCTCAACTCACTTTTGAATCCCACATCAAACACATCTGCAAGATCTCCTTTCACCATCTCAGAAATATTTCCAAACTCCATTCTTCACTAACCTTGAGTGATGCTGAAAAGCTGGTCCACGCGTTCGTCCTTTCCCGACTGGATTACTGTAACGCACTTCTCATCGGGATCCCTGAGAAAGTCTTCAAAGTCTTCACTATGTTCAAAACAGTGCTGCAAGGATCCTGATGAGAGTACGTAAACACGAACACATCACCCCCATTCTTCATTCCCTTCATTGGCTTCCCATCTCCACCAGGATTGATTATAAGATCTCTCTCCTCACTCACCAGTGCATCCATGGTATTGCACCCCCCTACCTGAAAGAACTACTCACCCCACTGACCTCGACACGATCCCTCCGTTCTACCCAGTCATACCGCCTCCTCCTTCCCCGGACTAAGCTCAGCACCATGGGTGATCAGGCTTTCTGTTTTGCTGCCCCTCATCTGTGGAATGCCCTCCCTGACCATCTCAGGGCTCCACAGACGACTGACACATTTAAAAAACGACTTAAAACTTTCCTTTTTAGCAGAACCTATAACCTTAATTAACATTAATGCTTTTTGGTCAGGCTTTTATATAGTTATTATTTATTTTTTTATTGATGCTTTTATCTGCTTTTACTTTGTAGCACTTTGAGATTTGATCCAAATGTAAAGTGCATTATAAATTAAATGTATTATTATTATTATTAAAAACCATTGAGAGGTCATTGTTTTTACTTGTTTCTTAAAGTCTAAACTCTATCCTGCACACAAGTGTGTGGTGTGTTTGAACACACCCACGCTCCCAGCGATGGTCTGGTATATACTTAAAGTGTGTATAGATTTATCTTCTCTTGCATCTGTCAACCGTCATCAAAGACAGAAAAAGTAACAAGAGGCAGTGAACAAAACATGAGTGAGGATCACACACAAGGTTTTCCCTGGCAGGTATCAAGAGTGGTTTAAATTGAGAAGACTTGTAACATAAGAACAAAAGATGATAATGATCTTTGTTCCGGTGTACCTTTGTTAGCATGGCCTGAGTATAGGAATAGGTCAGAGGGGTGGCATTACAATTTTATGATTATCATTTATTTATTTTGTCAAGTAAATCCAATCTGAATGCCTGGGAGCTACCCAGATAGCAAACAGGGATAATTAGCATCACTGGGATAGGTGGCGTCTCCTCGCACTCTGGCCTCTGCTTGCCTTTGTCTGTTGAAGAGGTGAGATGGTGCGAGAGCTAAATATTGATGGAGCTGCCTGTACTCAGTGGAACTCCCTGTACTGAGTGAAACTTGTTCAAGTAATGTTTCAGTGCTGGATTCCAGTCTCACATAAAGCAGCCATCAATCATTTTAATTACCTGAAATGAATGTATGGATTTATTAAACAAAATATTTTAATTATCTGGAATGCGTGGGTTACCTTGGTCCAAATAGAAAAGAAAAAAAGAAAAGACCAAGGGTATAACATCAGATCAACTAAATTGCAAATTTTTTTTTCAATTTATCAATATGACATGTGAGAAACTTTAATCTTCAGTGCAATTGATGGAAAATCCAAATGTTCCATTCTGTGGCCTGACAGGAGGTCTTGCTGAACATAATGGAACTTTTAGCATTTGTTTCAATGCTGCTTTGTCCTTTTCTGAAATAATGAGGGACAGCAAGTGAAACAAGGTGGGCTGTGGACACTGCTATGATATGGGATCATTTATGGACATACAACCTTAATGGCTTCATGAAGGGCTATAAAAATAACTTGTTCTCCCCAATTGTTGTGTGTATCTAACACTGAATTGTGTTTCATCTTAGAAAAATCCCTTGACCAAAATTGGAAAATAGTACTACACTTCCATCCATCCGTATGTAACAGGAACAATCTTCCAAATAGCTTCTGAACTAATTTCAGTGATTTTCCGCCCCCTCGTTTCACACATGCGATCATTAGAAAATTTGTACAATACAAAAAAACAACTACTAACTTAGCTTAACTGAATACACTCATACCAACTAAAATCGACTGATCACATGCACACAGCTACACATGATCGCCCTTCCCCCTTGAAAGCAAGAAAAGAAAAGAAAGACCGCTTAAATAGAATCTCCCCTCATCTACTAAAGGTTGTACCATTATTGCAGGTAATTTCACTGACTCTCCTCACACAGGTATATGACAAATTTATTCACGTTTACGATCAACCAAGTAGACACACTTTAGCATAGCTTACCATATCAGCATATATTTGTCAAGATGCATAAAAAAGTCAGAGTTAACAATTACATGCTAAACATATTTGAACAAAAAACCCAACACTTGGTCTCATCCACTGACATCACTAGTTATCCATAAAATAAATAGAGGAAGAGCTTGATTCACACCTCCTCTTCACTCTGGAACACAATGTGAGTTTTGCGAGACGCAACAAAAAAAAGTGCATTAACTTAAATAACAATAAATAAACCAATAAATGCTGAATTAACTTAACAATTCTACATGGGTTTTATTTTAACCAGAAATGTTGATGCTAAATCACCAAATATATCAAACACAAGCAAAACTAGGATAGTATGGCCCTGTTTGGACTTGGTTTTAAAATGCGTTTTTGGCAATTGGATCACAAGCAGACAGTGAGACACATCGCCGTTTAATTGTGTGTCTGTCACTCGTCTCCGAATGAGTCCAGTCGATTACTTGAGTTCAGATTTCTTTGCCTACGTCATTTCGGCTACATAGCTATCAGTCACTTCAGTCAAGCATTATATTTGTTTAGCCAGCTAACACGAGGTATCTAATAACTTCAAAATGCTTCAAGAGCTAATATTCCAGCTGTTGACACTGAGAGGAGTTACTTAAGACTTGCTAAAGAGCGCAAGCTCGCCTCTCCAGTCCACCCTCCTTAAGAGTCACATGCTTTCCGCCAAAGCAAACACACCGTCCAGCACTGATGACGTATTTTCCTGTTATGTCTTTGTTGGAGACGCATCAGGACACGTTTACACAACCAAAGATATGTGGCCCAGACCGCCCCGGTGGTTTGAGTGAGCGGATCACATTGGTCCTGGTGGTCGTTTACACCGGTATTTAGATTGGTGCCTCGCTCTCTGCTTATGATCCGATTGCCCGAAACAAATTTCAAAACCCAAAGTAAACAGGGTCTAAGTGTAAAGAAGATACTGAATACTGACGTAACATTGGTTTAACAAACTAACAAACAATTATCAAAAACAGGGTTAAATTTATAGCAGTATTGCAAAGAGTTTTGAAATGTTGTTTCACCCGCTTTGTTACAGTCCTTAAACTGTGCATCTCATAATACATTTATTCAATTTGTTGTGTACTTTTTCCCACATTCACCCATGATAAATGTCCTGTCCACATCAGACATTTGTGTCTTTATAGGTCCTGTCCATATCAGTCATTTGTGTCTATATAGGTCCTGTCCATTTCAGTCATTTGTGTCTATATAGGTCCTGTCCATATCAGTCATTTGTGTCTATATAGGTCCTGTCCATATCAGTCATTTGTGTCTATATAGGTCCTGTCCATATCAGTCATTTGTGTCATGGACACTAATTTTTCTAGTTTTGAATGAATAAACATCACTGCATGATTTACTTAATTTTCAATATTTTTGATATATTTTAAAGTGCAGGATAGGCTGTATGAGCCATGCATGGCCTTTATTGTTGTACTGCAGAATTCTCGGGGAAGCTAATCATGCCTTTTGAACCCTTAAGGCATGTATAAAGGCACCCAGAGTAGCGGTATTGATTAGAGATTGTCGAACAAATACTAGAGGTCAACTGTAGTTGATTAGGTCTATTTACCTGTATTGGGGTACAATACTAACTGAAAAGACCAAACAAAATAGGAGACGACACATTTATAAGTCGACAAAATGAGGACCATAAGTTCAGAACAACTGACTGAGCGAACTCCAATCTGTTATTCTTGCTACCGTTGAATGGTATTGTCCTGTGTCTGTTCTTTTGGTCTTTTTATACATTGAAGTATGCTGAATAATTAATGGAGCTTTAATGACAACTGTTGTCCTAGATAAAACGACCCTTAAAAACATTGATCTTTCTTTTGATGATCATTTCAAACTATACATTTGACCCTGGTAGACTGATCCAGAGACAGCATTTGAGTGGAAAAGCCAAACTGGGGCTTCAAAGTATCACAGTCGAGCCTCATTCTTTAACTTCTGTTGCTGATAGCTCCATTTATCAATACATCTCATATAGAACTACCAACTGCTCTCAAGGATAAATCAACTCCGTACCTCTACTCTATGTCTTTGGAGATGGCACATTCACTCTATGGTTCAGTCTCAATTCTCCGGAACCCCATTTTGGTTCTTGGGCTGCTGATTTGTTATGAAACCATCCCCGTTATGAAAGATGAGGTTTAACAGCTAAGGAGACAATTTTTTTGAGGTTGGTTAATGGTAAACTATTAGGGGCCTATAAGCTTGGAGAGTGTAAAATGTTTAATATCTTCTATTGTATTCAATTTTGCATTACATATGGGGTGAAAATGTATTGGTTTGTTGTCATTTGAGAACTCTGTTTTGTCTCTGTTCTGAATACTTGGTCTCTTCTCTTTATATTATTTGTGGATTTACTTTGTACAATGGTCTGAGTTCACCTAATAGACAAATAAATAAACAAACCAACAGATGCAGAGGTGAATATAACCCCCTTTGAGGTAATCGTGAGATAAATCTACTGAAAAAATAATTAAAAAGGGCTCAAATATTGACTGTCGTCACGCAGCTCTCTCTTTTTACTCAAAGCTCAAATCAGTGAAGATATAATGCTTTGACATCAAGACAAATGCGATGGTAGAGGAGTTTTTGATTATATACTTAAGCGGCAAATGTGGAGGTTACGATGAACCAAATGTGAATCCAAAGTTTACATTTATGTTGTGCTAAACTATGTTTTCGCAAAAAAATCACTAAGACACAAAATTGGTTAAGACAACCACGCTGAAAAAATTTAAATCCCACTCTGACACTCCCACTCAGATTTTTTTCCCTCACTTTTTCATAAAAACATTACTTAGATGTTTTCTCTGCTGCCAAAAGCAGAAAAGACATGCAGTGGGCCAACATTTATTCTGTACTGAGATGTTTGCGGTAGACGAGTGGAAGGACTTTATTATCTGGAATGAAAACACTGTTATCTATCAGTCTGTAGATAACATTTATGGTTATGATAATTCTGCATATGTTGCAAATGTTCAAAGCAATTTTAATGTTTAGAAATGTAAAATACTATTGAATTCAAGATTTAAAAAATGTCAAAATCAAACCACTGTTAAACAGTATCTGAAGATCACAGGGAAATGGAAGGCAGCTCTGAAGGTTGTCACAACTGCCATTATTTTGAAATGATCTGTCTTGTTTTCATAATAAATTAAGACATTTCAGACATTTCATAAATTTCTCATCCCAGCTGTGATTATGTAGGATACAGTCTAGTTTCAGTGAAAGCTTTGCAGGAAGCTGCAGTGAGATGTCTGTTGCTGTGCCTGCCTCTAAGCAGAGGTGACAGCTTTTAGACATGCTGGCCTTGCCAATGGAACCAATGACGGGTTTCCCTGTGACTGCAGGTAAATCTCTTGACGCACCCTGCAAGGGCTTTTGGGTGTGCAGGGGTCTATCGACAGTGGGTTAGGAAGTGACTTTTCTGTGCTGCTCTTCACACAAATATATGACATGATGACTTGATTTTGGAAAGTTTTGTTCCATAAAAGTAACATAAGGTTTGTTAAAAGACATCTGAAATCTTGCAGATGAGGAGCTTCACTAAATTGGAACCCTTTTATTCATCCCTGCAGCAGTGATCATTCATAGGATTAAACGCAGTCGATGCAATAGAAACTATTTAAAATTCATAAAATTCCAATTATATAAAGGCTGGAAAAAGCATGTAGATGGCTGTCAAGGTTTTTAAAAGTTTATTTACCAAAAGTAATAGATGAGAGATGTCAGTTTCACAGTTTATAAGCCCTTGTGTCCCCAGTGGGCTTCCGTAGCCCCCGGCCATTCTCTCCTTACCTTAGGCATCACCTGAAAAAAAACCCTGATGCTTCTAGTCATTCTGCATCCCTGCATCTGTCTGAAAATAATTGGTCAGGAACTCTCCCTCCAAAAAGGGGGCATGAAAGAGTAATGGCTCGCAGCAAAGAAATGCATGTCTGACAGATCACATTTTAAACTGAAAACGTGTAGACCTACACTTTGTGCACTACATACTTCAAATCAACTTTAAACAGACTTTTCTTCAACGTCACCAGTTGAGGTGAGGATTGTTTGTTTTTCAGAGAGCAGCGTCTCTAACATTTAATTTGCTACTGCTGATTTGTCTGTAACTTCCTCCTATTCAGTTCTTTAAAAAAGTAGGTACTTTTGAAACAGAAGGAAATGTCTTTCTGTCGAGCCTGAAATTTGAAGTCGACATACAGCGATCGGGCCTCGCAGCATGATGCACTCAACAAACAGCGATTTGACGTCTGACTTCTCAATGCTTCACTGAAGGAATACCTCGACATGTATAATACAATTATAAAAAACGAGTTATAAAAGAGCATTGTTGCTAAGAACAGAGTCCTTCCGTAGCCATGATTGACCTGCCTCCGCATTGACTTCACATCACCTGACGTGAATGAAGTTGGTATCCAACTTGTAGTGTTACCAGCCATTTAGTTCAGACAAGGCCCAAATTTGTGGCGCTATGAATGTCTGATGTGACAAGGTGATCATCATAGAAGACAAATGAGAGTCTTCAGGTCCAATCCCCACAAACCCAACCCCCTTTTTTCCCTTATTTTTATGAATAAAAAATAACAAAGATGTAATTATCCCAGCTGTCATTGTTTTGCATCGGCGCAAAGAGGACGCTTGGATGAACTTTATATGGTTATATCATCGGTTTAAATTCATCAGATGACAGAGTTTCGAGACAGCACTGTCATCACAAGGTGACATCAAAGCAACAGGCTTTTTATTGTTTAAAAAAAATGCTATGAACCATGTAATGTCACCAAAATTGAATCATCTCTAGGATATGGCAAAACCTACATCAAATCTGTCAGTTAATTTATAAGTAATGCAAAAAATCTCAAAGTACCTACCAACATCTCGCAGTGGTCAAGGAAAACTTATCGTGATATCACATCGTGAGGTTATGAAGTAACGTTACCCTAACCCAAACCTACATCTGTAATGCTAAAAATCAAACAGTCATACAAACCGGGGAAAAACATTATTTCCTTGAAAAAGGAAATTAACAGGACAAGGGCCAAAATTCATACAAATTGGACACTATAGAATTCAAGTCACGGTCGATATTGTTGAAAATGATGATAATATTCTATATCTATTTTCGGTACCACTCTACATCTAAACTACCTTCATAAATGATTTTCATACTAATGTTTTAAATTACGTTGTTAACACTTTATAAGTCATTAGTTAGCATTTATAAAGAGTTCGTAACATAGCTCTCAATTTATCAATGTGATCGCTATTTGGCACTTTCAAGCTGGCAGAACAACCACGTGTGCTCAGTGTTTGCCAAGCATCGCGTCTCCGATAATCTTTATATTTCATGACTTATAGCAGCGTAGCAAAGATTTGTAAAACATTTACAACTTAATTAGTAAACTACATACAAACCATTTAGAAATCCTTAAGGGGATTCTTATTGCTAAGTGGTACCCTATTTTCTGGGTTGAAACAGTTTTAGTTTTTTTGAAAGTTAAATGTTGAATTATTGGTTGAAAAGGGTCTCAATAAATCTGAATATTCACATAATAAACTTCAAAACATACAGTATTTGAGTAAATATGCCCTTTTGCCTCCTCTCTAACAGAGGATGAAGTCAGGCGTCTGGTTAAAACCGCGACCCAAATACAGGAGCTGCTTTCTTCGTAGCGCTGTAGCCTGCCATTCCAGCAAACAACAATAGACATTGGATATGCGGTCATGAATATATTGAAGACTGCTTACGTCCTCACTCAAATATAACAGATTGTCCAAAAAAAAAACAAAAAAACAAACAAAATTTATTTAATTGCACCCAGTGTTTCGGGGGAATAAAATCCATCTAGTGGACCGGGCCTGATTATTCGCTGTGTAGCCAACCACTAATATCGGGGCATATCTGCATTTGCCATTCTTTTTGGCCATGTCTAATCCTGCAGAAGAAAGGCTCCTGTGCTCAAGCACTGGAGGGAAAACAATACCACTGGGCTTTGCTCTACCTGTAAGCTCTGAGATGAGACAGAAACCGAGCAAAATTAAGGGGGATAAAAATCATTATTCTCTGAATGAGATGTCTCGGGTTTGATCAGCGTGCGAATCAAAGCCCATCTCTTACACTACTTAAACATTCACTTTTAAAATTCCAACCTGATTGTACTTTTTATGGAAATTTCTTGCCATCAGTGGCTGCATTCTCTTCTGTCTCCAGGTCCTCTTGTACCCTGTAGATATCTGACTCTGCCCGTTATTAGAATTCTCTTGGTAAGAAAGCAGCAGCAGAAATGAGCGGAAGATGCAAATTCAGTCAAAAAAGAAAAGGTTTAGATCTTTTCCTTTTTTTGTCCAGGGAATAGACAAAAAAAAAAAGAAGGAATCTTGGATATACCACATCATTGAGTCAAACCTGACACCAGGGCAAAAGACTTCAAGAATTTCATTAATAGAGAGTGCATCACAATCACTTCCATAGTTGTACCCTACAATATGAATATGGGATTTTTTTTGCATTACAAGATGCAGGAAACCAAATTTGTATAGTAGAGTAGGCATCTGACTGAGGCCATTGTCCACGAATAAAATGTTCTTTTTTTATTTAGTAATGATTACAGCAACTTAAAGAGTTGGTAGAAAACACCATAGACAACACAGCAGCAATTAGGAATCTTAAAACGGAGATAAACCAAGAAATAATTAAGATTATAACAATTTTAGCTTTTGCTGAAGACAAAAAGTACAACTTTGGACCTTCTCGAACACAAAGTATTTATTAATTTGAGTATTGACTAGAAGAAGTCAAAGATATTTCATTATAATTTATAACTCCTATTTTTAAACGGTAAGAACCCAGGTTCTTTCTCCTCAAATTCAAATTATGCAGGATAGAAAATAGAGGAAATCAACCACCTGAAACACATTTATGAAAGAGATTTTTAATTTTACATCAGGCTTTTGTTGTCATTTTCTTTGGCTTTCATTTGAAGATTAATAGGCAAGACAGTCTTTTTTATTTATTTATTTTTTGACTCGGAATGCAGATGTGCCTTTCTTATTAGCAATTCCAGAATATAAATCAGAAGTGTGACTTTTTTGATCGTGCATGAATTGTATATGATATTATTCACAATATGTTAAGAGATCTGGTTTAATGTAAGGACATGTTCAGCACTTTATGAGATAAAAACCAAGAATAACGTCGTCTAAGGAACTTTTCAGAGCATTTAAACATCATACTTCAGTCACCGTGGTTTCTTATGGGTTAGTAAGAAATATGCACACAGAAGGGCCTCGGTGCTGACTGAAGTATTAGCTTTGCTGTTTATTGAAGCACGGATATTTGTTTCTTACATACACCGGCACATCAGACTTCACATTATAATCACTGACAAATCAAGTCAGCATAGCACGGAATATCTAGATGGACAAAAAGTGAATGTTGCTTATGATAGAAAGCTGTCAGAACATACACAATCCATCTAAAGTACTTTTTAGTAAGGTGTTGGATCACTCACATATGCTGGTGACTGTTTCTGAGGAGGATTGTGTAAGTTGTCAAACAGGTACAAATAGGACAAAGTCACGGATATGGAAAGTATATATCACTGTATACTCATCAGAGAGATCATTAGACAGAACATAGTCACTGTTTTTTTGTTGAGTTGAAAATTATTATGGCTCGTCTTTAAGTGCAGCAGCCACGATCCCAGCTAGTACTCTTCTTTCTCTCTAGTCTGCAGAAGCCAAACTGTTCTAATGCTTAAAGATAACTCGATCATTTGCTTGGAATGTTTATCATTTTCATTAAGGTGAGGATCTGCCGTATATATTTCCTATCCTTTAAAAGTAGGAGAAAGCCACTTCTTAAATCTGTGCTCCATGGATGGCAGAGTCATACCAGAGCGGGGGCCACACAGGAGCAACCTCAAATCTGAGGGGAGGCACCATCACATCTCCATTCTGGTGATGAGATTGTTGGAAATTAACACGCCTTTCAAATAAAAAGTTCTTTGAATGGCTGCGTGCCATGTTGGACAGAAAAAATGTAGGCTGTAGTATTCCTGGCTGACCAGGGAGATGGCATCAAGGCCGAGTCGAGACACATGGCAGCCAATGAGCTTTCCTTCTCATTATGAAGGAGCCATGCGCCGGCTCCCAGATGCTAATCAGTCTCCCGGAGACCTTGCCGCTGTGTGGTTAGCAGAGATTTACAGCTCTTCTAAGACCTTCACTTTTATTGAAGATGATCTCTCACATGGAAGGAAAAGGATGCTCTCCAGACAAATGTTAAAATGCAATGCAAAGTTACAGGCATGAAAGGCGAAAGATGTAGGATTATTCCACTGCTATTCCAGGGAGGGCGTGTAAGAAGGCAAGAATGTGGAACAAAAACATCAAAGCTCCATAGTTAAAAAGGGAGAAAGTGAAAAAAGGGGAGCTTTGAAATATTTAGCACTTGTTCACAACAGGTGGTCAAGAGTGCAATGAAACACTATGGTTTTATGTCCTTGTATAATGGATGCCGCTCGTATCCATGAGGTTTCGCATGAGGTATCCATGTTTTCTCTTGTTTTCTGTCCCCGAAAAGTCAGGGATATTATGCAATGGTCACCGCTGTGTCCGCCGCACATCGTTTGTGTTAACGCGATAACTCATAAAATATTCCATGGATAATTTTCATACAACACAGGTGGTCCTTAGTGTGAGGAAGAACTGGAGTGGTTTTGGAAGAGATTGGTTGTGTGTATATATATATATATATATATATATATATACACACAATATATATATATATATATATATATATATATATATATATATATATATATATATATATATATATATATATATATATATATATATGAATGTATATACATAGATCTAGATATATCTGTCTTTCACTCTCTTACTCTCTCTTACTCTCTCTCTCTCTCTCTCTCTTTCTCTCTCTCTCACACACACACTCTAGGGGAAGCTTTGTCGCTAAAAGGTTTTGGGCCATAAATTTTCAAGCATGGTCCGACTTATATATCACATATTTTATTCTAACAGTTCATATTTTACTTGATTTTTTTTTTATACTAAAAAATACTCTGAAATTAAAGTCACATTTAATTTGAAGGATTCAATCGGAGGTTGCTTGTCCAACTAAGGGAATTATATATATATATACCCTTACTGTCTGGGACGACAGCATGGGTTTAGTTTCAAACTGTAAATAAAGACAGATAAGTGCATTTTTTGCATAAAGTTCTTTTAAACTGATTTCATACCTATGCCTTACCACAAACAGAGTAGAAATAATCTTATAAAGTTCAATGAATGGTCGAACGGTTCACACCATCAGACAGACGGTGTAGTTCTCTCAGTGTAAAGGCAAATCCCCTTTTAACATTTAATTTGCATGAAAGTAAAAGTAAATTATAGAGGACAAGTAACAGCAGCTCATCAGTGATCTTTAAAGACAGGCCTTTTAAGTTTTGTCAGTCTTTTACAAGGGAAGATCTCCACAGATGAACCCTGTATCTCCAAGATTATTAATACAACCCTCAGGGAGAACAAACTGCAAGTCGAGCAACTACTTTATTAATATCTCTTTAAATTAAGGAGCAGTGGTGGGCATCCTTTTCCTGTGGTTTTCCTTGTGCAGGTTTTACACACAGTAGAAGCCTGGATAGGTTCATAAACCCAAATGTCCCGTGGCGATTATTAGACACACTAACTACAATGCAATTAAGACCCTCGCCTGCCTAAAAACCACTGAGTTTGCAAAAAAGTAAACTGAACAGGAGTGTTTTTATTTGCCTTAATTCAGCGATCGGTCCTGAGTCTGCCTTACAGGTAAGTTTGGGTTTCATTTGGCTCTGCTCTCTTTTAACAAACCAGATGAAGAAAAAGGAGGTTAATTAACATATATTTACAAATTATGCTATTCAAACTCATTTAGATTTGCAAAATGAATCTCACAGTTACAAAGGGAACCGAAATGGAAATTATTCCCGGCATTAAAATGGATGAGTGTCGTTTTATGAGACTTTAGCATCACTGATCTTTTATTAAACTTATTCACTAGCCTTTTGCTGGATTTGAATTAACAGTGCTTACAGAAGATCACACGGCACAGTGTTAGCAAATTATGCATGAATTCATGCTCGACATGAGGCATTCATGGAAAAATAAAATGCCACTGGGAAATTGTGGATAGGGTCAATTTCAAATTCTTAGGTTTTTCGGTTTGAACATATGCAAACATGACATCACAAAATAAGCTGCCTGATTATAATTGATATTTTATCGACTAAATTAACGTTGCTGTCATAATTACTCATATTTGAGATGATCATTTAGCTCCTCATTTTAAATGTTTAATTTGTATAATTGTAGTAATGTTATTATTATAATCTATTATCTATATAACATATACATATCTATAAATAATACATTTTTACGTTGCATTTTAACATATAAATACATTATCTATAACATTATCTATATATTTTCTATCATACATATCATATGATCATCATTCAAATAAATCAGCAGCATTTTAAGTCTTAAATTTACTCAGGACCAGATTTGCACATTTTAAAAATGATTATTTTTTTCATTATTTTAAAACAAATTTGAAAGGGAAAAAAAAAGAAACCGCATACAACAACTCCATTAATTGGTATAGCCTAAAAATCTTTCTCTTGCATCTATACCTAATTGTCAAATGTGTCTATATTTATAGAAGCAACACGTATTAACACATAATTAAAAGATTTTATTATTTATCAATAGTTATTGATATTATTCTTTTTTTATATAGATTACATTGACATTAATCCTGATATTGATATTGATAATATTGAAATTATTTATTAATAATAATTATAATAATAATACATTTAATTCATAATGCATCAAATAGCTTGCAAAATAAATTGTAAAAATGTGTTGACGCAGCTGAAACCACATATTTGTTAAAAAAGAATATAGTATTCAACAATAACAAAACATCCTACATTTTTTAGAATGAATATCCGCCGAGTAACACAATGATGGTTAGAGCAGCTTCACACAATATATTTTGTTCCACATATTTCTCCCATATCCCACTTATTATTATTCATTCCAACAGTGAATATACATATAATGATTTGATAATGCGACCATACAGAAAGATTTTTTTTTCTCAAGCATAAAGCAAACCATTTGTTCACCAGCACCATTTTTTTGGTTCCTTTGACTCTGTCATACACAATTTATTATTTATCCCTGTCTTCTGTATTACAAATGGTCTCAGGATTAGGACAAATCAGGGCTCTCCAAACTATCAGGAGGGAAATGGTTTCCTGAACAATATGTGTCAATTGAGAAATTGGCAAAGGAGTGACAGTGGCCCTGGAGAGGGGCCAAACAATGCATGTGTGTCGCAGGAGGAAATCACACTGTTCCACTTGAGACAAACACAATTTCATATTAATGAATAATTGAGAAAGTTTAGAACTGGGTTGAGATAAACGTGCCTGAGCGTTACGTGTATCTGTGTCATGGTGTTGCTCAGATTCTGTTTCCAGCAGCAGAGCCACATAGAGCTGGATTTTCTTGAGGAGGATGAAGGAGATTGACCATAATAGCATCACAAGAAGACATACAACTTGAATGCGTAACCCAAATGAATCCTGAAAACTCTATCAAATTAATTTAGTTGCCATAAGTATGTGTATTGGCTTCCTGGGACCCATCTTAGCTGATCTTCTCACCTGCATATGTTTGCAGCTGATCAGCATGAACTCAGTGTGGCTGAGCTTGTTAACCTGTGTCTCTATAACAAGGACGGGTCTCGCTTGTTACATGAGAGGAGAAAGGAGGGGGTGGTCGACTTAGAGCACGGTGCCTTGACTGGAGAGACGAGGCTGCTTCCCCCATCCATGCTAATGATGGGAGCTCTGCACATAATTAAAGGCCCTGGTACCCCTCTCCTGTGAAACGCAAGGGGGGACTCTTGTGCGTCTCCCAACGTAGCTAGAGGAGGTTTGGAAAACTTCTGAACATCTACGGTCCATTATGTATAATTTCAAAACACATCCCAAGTATGAGGAAAAGAAACTTTTCATTTTTAATGACAAAATCATGAATTATTCCATTTATTGTATACACTCACTCTTTCAAAGGTAGCTGGTCCATGAAAGGTGAAGCTGAGTCGAGAGGAAAGTCTTTCTTTGCCATTAAGGAGGACTTACCGTAGCAAACGACACCTGTTGAGCACTGTGGAAATGAGCAGAAGCTAAATGAGCATCCCATTAAAGGGAGATCTTGTCGCAATCGTAATGCCTCCGTCATATTAGTTTGTGACTTAATTAGGACATAGAGAAAACAAAATCCATTAAGGGATCTTTGAGGGATTTTGAATATATTTTAATGTAAAAAATAAAAGCATGTATCACATTTATGAAATAAAGAAAATATGAATATCATCCATTTAAAAAGCTAAAATTGATCCCTTTATTCTAGGACATTTCGTGCTTCTGAGATAGTGTGCGTTTTATGCTTTTTTATGTGTTGAGAGATGTTGTTGTGATTTTCTCTCATCAGATGTCTGAGAATTTCATGTTTCTTTCTGTTTTAATTACAATATTACTAGTTGTTGCATATCCTGGGACTGAGCTGTGGTGCTTGTGGCTTGTGAGACGCTAGCGTTGATAAACCAATAATGATTATCTTCTATACATGATTCATTAGTATGTCCTAAGGAAGCACAGTTTTTTAAATTCCTACCAGGCTGACTTGACTTCTATGCGACTGCACTGTGTTAAAAATGGAAGATACTGGAGACCTTTCTGTCTGTTTTTTAAGGAAAGGAGAGTGTGCATTGTACTTTTTTTTATCCATTATGCATGACAAATCCTGTTTGTTATTCAGCGTTGATGAACTCCGCAAATGAAAAGCAATGCACTCCTGAGTGTTGGGGATGTTTTCAACTCCTGTGCTCCTGCAAGATTGGGTGTAGTGTTCACCATTGGCCAATAGATGCTGCTGCAAACCATGTAAACACTGCAGCGTGCTGGTCCTGCCTGCTGCACTCTTGTAACTGCAAATATAACAATCATTATCTCTTTTAGTATTGCAGAACCGGAGGCCAAAGTGACAAAAATGTAGGCAATTATAAGATAATTTAACTTTTCACATGCATTGCTTGACTTCCTGCACTGTTTGTTGAGCCGGATAAGACTCTTGATTAAACGAAGATTTTTGCATTGTTTTGATTCCTCAGACAAACATAGATCATAATTTTGTATCCATTTTGGCTTATATTTAAAAATGAAATAGATGGCTAAGGTTCACTTTTTGTTAAATGTATTTACAAGACGGGAAAAATTTAAAGAGCAACATGGCATTTTGGAACAACACTGGATCCACTCAGGAATTGACTATTTTGAGCTAAAAAAAAGTTGAGTAAAAGGATGTTTCTGAATTAATTGTCCTACCAGTATTATGTCAGAAAAGATGTACTTGTAATCATTTAACACCTCCATCAGGCTTTAAACATACAGTCTACTGTTCCCAGCAACTAAAAGGAGCTGCAAAGCAATGGGGCAAGTGGAATTTTTTTATGTTAATGGCTCACTATGTGCTTTTCCTGATGTTCTTTCTGGTAATTGGTTTTGCCTCTGAAGCCAGCAATAACCCAACAATAACTGAAATCTGATTTACTCGGACCTCTGATTTTAACTCTTCAACTCTCTCTCTCTCCTGTGTGATTTTGCCCGGCCCCGGTATATTTGGGCTTTAATTTTCTTCGGAAAGTCTCATCTTCTTTTCGTACAGTGTTAAGTGTTAATACATTAAGTGTATTTTTAACATGAATTTAAGCACACATGACGAAAACATTATGAATTTCTTACACAGCTATAAATATGCATTGTTTCAATTCAAATTGTTAGCTTTCTGCAAACTTATCCGACTATTTCTCATAGAGACAAAAACAATCCAATGAAGTAACCTCAACCAATGAAAAACAAAGAAAAACAAAAACAAAAATTTGTAAAATCCACCATTACAGTGTGATGTTGTTGTTGTCTCTAAGAAGGTCATTATTACATGATTAACTGACTCCCAGTGTTCACTAATTGAAACTCATACGCGTTACTTAATCATTTAAAAATAAACTAGTTTACTCAAACATGTTAATGACATCTGCAAAGTCCCGCCAATGCACCTAGCACATGAATAGGCATGCACCAATTAGACAACAAGCTAGCCACAAAAAGGCCTTTGGATGTCTTTGATAGCAAAATGCTATCCTACTGAGGATTGTAATAGGTGGTCCTTTATTCCTGTTGTTGATATACCATCTGGCCCATGTAACAGCTACATCGCTTAAGGCCTGCAAATAATGACTTTCTATATTCTTGCAACTAACCTGTGCTTGCTCATTGTGCTTCAGGGGAATATATGACACTTCACGTCCCTCCCCTTTGCTTTTCTTGTCTTTACTAAACCTCTCCACAGTTGATGTTTTTGACTATGGAGAGAGGCAGACCTTCGTTTGCAGGATAAAAGGAACGGGTAGTGCCCCTCAATCATTCTTCCCTCCAGGAGGCAAGAGAAACCAGGAATGAGAGGGATGAGAGGGATGAGAGGGACGGGGGGGCGCCTAGCAGAGATTTAAGGCACTTTGGATCCAGATTTGGCTGGTGTAAAAACTGTTGACTTCTTTCTTATCCATCTCTCCTCTATCCTCTTTTGTCGCCTTTGGTGACAAAAGGGATGCAAATGTTGGGTTCAGGACCATTAAAAACCTGGTCAAAGCAATTTTAAAATGTCAGTGTGCGGCTAAGGAAAGTGAATCACCGGAAAAGCTTACCTCCGATATGAGAACGGCCATAGACAGAGCATTCTGTGGACTTACTAAAAAGGTTAAGGTTTGTGTTATTTTTAATCAAATGTAGAAATGTAGAAAAACTGATATCATTTATTTTAGATCAGCAGAGAAAAAGAGCATGTTTCCAGATTGGTGAGTCCAAATTAAGCCTCTTGTATGGTCCTGTAGCTGCCCTCATTTCTTTCTATCTCTATTGTTGTCATTTTAAGGAATTTGCTGAAACATCTGTGTAGACATTTTGGGGACAGATGCAGCAACATGGAGTGCCGTATCCTAAGATTTGTTACTCTGATCCTGGCGTGAGTCATCCTTTGGGACACTGATGGGTCTGTGTCAACCATATGGTGGCATGGCCCTGGAGGAGCCATCCCGATAAGGTGGTTCTGCTTCAGAACTTCCTGACTGAAGCCCGAGCCACACCACCACACCACAAGCAGGTAAATGGGTAGCTGGTGGTGGCGGGGGTGTCAGTTACTCCTTAGCAGCAGGAACCACAGCAGCACAATTAGCAACCTGGGGGCAAAGAAATGGAAATTGTTTCATCCACGGCATCTGCAATGCCAGGGAAAATTAAAGCCAAGGCTGTTCTACATGATTCCAAATCTGCTGATTCTCCTTTGATAAAAAATTCTCGGAGTGACAGTATTTTGAATGCATTGGCATTTTTATTTTCAAACGAAAATCAACGCCAAATTCTATTTTCAGAATCAACATCTCTTTTTAATATTACGTTTTCCGGAGAGCAGATAATGATAGAGATGATAGAGATATTAACTAAATTAAAAGAAAAATCTGGGATCTGGAAACTGGTTTATGTGTAGTGTAACCTAAGTGTAAGCCCTCAAGATCTGAACATGCAGAGAAATAGACAGTCCATTTGTCTGTGGACAGTTACAAGAGTCTCAACTGTGGGAGTGGACCGTAAAATTTTCAGGACTGAACCAGATGGTTTGCATTGCAATAATACAGGCTATTCATGGATGTGTCGTTTAACCCTCTTTTTCAGATTTGGATTCACTGTGGCAAAACTCCAATCTATTGATTTATTGATAGAGGATTTGGAGGAATTAATAGTGTTCAAAGGTTCCATATCAACTAAATGTGAATGGATTTTTATTGACAGTAGTTGCAAGAGGAAACACTTGGATTGTTGTAAAACTGTGACACAATTATTAGTTATTTCAAAATGTACTTTACTTTGAACATTCCCGACTGTAAGGCATCCTCCTTCTAATTCTGATCTCCTCCTTCATCATCTCTCTTTGAAGACTTTGATAATAAATTGCAGCTAATCCATTTCTAATGTTCACCGATAAGAGAAAAAGCATTTAATGTGTCGGGATTATAATATCCTTACGATAATGTTATTGGTAAAAGAAAATAGAGCTCAAGCTTTATAGTGATGTAAATTTAGACCAAAAAAAAGAAAATTCAGATAGGTAGCTACAAAGGGTGGTGAATATTGTTTGCTTATTTTGATTATTTCCACTAATTCTAATATCAGGAAAGCAGAAAAATAATAATTTTAGGAACTACTTTACAATTAAAAAATAACCATTTCAAGGGATTATAAATGGTTAATAACAAGTTTACTAATTAAAGAAAAAGTCTACTAAAAGCTTTTAGAGATAAAGCTACCCTAGTGTCGAAGATATACAGCCACGGAAAAGATCCATGAAATAGATTTTATTTATTGAGTTAACCTGAAGGATCTGCGGCATTCTTAGATTTTTCCCCTTAGAGAAGACCTAAAAATCATCTTGACCCATTTAACACCCAAATTAAACTTTTCCAGTTTCCATGCTTTTATCTTTTATCGTAAAAAGTCATTATCATTTTTTTTTACAGTATTATTGAGTGCTGCAACTATTCAGAATCTGCACATCCGTGTTTTTGTGACTCATTACTTCTATACACAATTATAGGAGGATATTAAATCATCCTCCTGACAGTGCATGGGGTCAGATTGTAGACAGATCCTCTTCCATTTTAACATAACCAGTCTCTTTAAACTTGCTAACTATCGACCAACCTATTGAAATTTTTACCTGTTTAGGGATTTTCTTTTATCCGTTGCAGGATATTTGCAGCTCTTCGACTTTTGCTCACACCATAACTTAGGTTCTCTGGTCATCCCCATTGCGAAGAACCTTTAAGAGATTTAGTTCTGTGTCACCTCATATTTATACTGCAGTAAAACAGGAAGTATTGTTCTCCACTGCAGAGTTCTTACCCAAACTGGTGATCCTAAAAAATATGAATTAGGACTGGAAATGTGCTTGTTACCTTTGAGTCACCATATGTCTTAGAGGTGAGAAGATGTGCCATACATGTTATAGAGGAAAATTGTGTTTATGTTATAGGAATGTCAAGTTTTTAAAAAAAACACAAAAACTTTAATAATAGGTTAGATTTTTGTGAATAATTAGAATTAAATATCTGTGAGGACATCCTATGCATCGTATTATACTTTTATTGTGAAGGGTACCAACAAATCTGGAGGACACTGTAAATCTTGTGTTGTTAAGGAAAGGAAACAACCTCTGTTACTGTGTTTGCGCTGTTTGAAACAGAAAAATGAAATGCTGATGGCTGCATTAGAGTATGATGTTTTGTTTGACTCTACTATGCAGCCACTAAGATGGTGTGGTTGTTGGTCACTCCATAATAAAGTCACCGTACCTGCTCTCTGCATTTGTCATAATCACCACACTGGCTTCAGCCTTTTGTCACTGAAATATAAATACATGTCATTTTAGGTTCCGTTTTCAAAGCACTGATCGCTGCTATGTCATGCTTGTTCAGGTAAAAGCCTCAAGACATTTACCATCAAATTGCCCTGAGAGCTGGTGTGTGACGGTGATGGTCAGTACGTCTTTACCTTGTCCTCAAATGACCCATCCTGCAGGACCCTGTTGCCTCCTGCTCCCCTCATTATCATTACACTGTAAAAACAAATTCTCCTCTTAATTCCTTAGAATGAGTAGTGCATACTTCTTTTTCTTTAAATGATCATGTTATTATTCACATATTATATTAACTTTAAATGGTTTATGATTGAATTATTAATTAGCTTGTAAATACTTTATAATTATACAACATATAAAACAACTTACAAACAACTTATCACATAGTTCTTGATAAACAATGTAGGTTCACTATTTTGCAAAACCAAGTCACTTCATGTTGATGCAATAATACAAAATATCAAATGCAAGTTTCAGAGAAAAATATTTGTTTTATGTTAAGACTAGTTTTTTTTTGTTGGTTACAGATTTTTCTGAATAATTTGAGTTAAAGATCATGGATATAGACAAGAAAGAAATTTGTCACATCTCATTTTACTCACTCTTTTAAAGACTTATTTCTTTATTGTCCAATACACCCCTAAATTGTTTACAAAAGTATTGAGTGACATAAACCTGGATGAGCAGATTCTGAATCGTTGCAGCACTCAATAATACTGTGAAAAATGTAAAATGTAAAAGTTGAATTTGGGTCAAAGCGGGTCAAGAAGATTTTTACATCTTCTCCTAACTGAAACAACTCAGAATGCTGCAGGTCTTTCATGTTAACTCAATAATCAAAAACTATTTCATGGAACATTTTCAAACTTTATACCCCCACCCCTCACCTTAGTGTGAGGAAGAACTGAATTGATATTGGGAAAGGTTGGTTGTATAGTTCAAACACTACAGGGAGAGCTTTATGTCTTAAAGTTTTTGTGCCATCATTTCACAACTGTTGGTTTGATTTAGTGCAAATTTGGTGAATATGAATCGACTCAAGGAGATCTCTCTTGTATTTGTCATATCGTACTGTAATAGTTCATATTTTACATTTTTACAATGCTACCAAAAAATTCTTTGTTTTCTGCTTTCCCATTATAAGAATTGGTGGAAATAATAGAAGTAATCACTAACCTTTGTAGCTACCTATATTTCAATCTGAATGTTTTTTTGTTTTGTTTTTTGTCTAAATTTACATCACAATAAAGCTTGAGCTCTATTTTTTATTTACCAATGACATTATCAAAAGGGTATTATAAACCTGACACATTAGAAGCTTTTCCACTTACCGGTGAACAATAGAGATGGATAAGCTCCAATTTATAATCAAAGTCTTAAAATAGAGATGATGCGGTCCTCTGAGAGAAGAACTGTCGAAAAGTTTTTACTCACTCACAGCCAAGTTCATTTTGTTTGACGTTTTTGAAATGTCTGGGGGAGTGGGTGTGCACTTAAAGAGATGCTGACATGTTATTGTCTGAGTGCCGTTTGGTCTTCATCTCTAATAGAGAATGGCTTGCCTTTTGTATTTATAATGCATACTCTCTTTGAGGTTGTTACAGGTGCCACAGAGAGACTCTTTATCAGTCTCTCCTTGTTGATATTCACACCCACTTAATTGTTCTGCCTCTCTTTCAATATATTCTGAGGAGTATATGTAACATATCAGCTAATAATGGATTCTCTCAGCAGGGCGACCTTAGCCTGCCTCCCCTGGTTTCTAATTAATTAGCTATGTTTATCCTAATCATTATAACCTTGACAGCTCGTTACCTTCATGGCAGGAAAGGGTTCTTTCATGACATATTACCAGACTGGATGTGTGACACCTTTCTGACTTGCCTGTGGTCTCCTGTGCTGGGGACCAAAGCCCAGATGACTGTAACTGAGACGTGTCTTGAAGATATGAAATATTCAAATGAGATGCTAACAGAGAGGGACTCTGTGACGCCGGTTGTCTAATGTTAATGTTCTCATTACAATATAAAAAGAATCTTTGCCATTTTATCTGGATCAAAAAGTGAGAATAAGAGATGTGTATCGGAGTTTTTCAGGCATGACTGACAAGACAATGGAAAGTTATACAATAGGAAAGCCTTTGTTAAACTGATATTGGAAAAACGCTCAAGCAGAAGGAATTTGGGGTAAATGCAGGGCACAAAATAGAAAATGCTTATGTTTTGTTTTTTTTTCACCAAAAATCAAAACCAATTAATTCTTTTTAACATCACAAAACCCTGATACTTGTGTGATGTGTAAACTACATAATGAACAATTTACATTTGTGTCGAGACACCTACACCAGAAAAAATAGACTTTAACATTAGTTCAAACCCATTTTCATGAATTGTAATGAAAAAATATATATACCTATTTTCGGAGTTTTTTTTTTGTTAGAACATAACCCATCCATCTGACGGGTGCAAAATACCAAGGCACTTGTTAAAAAGCTTGACTATTGCAAAGGTGTGCTTTGGGCTGATAACAATGAAAAAAAACGCTGGTCTTAAATGTGGGCTTAGATGGGGGTGTATGGATCTGCAGCAGCCGAGTGCTCCAAGAAACTCTTTTATTGGTATTCCTATTAGGAGAGAAAGAATGAAAAAAAGATACATTTTAATGACAACTGATGATATGTCATGATGAGTCCATTAGAAAGTCTTTCGTGCTCAGACTCCGTAGGGATATGGTTATTGAAGGGTTATTATCTGCCCTGGGCATCAGTTACAAGGTATTTCCCTCTTTTGGGTTTGGATACTGGTGGTGATGGTGGCTGATGACTCTGTTGAGGCTGATGGATCTATGGAGATGGGGAGGTAGAAGCGTTTAAACCAGCAGCATGAACGAACTGAATGAATGACGGAATCAGATTTAAAAAGACAGCAGTTTATGATAGTTTAACCATGTCGGTGTGTGACTCTGATGGAATAGATGTGGCTGAATGATTACAGCGGATATGAATGGATTCCCCACACCGAGTCTGCAAATGGATAGTCTTTCTGACTCAACTGTTGAGTACTAAGCTCCGTTTTAATGTAGCAATACCACAGAAAACGCTTGGGGGCGGTGTAGCTATAGTACAGGCAAGACACAACTAAAATCTGCCTGCATGACTAGGAAGATAAAAAAGGAAAGTGAAAAAGTGAAAGAAAAGAAAAACTATCCGTCCCCATGTCGCGATGTGTTTGATAATTTTACAACTTGGTACGTCACTGCTTCCGCTTTTAAACATTTTTTTTATTACTATGTACATTATCTTTTCTTCATCTGCTGCCACCCATTTACATGCGATTTGCAGGACTGCTTACTAGACCTGTTTCACATAACATATAAACTCATGATCCTACCATAGTTATCTCCCGGCCAACCAAATCCAGCTTCTTCAAATATACAATGAGAAAACCCATCCAGCAACTGATTCAACAATTGGTTTGCACAATCAAAGTACCAGAGGGGATGCTCTGCACATAATACCATAGCAACTGATCCCATAATTCTGGGATGGCTTGCATGCTGAGAAGGTGCATATGTCACTCTGTGAGCACATTACTCAGGGAGTACTCCACATTCACATACATGATAAATCCTGATAATATCTAGTAACTTTGAACAGGCATTCGTGAGGAGTGGACCAACACTTTAAATGTTGTTTTTGTTGTTCTTTTGGAAGAATATTGGAAGGTCAGACACTTCTTGGAAGGTTCACTGTTGCTGAAGTGTATTCTATTATGGATAATGTCTCACTGTGGATCTGTTGAGATACTTACAAGACTGATATTTCTGTTTTTTTCTGTATGGCTATAACCTTCCCCTGACTCTTCTGGAAAATCTTTGGATTTCGATATGGGTCCTACTCTCAAGACCTACAAGCCATCCTCTGCTACTGAATGGTCTGTATAACTAATGATTTTGCTGGTATTTATTAGGCCCCAGTGTTTATGGTCTTGCTGCAAGAAGTTATTGGAATTTAGTTTCCATATAATTACTATTGGCTAAACTTTTCAAATTAATAAATATTATTATAATTTAAAACTTTTGATCTGTGTTTAATGAGGTTGCCTTTGTTTTATGTTCATACCACTTTATTATTCTGACCTTTCATAAATTCAGCTTTAATTATCTGCTCCATGGCCTGGGGCATCAACTAATATCAGCTGTGCAAGTTCAGCCAGCCACATCTGTCCAATCATGGTGACACTCCTTCATCATTATCCAATCATCGTTAGCTGCTGCCATTTTAGATTAGATGCTCTCCCTTCATCTGGCTCTTTCACGCTTGTTGTTCTCACGGTTCCACCTCCCCATCACCGTTTAGTCTTTGCAGATCCATTATCCTCAGCATTCATTTAGCTTCAGCAGAGACATCAGCCACCACCACCAGTGTCCAAACTCAGCAGGTGATATATCCGCTGCAGCTCAGGTCAGACATCATTTGATCACAATCCTCCTGAAGAGTCTGAGCACCAAAGACTTTTTACAGATAAACCTTCACATATTATCTGTTGGAATAAACTTTGTCTTTTTTTTCATTCCTCGTCTCACCTGACAGAAATTTGGTTTGAAGATCCAAGACAATTCAGCATTAGATACTAGGCCGGTTGCGTTATGCAAAATGAAAATTCTTTTCAGCACTCGTTTCTCGGCCATGTATTGACAAAGTCACAACATAAACATCCACATGCACTAGGTGTGTGATGTCAGATACCCTCACCCTGGCGGACTGTACACTGCCAACAACCTTAGTGTCTTGTGTCTTTTGTCAAAATGTGAGAGATGGCGAAAGAAATTGCAGGAGGTCAAATACTTTATCCCACAGCTAAAAAAGTAAACTCTCCAGTGTTGGAATTCTTTGGGCTGCATAAGAAAGGCGGGGTCCTCGTTGAGGGTGCTCCTGTGCGCAAGAAAAGTTGGGTAACAGACGTTGCGATAGGAGGTAATACTACAGATCTTACTACTCACTTTCGCATTCACCATTCTTATAATTTTGCTACCATAGAGAGAGGAGGTAAGAAAACGAGCCTTGCAAATGTCCCTTTGTCTAAAGATTTAAAGTCAATCTAATGAATGCTATTTCTTGACAGATGCTAAGAAAAATGATTTTTCATCAATGTATCCATTGTATTCAGTTTTTTTCTGAAGAGAGAGAACAAGTTGTACAATAAAGTAAAGATGCATTTTAAGTGATCAAATTCTTTTTAAATGATTGCTAGACATCGTGATAATATCGTAATATTTTTTGCCATGCTCTGTGTATCCAAATTCAGTATGAATGATATTAGGCTCTCACACAAAAACATTTTCATTTATACATATGATGTAACATAAATCAAAAGTTAAAAGCATTTGTATGATAATCTAAAGCCCAAATGATTGGGCTTTGTTTAATTACATCCCATCACGTGGGATTATTTACCATTAAAACGTTGCATTGGTTTCACATCAATACGAGTTTGAGCTTACGAACACTGACAGCATTCTTGTTTTGTCATTTAGAGGTAAATTTGAACACAACTAGCCTCAAACAATCACATCACACACGCTTGTACGTCATTGTATGGAGAGGATTGTGCCCAACTTCTTTTTCAGTTGCTGCAGCCTTCTTGTCCTTTGGTGTTATAAATTAAATGTATTATTACTATTATCATTTGGTTTAACATTACTACTTGAAATATTGAAAGTTCTCTGAAAACAATTACAACTTACTCAGACAAAAAGGCCTCTGCAGAAGAGGTTTGTGAGCACAGCAGAATGTCCTTCAAGGAAACGGAGATAATTCATGCTCAGAGGTTCTAGATACACAAACAGTTTTTACTACTGATCCTCACTCCCTGTTTTGCCATCACTGCTGCCCAGGATACTGTATTGTCAAAGGCAAATTGAGGATATATAATTCAATAAGCACTCTGCTAATGCATTCATATATTCAAGTTAATAATGCCGCCAGTAGAAGGAACTGTTGCACATCGGATTATCAAAATGATTTTTATTTTTGACCTTGGTCACTGCGGATCCGGTTCATGATTATCAATTTTAAAACAATTGACGAAGAGAAACCGTTTTAGTTATGATTCAAGGATTGATGTCTTCTGTTTAAATAAAATATAGCTGAAAGGTTGCGTCTTTTCAAGCGAGTAATTAGATGGGAAACTTATTTATTCATGTTTGTGTTGTGTTTTCGCTATTCTTAAGACAGCTGCTTCACAGAGGAATGGAATTTGATGGGAAAACAAATGTTATCAGAAGGTTTAATGAGGCCTTCACGTTGACACTACCGCCCCACCCTGCAGGTCCTGTACCTGCTCAGAGCTCAACAAATTGTTCAGCAGAAAATGAGGAGCCTTCAAGTACAGTATATCCATCTAATACTGACAGCTGGGAGATGCCTAAGTCTCTTCCTGAAACCACTACCTCATTTTTTGAGTGTGGATCATGCTTCAGATGCTTAGGCTTTGATTCTTGCAACGTTCCAGTGACTGCAATGCAGTCACAGCGATGCTGTTTCCTATTAGAAAGTCGTAGTAGTCATTGTGGATGTAAGTGTAGTTTTCAGATCGTTTGCTTAAGTAAAATGTTAATACTTCATCACCAGTGAAAAGTCCTGCACTCAGAATCTTATTTAAGTTCACTTTTGAAAGTATTACCATCAAAATGCACTCAAAGTCTCAAAGTAATTGAACAGCTAAATAGTTCTTCTCAGTCATCTAGTATTACATAAGATTATTATCACTGGCATAAATCTATAGGCCTATCGTTCTGCTGTATTCCAGAGGTTTAAAAGGGTAAAGGTTGAGGGTTGTATTCTAAGTATTTTATTCTGCTGAGCTGTTTAGTCAATATCCACACAGCTAAGCCTGTTTATAACATTACCGTCCGTTTTAAAAAGTTGACTTTTGATAAGATAATCCTGTTTTTCAGCTTTGTGTCATTTTCCAGAGAATCCAACATTGTTTTTGAAGTAGTTTATTCATCTCATGAAGTAGTCAAATTTTCTTGACCCATACGGAATCACTTGTGGTCAACTGCTCAGAACAATGGGAGTCTGGAAAAGAGGTGAAGACACACACACTGTGATTAACTGTATGAACATTCAGGGAGAGGGCACTACTGAAAGTAAAATATTATTTACTGGTTAATCTGCTGAGGATGATTTTCAAAGGAGAGGCAATGTTTTTTTGGCGTTGAGGTCTGAAGATCACAGTTACTTTTTAGTTAAATTGCTTTAACTTTTTACAATGCAGGCTCGGCTCTTTGTTGCTGCTAGCCTCATCTCGTTAGATTTTCCAATAATTATTCATTTTCACTGGGTTACTACTCGGCAAAACGTACAGCCCTGAAACAGTAAAAATAATTAGCTACTCCCAATAATGCAGAGGTATGTCTAGAGCAGAGAGAGGTCTCATTTTTCCAGAGATCATGACACTCGGAATTACTGGGAGAATACCTGGAGCAATCTATGAACCTAATTAGCTTCCCGCAGAGATCAAATCAACACATCATTTTGAAATATATGGGAAATAAAAATGAAAATTTCTTACCCATCCTCTTCTCTCCCTCATGTCTTCGTGTAAGTGCCGCTGTTTCTGGTTTCTATTTCGTTTGAGCAGGGCTGAAGAATGGAAATGGGACATGGTGAGAAGGACCAACTTTTTTTTCTCCATCCAGTAATCAATATGCAATTTGAACTCATTTGAATGCACTCAATCATGCCTCTATATTGTTGATGGCTCAGGGGCGTGAGAATCAGTTATTCAGGAGAGTTATGCAGCTTTGCATTGGACCCATTTCATCAAATATTCATAGGATAAAAAAAAGTGCATCAAAATAAAAGTGAACAGACTTGCACTTAGTTTGCTCATGTTCTTTTGACTGGTTTTGTTCAGAGAGTTCTCTTTGACCAAATGTCTTTATTTTGGGTCTTAGAGGGTGTTGAAGGAATCAAACATGTCATAAAACTTTTTTTTTTTTTTTTTGCTTATTTACTTAGATGAACTCATCAATGCCTCACTTTCATGCCATAAAAAGGCTCTCGTCTGAATGGTCATATAGAACAAAAGCAAGTGATGCAAAAAGGTGAAATCGGGGTATCTCTCTGCAGCTCACTTGAGCCTGCCTTTTCTCCTCACTCTTCATCAGCGCTGCCTGCCTGCCTCGCCTCTGTCTGCCACTGTGTTTGGCTTTAAGATGTGATGTGAGCGTAATATTCTCTCAGACCCGGCAGTTACTTTGTGAAGAGCCGCCGCTTGCACACTGATGGTATTCCATTTCTGCATCCCCCAAGTTATATTAAATTTGCAGCTGGCCCTCTTTAAGTCTTTTTCATGAGATGTATGTTTTAAAGTGTATGTCAATTTTTAAGGATGCCATCGGCTTTTAACAGTCATTTTTAAGAAAGCCTTCAATAAAGAGTGACGCGAGGGCTCAATGTGGCGTGCGCCCATTTTGCTTGCATAAACTGCATATGAAATCTTAAAACTAAGCTCTTTAAGGCTGCTACGATCTGACTTAAAGACATCTCAACAAAGCCATGGCTTCAATATTAATGACTTTAACTTGGCGTTGTTTTAAGAATGAGTCAATGTTTGTTGTTTGGAGTTTAAAGCACTATTAATCTTTTTGAAGCTGCAACTATGCGGATCCTTTTTTCGCATGAGTAAAGGATTCAAAGCACTCACTTCTAACCAACAAGTCCTCAGTTTCGGAAATGTGAGTTTATTTTTACCAGTGATGGAGTGACTTCCTGTTCAGGTCAGAGATCACAGATCAGCACATTCACACTCTGGCCTTCTGCAGCTCGGTTCCCTCGACCTGTCATTCATTCACATTGAAACGTTTGAGCGCATACACGCGCACCGATGTCTTAATTATGTACGCATCAGCCCGCAACCAATCAGAACTTTTGACAGTTCTGCATTAAAAAATTATAAAGTGTTACCTCTGTAGTGTGAATTAATGAAGTCTTGGTTTACATTTTCACCACGGTGTTTTTTTTATTACTTGATTGATCATGGGCCTATCATTTCTCATAAACAGTGCGAAACAATAAATATGATTAATAACATTTAAAGGGAAAACTTTGAGACTATAACAGGTGAGACCATGTTATTTTGTATGAGGAAGGATGGGAACATTTACCTTCCGGTAAAATTGCGAACTTGTAGTTTGTCAGCCTTTGTAGATTGAGGCTGGAAGTATGTATGCTTAAACATGCTTTATGTGCTTTATACATTGCTTTTATTGAGGGGATAGGGATAGAAAAGTTGGAACCACTGCTGCTCTAATGTAAAAGCTTTTCTTTTTTAGTTAACTAGCTCCCATAAAAAATGTTTTCTGGCAGTAAAACTATGAATATATGCATTATATATAAATATAACAAAAAAAAATTAAGGCCTTTATGCTTGATTTGTGTCATATTTCAGCCTATAAAAGGTGTTGTAATACAGTCAGTGGTTGCATAATTATTATTATTATTATTATTTATAATTATCATCATTCCTCCTCATCAGATTAGCATAATGGATATACGTGTGATTTTTTTCATGCAGCATATGTTAAATTGATCTCCTTCCAATTCATTGTTGCTGGCCTGAATTTTTTTTACATAAGCCCGGCCTGCACTTGACTGGTCACATTGATCCATGCAGACCACATACTGACCACAGGAGAAAGAGGCTCAGACCATCAATTCAGAAGGATGGCGTGGTGATTTCGAAGACTGCTCATTATGCATAAACTCTCATATCGACCAATTAGCAGACTAAAAAAAACTACCATAGATCGATTATTAGCTGCCACACACCCTTCAGATCCAAACCACGGTAGGCTTTTCTCTCTATGATATGCACCTTCGATTGATGTGAGAAGCGGAGAGATAATGGAAAAACGGAAAAAAAGACAAATATCTAAAACTTGGTTCGATAACATGAGGAGACGGAGAGGCTCACACTTTGGATATTTACATACATATTTCATGTTTTTTAATTAAGTATGAGGAGTAGCATTAAATCATTTTCATTCTTTTTTACAGTAAGGAGTAGAATTTAGGTGAAGGTTTCACAATGCAGCTATGAGAAAATGGTAGCGATTATTTGAGAATGCACTGGAAATGGCGTTCTTGTTCAAATGTGCTTGCATGTTGGTAGGTAGTGTAAGATCTCAAAATAAAGATCAAAATATTTCTTTCAAGAACAATTTGTTTGTAAACGTACCTAAAATTATCAAAGTGGCATGTAAATATTGAAACAGTAAAAGTAATCTATTCTTTGCATTATTTGAATTATCGCAAACTATTAACGCCAGCTCATTTTCGGATCTGGGACCTACAAAAAGGTATACGGTGGCTGATTTAAGGTTAAGGGATCTGATTGCCTCGGGCGAGTTATTCTAAGAGCCCCCTGATGTCAGTGGGACTGTCTGGCAGAATAAAAGGCAAGGCAATAAAGTGGGGGAAAAAGTAGCACACGCGCATTGAGATCGGGGCCTCCCCGAGGCGATGGCCCAACTGGCCTGTGGTTAAATCCTCCACTGAAAGTGTAATAATCACACCAGAGCCCCACAGAGGGAAGAGAAGAGAAGGAGTGGGGGAAGACATGGAGCCACCAAAACAAAAGCCACCCCTCTCTGTCCTGTTCTCTTTGTGCCTTCTATCTAAAGGAAAAATCTTGGTGCTGACATGGGGGAATTACAGGGTCTGTGATGACAAGTGATGGGAAAGTGGAACAAGATCTGAAACAGATCACAGGGGTTTATTGTAGCTGTGGGTGTCATTCTGATGTGTTTGCTGATGTAAGCATTAGACGTGTCCTCTAATCCTGTCCATTGGCTGTCACATGGCCGCTCTGGCAGCCGATAAATGGTTAATAACACTTTCAGTACATTAAGCAATGAGCTATGCAGTTGTGAGATGACTTCACAAATTTGTGTCTGATGGCAGTGTTGTTGAAAATTAACAAAAATGTAAGATCATTCAGATAGATATTTGGATGGCCTTTGCGCTCTTCCCGAATGCACCGCAATTATTTCTCTCGCGCGAGTGCTCAGTAGGAAGTCTCCTATAAATCACATTTAGCACCTCTGACATGTTAGAAGTGGAATAGCTGCCAGAGCTGTAATTGCCTTACCCTCTATGCCTCGTCCTTGTATTCCTGTTTTATATTTTAAGTTCAGAGCTTCTGTGTATACGATTTAGATCTGCATCAATCTAAAGAATTGTGCAAACGAGGACCAAAGCAGTGTCACGGATTGGCAGAAAAAACATCAATGAAGCTAATATTTTCCTTTCAGATACACAACCTGAAATTTAGCCCTTTTGTTCACGCTCTGTGAATTGTGCAAGGTTAGCTTGGCATGCTTATTATTGGAGGAAAGGTCAAACCAATTAGCCCTCCCATTGAACTTGCCATTGAAAGTTATTGATATCTCACTTCAGACTTGACAGAGTTCAAATTCATCAGGAGTGGCTCTACACGCTGCTAAAGTGTGAACGCTCAGACGCTTTTACTTGGTTGCAATAAAAAGGATAAAAAGGCTTGTTATCGAGTGAAAAGAAATCCCTTTTTGCATCATTAAACCTGCACAAAAGCCGTAATCATCTTTGTTTAGATAAGCATATCATTATGCCCTACTGAGTGCTAAGTGGTATTTAAAGGTTCATAAATTCAATTAGACAATATGTAATGCTGCCCCTAGACCACGTTAGTGCAGTGACGCAAGAGATCCGGGGTACGGTCTCGTCAACCGTTTGAAAGAATTATCACTCAGGATTTACATTTATATTGTCATTTTAATAGTTCGACCTTCCTCCACCGGTAGGCGCTTCTGATGCTTTGTCCCGGCTCATACCCCCTCCTTCACGTCTGCTTCCCATTTGTCATTGTACGTAGAGAGGAAGAAATGTCTCCTCGGCCTCAGTCTGTCATTAGCGCGGTCCCGTTAGCCTGGTGCTAATGCACAGTTTAGCAGCCACCGTGGAAAATGCTAAAGAGGTCCTGACAACTCCTGGGGGTTGGCCAAGTGTGGGCCAAGGGTTTCTGTGTGTGCGAGTGCACACTCACATTAGCGTTAGATGGGGGAGTAGAAGGGGGTCCCAGTGGTTGTTTGCCTGTTTTCCATCAAGAGCCCTCATCTCCTTTATCCCCTTTGTGGTAGAGTCCCTCCTCGGGCAGTTCCCTCTAAGGGGGTTCTAAAAAGAGCAGCTGCCTGGGATTGAGTGCCATTTCCTCCTGCTGTCACCGGCACACTGGCAACCCTTAGTCCTCATGTCCCCTTCCACCGCAAACCCCCTATTAATATGCATATGAACTTGTTTCTCTTAGTTCTGAACTCCAGTGACAAAGTGGGAAAGCATATGTTTGAAATATTCATGATCGCACACAGTAATTAAGCGATGGAGAAGGGAACTCTATGAGGGAGAGTCACTACCCCACTACTGGAGTTAAAAATGGCCTTTTTTTTCCAAAGCAATAAAAAGCATGTTGTGCACTGCTTTCTCTGTAATTCTTCGAAGAATTTTCCTAGTGTGTGTGCAGTTGTGCAACATGGAGCCATTTACAATATGAGAGTTAATGAGGCTTAAAGAAGCGCAGAGCGTCAAGTCCACTTAAGAACCAAAGATGAGCCACACTGTGGCAGAACGGCTGGTTTTCTCAATATGTTGTGCGTTGTGTGATCATTTTCATTATTTTTAAATATTTTACCATATTACTGGAACAGCAGATTATTTTTAAACCATTTAAGCGATGGAAGCCACATACTGGTGAGAAAATAAGAATAGGTTGAGTTTATGATTTATTACCGTCTTCTAACAAAAAAGCTATTTATTTTTATTGTTATTATTACTTCATTATTCATGCATTTGTCCTGGGCTATTTGAGAAATAAAATATGCAATGATCAACCAGCTATTACATTTTAAATGATTGATTAGTTTGACCAAAAAGAAAAAGAAGAGAAGAGAAGAAAATACAGTTGAAACATTTTGAGGGACTACATTTTAGATATTGTAATTTTTATATTTTTGCAAAATGGGATTTTCAGTGAAATCTGATTTTTAAGCTTGCTGCAGAACATTCACAGATTCAGCCAGAAGAATCAGAGGACAGCGAGGTGACGACTCTTCACAGCCACCAGAGAGATGGGAAAAGAGCGAGAGGTAGGAGAGAAAAAAGAGAGAGAGGAGGAGGGGGGATGTTACAGAATCTGAGAGGGAGGACGAGGGAGAGTGGGCTGTGATATGGTTGCCGAGATTTGACAGCCAGGTAGATTGTATTTGACATAAAGCCCAGAGATGAAAGAATAGCGGACAGCTGGCCCACTGCACTCAACTCACTCCATGCAGTTGCACTCACCTCACCATGCAGCTTGCCCCCCCCCCCCCCCCCCCCCCCCCCTTCTGCTTTCACTCACATCCTCCTGTTTACGCTCTCCTGACGGCCCTTTTCCACCAAAGGGCTCATCTTCCTGCGTTCCCCTGGCCCTGCCCAGGCCCCAACAGGCCCATCTGAGGAGCGGCGTCCAGCCTTCATCTCCCTCCTCTGCCGCATCTCCACGTTTTCCTACTCCACTCTGTGCCTGTCATCTTGCAGCCCATTCAGTGCCACACTGCCTTGTTTTGTCAATAACCATTTATTTGTTGCTGGAATGGCAGCAGCCATTACATCTGACCTCCCTGTTTCATCAATTATGGATAGATTATTGGATGTGAACATCTGCAACAGCTTGCTGTTGGACTCACCTCCTGGCAGGGATTAGATAAAGTATTAAACTGTTGTTTATTGTCAGGCCAAAACTCTACTGAGAATTTTTTACAACCCCAGGGCAAAAAAATAACTTCCATCAACAAGACACCTTAAATAGTTGAGCAGTTCTGCTGAGGCCCCTCATGGTAAGATGTAGGTCATTCATTATTTACACTTATTACTGCTTGTTATAACACCCAGGGTCAAAGCTATGGCCAGATTGGCCTTAGTCATTGTTTATCACTTAACACACACACACACACACACACACACACACACACACACACACACACACACACACACACACACACACACACACACACACACACACACACACACACACACACACACACACACACGCACACACACGTACAAACATGAGCAACAATCTACTGGGACAAGTCTCTCTGCTATGCATAGAGAAGTAGTTGTTGCTAAACCACTAATGATTGAGAGAACAAGCTCAGACCACACACACACCTACTCAACACACACACACACAAACACACATGCACACGAGGTATCAGGGGGCAGAAAGATATTTAAAAACACATTTAAGTTATTTATTTTTTAACATGCCAAATAAAATGTTTAACACATGAATTATAGATTTTAAATGGATATCTTCTGGCTGACTATGCAACACTGGCCCAGTATTTACGTAATACAAGGAGGGAAATAGGGTGTAGTAGTGCTAAATTAGGATTAGTGTGATGCATGACCTGAGGCAGTGGTTGTTTATCCGTTCCTTCCGGTATGGTCAGGGCAGAATCTCAGTTTTACCCTGTGATTCTTCACACTATGTTGGACCTTCTCTTTCTGTTGAGTCATATTAAAGGATAATCTTTCAAAGATTACTTGCAGTTAAACTGAGGAGATGTACGGTGGATGATATAAGACAAGAAGATAGAGGGGGGGGGCTGGATCCTATCCTAGCTGACATTCGGCGAGAGGCAGGTTACACCCTAGGCAAACCAAAGCCTATGTAACCAAACCTTACATCCCAAAACAAAAAAACAACTAAAGGATGAAATATTATTTAAAAGAAACATTATAAGGAAAATGAAAGTCAAAAGAGGATAAAGACAAACAGTAGTAGTAGTAACGAGCAGTAACGAGATAAAAGCAAGAAAGAAGAACAGTAAATATCAAAGATTGCGTCCCACAAGACAACTGAATGCTTCAAAACAGAAGACGAAGAGGAAAAAAAAAAGGAGAGGGGATTAAACAAAAAAGTAACTATTTTAAGAGTAAGACCTCTCACAGGAATTCTTAACATAAGAATTGTGTCATTCAAATCCATTTTCTTTTATTTTGGCCCAAACCGCTGCTTCTTCATTCACACCATGGCCATTAAGAGAACCAAGGTCAGGCCTAAACATTCAAGTCAACTCAACCAAGAGGCTAAAATATAAAAATTTTAAGTTAGTTTTTCATAAATAACTGCGTTTTCTTTAAGTTGAGGTGAGATCTATCACATTCTTTCAGTGGTTAGACTGAAAGAATTATTAATATTGTTAATATAATAATAATAAATATAATATAATTGAATGAATTGGAAAAAGATTTGAAAAGTAATTATTAGTAAATACCTTAAGGCATGAGGTAAATACCTTAATGCAAATTACATAAGATCATACAATCACAGTTATGTTAACTTGAATAGAAAAAAGGTATGATTAATTTACTGATCACAATTAGGTTCAATATATTAAACAGTTATATTAAATATATTAAATATTACTAACACAACTATGGTATCCCAAAACATTTTACCATTTCATTGATGTAATTAAATTCCCTTGTTTTAATGGTCAAATATGTAACTATTGTGTTATTCCGACTTAAAAAGTCAGGTAACGCAGACGAAATCCATGTTTCGTTTACTGAACACAATTATGCTGCATCTACTAAGCACGGCTATGTTGAACTTTTTAAAGAAAATTATGCAATTGCAATATCTTTTAATATTACATTAATGCAACTAACTTCCCTCGTTTAAATGGTCAAAAAAAGCAACTATTACGTTCTTCTAACATAAAAAAAAGTCACGCAATTCAATTACATCCATTTGTACTTTCCACACATTCTAAGTCAAACAGCTTGGTTTTATTAGAATTATTTAAATACACAAACATATCTGTATTTTATTTATTTATTCTGCTTCTTTTAAACATATAAATAGCATTTATTTAACGTAACATTGACATAATCTATAAAAGCATAACATATGCATGAACTACAGCCATAACAGGCATTTCCTCCCCAAAACCCACCATTGTCATATATTGTTTCCGCCAGTTTTTTCCTGGCTGCTTAGCATCCCCACACCATAGTGAAGAGGAGGTCTCTGCTCTGTCTTTTTAGTTCCCTGTCAAAGCCTCTCACAATTCACCTTCAAGGCATCTGCTCAGCTGTCAACCTCACTTGTCATATAGACACTTAGCATTCACATTGTTCCTGGAAAAATGAAGATATGTATTTCCGCAGAGTCCCCCAAAACAACGGCATGTAACCCTGGCATTTTGGTTAATATCTTTAGGTGGTGATGTAACCTCTGTCAAACGGGAACTGTATTTTCCTTTGCAGGCTTTGAACAAAGAGCGTGAAAACCTCCTGTGTGCTAGAGAGCGAGTGTGGCACTGTGCATCAAAATATAAGTGCAGGTTGAAAGGCACAAAATAAGGTCAGTGTCACCGCACTGCATTATTAATACCCCACTGTTTATCTCCTTGCCCATTGAATCTGTGCACAACAAAATGATGCCTCCTCCTGAAATATTTATGCAATTTCCCAGCTTTACATGTAGAAATAGCATCGAAAAACTATGTGTTACACACTGGCATCAGGTTGCTTAATGGCGTGTCGCCTGGTAACGCAAACTGTCAAACACAGGAAAACACTAGTCATCAGACTGTAAACTGCATGTCAGGTGGGCATGGTACTGTTGTTGGAGGAAAGCCCACTTTGAATTCCCATATCTGGGAACATTCATTCATTTCTCTTTCTCAAAATATTAATATTATTTATTATAACAAATATTATCAATTTTCTATAATATACTATAGTACATTCAATATATGCAGTACAATCATTTCTCATGTTACAGGTTTATGTAGTTTTGAAGTAATGACATGTTGCTTGTTATTACCAGGTTATTATCATACCTCCATGTATAAGATAGATGGATAGATACATAGTCTAAAACTCCAGTTTTTCAGCATTTCAGACACAACACATATGGGAACCTTGTGAAAAAGCATTATCAGGAGAATAAAGGGTGGGACTAAATAGGCTATTTGTCTATTTGACCACCCAATCAAACAAATGCACAAATTATTAGAGTTTGAATCATTGTAGAAATGTTGCGCCTCATACTAATCTTTGTTAAGACATTGACATACAGGTAGCAAATAACCCTTCATCACTATAAAACCACAGCCAATTCTTTGCCTTTTGTCTTTTGTCTCTTTCATGTTAAAACTGCTTACTAATTAAGCCAAATGCCACTGCATCCAGAGTGCATATCTCCACACACACAATCACAAAGAAAAGAGAGAGAGAGAGAGAGCGAGAGAGAGAGAGAGAGAGAGAGAGAGAGAGAGAGAGAGAGAGAGAGAGAGAGAGATCTCTCTAATGATCAACATGCACCAGCGTCTTTATTATCCCAGCCATCCAGCCCGTGTCTCTACAGCAGGCTCGTGCTGTTTAAGTGATTGTAAATCATCCCACAGTAATGGCTGAGATTAGCATACTATCAAAAAGCTTTCTTCATGCATGATGCGGTAACATCTCAGGGCCCTAAGTGTTTTATGGTGAGTGAGACCGTATCACCCGCTGTCATTAACAATCTAGTAGCGGCCAGGCATGCAGCTGTACTGGAGCTGCTGCTGTTAGTGTTACCAGATGCGGGAGGAAGATGCAGCCTTGGACTGTAGCCCATTATGGGCGCTGCCTGTCAGGAGCCATTAGGCACATGCTTCTTGATTAATGCTCTAAGTGATGGTGTGAGCACTACTCAGAGACCAGCAGTGGGAAAGAGTGGAAAGAAAAGGTTATTCCTTCACAAAGGAATGCCTAAATGAGCGGTGTAGTGTCAGCGATCATCATGAATATGGTCTAATATCGCCAAAGCCGTCGGCGCGGTTTGCATTTTGACGGGTTCTTTTCAGCAAAAAAGTGATTTTAGGCTTTGATTTCCTCTCACTGTTTTTGAAGGGATCCTACCAAGGGAGAGGATCTCAGGGTGTCCCCCACCCACCTCCCCCAAACTTGCACTGCTTGCTATTGTGACCCATGAATTATTGATTAACCTTGGTAATAGAAAAGATATAACTGTGGCACACTTTGACCTGCCTCTTCCGAGGTGGATAAGTGTTGTTTCCAAATAGATATGCATATGCACGCAGATCATTACATAAGATTTATTTAAAATAGGATCAATTTTAGTACCTGTTTGCTCTCTTTATCCAATATATTCAATAATTCAATGTTTTATAATTGTTTAAAATACAGTTTTGGTTTAAATGTCTTTTAGCAGCAGGTTTCACTATCCTGGTGGATCACCATCTAATGAAATTATCTTTTGTGACAAAAAACAGAATAACATGTACTGAACTTAGAAATATGTGATGACAAAGTGTTTGTCTGATGTCTGCGCTTAGAATTTTCATTTGGGCTACCATTCCTGTGTAACAAGTTATTCTCTGGAGCAACAAGACCCATGTGTTCTCCTGACATGTTCAAATGAATCCATCTGCTCAGGTCGTGTTCCTGTGATGATCTCACCTTCCACAGCGGATCGATAAATGAAACGCTATGTTTAAACTGAATCAAATTTTCCACTTGTAGGGTTGGGCTTTCA
Source organism: Lophius americanus (assembly GCA_037951165.1). Lineage (NCBI taxonomy): Eukaryota > Metazoa > Chordata > Actinopteri > Lophiiformes > Lophiidae > Lophius > Lophius americanus. Next base: position 4,595,762 of record JBBDHG010000091.1, read on the forward strand.
TCCGCGACAAGCCCCTACAGTCTTCACTCTTAGCTTAACCGTATATACAATTAAACGCCCCAGTAACCTGCGCATTTTCATTAGATTGGACCTGCAGGGATGGAGCCGCACGTTTACCCTCACCCAAACCCAAAAGAGATGGCCAGCCTCAGTAATTGCATGGTGCTGTGTTTACATTTATTCATGAAACAGAGGACCGCCTTTTCATCCCAGTTTCCACCTGTCACCCATCCATTTGCCACGTCAGGAGAGAACGCCTCTCTTTCCTCCACCACATCCCATCAAACTTGGAGCTACAATCACTAATCAGTCCCTCCCCTCACGAAGCATCGCCACCTACTTGTCCCTACCGATTTTTGATTCTCACATCCTGAGCAAATGATTATGTTTCCATGCATTTGGTTCCACCAAAATGTATGTGCACTCAGCCACATCCTTTATTGATTACTTCTAGTGCAAACAGTAGGCAGATTGTGATATACATAATTGTACAGTTGTCGGGGGAGGTGTAGCGGTGATAACCAGCATCTTATTTCCCCTCTCTGATGGATATATGACATACCCTGGAAGTGATCACATTCTCCTTATGTAAGGAGAGATAAATATATCATTTGAGCAGCTTTAACAATGTGAAACAATATCTACACTGAGCTGACAATGATAATGGTGTGTTGATATCCTCAGCATATGATGTGGTACAAAGTCAAAACTGGAGCCGTAAAATTTCAGTGTGTTAAAAATTCTGAGTTGAATTTGTCTCCTGCAAATGTAATTGAAAAACTTTTAGATTAATGGGGTCAAATTACATCAGATTTTAATCATCATCGAACACTGCAGACGTATAAATAAGCTCCACCCACACAAAAAGCAAAAGTGGTAAATGTTGAGGACTCACCCTGAACAGGGGGTCTGAGAGCCACATTTGAAAACCAGACTATAGAAGAAGTTGCAATTTCTTAATTATATCCCCGAAAAGTCAGTGATTTCTTCGCCGCATTAGCTGCAGACCCTTCGTGTTAGCGCAATAACTCAAAAACCCCTCCATGTGTATACAGTATATGCGCATTTGGACGAAATCAGACAATGGATTGAGAAATTAGGGATGAAGCCCCCTCTAGTGTTGGAAATATACCAACAACCAATATTTCTTACAATCAATCCAGTTCTATCTCGCACTGAGGTCTTTGATTGTACAAAATTTGAAAATGATCCAAGAAATAGATTTTGAGTTATCACGTTAGCACTGTGCGCACAGACGTAGCAATGATGATGCTGTTAACTTTTTGATTCAAACACAAGTGTATTGTCAATTTTACACTAACCTGTGTGGATTTGTGATATGTGTATATTCACACACACACACATACACTTTATATACATCCTTTCGAAGTGTTGAGTTTAACTCTATAGGTGTTGAATAACACTGTTGTTTTTGCTGTGCATCAATTAGCTCTATGAGACACAACAGCATTTTCTGGGGCTCTTGAACACATCCCTAATCCTTCGAACTATCGTACATTAAGAAAGGAAAAGGACAAGCAAAAAGGAAAAGGAAAAGGAAAAGGACTCGAGTAGAACGAGGTGCCTTGTACTTATTATAAACACATGTTGGGCTAATTATTTTCCTGAATGCTTCTAACCACGATAAAGTGGCTGCACATTGTTGGAACAAAAGCGGTCTTACCAAGCCAGAAATACCCTCACAGTGCGTCTTAAATTACATTTTCAGAGGCACGGAAGAGATAAAAACCCTAATCATCGATAGAGTAAACATTGTTCTGTTAAGAAAAACAAAAAGACATCGTCTTGGAGTTTGCATTAAAAGCAAACAGTGGCTGCTGCAATTGCCTGACCTGTGACACAGAGGTGATGAAATGTTGCAGCAGAATCTCAGCAGAGCCCCGTCTCTCTCGTGATAATAGATTCAGACGCACAAATGGTAGAACCACAGCTGTGTAATAACTCTATCAAACTCACGTACACTGTGTTTTCACAAGGTTAGGTACACACAGAGACACCCTCTGGAATTTCACATTTTGCACCCCCTCATCCATTCCAAAAAAATAATTCTGTGTGGTGAAGGTTACCCCACTGTTTGTGCTTGTTGGGTAATCATACAGCATTTCCAAGGTAAACCTTCCCTTCCCTCTGTAGCCCCCACATTACAAAAGCATCCACTTACATAGATTTATACATGGAGACATCGACACCAGTTGGGAGTTTGGCAGGAGCAAGAAGGGAACTGAAGTGGGGACCCAAACAGAATCCATATTTAATAGCGTGTTCCCATTTGGACATGTGCTCTTTCAAGTCCGCGTGAAAGAAGCTGCAGAGACAATGCTCTCGACCGAGGCATTGTAGCATCAGAGGTGAGCTGGTAGGCTTTTAAAAGTAAATGTGGATGTGTGGTGGAATTCTGCTGATTATATTAGGAATGATTGATGGGCACACAGAGGCTGCACGGACCAACATTTCACTGCGCCTGCGCTCTAGTAAGCTAAGTGGATATAACATGATCATTGATCCGAACTTATTCAGGAAGCCTTGATATTGTCGACTTTGTCATTATTCTAAAGGATTTCAGGCTTATTAAAACAGGTGTTTTTTGTATTATTTTTATCTTGGGGGGTATATTATTTTAGGTGAAATGTGCTACTCACAACAAGAAAGGTACTCGGAGAGCTAAGAACTCCAGAAAAGCCAGATGTCAACTCATCCCGGTGATATGCAAATGTGAACATACAAATTTCTGACAAAATGTACATCCTGTTGATGTTTAACATCAACACAATTCATGTTTGGTTGTTTGTAGTAGCATAATTTGTATGAAATTAAATTGCATGAAATTTGCATGACAGCGACTGAGGCTTCTTTTATGGACATTCTGGGCTCAGATAAGGTGCGTAGCCAGGGCATTTGAACGGGAGCTGCCCCTGCTTCGACTCAAAAACAAACAAGCCAGTTGAGGTGTTCTGGGTATCTGATCAGGATGCCTCTAAGCATCTCCCTTTAGAGGTTTTCAGATTATGCCTCTCATCTGACCCGGGAATGCCTTGGAACTCACTGAGATGAGCTGGAGATTGCTGCTGGGGAGGGGGATGTCTGAAACACCTTTCTTGGCCCAGGACACGCTGAAGAAAATAGAATAGAAGTCCCTCTCATCTAGAAACATGACATCACACAGGTTTTAAAAGGACTTATTTATAAAAATGGAACACATGTAATGAACTGTTAAATGATTTCCCAATGTTTATTTTATGAATATCTTTCATTGGGTGACTTATTATTAAACCTCCATTTGTTGTACTTCAAGCAGTCATTTGAAGTTTTCTGTTGCAGTAAAGAAATTTTATCATATTATTTCAAATTTGGGGCAAGCCCACTTTATTTTGCCAATGTGCAAACTCTCTTTTTTTTGGTGGCTTTTGATGAGTTCAGGCACAAAAACTATATAATAATGTTTGGGAAAAAGGTAAGTGATGTGGTTAGCTTTAAACAGCACATCAACTATGTAGTTAGAATTCTGAATAGTTGGGTGAAATGTGTTTTCTTCTATTTAAGATGCAATATAACACTCCAATGTCCACCCATTCACTTTTTCCCTCAATAAATAACATTGTGTTGTGCAGTTGCTCTGAGTGTCTCATCGATACAAATGTAACAAGATTTTTTTAAATTTCTCAATTTATTTTATCAGAAGTCTCCTTGAGATAAATAATTTTATAGCTGAAGGATTGGAGGCTAGCAGGCAGGACTGGAGGCTGGAGGTTATTGGTTTTGTTATGGAGGATAGTTTTTTGTCATTTGCTCATTCGGAAAGTGTTTTATCAATTTTAATGTATTCGCCAAAGTATTATAACTGGTATAATAATCCAAACTATGAAAATATTACCAAAGCTTCAACAAAGGACACCTGAAGAACACACACCTTTGCAAAGCAAATTAAAAATAGACACATAGACAAACTAACGGCACGGATTAAAGTACTGGCACCACCAAAACAACGACCTAACCATCCTTTTCATTCCACTTATCTGGGGTTCTGTCAAATTGGCAGCAGGCCAAGCAGATTGTTCCAGTCATATTTCTCCCCAGATACATTCTCCAGCTCATCCTGGGGTATCTTGAGGTGTTTCCAGGCTAGATGAGATATGTAATCCATCCAGCGAGTTTTGGACCTACCCTGTGGTCTCTCTCCTGGGCTCTTATTCGAGGTCCTTCCAGATTGTTTCTATAGGCTATTGACCTATAGAGATTGCCATAATCTCTATAGGTCACTAGCCAGAGTTCATGATCATAGGCGAGGGTTGGACTGTAAAAATACTGTTAAACAGTGAGCTTTGCGGTATGAGTCTGATCTCTCTTCACCACCAAGGACCGATACAACGTATGCATTACTGCTGACGCCAAACTTAAAAACCCTATCCATTCCACAGTCCATTGTCCCATCACTCAGGCTCAAGACCCCAAAAAAGTTACACTTCTTTGGTTCGGGGAGCAACACACCCCCAACCTGGAGGGATCCATCCAGTTTTTTCCAGCATAGAACCATGGCCTCATATTTAAAGGTGCTAACTCTCATACCGGCCGCTTCACACAGCTGCAGACCACGTCAGTGCGTACTAATTATTACAGACTGATGATGCCAATAGAATCTTATTGACACTCCCTGATACCATTGCCTCTTGGGAGCTTCTTGACGATATCAATGACCTCTGCCGGTGATATTGATTGACTCATCCTCCTCTCATCAACGTACCTATTACCTACTTATCTATCTAAAGGAGTATTTTATCACTGGAGGGAGGTAGTCAGAATAATGTTTGGTGTATGCTGTATAAGAACACAAATACTTCTTCCGAAATTGTATGACTAAAGAAAATAAGACAATGTTCTGTGGCATTCTCTTTTGCTCAAAGGGAAATTAACAACAGCACCAGGAATGCAATGTGCCCCACTGGACTGATAGACCCTCCGGATGGTGGGTCACGTACATGGTGAATAATAATAATTATAAGTCCTTCATTTGTTACATACAGCCATTACATCATAGTGAAATTCATTCTCTGCGGTTGACCCATCCCTGGTGGAGCAGCGGGCGGCCCACGGGGGGCAGCTGAGGGGCTAGGGCGTCAGGGTCCTGCTCAGGGACCCCATGACATGTGGACCCTGGTGGGACTTGAGCTGGCCACCTTCTGATCTTCCGATTTGGAGATTGCTGCTCTACCCACTGAGCTACAGCCCCCCAGTGGTGAAGTGGTCGACGATCGGTTTGGGCTGTTCTTTTTAAAACTATGGCAACCAACAAGTAAGAATCTTATATGACTGCTAAACATCCCATTAAATTTTGACCTGACAGATCTCTCAAAATAGATTTGAAAACATTTTAAGCAGTGAACAGGGGGTGGGATCAGCAACTCCTCGTTTAACAGTTTGATGATAGTTATTAGAGCCTTCGTCTTTGCAATGGTGGGATTATTCCTGCACTTGAAATTGATTATTTGTACATACAGCCCACATTGTAATGACAAAAAGCTGATTGAAAAGTAACCCTTTTAGATCATGTCGATCCAGCTTTGGATATTTAACCAAGTAAAAAAGCCTACCCAGATGTCTCATGACTTTGTGTCTATGTAGTATTATTTTAATGGGAAGTTCCATCATTTTGGTCTGTGTTCCTTTTCCCTCTCTGTGTCTGTCCTGTGATGCTGTTCTCCTCTTGTGTGATTGTTCATTATGTTCACCTGTGTTTCCCCTCCAGCTGTGTCTCATTGTCTCGTTAAATCAGTGTATATAGTCTGTCCTCACTTTTCCTCCGTTGCCAGTTCGTTGTCTGATGTTCTCCCCGTGTCTTCAGGTGTCCCAGCCTTTTCCCAGTGTTTTTTGAAGTAAGTTTTTTCCTAGTGTTTTTGTTATTTCTGTTTGCTCTCTTGTTTCTCCTCTTGCATTCATTTGGATTAAAATAAATATTTTAACCGCACCTGCTCTGCCCCGCTGTCCTGTGTCTGCACCTTGGTCCAAGTCTTGCCCCAACGAAAGTTCTTAAGAGGCCAGAATGGACCCAGCGGATGCATTTATGACAAATCAGCTGGAGGGGAAACACAGTGGAACATAATGAATATTCACACAAGAGGAGAAAAGAATCACAGGACAGACACAGAGAGGGAAAAGGAACACAGACAAAAATGACGGAACTTCACAATAAAATAACACTACATAAACACAAAGTCATGACAAGATATTAGAGATTTTGATTAATCTGCAGTGCACAGAAACTTCTCTCGCTATCTCCTTATTTTCACTTTTTGGTTTGCTTCATTTGCCTTCATTCACTTCATTTCTTATCCTTGATTGTCTACCCACACTACCTTTCTGACCTGCTCTGTGTCATCTAGGCTGCACGTAATTATCCAGCCATCAAAGCCACACTGCCATGCTAATCAGCCTATCAAGGGTTAAAGGGACACACTTCTATGCAGCGGTAGCCTGCACACATATCTTGCCCCTACGCACCTCGGCAGTCTTTGCTAATGACTTGTAGCCAACAAATTCCTAAGACTCTCAGGTGGCTTCCTCCAACCAGGCTCTGTGCGATGATGAAAAGCCTGAGATAAAATAAACTGACAGTTGCAACTCATTGCGCCGAGCAGGCAGCACCCTGGCAGCAGCTGAGACCCCGGGAGCCCAGCACTTCTGCTCTTTTTATTTTCATCCTTTCCTCCATCACCCCCTCCATACTCATCTGCCCTCCTCCTGCGTGTGTTAATGTGTGCGCATGGGTGTTAGACTGCAAGTGTGGACATTTGTTGTTGCTGCTGGCTGATTGCACTTGTGCGTATATGTGTGTGTTTGTTTGTGAGCATCTACAAGTGAAAATGTTTGGGTGGATGGGTGTGCTCTACAGACAGGGTGCAGGGTAAATACTAGGAAGGGAATCTGGATAAGCCTGCCACTGTTCCCTAATTAAAGCCAATTCCTACCTCTTTTATTTCAGTCCATTAAGCAAAAAAGTGTGACCACCCCTCTCTCGCTTCCACACATGACTTACTCTAATCAATACACACCCACTGGCTGCCTCAGTGGGTGCCTCAAATGAATAGATTACAGTGCAACATTATATCTAATTGAATTTTGCAGAAGGCGTCATGCAGAGAACTGTTGCAGCTTTTCAGATTTGCTTTTAAGGTTCAAACAAATGGATTTTTGCAACAAAAAAAAAAAAGAGGCTACATTTAAAAAAAGATAGTTAGCTTTGGGGATGTTGTAAGGCTTTAGGTCAAATCAAATGAAGATCAGATTCAGTACCATAATGAAACACGGAAGAATCATTTATTACTTATTTATTCCTGATTTATTGGAACAGTTTTACTTTGTGATATCTGAACAGTTCTCCACATCTAAGCGTCCAAGGAACAGTTCAAGCACCTAGCTATCCACTTTGCTCAGCAACACAAAGGTTCACATTAGCACATCAAGCCCCGGGAGAGAGGCTCCTCGCGGCTGGTGGCTGTGGGGGGTTCACGCAGGGATGGGGGAGGCTGGCAGATGGTTCAGTGGTATGTCTGATGGACTAACTGAGGGTTTGGCTGCATAGTGCTGACTTTTTAATTCTTCTGTTGAATATACGGTCACAATATCTACAGGAGTCCATTCATAAGATCTTTAGATCTGTTCTGACACCAGTGTTTATTTCAAATTCAAATTGCATTTAAAACATGTTCATTTTTCAAGTTTAATCTGTAATTGACAGTATTTTAAAATTGAACCCTTCTCAATGTAAAAATTCAAAATCTATTTATGGTGCAAGACTATTATTATAATACCAACCTATCTGAGATAAAGTGTGTACGCAGTTGGATTTCCCATCTTTGATGTCAAAAACAGTGACTGACTGCGAAACATTTTCCTGTCCTCTGAATTAAAAACTGTTGCATCACCACTAGTTTCTAAACTGCCACCAAAATGGGGCCTACTGTGGTGAGTTAACATGTTTTTCTTCTGTCGGAATCTGTTTCCTCCCGGTGTTTGAGCTTCCACCTCACCGGTGAATTTCCTTAAGGGGTCAGTCAATGCGGACCTGGTGCAACTTTGTTCCATCCCTCAATTCTATGTCCATGTAATATAAGTAGTGGGGTGTGTGGGTCAGTCCACCTCAGAGACAGCAGCAGAGGTAGGAAAGGGGGTGAATATGAAATCAGTATAATCAAAAGGGGAAAAGCAGGACAGCGATACAATGTTTTGACGGTGTAGTGTATTCTGTCCAGGAATAGAATACCCACAGACATTTAATTTCTACTCCTGTTTGAGACTCTCAGCCTTGCTAGGTGAACTTTGTACGTGTTAAGACCTTAAAATAAGTTTACTTTTCCGCTATACAGAGGAACAGAAGGGCCTGAATGCTATACAGAGGAGTTTTTCTGGATTCTAATTCGTCAACATAGATTTATGACCATAGCTCTATCGCCCCCTGTTGGCTTGGCGTACTTAAGCCAATGGAGGCTACTTTCCGAAAAAAGAGAAGAAAAACTTTGTTTTTAAAAGTCCTCATGTGGGTGTGGACTTAGCCTCAGTCTGCCTGCATTTTCATTCTCTGCCAGTTGGTGATGTCTCATCAGCCATCCTTACAAGTGTATTCCAGTTTTACCTTCAAACCTCAAGTATACGAATCACAGTTTTGACCCTGCCTGTTTTTTTTATGATAACTTGTTCCTTCTTCCTGAATTTTGTCTATGAAGATTAAAATTTTTGCACACACTGTTATTTTCTGCGTTTGGGTCCTGTTTTTGTGCTGCAAATGAAACAAAAGGAAACATTTTTTTGTTAATTTTCTAAAAAAAAAAATCTCGAAATTAAACCAAAAACCAAAGCAAAATAAAATATAAAAAAATAACTATTGAATTTTTATTTACAATCTACTTTATCTTTGCATTTTGTCATTTCACAATACTAGGCAGTACGGACGAATTACTGTTAGCATCATTTTATCACCTTGAAAGAGAATACATGAAATCTTTTTAATTAGATGTTGGCAGTTGCCAGTAAAATCCCGTGGATATTGGAGCTACATCTTTCTTTTCTAATTGATTTGTTCACCTCTCCCAGTGAGCTTCTGTGTAACAATATCTTGCACGTCTTCAGTGACCACTGCGGATGTTCCCATGCCAATTACCAGGATGGCTCAAAGCAGGTGCCAAGGCAAATATTTAGTTAATTATCAATATTTAATAGCGTCTCTGCACCGGCCTGTTTCCTAAGGTCCAGCTGATGCTATTAAATTTCACCCCATAGATACACAGTTATGACACATAATAACTACCTGAATATAAAAGAGATTAATAATTTAAACCGAGCCAACAAATTAGGACCATCATTTAAAAAATAGGCTTGAAACCATTTTGCATAAAACCAGCCCGGTTCAAGGTAATGCCAAGGCTCTCCTGATAAAGAATTACAGCATTAATTCAGCAAAGTGAACTTATTGCTCCTACTCCTTCTCAGAGATCCCTGGAGCATTTGGAGTAAAGGAATGAAATGATAGCATTCATGGGCACAGAGGCGCTTATTTCCATTTCCCCCCATCAAACCTACCACGGCTGGGTGTTGTTGTGAAGAGGGGGAGGTTTCCATCCTTTTCTCCTTGTGGTACAATTGCTTAAGTCTCTTTGAATAGCATGTTTTTATTTTGAGGGCTCCCTCCTCCGAGGAGCAGTGGTGACTCGAGATGCAGTGTGTGCACACAAACACACTGTGACCTCTCTGGGTCATTGCTGGAATTACATGGACACATTCACTTGGGATGCAGTTATCTTGACCAGTGTCTTAATTGACAATCCAAGGTGGGCCAAATAAATATGTCAACAGGCTTTATTTTGTCTTCTCAGTTAAGATGACCTCAGGTGAGAGTGTTAGATCGGACATAAATGTGTAACGCTGACACCATTTGATACAGCAGATTGTACTGTAGTGCGTAACGAGAACAAAGACAGACATAAAAACTGGTTACTTTTATGTGTTTATCGTCTTGTAAAATTGCCTTGGGAGATTGTTTAGACATTTTCAACATTAAAGTGCATTTTCAGATATCTTATAAGAATAAGTGGGGAAAGATCCCCACTGAGCACACACTTGAGTTTCTGCAGACAGAGCTGCAGTGCCTTGTGCGGCAGACCCTTTAATGGAGCGTGTTGCTTGAGGCACCGTTGCTTGCTTGTGTGATATTACCGTTTACCTACTGTTATGAATTTTATTTGATTTAGGATGAAAAGATCAGAAAAAAGTGTTCCCTGGCAGACATCTTAACCCCGGGTTTTTTTTTTCATCCTCCTTCCACATTCTAAATTTGGACATGCCAGAAGACTTGAGAGTGTTTCATACTCACGCACCTCCGTGTGCCTTATGGGATTTCACCTGCTTATGAGGAGGCAGGAATTGGCCTTATGAAAAGGAGAAAGTCTACATCAATTCCCACAGGATATGCATACAGACGGTAAAAGACATCAATCTCTCATACCTTACACCTTGGATCGTTGTTGATAAGAAAATACTTTGTCAAATGTGAGATGAACGGAGTAAAATGCAGAAGCTCAATGTGGATTGCATTTTTTAATGCCGAGACTACTGATTTTTCAAAGCAGTTATGATGGGAACAACTGCAATCTTTAGGCATAAATATGAATATTCAACAATATTCTCTTTAGACTAGGACCTTCAGAATGTAGTGTCTGTGATGCTGTTAAGAATGAACCTAATTTCAATCAGGAGACACAGAACAAAGTAAAGATTGATGTTTATTCCAACAGATGATATGTGATAATCACTCAGAAAGCCTGTTACTCAGACTCTTCATGGAGTGATCCAAGGGTATCTCCCCTCAGCAGCTGCAGGTGTAACCCCTTCGAAGTCTGGTGCTATTGGCTGATGACTCTGCTGAGACTGATGAGTGATGAAGTTGAAGGATCGGTGGGGTCTGGGTGGACGTTACCTAGGGAAGAGATGGTACCAGGAGGAACTTTGGAAGAAGGCAAGTTGGTGGAGGCTGTGGGATGTTTTGGGCAGGGTTCTGACGAGAAACCTGTAGTCCTACCATTCATGTGGGCGTTAATTTTGCACATTTCACCTACATAAACATTGTTGCAGACCACGTCGACCCCTTTTTTTCAGCTGGACGTACCCTGCCATACTGCCAAACTAGTTCAGGAAGAGTTTGAAGAACACAACAACGAGTTCAAAGTGTTGTCCTGGCGTACAGAGTCCACAGATATCAATCCAGTGCGGGACAAACAAGTCTGATCTATAAAGGACTTAAAAGATTTGCTGGTAGAGTCTTGGTGCCACATATATGTACCACAGCCACCTTCAGAGGTCGTGTGGAGTCCACGCCTCAACCGATCAGAGCCGAGGATGTTTATTCTTCAGTGAGAGCTGGAGGTGGCATTCCATTTATCTACCAGCTAATGTTCATCTCAATAGCCAGAATGCTCACCTTTCACTGGCAGCACCATCTGCTTCTTCAGTAGGTCTCCTCATTAGTTATCGTGGTGCTGTTCAGAAAGTACTAATGCGACCATCCCCGTTTTAAATCCTAGCAAAAGTTTTTGATGTTAAATGTAGGGATCCCAGATGAGTCTGTGAGAAGATCGGAAGGTTTAAGACTTATTTTAAATGCTGCCCAGAGATCTCTAGTGTTCCGGTGAGCTTCTGTGTTTTGTTTTTTTCTTCATTTGAAGATAAATCAGCATGACAGTTTTTGTTTTTTCACGTAGAAACACAGATTTCCTCTTTCTTTGTAAATCAAAACGTATATGAAAATTGTGACTTTGTTTCATGAATGTATATCACAAAAACTAATTTTTTTTAAATTTATTAATAAAATGAAAGTAATTTTATATAAAGTTGTTGAAAAATATTTCATCAGATCTGGTCTTTAAAAAACAAAGCATGCAATAAGAGCATTCACATGTTAAATAACATTGAATTTACACATAGTAATAAAAAATAAAAAAAACTGAAAATGAACCCTGTGTGAGTTAAAAATCAAAGATAAAGCCGTAAAAGGAACTTTTCTTTACAATTTTAACATTTTGTGTCCACCATTCCTTATAGATTAATTTAGAAAAAGGTCTGTTTTAATTTTACTGTGAGTCAAGTATGTATTAACAGCTAAAGGCTAAAAGGAATTGAGTATATGATAAAATTTGAGATGCATTGTGCTCGCTATGGAGTTAAAGTTAATTGGGCACGTTTGTATTAACATTCTCCTTTAAGGCTGCTCAAATATCCAGTCTTCAACTGAATTTGCAGTCCCTGAACAGTAAATATGAGGACATTAAAAAAGACCTTCCCAAGGACATCCATCTACAGGTAAAAAGCTGTTTTGAATTTAAGTATTAAAATGAACTGTGTGTAAGACCTTAATGAGACAGGGGGAAAAAAAATACACAAGGTCATCTTTCGTAAGAACAGAAATTCCACCCCTGTGGGGCAGGAAAGACAGAACTTTTTGTTTTAGCAAACTGCCCATCAAATAAGCATTATTAACATCAGAATTCGTATGGCGTTCTGAGTCTCCTGAAGGCATGCAGCCCCATTCAAATTAGCAGCTCTGATAAATCACCATTAATTAGCTAATATAAGCCAGCAGGTGGTTCGGAGCCCAAAGACACGGTTGTCTGAATTATGTATATTACAGCAGTTCACTGATAAAAAAAAAAAAAAATGAGTAGGGGGAGAAATAGATAGGAGCCGTGGAGGGCCCTCATGCTCCAATCAAATCTTCTGCAATTCCACAATCCCACCCACAGGAATACACATTACTATGACCCCCACTCAAATCAAATAACACACAGGGCTGTGGTGTGGGTCATATTTAAACATGAAACATTATGCATGCAGAAAACAAAGTTTGCCTTGGCCCACCACTGAATAAAGAGATTCTAAAGATATTATACTGTCATTACAGAAACATAAGGCAATTATTTAAAGAACAGAAAAACACGGATTGATTGAGACACAATGACCTCAGTTCATCAAGCAGACAAGGGCAGCATACATTTTTGATCATCTTAATCGTCATACATATTTACCACACAAACTGCCTAATGTAGTGTGGCTCTGTTACCTGAGATGCTTTGCCAAGAGTGGACGTCTATATTAATTTTAATCTGGGCCTGATTAAATTGATTCCTACGGTCATCATCCACTCAGTACTGAGACGATAATGAACAAGATATCACACATTCATTAGCTCTGTGAAGCAGAGACCTCTTCACTGATGGCACTGCTTGCCTAAAGGTGATGGTGTTGATAGTGGTGCGGTGGTGGAGAGTCATGGCCTTCCCATAAGATTTGTGGGAATGATCTTTTATCAGGTTACTCAGGAGATATACATATAATCCAATAATATACTCTTCAGCCAAGTGGAGTAAATGGGATGGGAAAACTTAACTTAGATATGTCAACTGGTCCCACAGAACAAGACTGAATAAATTGGAAAAAGATTACAAGAATAGTTATTACTCAATTATTTTAAGAAACTGTCACTGAAATTTCTAATTAAGGTCTACATCATACAGTTATGATGAATTTAATAGACAAATTTAAGTTGCATTAACTTAATACACTTATGTTGCCCTTACTATGAACAGTTGTTTAATTTACCAAGCACAATTATGTAATCAAAACCATTTACTTTTACTTATTAGATTGATGCACTTAAACACCCTCGTTATTCTAAGAGATGCAACTATTTAGTTCTTTCAACACAAAAAAAGCATAAAAAAGCAAACGACATCCCTGTTTCATTCATTAAACCCAATTTTGTAATTCCAACATCTGTTACTATTTTAGGAATACAATGAAACTCCCTCCATTGAATTGTCAAATTTGACTTATTTAGTTCTTTCAATATAAAAAACGGTAACGTAATGCCAAAAACATCCCTGTCTCGTTCCTGAGTGTGTGGTCCACCACTGATAGAAAACAGTTTGTGTTTTCTTAATCAACACAACTTTAAGCTGTTCACTGCATTTCAAATAATTGACCCTTTCTTTTCCCTCGATTCACTTACCAACAGTTGAAATGTTTGACTTTTGCACAGGGGTCTTGGATAATTCAGCTGCAGACATTACATGTGAGGGTCAAACGCCTTCCTAACAAATACGTCTGTAACCAGTTGTCTCCTGCAATATGTTTTTGATGTATACCGATGATCTATGCACCAGGAATAACATTGCAGAGCAATTCTGCTTAATTCTGACAAAAGAAGGAAAGAAATGGATTTCAACGTACAATCAGCTTTTCATACTTCAAGAAAATTAACTTAACATCTAAGGTCATATCCATGAGCAAGCAATCACAGATTATTGATGTTCAGCCTCTTCTCTTACCCTTCCATCTGTCCTCTGGGTGTTCTTGCTACTAGGGCTGAATTCTGGAGCTGGATGACCCGTCCAGGTCCCTTAAATAAATTGTTTGTGAATAATTCTGCTTTAATGGTTAGGAACAAAGACAATATTACAAGGTTTTGATTTGATGTGTTGGTGTTGCTCCAAACAATGACCTATTAGACCATGAACAGCATATTTAAGAAATAATCTTTGAGATCTGTATTGTTAGATCTCATCAAATCATATTTCCTATATGAAAATAAACCAACATAAACCGACATTTTATCTCTTTCACTGAGGAACACAGATTTCCCTTTTTGTTTGCAATTCCACAACATATGTCAAAACTGTAACTTTACTGTGTATGTATTACAACACAATAATCATTAAAACTATAAGGTTTTATAAGAAATTAGAAAATATAAAATGATAATTATAACTTATAACTCTTTTAATATAATCCATCACATTTTATTTACAAGGATTAGATTTTTTAACAAAGACAAGCTGAAAATCGAGACTTTATGGGTTAAAGATAAAAGTTACACGGAAGGTGTGTGAAAGTTTCATAGAATTTAAATAGTTTTTGACACTCAAAGATATACATAGTTTTTTGTGGGTTAACTGGGATTTGAACCAAACCCAACAGCATTTGCTTTAGCAGCTTTAACTTTAATAGCTAATATCTATAACTGTATTACTTGGTGTAAATGCACATAATCCATGTATCCATCAGTGATGAGCTTAATATGTTGCTCAGTGTGTTAGATTAGACTTGATATTGGTTTTCTGAAAAATCAAAAATAAACACCTATCCTTTCAACGCTTATCCCATATTGCATGTCTGTAGACCGTCAGAGGAAGCTGGAGTTCTTGGAGGAAACCCACACAAATCCACACAGAAAAGCCAGGCAGAACTGTATTTGAATCCTTCTTGCTGTGAGTGGTACCCACTGAGCAACCCTGCTGCCCTAAAAAAATGAACAGTACCAGATAGAAGTTGTATTTTGGCTGCAACTGTATATATTTAAAATAATCATTAAGACACAAACATAATTTTTTTTTTTTGCCATAGTCATTCTTACATCCAGTTTCCTCATCCCGATGCATAGCATTTATCTATACGTTGTAAATTTATCCCCAGACTGAAGAGCAGCATTTACCGCCTTCTCTGGATGAAATGACAGCTTACATAAGCAGAATGGAGAGAAGATTTTAAATTTTGAACATACTAATCAGCTCATTAAGAAGGAAACAGAGAGAGAGGGAGAAGGGAAAGAGTGAAAGAGAGGAGAGAAAATGATGTGCATGGAGGAGCATGAAGATAGTCTTCCTGATTGAACTTGCACTGAGCTTAAAAGGTTAAATTGCAAGAGGTCAGCAAAAACAGGTGGATTTTTTCCCTGTACGAAGCTCCTTAAAGCCCAAAAAACAAGATGAATGTATTTCCTTTCAATTTTCTTTTCAAACAGGTCGGCCTCTCTTTCTTCACTACAATCTATGGATCACAGGAAAAGAACAAGCAAGAATGTATCGCCTGCATACAACCAAAATCGGGACTGACAGATTGGTACTTTCATTATTTATGCAAAACAGGAGTCACACCACTTACCTTGCGAGAGAAAGTAAATTGAGATCCCACTTCCCATTAACCCTGTGAAGCATCATTAGCCTAATCAGGGGTTAATAGAGGTTAAATCAACATGTAGAAGCTTTGATTGCTGATTTGCGGATTGAGGATAGCAAATATCTCAATATTTCCACATCACAGAAATTAGTGTTTTAGTGCAGCTTTTGTAAAGAGGTGTATATTTAACCAGCAATAATCTGTTGAATTCTGCCACAACCATGTTTGCTGTCAGCATACATGCTCAGAAATCTAGTTTCCCTCTCTCCTCCTTTGGTAAAGAGCTCTTTTCTCTGGGTTAGATGTCCTAAGGCAGTCACTTGGCAGAGGGTGAAAGAAATGGCAAACAGGCATCCACACAAGTGGGACATGGGAGCAGATGGGACACTGATTGCAGTGTTGTTTACAGCTGTTGAGGTTCTTCCACGCGGCTATATAGAGGTCAGAATCTATGTCTGTCGACCACATTTCAGCACAGTCACTCGCTGAGATGCAAGCATCTCCACGGCAAAGCTCTCCGCCGATATTCAAAGTTTAGAGAAACGTGCTGATGACATGTATTTCCACTAACAGTGTATTTTTAGGGATGACTCTTATTCTTCTAGCCAGAATCAGATTTATTATTTCCCTCCAAAAGTTGCATATGCTCACACTTTTGGTGCTCTCATAAAAAGAGACTAAAGAGCCCAGAGTGGGAAATAGAAAGGAACTGGAAGGAGAAACATCCAACATAAAGGTCTTTGACAATCGTTAACATTTCTTTATGTTCGCATTGAATCACCTTACGTGGTTTTTCCGGGGACGTTGACCATTCAAGATGGCTCTGTCAGGGTTCCCACTCCAGTCTGTATCTCAAGCAATACTAGCCCAGAGCGGCAGGTGAAATACATCCAAAGTAATCAACCTTTTCCAACGGGACCACCGAAGCCCACATCAGCTGCAGAGTGTAATCTAAAAGAGCGAGTGGCATCAACTTGCTTTCTCGGATTTCATTTCAAGTATTTGCATGGAAAGATCATGTAACTTCTGTCCCAGGTCATTGAACCGCCAAATACCTCTCATTCATGACATCCGTCCTGCATGTGAAGACTTGATGGGCAAAAACGACACCGTTTCTTAAAGATATTGTGGTATATTCACATTGTTTACATTATATGTCATTTCAATAAAAAAAATGTTTTATTTCCAGCATGATTGGCAGCTAATCACCTATGTCTCTAGATGAGATGGGATAATATTCATGCTTTGCATGATTTTAAGTAGAGAGGGTGCTCTATTAAGCGTATTAGTTTGACTTTTAAATTAAGCTTATGTTCTCATTACTGAGAGCAAGTGTATATCAGCAAAAAAGACCCCCAATCCCCTGCATTGTTGAATTCCCCCTGATTGATTGCCTCAAATTAAATGTGAAGTTATATCTAAAAAACTATTTTTACAGTTCGCTCTAGTGAGTAACATATGATATATACAAGACAGGTCTCATTGAGTTTGTTCATATGCACCAAATTTGGACTTATTTTGGACCCAGAGAAATGGGTGTTTTCAGTAAAAGAAATTGCCTCCCCTAGTCAACCCCATAATATAGAGTTGACTCTGTATTCAGTTAATATAGAGTCAACCGTTCCCTAAATATTCTATTAGGGTATAACATTTGAGAATGATCCATGAAGTAGTTTTTGAGTTATCATGCTAAACAAAAAGGATTGATGGTGATTCCACAATATCCCCAACTTTTCAAGGATGAATTTATGTTATTGTATATAATTTGGTAAAGCTATTTGTATGTTTGGATTTTCCTAAATATGAGATGTTTTTTTGGGATTCATACATCTAAATAATCACCGTTGCTTACAAGCCTTATACATGTTATATTTAAGTAAACCCTCAGAGGTATTTCTTATATCTTCAGTTGAAAGGAAATGAACAATTACTAAATGTTTTTGTTTTTTTTCAACAGAGTCTGTTTGGTTTTCAAGTATTTCAGGTCCCAGACAAAAACAATCAGACCAATGTGGCTATTTTATCCCTTCATGGTTTCCTCAATTGAATTTCGAGGAAACGTAGCACAATATACCTCTACACCGATTGTTCTCTCGGATATGTGGACAAACAATGGACTCATCTCCATTACTTTCACCGTCTGATTTGACTCCAGTGGACTATCCCTGCAACAGGTGCCACACAAATATCATGCACCTTTATGAAGGCGTATTATGTTGGGATGGGCGAATGCTCCCTCCAGCATATGGCCAATGGATCAGAGAGGTTTTCTGTCATATCCACCTACACAAAATTAAATATACCAGCCATTTATTTCCTCAGTAGAAGGCACCAACATTTGCCCAATATCCCTCTTTTTTCTCTGCCCTTAATTTCTTAGACCCCAGAAAAGTTGGGACTATTATGGAAAATGTCATCGCTGCTCCATCAGATCCTCTGTGAGATAACCAAAAACAGATTCCACCAATCATTTTCAAATTTTATACCCACCTAGACCTTAGTGTGAGAAAGAACTGGATTGATTCTAGGAAAGGTCCATTATATATTTCTGACACTAGGGGTAGCTTTATCTTCAATGTTTTTCAGGCCATAATTTTCATCTCATTTGTACGTTTTAGTCCAAATATGGGGAATATGAATTGACTGTTGATTGAATCTTGTATATATCATATTTTACTCAAATAGTTCATAATTTACTCACTAGGGTGAGCCTTTTTACGGAAAAACACTGTTTTTGAACAAACTTCACATTTCATTTTGAATTCAATCAGAAGAATTTCTTGTACAACGCAGGGGATGGTGACTTTTCAGGGATATACCCGTGTTGGAGACAACGGCATAGGCGTAGTTTATCATTGTTGTTTATTATTCTAGAATTATTTGTTACAGAAGAGTCAAGGGAAAGATTTACAAATAGTGAAACCAGCGCTGATGACCTAAAGACAGGAGGCAGACCTGGAGGTGGCGGAGTTGAAGATGTTAAGATGTTCTCTGGAGGTGACGAGGATGGACAGGATTAGAAACGATTAGAAGAACTGGATTGATTTCGGGAAAGGGCAGTTGAATATTTCCAACACTAGGGGTAGTTTTATATCCAAAAGTTTTCAGGCCATAATTTCTCAACCCTTGGTCCGATTTAGACCAAATTTGGAGGATATGAATCAGTCTCTGTCTTGTATAAATATCATATTTTACACATTTTAGACACTAAGGGCAGCTTTTTATTTCTGAAAATAATATTTTGGACTTACCTGGCTAACCATTGGTCCGATTAACGCTTAATGTGGTGCATATGAATCGACTCGAGGAGATCTATCTTGAATATATCATATTTTACTCTGAAAGTTCCTATTTTACTCTGATAACTCATATTTTAGTCACTAGGGAGAGCCTTTTTTTGGAGACACTATATTTTTGAGACATAACTTCACATTTAATTTGAGGTGTTCAGTAAAGGGGATTACTTTCACAACACAGGGGATTGGGTGCTTTTTGAGTATATACTCTTGCTGTCTGTGTTGACTAGTTCTCAAATCTGAAAGAATATATCATCCGGGTGAAGAATGTTAAGCTCAGTAGAAAAAGAAGAAGTCCAAAGCGATTATTAGTTTAATGATATACTTTGTGTGTGTGTGTGTGTGTGTGTGTGTGTGTGTGTGTGTGAATGTGTGTGTGCGTGTGTGTGTGTGTGTGTGTGTGTGTGTGTGTGTGTGTGTGTGTGTGTGTGTGTGTGTGTGTGCGCCCGCGTGTGTGCATGTTTACAATTTCTGTTTCGGATACAGTCAGTTTCTGAACCTTGTAAATATGCAGAGTCCAGACCAAACAGATACATTTTCACATGTTTTGTCCAATTTTCCTTACCTGAAATCTTTATCTGTAAAATGAACAATGTCCCACACAATACAAGATCAACTGTGAGCAGAAGAAAACCATGAGATGGGTAGCAACAGTGATATAATCAGACACTATAATGTGATGATAGAATCCCCAAAAAATCTAATTACCACTGATGCTGAAATGGTTTTGACATTTTTAAATTTATTGATGTGACAAGAAACAAATTCATTAAATCCTGAACTTAGTAATACATATTTAATTATCTGGTTATTCAATATTCTCAGTGCTTTTCTGACCTGATCCTTGTGTCTGTGACTCAGAGGGATTCCCCTTGAAGCCCAGTGTAAAGAATGATTTATTCTATCACTGAAACTTTACTAATTTATTAATGTCTCTTGTTGTTAAATATGACGGCATTCCAGTCGTTAATGTATTTTTAATAATGCTAATATTTTAATTAGCCCAGCCCCCTCTGTACGCATGTAATCTCAAGTGTGTAGTGTTTAGTGTTGATTTTTGCCGGAGTCTGCCACCACACACTTTGACACATTTCCTCTTATTCATCCAACAGAATCTTTTCCTGGAAGATTCATTTTTCACATTTTTATTTTCCAAATTACATTCATTCAAACAAATACAAAAAAAAAGATTCAGAAAGAGGTAACATCCACTGTTTCCATGTCCGTGTGAATCACACTGCTTGGTAAGAGCAGTGGTAAGGTTTGCTGTTTGATGAAATGCTTTTGGTAGATTGAACCCGATCACACACTAGTGTTTTGTGTGTTTGTGTGTGTCCTCATTGGTGCTTTGAGATGCATAGCCATCGAGACCATAATTTAGTCCATTATGTCCTCTGGTTTGCAGTCGTAGCCTCAGGCCTCTGGCACTGAACGTTGTGTCATTTGCTACCAACTGGGTTTTTGATGAGAGTGTGTGACCTAGACGCCTCATCCCTCACCACTGTCTCATTCCCTTTATTTACATCTGTCTTTAGCATTCTAATTACTCTCTTTATTGCTTTAGCCTGGAGGAATCTGTTATACTGGAGGGGAAAAAAAGACTAAGGACACTGCAGTTTTAACCAATAATAAAGCAGCATAACTCCCATTACCCATAGGCAAAGATTGGACCTGTGAGGGTCCTGTGTTATGGGCTGTGGGTGAGTCAAATTACCACTACAGGGTTTACATGAAGGAGTTCATTTGCCTCGTCCGAAGTCTGCTTTTCCAAACAACTTGAAAATCTTACAGGATGAAATTGGATTTCCTGATGATAATCCATTTTATAGATGTTAATGCAAATCTTTTTTAAGACTTGAATAAAATCATACTTCTGCATTCTCTTCCTTTTGTCTGCTCTTATTCTTTTGGACATTGTCAATAGTAAGAAATTAAGAATTTTTTTAAAATTCTCTGTCCTTTCCCACAGAATTTTATGAAATGGCATCCAGAGCAGGAACAGCAGTCTTTAATGAGCTCCCAACTTTAAAGACTTGAAGGATATTAACAAGCTGCTTGACAAATGGTGCTTAGAAGAACATTAAAGACGCAGCTAATGGTGCGCATAATGACGGCTAATTTTCGATCAGATATAAATTAGAGCCCCCAACAGTTATTTGCCTTAAGGACTTTATGTAAATGATTCTGTTCTGTATAAACTGAAAACTGGGAGAGTGAGTGACTGAGAGAGAAAGAGAGAGGGAGAGAGAGAGAGAGAGAGAGAGAGAGAGAGAGAGAGAGAGAGAGAGAGAGAGAGAGAGAGAGAGAGAGAGCAGCACTCCTTGTGGGTATGATTAATAGATCTGCAACAGAGCACGGCTGTCAAAGCCCAATGAACACATATCCAGCAGACAGCTCTACCACCTTCTCATTAAGGCCCAATCTCCACCAGGTCTACAACTTACTCATTCGGAACACCAGAACTGCCTCTGAGAGTGAGTGAGTCTAACACCGGTTGGTTTGAAAAAGGAAGATCAGGTGAAAAGGGGGTGGATGAGGGGGGACCTGGCTGTTTATAAACGTGTATAACCCTCCACTGATGTTAAATATTTAATGGCTGAGAGCATTTTCGTGCCATCAATTTACACATTAGGTCATAATGTATAACTGAGCGTACATGCTGTGATTGAATTTGATGACATTTAGGTAATACCTTAGATATTAATTCACATTATGAGGACTCCACACACAAAGATCTGCCATTGTGATCCGGAGATCCTGCACATGTAATCCTTCTCGGGGAAATGACACGGGGCTGCAGATTTGATCCACTTCATGTATAGTTAAGCTGAACACTGAACGCCTCATCCAAAGAACTGGATTTGTTATATTGATGTAAACACTGGAATGCTGCGTATTCAATTGGTATATTTCTATACTGATGAAAGTCAATATTGACAAATACATTTTGATCCAGTTTGTTTAATGTCCTCACCATGGAAAAAAAAACTCTGAAAAAAAATATAATCTTTGCATATTTTATCTTATGTACTCAGAATTTGCCAGAAAATTACAAATAGTTTGGTAAAGTACATTTTTAAATATCTTGAAAAAAATCACACTTATGAAATAATTTTTATGACATTTTGTATTTCACGGAAAATAATACATTTTAAAGCATATTAGCTCAATATTTTGGTATAGCAAGTTTTGTTTTACCCTTATTAGATTTTTTCTTCAGTTGCATCAGGTTACATAATTATGTTAAGTAAGAACAAAGAGTTCAGGATATTAAAGGGTTAATTTAAGGTAAAGACATCATCATTTATGTTATAAGAAGGTTGTGGTTCCTCATCTTGTTTTGTTGAATGTGACCATGATTTGTGCACATTTTCCTACATTTAAAAAACTAAGAAACAGAAATCTGAAATTGTATCATTTATCATTCAGATAGATTTGTTTCAGTCAGTCATTAAATTCTTTTTCCATATGTTATTTCAGTTGTATTTTGATGAGGAAGGCTGGGAGGTAGGAAGAGCAAAAGGTTTGTCAACTGGTGGAGAATCAGTTATGCAAATGTGATGGTCACTTTGGTAAACTCAGCCTACCTTGTTGTTTATTCATGTGAGAAATCTGAAGATGTCATCTGACTTCATTTTTCATCTTCACAGACATTTTATCCTCGAAGGATATTTCTTCCTTTTGCTTTCATGGACTCTAGTCTAACACCACTGTTTTTGTTTTCATCTTCCTCTTCTCCCACTCCCCTGGCTGTAAAATATTTGCCAACGGTTATTAAATTAAAATCACAGAAATAATCTTGAATTAGAATAAACATCAATCTGGCGCATAATGAATCAAAACCTATAATTTCAAAACTTCTCCAGAATGAATCTATAATTGAACTAGTATATTGATGAGCTGCGCCAGCATCCAACATTCTAAAAAGTTCTGCTGAACACTCATGATCCGTCCGTGATTAAATCTAAAGCATGCTCATCATTCTGGAGATTGCTGTATTAGAACAGTCTGGCCACAGGGACAGAACTCCGCCTCCAGCAAGACTATTTGAATATTCATTTATATTCATGTGTGAAAATAAAATCCACAAATTTACAAAATTGTATAAACTGGGCAATGAAAAGATAATCTAAAATGAAAGACTATTATTATTAGCCTTATTGGAAATTTACTTGAAGATTTCATTCATCTAGAAATGCGTAAAGTAAATAAATAGTCTCTATATATAAGGTAGACACTGATGGTTATGCATTTAAATCATTATTTTAGTGGTGTGCATGTCAGGGACTCTGGTCTCTCATCACCCACCCTCTAATCACGCCCTTATTGCAGAAATTTAAAAAAAAAAGAATAAAAAAAAAAAAAAAAAATACTCATACATTTTTAATAAGGGAAGTATTTCTGCGCATGCCTGTTTGCAGCAGGTCAACTAATGATCGCAAAAGCTTTTGACATTTAAAACCGCTGCTATATCATTTATTTTTTAGAAAAAAAATATGTTTATATATTATAATCTGTCTGGTGGATCCTAGCAAACATGAAGTCTTTCTATACAAGTGTATCACCTCTTAAAACATTGTCCACGCAATGTTTTAACTTTAATTTTTGCAGTTAGGCTACAACTTCCCTACCCTGAATTATTAGAATAAATAATATTCATATAAATCGAATAAACAGAAATTGGCCTTGATCTTTGTTCGAAGAGCGAGGATTTAAAAATATGCATTTTTCTCGGGCTAAAATTAAAGATGTTGTGTTTGAGTAAAAAATTATGACATCAACTCGCAGGTTCATGAGCACGCGCGTGCGCGTATGGGAGAGAGAGAGAGAGAGAGAGAGAGCGCGCGCTAGTGGCAGTGCATCATGGTTTTTCTCTTCTTCTGTATGCCATCCTGGATCAAAAAATATCCTCACGAATAATCCTTCTGTCCGTCCAGTGCTAAACCATCGATTAGTTTCTGTAAGAAACACTAGACAAATTGATGACTATTGATGGCTGATTAATATTGCATCAACAACAACTGATTGGTGACGACATCAAATGGCGATTGCCTCTTGACATCCAAGCCATCTGACTGGTGTTGCACAATATTTTGTCGATGCAGAGAAGCCAAAAGATGATAAATAAAGGCTGATGCTGCGAGGAGCGCCTTCAATTTATGGCTCGAGCTTCGTCTGATTCGAGAGCAGTCGCGTCTTTGAAGGCAGACACTTGGCGTAAATGTACAGTTAAAATATTCTACTCTCAGGTCCCTAGGCGGAGCTCCGACAGTCCCTGGCCTCATTAAATTTTCATCCGCATCCCTGTGAAAGGGGGGAAATGTTCAGGGGAAAGAGAAAAATAAAACAGAGGGCGTAATTATAACAAAAGGAAACATCGCTGCCCTTCTCGTTTTGCAGAAAGCTCCCACAGTGTGTGCACAATTCAATGTATGGACGCACGAGCTGTGCAAGCACGTGTGTGTAGCTCTAAGGCTCTAAACTGTTTGCTTCACCTATTTGATATAATATATATATATATATATATATATATATATATATATATATATATATATATATATATATATATATATATATATATATATTGCTTCACCTATTTGATATATATATATATATTGCTATACCTATTCGATATATATATATATTATAAACATACCTTCGATTTTTCTCAACGTGCGTCTGTGTTGGGTGTTTCAGTGTTGGGGTCAAATTGATCGGCTATCAAAGAATCCACATTGATTTTCTCCCAAAATGTGAAAGTGAAAGCAGCCAGCAGCTCACTGGTTGAGATTCTGCAGGTCGGTTTCTCTGTCCCTCTGTCTGTCTGTCTGTCCCTATGTCTGTCTGTCCCTCTGTCTGTCTGTCTGTCCCTATGTCTGTCTGTCCCTCTGTCTGTCTGTCCCTATGTCTGTCTGTCCCTATGTCTGTCTGTCCCTCTGTCTGTCGGTCTGTCTGTCCCTCTGTCTGTCTGTCTGTCGGTCTGTCTGTCTGTCTGTCTGAGTGTCTGTGCATTGCTTCCAGCTTGTCAAGCAGCAAGGAGGCTTGCGCGTAAAGTTAATTTCAATTCCCGATGAGACACTCACGCAGCAGCCCACCCTGACCAGCGGTAATTAACAGGGATGGCTAATGACTACTTAACTCGCTCCTCGTAATTATCTGGTTTTAGTAATTCGATGTGTAATTTAATAATTCGCTCTTATTAAGTGAATGGCTCATTTAGGGGAAATTAGAAGCACTCACCAGGAGCATCTTTTAATTGATGAGCCATCATTCCTGTCGCATTAATATGGCTAATTTTGATACTCTTAATTTGTCATAAGGTTGAACTGGTTCATGGAGCAGACTTATGTTGATTTTAGTGTTAGGGCTTTTATAATTAATAATTAATTATTATATTGTAAGATTTTCCTTGGATAAACACTGAGCTATACTATAAGGGTGTCATAACTATAAGAACTATAAGGGTGTCATATTTAGATCTATGTAATTCAAGTATACGTGAATAATATCTTAAAAATGTCATTTTTGAGCAATCTAAATCGATTATTTCGTCATGTGGCAATTTATTCAATGGTTGGTTCCTAGTCCACTGTTTCTTAAGTTAAAACTTTTAAAGATTTGGTATATTCTCTTTCGGAGGTTTTGAAATTTTAAATATTTCGTGTATACCAAAGTAATGTAGATAATATTAACCGCAAATATAAAAAGTCCCTTTTTTACCAATAAAGGGAATAAAATATCAATAGAGATATATTTGTATATTATCACCAAATGCTAAAATTAATAACGCTATTAAAATGATATACATTTCTAATGTTCATTGTTAAATTCTTGAGCAAACCCAACATCAAGTTAAATATATATATTTGTCCTTTGGTATCATAAGTTCTATTCTGACGCTATTTAGGGGAGGTTACAAGTCTAGTTTATTTTTATTTGTAGAGGGTAACTTACGTAGACAAAATTGTTGGCAGGGCATATAAACCTTTTGACCAGACAGTAGGCTTTTTTTTACACTATATTAGACTTGCTATAAATAAAAGATGTGAATAAACTACACAACTACTAAAAACTGCAAAAAGAAATTTGACATTTAAAGGAAATTGTATGATGCATGATTCATAATGCATGTAAATACCTCTGTGATTATAAAAACACTATGTTTTTCCCTTTTAATTGACTGCTGATTACCATTTTTACTTTGCAAGAGTCGTTAAATCACCTCTCCACCTCCTGTTAAAATGTACTGATCTCATCAGTTTAACATTCTCTCCCAAAAAAATATAATAATCCCATGCAAATGTATTCCAGGTGCTGTAAATAATCAGTGTTAAGGTGGAGGACAGCTTTCAGAAATGCTAATGCTCTGCTCCTGCAGCCTCGCAGGAATCTGTCCATGGTGCTGAAACGTTTGCTCAACACGCCAGCCATGCTGAAGACCACTGAAAGCAGCAGCTCTGCCGCAGACATGACATCCAGAGCCGATGGACTCTCCTGCACCTCTTCCTCATATCTAACTGTAACTTGGGACCCAATCTTTTTGCATCTAAGCGTGAGTGCCCACTTTCACCAGCGAAGCATGTTTGAATGAGTATTTAAATAGAGACGGCCACGTTGGCAGGCGAGCTGTTTTTCTGGCGGGCTGACATCTGGCAAGTCTGCGCTCCAGGGACCCATCCAGCTCTCCGTAGACCCCCTGATTAGACTCTAATAGAATATTAGCATTTGCTCTCAGGTAAGGTAACAGTGAGCCGCATAAGCTGGCAGCGTGGAGTGGAGAAACCACATGTGTCTTTTACATTGATGGGATGGAGAAGGGTTCTCCTGTTAAGGCCTGCCCCGTGATGAGGAGGTGAAGGTGTCAAGGAAAAAAGCCATTTATGAATCTATTTTCAATTTGGTTATTCTTCTCTCTACAGTGGAAGGGATTGTCGGAGGTTTCTGGCTCATGGGCACTGTGACAGGCCTTTCGAAGACTAAACTTGACACCTTTTCGCAACGGCTAAGTCACATTACCCTTTAAAAAATACATGTAAGTAGGCTCTTTGTGGTCAAATGCGCTTGAAGAATCCACAGAATGCCTTTTAAAAGCTGCGAAGCCCACAGCTAAACCGTTGCCATCCTCTTCATCAATAAATAAATAGATGCATAAATAAAGGAATATTACTATGTCTGCATGATCCACATTACCACAGTGCAGTCATGGAAAACGTCTGATTAAATGTTAAAGTTGTTTTTTTCTTTAATGGAACACATATTGCAGTTCAATAATTAATTAATAAATCAAAATCACATGGATGTAATAAATTAATAGGATTATTTAACCAGGAATGAAAAAAAGCAACATACATTACGGAAATAAGTTACCTCAGCTAAAACAACAATACAGCAAAAACCTGTACGGATATATTTATGTGCATTGACTGGTTCCAATGAAATATTTACATGATACACGTATACTTCCATGAAGCGTTCTCTTTTTCTCCTCAATAAAAGAAAAAAAAAACATTACTGAATCAAACAAGGTGAATTTTTTAACAAGCAACAACTTCATAATGATGCGCGTATATTTATACAAATAAATAGCAGAAAACATACATAAAATGATTTTAAAAAGAGAATATTATCTCATATATATCTCGATTGTACCATCTCAAATGTTAGAAATCGTAAATTAAAAGTTTTTGACTGTATTTACTCTCCCTTTGGACAAACAGCAAGCTCCACTTACTGTCAGAAATTTCGTTTTCTCAAGCAAAACAAGGAGGTGGGGGATCCCAATAAATATATAATGACGTAAACATGACCTCACTTAATAAATAGTTCATAACATATCGACCCACGCTGGATTCTAAACGTATTGCAGCCTGCAAATAATAATAATAATAATAATCACAGCAAAAATCTGTGATATCCTTACAAGTGAAATCACATACTGAGGCCTAATAATAAACAACTCTACCTTGGTCTAAATCTTTAAAATAGATCCCTGACTTTGATCACACAAGGTAATAAGAAAATATGTGGAATTAAATACACATTTAGACACAAAATGAAGTGTGTGAGAAGCAAATTATTAATTTACATGGGGGTTATTTGGCAGTAATCTAATATTTGCTTGCAGGACCAAGTGTTGTCCTCTTAATCCCCTCATGGGCCCTGATTAAATGCCTGAATTCATCCTCGTGAACTCGTAGGGAAAAAATGGTAGCTTAGCTTATCCTATAAGCCAAAAATATAAATATTCACCAACCAAGTGCTTTGAGTTAAACTAGTCCCGCTATGCGTAAAAACAATGCTATTTTCATTACTGGGCTGTTTCTGCTGAACACAAACCGTCATCTTCAATTGAGATTTATTCCGTAAAAAATTAAAGCATAGAGTCATAGAAGTCAGACTTCATCAATTAAAAAGGTGAAAAGTGGAAACAGTGTTCTTACTTGCTCTGTCAAACGCTGGTTTACTCGACTCCACATCCCCCTCTCTCTCTCTCTTTCTGTCTCTCTCTCTCTTTCTCAGAGACTACAAGACGTGACTCTGGGCTTTCACATTTTTCAGTCACTGATCATTTTTAGTTTTTTTTTTCAGAAGTTCAAAGCACGAAGTCTTCGATGATTGAAAAAAGGTGTGATATAGGAAATATGATACAAATCGTCTCTAAACAGTTCCAAGTCTTTTTCAGTGGGGGGACTTTTTTAGACGCATGCGGAGTATTTCATTCGTTTCTGTTTCTGTCGCTGGTTGCAAAACCAGACCCGCACCACGTTCTTTTTCAGGTCCAGTTTCTCGGCGATCGCTGCGATTTTCTCCGAGGAAGGACGAGGCTGAATGGCAAAATAGGCCTCCAGTGACCTTTTCTCCGGTGCGGCTATCGACGTGCGCTTCCTCTTTTTCTCCGCGCCGTTGAACAACTCTGGTTTATTAAGTTTCTCCCTGTGTGATTTCTCGGCTTCTTCCAGCCACGCTTGTAGGATGGGCTTCAGAGCGATCATGTTGTTGTGAGACAGCGTGAGGGACTCGAAACGGCAGATGGTGCTTTGGCTGAGGGAGCCAACCCCAGGTATCTTCAGGCTGGCTAATGCTGACCCTACATCCGCCTGGGTAACCCCGAGTTTGATCCGTCTCTGCTTAAACCTCTCCGCGAAGGCTTCCAAATCCCTTGGATCGGCGTCCACGTCGCTCATGCCCATGTGTTGTTGTAGCCCGTGGGCATGAGCCATGTTGATGGCTGCCTGGTGCATGTGGTTCATGCCCGCCATGTGGGCAGGGTGCGCAGGCGTGGAAACCACCGAGCCATCCGGCCCTGCCATGGATCCTAGTGACAGCCCAGGAGTGATGTGGTCCAGCAGATCCCCTTCCAATGCCTGGTGAGGCTGGTGGTGGTGGTGGTGGTGGTGGTGATGGTGGTGGCCACCCAGAGCAGACGGATGAGAAATAGGCACCGAGGAGGAGGAGGAGGACGAGGTGCAGGGGAGAGTGTTCATGGTGTGGTAGGTTGCGTCCGGCTTGAAGGGACTGTGATGAGGAGGGTGGTGGTGGTGGTTCTTGGTCTGCGAGACTATATCCACCGCAGCAAGAGCTTCAGCTCGGGCCAGCAAACTCTCATCCAAGCCCCCGAATATATTGCTCTGCATTTGCAAATAGAAAGCACACATAACTGTCAGCAGGGAATTCTCCCTCCACTCATCGGTTTAAAACATTTCCAGACACTGGAAAAAAAAAAAGAAATCCTAAAAAAGGGGAGCACACAGCACAAGACACATGCAGCATCCCAGGTCATAAAAATTAATACGCAAGGCAAAGCCGACTGAATACATAAGTTGAGCGGAGGAAGAAAAAATATGGAGGTGTTGGGTGATTTGCTGTGCAGACATGAAAAATACATCAAGCAAAAAAAGAAAGTGGGCTGTCAAAATGTGCCTTTAAGCAGTGATTATGCATAATACGTACCGGTGGGGTTGGGAGACAGGCTCTGCGCATCGCCTCCGAGCTGCTGCTGCTGATAGTGTTGCTGTGGCGGGAGGACGAGCAGGAGGATGAGGGTACATTGGAAGTCAAGGTGGATGATGAGGAGGAATGCAACGAATACTTGTGTTCGGGCAAGCTGGTGTGAGCCATGGCAAAATGCTGCTTGCTGTTCAGAGACATCATCATCATATTTGCGGGTGTCCAAGCCTCGGCAAGTTCCTTTTTAATAAGTTAAGACCCCGCCTCCTCGTCGGGAGATGAAGTCCAATTGCTTCGCAGGAACCTCAAGTCACCGTCGAATAAATAGTAGGTAGAAAGAAGACGGTGGTCCAACACTGAAGTTTTCGCATCTATTGGGTTTTACGAGCGGCGGCGTCGATGGGTCTTGTCGTTTTGGCGGATCTGCCAGCGAGCCACGCAACAAGCTCACCTTTTCCTTTGTGGGCTTGTGGCGCGATTGTTAAAAAAAATGTTTTTTCTCTTTCAACGCCTTGTAACATATATATATATTTTGCCTTGGATTTTTTTTGGACAGAATTCCTCATGGACGACCCCACCGAAAAAGTTTCTCTCCGTCTCTTAGAATTTCCAAAATACTTCAAGATTAAAATAGCTGTCGTTGACCTGTTTGGTTTTTTTTTAGTTTTTTTGTCAGAAGTTTCCGTCTTGAGGTGACCGTAAGTGATGGCGGTGACAGTCTATGTGCTGTACCTCCTCTACTATGTGGAATGCTGCGGGGACTCGAACTGCCTCTGCTCTGAGGCGAAGGGCAGACCGAGTCTCTCCGCCTCTCTCTCTCTTTTACGCACGCACCCTCTCTCTCTCTCTCTCTCTCTCCTTTACGCACACACCCTCTTTCCTTACAGCTCTCTTAGCTGTCTCTCACCCTCACATACACTCAAACCCTCCCTCTCTCACTCACACACACTATATTCAGCTGCACCTGAAAAAACCCTTTCATGATTTATTATTCTTCATTAGCTCCACCGCCGCCGCTGCCGCCGCTGGGGACGCTGCGCATGGGCAGTTTGCGGCAAAGAATTTACTTCAAATGACTCTACTACTCTCCAACTAACACCTCGTTGCCGCCACAAGTCGTGTAAAGTTCAAGACCTTCTGAATTCCGATTTGAAAGGGTACCTGGAAATATTTTATTGCTGAGTGTACTACAAGCTGACTTCGAAAGGATTTTTTTTAAATTAAATGCTAGGTAGAAATAACCTGCAACCATCTTATTATGGTTCATCCAAATGTAATATATATTTTTTCTAAAACAAGAATAAAATAGTAAAACCAAAAAAGAACAACAAATTAATGAATAAAATGCATTCTGGAATTTGCAACTGTTCAGATTATTATAATATAAATGTCATGTGGGAAAAGTTTAATACTATTTCCATTATTTTACTGCTTTATGTGATGATTGCATTCATCTTGCAAAACAATAGAAAAAAACTTTACATTTACAATTATTACAATTACGTTATACATGATGTTTTGCAAAGAGCGCAATAAAACAGCATTCCAAAAATAATTAGCACTTTTCAAAATAAAATACATGCACACGATAACCTCGGTATAGGGTATTATCTTTCCTTACAGAATTGGTATTGTGAGTAAAACAATAGAAAGGGTGTCTAACATGCTTCAGGAGGGTTGCGTCTAAAGAAATTCTTCGATTTTGTTTTCTCCTTGCAAGGGTCTATTTTTTCAAAACACTTCTCTCTAAGAGACACACAAACGAACACCACAAACACACTCACACACACATACACACACTCCCTCCTACACACGGCATGTTGAATCACTGATCAGTGTCTTTGACAGGCAGTGACCGCTTGATCACCTTAAACGTGTTACTGATTCGTATCCATGCTAATATTAAGGATTAAACTCCACTCCTTTCATTCGGGATTATTATCCTTATTACACGGATGTGCCCAAAACCAGCGCAATCTCAACAAAAAAATGTGCAAGCCTTCCTAAGAAGGCTGCAGATGCTGCGGCGTTAACGTGGCCGTGGACGCACATGTGAATAAGCCACTGACTACATGTCATTTTATCTGTTTTGATGCACGTGGACATTGACTTTTTTTTTCTTTTTTTTGTACCCCACGGCTGTGAGATTGTGCAAAGCAGTTTTACGTTGCGTCTAAGAGGGGACCCAGCTGCAAAAAGATGTAGCCTCCCCAGCAGGACAGCAGGCGCTGCTGGAGCCACCTCCAGACACCAGGAGACAGAAATCAGTCTTAGGAGACATCAAGGAGCAATCAGTGTCTGCTCACATAGACCCACTGACTGATCTATGATGACACTTTAAAGGAAGCATTTATATTTCACCACTTCTAAGTCTGCTTATGAAAATTTCATCCAGAATAAAACACAGAAAAGGTAAAAATCCAAACTGACTGAGAAGTACATTTCTATTCTGAGTGAGTCCATGTAAAGCCTTTACCCCCAATGATAGCGACATTTTTTCTCACGTTTGTGGAACAACAGATTGGATAGAGTTCCATCGTTTCTGGCTAAAATGATGTTTTTATCATAACATTTAATATATTTTATCTTAAATGTTTCACATTTTTTATACAGGATATATTTAGGGTGGGCCGTCTCTCAATTCGAGGATCGGAAAGTAGCCGGTAGAGCCCCAGCGTACATGTCGAAGGGTCCTTAAGCAAGACCAATATACGACTCATGGGGTCTGCCCACTGCTCCCTCTGGGATCGGGCAGAGGCTTGAATTTCCCTCGGGAAAAATAAAGTATTTATTTATTTTTTGAGTTCATAATATTAGAAAATATTCAATATTTTAATTATAAATGATTTTTCATCAAAATAAATCCAACTTTATTTTTGAAATGTCTGATTGTCTGATTTTATAGGTCAACGTGTTTCAACGAAATCTTAGGGAAAAAAAGAAGAAAGAAAAACACATTATTAAATTATTTAGAGTGGTTTTGTTTTCACTTTTCAGAATGTTACTGCACCATGAGCTAACTTCTTTCCCAGTTTTCAGTGTATTTGGCCCCAATTTGAGTCATCACTCCTTTACAGTAGTAATTGGAGGGAATGTTGCTATCATAAAAAGGCTCGTCTCAACATCAGTCAGATCTCGATTTAAAAAAAAAAAAAAGAAAAGAACCTTCACCAGAATTGTGCACAAAAAAAATCCCCCTCGCTTCAAGGAGCTTCGCTGCGTAAATAAACCGACACGGTCTAAAAATAAAAGTGAAATAGAAAGAGCACAAGCAGCAATGCTTGATATAACTCAGCTGACTCGTTTGCTTTTTTCCCCCTCCTCCTCCTCCTCCTCCTCTTCTTCTCTCTCTTGCTTGCATCCGAATCAAGGGGTGCTGCAGAGGTGTCTATGTGCTTTACACGAAGACACGCTCTCTTCAGAATCCCTCAGGAGCTCTCCACGTTAACAATCCCAATTACACCCAGACCACCAGAGACAGCTGTTTTTATTACAGAACTGCTCTTTCGTGCCGCCAACAAGGTGTCTCCGCTCCTAGACTGAGGAGAGAGAGATGGAGCTAGACTCAGAGGAGAGGAGAGGAGAGGAGAGGAGAGGAGAGGAGAGGAGAGGAGAGGGAGAGAAGTGGATGAAGTCTCTTGGCTGCTCGCAGTGGTGATGCCTTTATTCACAGCTTCCCCCTCCCTTTTCTGATCTCGTGGAGCTCTTTACATGTCGGAGCAGAAGGTCAATGCTTGTTGGGAGAGAGTCTACAAAGAGATCAGGATCTAACTCAAGGCAAAAGCAAATCACAGGAAGAAAGGGGGTGTTTCAGACACCAACAGCACCACTTTATTTATTCATCTGCTTTACCTGGGAAAAATGTGACGGGTTCCACAAGGAGCATTCGGGCTTTAATGTGTTGTTTAAATGCGAAACAACAAAAGGCAAGAAGCCTTCAGGATTTACTAAATGTCACACACTTCACTGTAGCTCTCCAGATGGAACAAGTGGCTCACCACTTGAGATAATGTAAAGAGGTTTCAAAAGCTGCACTTGAATTGCTGCTCAACTGGTACACAAGCCGAGAGAAGGCTTTTCGTTTGATCTGTGTTTGGCTCAATAAGCACATCGAGGTATTCTGATGACTTTTTATAGACTAAAGCAGCAATAGTAGCTTGTCTATAACACTTTAGGACAACCAGTTTTCCCAATTTGGTGGAAAAAAACCTGAAACGTTTGGGAATGTAGAGATGAGACACGATTATACATGAAGAATTAGGTCACTTTTATGGGTAAATATTACTAATGTAAAGAAATGTACATTGTTGATGTCAATTTGTCCAATGTAACTGCTTCACACATTTTTAATATTAGATCTTTGGTGCCTGCACAGGAGCCCAATGATAAAACCTCTGCATGTGCACTCTAAGAAATAAAACATCACATGTACTTTACTCAGTTATACCGAAACCACAAAAAATAGGTTGAAGGGAAACCATTAGAAAAGTAATTATTACTAAATGCTTTGAAATCAATGCAGTTATATTTCAAGGAGTTATGAAAAATCTGATAAACAAAGTTGTTTCATTTATTGAGCAAAATGATGTTGCATTTACTAAAAACTGTAGTAAAGAATTCACAATTATGCAATCCCAAATCATTTTAACCATTTCATTAATGCAATGAAACTCCCTTATTTTAATAATCAAAGATATAACTTTTTAGTTCTATAAATAGAAAATGTCATATAATACAAACAACACCCATGTTCAATTTAATGAACAACCTACTGTTGAATTAAATAAAAAAAATAATTTTGAATCTATTAAACTTATGAATTTAATTACAAAAAAATGTCAAAGATGCAATATTTCACATATTTATTAACATTAAAAAAAGTCACGTAATGCAATTACATCCTTGTTTTATTTTTAAAAGAGTAGAACGATCCATATTCATAGTGGGAGGGGAGTAAGAGTGTGAGTTTGAATGTGGAAGCTTTAAAATTATGTTACATCTTAATGTTTTAACCTAAAACCTAAAACCTAAAACCAAAACAACTGTTTTCTTACAACATGTGAGCCAAAAGTTACCTGTTTGCATTTCAAGAAGTAGTTGTGATTCTTTGCTCCCACCTGATTGGTAGAAATGTTAGATATTGATTCCTATTTGAATGAATTCTGCAATGTTCAATTCTCTGCATTCATAGCATCATTCCCCAGAAGCATAATTTTTCGCTTTCACAACTTTGATGACTTGCCCCCATTTAGTTGTTTAGGTCCATTTTTATGTGATTTTGAAAAAAATTGTAGATGGAATTTTGGCGGCATGGTGCAATAGTTAGCCTGGCTGAAAGAACGCTGTGGGTTCAAATCCACCCGGAGACCTCACAAGTGGAGTTTGAATGTTCTCCCTGTGTTTGCATGGGTTCTCTCCAAGTACCCCGACTTCTTCCCACGGTCCAAAAATATGCTATAACGGTGAATTAGTGCACACAGGTGTGAATGAGAGCATGAATGGTTGTTTTTCACTATGCATTGGCTCTGTGATTAACTGGATGTACACCTCTTATCAACCGATGTGAGCAGGGATATACTCTTGGCCCCTCAAAAACCCTTCACAGGACAACCAGTGATATGGATGGGATTCTCTCTGTCATCCCTGTGTCTAACTCTCTGACTGGCTCTATCTGCTCTATGCAGCACATCATGTCGTCCATAAAAAATAGATCAGCCGAGTCTTTTAACTGGAATGATGTTTGGAATTGAAATAATTTGGGAGAAAGGTGACGAGTGAGTAGATGCACTAGTTGCTTGCTTTGGTTGTCTTATAAATTGCTATTACAAACTACTGATTTGTTCATTTCAAACCATAGTTGATGAATTATAACCATGCTCTCCAACATACTGTCACCATCCCATAGTTGCTGTGTGCAGGTATTGTTAAAAACAATATATTTCTTTGGTGTACGAGTAAAGCCAACCTCAGGCCATGACGGATTAGAAGCCTTGAGAGCGAAGTGTGCCATGAGGTCAGAAAAGCAAATAACACCTCCACCAGTTTCCCTATTATAGTCCAGGTACCAACCTTTGGGGCAGAGGCATTAGATTCTGGGCCAGGCCTGCCTACAGGCTGCAGGGCAGCAAATGATAAGGTCAAGTCTCATAATGATGTCACATACCTTAAGGTACTTCAGATCAATATCTGGAAAGGCCCGTTAGACCTGACTGTCAGTAAAATAAAGCCCCGCCAAGAAAAAAAAAAATACTCAGTTAAAGATTGTCTCTTCTGATAAAATTAGATCATGACGCTCATCCGACTTTTGGAAAACATCATATTGGTGGAAGCCTTTGTGAACTTTGAAACAATGTAGTCCTTCACTCATCTGATAAAATAACCTCCAGATGTGACTGGTCAACCTTCAGTGCCTTTCAAGTGTATGCATCAAAGCATGGAGGACTTTTAAACTGCATGAAGCTGATGTAACGTTGATGTGTGTGGTTCTGTGGGTTGGCATAATAGACGTTTCTTAAAGTGAAGCTGAGCTCATGTGGCAGTAAGGAATACTGCATCTACTGTACGAGCAGATATACCTCGGAGCATGCGACTATAAAGAAAATGCATGTCAAGTGTTACACAGGTGATTAATGTGGCAGTGTGATTGCAGGATTCTGTCCTACCTCGATGAACCTTCCCTTTGCCTCTCTCATTAGTTTGACTGTCCCAAGCCGTAATATAGAGCTTGTCACTGGGTTGTCTAATGGTTGATGCTAATTGACCTCCTTTCCCCCTTTCTTCTGCACAAATGAAAAGATTTCCTCCATCCTGTGATGGAGCATGTCACAATCTGATCCGACAAATTAAAAAGCTCACTGCTGTCACATTGTCATCATTCGTAGCCCTCGCCTCATCTGCTATAATGATCATTTTTCTTCACTGAAACCACTGCAATGCACTGCCAAACACAATACTTAAGAGGGAGCACTGCCGCATGTGTGACATGTGAAGGTCTGTGATCTGCAAATATTCTTTACTGTTAATGTTGAACTGTCCTTCAACCTACAGCATATATGATTTTTTTTTTAATCAAAAGCAAACTTTGAGCTCATGTCTAATTTACATTTCCATTTTTGCAATGGTTTCACCAAGTAAAATCAATGTTCACATATATTTTTGAAGACTTACATTGAAAATATGGATTCCTTTATTTATTATTGATCACTACTCCAAATTTACAGTAGATTATATTTTATTTAAAGGCTTAGAAACATTGCCAGTGTAATCTCCTCCTCATATTATTAGTCACATTTTACCTGCCACACACTGTCATGCTGTCAAGGAATGGTCAAAAAACACAGATCTTATACATCGATTTGTTGTCCATGATAACATATTACTATGGGCCTGAACATGATAGCAACACAAGAGCTCGAACAACACACGTTATTATTGGCCCTCATGCAATCCTGACGCTCGTTACCAGCAATCATCTTCCACATCCATGGCCGAAACAGAAATTGAGCGTGGCGTTTTACCTGCTGACTTTGTGTGTATAACTTTATAATTTATGCGGTGTACCCATACTATTGACAAAAACGCAGCACGCTGATCAAAGCAAGCCATTCAGGAGTTTGGACAGGGCCACGAAGACAGGGCCTGTAACACTAATGATCTTCAAACGCTCGTCTATTTCACTGAGAGCTATGCACAACTCCCTAGCAAGTCCCCCGTCCTCCCCGTGGAGGTAATTGTGCCTGGCTGGTTAGGTGACAGGTGTCAAGTGGCCCCTCCTCAACCGATTCATCATGCTAAGCAGAGAGGAAAAGCTGATCTCAGTCTTTCTCTCACTCACTCACCCTCTCTCTCTCTCTCTGTCTTTCTTTGTACTCTTCTTCCCTCTGTCTATTTCTTGTAACCTCTTATAATTACACTGTCATTTCCTTAGCGTGCCCTGGTCACATTCTAACTATGTTTCATGAAAATGTTCAAATGTAGCGTGGAGTCAGAGCTCAAACTGTTCACGTTGGATTATGATGTGATTGTGAATGAAACTGCCAATTATATTGTGTAGTCAAAATGCTGACGCATATTTCCCAAAGCTTAAGGTGATATCTTGAAATTTCTTAATGTATCAATAAATCAGTAGAAAATGCCCACATTTTCATTTTATCATCATATAAAACAAATAATTATGAGATTATAAGGCCAAAATTATTATATTGTCTCATCTTATTTCATCTCATCTCATATTATCTTATTTTATTTCATTTCATATTTTGTATTATGTTGTATCTCATCATAATTTATCTTATCTCATCTCAGTTTATCTTATCACAATTTATCTAACCTAATCTCATCCCATTTTATTCCGTCTCAGTTTATTTATCTCATCCAGTCTCATATAATCTCATTTTATCTTTATTTTTATCTCATCTCATCTAGTCATCTAGTTTCTCATCTAGTTTTATCTAATTTTAACTAATCTTATCTGATCTCATCTAATCTCATCTAATCTCATCTAATCTCATTTTATCTCATCTCATCTTTAAAAAGACAACCAATCATCCCAATTTAGCAGCTGGACCCTGACCACGATTGGCAGTTTTAATTAGCGACAACTTGACGAATCCTTGTAATCAAATATCATAAACTATCATCTGATCGGCTAATTTAAGTCTGAAAAGCGAAGACAAGCTGTTAGACGGATGATAGATGTTTGAGTAGAAGAAATTAAGTAGTTGAAACCAACTATTCAATTGTCATTAACTGCTTTATAATTTTTTTTACTATTTACTATTGATTAAATATATCTAAAATAGGGGCAGACACCCAATGCAATTTTTTTATAAGGGTCTACTTGACACAGAAAAATTTGCAAGTTCTCATATTTGAGAATTTGAACTGGAAAAGTTTGTCATCATTGTTATTTCAATTAAATCTGCTGATTGAATCGTGAATTATTTTAAATCTTAAGACTGCTTTCTTTGAGTGTCTGAAACCACTGATCTGAATCGGTGGACACTGATAGGAGGGTCAGAGGACTGGCTGAAAATCATACAGCTCCGTAGAGACAGGGATTAAAAAATATATAGTCTACATTCTATGTGTGCTCAGTGTGTGAGAGAGAGTCAGAGAGAGAGAGAGGGGGGGGGGGACCACACCCTCACCATGCCCGCCTGTCTTAGCACAATCCCATAGGGACCTGCCATACACACTCTCTCACTCACACACCCCAGTCATTAATTCCTGCTTTGCATCTCCACACCATGTAATATTTATGGGTCACCGCAGCTTTGTATTCACAAATGGAAACGCCAAGAGAAAAAAGGGAGAAGACACGATACCTCAATCAATCCTGTGAATAAGGTTCAGATTGTCACATCATGACTTTTTCTTCCCTTCCTGCTAAGCCAGTGCTTAAGCAGCATTCTTTTCTTTGACCTCTAAACAAGTGTTTTGTATGATGGATTGTCAGACGCAACCTTTGAGATGGATTCACGTTTAACTCGAGGAAGAGGTATTATGAACAAGACTGAAAATTTCAGAGCTGCAGAATTTGAAAACAGAAAAACTGCATTTGTCAGTAGGAACAAATGCAGACTTAATACATTTTTGCTAGATAAGACGTTGACATTGAGCAAATGACATGCAGCACTCCATTACAAGCATTTGCTACCTCTGACAATCTTCCTCTTATCAATCTTTGGTGTGTGTCCCCCTCAAACATCTGACATATCATAATTGAGGCCTTTTTTTTCACTTCCTAAGATGTTGCCTGCAACCTGTGATGCAACGATGGGAGCCAGAGCCTCGCTGCCTTTAAAATCAGCAGTGTCGTCAAACAGAGCCCTGAGGAACCTCCACTCTAGCATGGCTCACCAGACCCCTGTAGAGATTTGAAGACCACTTTGGAACTCTAATCCACTCAAAATGTGCAGATAATTTTCCTTGCCAGGACACTCTCTGCCTGGTGTCACAAGAGTGGCCTCACGGGAGCGGATCAGCCAATGATAACAAAGTAGCCAGATGTCTGGCGCTGGCAGAGTCCCAGAAGCTAGACAGCAGCATGCAGCAGCATCCGCTGTGGGCCACAGATCAAAGATACCTGAGAATTACTTATGGGCACAAAATATGTGTTGCTTACTCTACAGTTCCCATTAATAACAATCTGGGAGAATTTGTATATCTAATTAACTCTTTTCTTTCGGCATACAAAGTGCTGTAGGATGTCTGAGGCTGCAGCAATTTTTTTTCCGTGGCAACTGCGAGTCGACAACAGGAAGTCGGATGCAGCGCTGTCTGAAGAAGCCACATCAGCTTTAAATGTAGTTCTGAGGCTCCGAACACCCCCTGACTCGCCTCAATAAACAAACAACCAGGGTAAAAGTCAGCATATTTAGATTTAATCATGCTGCATGGCGCCTCTTAAGACAGGTCCTTGATGCATACCTCGAAAGCTTCAAGTGTCAATGCAGTACCCATTTTACTGAGGTATTCATTTGTGACTAAATTATTTTCTTAAAACTAATGCGGCCATATTTAATCTATAAATCAGTGTAGACCAGGCCAGTCGCAATAGCTTTTCCAGGAGATTCACGAATCTGCAGCCACCAAGCATATGGCTCACGGCCCTTTATACTCTCTGCCGGATTTGAAGCCTGGCTTGTTTCTCACCATGCATTGTTTGTGTCGTTTAGACTGATATAAGGGAGCATTGTGGCTCCACATTGTTTTTTCCTGTGTGCATTTTCTTTAGAGTCCTCTATTTAATTCATCTCATGTGGTATGTTTAATAAACATTTGCGCATATCAGGCTCACTATGTGTCTAATGCACCTGAAAGTCATTGTGCAACGGATGGATGATATGCATCCCATGCAATATTTGCATGCACTGTATTATATTAATTATCAAGTCTAGAAAGTGTTGCTTCATGTCCGTATTTGATGGGGAACCCCCCTCCTAACCTGACTATCCCTTCCCCCAATTATGTATATTACCTTTTGCTGGTGCATGGTTCATGCAAATTCTCCTTTGCATTGCTCTCTTGAATGTGGTATCTGCCGGCTGGAATTCTTTAAAGCCTATAGTGAACAGTGCCCTCCATCAGATCTTCATTGTGACCTTTTCTCTTTTTTTAATCTGTTATTCTATTAGGACTAGGGTTTGAAGTGCACACCGCTTCATTGTTTCTTTATATTAATTAGAAAATAGGTTGAATTTTGTCTCATTTTCCTGATATATTCACAACTTCTGTATATCTGCTAACTGTATATGTACTTTTAACAGCAGTGAGTAAATAACGCTTACGCATGCCCATCACTACTTGTTTCTTTGCTGTTTATTTGCTCATATACAACAAAGATAACCAGCCCTGGCCAATTGGAATATCAAATTGTATTCTTAGGGAAAACTTTTTCCCACATAAAGCCATCTTTTAGGAGTGCATTTAATACTCTGCACCAACAATCCAGTCCCCCTGCCTTTCAGGGTTACCCTAGGTCATTGTTTTAACTTTGTTTGCTTGAAAATGTAACTTAAAAACAAGGCTTAGGACCGCCTCAGTGAGCCTCTGTCTCCCAGCTCCGGCAGCTCATCACTCCTAAAACAGCCGCTCTCATCCACCCCGGCCCCGACCGTTATTAATGTGCACTGAATAATTTAGCGAGGTAAAATTACCATGCTCTTTTGAAAAGATTTTTGCCTACACAATTAAAGAGCATTATAGTGATTTTTAGTTGAACAAGAATTATGACTGTTTTCTCTCCTCTCTGCTTCACTTTCTGGCTTCCTTGCTTGCTTGAGCTATGGGTGAGCAGTTTGTGGGTGAGCCGGCTTCTGTCTGACTGCAAGGAGAGGTTGGGCTCTAAGTCTGACCTATGCCGCGATGAGCGGCTAATGGATAATGGATGAAGTCGTATATGGTCTACTTCCACCAAAAGGACCCTAGTAATGACCCACTAGCCCCAGCAAACATGTGGTGTATCGGGGCTGTTTAAAAAGAATAGACACAGTCAAGCGGTGTTTAGGATGCCTGGTCGCTCACACTTCACATTGTGGCAGACAACAAAAGGTGAATTATAGTTAATCACTTGCTAGTTTATCACTGACTCCTACCTTGTTTTGTGAAAGTTTGTGGGCTAATAGTGCAATATTATATTGCTGTTGTGTGATATCAGAATCAGCAGGAGCGTTCAGAAGGCCTTCACTCTTATTCCACGTGGACAACTGTCCACATCTCAACCACAGACCAAAAATTGGCAGTAATTGGCAGGTTGCCTTGGCTGTCCTGGGAGAGATCTGATGGTGCATACGGCCACGGACAGGCTGCCCTTTCCACCAATTAGAGAGTTGTCTCCTCGTGGGGCAGAGGCAGGGGGAGGTCTAACTCACTGCTACCTTGTGTCTTGATCAAAATGATTTGTGAAGATCCTTTTTCTCTTCTCTTCTCTCTTCCTCAGTGCCTACCACTCTCTCACCACTGAGGTATTGCTGTTTGTGAACTGCTGGGGAGAGTCTTCAGTCAAGGACCCCAACCAACGACTGACAGCCATACAGTAGCAGTCAGTGGGACACTCACATTAGAGATGCTCTGACAGTCAGGCTGCGCCAGACAGGCATCCCAATGAATGCTTCATACGGCTCTTTGCTGCTGGTTTCCTGGAACATAACTTGCTGGATATTTCTTTTTCTACCAGTGGAAGTGACGTTGAATTGGGTTTGGCAGAAGATTAAGTTTCTCCGAAGAGCTGAACTTGAGTCATATCTCTTGTTGTTGGTGTATTGCCTTTTTTTGTTGCTGTGTCTCCAGGCGTAAGCAGCGTGTTATTGCATGGTTCTATTATGGCTTTGACGCAATGATAGCAACTGTCTCATGTGGTTTGGAATGTGCAGGCCACACGAGGTACCATGGGACTGCAGTCCAAAGGATCACAGGCCTCAGTGCATGCTGTGGTTTATGCCACAGGGAACCAACACCAACCCTTATTCTCTCCCCTCTCTTGTCCTCAAAGACCGTGTCTCTCACACTTCACTTCAGTAAGTATGAAGAGGCGAGGAAATGCTTCCTATGCTCCGAAATATGTGTCAGGGTTATGTTGTATTGGAATGTGGTGTAGAGGGCAACAAAGCAAGTGTGCATGGAGAGGAAGAGACAGGTTTACTCATTCTCTTTAATCCATCATGAGATGTTCAGAAGTAGGTGAAGTTATACCTCCCATTACCCACTCTTTAGTAATTTTCAGCATATAAGAACATCTCAGGTTGCACATGTGGGGCCATAGTATTTTCTTTTCAGTCGAAAATTAGGACAGGTAAAACCTTGCTTCACCACAGGTTGACAGGCTCACCATAAAGCAGCTTTATTTCTCTGTGAGGACCTTCATGAGGGAGGGCGACCAAATATGCTGTCTGGCCGCGGGGCCTGTGGGAGTGCGGTTGGATTATTATGTTAATGCATGTGCCTCCTGCCCTCTCCTCGGTCCCAGCTGGCTTCCCTGTCGTTAGGAAGTGCTTTGCTCTGACAGAGGAGTAATATGCTCCCTGATTGAGGGGCCAAAAGATCGAGCTCTATAAGAGAGGGGCCACCACTGATAAGCATATGATATAAGTGCCATTGTATATGAATGCCTCAGAGACATGGAGGATGACTTGGCGATTCCTATGGATTTCAGAGGGAGGGTGAATATGTATAACAGCTTTGTGGTCCTTTTCATGTAGCTGAATTTAATTGCCCATACCATTATCATGCAATGCCTTTTATTGAACCTTTTTTTGTATGCACTCTTTGACTTTGAAGTAGTGAGTTTCTACTGAACAAGCCAAGGAGCACTGCCTTTAACAACCCGCTTCATTTATTTACCTAATACTCATCAACAATCCCAAAATGAGGAATAGAAATGGATTTTGTTTAGTGTTGTTCATGATGCAGATAAAGCAATGAGAGCTCGTATATGATGCAATGTGAGCATCATATAAGTGAAATCCCAGACTGCAACTTATATTGACAGGTGGAGAACCCTACTAATTATTAGCAAATGGAAGAGCATGCAATCTCGTTGTCGTAGAAAGGAAAAAATTGGAGACCTGACTTGTGAAAC
This sequence comes from Lophius americanus, assembly GCA_037951165.1. Lineage (NCBI taxonomy): Eukaryota > Metazoa > Chordata > Actinopteri > Lophiiformes > Lophiidae > Lophius > Lophius americanus. The sequence continues at coordinate 4,640,096 of JBBDHG010000091.1, forward strand.
CATTGAGGGGTAAACAGGTGGGGTCCGAGTAGTCCATCCAGGCGATTCACCACAGCAGCTGAGGGATCGCTGCACGTTACAGGAGAATAAGCTGTCCTGGAAAGGAGCGAGGGTCCAGCAAGCGTTCCATTCATGGTAACATCCGCACAGGGGATGGCTTTGCTGGAAGGAACCAACATAAAATAAGGATACAGAAACAACTCATTCATCATCTTCTTTATCAATGGTCTTGAGAGGCAAATCATTTCTTCACTGTACTTCTTCCACTTCAGCCTAAAATCGCCGGAGTTGGGCTTGTCCTCTATGCTACCTTTTTAAACATGGCAGCACAACATGCTGGCCTCCACCAAAGAGGAACTACTCCCTTTGTGGATAAGCTAACATAAAAAAAGGAAATTATTTCAACTTTAACATTATACTCATAACAAAAACAGAGTTATAAATAGTATGTTCCATTTATTCAATGAAATACCCCAACAATTTTACACACTGCATCTTCATTTTTGAGAGCTGTTAATGAAAACATTCAATCAAACCCAATATACATATATATAAAAACAACAGAGGAGCTTCACTGCTATCAGCAGTAATGTGCAACAGCTCTAATATTAATTGATGGAGAGATGGTAAAGTCAGTGATGACACTGCTCTGCCAGATGGCTTTACACCACAGATCTATGTCACACACTCTCATCTAATCAACCTGAAGCCAAATTAAAAAGGGAGATGAGAGAAAGTTCTTCCTGTGAAGTATGGAGAAGAAGAATTGCTGGATGCACTGCTTTGGTTCCTGCACATAATTGTGGAAATATGTCAGCCGAACAGAGGAAGAACTCTCCTTTTAAACACTTGTCTGTATTATCCCAACTCCTCCAGTAGCTACATATTAGCTTTGTGCACAGCCATTCACAAAGAGCGTGGAGTGTTTGTTTTGTTGTGGGTTTGTTTTGGTTGCTTTTTAATCAAGTTCTATTTTGTCTCCATCAGTGCAACCTCCTTCCGCATCCCTCCTTTTCTTGTCTGCCCAGATTATAATATGTCTGTTCTCACAGAGGAGCTTTCACTCCTTTCAGCTGTTATTGTTTTTTCTATTTTATGGGTCCCCAGCTGTAAGGAGAAGAAGGGTATCTGTGGGTAATTGGTGGGTAAATACTTTTCCTTTTTTCGCTTTGTGACTAAACATCAGAGGAAGAGAGGTTGGAACACAAGCAAGTTGTTGTGCTGCTTTTCAGGCAGAGGTAAAGATAGAAAAGCTGAAAATGGAGAAGCTATATATTTTGTGTTTACGGCGGAGATTATCAAAGAAAATATTTCAAATCATTGTGTCTGTGTAGATTCTCATTCATCCAGGTCATGGGAATCAGAAAAGTGTCTGACAGCATAAATGTTCTAACATTAAGAATTGGTCCGGAGTGGTAGTTGGACAAAGGAGACAAACAAAAGCAATCTTCACCTATTTTATTGGCCCTTTTTCATAGACCAAATGATGATTGAGAAGATTGCATCAATATATAATTCAAATATTCTTCAGCTGCAGATTGTTTTAGAGCGTATTATGTTTTGTGTGTAATATTCTTATTTCCTAATTTCTACACAAAAGCAATGTAAGCAAAAGTCACAAGGAAACTCCACGCCACTGTCTAAGAGACATTCTGACATGTTTTGGCATCACACCATCATCTGAGATAGTTGAAGCTTGATAGACACGGAGGTAGACTGATTAAAGTGATGACGCCAAACGCTCATACGTGAAAAATCAAACCTGTCACCTTGTATTGACTTCCCTGATCACCGAGGAGAAACCCACAAATTAATCTACATATTCATATTTTACTCACTAGTAGGAGATTTTCCATTTTTTTTTTTCAGAAATAACTTCCTAACCGTTGGTCCAATCCACATTAATAATCCACATTTGGTGAATATGAATCGACTCAAGGACGCCTGTCTTACTCTAATAGTTTTTATTTTATTCACTAGGGGGCTAGTTTATACCAAAAACACTGCTTTCGGATATAATTTTAACATTTCATTTGAGGAGTCCAATCAAGGGAATTTCTTGTACTATGCAGGGGATTGGGGTTTCTTTCTGAGATATATCTTTTTGCTGTGGGGGACAACAGCTTAGGCCTAGTTTAACCATGGTGTGATTATGATACAGTTTGTTGGTTTCAATACAGTTTCCGGAACAGAGAGTAGTGTTGCAACAAAACTATCAGAGGATTGAAGAATAAATGTCCAGTTCAAATTTAAATACAATCCCTCTGAGGATTACATTTTTTTTTTTATTTGTATCCATGTGGATCCATTTGGTGCTATCACATAAAGTTGTTTTTTATAAGTTTGTAACTCTTCATTTGGCTAGAATGAGCAGTTGCCCTTTGATTGTTACCCTCCCCTTTGTTGTCTGCTTAGGGCCTGGAGGTTTGTGAGCCATTGTCTTTATAAACTCAAAGCTGTGTTAAATGCAGCTCCAGCTCAGCTAATAAGGGGGAGTCTTCAAACCCGCCATTAGGAGATGCTGTCAATTGGGTGACATAAAAACGTTGCATGTAATCCCCCGGTGCAGACCCTGGGTGTAAATATGCCAGCTCCACCATTTTCGCAACGTTTACTCCCAGTTCAAACAATCCCTCTCCCCCTTTTCACCCCCTCGCAGAAACACAATGACAGCTCTGCAGTATTCTCCTCCTGAATCGCTGGTTGCCTGCGACCAATGAAACGAACAGGAACAGCTCTGATATTATCCTTCATCCACAGTGTGGCATAGACACTGCTCTCGTCTTCTTTGTTTCTGTGAGTTGTGAACTTGTGAGACTCGCACATTTTGTACTGCTCCGAATTTTGGGTGTGATTTTTGGAAAAGGATTCAGTGATTTTAGAACTAGGGATCGGGGTTTTGTGTGTATGATTGTAAATTTCTAAAATACTTGCTGTTGTGAAAAATCAAAAGAGGCTTATCAAGAACAAAAGGTATAGGCCTATGTTCCCCTCACAGTCCCTGGGAACCTCTGTGGTTATTTTAAGGCATTCATTTATGAGATTCCCCAAAATAACATGAACTCCTTGATACAAAGTTAATGTAAAATGCACCAAGAGGTAACATTTGGTAGCTGCGAGAAGGAAAAAAAAAAATGGTGATAAATGGAAGTCATTCATCCCCTTCATTCCTACAGAGAAACATATTGTATCTATCCCAGAGGGAGTGGTCATTTCCAGAACTCTGTTAGTGGTCATGGAGTGAGATTAATAAGTGTAATGACTTTCTAATGCCCTAAATGGACACTTCAGCAAAATGATAGAATGCTCGGACCAAAGACATAATTTGTTGCCGCAGCCTTTAGAAAGAAAAAGAAATTCAACTTTTCAAAAAACGCAGGAGGAATTACAAAACTTCTATCCAGAATATAAATCTTTCTTGAACAATGAGTTCTCATATGTGAATCACAAAATACACACATGACCTATGTGGGGAAGTAGTTCAAAGCCCCTGGGCATACTTGAATACTTTCATTCTAAATGCACTGAACAAAGTATTTTACCAAAATGTGTCTATTTATCAGGACATGTAGAGGTAAAAAGTCTCCCAAAATACTAATATTACATTGATAATATCATTGTATATTTAGAAGGTAAAATGTCAACCGGTTTCGACCCTGGAGGGGTTTTCCTCCAGGGCGTAAGTAGAGGTCTTAAGCAGATAGGAGTGCTTTGATTCCTCCTAAGGACCAATAATTACACAGATGCTAAACCCCCATGTCACTCCATAAACAGAGCATTAACAACATATAGGATGAAACCTCACATTCAAAGTATTTATTATACTCATGGACATTAAAAAAAAATAAAAAAAAATACCATCCTAAGTGCTCACTCCTAGAGTTGAATAATGGATGTCATTTGCATCAGATGATTTTTCAATGTTTAATAAACTAAGTAATTGCACAATTGACAAATAAAACAAGGGATTTTGATATATATCAAAAATCCCTAAGGGGAGTAGTCCCGTTTGTGGGGTGATAAGGAGGTTTGCCTACTAACTGTTTGTTATTTTATACTTTGCCTAATTTTGCCTTTGCAGAGTTCAAAAATATATATTTGTGCATATTTGAACTGAATGAAAATAAAACCCAACACAGATCATGGCATACTATAATTATTCAAAAATGAAATCCAGTTGATTAAATCAAATTACCATTCAATTAAACATGTGGGTGCAGTATATGTCTCCCATGAGTCATTCTCGCTGACACGATACTTATCCTGACTTGTAGAAGTGACAAACACACACACACACGTTTTTCATCCGTCCCTTGTCTGTGTATAGTTTGGCTGCTCAGCCTTCATGAATCCATACTATGGCTTCTCATTTTCAGGCTCCGTGTTTTGTGTGGTCCCTCTATTGCTTCGTGTGAGATTTCTCTGCAGGGAGTTGAGCTGACAGCCTGGTCTGATTGATGTATTGGGGAGCATCTCGTCAGCTATTGTTTTCCTCGCCAGCATTCAATTTCTTCACTTCCCGCTGTCTTTAACATATACGGACATCAGATCTGTACTACAGGAAGAATGGCTTTATGAAGGTGTAAGACCTCCTAGAACCTGTAAGTACTAACTAAAGCCCAGTGTTTACTTTTGGATTTAATTATTAAGTTAGTCTCCTGTGATTTTGAGTTAAAACCAATATAGTTCTTTAATCCTCACAACTTTTCTTGGCATGACTTTCACAGCTTCCATATCAAAATCGACAAGTTGAGAACTCACCTTAAAACTACGAGCAGCTGCCTCTAGTTTGGGTCTGTGCCTGAAAACTTTCCAACTGAACTTTCCTGGATCTCAGACCTTACTCCCCCATCTAGCCCTTAACCCTTTGATAATTCTGCCCAAAACTCCTTAAAGTCACAGGAGGATTCTTAAGAATTCTTGAAAAACTCCTCTCTGGCGGTCGATGTGTTACAGCCAACCTGTTCGCCTACCTGATGAAGTGGGCAAGGCTGGAAGGTTTGAGAGGCCGAGGATGTCCGATCATGGCTCAGCACATTAAAGATGAAGAACTAGTGTGTGGTCAGAGGTAGAGGGGAGAAAACCAAGCCATGCATGCAGACTGTGGGCGCTTGTACCCTCCCTCATAGCATCACAAACCAGGCCAACACTTCCCCAAGTAATGAGCAGGGGTCCTGACTATGAGGTCAATTATTCATACCTAGTCAGCTGGGATAGATAGAGCAAAAGAGGAGGAGTGTGGAAGCTTCCTCGAAATTTGCAATGATTTCTGTAGCAGCGCTTCCTCCACATAACTTAATCTAAGTCTTTTCTAGATGGATGGAGTGTTACTTTAAAAAGCATACATGAGTGGGTGACTATCCTGTAGCACCAGCCTCTCGCTGGCCTCAACATCACATTGTTGACAAGACAGACATTGATCACCAACAATCTACAGCTGTTTCCAAATACTGTCATTATGTGTGCGGTAAACCCTGTTGTGTCAGTTGAACAAAGAAAATTGCTTAACTCTGTATGTAAGTATGTGTCCTGCCTGTGCCACACACAGATTATGTTACTGAATCAACATTGTATATTTTTCTGTATGTGTAGTCTCTCCTGAAAATAACAGGGGAGGTCAAACATGAAAGGAAATAATACTTCATACTTGAGATCCTTCTAAAGAGCAGAGCATCAAAGGCGGCCCTGATGGCGGTTTTTCTTGTTTTTGCCAGAAACAAATGAGCACTTGATCACTTGCTTGGCAGTGTAGAGCGATCAAACCTATTGAGGTACGCCTCTTCACATCCATTTAAGACGAGATTGAAGACATTGATGGAGCAGCCCATGGGAATGAGAACAACGCCTCCTTTCAAGGCCATTTTACCAAAGCAGAAATTTCCATGTCTCCATGTTTAGTGGCAATATCTCATCATCAGGATAATCCATTTAGTTGAAAAAATGCTGAGTTCTTCAATTACAAGTCGTATATGGGTCTCCGTGTAATAGTTGAAGGGGAATATTAAATCTTATTCTTACTGCATCTAAACAAATGGACAGAGTATGTGTGGTGATGATCTAGTATAAAGACCCAGCAGGGTAAAAGGATGTTTATAAAAATAGTTTTCAGCTTTGATCTGTGAGATTTGCTTTCATTTTGATTTCCTTATCACCTAGAATACCAACTGTGTTTTAAACTTTATGCTGAATGCTTACACCATAAGACCCATTTTCCTAAACGACAGAGAATTGTGAGAATTGTTTGATTGAATTGTGTGATTTTCATATCAATATGTATAGTAATCATGAAAATGTCAAATTTCTGCATGGTTCAATTTTCCCTGACCAACTCTTTCACAAATTTCACAAATAAATCTTCATTATATGCACTTGTTATTGAAAACATATAAACATGCTTAATACTTTATAAATGAAATCAAATTTGTCCAATTAGGCAAAACAAACAACCTCAATAATGTTATTTCCATCAAGTATAAATGTGCATTTGGAGTGTGACAGAATATTTGCTCTTTTCATAAGATAGATAACATAAGTGCTCTTGTTTTTCCTTCTCTGTGGAATAAGGGGTGGCAGACTAACCAAAGTGTAGTTCAAAGGGCTTCTCTCAAAAAGTTATTTGATAATAATAATAATAATAATAATACATTTCATTTATAATGCACTTTACACGACTTTAATCAACAATAATGTTCACCACCGAACTGAGTTTTGTTGGATACAAATTAAAAAATATATTCAATATGAAAACGAAGGGATCTATGTGCAGCCAACACGACTGAGTTGGGAGATTGCAGCACTATCTGTTAAAAACATAAATGAATGGTGCCCAGCTGACTCAATTGAGTTAGATAAATTCAACAAAAATCCTATTTCTTTTTGCTTCACCTCACTCTAGTTTATTCTGTTCTACATGATATAATCTAGTGATTCACCCAAAATTGTAAGCTTGTGTAAAATCAATCATATTTTATTGTCCAACACATTTTACCTATAAGTTACATCTGCTATAGCGGGCTAGGTTTAAAAAGCATAATAAAAATAAACTCAAATTGTTGATATGTGCATTTATTGCATCATCCGAGTCACAGAGTTTATGTTTTGAGCAAATTGCTGACATAAATCTGAAGACAATGGGGGAAAGTCAGAAAATATATCAAGAGACCCAAATAAAATCCCCTGCGGTCCTCGTGTGGTTGCCAAACCGGGCTTTGGGAATGACTGCTGTCTGCTGTTGCTAAGTGTCCATCTATATTTATCTGCAGAGTCTCACATTGGTCTCATTGGGCTGCTTCCTATTTACCTTTGTACATCAAAGGTAAATAGGAAGCATCAATTTGATAAAACAACGCAGTAGCAGTGAAATGCTAATTCAATGCAGTGCTCTTTGAGTAAATGATTTGAATACTTCCTCCACCACAGGTAACTCATCACTATTAGAATCCATTATTTATGACTTGCATTCAAACTGATCACAGACAACCTTTTAAGTCTACATAGTAGTATCTGATGCTTGAGATATAGATTTAAGTTGCCGTATAACTCCCAGTGACAGTTTTTATATAACATCTGTTTAAAGTGCTGTTATTACCCTGTCATAATTGTCTATAAATATTTTATTCATAAAGGTTGAGTCGTAGGTAGGATCCTTGGTGCATGCTTTCCCAAATGCATAATGATGGACCAAATCAAATAATGTAATAAAAATACACATTACAGAACATCTCTATTAAATGGGGGTTCCAATACAACTTAATAGCACTGTATATCTACTGGAGGGCACGGTGTATACAGTCTGCTGCTAGGTGGGTAGAGACATCTATCAAAAATCAGATAATGGCGGCCATTATGATGCACCATGAGGTTAAAACACATGGAAAGAAGATTCAGTCTTTATTAGCCGCTATCATTTCAATGGAATATATGTGCAAATAAATGGGTAGAATCACATGGGGAACAAATGTGTCCCCAATAAAGCTCCAGAAATAGAAGGATGGAGGGAGGTGATTGTGGCTGTGTGTGTGGGTGGGGGAGTGTTGATGTGTGTGTGTGTGTGTGTGTGTGTGTGTGTGTGTGTGTGTGTGTGTGTGTGTGTGTGTGTGTGCGCGCGCGCGCGCGCGTGTGTGTGTGTGTGTGTGTGTGTGTGTGTGTGTTTGGGTAATAGGGAGGGAGTAAAAGAGAGAGAAACGGAATAGTGGGGGGTTCACAGATGAAAAATCATCACCAGTCCAAATGCAGATATTGTGTTGGCCTCACACTCATTCCGGTGTCACCTTCCATTCGTCACTGTCCTCCAGCCTGCCTCTCATTAAGTGGCCCCGCTCTGGCGACAACTTAATTTCCTTAAGAAGACCAGACACCTGATTCAATTGTGCGCCCATTACACATTTGTTTTCACCGTCTCGGCCTTGCTGGGACCACATGGGTGTGAAGAGAAATACTCCCACTATATTAAATGTTGTGGACATAATTCCCAGACGCATGATTCATGTCTGCCTCCCAGTATTAATCTCTCACAATGGCCTCCACTGCAGTCAGCTGGCCTGCCTCGCCTCTGTGGCTGCTGCTGGAGAAAGTGACGGCATCACTGACTATTCTTTAATATGCTCAGATCCCAACTCTTTGTCCAACAATATGTCAAGGAAGATTTTGAGATTTGATGAATTTGGACTTTAGGTAACTTCTCAGATGGAAATTTTGATTTTGGAGACCTTTATTACATTGTTGCTTATTGTTACGTGCGTTTGTTATTATTTCATCAGACCTTGTGACCTTCAATAATTCTGAATAATTTTGAACCATTTAAACAAGAGTGCTCTTAAGTATTTTGTCTTTGAAGTGCAATGTTGTTTTTACCTGTCAGCTGAATATGGTCCATATGACTGCTGGTCTCCATAGCTTACCTCTCAACTACGCCTGTCAGCCAGCAGTAGATGGCTGAGAAACAGCTTCACCTCTTCCATGGGGTCTAACTGATTTGTTTCTATAATCTTTCAGCCATGACTTTTATCCACAAAGTGTGAATATGCTTGATACCAGATGCTCACCAAAAACCACACAGAAGCCTCACGTATTCATATATTTAATGTCCTCTTTGTTTCCTTTTTTCATAAACATCATGTCGATTATCCCAATCAAAAGTTAGAGGAATCATTTTTGATCTACCAACTGGCCGAACAGGATTGTGCTTGTACCTGTGTGTATTATTCGTTGTTGGCGGTGGATGCTCGGAGTCATAATGAATAAAGAGATGAACACGCGCCTCTCTTGCTTTTACACAAACAGTCAGAGCGCAGGTTTGCCTTAAACCTATCCAGCAGACAATTTCAAGATATGAAACTGCTGAGTGTGGGACCTGAGCAGCAAATAAAACTGGGAGAAAACTCAAAGTTACAGAAGGTGTTCACTCCCCCTTACAGCTCCCTTCCTGTAATTCCTTCCCTCTGATCATCCCCTGTGTGTGCGTGTGTGTGTGCGTGTGTGTGTGCGTGTGTGTGTGTGTTTGCGTGTGTGTGTGTGTGTGTTTGCTCTTTGTCTTGGCAGTATTGGCAACTTTACGAGAGAAAGAATGAAGACCCTAACCTCCCTTTGAAGATCCTTGCAAATATTGCCAGAATTATTTTAGCAGCTTAGTTTGACTGAGATAGAAACAACTTCCTGATCATCTCAACGGGGCTACAACTCTCAAATCTGGCTAACTAGTATGGTCATCTCCTTAGCCTTTGATTGTTTTGTTTTTTTATCATTGCCATCACTTCAGACAGTCTTGATATTCAATTCCGAGATTTTCTTAGATCAGATTTTTTTTGTCCAGCGGTTCACATTACTTTTAAGATGTTGCCTTTATCAGACTCCAGGGTGAACAGTTCATGGCCCTAAAGTAACGAGAACAAGAACAAAGACGTCACTTGCAGCATGATGTCAAAATGGAAGCAAAATGGAAGCACTAAAGTAATTTTGTCTTTTTTGTTTAGAGTGAAAGTGTTTATAGTAATGTTTTGTAGTATTTGTGAAGATGTTTTCATGTGAAAGGCGACTCCCAGCGGCGCAGCTTTGTGACAAATGTCGATGGAAGGTGACATAAAGATGATTAATTCCGATCTTACTGTTCAGACTGAGGTCGCATTTCAAAAAAATTCGACCTTGTTTGATTTAGGACCACATATGGAAGTGGCCCAAATCGGAACTGGAAATGATCCGATTCCATGTGGTTTGAGTCGTTCACACTGCCATGAAAAAAGTCACATATGAGCAGACCTGGGCCACATTTTATTTGCAGTGTGAGCGTAGCCTTTTATCTATCATTGGGAGGCACGGTGGTGCAATGGTTAGTGCTGCTGCCTCACAGCAAGAAGGTAGGGCGTTCAAAACCACCTCCACCAGCCTATCTGTGCATAGTTTAGATGCTCTAACCGTGTCTGCGTGGGTTCTCTCCAGGAACTCTGGCTTCCTCCCACAAGCCAAAAACATACAATCTAATCTAGGTGAATTGGTGACCCTTTGGTTACTAAGCTCACCCTCAACCCTAACCTTTCATGTTTTTAGGGTTCATGGCCTCATGGCGACAAAAGAACCAGCATGCTAGTGTTAAAGAAATAGCCCAACACATGACACTTGACAGACCTTGTTCTTCAATGTAGAGACTGAGTGACTACTGAACATGTATTTGGTCACAGGTTCAGTTAGGGCTCTCTATTTATTTACCCTGCATGATTTTGGATCCTTCGAGTACAATCTAGTGAAAGGAGACTGACATTGTGGATGCTAATGTGAAGCTGTATATGCCGATCATTCAAGTTTTTCTTGTTGCTTTGCTACACTCCTCATTTCCTCTTCCTGCTTCACGTAGAGTGTGCGCCGCCAGAATCTGCCTCCCTCCCCATCTGGTCTAGTAGACTTCAGCAGCGTGTGTGGAGGAGTCTCTTCTGTTCCCCCTCTCCCTCTCCAGGAGCATCAAAAGGAGGAGGACCCACGTAGGGATTTTGAAGAGCCCACCAACACTCCCCTATGGGTGGTGAACTGGCAGATGCTCAAACCGCACAACTCTTTCCAGACAGGAGGAGCTCACCTCTCATCTGCTTTTGTAGCGCCGCCATTGGTTTCCCTCGTAGCCATGAGGATTAGTTTTGTCGTTTGCATAGATTCATGTTCTTTCACTTAACGGTAAACCAGTTATTCCTGAGTTTACGGTTCATACCTCAGTCTCGAGACCTTTTGTCCTAAGTTGTTTGTAGACTTATCTCAATTATTGAATTATTTACTTTTAAAACGTTTGGGGAAAAGATACATCATTTTCTCTCTTATCTCCAGTGGTAGATGACGATCTTTGCTTTATGAGGTGTTATTTTCTAAGGTTAATGTTGGTCTTAATTTGTGGAACTATCACTATTAGTTAGAGTTGTAATTGAGTTAAAACTTGAGGAAACTAAGAACAAGATAATAATAATAATAATAATAATAATAATAATAATAATAATAATAATAATAATAATAATAATAATACATTTCATTTATAATGCACTATACATTTGGATCAAATCTCAAAGTGCTACAAAGCAAAAGCAGTTAAAAGCATCAACAAAAAAATAAAATAATAACTATATAAAAGCCTGACCAAAAGGCTTTTATTTAGCCTTTTGTCCAGGCTTTATAAAAGAATAAAATCCCCTGTCAAATTTATGTAGTAACAAAAATCTGGGTTGGAATTGAAAAATCACGGTGAATTGTAAACAGTGCATTATTCATCAGGTGCTGTCATCAGGTTAACATTTCACTGGGTTGCATTTTGTAGGGGATTTACAATATCAACGTTTAGATAATATTGCTGAAAAAAAGTCGGTTCTTTGACTACCACAGACAAAATTTTGCTCTCTTTCAAAACTGTGGGGCAGTAGTAGATATTTCAGAAATGGTCCAATCCTAAACCTGGACATACAAAAATAAAACAATATCTATGGTCGGAAACTATTGGTAGCATGAAAATGTGGGTCATATAGCTGGATCATATATGACCACTATAGGGGAAATAAGAGAATGGGATTATCACGGGAAACACAACTGGATCTCCATAACAGGCTGGACTTGAGTTAATCCAGTATTGAAGGTGATGGCTTACAATGGGAAAACCTCGTAGAGAAATTACATTGAATGAGTCAACCTGAATAATACAAGGAAAGAGTGTTATTCAGTAATGAGGCCCTTTTTTTTACAAAACGTGAAAGAATAATTAACGACCACTTTAAAGTTTAACTTCTGTTAAAATCCATCTTTACAGTGTCAGCCCCACATGGACAAACCCAGGTGGGCTCTCATAACTCCCAAGCTATTTCATGGATCATTTTATAACTTTCTATACTCATATACTGGATTGATTTTGGGAAAGGTCAGTTGTATAATTCTGACACCAAGGGCAGCTTTATCTCCAAATGTTTTCCGGCCATAAACCCCAACTGTTATTCCGATTTATTCAAAATTTGGTATATATCAATTTATTTGTGGGGATCCACTTTGTTTATGTGATATTTTACTCTAATTGTTCATATTTTACTCACTTTTTTTTATGAAAAACAAATGTTTTTCGAACATACTTTACTAACCTTTGGTCCAAATTCGATATATGAATCAACTCTATGGGATCTATCTTCTATATTTCATATTTAATTCTTATAGTTCCTATTTTACCCAATAGGGGGGTCCTTTTTTATGAGACATGCTGTTAACATAACTTCACATTCAATCATCAGTTTAAGTTCATTCAAGGGGATTTCCTGTACGTCACAGGGGATTGGGGACTTTTCAAGGATTTTCTCCCTTCCTTTGCTGTTGGAGACGACAACATAGGCCTAGTTTGGTCTCAGAGTGGGTAACAGAAATGCGGGGGCCCATATGGGTTATCAAGTGTGTTAGATACAATCAATCACATATCGTCAACCCAGGTCTAAGTTAGTACATAATTATGAGGTTCTGTCAATACATGTGGTCCCATATTAAACCTAAGTGGGTTCCCTCGGTTGTTCTTAGCAATGTGACATTAGTGGCATATGTGCTCTTTGTTACGTCTTTCAAATTATCCTTTAACAAGAGTTATTGTCTGAGCAAAACATTTTGACTTATATCAGATTTGCTCTCTCCAAAGCTGCATCTTTCTGTCTTTGCTTCCATCAAGTGCTGAAACACTGTTAGTCGGTGCACAGAGAGGTACACTGCACTGTCCGGAACTTATAGCCCAGCCATCAGAGCTTCAGCTGTGCTGTGCCATGCTGATTGACTGGCCTTTAGTTTCCTGGGTGGCGGCATTGAAGCTTTGACCCGCTCTATGCTGCTCTCCGCCTACTCGGTCAGCCTGCCTCTACGTGCTCGACAGCAGTTATCTCCTCTGACAGGCCTCCTCGAATATTGGCTCCTCAAAGACAAGCCACTCTTCCTCTATCTCTTTAATTCTTTATCTTTTTCCTTCCCCCCAATTATTCCATAGTTTCTCCGAATCCATTCCACTCTGCCTGTCCATCTATCAAAGTCAACTCCTCTCCAAACTCCTGCACTCTCATGCCAGTGAGAGGTGAAAGCGGTGTCTTATGGTAAAGAAGAACCTGGAGCTTTGTTTCATATTACATCTCACAGTGTGCTGTTGCTGTCTGAGGCTATCATCCTCCACTGCTGCTTTCCCCTGAGATTTTTTCTCTGCTTCACACTAAATCTTTTCTATTACTTGTAGCTATACTTTCTCTATATACATATATAATCAGTTATTTTAACATGCAATGTGGAAGCATGGATATTATATGTAACGGACAAAATTTGGAGAATGCCATACATTCTGACGTAATTATATACCCAGAAGGAGGGGGATATTATGGAATCGTCATAGCCGCTGCGTCTACGTCTGCTGCCACATATCCTTAATATTAACACGATAACACAAAATCTATTGCACTGATTATTTTAAAATGTCATATGCCCACACACCTTAGTGCGAGGAAGAAATGCACTAGTTCGGGAAAAGTCTGTTGCGTATTACTGACAGTAGGGGGAGCTTAATCTCCAAAGGTCATAAATACTCAACTGTTTGTCCGATTTAATCCAAATTAATCTAATCTAAATTAGGCGCATATGAATCGACTCGAGGAGTTATAAGTTGCACATATCGCATTTCACTGTAAAAGTTAATAATTTCCTCACTAGAGGAGCATTTTTTCGAGAAACAATGCTTTTCATACAAAACTTCCTTACTGTTACTCCGATTTAGTACAAATTTGGTGCATATGAATAGACCTCAAGGAGATCTCTTCTTTAATTTATAATGTTTTACCCTAACAGTTCATATTATACTAACTCCTTTTTACTCCTACCTTTCCTTTTTTTAAACAAAAAAATGCTCTTTCTCGGATATAACTTCCTCACTGTTTGTCCAGTTAAGTCCAAATTAGTTGGATATGAATCAACTATAGGATTTTTTTTTCTAAACTAACTAATATGTGCATATGCTGGCAATCGGGCGGGTTGCAGAAGATACATTTGACACACATGGGGAGTCTCAAGATATTTCAAATTTTTTAAATGGTGCTAAGACTTTCTCAAAGGTTGAGAAATAGTGCTTTAGTCTACACTGCATAGCTTTACCCAGGTGCAATAGTTTCACGCCATGAACATAGTGACAGCTCGCAACAGTTCTTCCTATCTCTATCCCTCCTATGATCTCAATGATCATGACCAAAAGATGGATTCCAGCCCGTAATGTGCCAGAGTGTACAGATGCTATGTTGTAGTAAAGGATGTTTTATGTTCTTTTTATTAATTATAATTACATTATTGGGACGAAAATGTATTCATATTTTTTATATTGTTTATTTTACAAACCTTAGGATGCTGAAGGCAAAGGCCACTAGATTCTGGCTCGACAAAAAGTCAAACTGAAGTTATTTATTGTGTGTTGGTGGCAGACATTTTATTTTGAATATGAAGATTAATCAGCCTTGGACATTTTCTGTACGTATCGGATGTTGTTGGGCATATTGACAGACGCCTAAAAGACTATATGAGAAAGAAGACAGGGTACTTTGACTCAAAAAACAAAATGACCAGGTTCTCTTTTTCAAACTTTTTACAGCTTTTGGTTTTTTGCAAAGAAAGCCCATCCCATCATGTGTCCATGCCCTGGCCTGAACAATGTGACTCAAATTATCTAATACATACATTTCAGATACGATGATCTGAAGCAATGTGTCTTCGAGTAAACCTGCCCATAATCATCTGAGAGATGCACTACAAATACAGACACTTTGAATCATCTTTGGTTTGTTATTCAGCAGGGAAACAGAAGACACAGTTCCGTTTTCACCCTCCACTTCTACAGCCATCATACTTCCGCCAAGCACAACTCCACGGTCATATTTCATTAAAGAGCTGCTTGAAATTCAACACTCTTAATAGGCCCATTGTAACTCTGCATGGATAGGACGAGCGTGAAGCCGACGCGCACGGCCATTGTGTCTGATTTCGGTGCTGATGCGATCCCTTTATCTGGTGATCAAAAAGGGACTGCGCACTAAGTTAAAGGGGGTTGGCCCACTGAAGCAAGGGAGAGGGTCTCTACACATGTAATCCTTGTCAATGAATTTAGGCATCTTTTTTTAATTATGAATATTTCAGTAGTTATTGCAGTGAGCTACTTGAGCTACTACTCCCTTTGCTCATAAGTGAATCGCTCGTCTAATGATTTAATTAATAGCATTGTGTCCACAGACGAAAAGCTTATATTTAATCAGCAAAATGGATGTAACTGAGATCAGGGGCCTTGACTGTCATCAAAATGTGCTTGAGGTCCCACTTGCTCACTAAGCCACATTAGGCCCTGGGACACCCATATTTAATTGAGAGTTAATAAATAAATGTGGTTAGCGTAATCCCTGGATCCAGCTCCTCAGAGCTCCCAGTGTCTCTGTGTGTGCATACTGCAAAGCCCGGCCAAGCTCCCCATGCTGCTACGGCAACGCTGAGGCTGCAGTGAGTCAGACACCGCTTTATTTACCTGAGATTCAGTACCCCCTACGTCATAATAATAACAATAATAATACATTGTCATGTGCCATATGTTAGATCCTAGGACAATCGGTACCACAATGTATGTTCTCAATTTATTTTATTATATAAGGAATCGTACAAGACTGTAAATGAACATCAATGCAAGGGATCTTATTCATTTATAAAAAAATCTCAACAACGAACTACTGCTGAAACAAAAATATGAAAGTTGTGTGGAGGTATGTATAATCCGCAATAATTTGACAAAAATGCTGTAAGTGGATCCTTAGCAATCATTGCATCTAAGAATCCAAAAAAAACAGGATTTGATCTCTTTTTTCAGTTACTTGTTGGATCAGACGTGGCCAAAAGCCAGAGGAAAAACCTCCTGGTATATATACTGCAAAAACAAATTAAGGGAACATTTAAATCACAGATGAAAGTGAGAGAATTGACAACTTGAAATTGATATATTGTGTAATTTTTTTAGAGCAAAAATATCTTAAGAACGATCAATGGAGAGAAAAATCATGAACCCACTGAGGGCTGGATTTCTAAATCACACCCAAAATCAAAGTGACAAACTGAAATCACAGGCTGACTGGTGTGGATTTCATCACAACAACTCATAATGTCTCTTAGTGGTGTTTTTGACCCGTATGTGCCAAAGGGTCTCCTGACAACGCCAAACATGCTCCTGGGTATTATACGGAGGGTGTCCAAGGGAACTCCTCCCGGATCTGGATTAGGGCAGAGGACAGACAATTCAGGGGCTATAATCCTCGGAAAGTCTTTTGCCGGTCAAACCATCCTTGTTAAGGTGTGTGGGGTCAGTTTGCAGACATGTTCTCTTCCAAGCTATTTTTTTTAACTTTTCGTTCTTCTTTAAACTTTTTTTCTTTTTTATCGATGTAACTGTTAAAACTGATATTTTGAACTGTTGAGAGCTTTTATTGATTTGATTTGATTTGAAAAAGGGGAAAAAAATTACAGAGTTACTATATCATTGAACTTTTACTCATCCATAAGCCAAACATAAAATCGTAGATAGAAGTTGAATTAAAGAAAAAGGTTATAATTGTACAGAAAAAATACAAAATAGTTTTTCCAACAGAGACGACTTAATTTAATTTAAAAAAAAATTGTGTTCTACTGAATATCTTGGATACAATAGATGCATACGGATTAGCCATGATATTATAACCATTGAACAATTATGTCAGAAAACATTAATTATCTTATTACAGTGGCACCAGTAGGTGGGATTTGTTTAGCGGGAAATATTGAGTCCTTGATGTCGATGTGTTGGACCCGTGTCCTCAGGACATTAAGATTAGGTTAGTGTGAACCCTAATCCTTATCCGGTCATAGAGGTGATGTTAGACTGTAGAAAAGAAACTTATCATGGACATGTTTCACATTAATGAATATGGTATATCATTGATGGATTTGGATAATTGCTGGCATGACTTCAGACTCAATATGATTATAGAGTTAGTTATAGAGTATGAATTCCTCCATTCACCTAATTACATATAATTGCAGTATAACAAATGTTCAATTCTAAATTCAGACCGGCGGAAGTATGTTTATATAACATATCAACTTTCATCCTGTTAAGTCTTAGGAGATGAGTTGTGAGCTGCTCCAGTGGACAGAAATCACAGGTGTTACCACAAACTAGCCTCAGTAAGACATGACAGTTTGAGAGTGATTTAGGACCTGTCAAAATGTCATAATCCCACGTACTGTGAAAAAAAAAGAGTCCTTGCACTGAATGTAAAAGAAGTGAGTCCGATGACAGACAATTGCAGACTACAATAAATCTAGGCAAAGGTCACCCAGTTTGTTTGCTATACCACACTTCACACAGATTCTTTGCAACGAAAGAAAGCAAAAAAAGGGAGAAAAAAAAATAAGTGGAAAGAGAGAAGTGTGTGTTTAGCTAAGCAGGGGCAGCCCCTGGTCCATTGACCATCATTTATTGATAAAGGCCCTGGAAAATGCAAGGGAAAAAAAAAACCTAATGAAATTATCAACGTTGTTGAATTAATGATGAATGGGAATAAGAAAAGGCTGGGCTCTCTGTGGAGCCAGAGAGAAGCGCTGCTTCATTAGCCATGCAGTCTCATCACATCCTCTTTTGGAGCTGCAGACACTGGGGCTCTCCACTCTCTACCCACCACCAGGACCTGCCATTGGATTTCATTCAAAAAAAACTCCCATCTTCCCTGAACCCCACCGCCCCACCTCTACACTTTCCCTCTTTTGCCTATTTTTTTTAATCTACCCTATTACTTAACCTGCCGCCTGCCACCGCCATCGCTTCTCAGAAGCTGGAAACTCTTTGGTGGCTAACTTAATTTATCAGTTTTCTTACTTTTCCCGGAGATGAAGAGGGTAGGTGACCCGATTCAGGAGGTACGTGGTCAGGGAGCACACCTCTCCTTTCTGCCTACTTCTTTTCTTTTCTTTTTTTTCTGTTCCCCAGCTCCCTCATGGCTTCCTCTCTGTGGATACCCTTCCTGATTCTGCACATGCAAATGATATAAGGATGAGTGAGAGGGGCGTTTGGATTCTATGCCCCCTCCTCCTCCTTCCTCGTCTTCTTCTTCTTTTCCCTGGGTGGAGCAGAAGTGGTCTGGTGAGCTGAAGCAAGCTGAGAAATCATGGGCATGGGGTCTCATTAGGTAAGCAGAGGCCAGGGCAGCAGGGCTTCACCTAGACGTTGATTATTCTGAGAGTAATATCTGGAGGATGGCCTCGGCTCTCCACCTTATTAGAGCTACTGTTTCTCATGGTTCAGAGCCCTATTTGACTCAAGACATTGCATTAATCTGCTGTGTGGGGATGCATTAAAGCTATGGTACAGAGTTTAAATGTAATGTTTTGCCTCATTCAAGCATTTGTCTCTATAGATTTTTTTATTAATTTATATAGCATGAGAGATCTATATACTTCGTTCTCTGTGTCGCCATTTTTCTTCTTGAATTCTAGCTGATGTCTTCATAGTAGGCCTTCCTGTTTCATTCATCTGTAGATGAAAGCACGAAATCTGCCAATCCCAATGATTTGATATAATCTATCAGCACTGCTTGAATATCGTTTAACTAATGACTTAATTGTAGTTTTACGGGTTTGCTCATAGATGGATCACATATGTATTCATGCACCACACTTGTAATAAAATGATGACGCGCAGTGCGTGACAGACAACCGTGACACGCGGAATATAATGTGCCGTCCTTTACATGGTAATCTGATCTGAGAGGGATTCAATTATTTAATAACAACATGACAGACTTTCATTAAAACAAACTGTGTACGTCAACTCTAGCTCACACCCGGAGCTGCGAGGTCATGGCATAATGTTGTGTTGTGATCCCTCCCTCCCACACAGACCCACACATACACACACAAACACACACACACACACACACACACACACACACACACACATACTCACAGACACTCACAGACACACACAAACACACACACACACACACACACACACACACACTCACAGACACACACACACACACACACCTTGCGTGTGCCTGCTGGTTCTTTTCTTATGAATCGGCTGAATTGATCCCTATACAAATTAGGTCTGTCCACACAAGGCTCCATCAATACATTGACTCCTTTTATGAGGGTCATCAAACAGCCATTACTGGGCACTGGGGGGTCCCATTTGGGGAGAGACTGGCAAGGGTGACTGATGAGCCGGGTGGGGATGGAAGCTCATCCGGGGGCTTTGGTGCTCTGGGCCTGTAGAAGAGAAGAAAGGGGATGAGGAGGGGGAGGGGGGAGTTATGGAGTGTGATTCATTAGATAAGCAAAGCCAAATGAATTTGTTGTGCAACAGAGATGCTACTACCTTGGGTTGCTGTCTGTCTGGGAAAACCTCAAAGTATTTTACAATCAATATTCTTCTGTCAGAAGAATCTGAGATAGATGCTCATCTTTGAACTGGATTAGATGGATTTAAAATTTCTGCTGCAATAAAGTATTTTGTGCTAGCATATAAACATTAAAATAGAAATCAGTCCTAATTTATTCTCCAAAAACATATATTGCCTGCTCCTTGAGTGTCATTTTTTAAAAAGTATTTTATGTTTTAATCATTTTCGAGTGTTAAAATTAAAATCATTTATTTGAAATCTGACATGAAAGACTGGCATAACTTATTGTTTAAATCGTCAGGGCCAGACATTCTCCTCATCCAAAAAGGATAAGGAAAAAAAAAAATCAAACAAACAAAACACTTGAAATATGTGATATTTTACCTATGACAAGAAAAATAATGTTGAAGTACTAACAATAAACAAGCACAGGAAAAAGAAAATCCCTGGAGTATAACCGTGCTTGCTTTCAGGTGCTATGAGAGAATCTTTGAAACCGAGCAGAGACGCAGCAGGATGTAAACAAACTGTCAGCGCTGTCAAGCACTCGCTTCAAGAAGTGTCAAAGTTTAGACTTTTCAATTACAGCAGGTTTAATATGCAGGAAAGCCTCCCTTGACTGATTAAAATGCGCCATTTTAGGACTAATTGTTGAAGAAAACTGTGTTTTATGTTGCTGCAATGGTAATAACTAATGATAGATGCATAAAATTAGCATACATTTCCCAGGCCAAGAGAGTATCTGATCATTGTGCCGTGGAGAATTGCTCTAAGTTAGGAAGTTAATTTCATTATCTCCTCCTCCTCATTTAAAGCCCGCCACTTTACAATAATTGGAAAACAGAATAAAAGATTAGCTTTTGACTGGATGACGGGCGTTAATAAAGTGTGATAGAATGTGAGTGCTACGGAGAGGGTACCAATTATAGCAGCTAATCTAACACAGGCAGCCATTGATGGTGCTGGTTCAATCTCTTCATCTGATGTACTGTATCATCAGGGACCCACAGCAAAGATCTCTGCCCCAGCTAGCAGGCTAATTGTCAATTTTGCTTTAGTCATAAGGAGAGCCATTTTACCAGGGCTTTAGCAAGAAAGTGAAGAGTAAAATTAAAGTACAGAAATAAAAGTAGACATACAGTTCAAGTCAAGGCATTTTGAATTGAAAAATGAGGAAATAATATTACTAAAAGAATTGCGTTACCAATTTAGTATGTAGTTATATTATCTGCGGAGAAGCAAATTCATGACATGAGTTTCTCCTTAATTCTCATGGGTCACCCTCATCCTTCATTATGTCACCGCTTTAGTGGCGTTAACCACATCAGTTACAGTCACCCATCATTCATTGACTGCTTCTGCTGCTCCACATACATGGAAACAAATAGAATTTTTCTTCAGACTAGATTGACATGCCATTTGTAAAATTGAGAATCTAATCATGTACAAGTTAAAACATTTTTGCAGAACCATCTTCATTATATGGCGGTTCAAGAGACTATAAGCCATTACTCAGGGTTCATTAGATTCTACTGTCCCTCATCTATGATGGTCCAGATGAATCAAGTCGTATCCTTTCTGAGATTGATCACATTTGAAGGAAAGTTACTATATTTGTATTTCCTGCTGCTACTATAAATAGTTTTGTTAGTAAATGTAAGGTGTTTCTAACATTTATTTTGTGGTAATTATTTTTAAAAAAATCTATTCCTTCTGTTCCAAACAGCATTTTTCTCTACATCTCTAACTTAACATAATCAGAGATGTAAGTAGGACAAATTGGTAGAAACCTGCTGATGTGCACACACATGCACACACCCAGACACACACACATACAGACACACACACACACACACATATACACACACATGCCCACACTCACACACACACACTCAGAGGGAGAAAGACGCACAGACAATCTAGCCTCATCAAAAATGATGTGGTAGGCCCTTTGTTGTCAAAATCTTCATACAGAAGTGACACATTCATGGGGCTGTATTTAAGGTTTTTCTGCTGGCATAAGCACGCAGAACAGCAGCAGCATTCTGAAATGTCGTTTTTTCTGCCTTTCTTTGCCACTTAACCCACCTTATCTGGCACCTTGTTTTTTGATACCTTGCACCGCATCACACTTAAAGTCTTCAGATTTAATAGTGGCTCGGAGGCCCGCGGCGACACTAGACGCTTCCCAATTACACACTAAACAGCAAGATTTGCAGTTATTCATTTGGCATCATTTTGCTGTGCAGAGGTAGTGGACAAACTGAGCTGCTTTGAATTAGTGCTCTGCTGCTACACTGGTGATCTAGTGTTTACTGCCTTATCTTTAAAAGTCTTCTAAAGAGCAAGCTCGGCAAACACACGCCAGCCATCACACCTGAACTCAAGCATTTCAATTTCAGCATGTCTTCAGACTCCTCTGCATTTTATTGTAGACAACATCATTTATATTTGGATGAATGAATTATCAACACTGCAAAATGTATCATTTTATAAGAGAAAAGTTTTTTTTGAGATTTTCTTCTTGTTGTCTCAAAAGATTTTTTCAAGCAAAGATGAAATCTCAATATCAGTAGTCTTAATAAGGTGTTCCAGCTATTGTTGAGATAGATTTAACCAATAAAAAGATCTTCCTTTATCCTTCATATTAAAGTATAGGTAAACAGCGAAAAGATTATTTTTTAATAAGTACGACATCATTACATTTTGGGTTGTTTTTTTTTTCGAGTTTAAAGGTCCATTATTATCTTTCAGTGGCTCGACTTTTACGCTCGTTGTAAGAATTCTAGTCAGGGAACACTGATTTATTACCACTGGCATGTATTGACGACAGCACAGGCCTACCTTAAGAATATTAAGCGTCTTTCTATATGGCTGTTTTACTGCAAATTCTTCTGAAATTCTTAATAGTTATTCGGAAAAGAAGTATACTGTAAAAAGTTTTCTTTTAATTAGGTGAAGCAATTTGAGGTAAATTATCTGTTAATAGGGTCTGAGTGAATAAATGTTACATTTGACATTTGCATTTAAATTTATTTGACATCATTTCTTACAAACTCAAATCAATGCATTTTTTAACTGGGCAGGCACCCACACGTGAAGCCAGATGTTGGAACGCGCCCATACATTTCAACATCAGGCTGCGCGTAACATTGAAACATTCCTTTGCTTTGTTTAGAAATGGATTTTCCAAAGTGAAATAATTTAAAAGTCCTTTTCGCGACACAAAAAAAAGCTTTTTTCAATCATATGTTTTGTTTCTCTGCTGTAAAATTATCAATCTGCTGTCAAGCCTCTTTGATCCTCAGTAGATTCGACAATTGCTATTTCGATTAAATCTTTTCTTTGGAAGAGCTGCCAATAAAAAGATTGGCTTCGCTGGAGTGATGTCCCAGGCCTTAAACCCTGACACACAAACATCTCCTCTCTCTGTGTGTCTGACCATGGGATTAAATTCAGTGCAACCTATACCAATTATAGAAATCAGTTGATCAAATTTCAATCAGGAGAGATGAAGACTGAAGAAAAAGATGAAGGATTTATCAAAACAGATGATATGTGATAATAAGTCTAAAAGAAATACTTTGGCACTCAGATTGAAGGGTATCTGCCCTGAGCAGTAGCAAGTTACATCCCCCCTTTATGTGTGGGAAAGTTCGGTATTATATTTCCGACGCTAGGAGGAACTGTATCTCCAAAGGTTTTGGGGCCGTAATTTCTCAACTAATTTCGTCCAAATTTGGTGCATATGATTCACCTCAAATAGATCTCTCCTATAAATATCATGTTTTGTTGATAGTCCATTATGGCTTACCAGCAATGGTATATCCCCGTAAAGTCTCCAATCCCTTGCGTTTTGCAAGCAATCCCCTTATTGAAATCCTGAAATTAAATTTGAATATTGTTTATTTTTTGGTAAAAAATAAATAAAAAGCTCCCCGGAGTGAATAAAATATAAACTACTACAGAGAAGTATGACGTAAACAAGATATATCTCACAGTTTCAACTCATATGCACTAAATTTGGATTAAACAGGATAGATGGTTCGGAAGTCATGTCCAGAAAACAGTGTTTTACGTAAAAAGCTCCCCTTAGTAAGTAAGACGTGATCTATTAGAGTTAAATATGACGTAGGCAAAATACATCTCTTTGAGGCGATTCAACTGTGCAAACATTTGGACTAAATAGGACCAACAGCCGAGAAATTATGGCCCCAAATGTTGGGAGAAAAATCTCCCCCTGGGTGTCAGATATACACAACAGAACATCACCAAAACCAATCCAGTTCTTCCTAGCACTAAGGTCTATATTGCTAAGAAATTTCAAAATGATCCTTCAAATAGATTTTTTTGAGTTATCGCACTAACACAAAGGATCTGCAGACGCAGATGCAGACTTTTCTAGGATATACAGATCCATTTGCTCACAGATCTGTAAGAGCAATCAAAACAATTGTGGTATCCATGCCTGGCCAGTAGTTGGCATTGGACCTTTTCATAATCAACAATACAGAATAACACCATGAGACTGCCTACAAAAACTTAAACCACAGAAAACAAATATAACAATCAGGTATGAGAATTTGCTTTGACTAGTTAACATAGCATCGGCATTTTCTAAAGATTACATCCCGCAAAATGTTTCCTAATGTTTGAGTTTTCAGGACCAGTTAATGTTGTTGTTGTGTGATCAAATCTGCAAATCGACAAAATGTCCGTTTTATGCAGAAATTATATATTGGGACATGAGTTTGTTTACTGGGGAGGCTGAAAGCTGCAGAAAATCAAGTGTGAGTAATATTGTTTGATAAATTTGTTTTGGTAAAGACAAGGAACTGTTGATTTTGCAGAGATATGTATTGAATACATCTACAGTAAGTAAGGATAGTATCGAACAGGGTTTTCTTTTCTCTTCTCTCTGTTTTCATTCCTTCATCTCTGACTTCTTATTTAATGTATTAGTTTTTAAATCGGTATTTTTAAAAGGTTGTGCTCATCCTAACAATTATTATTATTATTATTATTATTATTATTAGTGGTAAGTTCAACATTCCTTTGACTAACTTTCCAAAAATATATGTTTATTTATTTAGTTAGTAAGTTAGTTTGTTATTTTTTTTTGTCGGAACCACAATCAGTACCTTGTACTCATCGTCTCACATGTTTATGTCTAACATGTGATCAATAAAAATGAACTATAATTCTTAATATTAGGATTATAATTACTATCATTAAGATACACATGGAACAGTGTCAGCCTACCGTTTACAAAGTTAAACTAGCAGGTCTCCAATAAGGACTGATGGGAAAGTGATGAGATATAGTGGAAAATGATCGCATTTTGATTAGATATTTTACAAAACACTTTATTTGTGTTCTAATCAGTGAATGTCTAAAGTCACTGAGTTCATAACCATTCACTTGTAGTTTTAAAACATTGCTACTTAATTTATGGACTCACGAGAAAATATTCTTGAGTCGTCCCTCAAGTCTCTCAAGTTTTTGGTACAGGAAACACCGGACTCATCTGAGCTGATGAGAATGTACTAATGATGTGTATCAGCCAGCTGTTTGCAGTTTACTCTACCCACACCAGCCAGACCACGAATACTCTTAATGAAAAACAACATACTAAGCCCTTTCTATTGATCGTCCTACAAGCTAAATAAAAAAAATAAGTCGGGCAGTCACCCAAGCGCACCAGCGCTCATTAATCAGATGCTGTTCAATCTTTACTCTTCCTTCGTCTTTTGACACTTCTTCCTTTTCAACCCCAGTGTTTTTGTATTTTTAATTTTCTTTACCCAGCGCTTTATTTGATGTTTTGTAACTTTTCATGTGTTGCCAGTGGATTGCTGCCGTTAAGAAGGAAATGTTTCCCTTCCAGGGTGGCGAGGGTGAGTCTGCATATGAATATTCTTCATTGATGAATATGGTAGGCACCTTTGATAGCATCCTTCTCGACTCCTGAGTGATAGTCATAATGGTGGGATGCAGACCCCGGGCAAAACATCCCAATTCACACCAGAGAGGGGCAAACATAAGAGTCCTTTGACATCCGCTGTGTTTAATATTACAGGACTGTTTACTGAGGAGGGAGTGGGTTCTGCTGTCCACCCGGGAACCCAAATATGTTTAAGGTCAAGCCATCTCACTTCATCTTCAGTCAAACTTCAGCATCTTTGATCCCTTGTTGTTTTTGACTGTTCTGTTTTCAATCATGGCCAGGTATTTTTAATGCATGAGGACATTACATAGTTATGAACATCTTGGCAGGAGAGTCAAGGCAGTGGTGGAACTTGTTAGACACTTTCGCTAAGAACTTGAGAACTGAAAGTTATTCACTCCACCTAATGTTAAAGGAATAGTTTGTCATCTTTGGAAATCATCTTATTTACGTTATCTTTTAAGATCTTTACCACTCTCAAACTAAAACTCAGAGTGTAGAACTTTCTAAGTGAGTGGGCTTTAGATATTTTGTAGAGAACCATCCTAGCTGTCTCTAGCCTTAATGCTAAGATAAGCTAACTTGAATTTCTCCTCTCATCTTACTTTAACACGCAATGATTCATTCGGTGTGATCTCTTTATATTCTCTTATACTGCGTGTTTTTCACAATGATTAAGTCCTTATTGGTCTTTAAGGTTAAAAACTCTGTATGTTAATTTTGTTTGTGTTGAAAATCTAAACCAGATACATTTATTTTCTCAGATAACTTCTCAAAAATTAATAAGTCAGCAGATTGGAAGGATAACATATATTATCAAAAATTTGACAAGTCATCTAAAAGTTAAAGCTTGGATATTGCATAGAAAGAGACGGAGACAGACTTAAAGACTATATGTCTGTAGATATACTCTCGTATAGGATATGATACTGCATGTAAGAATACATACTGGGAATTTTCGACTGAAAATTTAAAATGTAATATGCTTTCTTTCACCTGAAGCTCGGTGAGTCTCGCCTCTTCCCTTCCACTACGTTGAGGGTGAGATGTTTCCACTTTTCAACACCTAACTTTCAAACTTTTGTTCTATTCATATCCATGAAAAGTCGGGGATATTATGGAAGTCACATTGCTGCTGGAGATCCTTCATGTGCAATAAGTACTTTCTGGATGATTGTCAAATTTGAGACCCACATAGACCTTAGTGTGAGGAAGAACTGGATTGATTTTGAGAAAGGTCGATTGTATATATCCGATACTAGGGGGAGCTTCATCTCCAAAGGTTTACGGGCCATAACTTTTCATTTGTTGTTTGATTTAATGCAGATTTGGTGCTTATGAATAGACTTGAGAAGATTTATCTTTCATCTAATAATCATATTTTGCTCTAATAGTTCATATTTTAAAATATGGACTCTTTTTTTTTAAAACACCGTTTTTATGGCATTTCTTCCTAAAGGTGGTCTAATTTAGTAAAAATGTGGTGCATATGAATCGACTCAAGGAGATATATCTTTTACAAATGATATTCTACTCACTGGGGGAATATATATATAAGGTAACACTGTTTTGGACATAATTTCCATTTATTTTCAGGAGTTGAATCAGGGGGATTGGGGGCTTTTTGGGGATATACCCTTGCTGTTGGGGACGACTGCATAATTTGTCATCCAGGACATCCATTTTACGTGAGAAAACACTTGAGAAACAATCATGTAAATGGCCCTTTTGTGATGTATTTTTTAAAGTAACCAATGGAAAATTCCTTGAGGACATTATGTCACAGAGTGATGTTGTTTTCTTATAGTAAGAGTATAAACAAGACTGTTTTAATGAGCTGTAGATGTAGATAACATTCAGCTCAAAAAAATAATAAAGTTCATTTACAAGCTCTTTACAAACATTAACGATGTTCTCTGGCTGATTTCAGTTGTCAAATTTAGACATTATGGTATTCATCTTTTCCGACCAATATGAGAATATCCCGTCTTCGTTGGAGTTTAAAGTTTATGTTAGTCAACTGTGAACCTGTGAAGACTTTATTTACTTCTGTTACCCAAAGAGCACATATAACAACAACTTGGGGTTTTTAGACCGTTTTGTTTAGTGTTTCTTTCCCACAGGAAGTTGTTTTTACTTGTAAATGAACATTTAATACCACTATATGTTTATTCTCCACATTATTTACAGCTAAGGTGCAAAACCTTTGAATGTGAGAAGCATGTGCCGCACGTTGAAACATGTTGCAGGTGTTTGAATTATCTGACAAAAGTTGCTACCGGTGGAGGCAGGAGGAAGTGAGGTAAGGTATCGAACTTGTTCCCTGGTTTCCTTACTAGATAATGATCTCTTGAAAGTGTGTGTTTTTTCCTCTTTTTCCAGTTACAGTGTGAGTGAGATGAAAGATAGTTTGGGGGCTAGTGCACCGGCGTACATCTGACTGAGGCAGGTGTTAGAAATGTAGATGGCTGGCGGAGACTAAAGACAATACAAATTTGAAGTGAAAACGCTACTGGCACGCCTCCTCTGTTCTTAACATGTGAAGCCCCGGGCTGATCAATTATTCATCCTATTGTGCGTGCACGTAGCATAGTGTTAGTTCTGTAGTCGGAGAGGAGGTGTCTGTTGCACTTAAAGAGTGAGCGCCACGTCGTTTGGCAGGCCCAGGTCTGTCAGCCTGTGTCTCTCTCTCTATCCCTTTTGCCCCCCCCAAAGAAAAACACACACATACACACGCACACACACACACACACACGCATACACACACACACACTCGCACAAACACACATACACACACACACACAAACACAAACACACACACGTAAAAGCCCTTGTTCTCTCTGAGCCTTTTTAATGATGGGATCACTGGCGAGAATTGGTGGCTAAAGTGCAGCTCCAGTTATTTGAAAAAATGAGAAAAGAAAAACATAGAGCAAGAGGAGTGTGAAAGAGAGAAAGATGGGGTGGGCGAGAGAAGGAGGAGGTGGTGGTTGTGGGGATGGGGGGGTGCTTGTACACTGGGGGTATTTTTCAAAGCAGTGCAGACATGAAGCCATTGGGAGGCTCCTTTGACTTTAATCTTGGCTCCTTCTTTGAAAATTATGACCGAGTACCACGGTTGCTTCATTAAAGACATGTTCTGTTTCTTGTGTAGTTTCAGCCAGATTTTCTTTTTGTGCATGTGATGCTGATTTCAGCTTTACCTCCTCTGTTCTTCCCAGCCGACTCTTGAGCACCTGGATATGCAAGAGTGCCGCTCACTTTGCTGCGTGCCTGTAAAAGCAGCAGGAAATATCAAATGGGCAGACTCCGTAAATTGTAGTCGGGGAAAAAAGTCGGGGATATTATGGGACTGCCAAACCGCCGCGTCCATCACTGCATCCAACAGGGTATTCGCCATTTAAAGCGATAACTCAACTATATCATGGATCATTTTTCAGATTTTATACTCACATAGACCTTAGTGAGAGGAAGAACTGGGTTAATTTTGGGAAAGGTGCACATTTCCAGCACCAGGGGAAGTTTATTCTCCAAAAGGCCATAATTTCTCAAACGTTCGTCGGATTTTGTCCAAATTTGGTGCATATGAATCGACTCCAGCAGATCCATTCTCTATGTATCATATTTTTCTCTACATGTTCATATTTTACACACTAGGAGGTTATTTTTTATGAAAAACACTGTTTTTTTGGCTTAACATTTAATTTAAGGAGTTAAATCAGCGGAATCACTTGTTCAATGAAGGGGATTGGGAGCTTTTCGGGGATATACCCTTGATCTAAGGGACAATAGCTTTGGCCTATTTCTGTACTTACATTTGACTCTTGCCAGTAAAATTTTGTTTATACACTACCTCATCATACAATTCAGATGACAGTAATTAATGCGTACTACTATCTGATTGAAATATTTTGTCTCTCCTAGAACAAAGGTCGGCATTATGACAACGCTGTTGACAAATCAATCATTTTTGATCAAATACATCCATTTAGCAACTCACTGCGGCTGGTTGCATCTCTACGCAACTGCTTTGTAGCTCTGTGCTGACACAAAAAGGTCACTGCTACACTATCTCTCTCTCTCTCTCTCTCGGTACCACACACACACACACATACACACCATATATTGTGGTTTGATCCAGTGGCAATAGGAAATGAAAGTGGAGAGATGAAACCTGTGTGAAATGCCACACAAAGTACTAATCGATCCCTTGCTGTGTCCACATACTGTGAGTGCACAAATCAGGGCACAGCAAGCTGCCTCTAATGACCTGAACCAACACACACACACACACACACACACACACACACACAGCTGCAACTTTAGCCCACAAAATATACATGTATGAGTGTATGCACACAGATTACCCACCTATATGCGGACACAGTCGGGACAGCTACCGGAATCTTTTGCCCTCTGCTCCCCAATCTTGTTCCAACCACTGTCCCTGCCTATCAGGAGTTTTCTCCCTGTGGATATGGAGTTCACACAAATGTTGACTCTAAATGCTTTATGAAGTGCCACTTGTACAAATCATACCACGGCAGTTCCCCAAAGCCCTGCCAGCAGGAAGCATCTGTAGGTTGTGATCCTCAGTAAACCATATGTGTTTTAAACATACTGTACATGCAGTATTCATGCTGTACCAGACTGTGTGTGTGTTGGTGTGTGTGTGTGTGTCTTTATGTCTCAGAGAGAAACTGACTGACTGAGAGTTCTTTTTCTTATGTATGTGTTGCCAAAGCTACATACATCTTATTCCACTTTGCCGTAGACCTCCATTGCTGTTGGAAAGCTATTAAAAAAGGCAACCCTACACTGGGTGACACGATCCTTCATTACAGTTAACGCAATTTATCCCGAGCTGGTTCCCATGTGCACCACGCTGCTGCTGTAAATACACATTTGAGCAATTAATATGTGTCCGGATATAGTCCACAACAATTCCTCTATTTATTTCTGTATGAGGAATGAAAGTTGAAAGCTGTTCTAAGGAAATAATCAGGCTTGGTTTTATTACCTGTTAATATTTTGAGTACAGAACTTGTGTTTTTAGAGAAACATGAGATGGGCGCTAGTCGTCTGTCTGATGGGCGTTAGTCGTCTGTCTGATGGGCGTTAGTCGTCTGTCTGATGGGCATTAGTCGTCTGTCTGAATAAAAGATTTTGACTGAAGTTCAATCATTAACTAGGCCTACGTTATCTGCCCCGATAGTAAGGTTATAACACTGAAAATCCCCAATACATCTTGTTTTGTACAAACCATCTCCCTTATTGAAGTCCTCATATTAAATGTGAATTTATTTCCAATGTTTTCTTTTTTTTACACTCCCCTTAGTGAGTAAAAAATAAGAACTATTAGCGTAAAAATATGATATTTACAAGATAGATCTATTCGAGGCTCCTAATTTGGACTTAATTGGACAAACGGTTAGCAAATTATGTCCGCTAATCCTAACCGCACCCCTAGTGAGTAAAATATGACCTATTAGAGAAAAATGCAACAAAAACAAGAGAGATATATTTATTTCAATTCATATTCAATTAATTGGGACTAAATTGGAAAAAAGGTTGAGAAATTATGGCCCGAAGACTTTCGGAATTTAAGTGCTCCCGAGTGTCGAGAATATATAACTGGCCTTTCAAAAAAAACATCCAGTTCGTCCTCACACTTGGAAAATTAAATTTGAAAAAATTATCATTGAAACAGTTTTTGAGGTAACACACGTTAACTTGACGCGTCTGGGCCCGCGGCGATGATTTTTCCATAATACCCCCAGCCTTTCGGGTATAGAAAAAGGAGCCAGCATTATCCTTTAATTCATATTTTATGTTGTGATCATTGGGATTATATTAATTTGTGTTAATTATTGTGTTTATTAGGGTGATATTTACAACTTTATTGGGCATTATAATTTGTTTTCTCCTTTTTTTTCAACATTCCTATTGGCTATGAGAGTGGTTCTCAAACTTTTTCTAAATAACAAACCGCTTTTGAATGATGTTTGCAGTTCAGGGCTCCCTGATCAATGCAAACGTACATTTTAATAAGTAAGATCCTTTTATAAGACATACAACACGGAGCTGTGCCCTCAGTGTCTGAGTAACAATAGAGTAACATTTTTACTAACCCTTAGAACTTACATTCCACCAACTAAATTCATGGCAAATCAATCTTTTGTCTTTTTTTTAAATAAAAACTGAGTAAAGAGTAACAAATATTTTTTGGAATTTTTGTTTCTTTCAAAATCAAAACATTCTGTTGTCATTCAAGATGATTGTGTTCGTTGTTTTAGTCATTTATGATGTTCGTAATTGCATCTTGGCCCTAAGTCTCTCATGTAATTATTTCTTCTTTCAGAGTCTTGACTCTTAAGTTTGAATTTCAAATCTTGAAAAAATTTATAAAATCATTAATTAAATACTTAATACTGATATAATCTCGCTGAACTTTCACCGTTAGTCCAAATCTTATTTTAAACATTTAATATCCTGCTTAACTGTTTGGTTGAGCTCTTTTTGAGTCACTGTTTCTTATTTCACTTGACTGAAACTATTTATTATATGACACATTGGAAGCATGTAAAAGCAAAAGAGTGAAGGGCCAAGTATGGAGGACTGGGGGACACCACTGGGCAAAGGAGCCACCGACTCCATAGCCATTAACCATGGCTATTGAGAAAGTCCTATTTGATATCTGGGAATTTTCTTTTGGCATATTAAAACATCTGAGGGTTTACTGAACAGAATTATGTAATTTGATAATCCAAAAAAATAAGGGCCAAATATTTTTTTGGAACATACTTTACCAAAAGGTTGAGCTAATTAAATTAAAATTTACTATTTTCAACGAAATGCAAAATTTTTTCATCAAATCATTTTATTAATCTTTATATATTATATATTTATTTATCTTTCTAAAAACTTGCTTGACCAAACATCATCAACTTAATTTTATGGTCAATTTAAAGGGGCTAAGATATTAAATTGATAAATTCCCTAAAGAAGATATAAGATATATATATATATATATATATATATATGCACAGAAATCATTTTGTACAGGTTTTTCTTTTAAGACCAGAGTTGTAATAATGTGAACTTTGTGTGTCAGCATTGACAGTCTATGGTTCAGATCATTATCATTACATCAGGTCCTGCACCTCTGGAGCTGCTTGTATTCTCCTGACTCAAAGTCAATCACTGTAAAAACATGAAATTTGGGATCATAAACACGTATGAATACATAAAGAGACTTTAGTCCACATTGTAAATATTTTTTTTTCTTTGTTGAAAATACTGCACAGAGCAATGGGACGAGGCCAGGCCTCTCCAAATGTTAGGTATTTTATAAATCTATTTGGTGTTTATCAAATGGACTGAAAAATCGAATTTTTTTTCGCAACGCATTATTAAAACCCCGACTGTCCCCTCTGTGTACATGAAACAAACAAAGAGACATGCAGGGACTCTTTGATCAGTCGAACCGTAAACAAGCACAAAGGCAGAAGCCCTGCAATTGGGTTTGTGCAGATCAAACTGTGTCAAATCATCAACGGGTGAATAATAAGCTCTTGTTCTCTGAAGGGCAGCAGTCACAGCAGCGCCATCAATTAGACTCCAGAGCTCCCGTGTTTTCCCCTCTCCTACTGATGAGAGTGGAGCGACTCAGACTCGGCTGTGTCTTCCTCCATACCGTCAAAGTTGGCTGCTTACACCACCTGATGTAAAGATGATGGAGATTTGGATTTTGAATTTTGAAGGGGTTACTTCACACATTGCCACGCTGACGGCACAATTTCTTTTTGTCTTTACCTGTTTTTGACCAAAATAATCAACAGTCTTGTAGAGATAATTGAAGTTTTCAGACATGGATATCCTGTACATCCCTGATAGTCCAAATCACCGGTTGCTCCAGCTGGGAGCATACATAACCCTGCTAGTCCAACTCTGAACCTGTCATTGTCTGAATACGTTTGTCCCTGATTGTGTGGTCACATAGGTAGAAGCTCCACAACCATGGATGAAGTTTGCAACATTTTTTTAAAGCCTGCTGCTTCTTGTTAGTGCATGCCTCATACTGTGCACAAGAGTATTACCCTCAAACAAGTCTGTCCTCTTTGTTTTGAGCTCTATGGGGACTCCCCTTGCAAAAAAAAAATAATAATAATGTTTTGGAAGGCAATCCATTCCAATGTTTGGGAGGGAGAGAGCATGGAATCAATAGTGTCTTCTTTTCTTACTTGATTTAAATGAGGGCTACCAGCTCTGAAGTTCCTTCTTGCCATGTTCATCTTGAAAGAATGTGCGTTGGTTGCACCGACTCCAAAGCCCAGCACAGTTACCATCGCCATATTAATAATTTAATGCAAATAATCATTGAGTATGCAGTTTGTGTGTGAATTTGAGCTGAAAGACAAAAGTAAAAAGTGGGGCCTCACATTGCGTTGAGGAAAATAAAGTGAGATGTTACACAGACCTCTCTCCAGCGTCTCCGCGGGGGAATACTGGAATGAATCCCCTCAAGAGCTGTACCATCTCGTCGAGCTTTCTCTGATTTAGATCCTATCAACACTTCTCATTTCACGCAGGCGTGATATAAGATGTCAAAGTGTAATTTGACAAGGTTTCTCAGAGTAAAGGGATACTGAGTTACACTTTATATTTGCAGCAAGGCCGCTCACTGGATGAGGAGTTGGTGGTTACGCGTACATGTTTGTGATTGCAAATGGCGAGCTGATGGTAATACGGCTCGAGCGGAGGTCAGTTGGAGTTTTGGAGACTTTTTTTTTCTCCACGTCACGCAGAAATAGGTATATTAAAGCTTCTACTTGCCATGGTTTCTCTCCGGCTTCAACTCCAGCACCATTCCCTGAGTCCCATTAGACTGTCAATAATTCATGTCAGGGATTTCATGGGACTCAGAAGATACTTTTGCCTGTATTGATGGCAAATTTCTTTTATTTACACAGGGCCTGTAATGAAATAAGTAGTCTCACATAACTCTATAGTCTGTAGGCTAATTTCTAAGGGTGAACCAAGGGTTTTGTGGTGGTGGTGGTGGTGGTGGTGGTGGTGGTGATGGTGGTGTGGAGGACAGGGAAAGAAGTAGGATATCTGTTGTTCTATGGATCCCAGAGCTGCTTTCCTCCTCCCAGCTTCTGGCCCTCATTATAGGTCGCTCTTTTCTTCTCCTCATTTGTCCTTTCATCACTTTTGTTTGCGGTTGTTTTCTTATTCTTAACAATGGTTTTCATCCAAACCAAAGGAGGAAAAATACATTATTATAAGTATAAACACTGATCAGACATAACTCATATTGCGTAAATCTCCATTTCGCTGTTAAAACAGCTCTGGGATGGACTGTGTATTCTGATACCAATCAGAACCAGAATTTACTTTTCCAGCAATTGGTACTTCAGCTGCTCTTTCCTGACATCAGAACATGGGAACATATTTGTTGCAACGCTATATGTAGCAACATATGATGCTACCGTATCGCATGTAACAGGATAATCAGTATTATTCACCTCACCTGATAGTGGTTATTATGTAATGGCTGATTGAAATACAC
The DNA here is from genome assembly GCA_037951165.1 of Lophius americanus. NCBI lineage: Eukaryota > Metazoa > Chordata > Actinopteri > Lophiiformes > Lophiidae > Lophius > Lophius americanus. The sequence goes on from JBBDHG010000091.1 coordinate 4,675,539, forward strand.
ATTCGCACTCATACTCCCACACACACCATCAAAGCTTTTAATAGATTAAACAGAGTGCAAACACATTTTAATTGCATGACATCAAATCCTCGTCATTTACCAATGTCACCGAACCAATGGGAAAACCGGTCTTGTTCTCCTGTAGTAAGAGTCAGTTCTGAAACTTAGTTTTCAGCCTGCACTCACACTCATTTGGTAGTGTCACTCACATTTCTTGGGTCATCTCTGGGAGGTTAGTAACACTGAAATTCTGCTGCTGATGTTTTTATATCCCCAAAAACTCGGGGACATTATGGAACTGTCACCGCACCCACGGATCCTTCATCTTAACACGATAAATCCAAAGCTTTTTCATGGATCATTTTAAAATTTGATACCTTCATGGACCTTAGTGGGAGGAAGAACTGGATTGTTTTGGGGAAAGGTTCATTGTGTATTTTATAAACTAAGGAGTACTTTACCTCCAAACATTTTTTGGCCATTTATTTCATAACCTTTGGTCTGATTTAGTCCAAATTTGGTGCATAAAAATTGACTGTTCCATATATAGTATTTTACTCTACAGTTTCATGTTTTAGTCACAACGGGGAACTTGTGACTACAACACTTTTATTCGGATATTACTTTGCAATTAAGTTGAGGAGTTCAATCATTGGGATTGCTTGTACAATTTGATGATATACAAGTACAATATATTAGAAAATTGGCAACTAATTAAGTCTTCCTGTTGGTATGACGATTCAAGTGCTCTGTGCTTTGCACCTTTCCACAACACAAAAAAAAATGAAAATGCAAATGTGTGAGTCCTCGCAAGTCAAAAGGTGCTCTGACCAAGCAGAAAAACAGCCATAAAGTGGTCTCATCACCTGCTATAACAATCAATTGAAAGACAATACGGAATGTGTATGCACGGGTGTGTGAGCGTATTTGCATTTGTATGTGTGTCCTCACCCACAATGGCATGGAATGAATCAGCGGAAGCCCGTGGACATTGTCATATGGACATATTAGCAGCAGCACTGGATTCCTTAGTGTTTTATGTGGATAATTTCCCCCTGATAGTGGTGGAGGTTATGATGTTGTGTGCGCTAGACAGAGTGGGCATGCATGTGCGTGCATGTGTATGTGTGTGTGTGTGTGTAAGTGTATGTGTCTCGAAGAGAGAGAGAGAATGAGTGAGCTAGAGAGGTGATGTGGAAGGATGAGGGAGGCTGAGACAGGAGAGCTGCCCCCAGTAATGAGGCCCTTTTATGGGCTTTAATTTGTCCCGGTCCCCTGGGAGACTGATGGATGGCTCTCTTTATGCTCACTTTCTTTTTTCCCCCATCTGTGATACAGAAGATTTATTTATACCCTGATATTACCTCTCTAACAAGTGCTGCTTTGCCATTATGGCTGCCTGACTGACTATTCCAGTACAGACAGACAGACAGACAGATAGATAGATAGATAGATAGATAGATAGATAGATAGATAGATAGATAGATAGATAGATAGATAGATAGATAGATAGATAGATAGATAGATAGATAGATAGATAGATAGATAGATAGATAGATAGATAGATAGATAGATAGATAGAAAGATAGATCGATAGAGTGCTCACCTTGCTGTACTCTAGCTATGATATTTTTTGTTGTTTATTTGTTTCTTTTCTGTGTCGGGGGGGTTGTGGGAGGAAAAAACAAAACATTTTTGCCCCTGGGCATTCATTGCAAATCCTGGCTGACTCCTGCTCGGTTTGACTCGAGGGAAATGGTATTTATAAAGCAACTTAAAAGTTTATCACCAGTTGGCAGTTTTGGCAAGTGATAAAAATGACCATTCGGAGAGGCAGATTTAGGTTGACAGCCACGGAAGGATGAAAATAGTATGCTGCATACGTTTACCTTGGCACTTTCAAAGGAATGGGCACCATGCTGGCTGAGCTGCCGATGCCCTTGTTCATCCATTCATTTACAGCTCAGGGGCTTGATACTGCAGAACCTTCAAGGCAAAGTTTCAATGCATAACACTCACTCTGCATCAAGAATGCACCAACATACATTCTGTGTATGGATGTATATACGGTGAATGTTTGTTTTGGACTATTTCATCATAACTCTCTGCAATTTTCACAAGTGGAAAACAGAATGGTTATACATGGTCGCTCACATAAAGGCCTTAAAGGTGTTTATGTTTCCATTTTCTAAAGCTGAATGATTATCAACTCAAACCATGAGTTTGTTTGCTGGGTAGATGGTTATTTGTGGGTTGCAGGATGTAGATCGCCCTCAGGTCAGGAGGAGCCCATTAAATGTTTGTGTGGATCCCTATAAAGAGCGAGTTGAGGCATTTCTTTATATGTTTTACTTATAATGCAATCAACATCCACAAAACTTTGTGGAGGGATGGATTGGTGGTCAGGCACATCAAAACGATGCAGATCTGTGTCGGGTTGTTTCGAGTGCTATTCTGGTTTTCATTATTCATCATCTTTTCAGAATGACGAATGAATGTGACCAAACTTAGTTCTCATCTTAGCAACTCCAACAACACAGAAACACGGACAAACCAGAATTACCCCTCAATAGCCGTTACTCTGGACTCCACCTATTGGATTTCAACTATGTTTAAACTTCTGAAATATGAGGTCATGTGGCTTAGGGTTAAAAATAAGTCTTTAAAAAACGCATTATATAATGTTCGACATATCAGTGTTTGGTATAATTTTTTTCATCACAATATAACCTCTATGACCTGCCAGTTATTTCTTCCCTTTAACATACAATATTAGTGTACTGAAACCAAAAACATGTAGGGTTAGGATTAGGGTTGATGCCAGCGTGAGCTAATGATCCAAATGTTTAGGCTACGTTATGTGTGTCCCTTGACCAATAAGTATTTCATAAACCAGGATAATACTGAATTTGTTTTACTCATCACTGAGTCCTGGATACTTTGTGCCTCTAACTGAAGCATAAACCCAAATTAACTTTAAAAAAACCTTTTTATTCAACCACGTTTTTCCGGTTGTGGAAGTGGTGTAAAGGCATCATAATCATCAGCTTTAGAGTTGTTACAGATCTGTTACACCTCAACAACAAATTTCTAGTTCGTCTCACTCTCTTGGTATTAAGGATGTTTCTATAACCTCAAAAGGAACCTCAGAGATCTGTCCTTTAATGTCAAGCGTTGTACACATTTTGACATTCAGATCACCAGAGTAGAACAATCCTGCTTTCTTACAACTTAAGAAAAATTGATATAAATTATTTCAAACAGACATTGCTCTTTCAGAAATCTACAGCTTTTTCTGGTCACATCCGGAGTTTTGTAGCTCTTGTATTTTGAGCTGGTAGCCTCAAGACAATCATCCGTTTGCAGCTCATTCTAAATCGGGAACCAGATTCATGACAGATTCTAAGAAACGATACCTATTCCACAATGCTGCACAAGCTTAGTGTTAAGTACAGGCTTGATCCTAAAAGGGACATAGTAATACTTTTTAGTGTTTTATATATACATATTTGGGTCAATGGAGTGTCTGCTGATCCATGATTACCTGAGGCCCCCCAGCAAGTTTTTTTGAGCGGCTACATTAGAAGTCCGATGGCTGAAATTTTGACTTAGGACCCTAATTTTATTAAATTGAGGGATATTCCTATTGAATATCTGCCCCCACACCTGATCATTTACACCCATGGCTTAAGAACTAAGTTTTATACTCCGGCCACCAATGTTTTCTTGCAAGCAGTGAAACTTAAAGCATCGTGGTGAAGGAACATCTTTGGACAAGAGCTGCTCTGTTCAGAATTCAGAGGATATATGAGCTGGAGGGTTCACTTTAATTTTGATGGAAATGTCTCAGCTGGAGTCACCAGAAACATTTTTTGTTAGTTCACTTCTAACTGCTTCTCCCATCTGGATCAGTAAAATAGGACTGACAAAGATTTTCTAAAAGAGGATGCCATACTAAGAGTGAGTCTGCAGAGCGGGGATATGTAAGTATTTAAGTTTTAGTCTTCTGTGCTTCTGTTGTTTAGCAGAAGCTAATGCTGAGGGGCCAATGTTCTATGTTGTCCTTCCATGAATCAACAGAGTTTCACCTACGCTTTTGACCCACATGTAGCTCCATAGACAGCCACATTAGCATTTTGACTGTGCTACACAATCGCCTGTAGCTCCGTAAACAGACCCGCTCTGTAGTATCTAAGTTCACTAACTATGTTTTGTGCTGCTAGAATGAACACGGATGTGTTCAGCGCAAACAATCCTCAATAAGATGATTGCCAATTTTTTTTAAATGTGACGGCTCATGCAGGCCTCTGGCCTGGACATTTTAGCACATAGCCTCTCACTCTGATACTGAGTATCTGTAGTATCTGATACTGATGTTATTAATATCAGCCCTGTTTTTCCGGCATCTCCATAATTTATAGCTCATTGAAAAGATTGAGGCCACAGCTACAGATTTGTGACTACTAACATTGCCTTTTTTTATACTTGTAAACCTCTCATCTCCTTTTCTTACTTTTATTATACGCTCCTTTTTTATCATATTTTATGTTGTGTGCTTTTAATACTTCCATTGAGTGTTTGAGTTTATGTGATCATTAACCTGCATTAGCCTATTTGCTTCTTCTATTTGTAAGTCTGTCCAAAAGGTCATCATTGGATTTTGTTTTAAATTGTATCTATTGTCTTGAGCCAAAGAACAATTGATTATTCGGGTTGGTATATGATTTCTGGATCACCTCTCTGCTGTCTTCAACATTGCGAGATAGGGCTTTCAATTTAAACATTTAATCATGTTCATGAAACAGAATTGTGTATCAGCGATGCATCTCCGATAAATACTTATGGCTGTTAGGCATTGTTATTATTAGGGTTCTATTTTAATATATCCAAGAGATGATTTTCTAGTTCTTCAGCATTTAGTGGTACTGGTCTTGATGTCACTAAGACACCAAGTTTGAGTATTTTCTTGTTACGGATGACATGGACGATTTTCATCTACATTGATTAACAACAGAAACCCAAACATTCCTGTACCCAGAGCCGGATCGATTATTGAAGAAAAAGACCACTTGTCGAAGTATGGCAACAACACGGGTTTTTTTTATGACGAGTCATGCAAGATATATCACAATAGGACCGAAAAGAACGTTGATCGTCTCCCTTTTTTTTTCTTCCGAAGTCACATTTGGTCAAACGAGTTTCCGTGAGATCTCGTGTGGAGTAGCCACTGTGAAATCCTCACTACAGACAGCAGGTGTGTGGTCTCGTGGTCTGGCTGAAGGGTTTTCAATGTGACTTCGGAAGATTACAATGTTGAAAATAGGTTGAAAGTGTCCTTATATCTGCGGTCTCCCTTGTTTTTAATATTGGTTAGGATTTGAAAATCTTGTAGAGTGTAGCCAGCATGAGTCAGAAAGCGTGTGATTTTGACACCCCTTAAGCTCTCCTTGTTATTTACAGCTGATGGACTTTCACTTTTGGAATTAATCCAGTTAGGAGGTCAGATCTGGGATTTTTCTTTCACAGTGAAAGTTCGGGTTTTGGGTTTTTGTGACGTGATTATGGGCAGACTGAGATTCCTTGGTGAAGGTATGACATTTTGGACAACCTTTTTGTTTAGGTATTTCTATTATCTTGACCGTTTACAAACTAGAGTTACTATAACCAGCCATTACCAGTTTATACTATTTCATCTATGCTAGAGCACTATCGGAAATACATAATCTTTACAGTCTCAACTCAGTTTCTTTGAAGATAAATCACTGCTTTTTACCTGTTTCAATCCATCCTTCATTCATCCTGCCTCCATTCAACACACATAAATGAAACACCATCACAGGAGAAGGAAAAGAAGAAGAGCACTGAGAATAAACAGACCAAAAATATTGGTTTGCTTTCTTCTGATCCCTCTGCCCCTCTGGATATGTGATAGCTAACATCTACTGCATGCATTGAGGGCTGGGCGATGGTTTTGCACGTAGATTGTCAAATCACACCTCTGAGTAACTGTCAGTGTATTTATCTCAAGGCCCCTCTAGCTTACATAATCCTCTGATCTGTCTGCTGCTGGAGCAGGGCCAGTTGAGGATTGACAAACACACTGAGTGAGAATTAAGATATGCCATGCTGAGAGAGAGAGAGAGAGAGAGAGAGAGAGAGAGGAGAGAGGAGAGAGAGAGAGAGAGAGAGAGAGATGAGAGAGAGAGAGAGAGAGAGAGAGAGAGAGAGTAGAGAGAGAGAGAGAGAGAGAGAGAGAGAGAGAGAGAGAGAGAGAGAGAGAGAGAGAGAGAGAGAGAGATCAAACTTGTCCATCTCCACAACATGGACTCTTCTTTTCTTCTACATCCTCTTTGACAAAGGATCATCTTAAAACAGCTGTCATTATGGATATGTTTTTTACTCATGAAAGCAGGAAGGGGGGGGCCTCTTTTCTCATTTCACCCCTCTGACGGCCACATTTCTAATTCCATCCTTCCTCCGACCCTCCACCCTTTTGGCTGGTGAGTAGGGAAGCCCACTTGCAGTGCCCCCTTTGGCAGTTCTTTTCAACTTCACAGTATCCCGTGGCTGGGCTTGGATCCACTACAGAAAGCCATCTGTCCACTATGATCGCTCGCTTAAGTGTCTTAATTAAGCCTCATTGCCTTTGTGTTTCATGTCCCTTTCAAATGGACCTCAGGAAATGCCCAGATAAAGTTAAATACTGCGTGAGAGGAAAGGACTATGTGCACACCGAGCCATGTGATATATCTGGGAGAGTCATGTCACCAACTCTGACAGATATGGTAATTCTATAAAAAGAGTGTACGTTAGGGATTTTGTTTTTGTTAGTGGCTCACAGGAAATGCACGCAGATCCTGGCTTCCCTGATCCACTACCGTTTGCATGTTGAATAGACCCACGCCTCCTTGATTTTGACGTGTAATACTGGCTCTGCGATTTGCCACAGCTGCAAGGTCCAGAGAGCCGAGTTGACCTATGCACAAAACCACACACGGATACACACGCTTACACACAAACACACTGACACTTATCAAGGGACCTTCCGTCACCAAGTGTCCTGGTCCATGTCTCCATTTGGGGGCTGCTGATGAGACGGGTTGTGTCAGGGATACTCTCAGGATCAACAGATCTGTCAGTAGTTGTTCAGTCTTCATCACCTTTTGATCCACAAGAACAGGATTGAACGGCTCTTGTCTTACAACACCCACTCACAGCTGATCCAGTCCACTCTTTTAGCTTGAACGTAAATGTAAAGTCATCTTTATTTTATTCATTTATATGTATATTCAATTATTTATACAGTGTTGTAGTAATATATAAGTAATTGCATCCTCTTCAGTGATAGAATAAAACATTCATCCTTTGTAACAAGACTATAATATCCTCCATCAGAACTGTGCAATAATGGGATGTACATTCAATGTATATGTGTAATATAAAAATAAGTGGAAATACTAGTGCAATATATGATAATGTTTACGATCTGTCAGTCTTGAAGGTCTTCTTTTCTTATAGTTAACTACTTTACTCATTTGGTTAGATTTTTTTATTTTTTCATATACATTTTTAAATATATCGACACATTCAGTGGGCACAGATAACTGGGAACTTCCTATAATTTGTATTTTGTATTTTTAAACACATTTCTGTTGTGAATGACATGCCGGGTATTTAATAATGTAGAAAGACAGAGCTTTGTGGTGTAGTTGGTAGATGAATGACTTTCATAGATTAAACACGGATGTGTACCTTTTTATGAACCATTGTCATGTTGTTTCCAAAATCTTGATCAAGTACTAAGGTTGCCCAAACCTTTCCACACCAGAGCTATCACTTATAACCTCTGCAGGTAACACATTCTTAAGTGTAGTGCAAGAGAAGTGTGTAGTGATTTTGAATGTTGTCAGTTTGCTACGAACAGTGGAATTTCTGAGCATGTGCAGACGGACATATCTTCATATCTGTTTTACAGCAAACAGAATGCAACGGGTGACTGATGGAACTTAGTGTGTGTTATAGTTTACAGGCTATATGTTAATGGCAGATCTAAATGTTTCCAGGACTCCGTGATGATAAAGTTTATCTTATCTTATACTGTGTTTTCAGTGCTCAGATATTATAGAAAGTGAAAGTGATTATTTTTTTTTCCTAGAAAGCGCAGACATTGCTTCCATATAACTTGCATTAACAAGTAATGTTTTCAGGAAGTAAGACCAGAAATAAATCAGTGTCAAGAAAGGGATAACGTTGATTTGGTTGATTTGGTTTCTGTTTAACTCTCATGCACAAAAATAAGCTTTTCAGAACAGAATCGCTGTAGGCAAATTTGATGTTATGCTAGCAGTGCAATTTTAAATTTTGAACTCTTAATAGGGATTTTAAATCCAAACAACCAAACAAATAAAAAATCAATGCCTATAATTTCACGTGAATATATTTCAGATAAAATAGGGGTTCACATATCCCTGGGGGTAATTTGGGGTACTGCAGGTGGTGTCAGTCATACATGGTTCTGATAGTAAATTCAACAAGACAGTTAACAGTACAAAATTAAAATTCATGTCCAATCAACTACATTTTATGCTTAGAATTAATTTTTTAAATGTATTGGTAATTTATGTCAAATTCTGTAAATAACAGAAGTCTGACTTTAATATCTGCTTTGTTCTCCCCCCCAAAAAATCTAAAAGATGTTTAGAAGTTACTTCAATGTTCTTAAGAGATTTAAAGATACCTGCATTTTTTAAAACTCCAGTTGTAGATTAAAGTCTATGTGTTTTTTTCACTGACCCTTGTAAAAGTTAGATTTTTATAATTCTAAAATTCAAAACGGGTAGATTGTTGAGAAATGAAGTAAGAGAACCCATTATTGTTGCTCTTTAGGTGATGGTCAACAACAACGAATGGATGCAGTAGGCTATGAAATAAGTTGTGGCACAAGAATGTCATTTGAAAAAAGAATAATGATGTTTAAGTGAAAATAATATATTGGTTTCACAGTAAAAAAAAACTGATTTACTTTTTTAATCATCATTCACCATCACTGAAAATGTCCAAACTAGGCTATCTCTTACTGGTCTTTTTTTCTTTTTTTTTAACATCCCCCTTTTTCCTTTTCACAGTCCTCTCTTTGTCATCCATTACTAGTGAGTGACAGGTTACAGACGGCTTGAGAGGGGAGAACAATGTGTTGTGACCTTCAGTACTGCCCCCCAGCTCAGCGCTTTTCTCCAGCTCCTCTCCCAGCTGGCCATGGGGGGCCTGACCACTGCCCCTCTGCCTACATCCCCTCCACCACCAACGAAATCAATTGCTCTGCGACACCATACAAACGATCCGCTGACGTCCATGCATCACGGTATTATCTGCCACTAACAATGATCAGCCATTTGGTTGTGGACTGAAAGAGAGGGAGACCAAGATTTAGAATTATTAAGGGGAAAATGTGAAATTGAACTGGAAGATGAAAAAACAGGATAGTAGCTGAGACACTGAAACATTATTTTTCGCCTTTTGAGGACAGCTTCTTAACGTGATTTTCTCAAAAATATTTTATCCAATTTAAACCTCAAGCTTATTTTTGTGGTCCATATTTCTTCAAACGTTTGCACCAAATATATTCACAAGTTATTTATTTGCGAATGAATAGAAGCAGACAAAACAATACAATTCCTTGTTGTTGAGGATATTCACGATCCAAACCAGCCAGTCAAAAGTCTGTTTTTTAGTTAATTTGGCCATTTTTTCACATTTTTTAAGATATAGAACTAGTGACATATACAAGCCATCACTGGTGGGCAAAACATTCCTTACACCCACCTACAACCTGTGGAGGACGTTTACATTTACTCAAGTACTTAAGAATAACTTTGAGGTACTTGCGCTTGATCATTTCTATTTCATGGTACTTTAGCTTCTACTCAACTACATTTGTCTGACTGCTGTAGTCACTAATTGCTTTTCAGGTTACAATTTTTCAGAACACGTCCTTTGTATTGTTTAACTAGTATTTTAGAAGTGCTTTGATACTTTAAGTACAAACTTTAAGTACAGTAGTTTACTGATGACACTTGCATGCAATTTCTTAAGTATGGATATTGATGTAGGCCTTTTACTTTTGGAGTATATTTGGAGTGTGATTTAAATCTTCTACTGAATTAGAGGATCTGAATCATTTGTCCTCCACTGTCTACAGTATGAACATGATAACACACAAAATATAACCCTGCTCTTCTGTAATTCACTCGACAAACTACCAACAGTTTACATTTATTCATATTTCATTTGTGATCATCCTGATTGTCCTGGTTGACCACTGCATCCTATGAATCTGGATGCAGTGGACTACCACACCAAATTTGGCTTGACCTAGGATTGAAATGAGTCTATATGGTCCTCCTACCCACCGTGGGCCGTATATGTATTTATGTCTGAGGATATACAGTTAGCTCTGTTGATACACTTGATTGTGATTGTAAAATAAACAATAAAATATTGTTTATTTTACTTAATAAGTTGTGTGCTGTCATCCTCAACAGCAAGGGCATGTCCCCAAAAAGTCCCCAATCCACTGCGTTGTAGAAGCATTCCCCTGATTCATCTCCTCAATGAAATAGGAAATTATCTCCACGGTATATTTTGTAAAAAAAAAAAAAACACAAAAAAACATCAAACAAAATTAGTAAAATAAGAACTATAAGAGTAAAATATGATACATTTAGAAAATAGTTCACTTCACATGGACCAAATTTGGGCTAAATTGGATCAATGGTTAAGAAGTCATGTCAGAAAAACGGTTGTGTTTTTTCATAAAAAGCTCCCCCTCATGAGTAAAATATGAACTACTTAAGTATAGCAGGAGTTACTTCTTCTTTCCATAGAAAAAAATACCCTGAGTGAGTAGAATATATAATACTATATTAAAATATTATATGTACAAGCTAGATCTCCTTGAGTCAACTAATATGCACCAAATTTGGACTAAATTGGACAATCGGGAGGTTATATCCAAAGAAACATTTTTATTAAAAGCTTCCCCTAGTGAGTAAAATATGCTATTAAACTAATTAACTATTAAAGTAAAACACAATGTATACTAAATAGATTTCCTCGAGACAACTCATATACACCAAAATTAGATTAAATTGAACCCAAGTTGAAAAATCAACCGTTTATCCCCCAAACGTTTGGAGATAAAGCTCCCCTTTGTATCGGATATATAAAACCGACCTTTCCCAAAGTCAGACCAGTTCTTCCTGTTACTAATGTCTATATGGATATGTAATTTGAAAATGATCCTTGAAATAGCTTTTGAGCTATCGCACTAACATGAAAGATCTTCAATCACGATTTCATAATATGAAATTTTGTAGATATAATTATTATTGGTAAAGTTAGGGTGGGTAATGCATTTTAGGATATTTTCTGTGAACATACAGGCCTACTTACCTTTCTAACTTTTCCTTCACCTGAGTTTAATGTGTGTGGATTTGTTGCTAGAGCTATTAGTGAGCTAGTAACACAGCCAAAATCTCCCTATGCTAATATGATTGATTCACAGATGTGAGTAGCCTCATGGCAACAGCCATTTTCTTTGGTTACAATCATTTTGAGGTGTTTCGCGGCATGGGAATGAGAGTATGTAAGCTTTCACAACCACAATGAAGTCCGTTATAAGTTGGGTGTCCGAAAGATGATCACTTTCATCACTGCAACGCTTGAGTCTTATAACGGATGTTGATACAGTAAAAGAGTTTCAAGTCACCACCAGCTGTGAACAGTAACCCGATGGAAGATCAAATGATGTAGCAGAGACTGTCCAGAGGCTAATCTGACGATATAAGCTCAAAGCAAGCATGACTTAAAAAAAACCCTGGCCTTGTGCGTTACACTACAAAAAGGTGGGGGCTTCTTAAATGTGGTGATCTTACTATTCACACACAGGTATGGTCAGTGTGGTCAGGCTACGCACATCCATGTGTTTCAGAAGTTTGACCATCACCAAAATCAATTGCTCTGCGACACCATACAAACGATCTGCTGACGTAAGTGCACAAACATTCCGGAAGGGTATATCCCCCAAAAGCCCCCAATCATCCATGTTGTTATAAAAGCAAATGTGTTGATTCACATGAGCTAATTTAGAGATAATCTGATATATGATGATAATAATAATAATAATAATAATAATAATATAATAATACCTTTAATTTATAACTCACTTTGCATTTGGATCTAATCTGAAAGTGCTAAAAAGTAAAAGCAGATAAAGGCATTTTTTTTTTTTTTTTTAAAGTCTCAGTCGTCTGTGGAGCCCTCAGATGGTCAGGGCGGGCATTCCACAGACGAGGGCAGCAGAACAGAAGGCACAGTCACCCATGGTGCTTAGCTTAGTCTGGAGAAGGAGGAGGCGGTATGAATGGGTATAACGGAGGGATCGTGTTGAGGTCAGTGGGGTCAGTAGTTCTTTCAGGTAGGGGGGTGCGTTTCCATGGATGCACTGGTGAGTGAGGAGAGAGATCTTATAATCAATCCTGGTGGAGATGGGAAGCCAATGAAGTGACTGAAGAAAGGGGGTGATGTGTTCGTGTTTACACACTCTCATCAGGATCCTTGCGGCACTGTTTTGAACATACTGAAGTCTTTGAAGACTTTCTCAGGGATCCCGATGAGAAGTGCGTTACAGTAATCCAGTCTGGAGGAGACGAACGCGCGAACCAGCTTTTCAGCATCACTCAAGGTGAGTGAAGAACGGAGTTTGGAAATATTTCTAAGATGGTGAAAGGAGATCTTGCAGATGTGTTTGATGTGGGATTCAAAAGTGAGTTGAGGGTCGAATCTCACACCAAGGTTGGTGACTGATGAAGAGAGGGGAATGTCGTGACCAGAGAAGGTAATACTGGTTATGGGGGAAGAGACGGTCTGATGTGGGGTGCCACGTAAAATTGCATCGGTTTTGGAGCTGTTTAATTGGAGAAAGTTGTTTTTCATCCAAACGTTTATCTCCTACAGACAAGCGCGGAGAGTTGACAGGGGAGATGATGAAGACGATGAGGATGAAGAAGCTGCGGAGGAACATGTGTCAGTTTTTATGTAGATTTGCGTGTCATCAGCGTAGCAATGGAAATAGGGTCCGAACACTTGTCCAGAATGTTGTGCTGTATGAGGCATGATTTGTTTATAAAAGATTTTGTATTAAGGAGTTTAAATTTTTATACAAAAACTGATCAGTGACTCCCTGTATCGGCGGAAGACGACTGAAATACACTCCACGTTTCTAAACCCGCTCAGTGAGTAGCTTTGTTGAGGAAACTCCAGGCCTACTAGTGAGAAGAACGACAGCATTCTGATGACGCGTCTGAGACGCGACGGTGCGCACATCAGACCAAAAGGACAGAATGGAGTGATCGGAGCAGGAGTAAACAAACTTAGAACGGCAACTCCTGTAAATGTAACGGGGCCGGCGAAGGAGTCCAAGTTGTTCGGTAACTGATATGCACAAGGGAGTGTTGTAGTTGTTGAATATCATCAGTTGGTTGGCGGAGTTATATATCATCATGCCAGTCTTTGAGACTAGCCCGTCATTAGCCGTTAGCCATGGACGAGATGCACAGAGGACGTTAGTAACCGTTATTTTCATGGAAATGATGCTTAGAAAAAAGCCATCAAACACAGAAAGTGATCAACAGCGGCTTTTGGTGAATATGTCACTGTGGCGGCGATTAACAAGACGGATGTACAAACTAACATCAATGATGAACAAACAGCGTTATCTCCCTGCAGCGTCCAGACAGTAACTGAATGACTGGGGAGTAGCAGTCAAAAAACTGTTGTTTTTTTTTGCAAAAAAGCTACCCATAGTGTGTGAAATATGAACAATTACAGCAAAATATGACACGTACAAGTTAGATGGTTCATGTGAGGTGAATTTAGACTAAATTACACTTTATTAATTAACTGCAGTTAGTAAGTTGTGTTAGGAAAACATTAATTATTCGTAATAATAATCTTCTAATATTATATAGTTTACAGCTGTATCATACAGATGGTCCTCCTGATCTCTGATGATACTTCAACTGTGCTTCATTCTATAAAAATTCACCATTTTTCGAAGTTCATGTGCTTCACTTATTTGCTGACAGCTGAAGTTGCCTGGCAATTGCTAGGAGCCCAGATATAGTTTGGTGCATAATTGCTTCATAAAATTGTGAATTTTTACACTTTGTTTTTTGTGTAGTTTAAATAAATAGGATGTACGTGGTTAATTAACAAGTTTTAGAGTTGGCCGAGGTAGAGTTTGGACCTGTGGTCAGATCTAGATAGCTGTTTTCTATGTTTCCAGTCTATATGCTAACCTATGCTAGCCCTCTACTGTCTGCAGTTTTGAATTCTCCTTCTAAGAAGGTTTAAAAGGGTTCATCTTAAAAACTCATCAGGTTGTGAACAGGTGAAATGACGAGTGGCTAAAATGAACATCTATAATAATAATAATATAATAATACATTTAATTTATAATGCACTTTACATTTGGATCAAATCTCAAAGTGCTTCACTTTGAGTGATCAAATCTCAAAGTGCATCTCACATCTTGTAAAACATTTAACTGATCAACCTACTTTTTTAAATCTTCATTGATCACGTCCTGGTAGATTCACCCAGCTTCTGACGTCCTGTCTGGTCAGCTACTACTATTGTTTACTCCAAGTGTTACCCTGACTCCCAGAGGTCCCTTGGGAGCCCATTGCCCTCCCTCAAAGCCCTGACACTCACATGCACACTAATACTCGCGCACACAGTCTACAATGGCAAAATTGTGTTAATTTACCCAGCCAGTAGCATTAACCATATTATATCAAATAACTGCCACAGACAATTGGGCAGCCAGCTCCGTGACTTCATTTTAATTGATTTTCTTACATGCTCTCAGCCACGGATGATTTGGTTTCCCTCTGACACTATGTTTATTAAAGGCATATTGCATAAAGGAATAAATAGATATTGTTGGTCGGATTTATATGAGCTGCAGAGATTCACCCCTTGTTTTAATATAAGCTTGACTTTAAGTGTTTAGATTGATTAAAGTCAATATGTTTATTTAACCTCAGGGCCGAAGGGACACCTTAGTGTGTGAATGTGTGTGCGTGGGTGTGTTTGTGTACTTAAATGTGTTTATTTATGATGGAGAAGATGATGGGAATAGGGAGTTGTTTACAAACATGGATCACAGAATCAATGCTGAGCTACCTGACCGAGCTGATGAAATTGGAATATGTAACATGAATCGAAGCGCTGCTATTTAGCCAGAAACGTTTTTATTTTCTGTCTTCTCTTCAAGTGGAATGGCTGTGAGGAGACCCTAGGACCATTTTATCCTGAACATCCTTTACCAGCTGTCACAGTCTTAAAGGCATGCTGCTCAGCCCACAGAAAATCCCACTAATCATCTTTTTGTGTTTGAGGGCACAATATGCCGAAATAGGCAGGGTGTACACACTCACACACATACATGTAATCACACACCCACACACACACACATGCAGACACTGCCAGCCTGCTGCTCTCTTGTCCCTATGCCCTGAGGGGGAGAAAAAGAGGGAAAGGGGGGTTTTCAGTATAATCACTTGTTAGAGGTCTTGCTTCGTCCCTCTGCTCTCCTCATCTCTCAGGATCCTCCTCCAACTCCACCGTACATTCACCAATCGACAGTATCTATCTCTCTGGTTATCCCTAGACTTCTTCCTCTATGCCCGCTCCTCTTCTTCCTGTCCTTCCGCAACTTCTCCTTCAACGACTGAAACTCTGTTCTTCAAATGAGAATGAAGTTGTTACAGTGTTGGTTTATTAATGTGGATTACATGAATAATTAGGTATTTGTAATCAGAGTAAAAGGGTTTAGGGAAAATTTTTGCCTCATATTAATGAATGATATAATTATTTCCATACAGGTAGACGTAGTCACAATTTTAAGGACCAATCATGCATTTAATAATAGTGTAATTAGGGAGATTAGGTTACATCAGCTTTAAATTAAATGTGACTTATCAACTCTTCAATTTGTGAGAATAAAGTATACAACAGTCCTATATAAAAAATATTCAGTCCTATATATTCAGTCCTATATAAAATGTCATTTGTTGACATTTTGTCTTTTTTTCTTTTTCCGTCACCTTGCGTGAAACACGTATTGATGCCGTTTCATTGGATAAGCCAATGAACAACATGTTTATCAGTTTGAGGAGATAAGGAAAGTACTTCCTTCCTTAATTTTTTTCAATAAATTCATAGAATTGGACACATCAAGGTTATGCACATTTGTACAGTATGGAGAGGGGAAGTATTTGCTGGAATATAGCAAGAGTTGTGGCCATTCCTTTAAAGGTTGTGAGACGGTTGGAAACAGCTGAGTGTGAAGTACCACAAGTGTGTGACTTGAATCCACCTTGTCTGTGTGCGGGTGCTTTACATGATATTTTAAATCTTTATTTCCAGCTGTCTGTCTATGAATTATTTGTTTTTGTTTTTCTTAATGAAACCATGTTGTTTCTTGTGTTGGCCAGGTCATCCTTGTAATAGAGATCCCAAACTAAACTGGTTGAATAAAGATTAAATGATAAAAATCGGAACACAAAGATCAAGGTTTTGATAAATTCCTGTTGAGAATTGTAAATTTAAAGCAAAGATGGCTTAATATCTAGATTTAGCTAACATACAGTATTTTATTGTTGTAATACGGCAAATAATCTAGTTAGGGAAAAAATATTTATTAGTGAAAACTGTAGTGCAACTTGTGTTGAATCTGGAGCATTAAATGTGTTTTGGATATAATAAAGATTACTTTATTGCACAAAGCAATTGACGAAAAGTCAAAATGACAGCAACCGAAAAGCGATCAGCTAATTGAGTTCATAATTTCATTGAGTTCATAATTTCATTGCTTCCACATGCTATTAGAATTCTTCTAACTGTTTTTAAGTGAAGAAAAATAATCTGTTGATGTCCGTCACCTTTATTACGGTCATTACAGTGTTACAGTGTTTTGGGTTTTTTTACATATAAGATTAACTCTTTATATGTGTAGAGCCTTTGTACCACAACATGGGAAAACACATCAATATATTTTAGGAGTCAAGATGATTGACAAGATTGACCGTGCATTATAATTTAAATGTGTTATTATTATTATTATTATTATTAATTGAAAGTGGCAGCAAACAAAGGTCCCTTAAATTTCAGAGGCCACAAGTCAAAAAGAAAAGTGGCACAGAGCAATAGCATATTAATATATATTTTCTCTTTGTTTCATGTTTTCACATTATATGATCTAAAATTAAAACATTGTTAAGAAAAATAAGGACACAATGGTTCCATTATAGTGTTAAAAACTGCACCTTTACTATGAACCCCTTCATAGTAAAGGTGCAGTATTGTGCATAGTATTGTCCAATGCCTTTTGACATGAAACCTATACAATTAAAGGTCATAAATAAAATATATATAGCTAAAAGACTAAAAAATGGTTTGAAGTGCTGAGTAACTGTTATTTAGATCCCTTCATCTTCTACATATAATCGGTTATTAATATAAATATATTGATTAGATAAAGCTATTGTTACTTTTTTTCTTTGAGTGATCCTTCCACTGGAAATTAACCTTCTTTAAATTGAGGATTTTTCTTATATTACACAAAACTCAAACACAACCTATTATACCATGAAGGTTTTAATAACCAGCAAACATGTATTTTCTTGTTTAACTGATTATGCTTGTTGTTTTCCTAAGGAAGCAAATTGTAAATTGTTTCGAGAACCTTAATAGCCCAATGAGTTACAATAGCAGCCTCAAGTATTGACAGCTAGAGAGCAAGCACTAAGATATTCTCATATCATTTTCATCCTCATATCATGCTGAAAATGTAGCCTGGCATTGGTATGTTCTTTCCCAGCGTTCCCTCTCCCAGGCTGTATATCACATCATAAAGAATACATAAACTCCCTCTCTATAAAAAAACTACCCAGTCTCCAAGGCATCAGTGCCGAGCCCTGTTCTCCAAGTCTGAACAGTAAAAAGAGCTGAAACAAAGAACTTTCCTTAGAAAGAAGAAAAACATCTCTCAAACAAAAAACTAAAAAAAATGGAGAGACAATGCTAATAACTGTAAAATATGAATGGTGACTTGACATATTTGCAAATGCACAGAGAGGCGCCCTACTAAACGCAATGAAATGGGAAACCAATGGCATGGAAGAAAGCGGTTGTTGGGCTCCATCTCTTGCCATTAGATGTTCAGTGGAAGCTGTCAACAGAAGGCGCATTTGCCTGCCAAGCTCCCTCTCTGACTGAGCTCTCTGCCTGCAGCACGCCCCAAGCTCCTCTTTGACTCAAAGGGTTAATTTCACTTCTTTTAGCCTCATTCGCATTTGGTGCTACATAAAAACCCAGCTTGCCTGCCTCTTGTTCATCTTGTGTCTGTGTGTGTTTGTGTATGTGTGCATCTGTGTGTGTGCTCTCATACGTTTTTGACTATTCTCGTGTGTTTGTGTGTGTTTTTACACGTTTGCATGTCCGTAAATCAAAATATGCCAAGCGCCTCAGTATTTGCACTAATGGACACAAAAAAGGACAGGAACAGGCCAGAAGTTAGGACAGAAATATAGAATGTGAAGGATAGTCACAATACCAGAAATGTAGTTGTTGATCTAACAGTACTTAAACTCCATTTCTTGATTCTTACACAACTGTATACAATGGTAAAATGTTTGTCATTCAAATTCCATTGCCCTCATATTATGATTAACTTGTATTGCAGAATAACAAGGGGAAATGTTTTGGACATTATTGCGTATTGGAATCCAGGCATTTTTGTCTTCATAAAGCGGGATAATCAGTCAGGATAGTAAATTCCTAGGGTAGGCAACCTGCATATATCTAAGCAACCCCTCTACATCACTTGAATAGTTTTTCTTCTTCGTATTGTCGCTCGCTGTGCCTCTGTGCTCTCTGTGCCTGTGCTCAGGCCTGTTGGAGAGAGCGACATAGTGGGGTCAACCGTTACTGCATCTATGCACTCGTTATTACTGGCATTTTGATACTGATGTCCGACTGCTGTTGTCAAGTTATGTATTTTTCTTTATCTTTTCTATTCACATGAATGGTATAGAGTGTGGAAATGAATTGCAGACTTTGGAATCAAGTTTTCTGAACTACATTTGTTGACATGTATACCGCCCCCTTCAGGCTTATAGGAATTGCCTCTTCCATATGTTGAACGCTGCAGAAAAAGACTACATATTCAAAATGAATCAAAACAAATTTGACACTAATCTTTATATTCTTGAGACTGGTGAGATGGTGTAGACAAAAATTACTTCTTAGAATATATACCGTTATAATAAAACTACACAAGAGAGATAAAAAATAAAACAAAATCTAAACGGAGAGAGTAAAGGGATAAAACAGAAAGAAACAATACAGGAATACTGGTTATAACAGAAAAACATGGATCACACACTTTCAAAATAAAACGGGAAACACGGATCAGGACAAACACAAAAGCCTTCAAAATAAAATTTGACTAACCATGAAATATCTCCAGAAAATAAAATAAAAGCACTCAGTCATTACAATTTCCATACCAGAGGACTGGTTACGGTGGATTTTAGTTGTCTGTCTGTCGCTGTATCTTGTAGAAGAAATTCAGAGGTAGGAGAATAGAACCAACAAACATAACTAAGAGTAAACTGATCAAATGAAATTTTAAAACATTACTATTTCATCAACTTTTCAGGCGAAATCATGTCAGATGGATTTCCCCTGTAACAGAGCTTGTTTCATCCAGAAGACAACTACTCCAATAATGTATCACTAAATCCTCACACTATTTATTTTTTTGTCATTGGTTTGATATTGAGACCACCAACAGAACAAAAATAATAATAGTTTGACGGACTCAGAACAAATTGTAGCTGAAACTGATGTTTGAGTTTGGTGTCAAATTTTTTCAATTTTCAATATCTTCAAAACTTTCTGATCTGCATCCTGAAAAACAAACACGATTAGTGAAAATCATTTTTAAACAAAACTTATGATGAAAGCGTGTAGCCTGTCTATGCTTTCATGGTCGAGGAGTCATACGGTAGAGGTCAATCTATCATGACACTGCTTCTTTTTAATACAATTTCATAATGGACAGAAACTGGGTTACTTTAGCCAAGGTTTGCTCGCTCCACCTCTCTGTGCCGTAAAGTTAGAAATGTAATGGGTGCGTGTTTGAGAGATTATTTAGAGATACCCGTAGTTGACGCTCTCTCTCTCTCTCTCTCCACTGCTGATCCACACAACACAGGACATTAAACATGTGTTCTCAAGCAAAGCAGTAGTAATGCTGGTTGCCATATGAGCATCGCTGCTCATCGGTGTGTAAAGACACAGTGTTCGTCAGCACGCTATCACATCTGTAGTGTCGTGATGTAACGACTTAAAGGTATGCCTTCAGGTGCAGTGCATTTATCTCACCTCAAGAGACAGAAACGACCATTTATCTCATTTTGGGCTGGGAGTTTATTTCTTTTTGAATTAGCCTGTGTATGTATCCTTGGAATGTAGCTCAGTAACTTTGGTTCAATGTAAATGTAGAAACCCCTTGTTTTTGGTCATATTTATCTGATATTCTGTGTTTGTCAGCATATTTGTTTAGTAATTCTTAACATGTCTATTGGCTCCTCTAATAAAATATTAGCTGCCCCCACATAACTGTACATGAGAATTTGTAAGTATGGATTTAGTATTTCTTAATCCCCCTCCTTTTAATGTCTTTTATATCTAGTGTGAGGACATGATATGGTTTTTGGGATGCCAATTACACTGTTTCCTACTACTATTTTGATAAACACACCAATAAAATGTGGATAAAATATTCTAAATGTGAAAAAATCAGCAATATAGTGAAACAAAAATTACAGTAAAGAGGAGAGAAGAGGAATAGCATCCTTAACAAATACTATAACTTCAACATAGATTTGAGGTCCAGATAGCAATTTAATATACATTCTGATATTAATGTACAATATTTCACAAGAGTAGAACATTTGACCACAAAATGACACACAGATTAAACATATTTTCAATCTGAATATTCACAATGCACATCAAAGGTTGCACCTCATGAAGATCCTAAGATCCCATAAAGAAAAGACAAAAATGAGAAACATGTTCACATGAGGCAAACAAGTATTGCAATCTGTTCTTATTCACAAGTAATAAAGTCATGTATTTCATAATGGAATTGCACTGCATATATTACCAGACACAAATTGCCTGGATTTGCAAACAAACCAAATAGTTTGCAGATTTTGGACTGGATAACACTGTGTCCGTCTTCTGGCCACTCTTATTGGCTGGCAGCTCTGGGGTCGGACCAGTGGAGTGGAAGTAGAAGGAGGTTGTTTGAACGTAATAGGTTTTGACTGGCATGTGTTACGTGCTTGACTGCACCATTGACTGAGAGCTTGTTTGCTAAATCACTGCTGCTGGTTTCCCCTCACTGGTAGGCCTGTGACACATGGTGTGTGGTTACTTCAGGAGAGAGAGAGACACAGAGAGAGAGAGAGAAACCAGGAAAACAATGACCATATTACCAATTTCCAGGATTGATCAACACCCCCCCCCCCCCCACCCACAAACACACATGGGTCTTTCCTCCATGGACACCTTGCATTACACCCATCCTCCTCTTTTGCCTCTATGCTTTTTCACTCCGTCTCTGACCCCCACCCACCCCCCCTACTTTCAGACATGCTTTTTACAGCTTGGAGGATGTGGCAGTGGAGGAAGTTTGGTGTCATGGGTCAATGTCACTTCTCCAGCCCTCCACTCACTGGATATGCACGGCACAGATGAAAGCTGTCAGTGGCCGCCTTTTGCCATCTTACACCTCCACCATTATTGCCTTTGAAATTTTGAAACAGATACAACAACAACAACCTCGAGGTATATGCCGATATGACGAGTGAACTAAACAAAGGTGATTTTGTTGTATTTTTGATAACCTTTAAATTTAGTGTACTGAATTTCAGAATAAACGCCCACCCCCAACTTTTCTAAATATATCCCTAGCCTACAGATTATACAGATTATAACATTCTAAAAATATTCTTAGAGTGGTCCGATGCTTATGTTGGCTCAAAGCACTGCTGTGCCTCAGTGCAGCCTTCAAGATTCACTGTCATTGCAATAGACTCTTATGGGGCTTTCACACACAGTGGGGTTTGATTAGGTGAGTGCCAGGAGGGAGATAGTTAGTGTGCTTAGGAACAGTGTCAGGGAAAGAGAGCTTAATTAGCCCAGCTTTCTTTTGTTGAACTAATTGATTGCTCCCTGTACTTTGTATAGGAAGTTAACCAGCGGAGTGAGAGAGCTGAAAAGGCAAAATGGAAAAGACTGTCACCTATAATTCAGGTGCCTGGTCTTTGGCCTCTGAGAGGATCTCTCCATGGTAGCTGCATGTAAGTGCTGCAGTTACATTGTACACTGTAAAGAAAAATAAGTAAGTAAGTACAATGTAAAATCTCAAGGCATCTTGCTGGAATAGACTTTTGAGTTTTAGGCCAACTCAACTACAGTAACTTTCCCAAATTATTGTGATTTGCTTGGATTATTTATCTTTCCTGTTCTAAAAACAGGCGACACGGTAGCGCAGTGGTTAGGGCTAGTACCTCACAGCAAGAAGGTCCGGGGTTCAAAACCTCCTTTGGTGGCCCTTCTGTTAGGATTTTAGATGTTTTAGCCCCCAGGACCCCGAACAAAATAAGCGGTTAAGGATAATGAATGAATGTTTCTATAATCTAAATATTTTGACTTTTAGGTACTAAGAATTTCAAACAATAAAAGTCATGCCAGCATATTATTCTTTGTTCATGTATAAAAGAAACTTAAACTTTGAGTCTAATAAATTAAATGAGTGTGTACATTTATATTCACACAGTACCCTGCTCAACCACTTAAAAGCATTTTACATCACCAGCCAGAATTTAAACCACATTCATACAGCGGTGTCTCAAAGTTGAGCCATCATATTGAGCAGATAAGTGTTCACTATCTTGCTTAAAGGCCTGAGAATTACAAGCAGCTAACTACCGTTGTGAAAATGACAAAGAAACCAGTAGACCCCATTCTAAGAGCAAAGCATGAACTCATCACTGGTCGACTTCACACAGGAAACTCAATAAAAGAAGTTAGAGGTACTCATTTGATATAGTTCATGATTAAATCACATTTATTTTCTTCAACTTACTTAAAAATCATATTTAGGTGAATAATTTCAAATGTTCCTTTTTTAAATGGAGTTGTCATAAGTTGAAAAAATTGCAAATTGATTGCAGCGAGCTGCCCTGATATCTGGTTTCTAAACCTTTTTTATTGTGTATGTTTGATCCGGATAAGTTTGGATTCTAATGTTTGCGTCGTTAACTTTTATCTTCTCTAAATTTCTGTATTTTGAAGTGTTTTTTCCGGTATTTTGTTTAATTCTTCATCGGGCCATATCACAATGAAATACCTCATCCCTCCCTCTCTCAAAGTGCTACCAAGGCTCATTTTAACCTTCTTCCTTTTTAGGCTAGTTCCTCATCCTTTTTTCTTTTGTTAATTAGCGACGGGCCCTTGTTGTAACTTGCTGTAATTGATCCAAAAGTCCAAACCTTCCCAAATAAGTGCTACCAAAATATAAACAAACAAACCTTGGTTCAGGTTTGGAGATTCTGAAAGTTTGGAGCAAGCAAGATAGATTTGAAGGCCCCCTTAGCCTTCACGTGTCAATGCCCTGTTGCAGCGGCTTTTTCAGATAAATAAAGTTCAGCATTTTAGATTAAGATATTTTTATTTAAAGCATTTCCATGAGTGTCAGCGTATTCTGTGAAAGGCCATGGTTCACACTATGGTACGATCCACCTTGTTTTTACATCAGTCTTTCCCTTTCTCATTTCAGACACGAGCCTACCCGGCGCCTGGAGTCCTCCAATGCTTCTTGGGAAGGTTTGCCAAGTAAACAGTGTCTTTGCTGATTACAACAGCTCTCTCCCTCGCTGCAGCCCAGAGTAAGCTAAAACACTTTGATCTGCTATTGATTGTCTCCCCCCTCCTCTGCCATACCCATTCTTTCCCCTGATAAAATGCAGGTGAGTCCTGAGGCACTGAGGCATAAACCAGTGGGCTGCTGCTGTGCTTCTAATGCTGACTACTGAGGTTAATGGGGTATCCTCTCTGTGGTGTTGAAATTCTAATTATATTTAACAGAAGCAGAAGACTTGTTTACAGAAAATAACACAGATACCACTTCAGACAGAAACCTCCAGTTCTGCAGTGGGCTTAGATCTTATTGTATTATGATTATTATTTGCGATGTAATGTAACGTACAAGACATCGAAAGCAAAATTAAAACCGTACAAGAATGAAAAAATCTTTTGCTGGAGCTAATACAGTGTCGTTGTATTAATCACGTCAATCTCCTGTTACATCAAAGAGTGATGCTTGAAAGGTGACGCTGAGCTACACACAAACATATATTTCATAAATCTAATACTTCTGTAAATATATCTGCACATATAATAGTTGCTCCTGCAAATTTGCATCTCATTGGAAAGTGGGCTATTGGCCTTGACGGAGATATGAGCTCTTCAGGTGTGCTTTCAGTTTACCTATCAATTTAACGCAGCAGCCCACCAGAAGTACCATTCTGAGCTTTCTTTTCCTCCCTGGATGATTCAAGATTTCACATCACAGTTGTGTAAATCGTATAAAGGACTAGTATTCTCCTCCACTCCCAAACTGAAATTATCTGCTGTATTTGATCTAAAATGAGTAAGGTGAGAGGTGAAAAACCCAACCAACCCTGGATTTTTTGGTTTTGAATTCAATCTTTCAAAATTAAATTCGAAACTCGGGGATATTATGGAGTCATCATCGCTTACGCCTCATGTCCTTCATGGTAACGCGATAACGCAAAAATCATTTCATGGATCATTTTCAAAATATATACCTGCAAAGATCTTAGTTTGAAAAAACACTGGGCTGATTTTGGGATAGGCCAGCTCTATATTTCTGACATTAGGGGAGCTTTATGTCCAAATTTGTCAAGACATATTTCTCAACCGTTAGTGCGATTGAGTTCAAATTTCATGACTATGAATTGGCTCGAGAAGGTCTATCTTATATACATTCTAATTTACTCTAACAGTTCATATTTTACTCACTAGATTGAGCTTTTTTATGTGACAGAGCTTTTCTGATATAACTTCCTAACTGTTAATTTTAGCCGAGATTACAGAGCACTGTTTTACAAACTTAAGTTAGGAATTCTGTATCATATTCCAATTATATAAGCACATAGACCTTGTGTGAGGAAGTGCTGGATTGATTTTAGGAAAGTTCTGTTTTATTTTCTCAACACTGGGGGGGGGGGGGGCTCTTGAGGGGACCATGCTCCTTGAAGATATCTGTCTTGTGCATATATTCTTTAATATATTATGTGAGAGTTTATATTTTACCTACTAGGGGGAGATTTTTTACGAAAAATACTGTTTTTCAGTCGTAACTTCCTACTTGTCCCATTTACTCCAATTTTTGGTGAATATATATCAACCCAAGGAGATAATTCTCTTAAATCATAATTTACTCCAAAAGTTCATATTTTATTGACTGAGAGAAGCTTTCTTTACAATAAAACCCCACAAATTTTCCTACATAACTTCACATATAATTCAATCAGGGGGATTGCTTGAACAAAGCAGGGGATTTGGGACTTTTCAGGGATATACCCTTGTGGTCGGGGGTGACAGCATAGGTCTAGTTTGTTTGAATGTTGTTCTAATTAATATGATAGTTGACTATTTGCTAAGTGAATGTTTTATGTTTGTATCTGACAGGATTAATACTAACTGATATAAATCAGAAATCAGAATCAGAATTAGAAAACAGTTTATTACATAGTAAGCCACACTTACAAGAAATTTGACCTGGTATCTGTGTGCAAAGCATGCAGTCACAAAGATCCAAGCATAATAAAAAACAATGGACATGCACTATGAATATAGAAATAAAGTGACAGTGCAGTAGTGCAGGCTGTGCAAATAATTAAATATAAATAAATAAATGTGTAAAACAAAAAGCCGAAAATCAATAAAGTGAAAAGTGATATGATTTAGAGTCGGCTGTGTCCATGTGATGAATGCAACAGCAGGAAAAAAAAGAATTGAGAGAGAGAGAGGTGAATTGTGGTCAAATGAGTTTTTGCTTCCTACGTTGTCACTTGGTCACATGATGGCCAGATGTTTTACACCAATGTGGAAAGATTTTAAAAAGTGTAACAGTGAAATAAATGTGCAATTCATATCATTGCTGGTATAGATAGTTAGAAATGTGACATTCTATATCTATCTATTATTAGGCCTCAGAGAGGATTGGTTCCTACAGTTCAACTTTACTTTAACAAATATTTCACAACCAAAGAACAGTCAATCAATTCATCAAACTTTATTTTTATAGCACTCTTCAACACACACAAAGTGCTTCATACAATAAAACAGTAACCCTCCTCAGCCAACACACACACTCATACACAGCTTTAACTCTGTTATTAAATAAAGCACTAAAATAAAATCAGTACTCATTAAAAACAGGAGTTGAGAAACAGAAACTGAGGAAATGTCATCATGAAGGGCCGTCATCACCAGGAACTACATCCACAACAGCGTCTACAAAAACACAGTCATAAGAGCCACTTTGGATCTACCTGTTCCAGTTCTCTAACAACAAATGCGACATGTCTGAAACTATGTCGACATAGACCGTATGTCTGGTTCAATTAACCGTGTAAAATTATTTTATTTGACCTTGGCAGGCTATTTTCAGTATAAAAGTTCTCCAGCCTGGCATATTGTTAGCATTTATTTCTTCATGGTTTTGTGAAGGGCTTATTAAACATTTTAAAATCATTTTCCAGGAAGCAGATGCATTTTCATACTGCTTGTTAAGTTGATGCATGATTAATGATTTTTTTTTTGTATCCAGTGTTCACATGGAGAAATGCAGTCAAGGGATCATTTTATTATTTTAGAGTGTTAAGGGCAAAAATGTCCTTTCAGAAGGTTAAAACAGATGAGTTCTACAGTCACTTTCAATTGTAATAGGTTTAAAAAACAAACAAACAAACATGTTTTGGCAGTTATGTTTCATTAACACTGCTAATTTACGTGAAAGAAATCAGAACATAAATAAGACGTTACAAAAAACATACAACAAAAAACAAAGGCTGTGCAACATGTAAATAACAAGCAATAATAACAATAAATATTTTTGTGTCAAATCTGTGATAGTAGTGAAAGCTGCAGTGAAGTCCGAGGGGTCTTTTATAAAACTAACTTACCAGTTAAGTAAGCCTTTTTGAAGAATATCAGACAAATTTTATATTTCAAAAACCGGATTTAAATATCTAATTTTGTTCGGTTTTCCAAAACATCACTTTAGTCCGTTTCCAATCACACATGCTTGAGCTTTGGGGGAATGTCCCCTGTAGATAAGTCTATTTAAAAACAAATTTGTTCCAATCCGTTCTTGCTGTATTTATAGTTTCTGTTCGGTGTGGAGTCAAACATTTGTCAAACTTTCTTTCAACCCTTGTTTACTTCTTCTTAAATCCAGTTGAGGGGCAAACATTGCCTCCAACCTAAAGTACATTTTGTTTTTGTGGAAATAAAAACTATGTATGATAAGCCCTGAAGCTATGTTCACAGTGCATACAGTGCGGCTTCTTTTATTTTAAACAGGCTGCACCAATTTTAAATGAATAGTACGAAGTGAGATTCTGGTTCTTCACATTCCAGTCTGATGCCACCAATTCTGGTAATGATTCAATTTCATAAAACTAACATAACACATCTGAAATTACAGTTATAGTGTTAATTATACCCCCCCTCATCAGAATTCATTATATATTATATTATACACCACTAATCAATATTTTATATCAGCATATTGTAAGTTTAGATAGCTTCTTAACTAGAACGAGATATAATATAATATAATATTGGTTTAAGATTATTTTATTTGGTAATCATTCACATTTTGTTAGACTTTTTTTAAACCTAAATCACACAAATGGCTTCATCCTGTTTGACTTCATGCAGATAGAAGTCAATGATTTCCTGATGAAATGTAAGAATTATTTATAATTAACATAACATCGGTTAAATCAGCAAATTATAATTATATTCCTTAAAAAGTGAAATCTTCTGATTTTCAGAAAAATGGCCAAAGTTAACTTTCCATTCTGGGATCAAAGCAAATGTCCTTTGATCCCAGAATGCGATGGGATCAAAGGACATATGAAGTGTATCATTTCAACACAAGACCAAAGTGAGTGTCATTTTTATATGGAGATATACCTTCAGGTATCACACACCTTTCAAAACTTTAACAGTAACTTTAAATTAGTCATTTAGTAGCCACAGTGAGAAAGAGACATTTTTAGGTCAATCACATTTAATTTAATCATTACCCGGAACACCATAGGTGAGGGTTTGAACATAGAACGACGGTTAAATTGAGTACTTTGACTTACGACACCATGCCGGACCAACATGATGCCCACATGTCCGCTTAAGTCGCACCAAACCGCCTGTCAAACTCATGGTCCATTTTCCAATGAATTCTGAAAAAGACTCTGTTATACTTAAACTGCTTCCCAAACTGGAGGAAGCAATCCACCGTTTTCTTGCTGCGAACCATGACCTCAGATTTGGAGATGCTGACTCTCTCTGACTGCAGATTACGGACTGATGAGAAAAAACGGAACCAAATCATCCGCAAATAGCAGATACCCGATACTAATCTCCCCATGCGGGCGCTGTGCAAGATCTTGTTCAAATATCACAAACAGGAAAAGGAAAAGGAAAACCATCCTTTGGTTTTGCCTGTCATAGAAAACAATTTGAAAAGTTAGTACGATGCATTTAAGAATATTATATTTTTATAAAATAGTTTTTTTTAAGAATTGATGTTGATGATAGAGCATAAATATTCTAAAAAGTTGATAAATGATTTCTTACATTTTCTGTGAATGTAATGTCAAAATAAGAAAATATTGCAATACTTATCACAAC
Organism: Lophius americanus; assembly: GCA_037951165.1. NCBI lineage: Eukaryota > Metazoa > Chordata > Actinopteri > Lophiiformes > Lophiidae > Lophius > Lophius americanus. The sequence goes on from JBBDHG010000091.1 coordinate 4,704,693, forward strand.
ACGTCATAAAATATCACAATATATGTCATATTCACTGAAATACGCGCCCCCACTAGTACGGAGCATTTCATGCATGCAGTGAACAAATACAACAGCAGCAACCTTTTTGTACCTCACATTCATGGGTCGTAAGAGGCTCCCACCTTCTTCTCCAGTGCTTGAAGCTATGCAATGAAAATACCGAGCAGGACCCAAAAAGATGGAGGCCAGACGAGGGAATTAAGGAATCAATCAAAGCAGCAGTAACAATGAGCTAAAGCCGAGGCCTATCAAATATTTTGGTTCTGCCTGACATCGGAGAGTGATTTAGTGGCTTCAGAGCTCTAAGTGTCATGTTCCCACACTCTTCTTGCCTTAATGAGAAAGTGCTGAGAAGAAGTCACTATCTGTTTTTTCTGTTTTCATTTTTTCTTCTTTGTCACATGTCTGTTTCATTTCTCTTACACCTCTTCGTGAGAAGGGGGTGTGCTGCTGTGAGATGATGAAGTTTCAGGGAAAGGTGGGTGTGCCATCCATTACAGGAGGTGGAAAGGTGCAGATAAATCACTTTATCAGCACTGCCTTTTTCCCACTGAGCTGAGGGAGCATAGCAAGAGGGAAATCCATCAACCTCTACAAATGGGACATGACTCAGAGATCACTCTACCTCTGTACCAGGCTCTGTTCATACCTTATACTGGCCTTATCATTGTATAATAACCAAACATAATGGGTCAAGACCTGCTTCTGTACAGGATATCATCATATACCATGCAATGATTATGACTTACTATCCATCCATGCATTATTTTCGAGAGCTACTCGTCCTTTTTGGGGTGCTTGAGATTCTCTCAGCTGGCGAGAGGCTTGGTTCCCCCTGTCCCTCAAATACAGTATTATTGATGTGTCATTCTAATGTCCTGTCCTTCTAAATCTACAAACGTTAAAATGTATGTGTCATACAACTAGACCTATGATGCCATCCCCGACAGCAAGGTTAGATGCCTGAAAAACCCCCAAGCTCCAGTGTTGGACAAGCAATCCCTCTGATTGAACTCCTCCAATTAAATGTGAAGTTATGTGTGTATAAAATAATATGTTTTTTTCTTCTTCTTTTTTTAAAAATACCCCTCAGTGTGTGATATGATTCACACAAGATAGACCTCATCAAGTCGATTCATACACACCTTTTTTGTTCTAATTCACTGAGAAATTGTGACCTGAAAACTTTAGGAGATAACGCTCAGAAATGTACAGCCAACCTTTCCCAAAATCAATTAATTCAGTTCCTCCTATCACTAAGGTCTATGTGTGTATAACATTTGAAAATGACCCATGAAATAGTTTTTGACTTATTTCAGTGACATGAAGAAACTGCGGCAGACACATTAGATGAATTATAATATACCTGACTTTTTGTCGAAAGATTACAAATGATTTTAATTTTAATTTTTTTGAGTTTCTGTGGCAACACTTAAGAACTTGATTTGCTTGCAGTGTAAGATTATCTCCCAGAGAATATCAGCTCATATCTTGTAAACGCATTCTTCCCTTAGAAATGTTTTCATGTGCATTTGTGCCTTTTCATCGTCCCTATTTGGATTTTGCCACTGAAATTAAAGAGATTGTATGCAGGTAGGGGACAAGGGGGGAAATGTCATTTCTTGTATTTACTTGCTATTTTTAAATTTTGTTATAACAGGCAGGAAACAAGTCTCCACCGATGCTAGGTAGACACTAATGCCTGACGTCATCAGTAAAGCTGAAGCAGATGCGGCTGTATCATTACTCAGGTGAAAAACCTTTTTCTCTTCTCATTTTTTCCAACTTATTTATCTTCTTTGTGTCTCTTACCCCTCTGCAAGGAAACAAAGAACAAAACATATATTTTCCCTGTTGGTTTCCTATTCCTGTCCTGGTTTTCTGAAAGGCCATAAAAAAATCAGATAGATGGAAACATACTGAGACACAAATTGCTCTCATGGTTACCAGTTTAAACATTATAGATCATTACCATCCATCAGGTTCATCACACATGGTCTTATTCTCTTATGATCTTCTGCATCCCTGCATTCTCTTCCACAATTACTGTACATCGTACACCTATGGCTCCCCGTACAAGGTTGCTAAGCAACAATAATGACAGTGACCTTTTATGAGTCAGTGGGTATGTACCACCAGCCGGAACGACCAGAGCGCACACTATTGCACACTTGTGGGGCCTTGGTGTTTACCTCGGCTCACCGACTGAATGAATGAGCCACACATATGCCACGCACCCACTAGCACAGCATCACGCAAAGGCATTAAGCACATTTTTGCCCTTGAGGAAACCAGAGGAGTTTTCCCTGCCAGCTCTGAACGTAGTACCTTGTCACCACACCCCTTAATGTAAGAGCAGTCTATTGGTATTCAGTTGCTCAGGTATCTAAGAAAGCAAAACCTTTCAAACATCTTAAACGCTGTTTGTTCTGTCTCTAGAGGGCACGTGCCGTACACTAGGGGTTTGGGGAATAGACAAGGAGAATTGCAAATTTGTTTTGCCAGCTACATGTGCTCTATAATTCCATTCCGGCTAAACATTGCAGGAGCGTGCGTTGGCTTTATACATGAATACACACAAAGCTGGAATGCTTTGTTTAATTCTTTTCTATGTTTAGTTGTGATTAATGAATCTTCCACAGGAGAAATGCCACAAAGACCGTAAATAAGATGTACCATTGTGTTGTTTGTAGTTGTTGTGAACAGGTACCGAGCAACATGTGTAACAGGTTTTGCCATTTCATGTTGATTTGATCCTATTGCATGTCATGACAGTGACACTGAAAGGAAACATAACCAGCCAGGATTGAGGCCTACGAGCCTTGCAGATCTGTAGCTTGTCATCATTAGGTATGTCTGACTTCACTCTTAATCCTGCAGCTGTACAAATTCCTGATGCCCCACATAAGTTTAGTGCAAGAGGGAATGGCCCAAATGAAAGCAAGAAAAAAGTTCCCCAGGCAGGAAGTGTAAGGGAACAGGGAACCTTCTCTGTTTCTGTCTCTTAAGTCCCTGGCATGCATCTGAATGACAAACCTGTGTGTCAGTCCCCTTTAAAGAAATCCTTTACAAGTGGTGAGACACCAGGGCCCGGGCTGTGGAGGCTGTATATTTCAATTCATAATTGATGACCCGGACCCAGACAGACAGCACACTACACATGTAATATGGATTCACTCTTGGTTTCAGATGCATGCCCTCGTCTGGACTTGGCTCAGAGCTTTCACTGTGTGTGGAGGGGGGAACGGACAGGGAGTGGTTTCTGTGTATGTGACAAAGTCCTTGCCTGCATGTCCAATGTGTGCTTTGGACATGCAGAACTTTGTTTCCAGATCTGCTATGGCATATGCTTCCGCTAAGTCCCAATTTACAAATTTCCTACTTTTTTAAGATATTAGGTTGTCCCTCTGTTTTTGGTCTACACTTTTTTTTTTTTATTTGTTTCGGTGCATGTAAGTAACTTCCCAATAGATAGGCACAGTGGGTTGGCTTCTACTCCAGTGGAATCCTAGAGACTAATTGATAAGATATCCAAGTCCTGGGGTGGTTCTTTGGTCTCACCTTCCTGCTTCCCCTGGTTTCAGTGAAAAGTGCATGTGAGAGCATCTTGTATTTTTAAAACCCTGCTTGTTTGTTTGACCTCGAGGATGACGTGAGCCACCACTTGTTGGAGCATTAATCAGTAAGTTATATGTAATATTTACTCGGTGCTTAATTAATAGCAGAGATGTCAGTTAGTGTTTGTCTTACAAGTGTTCAGCATAATATATGAGTGTGAGCTCCAGAATGTCGATATCCAACAATCCTTTCAACGATTTTCGTCCGTTAATCCGGGGTCGGGTCAAGGAGGCAGCCGGCTAAGAAGGGTTTTCCAGACGTCCCTCTCCTCAGCAATACTTTCCAGCTCATCCTAGGGGATGAGCTACGTAGACACCTGCTTCCTCTGCAGTCGGACACATCGCCTATTCCTATCTTGTTTTTCTTATAATCATATTCATCATAATTAAACGTACATTTTTCCTGTAAAATGAGAACTCCATTGTTACACAACAATGAGATATGAGGATGGCTTATATGGGTTTTACTTTGAGGTTCAAAGTAGTAAAGAATTTTTAGATTGCTTCATGATTAATTGGACTGTGAGAAAGATGCTCCATTTCCTCTTATCCATATTGACTTGATTGTGGTTTAATGAACTTGTGTCTTTGAGTCTCTCTCCTCTGGACTCATCTTAAGTTCACAGAGGGCATAGTTCATACCCTGCGTTCCTATAGCAACATATGACATGTCACCCTCAAACAGAAACTCCCCAATCCTCCATAATGGATTTGACCTCTTGAACTCTGCCCCCTTCTGCCTCTCAATCTGACACATAGCCATGTGTGAAACCTTCCTGGCTGTGCGTAGCCTCCAGCCATGTCAGCCACCGCACACACTGCATCGCTGCCTCAGAAGGGTTAATGATCTGCCTTGCAGTGGCATATGTCATCAAAGTGAAAGGGAGCGTTAATGCTGTCACATGACTACGATAGAAAAAAGCCCACTCTCACAGTCTAAAGCATGTGGTTTTGGTTGAATCAAAAGCTTTACCAGCAGATCCTGACTCACTACAACCTCACACAGGGTCCATGTCATCGTTATGCAGCTTCACCCTGCTGTAGCCAATCCCCTTCTCCAACCAGCTTCACCGTTGCATTATTTATGAACACTAATCAGGATCCCAGCTCTGGTGTGCTAGCCACCCTACTGGTAACATCGCTTCCCTGACCCGACCCTGCCTGTTTCCCCACAGCATTAGAGTGTGTTTACACTAACGCCTGTTTATTAGGCCTAAGTATGATAGGCCAGAGCCTGCCGCCTGAGCTGGGGCTGGGGGCCTTTTTAACATGATCTAACCAGCCCAGGCATCCCCAAATTAGGGAACAGAGAACAGCTTAATGCTAATCTCAAACAACAGGAAAAAGAATCATTGGTAGCTAGTATCCATAGAGGTGGATTACTGGGAGAGATGGCCTAGGAGGACCTGCGATCAGGCTCCATTATTGTTGTAATTAGTGAGCCTCAGTGGAACTGGGGCTCCCCGGCACAATGCCTCAACCTTCCTGCCTCTTATTCGCTTTATAGCCAGCCGAGGCAACAGGGAAAGGGCAAGGGGCCGGCCACACAGCTCGATGTCTGTTCAGCTCCAATAGCAACACAGCTGTTTGTTCATTTGAAGTGTGGACACAAGAGAGTTTCCGTCTCTCTGCTGTCTGACGCTGTTCAAATGTTTATACTACCTGCAGTAGAAGCACAGCCAACCCAAATTCTCAAAGTGGTGCAGGGGGTGGGGATCGGTCATTCTGGAAGATCAATCAATGTCATTGTGGAGCCATTTTTATTATCCAGTATCGGTAAAAGTCTGCAGCCATATAAACATTTCTGTGAGTTCAAGCATGTGAGACCATACCTCCACTTTCTGACTTATCAGTCATATTCTGCTTCAACCTTTCAGCAAATGCCTGCTTCCCTCACATTTACTCCAACCCTTTGCCCCCCAGTCATCAAGAGGCCACCTCCTAGGGCGACACCCATCCCCTCATCACCAATTAGCAAGGCCAGTTCCTTTCCCTGTGCAGATGCAGGAGTGGAAGCATGGAGACGCAGAAAGGTAGAAAGGCGCTACCAGGGCAGTGTGAGGTGGAGGTCCCATGAAGGACACGGCTCCCTGGGTGGCTGAGCGATGAGCAATAGAGCGTGAAGGGCTGAGGCAGGTCTTTCCCACAAACCATCAGTCACTCCGTCTGCCACTCAGTGTTGCAATGCCTAAGAACAAACTGCAACCAGAGCTCTGTGTATCCACTTTGTCATATTGTTGTGCCAACTTTTTCTAATAAAGACAGAATGATAATGTGTTTGAATGCATTTCAGTCCCTCCAAACATGTGGTATGGGGCATGTTTCTTATCAAGCTTAAGTGTGAAGGGTCAGCATCACCTATCGGTGGCCTTCCCCGGTGTTCATCCTTGTTGTCTCGCTACGTTCCCTCTGTTATTTCATCGGATAGGAGACCCCCGTGTTGCACCGTGGTAATGAAGTCTGTGTCAGGAGAGCAGCACCAACAGGCATTCAGGCCCGGCACACGGAGAGGCAGAGAAGCGCATGCATATCGATCTAATATTGCTTCCTTGAACCCAGCCTCCTCTGGGCACATTTTGCTGCTGTGGCTGCATGGAACCTTAGTTTGCTGTAGTTTAATATGCTGCCACGGAAGCGGTGAATTTGGTGCGTTTGTGTGGGTGTGTTGTTGTGCATGCACACTCCCACTTGTGTCTAATTTGCCTGTACTATCCAAGAAAAATATAAGAACTTCTTCAAATTCCATAACAGATTCTACAATGTTAATTAATTCAATCAGTGCAATGCTATATTTATAATGTTTGTAAACAAGCAGCGCGTTTATATTTTTTTAATGTTGATTCCACAGACAGCATTAAAGCAGATGTGTACATAATTTCACACCAAATGCTAAATATTTGACAGAATACTAATAATTGTAATATTCATTCATTCATTAGAAACTATAGGCATCCTTATAAATAAATGAATGGGAGGTCCGGCAGCAACACGCCGGTGTTTCTCATATAAATCTAATGTTATTCTGGATGCAGCCTGTTTACGTGGAGTGTAATCTATTCATTCATAATGACTGTGTGTATGTGTGTGTGTGTCTTTTTTGTGTGTACGTGTAAGTGCATGATAAAGTAAGAGCGATCTAAAGGGCTAAAGCGCCATCTGGTGGCAATGTAACATGTTACTTTGTGTCATGATGGGTATTTATACTTGCATTGACGATTTATCAACATCAGGTTAAGATGCAGCTGCATCAGGCCGGAGTCAGAATTCTCTGTAACAACCTAATAATTACAGTCGAAAATTTTGAATCTTTCAAAATATCATGTTGCAGATGTTTGTCTGAGTGCTCATAGTGAAAATGTGTCACCTGAGAAAAATTGTTTTAGGTCGAGCAAGAATGTATTGTGTTTAATTAAAAACAAATCAGCCGTTTTCTGGTGTAAGAACAGGAGATGCAGCTCACTGGTTTGCAAAATAGGCAGTCTATACTTATTACCGCTAATTTGTTTTGTCTACAAAAACTATGCATGAAAAGGGGTTTGATGTTCTGTCCTCTCTATTTGGTGTTGTCGGGCATTCCGTCTCTTTCTTGTCTGGTAATCCAGTCAATACAACGGGGATGCCGGCCTGAGCCCTTCAGTTTAAGAAAGAAGAAAAATAAGGCGGAATGAAACAAGATGCAGGTGGTTAGGAGGAGGTGAAGCAGAAGAATCATCATCTGCCAGGTAGACGACAGGCGGTGCTCCCTTTTACACATAAATAGTCGTCTTTCACTTGATATCTCTACAAACAATTGCTGATCAGAGATGTGTAAAGCAGGTACAGGGGGAGGGACTCTAATGCAACATGACAAAAGTGCTACTGTGAAATTGCTGGTATCATGACGCTTTTTAGAGAGTAAACGCCACTGATAAGATGGAATGGGAAAGTAGACATGGAAGGCCTGTTTTTAAGTGCAGGGAGGAGCAGGATGTTTGTGAAGAAGATGAAGAAAGAAGCTCATCTCCTTTATTCAGTCTCTCTCGTTAACTCATCAGTGTCCCTCAGTCCAATTTACTCATTCAATATGACCTATTTTCACATTTATTTAACCACTTTTCATACATCTGTGCAGCCGTGTTTGTTCTGTCAGTTTCTGTTTCTGTATGTGTGTGCGCGGGCAAGAAAGTGCATGCGTGTGTTTGTTTGTGTGTGTGTGTGAGTGTGTGTGTGTGTGTTCACAACAATAATACCTGTGTTGGAGTCAAAAGTAAGTAACTTCAGAAGTCAAGTGTATCAAGTTGCCAGGATCTTCTTTGTGGTGACAACAGTGATTAATAATGAAGAGCAGATGTTAGCATCTCTAGCTGAAATTTTCATGAAACTTCGCTAACGTGATTAAAGTATACGTCTTCTTCAAGTCACTCCGGGTCTTTTAACTTTGCTCTCTGGGGAGTAGCAACAAATCATGGTTGAGACAACATGTCAAATCACAGGGGATCTTGCATGTCAGGAACAAACAATATTTTTCCTCTCTAAATTTTGAGCTTATTCTCTGCTCCTTGACTCCTATAAGCATAGATGGTTTGATTATCACCAGCTTTTTACACCTCTTATATTTTCTCTCTCATATTTCCATATGCGGTTTTTGAAGCATTTGAAGAGGGACATGACTATAAGATGATTTATTCCTCTTTTTAGGCCTACTTTTGCCAGTGACATTACAACATGACAAAAAAAAGAGTATTATGTGAGGTGTAAATCATTTGTAATATTGAAATATTTGCATTTTTACATTTAACTCATATCTCTCTAGTAATGGATTTTGTGTCTTAGATCCTGCAGGGGGCTTCATCAGTTTATTTCAGTACCAAGTTGAGGTGAATAAACTTGACCTCCACCATGCCAAGTGTCTTTTCCTGCAAAAAGTGATCTATATTTCAGAGGACTTTAATGACATTTCCATATATTTCTCATAGAAAGACTTCAGAATTCATCTTTATATTTTCGTGGGCACGAATAAATGCATTTACAGCTTCTTGCTCGGCAAAGTTTATATATATCTTAGAGATGCGTTTAAAAGCCTGTGCTGCTGTCACAAGGAGATGGCTCGGCTCACTTTGGATTGCGAGGTGCAAATGTATGAAAAAAGGCTTGAGCTGGAGATTTAGGGCAAAGTGGAGTGTTGTGACAGCGGAACATATCAGATCACTTCAATGCTTTCTCAAATATTTCTCTTTGAGGCGCCATGATCAACTTTTATCGCTGTATTTTTTCTCTCCACTGCTCCCTGCGTCTTCTCTCTCCTTTATCATTGAAATTACATTGCACATATAGTGTATCGATACTATTTTCCCTCTGTGTTCTCCTCAGAGGCCAACAGATAAACAATACCAGTATGATGAGATTAATAGTTTAGGAGTGATTGTTCTGCTTCGTGCATTTATTTTTCTTAATTCCCCTGGCTTGGAGCTCAGACGTAGGAAATGGTTATTTGGTTATTGATGGAGGTGAGTTTTACTATTTATTTGTAATATTTTACCCTTTTTAATGGACATTTTCAGTCAAGCAACTGGATATCATAGGAGATTAAATGTACTTTTTAAAGGATACTTAAAAATAGTTCAGAATAGATTGAGTGGAAATGAATGATCATGAGTTTTTGGTGCTACACGAGCTGTCAGGAATTCAAAAAGTCCGACTGGTGTTAGTGAGATAAAGGGGTTTTTACTTTGAAATCCTGCCATTAATATCATCTTTGTCCCTTGAAACACTAATATGGTGCTCATGCTCTAATCAACAATTAATATATGAACATTAATGGGAGTTTTTTAAGAGCAATGCTTTGATTTGATAAGAAAATGAAGATGAAGAATGTTATTGTTATAATATGAGCAAGCATACAGTGCAAAAAATATCAATATATATTAATACAAATTAAGGAATAATAATGAATAAATGATTTAATAAATAGTCATTAAAATACAACAAGGCACTGCAAAAAATTCAAAGGCACTGCAATAATAAAATAATCAGGTGATATACAAGATCATCTTAAAGGGGTGGGAGTGTGGCCTGATTGATGTGGCTTTGACTCAATCCCTCATGATTGTGTAATTATTGATTCATAAATCAGTACAATGATATAAGATTAATGGAATCTTACTTTTAGCACTTTGTTTTATTGTAAATATCAATTTTTGCTTTTGTGTTCATAAGTTCCACATAATACTCCAATGTGCTTTATTTTAAACCCCACAATGGCTGAAATCTGAAATTAACAGTAGGGGAAAAAAAGTGAAATTAACACCCTAATCGTTGTGTTTTTCACAGAATTTGTTGTATTTTTTCTTTTCTTAAAATGCATATATTAGCAAAAGCATTCATTTTCAATATACTGCCGTCATGATTTTAGTCACTGTAATCTTCTAATAACATGTGAGATTCTTAATATGAATAAATCACACCGACAGCTGACTAATGTTAGCTTCCAGTTGCATTTAAATGTTTTCGATCCAACAGTTTGGTGACTTCTACACAGCCAAAGATACCGAGCCTACACATAAATGTGGCATAACGTACGTTCTAAATCAAAGTACAATTCAACCATCGATGCTGTGGTTTGAACAGAGGAGAAGTGGCTTGTGCTGACTCAAATTTCCCTACTTCAAATAGAGCAAGCGCTACAAATTGCATAAAAGAATATGTGTAAAAGAATATGAAAAGCAATGTTATTATCAGCCAGGCAATGATAGCTGTTTTCACATTCCACCTCGTTTTTGTGTTTTCTCTCCCACCTTTCACATTCTTGCCCTAGGCCATAAAACAGTACTTTTACATATATTACCTTTTGATTAATGGAGCTGTATTCATTATTCTGCCCTATTGCTAATTAGAAAGCGCACCCTGCTAATGATATACAGTTGGAATAATGCTTGCCCACGAGGCACGCTATCACATCAGGTTTCATGCTCGCACACTCCCGCTACGAGCCTTTACCTATAGATCCAGATATGCCTCCTTCTTCCCCTCTCGGCTCGTCCATTTGCAAAAGAGTCACGGCTAGTGCGGGGTGTCATTGTTTTTTTTCCGGCATAATGAGGCCTGTTTTCTCCGGGGAGTTGTCGCTGAGGGTTGATGAGGTGTGCAAGCACTGAGTCATTCTTAATCAGGAGATCTGTGAGAGCACATGTACCCTGTGTGCGTTTGTGCATGCCTGTGTGTTTGTGTATTTCTGTGTGTGTGTGCGTGGGTGTGTGTGTGGTCACGGTGCATTTGGATTTCTTAATTTTGTCTCTGCTATACTGTAGTTAAAGAAAACATTGCATAAAATACAATCAGTCATACCCATTGCTGGAGTTAATATGCAGCAGTGGAGTAGCTGCTGATCTGAGCCACTGCTCTGAAAACGTTCCGCTGTGACTTTTCTGTCATGGTCCAAACAACTTATGGCAGCGACAACCATCAATATCACACCAGAGGGCATGTCCGTACTAATGCAGGGTTATTCCCTGGGCCGGGCCCAAACTGCTTTGATGGCTGTAAGGGTGTGATATAGGCGTAGAGAGGAGTGGGTCACAACACATTGGGGACAAGATGACAACAAATTTGAACTGACATCGGTTATTTGTCCTCATAAGTCAAATAGTGTACAGATACTTTGTTTCTTTGCTGATTGAAAGCCACAATTTACATTTTATGAATGCGTTTTTCATTGAAAGTCTTTTTAAATCTACTATAATTTTAGTGTGACATAATCTTTTACCGTTTTTGCCTACATCCAAATTTACTATGAGGCAATCTATGGAATGTAGTGAAATGCTAAAGTTATGTTTAGTCAGTTTTTTCTATTTTGTGAGGCTTTTTACTCAAACGTGGGAAATAAGAATAAGTATTTGTGCTTTACTTGAGTATATTATTTTTCTTACAACTTTTCATTGTTACACAAATGCCTGTACTTTATATTCCTTACCTTTTCAAATCAGACGTGTTACATTAATATATTATTTGGATCATTGCATGTTCCCTGACAAATCAAGATGAATTCAAATCACTTTGTGAAAAAACTGTAAAAAGAGATGTCTCTGTTTTATTCTGTACCTGTGTTCTCCACAACGAACGTTCTTGCTGAATACATTATCCGTCTGTGAAAAGCTGTGATGGAAGTTGAATTATAATTTAAAATCTAATAATTTTATATAAATATTGTATTAGTATAACATTCATTTAGGTATGCTGGTAAAAACAGCCAGTAGAAATGTCCTCTGGAACCTACCTGTTCAAATCTGTTCAATTCTTCGTGTTTACACGATAACTCAGACGCTATTTCATAGTTCATATTCAGATTTTAATCCTTTATAGAACTTAGTGAGAGGAAGACTCGGATTTCCTTTGGGAAAGTTTGGTTGTCTATTTCTGACACTAGTAGGAGCTTGATCTCCAAATGTTTTTGGTCCATAATTTCGCAAACATTGTTCTGATATAGTCCAATTTAGGTGCATATGAACTGTTTCAAAGAGATCTATCTTGCATAGAATATTCATTTAGGAGCCATTGTACGTTAGAGTAGCTGATTGAGTTGAGCTGATCTAGGTTTGAATTCTTGGCTTTTACAAAACATATGAAAATAGACGTGCTCTCAGAAGAGTCCATAGCCTCACTGCAGCCCAACAGTCCAATGTTTTAATTGAACAGATCCTACTTAAATTCCAATAAAACATTCACATTTTTACATGAAAAGTTTCAAGTTTTTACATGATAATTATCACATTATAAAGTGAAAATGACCACAATAAAATAATGAATAATATTCATCACTGAAATGATTATGTAAACAAGTGAAATAAATGACGTTATAACGTCATACTGAAGTTTCTTTTCATTTATTTTATTTTCTGGTATGACAGCAAAGTCCTTCCGTAAATCGGTGAGCAGTTCATGATTGAAGACATACTGACAAACATTCCTGATATCCCAATGGGCAGGGAAGTGCCCCACCACCGTGATCCATAATAATTATCCAAGTAGATTATGTGTAATTAACCAAAAATGGTCAAAAAATCAAGTTAAAAATAAGGAAACAAATTTTCAGGGTTTCATCAAAATCCATCATGTAGATAAAACATCATAGATCAGGTAACGAAAAAACCCTAATTTAAGATGTTAAAGATGGTTAAAAAACCAAAATCTTGGATGTGCTCCTTTTTACTGGATGCACTCCTATGTTCAGTGGGATTTTCTATATCATATGCCCTACCCACCCACAATACCTCACAGAAATCTGCCAAGTATTTTCATACTAACAAAAATATTATTTCCTTAGCTGAGGTAAAATCATAAAATCTATGTAGTTGTTGTTGTTGTTTTTTCATCGTGACGATTTTCCCGCAAGATCCAAGTTTTTGGGGTTTGGGGATGGGGGGCTTCATTCAGAGAGGAAAGGTCAAAGGTTAGATAGAAAATGTTGGTGTAGTACCAAGGAGCCATTAACACTTCTCACCTACTTTTTGTGGCTCAGGGGTCAGCATTTTCTGAGATTACCTCTTCTTATTTTCTCTTTTCCACTCTCTCCCAGCACCATTAGAGTCCAGCACACAGCCATTAGAGATCAACAGCCTATTCAGCTGTAATAGCAGCCTCACATAGCTCTAGGGCCTACTAACCTATAGCTCCTCTGTGCTCTATGATCTGCTCACTGAGGTCAAGCAGGTTAGTAGTGAGCTCCGGCAGGAGGTCAGTCCATCTTACAACAATGTCTCATGTCAGTCCAAGCTCCAGTTAAATAATGATGATCAACGTAACGCAAGGCTTTATTGATCTCAGTGGGGATTTGCTAATTCTTCCAGAGGGAGTTTGAAATTCACAGTCAGACTGTTGACTGGCTCATGTATTTTTAAGTTCATCCTTTCACCATACATCCCTATGCTGGATTTAAAGTAAAATCAACACATCAAAGTCTATTGATATCCCTGAAATGTCAGGAATATTATGGAATCGTCATCAGCGCTGCCGCGTCTGCCGCCGATGCAGATCCTTTGTATTAACGCAATAACTTAAAAACTATTTCACAGGCTAGATCTTAGCGTGAGGAGGAACTGGATTGATTTTTGGGAAAGGTTGCATATTCCCTCAACTAGGGGGAGCTTAATCTCCAAGTTTTTTCAGGCCACAATTTGGCAAAAGTTGGTCTAATTTAGGCCAAATGTGGTGCCTATGATTCAACTTAAGGAGATCTATATTATCCATTTCATATGTTACTTTAATAGTTTTTATTTTGCTTGCGAGAGGAGCGCTTGTTGGAAAAAACATTGTTTTCAGAATTCTTAATAGTTGGTTTGATCCAGTCCAAATGTTCCTCATATGAACTTCCTCAAGGAGATCTAACTTGTATGTTTTACATTTTACTGTAATTGTACATATTTCTCTCATTTAGGCGCTTTTTTTTTACACTAAAAACACAAATTTCGACCGTTACTTTCCAACCCTAAAATTGTGTCTAATTTCAGCTCACATGAATTGACACACGGAAATTTGTCTTGTTTTATTAATGAGCTAAGAACAAATACTTGTGTACAGACTTCACATAAATAGTTAGGTTAAGTCAATATGGACTATTTGGGATTAGAAATGAGTCACGTTTAAATTGAGGAGTTTTGTGAAGGAGCAATTTATAGATGTTTTCATGGCAATATCAAATTGATATAAGAGGGAGAATTGTGAAAACTGTTGATAGTAAAAAGACATTACCCTTGAGGTCTGGGTCGACAGAACGGGCCTAGTTTAACTAAGACATTTTTTTTAAGAAAGTTTCTTTCGATGACTTAATAATATTGATATAGTATGTTGCAATAGAATACAAGGCTCAAAACTGGGCAGCGGTCAGGAGAAATTCATTGTATTGTATTATAAATATCATGCCAAATATAAAGTCTCCATGCAATCTGAAATTCTACAGTCAATATAATTGATAAGTAAAACCCAAGTCTAAAGCTTTATGAGCGTTTAAACCCAGGTATCAAAGTTATGTCATCCCCTCCGCTGACTACCACCCATAGTTACTGGAAAATTCAGAGGAAGAAACCAAACCTCAGCAATTGTTTTGGTAACATGAACATTTTTTTTCTTGCCTAAAACAACCAAACAGCCTTTGACTGGAGCAGAGAGACTAAGGCTGCGTTCGCACTGCCAGTCTTAATGCTCAATTCTGATCAATTTCTTAAATTGGGTATTTTTTTGTTTAGCTGTTCACATTAATCTTAAAATTTTCTCTTTATCAGACTCTAGAATGAAGAGTCTGCGGCGTTAAACTGACCAACACGGCCGAAAGAAAGATAATAAAGATTTCACATGCAGCCTGCTGCCAATACAGAAGCAAAATGGAAGCACTAAAATTAGTTTGAACTGTTTTGTTTACATTTAAAGTATTTATAAAAATCTTTTTCTGCGTGAAAGGCGTCTCTCCAGCGCAGCTTTGCGATGAATGTCGATGGAAGATGATGGAAGATCAATTCCAATCTGACGGTTCAGACTGAAGTCGCATTGTTGCAGTGTGAACGTAGCCGTAAGGATTGTTGACAGGGTGGTCTCCGAGCATAGTTTCTATTTTAAATTTTTATTGAATTTGAAATTATTGAAGAAAATAGGTATGGAAAGAGATCCACTGCTATTTCTATGTTTCTGGAATTCCTCAGATCCACAACGAGACCCTAATGCAGAAGACTTGGAACAATAGTGAACCTTTCCAGCAAAATCCCATGAAACCATGGGAAAGACAAATTTGGGAAGTCACAATAGGGCAAAAAAAAAAACACATCCAACGAACCGCAAGCCTCTTTCACTTCTATAAAAGTCATTCCTCAGGCCTAAGAAAGACACAGGGCAAAAACAGCATCCATGGTCTAGTGGCAATGCAATGCACTACTTACCCAGAATAACAATGAGGACATTTGCAGCAGAGACAAATTTCAATCAGAAAAGTAGGTCCACAGCTGAATTGATCAACAGGAATACGATTAAAGGTTTAGTCTTAGATTGAATTTGGTATCACCAACTTAATACTAACTGTACTGCAATGGGAAGTGTGGACATATTCAACAACTTCCCCAACCTGTAATTCGGATATGTAAGTGTTCCCTACAGTATTTTAAACCTATCCTGATTCTTTGGCAATAATATTTGGCGATACTCTACCTAGGAAATAACCACTCTGCAGTGTCAATAGTTGTCTTATCAACTAAAACTGGAATGCGGTTTGACAGGAAGGCATAACGTGGCAATCTCCGTTCTCCATTTTGATAGCATCCCACAGACGGAACTAATCGTGACCTCCAGTGGCAAAAATCACATCAGACTGCATGACATCAAGGCAACTAAGTCATAGTAGGTGGCAGCACACTGTTGCTACTGATAGTGTAATTGGGTGTCATATCATATTATCAAATCATCATCATGCACACCATCAGATAGTGTGTGACCATCAGTAAACTGTCCCAACATGCAAGTTTGAGCTGTACATGGCGTGGTCCCCTCCAGTCCATCTGATGGGGTGGATGAAGTATTGATTCATAAGTTATTGATATGACCAATTCAAAGTCTTGATTTAAGCATCAATAGAATCAATACAATCAAAGGGGTTATCACATTTAAGATAACATCCTAGACATAATGAGCATTTTTTTCTTAGTGCTGGGACACTTAAAGTATGTCTCTGCTGCTGGTTTGTGCACGTCCACACTGTTCATGAAGGTTGATGGAATAAATAGTCCTTCTATTACCATTAAATAAAGTGTGTCTAAGTGTGTGCATGTGTGTGTCACCGTGTAAAAACATGCATTTAAGTATCCCCTAAAGTCGGGGAAATTATGGAATCATCATCGCTGCGGCCGCCACTGTGTTCACCCCAGATTCTTCATGTCAAAGCGATAACTCAAAAACAATTTCACGGATCATTTTCAAATTTTTTAGTCCCACATAGACCTTAGTGCGAGGAAGAACTGGAGTGTTTGGGGGAAAGTTCCGTTGTGTATTAGACACTAAGGGGAGCTTTATCCCCGAAATCGACAGGCCATAATTTCCCAACTGTTGGTCCGATTTAGTCCACATTTGGTGCTTATGAATCAACTCAGAGAGATCTATCATGTAGACATCATGATCCACTCTAGTAGTTCATATTTGACTTACTAGGGGGAGCCTCTTTCTGAAAAACACTGTTTTTTGGTCATAACTTCCTAACCATTGGTGTGATTTTGTCGATATGTTGTGCATATGAAACGACTGGAGAAAATCTGCCTTGTAAATATCATATTTACTCTTGTAGTTGTAATTTTACTCACTAGAGAGAACTTTGTTTTAATAAAAACAGTTTTCTGCACGTAACTCCAAAAATATTTCATGGATAATTCACCCTAGTACGAAGAACTAGGTTGATTTTGGGAAAGGTCAGTTTATTTCTAATTTTTGAGTGTTTCAAACATAACTTCCCATTTAATTTGAGGAGTTCAATCAGTGGGATTTTTTTTACAACGCAGGGGATTGGTGACTTTTGGGGATATACTCTTGCTGTTGGGGAGGACATCATAGGCCTAGGTAATTAACAGAGAATGCTACAAAGGACTGTTTTCTAACTTATTTGTTAGTACTATATTACTATATTCATTCTCTCACCTGATGGATAGACGGCAGATACAATAGCGAAATATCGGGCACTTTGGGTAGAAAGTGCTTTAGGTCTCCTGAGGACCTTGCATTCTGCATTGCAGCCTCTGCTGACTGGTTGGCAGACTAGAAAAGTGTTCAATTAATTTACTATTTAACTGTTTGTAATAACATGAAAGCATCAATATTGGTATTGCTGTTTGATCCTCAGATTTAAGTCCCATTTCATCCATCCCTACTCTGAAGAATATATAATATAATATAATATACTCTGAAGAGCCTATAAATAACTGAAAAACTCAAATTATGCTAATGGAGACAGACAGATAATGTTTTTTGCTGCTTGGCTCTTTACTTGAGAATAAATGTCAGGCCGTCCTGTAGCTTAGTTATCCAAAAGTTATTGTACAGAGTTTTAAAACCCTATAAATATGTATTTCACCATCAATAGGTTATCCCATCTAGAATACTCTCATTTACTCTATCACTCCTTTAACTTACTTTGCACAACTAGATTTTCCTTTACATGTTTAACTCTGTGACACTTAACACTTGTGCCTTATAGATACAAATGTAAAAAAATGTTTAAATTAATTTGTCTAAACAGACGTATAGACAAACATAGCAAACATTTACAAAAATTGTTTTATCATGTAAAAGTAGTGACAGAAACACAAATTACTTACTTACTCATGTAGAACCTGGTCCTCTTGGTTTAACTTATATTTCAGATTCTGGCTAAGACAAAAACACACAGAACAAGTATCCAATCATAGCAACATCATTTATGTGCAGATAAAGAGGGGGTAAATAAGTGCTTTGATGTGAATGAACAAATTACTGTATATGAAATTTATAAGTTGAAATAATGTTGATGTCTCTACGATATTGTTAATTGTGTCTTTTAATCAACTTCATATAAGTTAATTGAAAATATCCCGTATGTTTTTATTGTACATTTTTTATGTTTTATTTCTTACATCTCTTTCTCATCGTGTTGTAATTACATACTTCATATCTTCCCTTTCATTAACATTTCATTACTGTGATCATTGAATAACTTCCTCAACTACAAACTGAACTTAACAAAGTTATCTAAACTTATCTTTGCACCGTTCTCCCCCCGTGTGCCTCTACCCTCCAAAGGCATCATGGGAAATTGGAATCATACCCATTACTGATACTTGATCTGCATCCCTACAACCAGCTTTTACACACTAGGGCTGATCTCAAACTTTCAAAGAGTTAAGACGAAGGTGCTAGTAGGAGTGCTGGCATGGATTCCAGGGACAGTTGGCCAATTACAAAATTATGAGTGAAGACTTCCTCTTGATCCCCTAAGGCCGCAAAGAACCGCATTACCCAGAAGCCTTGGCTTTGAAAACCTCTCTCACATCAAGAGATGACTCAACCTCCAGTGCTGGTTCATGTCAGGCAAAGGTTCTACAACAGAAGCCTTTTTTTTTCTACTTCTTCTTCTTTCACATCTCACAAAGTGTTCTAAAGCAGCACTACGGCACCTAACGGTGTCGGCTCATCTGGGCCACTGGCTATATAACAGTCAGAAGAAACAGTGAGTGCCACAATTGACATATTCCCCATCCTTTTGGCATGTCATCTCCCTTTCTTCTGGACACCTGATTGATTCTGACAGCGTATATTGGGTATTTCATATGAAAGAGAATTTTGTGATTAAATGTTAATGAGTTGGAATTTTTCTCAGTGCTTCTAATACAAGCCGCCAGTTTTGAACATTTTTCAAAGTAACACACCCAAATTCCACTGTTTGCAATGAATTAATAATACAGTCTTGTCACTGAAGTATCATGCATTCTTTAATCAGGCTCCGGGTCTGAAACAGAAGCCTCTTGAAAGGTATTTCTTTATGATCAGAACAATTACAAACTTAGCGGGAATACTAAAAGGCTTCTCACAGAGCCGTGCATAGGTATATGAATATGTGTATGTGTCAGAGGGAGGCCCCCGGGTGGACTCTGCACTCTTTTCCTGTAGCTGCTGTCTGAATTATATGTCTTGGCTCACATCAGTCATGGCTACGGGGTTGAGTAGACTGAGGCCAAAGGCACAAAAACAACAGAACCACGTGTCTTTGTTTTATGTTCTCAAATCGTTGTCAACTTGAGGAATAAACATCCACAAATTCAGCTCCATCACCACCACCACCACTCTCAGCCCGTCCTCCTACAGCCACGTCTGGAATCAAGCCTCCATTTCTGCTCACATAGCTGAGGACAAGACACAAATTTGTGTTGCTAGTTTGCAGTGTTTGGTCTCCTTTGTGTTGAACTGTATCGGAGCTGACACATCTCTCATGTCTGCATCTGCCTCCCACCTGAAATCCTCTTGTGGCTTTTTTTACCACTGCCAGCAAGAGAAAAGACGGGAGCAGCCAGACTGTTTTATTTCATCATCACAGATCCTGATACCACCTTCCTTTCCCAGATTCCTTTTACAACTTTAACACCCTCTGCCAGTCGGCAGGTAGCGGAAAAAATAGAAAGTACAGTAAAATGTTTGAGTTACATGCCATCAAATTTAGTCACGGGGACTGTTATTGCCTTAGAAACGTCGTCTAGTGTCTGTATTGTAATTCCCAGGCTGCCTTACAAGCATGGCGGGGCACGAGAGCAGGAAAAGATGGACATCCTCTCTCTTTGGAGTCTTCTCCTTGGCAAAGAACAAACTCTGTGCTCTCCTTTTGTGCTTGAGCAGAAGTTTGAACAGTTGGTCCCCTTCAATAAGTTATATGACCATCATCCCAACACTGGAGCATGCAACAGTCTGGAGGTATTTCAGGTAAAGGCCTGCCTAATTAGTTCCCATCAAAAATGTAATTCTTTTGTGGAATTACGCCGCGAGGGTCGAGTAGCCAAAAGCGAAGACACCTGGTGTAAAAAATAATGAATGAAAAATAGGTATTCTAACCTCGAGCCATAAGTACATTTATATGCTTGACATGAATCTGCTATCAATGCTGGGTCGAATTCTAATTTAATTTCTGAGATGTATGTCTAATTTTGCCATTAATATGAATGTTGGCAGCCTAAATATTTTACGCTTCTCATGGATATTGTGAGCAACTCATATATCCTTCAAGAGTGTATTAATTAATAAACTCATTTCTGATACTTTCTTCACCGGGAACTTGTAATAAGAGCAAGCAGGTAGGATGATATAGAGAGTGGAGCCAGAACATAGTTGTCTGGTGCCTCATTAACATCCCCAGTTCATTAGGAAGAGGCTTTTTTCCTGTCATCTTTTTACAATGTGCCAATGTTGTGTGGCCTTTAAAGTAATTAAAAATTAATTAATTAACCAAATTAATTCCTAGGTTAGAGACGTTGTTCAGTAGTGAGGCCAGTCAGTTTGGATTTGGGCCCTGATGGGTGAGGCCCTTTACAAGCTGATGCTGTTCATGTTTCTGACAGTGCCAGCCCCCTGTCTAAAAGCCCTAGCAAGTGCCATTTGTCTCCGGGTTAACAGAAAGACGAGATATAGGGCGGGCTAAATTATTTAAGATCCCACAACACATGCACTTTTGCTTTTCAAGCATGAGTTATAATTTAATTAGAAACTTCTGGTGCGTTGCTGGCTATTTAAATATTAAAATCTTCCGCTGATCACATTGGATTAGCCATCTCTGTGAAATTCCCTGAGATGTCAGTTGTTGTCTTTCCGTCTCTCTGTCTCTGGCTCTCGCTCTGTCTCTCTCGCTCTCTCCCTCTCACTCTCTCTCTCTCTCTTTTCACTCTCACCACTTCCCTGCATTTCCATCAGTGTCTTCAGAACTCGCAGATTGTTTGTCGAGTCCTCCATTAGAGACAAAGGAGTCATCCTGGTCCTCTGGGATCTTTAATGGCTGCCAGCGTGTGTGAGCACAGGGCTGACCTGAAATGAATAAAAAGAAAGAGGTTATGCTCATTATCAGCTCTGAAATTGAAAGAGGAGTACATTAGGCTTCTCCCTTGACAGGTGTAAAACAGGAGCGGGGGGCGTTGTGATAAGACAAGGACTTCCTGTTGCCAAGCAGAGGTCAGTCTGTAAACTCCGCCTGTGATCTGAATGCAAAGGATGCAACCTGTTGACTTTGGTTCACGCTTATATAAATGTATCTGTGTTTACATGTGGAGCTATCACTTCAAGTACTGCACTTCAATGCAAATTCGAGGAACTTAGATGCTACTTTATACCTATACTGCTCTTCATCTGTCGGTAATATTGTTCTTTATTCGCCATTTTTAGACCACATTTTTATGACAGCTACAGTCATTAGTTATCTCCCAAGTTACATTTGTTCGTTCCCTTCCTGTCCAGTGGAAACCATGTCTCTCCAACTGAATTGAATGTTGGTGAAAACATTAAGATTAAGTATGTCTTAATTCCCCATTCTACTTCTCAAGCTAACTAGATCTACACTGTTTGTTCCTGTCAATGCAAGGGTATGGTCCAGAAAAGCCCCCGTTACCCTGCGTTGTACAAGCAATCTTGTTGACTGAACTGCTTGTGTAAGTGTATGTAGGATCTGCAGTGGCAGACGTCGCTTTGATGATGATTCCATAATATCTTTTCAGAGATATAATAAAATTACATAAAAAGTACCTCTGATTAGGTGGTTCTCACGGGACAGTGATTCTATAAAACGTCTCTGGTAATATTGGAGATTCTTAACAGAAGATAAAGCAGTAACCTTTAACAATCAACCTTTAACAATCAACCTTTAACGTTTACAGAGGTAACAAATGCTTAGATATTAATGCACTAATAGTAATATGTATACAAATGAGCGGGAACCCTGGTAACCTTTAAATTAGGAACATAACTGTGTAGATTTATGTTTCATGACATTGGATTTACGTGGTTCTGATAGATGCTGTGCTCAGTGGTTCGGAGGAAAAAATCTCTGAATGTTTTAAATCCTGCAGAACAAAACATCAACAAAAAGCTGGGAATTTCTTTAAACAGCCAGTTATAATAAATGTCTTCTGAACTATATGTTTTGTTTTTTTTGATTGACTAATTTTTGTTACGTTAGAACTCCCACTGGAACGTCTCATTAACTAACACTTTTTTAAGTTTGACTGACGAGTATGTGTTTAATGAAACAGTTTATTTGTACATACTTGTTTATTGTTGATTATGTTTGCTGAGTCAATGCTAACTACGTTAGCATGTGTATGGCAATTCACACTATATATTGGCAATAGGTTTACGGACCAAGCGCTAATTATGTTTCCACATTGTTGTGAGACAGTAAACATTCCGACTGCACCTGGAAGCCTTTAACTCTCAATTGTAGAACGGGTTATCTGCCAAAGTGAATGCTAACGTTCAGGGAGAGCAGATTAAGAGGACAAAATTAAACTGCAGCTACTGGCTGGTCCCATTGGTCCGCAAGTCTGTGTGCTGATAGGGAAGGGAGCCTGTGTACGGGAAACGCTGCAGGCTTGAGCAGGTAGTCGTTTCAAAAATAAAGGCGTATCTTAAAAACGACTATATTTTTTCGATCTTTTGACTTTCCATCGATATGATTGGATCATCATCGTTCATCGTTTGATCATCGTTCATCAAACCAATATACCGATCCAGATCGATTAATCATTACACCCTTAGTAGATACTATTATTAAAGAGAGGATAGAAGGGAGACATTGATGCAATACACTGCTGCACTGGTAGACCCCCATGGTAGCTTTGATTTTTATAATAAAACATTGTTGTTCAAAGGATATGACTGGTGATGTAATATCCGCTTTGTAGCCCTAAATCTATCCAATCCTTACTTATAAAATAAAACAGATAGCTATTATTTGTGGTATTTGATGTTTTCATTAGGGACTATTTTCAGCACTAGATGAATACATATGTTAGAGGGGTTTGACAGAACACCACCAGTATTTGACCCCTGAGATTAGCTTTGTGTGTAGAACTAAAAAACAACAAAGAGATCACCAACTGTAATGGTGTTGAAGTGGTTTTAAAAGGAACGACGGCTCATCCAAAAATAAAATTATCTACGCTGTAATAAATAAGTGTAGAGATCAGATGCATATAAAGGACCATTGTAAGAGATACATCGCACTGCAGAATGTGAGTGTGCGCAGCTTATGCACAGGGTCTGTATTCAGTCCAAGTGTGAATTATGGGTTTCATTTCCGAACTTAAGCTGCTTCAAACAGCTCAACTTTGAGCTGTTTGAAGCAGAGTCTGGCATTTTTAATTATTTTTATTCAATTAACATGCTGGGGTCATGTGGGTTCATGTGGGGTTAAGAAGTATTGCACTGCGGCATCAGAATCTGGTGGGACGTTTTTCACTTCTCCTTTCTGAAATAATACAATAAAACATATATATATGTATACAGCCTTTCTACCTTTGGTATGAATGGATGTCAGAATCGATGTCAGAGGCGAATCGGAGTCTGACATCAGAGGCCATCTCGGAGGTGGGACGACTCAGACCCTCATTATGCTTCCATAGCTTCCATACACACCTGAGGGGAGGAACAAAGGCATGAAAAGGCTGTGTAAATGAGGCGCTTATGGCACACAGTTTATCACCACTGGCAAAGTTGTGCCACTGGTGATAAAGTGATGTGCCACTATGAATCTCAGCCCTGGACTAGTTGGCCTATGTATCTATGTTACATAGCTTACATAGATAATACCTCGCCTGTCTGTGATTCAGAGATAGTTCTTACGTGACAGCAGTAGAAAGTCTGCCTCTGTGTGTTTATGTCTGCTTGTGTGTTTCTACCTGTCATTTTGTATGTACGTGCACGTGTGTGTGTGTGTGTGTGTGTGTTTTTGGTTGTATCAAGTTACATCATTCTGTTCAGTAAGACCTCACTTGCTATAATAAGCCAAAAAACATCTTACTAACCAAATACCAAAGTACTTTCTTATTAGCCAGGGTTTATCCCTCCTCCGCATGTCGTGTCGCCCAGGGTTACATCATTGGCCCCTTACTCTTTAGCAGATGCGTGCTGCCACTGGGTCGTATTATAAACAGATTCAGTTGAGTGGCAAACAGTTTCTTAATAAAAAATAATCCCTTCTAGGGTCGCCATAGAAGATCATCTGTTTCCATCCATAGTTACGGCCAGTACCGTGTTGGCTAACAGTACCTGCAACGGTTTTATTTAACCCAGGCCCCGACTGATCCAGTTTGGAAATCAATTTCCTATACCACATATTTATTTGGCAAAGATTTTGTGTCCCCTTCGTGGCTGCTTTATTTTTCAATAAGAAATAGTGACTTAAAAATGTGCTCGACCAAACAACTGAGGAGGACATTAAAGCGTTACAGCACCTGTAACTTTAATAACTTTTAAACACAGCGGTTCAAAACCTGTTGATATGTTTTTAATATGTAAGAGGCAAAGATGAAAGGTAACCTTAAGCGGAGAATTAATTGTATTGTTCCATTGGATTTTAAATTATCAACTAAACAAAGAACAAAAACATAGCAGTTGAAATTTATAGTTCTTAAACTATTTTTTGGATCGGCTGAGTGCATAGATTCAACTACAGTTTATATTACTGTTCACGAAAAATGTGAAAACTGTAAAAATGTGAAGAATAGGAAATGTGTAAACTGATTCAGTCTCTCTCTCTAACTTTCTTTCACTTTCTCTATCTGTATCCCTCTATTATATTTTCCATGTGAGGATTTGGAAGATCTAAAGAATCCCAAAAATATAAACGGCAGTTGTGTTTGCCATAATTTCCCCGTCGAAATACGGTGACCAGAGACATAATTATCACGAAAAAATCGGTATACTGTAAACCACTTTGCCCCCACATTAAATAAAGAGAACGGCAAGTTACAGATACATTAACTTGAGATCAACATTATTTCACATATATTCAAATATATAATCTTATATCTGTAGAAATGAAGGGATGTTCTTGCTAAATGGTTAAATGTCTTCACTGTAAATTTGATCATATATACCAGCAAAATCCGTAATTCAGTAATTACTTGTTAGTTACAATATAGTATTTTTCTGTTATTATTCTGTCATTTTATCACAGCTTTGTAGTTTTACTTTTAAATTATGTTTTCAACACATTCTGACTGTTTTAAAAAAAAGGTAATCTTAGTAGTCTTGACTTAGGGTAATTTAACATGTGACAGTGTTATTTACTGTGATTACACTGTTACTCTCACTGTTAACGTTTGACAGTTTTTTTTATTGGAATTTTAACATCCAATTTTTACAGTGTGGGGGGATAACTGGCCTTTAGGCTTAACATTATAAACTGATGAAACAGAGTTTTTATTGTAAATACTTAGGATGTGGAGAACATTCTATGTTTATTCAAAGAGAAATCTTTGATTCTAAATTTTAGAATTTCATTGTTTCTGTCTTTCTTCGTTGCAGAACTTTAAATTTTTGTCATTTCTGGAATTTATGTCTTGAATACATGACTTGTATACACATATATTATTTTGCAAAAAGGGAATCAAATTTAAAAAAAAGATTTGCTTTAGATTTTTTGTTTTATTTTATTTTGCTCCTTTTTTCCCTGTCTTCGTCTCTTTCGTTTTGTTTATTGTTGTTTTTCTCCAAACCCCCCTAGATTTTACTCATATTTGCTGGTCATATTTCAGCAGCTTGCACAGTTAGAATTCCAAGAGTCACTACATCCATAATGATGTTCTGTGTCTGTAAACACTGTTGTATTTACTGATATCTCACTCTGGGATAATGACTGGGTAATAAAGAGAGTTGAAGAGGGGCAGTAAGAAGTTATACTCTCTTCATACTGACTGATCCAGTGTATATTACAACAATACTCTCTTCTTTTTGGTATCTGAGAATATTATGAGCTCAACAAAGCATTTTCATTATTTTGCAGCTCACATTATTAGTATATGAATGGAATGATATTTGAATCCATTGTAAATTGTAATGTGCTGTAATTATAATAAAAAGTTAGAATCCGATTTCATCGTAATCGTCAAGTTAAGGACGGTCATTTGTTTTAAATCGTTTAAAGTAAATACAGTTATTTTGTCTTTAGAAACTTAACATTAATGTTATGTACTTTAATTAGAAATTTTGAGGCAATCGGTTTCCTGACATTTTTTTGAAGAAATATTCAGTGCAGCCCTGATTTCGTCTTTTCACCTTTCAACCCTGCATTTGTACAGATTTGTTGCTTATTGAAATATTACAAATACAAAACACTGACACCACAGATATTTCTCCCTTCTCCATCCGTACTATATTTCAATGCATGGTGAGCTCATCTGCAGTTTAAATATGTTAAAGCAACCTTTAAATCAAAGGCTCTTTTTTCGATCAGATAACTATGACGATTAATAATTTGGGAATGGGGTCCTTGAATTATTAACCGTGCGTTACATTTGAAGAATGCTCACCAGGCCTGAGATTTAAAAGAAGCTAATGTTTCACTATCAAACCATTTCATCCAATCATCATAACAGATGCGTGTGCGGGGGGGGGGCATTCATTTCCGCAGCGTTGGATACACGCCTGCCCTCCCCTCATCAGAAAGGAAGCTGCGGTTTGTCTTGAGGGGCCAAGTGTCTACTTGTGACTGACCATTGGTTTTAAGTGGCTTGTCAATTTTTCATGGGACAGTGGTCGCTTGGAATTTCTTGTCACTCTGTTGAGGCCTATTCAAATGGTAGTGGCCATAAAATGAAGGGGGCACTAAAATATTCATCTGATATTGCTACACACCACAGTGTGTGTTAATTAAGGAAAGAGCTATATGCTGTAGATGGGACAGGGCTTTCAGCACTCCATAAAGGTGGAAGTTGAGTTAATTGAAAGTGACATTTGGGTTTCCAAGCTCCTGGTTAATGTCAATATGTAAATCTAAATGTAAGAGTTTCTCATGTGTTCACCAAGTTAAGAAAAAAGTAGTTTAATTTTAGTCAGTTTTTTATAACACTGTTATTACTGATGTAGTTAAGTCATATGTTCAGTTTACAATGGATTTAATGGAGGGGTTTAAAAATGAAACTAGCAGTTATTTTCCATTCATGTTTTATCTTTTAGGTAAGAGTTAATTAATCCAAAACATTTTCATCAACAATGACATTGTTTAACAAGCACAAATGGGATAAATGTCCATGTTTTCCAAAGAGATTCTCTCACTTTTCTATAATTGCAAATTATGGATTTTTATGTTTTCAACTGTTTCTTTGACAAATGATGAAATGTAAAGACATTTCTCAGTAATTTTTAGTATAATTACTAGATTATTACTACATTCAGTTTATTGACCAAAAAATAATTGGTAGATATAATTAACTGCTACCCTCTTTTGATTATTGAAAAGAATACCTATATAACAGACAGATATTCATATTCTGGTATATATTTCTTACTGCATAATGCAGTTGAAGTGTCATTCCACTTTCCTCTCACTTCCTCCTTTTGGGTCCTTTATTACTGCTTCACTATTCCCCCTCTCTCTCTCTCTCTGCAGGACAGGCCAGCGATTATATACCCTGTCTTCCATCTTAGAGCTTATTAACCTTTTTGTTGGAATATCTGGAGCATAAAGACCCCATTAAATATTTACATATGCACTAACCACTATGAAAAATTAAGAAACCCAAAGTTTTATTAACCTGTAGTAATATAATGTCTACTCTTGGCCGTTGAAAATAGGTCTTTTTTGTGCATTTAAGCATTCCGTCGCGCATAATGTATGGTAAGGAGGCTACCCTTGCATTGATTAACTCCATTTTAATATAACATTAGGTTTCCCTAAACTAGCTTTATCATATAATTATTCTTTTAATACAAGGTGTGGATTTGAAGGCTGGGGAGGGATGTTTTGCCTGCAGAAATAAAGCATCGCAACAGTCCTTAATTAGCTGTGGCTCTGTGGTTTGTCACATACTTGGGAATTTGAGATAAATTTCTTGCGTTTAAATTTAAGAAATATATTCAAAGCTATAGAATTATAGTCCATGCCTGCCAATCACGCTGACCTCGTCTCTCCATATATGTAGCTGATACCAACACTCAGCCATTCAAATGGGACTAAGTGCCTTTCAATTATTCAAATTATATTCTAGAACGGCTGTATAATGCTCACTATCACAAGCTCCTGTGTTCCCACTTCTACGGAGAGCTTGGGATTGCAAGTGATGCCTCGCTGCTGATAACAGAAGCAAAGCTCACTGAAACATGCAGAGAGAGAACGATGAACTAATATCTCTATTAGCCGCTGTCCCCTTTAGTCCTCAGAAATCACTCCCTTTACTCTGATTCCCAGCAAGCCGCTGCTTTGATTCTGTCATCAATGCATGCTGAGCGGACTGCTCCATACCTGCAGGCACTTACACGTGCATGTCAGCAACACAGTTCAGCTGTTGGAATTCTGAATATAATTTGAAAGCGGGGTCTGGGAGGCCAGATATAGAGAGGATGGAACAAAAGAAAACAATTAGGCTAAGTCCAAGAGTGAGCTCAAAGAAACAAAGAAGAGTAACAATCCTTCATTCTGATTACGATGCATGATGAAAAGCTCGGTGAAATAATCCAGGGAGTGAAACATGGAGATGTAGAAGGGTGGGAGAAGAGGGGTGAGTTGCAGCTGTAAGTTGTAAGTGTTAAACTTTGATGGCTGTGGTGAGTGAAAAAGTACATTGCAGTGCGCGGGTAGCAGTAATAGGATGAGGACCTATCCGAGCAGACAGAGGGGAAGGGATGGGGGAGGATGTTGGGCTTGGTGGGGAGGCATTGGGAACATTGTAGAAAGTAACAGAGAGAGGAGGCGAGCCATACATAGTGTGAGTGAGACAGTGAGCAAGTTAGGCAGTGCAAGATAGTCAGATAGAGAAACCAGAAGGTTATCCATGATTTATCGCCTATGAGGCCATTAGATGAGCCTTGCCTGTTCAGGCTGCTGTGATTGCTGGTTGGTGCTGGTTGAGTCTGGGGCCTTTCAGCTCATTTCATCATGGAGCTCCTAATGAGGCTCCCTGAGCAAAGGGGGCTCCAGACACACCTCTGAAGGAGGGTACTGTAAGACTCCAGCCTCCACCAGCAACACCATCTAGTCCTGGATATGAGGTTGGGGGTGTGGAGGGGGTGGAGGCATGTGAAGGGAAAGTGGTGGTGGTGGTGTTGAGTGTTGCTCCGGGGTGAGCTGGGAGACTTACTTTGTCCCGAGGCTGTGTGAAAAGGTCACTGCCCGGGAGAAGTACCCACAGGCCCCCGCTGCAGGGTGTCTGGAGGGAGAGTTGTTTTTGTTCAAACAGGAGGTGGCAGGTTAAGAGGAGCGTGTCCATCACAAATATTTCTGATGTTTGCTCCTACAGAAGGGAAAAAAAAATTTCTGGAGTTTCTTCCAGGATACTCTGAAAGTAACAGTTTAGCACCGGTTCCTTTGTTGACATCTCCTTTCTTAAACAGGGTCTGTTCTTTCTTCTACTTATTTACTTTTGCGACTCTGTCAATCTCCCTGGGAGTGGGAGCTGTAGCGTTTTGTGGAGGTATGGTTGCGTCCCTAATTGGAGCTTGCTCTATGGGCGATACGTTGAGCTTGGTCATGGAAGTGAGTGACAGGGGGTGGAGCAGCAGACTCGCTGCTGGAGCGACCTGTCTGTTCACCCCTACTCTGGCCTTTGTACAGAGTTAATGAGGCCACTAATATGTTCTTTAAAGACCACACTGTGATTCATGGTTTTCATTAGCCCCGTGTGCCAGGGTGTCTTTCTCCCTCTCTCCTTCTCGTCTCTGTCGCCCTTTTAATGATGGCCTGGAGACGAGGTGGCATGCTTGACCCTTAATCATACGAGCCAGAGGAGGAGGCTCGGGCGTCGAGTGCGGGGCGGTGATGAGATGGGAGGTTTTGTTGAAAGGCAGGGGATCGGAGGAGGAGGAAGAAATCAGATGGTTGTTTTTCATAATCCCACTCCCTGGGGCTGGTTAACCGTCGCACCCTTCCTCATCCTGAATGTGATGCTACCCAGTGTGTAGTATTGTAGAAATAAAATCATATGGACAGTATCTTGTTACTACTTTATTAATAATTATGCTGATCGAATCTATTTCAACATGTGTTCATTCTGTCAGTTATTTCTTCATTCGGTCTTAGTTTGGTATCAAATGTTCTCATTAGTTTTATCAAATTCAGTCAGTTTTATATTAGTTCTCCTGTCTTATTTTCAAAGATGAGTATTCTTCATGTCATCATTGTTTCAGTCTGTGATGTATACTTTGTTTTGAAAGTCATGGTTCTGTGTTTTGTCTTCACTAGTTTTCCTGTTTTATTTTGAAATTGTGTCTCTATGTTGTTATGTTTGAGTTCCCACTTCCTGTGATTGTGTCTATGGGATCTTTTATTTTATCCTATTAGTGCCTCTGTTTAGCGTTCATATGTAGCTTTTGTGAATATTCTCTTGTTCTCCTTAAAGTCTGTCTCTCCTGTGCCTGTGTTCTACCTCCAGCTGTGACTCATATTGTGTTCATGACCCCAGTCTTTGCTCCCCTTTACCTGTCTTCCAGTTCACTGTTGTAACTTCATGTCACACATGTAAGCCATTTCTCAGTGTTTCGTCTATAAGTTGCCCTTGTCAGTCTCCTTTTCTCCATCTGCGTTTGGCTTTGTTTGAACTGTATAATAAGAGAACGTTTTATCTGTGAGGGATTCTCCATTTGGTCCATGGTTGAAAGTCCCACATAAAAATCCAATAGCTGGAGCTTTTTAAATGCAGTTATTTGGATTATTTGATATTGTATATGCGCTTAGCCAAACAGATTTGGAAAGACAACAAAGGTCAACGGCAATATTTTTGCCCCACACTGTCAGTTCAAACCTGACCTCTTGTACCTGCTGTTTTTTTTATTATACACATACAGTTAAGGGATTGTGACTCACATTTAAGCCCAATTAATGATGACAATTCTATGTCATGACTCTTGCCTTATTGGACTGAGCAATATTGGTGGGACCCCAGATATCTGCAATCACCCTGGTGAATATATTATATTACGATTGCTCATATAGATAATGACCAAAAATAATTAAATTACACTGGAAGTTGTAATAAACTATAATAATCCTCTAATATTCTAGTTACAAAGTGACCATTAACTACCTCTGCTTCCCTTGGCTACTATTACTTTTTTTAAATTTTCCTGTTCAAAAGACAGAGAAAAAGATGCCGTTAAAGAAAGCTTTGGCCGCATCTGTTATGGAAAGTCGTCATACACCTAAACTCTGAAAACATTTGTGTATACGAGAGAATATTTGTGTCTCTGTGTGAACATGTGGCCTGAATGTGTGTTTTCACAGACGGGGTAAACATGTAGTATCTCACCTCCAGCCGCCTGTTGGCAGGCAAAAAAAAGAAGATAAATACGTTACACACAGACATACTGTACTAGCGCTTGCTTTGTAGAGTATTACAGTTGTTTACAAGTGGGGGGGTGTGGGGGCTGGCAGGTAGAGCCACATCATGTCTCTGTGTATCATGGTGTGCAGCCTTCGACCACTGACACTGGGGATAATTTCAATAATTCACTTTCAGCGTGATTGTAGGAGACGCCTCATGTGTCGCTTTTTAAAAATGTAAAGCAGGCCATGTAGTCCCTGCCCACCAACCACAACCACCCAGCACTCTCATACACATGCATACACACTGCACAACACACGTAAAGAACAGATGAGCACCCAGATGATAAAGAGAAGATTTTCTCACAGCCGGTTGTGTGTTCCTTATGTTTCTATACCTACCATCTTGTAGAGCCCTCCCCCATTCTATCCCTCCTCCTCCTCCTTATTTTCCTCTGATCTCTAACCAAGCCATCCATTTTTTTTGGCAGAGTAAAGACAGATTAGGGCCTAAATCCGGTGCAATTTGGGTCATGGCCCTTTGTGTACTCCATATGGTGAAAGCAGCAGCACACCACTAGGCCCCCATTTGCCAGAGATCAGGGGGTTAGGCCGGCAAATGATTGAGAAAGAGCTCCCCGGGATGGGGATGGATGTGTTTGGGAAAATAATGAGATTGAATTAGCAGAGAGACTGTAGTGGAAGTCCAGGTATCAGAGTGAGGAGGGGTGGCAGAATAATTAAAGGGAGAGTAGGCGGCAGACGGAGGATCAGGACAGGTCCCAGCCGCTGTGGGAGAGCAGGACAGGTGGATTTGGGATCGTTGAACCTCCTAATGATCACAAACTCCCCGAAACCTCTAGGTCTGCTACAGTTCTTTTAAATCAAGGCTTAATAACTTTCTATTTTCCACACTCCACTGTAACATTTCCTGTTGTATTTGGTATTCAGTTTTTTTTTTTTCATTTTTACCGTTATATATTATTTTAGGTTGTTTTAATGTTGTCTTAATGTCTTTAACCCTTTTTGTAAACCACCACTTTGTCTACTTTTAATGGCTTTACTTCACAATGGTAAACAATGTTCTCATCACAGCTGTTTGTGCCCTGTGTGGAACCACAAGCCGGCTTTGACTTTCTTTAACTTATGCAATTTACATCAATTATGTTACATACGTAACTGAACTTATGTCTCAAATGTAGTATCATTTAACTTAGCTGCACAATTGACATAACTAACATATTCATTTTATCCCAAGTTATGATATTTTCTCAAACCTAACCAGGTAGTCTAACTGACTATAACTATTCCAATGACCAAAATGAACTGAAATGTTTCTCTACAGGTTTTATTTTGACACGTTGCAAATTCTTCTAATGCTAATTTGACTGAGGGGTGAGATTCTTAACCTTAGTAGGGCAAAATATGCCACTGAAATATTGGACTCGTGGGCCTGTTTTATAAACTATATTGACCTATATCATGTTCACAATAGCAACTTTCAAGTTTGTTGATTTTAGACTGAAAACCTCAGTTTGGACAAAAAAGCAGAACTCAAGAACACCGGTGATAAAAAAAAAAAAAGTCTCCTTTGTGTTGATAAGGGCTGGTTTAAGAAATAAAAAAAACAACACATGTGAATACAAAGTTTGAAAAAAAAAGCATTAAAACACAAGGAGTTACACCAGGAATGATTGCTGGAACGATTGACGATAAGGAACAACACAAACTGGCTCAGGAGTACAGTGGATCAATAAACCTAAACTGGTAAAAGTAATAGTTCAGGGTAGCAAGGGTTATGAAAGGTTGTCACAATCAGAAGGAGTAGGTCTCAGCAGATTCATCAGCCGCCGCCACCGGTGTCCAGACTCCTATTTATCTTGCTGTTGCTCAGGGTAGATACCCTTCAAACACAGTCTCCCTGTAGTGTAAGACTAATTGTCAAACATCTTCTATTGTTAACAACCATAGTTACTAAATTCAGACAGATATCCCTCCTGACTATATTTCCCATTGAAGCCTCCTTATTTCATAACTGGACAAACTATTCCATTACCATCGAGCAAGGTGACCTAACTCGCCGGCATATGTTTCCACTGTGGGTTTCTTCATCTATCTGCCTTGTTGCTTCTCTTCCCAGGTTTTACTGTGAAACTCTAGAGAAGATGGTTTAATCACTGATAACTGGAGGAGCTGCTGACAGAATGTGGCCCATAAGTCCACAGACATTCTCTCTTTAGGCAAAAGGATGAAGTGGCAGATTTTTTTTGTATGGTAATTGTCCTGTAGTTGTGTGGACCAAGTAAAGATTATAGTGGCCGACAGGGGCAAACATATCCATTCATTCATTCATTATCAACCGCTTATCCTGTTCAGGGTCACGGGGGGCTGGAGCCTATCCCAGCTGGCGTCGGGCCAGATGCGAGGTACACTTCTGGGTCATGCAGTCATGTGACTAAGAGTAAATCTTTAATCAACGTCGTGAAAAGAACAAATAGACATATTAATGGCCCTAACATGCACAGTACCCAAAGCTACACAATAAACACACCCACGTGTCACCTGCAGAAGTTCTCTGATGACTCTGCAATTGTCGGTCTCATCACAGACGGGGACGACAAGGAGTACAGAGGACTGACGCAGGACTTCACGCACTGGTGCCAGTGGAACCACCACCAGATCAACGCGGGTAAGACCAAGGAACTGGTGGTGGACTTCCGAAGGCACACACCCCCCCACACACCGGTGAACATCCAGGGAATGGACGTTGAGATTGTCACGTCCTACAAGTACCTTGGTGTTCACCTGAACAACAAACTGGACTGGACTCACAACTCAACGGCACTCTTTAAAAGGGGTCAGAGCCGACTGTATCTGCTGAGGAGACTGAGGTCTTTTGGAGTGCAGGGGGCGCTCCTGAAGACCTTCTTTGACTCTGCAGTCGCCTCAGCCATTTTTTATGGAGTGGTCTGCTGGGGCAGCAGCATCTCAGCTGCTGACAGGAGGAAACTGGACAAACTAATCAGGAAGGCCAGTTCGGTCCTGGGATGTCCTCTTGACTCGGTGCAGGAGGTGGGAGACAGGAGAATGATGGCCAAGCTGTCATCTCTCCAGGACAACGTCTCCCACCCCATGCAGGAAACCATCTCTGCACTGGAGAGCTCCTTCAGCGACAGACTCCTTCACCCCAAGTGTGTGAAGGAGCGATATCGCCGATCGTTCCTTCCTGCAGCAGTCAGACTCCACAACCAGCACTGTTAGCAACACACACACACCTACACAACTACACACACACTTACACACACACCTACCTCACTTGCACTTTGTTTCTGTTTCTGTACATTGAATTTAATTTCTTTTAATTGCACATAACACGATGTTATTCTTACTATGTAACATGCTCTGCTGCTGTAACATTGCAATTTCCCCATTGTGGGACTAATAAAGGCTATCTATCTATCTATCTAAACAAGGTGTCCTATACTTGCTGAAAACTCTTAAACAGTCATTTTACTAGCTTTTGTTTGGGACATTCTGACTGTTGCGTACGCTTTGCCATTTGCCATTGCGACAGCTGAAGTGAGTATGTGCGATGTTGGTTTAGAGTTTTTTTTCAGCAAGTATAATACAACTTGTTTACTGTAGCTTTGGGTTCTGTAGTCATATAACTGCATAATCGGGAAGTTAAGCGAAGCTAACCAGGGTTAATCGAAATTTCATGACACGTTAATGTATTATATCTGTTTTCACTAAATGAAGCAATCGAAAACGCTTAAATATGTGTCAATAAGATGCATCACTTTTAAGAATCCTCCGTAAACACTTCTGTTGTTTTGTGGCTTTTGCAGAAGGTTTTTCTTAATGTGCGTTTGTCGTGAAATTGATGAAGATGTTTTATTTATTTGCTGCGAGCATGCGTGTTATGAATTTGATGAAGATGTTGATTTGGAGCATTCTCATGTATTCAAATTGATTGTTGCAGAGTGTTCGTCCCAAGACTCACAAGTCCCTTGTGTTATGTAACAGCCACTCTACTTTTTGTGATAAGGTTTCATTGTACACTATCACTTTAACCCTTTACAGATAATATCCCACAACACCACTCAACAACGTGTCATGAAAACAGGCCCATGTGCCCTCCGTAAAGCCTGCATCCGCAATGGAACATTTCAGACAGTTCTATCAATTCAATATTTAAAATCTCGTTGTTGACACCACTTTTCTATAAACCTTTATTATTGTGTTTTTGTTAAATTACCCAGGAGTTAAAAGAAAAAATTCTTGAAATATTGTGCAAAAACAGGAAACAACATCAGCGAAGAATTGCTGCAACCATCCAACACGTTGCCTCTCCTTAACTCGGTTTCGTCTGCATTACCATCTCATCATGAGTTCAAAGACGCCTGATGTTAATGAAGGTTCCCATGTACAAAGAGAAGCTTATGTAAATGTTACCTCTCCAGATGTTCTATAGCTCTCGGAGCCAGAATTCCAACTAGCCCTGAGCTACGTACAACCAGTTAGCATTTAGACAAACCTTTGTACCTTCACTTGCCTATAGGGTCTATCAGATTGTCGCAGTGGAAAATCAATATCTGCTGCTAATGAAGTTTAGCCACACATTTTAATGAAGGGCCCAATTTGCATTTAAAAGTAACAAGAGGGGAATTGGGTTAATTTTTCTCAATATCTTATTCACTATGTACATTTGAACCGAAAGCAATACAGGAGTTTGTTGTGTGTGGTAAAATTTGTCTGTTTGTGAGGACTTTTATTTTAATTGGGTATTGTGCCCATGTTGTTATTACACGTCTAAGGATATTCAGCTGATGCATGTGCTCTGGGTGTGTGCACATAGATATATGCAGTGCGCATGTAATTGGAACAGGAATATTCAAGCGTATTACAACTCTATAATTTTAAGAATAGCAATTATTGATTATAAAACAAGGAAAATTCTGTATTTGCTGATGAATACACTTTTATACAGATGACAATAGCCTGTTTTTTGATGGGTAGCAATAACTAGTAATATCTTGCTATAACATAAACCGATCAAGAACTGTTTCACTGTTTTTTCTGAGTTTTCCCTCCTTTTTAAGGTGGACAGTTTTTACTATTAACACCTAAGAAGGATGTTCCATTTCTCTTTGAGTTAATATTGAAGATCCAGCTATTACATCTGGCTTTTGTTGTAATTTATTAACCTTATTAAAAATAATCAGCATGATAGTCTTTTTTTTTTTTACCCTACCCAGGTTGATAAAAGATGTATGGATGGGTTTATTTGTAATTCCACAACATATATCAAAACTATAACTTCACTGATTAGGTTTAACGGCTTGAAATAAGAACAATGTTAAGAAAAAGCTGTGTTTTTTCCATCAAATTTTTCAAAATATGTTGTCAGAAGTGGTTGAATGTGAATCCAAATATGTTATTAAATCATCACAAGAGTTAATGTGATTGATAAATGTATTTAGTAACAAAATCAACATAAAAATGGGTACTTTATGAGTTAAAATCAAGGATAAAGCTGTATAAGAAACCCATAATTTAGGTTATTATATGGGTTACTGCTGTACCGTATAGATCATCTGATCATACTAGTATTTTTTCAGTAACCTTGATAAATGAGGCTTGTTGATCGCTCTTTTGTTATCCCTAATTCCTTCTGTTCTCCTGACTTTTCGTCTTTGTGTTTCTCCATCACATCCATCTAATCAATCCTCCACCAGCTCCAACATGGAGCTGCTATACATCCTTATAATGTACTGACTTTCTGGGGGGTTAGTACTCCCACTGTGTTTTCTTGTTAGAAGTTAAATTGATACAGTAGAAAGGCTGAAGGCGTATTTTCTTTTTGTGTTCTTGTTAAGTAAATTCTACATTTGAGAGGAGCGTATAAGGTGGTTTGGCCTGCAGACGTATGACTTGATGATATGATTCAGATAAATAAAAGTACAGCTTTACCATCTCACAAGTTGTCTTTGTGATCTTTATGGTTTAACAGGCGCTTTGATTATTTGTGTGCGAGCGGCCAGTTCTCTCCAGCAGATCCACAGTGAGACACATTACCTACAATTAAAGAAGACTTGCAACAATGATGAACCCTCCCAGAAGTTCTTCAGTCAGCGTTCATTGCTCCAATATTCAGAAGATACTGGATAGAAATATGGGGAGTGGCACGGAGAAAGCCATCATTAACCCAGAGGATTGTTAAGGAGAATGTGAATTTTATCAAAATACAACTTTACGACACTTAAAATGGGCATACACTGTACGATTTGAGCCCCTTGGGGGGGATCTTGGTTACGTCCAAAACTTTGGTGGGCGGTTGTCAGGCTTTAGCACTGTTGAAGCCGAGCCATGACTCGATCGCCTGACGTCAGCGCAAGATAGGCCTTTAGATGTAAGGGTTGGTGTCAGCTACCCAGTTAACACTACGTTCAGTGAAATGTTGATCGCTTAACACCAGTTCTCTCCGCCACATAGACCAGCTATACTGTGTTCATGTCCTCTTAGGCCTCTATGAATCCTTGAACACCGGGAAAATGTTAGGTAATCACACTGTGAGTTCCAGCTGGAGTACAACTGGATGTACTTGAATGGTGTAAAAGGAATGACATTTGCACATCTGGCAGAGAGTGGCCACATGTGCACCTGAACCTGTTTACTCATGCTGTCATTATATCACCTAAAAGTCAGTCACCCAGAGATAGTAGTGGAGAAATCTGATTGGAGAAATCGAAGCTTGCATAAATGAGCTCAATGGAAGCATCAAAAGAGAGAAGTAACAAAATAAATGAAAGAAAATATTGAAATGAATGATAGAGAAGAAATGAAACGGATGGAATGAGATACATGTAGTTTCAATTCAAATGTTTATTAAATCATGTTGTGTTTTTTTCTGACGATGTCTGGGCATGCAGAGACTGCATTGCTGTCCCTGACGCCTCGCCACTGCATGGATCCTTTTCATATTTATAACCCCATTGACCTTAGTGAAAGTAAGAACCGGATTGATTTTGGGAAAGGACAGTCGTTTGCATAGTTCCGACAATCGGGGAAGAGTTATCTCCAAAAGTTTTTGGGCCTTGTATAAGGCATGGGATTGGGGCTTTTTTAAAGATATATCCTTGGTGTCAGGCAATGTTGTTTTATATTATTATTTGTTTTAAGATCCGACACAGTTTAGTATGAGATACACAGAATTAGGAAAAAATCAACAGCCGTTCCTTCTTCTTTTTTTCGCAATTGTATATGTTACAACTCCAGTAGTCACTTAATTGTCTTAAAGTTGGGGATGAAATGGGATGGCGGACAACTTTCTTCTTTCAAAATGCACAACCATATTTCCAATTGAGAAGAATCTGTCTCTAACTTATTGTGTATATTTTCATGTTTTTCTAGAGCTACTCCCACTAGATGAAAGACAATTTGGTCATTTTATATTACTCAAAAAAATTAAAGGGGACACTACTCATTGCAGCATGACACACAACCAGTTAAACTTCAGGGATCTCAATCTGTCCATTTAGGAAGCAGAAGTGATTATGAATCAGTTTCACCTGTTTTGGTGCAGATGAAAGTGACAACAGGTGAGGCAAAAGCATGATGACCCCAAAAAGGGAATGGTCCTGCAGGTGGTGGCCACAATCGTTCTCTGACTCTTCTCTAGTTCTGTGTTCTGCTGGTGAATTTGTCACTACTTGTGACATGAGGCAGTACCTTCAGCCCACTGATGCTGCACAGGTATCCCAGCTCCTCCAGGATGGCTTATCCCTGCGTGCAGTTTGAAGACGGTTTGCTGTGTCTCCCAGCACAGTCTCAAGAGCATGGAGGAGATGCCAGGACACAGGTCGTTACACGAGGAGATCTGGACAGGTCCGTAGAAGGACAACAACCCAGCAGCCAATCTGGTATCTGCTCCTCAGTGGGAGGAGGAACAACTGTAAGGAACAGACCGCATGAGGTTGGCATGAGGGCCCGAAGTCCTCAACTGAGACCTGTGCTCACATCCCAGCAACGATGAGCTCAATTGTTGTTCACCAGAGCACAGCAGAATTGGCAGGTTCTCCATTGGTTCCCCGTTCTCTTCACAGATGAGGGATAGTTTGAACTGAGCTCATATAGAAGGCGTGACAGAGTCTGGAGACGCTGTGGAGAACGTAATGCTGCTGCATCATCATCCAGCAGGACCAGTTAGGTGCTGGGTCAGTGATGGTCTGGGGAGACAGATCCTTGGAAGGTCTCACAGACCTCCATGGTACCCTGAGTGCTGTTATAATGTCACCCAGACCCTCTATCAGACCTTAAACTGGTTAAGTAGACCCTCGATTCCTCCTGGTCCAGAACAATGCCCGGCACCATGTGGTAAAAGTGTAGGCAGTTCCTGGAGGACGAAGGTATTGAGACTATTAACCTGTCCACATGTTCCCGAACCTGAATCCACCTGAGAACCTCCGAGGTGTAATGTAACGCCGCATCAGACGCCACCACTACTGACCACAGACTGTCCAGGAGCCCTGATCCAGGTCTGGGAGGAGATCCAACAAGACACCATCCTCCATCTCAGCAGGAACATGACCAGACTTTTACAGGTGGTCTGTTTGGCATGTGGGGCTGAAACACACTCCTGGGACAGATTATAAGTTGTTGTGATGAAAGTCACTGGAGTTGGATCAGTCTGTGATTCAGCTTTTCACTTAGATTTTTGGTTTTACTTATCCAGCCCTTAATGGTTTAATGATTTTGATTTCATTGATCATTCTTGCATAGTTTGGTTCTGAAGAAATTAAACAATGTATATCAATAAAGATTTTCAACAATCCGGACTGAGATTTAAGTGTTCCCTTCATTTTTTTGAGCAGTATAGATATCTGCGTATGGAGTTTTCCGCGTGCCACATTTGATAAGAACACTCTAAGATCTTTACAACAGTTTTTACACTCCCCTGCCACCAAAGTGTGCCACAATACCAGCTGCAGCAGGAAGGCAACTTAGCCTCCAGCAAGACTAAAGTGTGCATCAGAGTAAAACAGTTGTTTACTTTGTTTGAACTGCCGTATCTCACCCCCGGGAGATAGTGTGCTTGAAGTTTTGAATCTTTCAATCTCAGCCTGTGACAAGGGTCTGATGGATAACAACCCCCCCCCCCCCCCCCCCCCCCCCCCCCCCCCTTTGACTTCTATTCTATCTATTTCTCGTATTACCCGTCCCACCACCGCCAACCTTCTTCCCCTTTGCACTTATCTAGAATTATTCATCAGCTTGTTTAAACTTTAAGTATGCAGTAAATTGATGGTGACGCGTAATCTACATTATGTTTTTTCACTCCTTTTTTTTATAAACTAACAGCACTGCTCATTGCTCTTTAATTGCACAGCAGTTGGGGACGCAGATGCACACAGATGTGAGGGCAGGAGGTTTCGAGATGAGGGGAGTGGAAGTGGGGATAAAAGCACAGATGAGAAGTGGATTGTGTAACTTGGTTAAAGTGATGAGGTGGAATGTTGTCTGTGCGCTGGAGTGAAGACAAGAGAGCAGACAGAGACCGGAGTGATACTCATTATTTGGTTTTGTCGAGTTCAAACTCATTTCAAAGCACTACACTCAAAAAAAAAAAAGATTTTACATAAACTTTTAAGCACCATGTAAAGGATTTCCACATCATTAAAAGGGTTTATGTTAAGTAATTCTGTTGATCCAGAATAACTTAAGAGTTGTTGTAATAAAATTAACCTATAAATGGTGTTCAGCTTAATACTGTAAGAAAAAAGAGATTTAATTGTTTTGATATACTTTATATGACGTGGTTGAATTAATCCAAAGAATACCCGTTTTGTTTTTTTTAGATGTTGCACTTGGAAAAAAAATCTGAAATTATATAGAGGTATAGAGTAGAACAGAACCAACATCCAAGATCTAACGGATGATTACCAACGGGAGAAATGAGCGTCTTCCGTCTTCCGCGTCTGGATCGTTCTGAGGCGTTGATGTCCATTAACCTTATTTTTTTCTCTCTTGTAAATGAATATTACTTTGTGGGTTGGGACGATCAGGGGTTGTGTGCGTGTTCGAGTGGTAGGACGGGATTTAATCCCGGCTCGCCTTCATGTGACTTCCTTTTTTTTTCCAACCTCCAGCAGCGAGAAGATAAATAAGTATTACTTAATATTATTACATGTGATTGAAGGGGATTCTGAAAATGGAGGAGTGAAGAGCACAGCCAGATGAAGTGAAGTATTGAAAAGAGTGATTCTTTTTGCTTCACTGAGGTCTTATTTTTGAAAGTGCCTCTAAAATCAGGAGAGACTTGTGTTATTTTGCGCCGTGAGGATGGAGGAGCTGAAGGGTGATTTGATAAGAGATGAAAGAAAGGTAGTGACACCCCGCTCTCTTATTTTTTCCAGACCTTTGCTCAAATTCTTGATACTTCACATGGCTCCAATCATCTCCTCTGCGAGGCAGTGCGATATTTATGGCCGAGGGCCCACAGCCAAAGCTAATATTATGAGCTTCCACAGTGCCATCCATATTGTTTTACCTCCCGTTGCCTGTGGTGAGGAATAAATAAAGTCTCTGCCGCTGCAGAGTGGCATTGGCAGTCTTGGCTTTCAAAGCACTATTCCAGCAGGTTGGAGAGGAGGCTGCAGTGAGTGGAGGGACGGGGATAAAGGGGGCTGTCACTTTAGGTTGGGTAATTTTTGACGTGCACGTCAAGGTCTTGACAAGGGGAATGTGGCCGGCTTGTACATTAGAGTCGGGCTCACAGGCAGTGCAGCACTGGGGACAGGTAGTAATGCAGTCCCAGAGAGTGCTGCTCATCTGCTCACACTATGTACTTGTCTGGTGCCACACAAGGATTGCCCCTTGTCGCCCTGGCTCCACTCCCCCATCCCTCTGCAGTGAGGGAAGAATCCATTTACAATGTGTGCTTTATAACATCTTCTTGACAATGCAGTAGTGGATTAAAGACATTTGTGATGAATCTTTTATGTAGACTTTCTCCCCCCATCTTTCTTTTCAATGCGCACAGGCTTTCTGGGTCCTGGTGCACCACATGCACATGTGTCAAGATTGGGAGAGGAGAAAGCGATGGGTACTCCCAACCCCCAACCCCCCCCCCCAAAAAAAAACAGAAGAAAAAGGGAAGAGGCAGAGTGACACAGAATCGTCAGAGTGGAACATTAAAATTTATCTCCAAGTCACAATGGCTGCCATGATAGCGGCGTGAAACTTTCCTTTTGAAAATGAGCGTCACTTGTCCTCTCAGTCATCCTCTTCCCTCGCAACCAAGACAAGCGCTCTCTGTCCT
Organism: Lophius americanus; assembly: GCA_037951165.1. Taxonomy (NCBI): domain Eukaryota; kingdom Metazoa; phylum Chordata; class Actinopteri; order Lophiiformes; family Lophiidae; genus Lophius; species Lophius americanus. The sequence continues at coordinate 4,747,630 of JBBDHG010000091.1, forward strand.
CATCAATTCTTCACTGCCATTTTGACATTCATTTCATTCATTTGCATAACTGCTACCCGTGTCTCGTCTTTCGTCTCAGTTTGAGCGCAACATTCCCCTTTCCTCAACTTTGAAAGTCCGCTTTAAAATTAATGCCGACCCGAAAAAATATATAAATATATCCTAAAGTTGACATGATGTTGTTCTACATTATTCCTTTTGAAAAGAGATTTTGTCCATACTGAATTGCTGCTCCGACGCGGCGGTTGCGGAGGTGCTCACACTGGAGCTAACAAACACGCCTTCACTCCGTCTGCTCAGAGGTGTAAACATGGAAGGAAGCATGCTGGATGTCACAATCTTGACCAGGAGATATAACCAGAGGCTTCCAGCAACTTCTCAGGGAACTTTACATATTCAGAAGTTGAGTTTGCAATTGAGGCTTTGGGTTTTTGTCTACAATTTGATCACATTTTTCGCTTAAACAAAAAGCTTATACTCAGGAGGAAAAAAAAGCAAACAGATTGAATTAATTTAATTGTAGAAGAGTAAAAGGTGCTTCCTCGTTGGGCGTCGCTGCATTTCTATTTTCCTGCGTTGATAGTCCAGGTTTTGGCTGCAGCATAGATTGATTCTCCCTTTTTCCTTTCCCCACTTCACACTCACCTGTCTGCCCTCATTGTCCATTTTGAAAGGCAGAGCGGTTGCGGGATCTGAGAACGAGTCGATGCAAATGCCGCACGAACAAAATATTAAAAATTGATCACCCTTTCCATTTGAATTCAAAGAAGCCATCCTTCTCCATAAGCAGGCCTGTCTCTTTAAATCAGAGGAACTGTCGCTTCTGTGACTGCCTGTTTACAAAATATGAGGTTGAAAATGAGACCTGCTCCCTGCGGACGAGCTCCTTGTATAAATATAAATAATGAATATTAGATAAATAATTTCTGCTACTTTAATAATGCACAGCTCGACGAAATTCACTTATACTGTGAAACTGGAGAATCTAACTGAAAGTGGATAATGCAGTAGCACAATAGAGGGGGTGGAGTGTTGTTAGTAGCATAGAGGGACAGGACGAGGGTGGAGGCCGCTGCTGACCCAGTGGTCACGTCGATGAATCCGTACAGTGCAGATGGAGAAGCACGGTCGGAGTCCGCCAGCATGTCTAAAACAATTATCTAGTAATATTTAATTCAAAAATAATGTCAAATAAAACTGTGATTAATACCTTAGCAAGGTGATCAGGGGAATGTCATGTCAACCCAGGGAGGGAGGTGGACCAGCGTAGCTGTAGAGCCTCTTCTGCTGTGCAGCCTGGGTGTCTTCTGGGGAGGAAGAGGGTGGAGATTTGATGAATGCTTCATTATGAAAACCCTTTGCGCCGGAGCTGAAACTGTAATTAGCCTTAATTGGCTAATTGGATAGAATTGGTGGATGGCATAAGTGTAATTACCCCTTTAATTTCAGAGAATTTAGTGCAGCATGTAACGGCGGCAGTGACAGATGCCTCTTTTTATTGCTCCTTTTAAGTGCATGGTGATCTAACCTGTTGTTGAGTAGACTCCAAACTTTCTTCTTACGTCCATTTTTTCTGTCACATGACCAGTTTAGTTTCCTCTCACTGCACTGGTTTGCTGTGTAGCTGCCAAAGGGCTAATGAAGCCCTCGGTGAAGAAAGTCCACCTTTTCACTCCAACCTGCTGATTCACACCCCGGAGATGGATTGTGCACTCAGGTCTGACACAGTTGACTGCAACAAGAATTTTCTCTCTTGCTCTTACCTTCTTGCGCTCCCTGACATCCAAACACAAACTCAGACTGAGTATGAGAGCAGCTCAGCTCAAGGTGCTCAGACTCCCAGCTAATAACACCATCTGGAATTCACACCCTCCAAATAGGTTAATGTGTTTTTGCCCAGAGGGCCCTATCTACCTCAGCAGCACAACTCTCTCTGCACCTCCATTAAGCAAGAACACTGCCACCTATTAGGGGCTTTGGCGTAAAGTTGGAGTCTGCACTGCAAGTGTCTACGTGCATGTCTGCTTGTGTGTGTGTGTGTGTGTGTGTGTGTGTGTGTGTGTGTGTGTGTGTGTGTGTGTGTGTGTGTGTGTGTGTGTGTGTGTGTGTGTGTGTGGGTGGACTGCAGAAGTGCTTTGCGGTGCTCTAAGGGTGTCAGTACCTGGAGCTGCTGGGTGGTGTGCTGTGTTAACTGTTGTAGGAGAACAATGTTATGGCCCCTGACAGCTTGTTAAAACCTGCTCTTGCTATGTTGCGTTTTAACAGCCTCCGATAAACATCACATATTTTAACACACAAACAAAAACCTTTTAAACTCGAAAAAGACACACATTCCTTTTTGTTAACATTTCACATTGTAATAATTGAGTTTGAGTCAATTAAGACACTGATTCCTTGAACTACTAATGAACTTCTGGTTTGTTTGTTCTTTTTATTGACAATGTACACAGTAAAAAAAAAAATGTTTGAAAAAGTTGTAAAACCGATAGTAATTTACTGTGTATTTGAGCAGTACACTAGTGATTGTTAATCATTATTATTTGCTTAATAACTGTGTGATTAACTGTATTGACTCAAAATAATAATAATTTTAAGTTTTATTGTGAATATTACAGTAAGAAATTCACAACTGATAGTAGCATAAAGGTTTTTTTGATAACAGTAATAAAGTCATAACTGTGTAATATCACGGCACAAAGTTTTGTATTGCAGTAAATAACAGTAAAAAAAGTCACAATTTGAATATCACTTATAATAATTCAGCACTTTCTATCAATACTGCTTATATTTTTTACTTGTTCTTCCCTTTGATTATGTTTGATTGACAAAAATTTTATAATTAATCAAATTCTTGCAGGCAAACCAGATGATTCCTGTGCTTTCAATAAGAAATATTAACAAGATATAAGAAAGAAATGCAAATTTTGAAAAATATCAACTAATTCTGATTTATCCATCATTTTCCAATAACATATAAAAAAATGAAAAGTCTGGAGAAAATCATTTAGTTGAGTTTAATATTTGGAATACTGTTTTCTGTGGAGATTCATACAAGCTGATATAAACGCCACATTTGCTGCCTTATTTTAACAGCAAAGTTATCATGATTAGAAAAACGGCAAATTGGTGAAAAATCTGTTGGAGAGGTTCCAAATGTATGATGCATCCTCCAAAAATTGGATTTGCCAATTCAGTGTATCAATATTTTAGATATGAAATATAGCATTTATTTTGACAGAAAACATTTATTTTACATGACGGGTTATGAATATGCTCCTTAAATATTGAAGGGTAGTGCTGTCAGGAACGATTTAAGTTCAGTGCTAACCATTAATTTAAGTTATAAGATATAATTTGACTTAACTTGATTTACTCTATCTATTTCATCTTTACCGACAAATTGAATCTTACATCAAACAGGGGTCCTAAACTTTTATCAGCAACAATAACATTTTGAGGTATATTTGTAGTGATTATTAATTTTGCGCTCCATTGATTTGCATACGTGATAATAGCCAGAGGGGATGTTATGAAGAGAGCTCAGAGTAAATGACACTGGGCAACATAAATATAAGATATAGCTTAAGGTCATGTGTGGATATTAATGCCGATGTCACATTACTTGAGGTGAATGCAAAGACTGCATTAATATATAATACTACTACCTGATTTTAAATGGTCTAGCATACACAAATTTTGCTTGAATGTATTTACGTTGCATAGATCCAAATCAAACACTTCTTTTGTATTATTATTTCTCAGAATCACGGCAAAATAATGTGTTTTTAATTATGTCTACCCTTAAAAAGAATATAATTATATGAGGTAGTTCTAGTGATTTGGGTGTATTTGTATTTAATTTATTATGTTTTGGTACAACTGAATGTTTTTTTCTGGCCATAAGTGGGATGTTATTCTGAATCTTGTTCCAAACTGCCAGTTATTTTACTTCAAGATGCAGGTAGTGATATTCTGTGTCAGCCTGACCCCTGGTGGACACCCAGACCACCCACTTGTGCACCCCTCTCCCATTCACAGAGGCATCCTACAAAAACAATAAAGGGAACATATCTATAAAACTTGCATAAATGTTGTTAAAATGAATAAATCATCTATTGAGATGTTTGAATTACTTTCAAACAAGCAACACATGTCTTGCATTGTTTTGCAGAAAGTATTTGAGCTGAAGAGCTTTTGGCTCTGCGTCTGTGAACATTTATTTGTATTGTATGCAGGCAGCCCTACTGTTCATAATGCGTGATGCCAAATTCAATAGTGCAACATTGACTCAGACACTGAAGATTTATAAAGGACTAAATAGTCTTCACAGATGCGGTCCCTATTTTTGATCAAATCAGTGCTTGAGTGGACCAAACTATATTATAGAGTGCAAATAGATCTGACCAACTTGAGCACAACTATTTGAATGGATAAGAAATGAAAAGGACATCTTGGAGAGAAAAAAATTAATGCAAACATTAGCGCGTGGACAGAATCTAATGCAAAACCAAATAACTCACTTTCAAAAAAAGGTCAAAATGTATTTAATAGAACCCTGGAATTTAAAAAACGCAATTAAACACAGACGGGTTTTTTTTTGTTGTTGCATTATATTTTCTATGTTATATAAATATTATATGTTTTCCCATTAATTTGTTCAGCTAATTGTTTGTCCCTTGTTGATGTTACAAACTGCAAAATTATTGTGAGAATACCCACTTTAATTTCCAATAATGCATTTCAAATGTGTGAAATAAAGAAAAGCAGCTGATCCAGCTGATAGTGGAATCAAAAAATATTTGCTTTCCTGCTTGAAAAATGACTAATCATGAATCGATCACGGAAATACCATGGGAAGAGGGAGATCATTAAATCAGATACCAATTTCAATGTGGTTATTACATTTGAATATTCTCTATTAGTCCTGATCTTTCATTCACAGATTTCTGCTTAGGTCATATTCTTTCTTCCTCAGAGAGACTGGGCCTGAGCCTGCATGAGGACTCCAATGGTCCAGCCCACTCTGACTTTTCAGCCTGTCCATCCTCCTCTGTTCTCTGTCACCCCGATGACACTTTGGATATAATGAGGAAAATAAACAATTTCCAGCTTCTAACCTTGACAGGAAAGGTTCAAGAAGAGTTACGATACATTTTCAAATGCATTGAAGAGATCAAATCCCTTATATATTACACTCTGTCTCACAAAGAAATGTTAAAGATAGAATAAGATACATTTAGTATCCATCGCCAATGTTTCAAAGCTGAATTGACACATGGAAAAGATTACAAACTAACTCATAAGAAAAGTTAAAATAACAGTAAAGTACACAAATACTGGCATATGAACCATAGGATAATAATCGTTTAGTTTATTGAAGCAAAAACTTGGGTGTTGAAATTTCAGGGTCAAACATTTCTGAGCTGATTTCCACCGCCGAAAATATTATAACTCTACCCACACAGAAATGAAAATGAAGAGTTAAGGAGTGACGCCGACCGTGGGACCATTCAACTAAAGACTTATTCTGTGTTCCCGACGAGTGACGCGATTATCTCTATTCACAGGTTCCTATTCCACATGTCTGGCATCGAGAAGGGAACAAATGCTGTACTAGCTGAATGGAAAGTTAGTCTTGATGCATTTAATAAGAATATCTCAATTTAATTTTGTACAAATTAAATGCATGGGAATGAAATTGAGTGAGAGGTTCTCACCACAATGGGAAAAACAAGATTCAGGGTTAAAATGACTATTTTAGATGTCAGAAAACAACACAGTGAATGATAGAAATTAACGGTGTTAGATGGTTACAATACTGTAACTAATGATGATTGTATCAAACTAAGTAGTAAGTAGTGTTTATATTAGCAGTATGGGAGTTAATCAAACCCTTTGCTGTATGAACCAGCGAAGGGTCATACAGCAAACCTTTGCTGGTTCATGCAAACAAAACTATCAGATTTTTTTAAACAATGTTACAAACAAATTTATGTTTAAAACCTTAAAACTTTTTCTGATATTGTGTCGAAGAAGCTTTGATTCAACTAAAACATCTTTTTATATGTTTTATTGGATTGGATTACTAATGAACTTTTTGAGAAAAAAAAAACATACATCTGCAAATCTGTACCTTCAGTTTAAAAATCCAATCTCAGGTAATGAATCGGTGCCTTCCGATTATAAACTAATAATTGACACAATAAAACATGATATCAGAAGTTCGCTTGTCAGAGCACATTTACACAGTTCACACACTGGCCTTCATAGTTAGCTGCACTGCAGGCTTTATCTAATAGTTGGGTTTTGCCATCATGGCCTCCAACAGTGGGAAAAAAATGTAAATATAGATATAAATAATCTGTCACTTAACAACAACTCAGAACTACATGTTTTGCTTTCATTGCTGCAACTAATAATTTATTACCATTATTGATTCATCTTGGTCCAAAAATTGAGAGAAAATGGTGAAAGTGTTGATCACAATTTCCCAGAGCCCTAGGTACCATCCTTTAAGCTTGTATTTTGTTCTAATCAACAGTCCACAACCCAGAGATATTCGGTTGAATGTCATGGAGGACTGAAGAAATCCGAAAATATTCACATTTGAATCAGAGAAAAATGGAAATTGACATCTTATAAATTATTATTTTTTTCAGCTATATAAAGCATGCGCATTAATCAACAGTCAAAAAAAGTGTTTCTGTTTTATTTCCACCCTGTTCCTCCTTAAACTGTACTTGCAGTTTTCACAATCTACCACTAGGGGGCAAACAAGAGAAGTCACTGCTGCAGCTCTTGCATTGCCAACTTTCCTGGCCTTGACCATGCACTTGGGAAGCCATCATTTATTTTTGGAGCCCTAGGCTGCATGACAGCTGCGAGACTGACAGAGGGTGAGGAGGTGGGAGGGTAAGGAGAGAGAGTAGATGCAAGGAGAGGGAGGGGAAGCGGGGCAGCTCATGCCAGCACCAGTGACACAAAAAGCATTGTCCTGATTTAATGGCTGTGAAGTCTTGCCTCCCCCCGGTCCAAGAAGCTGCTGATGCTTAATTAGGATGAGCATCCATTCAAACACACAACAAATACAGCATGTGCATGCGCACACGCACACAAACACATCTCAGTCACAGCCTGCTACCCGGCCCACGCAAAGATGATTCAGTTCAGCTCACAAGAGATGAGTTATAAAGTCAGAGAGGTTTCTGCAGAACTTATTCAGTCCCAGTATGGAGGCCATAAAAATGTCAGCAGGCTTTAATGTGAAGAGTTAAGCCTCTGATGAGTCATCAAGTGTAAAATCAAACAGGCCCATGGTCAATGATTCATAGCTGCACAGGGAGTTGTAAGCTAGTCTCTGTAATGACAACAGGGGAGAAAGAAAGCCAAAGGAGCAGCGAGGGAGAATTCATTGTCAGATATGCTTTTTATATGGTCTGCTATAACTCTGTCAGATGGAGGAGGTGACAGGTGCGACTGGCTAAATTGTTTGACTCATTAAATGTGTGCATTTTTAGAGCTATAATATTTTACAAGGTATGTGGAAACAAACTACCACTTAATTTTCATTGGACGGATATCAATCATTAAAGAGAACATTTCCATTTTATTTTTACCCTCATTTGATTTGATTTATTGATTTATCTAAATATATATACGTATGAATAGAATTTCTTTAATATAATTTATACCGCAGATTTCCTTGTATTGACAGTTCAAACCTCCCAGCGGCATTTTGGGAAGTTGCTACTGACAGTATTAATATGTATCAGACAGGTGGCATAACTCTTCATATTCTTTTACTGTGGGACCCAAATCAGCACATGTCCCATTTGTAAAGGGGTCTGTTTTTTAAAAAGTGATCCTACTCATTCTCTATATTTAATATAAAGACAAACTCAGTGTGAAACACCAGATGAATATTTTACCATCTCTTTACACAAGGAAATAAGGATACAAGACAAAGTCGTGTACAAGCCCCACACAAATATATGCCAAAGTGTTTCTTCAATGAATTTACATCCAGATGTACTAAAATTCCTTCTCCATTATATCTGGGAATGCATATTTCTTAATTATTCATCGCAAGGCATTGAGGCACCCAGGTCTTTTAAATTTTTTATTTCTGCTCAGCTTCAAACAGTAGATCTTGTAAGGGGGACCCAGTTTTCGGGTGTGGGAATTGCTGCAGGGTGAAGCTGACAGGATTTTCTGTCTCGAGGCACCTCCCGCTTTTTTCATTACAGCAAAGCAAAGGAACAAATCCAGGTCAATTAAAATAAGGAACAAGAGGGCTGAGTTGCTGGCTGAAGGTGAAATCATTGCCCATATTTGCCACAAGATGGCATAAGGGGCTCAGATATGACTTGGAGCAGTAAATGCACTAGCTTAGTGACTGGTCACATCCCAGATCACATGCTAAAACCCCAAAACATCACCTTAGACATGTAATTTGAGGTTATACAAGCTAAAATTAAATCACAATGAGCCCCCCAAAACAGTCTTGCGTTACAATATGTATGCAGCGATAACAGCAAATGTCCATTCACTTTTGTCACTTCGTAAAAGTCCATAAGATGTTTCTACTCCCAGTTCTTACCTTTATACGTCTTAAACTGTAAAATATGCCCCTCCAGTTGTACCAAGGAATTCTTCAAGTGTGTGTGTGTGTGTGTGTGTGTGTGTGTGTGTGTGTGTGTGTGTTTGGAGGGGGGGGTCGTGAGTCAGAAAGAAAGAGAGGGAGAGCATCCTTAATTTCCTCCTTACTGGAAACCTCCTTACTTTCCATGATGGTCATTAAAAACTCTCAAAGTCACACGCCCACATAAAAGCATCAGTGGCTATAACCTGGGCAGTGTCACAATGAATTTAAAAGCCTCTTGTTCCTGCACCACGTTGTCCGGGAAACCATATCTTGATGTGAAAGGTGCTCTCTATGTCGTCTACCTCATAATATGTTGTGATGCAAATATTCGCATGCATTCCGTCTATCTGTCTTTCACACACACACGCACACACACACACACATGCACACACACGTTAATACACAGAAGAGAAGCCAAGCTTAGCACATGACTAAAAGGCTGTAATTGTGTTTATGACAGTGATGCTGGCCCTTGTCCAGTATTTAAGTGTGTGCGATCGTGTGTGTGTATGTGTGTTTTTGATAGATTAAGTTGCACAAGTGTGTGTTTCCTTAATCTTGGTGTATGTGGTTGATTCCGTGCGTTTGTAGCCTTCTTATGACCTTCCTGATGGCCGAAGATGGGTTTAAGTCATAACTCTTCTGTCTGGCTTTACCCTTGAGCAATATCACAGGCACTCTGAGTGCAACGAGTCAACCCGCTGAGCCTCTCTCCCTCACTGTGGACGCACTAAGTGTGTCACAGCCCGCCTCCAAAGTGGGGAGCGCACAGTCGACCACCGTGAAACCATAGAACAAATACTGCAAAATGAGAAATATCCAAAGGTTGATTAAGAAAACTCAGTGTAATTGGCTTATATCAAAAATAACCGTTAGAGGGCAATTCAAGCTTTCAACAACTTGGGTAATTTACATAATTTTTGATAACTCTATAAATTATAGTCACATTTAGCAAAGTAATTGCTGATATCAGCGGCAAAATATACCGACGGGGCAAGAAATGGGAGGTTTTAGACCAGCAGGTAGGTTTTACTACAGCTATAGCTCATTTAAACAACTTTCAACAGATTAACACAGAAATAATGTGCAGCAAAAATGTTGTTACACATGGTGTACAAAATGATTCTTCATTGTAAGGGAGCAATGAGAGCAGCTCTGCCGAGAATAATAGTTCAAAGTGGCCATAGATGTTTACAACAGACTGTTTAGGTAATAATTTCAGCGGTTACTTTCGCTTTCTCCGCCAAATAAAGTCGGAGGATCTCCCTGACAATCACAGAAACAATAAACTAGCAGGAATCTACTTTTATCCTACATGATAATCAAAATTCCTAAGATCCTTGCTCTAATAAAGCAAAGAAAAGGGACCGGCAGTAAATACAGCACTGACTCAACAGTGCCACACTTACTGTATTCTCACATTTTAAATTGAGTGTGGAACATCTGCGCATTCCTTCTAGCAGAGAAAGTCACTACACAAACACTGTCAACGTGCTCATAACACCAACGGCTCTGCCACTGCTCCTCAGCGCCTGGAAATCTCTCTTTGTGTTTGCTCCTCCCGTGGCTCCAGCTGAGAAGTCTTTACTGGTTCTAATAAGAATAGTAACATTTTAATAATAATTGTTATTGATAGCACAAATGTTTATGAAGTGCTTTGACAGACAAGGAAAAGACAGGAAGCTCAGAGGGTGTTATTTATTATATTTACATCTCATTATCAATGCAAGCCCCCTCACTCATCACTGCGCACTTTATGATCTAGTGGGTGGGACGTCACAGACCACCCGCAGACAGCAGCCCTTGTGCATCATAATCTTTAAAGCATTACTGAATGAACGACCAGCTTATCTCTGTACCTTTCTCTGTTACCAGTTACGCTCTTTCGAGTGACTGCTTTTCAATCTGCCCCACATTTGGAAAGATCTGGGAAAAACTACATTTACCTACACTCCAAAAAGAACCGTTTAGGCCCTGCCAAAGAAATAAGAAATCAACGCTACAGTTTGCATCAGGCTTTTTGAGTCCCTACAACTTCTACATAGCCAAATGATGTTGAGCCAAACAAACTGCAAGGAGCTCTAAAGATGTGACGATGGACAGATTTAAATATTATTTGCAACATAAGGTTACACAGAAATTTGAATTCAAACGACACCCAAAATTAAGTTGCAGTAATTACCAAATCAAATTTTTATCTAAATCCAAAAACGGACATTTTTTTCTTGCTAAAATGTGTCTTATTAAAGGCTGACAACAGAACCCCTGTATTATTTTTTTTAGAGTGTACTCCGCACCATGAGCATGGAAAAATTTAAAAAAGGTTCATAATTTGGATTTGCTTGTATCAATTGAATCGTTTAAATCTTTTATAGGATGTTATATTTCAAATTTGGAATTAGCTGTTACCTCAGCCAGGTCTTACTGGTAAAAGGGTTGTTGTTTTTTTCTCGATGACACTTCCTGGTTAAAGAAAGGCAAAATTATTTTTTATTTAGAAAATAAATGATAACAAGAGACGATGCAAAAGTCATTAGGCAAAACAAACACGAGACGTGGATGAAAAATGAAAAAAAAAGCACATTAAGGCACAAAAAGAAAAGGATACCGTGTAAAACAGGAAGATAGGGATATGAGAAAAAAAGACAAAAATAGAAGTAAGAGACAAAACTTAGTGACATTAATGCCAGCGTTGGGTCATTATAGCGTAGGAGTCAGAGCAGACTCTAAAACTGCACTGGACAAAATACCCCTAAAAGAATAAGTAAAATATACTGAAAACTGTGTTTTTAGCTTGTACTGAGACAAAACTCCGCCAATAGAACAAGATTTCTTATGAGATATTTACATGAAGGTGATCTTTACATTAACGGGGAAATCTCTCTTTGATCTATGTATTAAAAGTATTGGAAAGTTCTGTTACATGTGAAGTGATTGGGTCTCATATCAAGTGCAATGAGACATTTTGACTTGAAATTGGACTTAAAGTTTGGTTTTTAAGATTTAGAGTTTTTGCAGTGTTTAAAGAGGTTTATCTGGGTATGATGGATTTAATCCGTACTGCGTGAACTCCTTTGGGAAGGTATTCATGCTGACTCTGGATGGTTGCTTTTTATTTTCTGAAAAAAATCATGAATACACTAAGTGTAGGTTCACCAACCAGTTTCAAACTGGGACATTGTTCTTAGGTGACATGAAATTATACTTGTGAGAGCTACTGGCCTTAAAAACACGTTCTTTATGGAAGCGGGGAAATTCCACTTTGACATTTGATGATAAATAGCTGTGACTTCATCAGGGCGAGCAGGTCCACTCACTCATTTAACCCACTTTTAATATGAAAATGACCTTATTTTGCAGCATTTGTAAGGAAGCACTCCCTATTGTTCAGCATTTCAAATAAAATTCTCCTCTCAGAAAAAGATTTAAAAAACAAATGCAGAGAACAAAAACACAAAGGCAACCCTGAGTAAAAAGTAAGACCAAGTCATGAGGTATTCGAGGTCAAAGGTTCATGTCTGGACTCCTGACGACCGTGCAAACATTTCCACTTCCTCAACATTTCATCTTGTGACACAGCAGCCGCCAGTGGCCATTTATCTGAGAGGAAACAACAACAAAAGACTCTTGCAATACCATTATTACCATTTTGGATGTTTGCCAGCAACACTCCAGATTACCTTGCACAGCAGACATATTGGCAATTGGAACGCCAGTGTAATGGAGGCTAATTGCCTGAGAGCAGGGTTAGTTTGTATTTCATGCAAATCTCATGTGCATAGCGGTGACACTTGGCTGACAAACAATAGCCATTCCCAAGCAAAAAGCCGATTGAAAATGGCTCTTTGACAAGGCTGTTTATTTCTTATTCACTAATTAATGCTCAAAAGCACACATCCTCATTCTTAAATGTACTATTTCCCTAAATAAGGCCCCAGGGAAACCATTCAGAAATATTCTCCAACCTTATATGTTATGCTGAAAAATGTAAACGCAGACTTTAAAACACAAAATTGTTACAAGTTGACCAAAGCTTCTTTCTTTCTTTTTTTTACTTTTTATTTCCATTTCCAGTGCAAACGCCTCATCATTTACGTTGTTTGAGCAAATAAGATACAGTCTGCAGGAAGTATTTGAATTAATAAAAGCAAATAAATAATATTTAAAATAATAATAAATAAATTGTACACTTTAATTTTTATTAATTCAAGGAACGAAAAGGGGAAAAGGGAAAGATGTGTTAATAAGCACATTATGGGACCTCACCTTTTTTCAAATGTGTTCTTCTGTAACCTTAAAGAGGTCATCAGCTCAATCACATGAATATCCCAGAGCCTTTGAGCCCACAAGTGATAAGAATGTGACAGAAGCTTTTTAAATGGGATCATTTTTCCAGCTTGTTTTGGATATTAACTATATCCTAAACAATTAAAGTTGAGTTCAAACCAATAACATTGGATCCTGACTCTTCATTTAACTCAACCTTTGATCATTTTGCTGTCACAGCTGTGCTAAGAGTAACACCCTGACGTACCATTCTCATTTTTCAAGTATTTTCCATGTCAAAGTCTGAGATGTGAACGTGATCATCTATCCCACAACAACCTCTCCTAGTGACGCTTGATCATCAGTGGGAGTTTTCTTGTATTATTTACCAGTGTAATTCAAATTTTATTTCATTTTTCACATTTATGATAATCTGCAGAGGTCTAACATTTTCCTGTAAAAATGTATTTTAAACAAGAATTTAAAAACAGGTAATGTTTTGGGCAAGTTTATTCTGCAGGGAACACAAGCTAAGGGGCCCTAATGGTCATTCCTGGTCCCCAGCCCGGACCTCTTGACGCATTAGAGGGCCTCAGGGTGCGACGTGGAGTAAAGGAGGTTAAAAGCTCTGCGATATCAATGGGTGTAATACCAAGATGGGCCTTAACTGTTATTAAAAGAATAATCAAATCAATCCTGAATTTAACCGCCAACCTATATAGGGATGCAAGAATGATACAGGAGGTATGATTGGCCTTTGTTCAAATGTGTGCAGCTATGTCTGTACCAGCTGAAGCTGTGAGGACTGACTTCAGTGTGTGAACAATTTGCAGAAGTCCTTGTGTGAAAACACAAAGGCATGCATGAACCTTTCTACCTGGTGAGAGTTTGGGGAGATTTCTTAGGTGGAAGCCTCAAGACCAAAGGAGACTTATTCAGTATACTTAGTAGCTATTCTTGAACTCCTCAAGCACATTGCATCATTCGCATCAGCAAACATGTCTCTCTTTTCACCGGTCTGTCATTCGGTTGGAGGAGCTGTGGCTGGGGTTCTGAGTGGCCGTCCACTTTTGATCATCCAACAGCCAACGTGTCATAGTCTGCTTGAGGAAGACACTGAAACCACAATTGGCTCCCTGCTCCGGCGTTGTCCAGGGCCGCCCACCACTCCTCAGTCATTCATTCATTCATTTTCTGTTCACGCTTGTGGCTGCATCCCGCTGCCATTCAGAGCCAATAGAACTCATGCTTATCTTTGTTCAGGGTAGACGGGGGCTGGAGCCTATCACGGCTGAATTAAATGAGACGTAGGGTACACCATGGATATTTTGCCAGCTAATCACAGGGACAAACAACCATTCACATACATGGGCTTGCATGTTTTTGGGTTGTGGGAGAAAGACGAAGCACCGGGAAAGAACCCACACAAACACTAGGAGACGATGCAAACTGAGGCAGATTTAAACCTATGACCTTCTTTCTGCGAGACAACAGTCTTACCCACTGCACTGCTGTGTTGATTCTCATGAACGGGTTAAATGCAGACCCGGTTGGAATGTTGTATGCCACAGTAAAGTTTCCTCATCAGTCCCTGTAGTTTCCCTTCTTTTTGCTATAGCAGTTGTGGAAAAGGGTAATTTACACACCGATAAAACACAACAGGTTCAACAGGAACTTTTTTCCTGTGAGTAGAATAGTAGATGATGTGATTTGTATTCACAGCCATGCATCTAGCTTATTGTAGTGTAAATAGGTGAGGCCAAGGGGAATAACACCATATAATCTAATAAGAAATGGCAGCAAATGTGTTTCAAAATACACCAAGTCATTGTGGGACAGTTGGACGGCCTATTTGGAGGTCAGGGTTCATGGGCTCACGTGGACTCCGTTAATGTACCTGAAAGATATTTCCTGGCTTTTTTCTCTTAGTCTGTGCCAGTGCGGAGCATTTGAGCTTGTGCTACACATGAATGCTCCGTGAGAGCAACAGCATCGTTCCCTGACCTCCTGAAGGGTACCGCTATGCTCCCCTAACCTCACCATCTGCATCCCGCTGCCATTTGGAGACAATATAACTCACTGAAGCCCCTGTCCATGGTGGGAATAGCTGCTTCCAGATAAGAAGGTCACAGGTCACATTTCTGGCCAAGGTTGACTGTCCTCCGGGCTAAATAAAGATCCTAGGGGTTGCAGAGCAACAAAGGCAAGAACAGGCCCTCTCACTCAATTAAGATCACATAAGCCTATCAAAGCAGACCGTGGATTTAGGTTACTGGAAGAAAAATGAACTGGAGCGGGGAAACTTTTTCGATGCAAACATCAGCAATGTGCGTTAACACACACTGTTGAATAAATACAAGTAAGTAATGATAAGTAGCAGCTGCTTGGCTTATCCACCATTGTCACAGTGCCTCTATAAGGTGCTTGTTTATTCAGCGCCAACCTAACATGACATCTGACCCAACCAGTGGAATGTGAGAGCAGAGACACAGTGCAGGAGGTCACTGTTACCATTTACATCCTAAACACATGACAGCCTGTCAAGCGGAGGTTAAAGCTGGTCAAGTTCACGCAGGACAGTCCGGATCCCAAAACACTATGAGGAAGGAGGTCTCTACATGTGAAAAGCAGTAGTGTTGCTTACCTCTATGCATACAGGCAGTGAATAGAATGATGTGATGTAATGTTTGGTTTAACTTATCCTCTATTAGTAACCAGAATCAGTACGAGGCTGTAACTTTTAATTCAGTTAAAGCAATTTTTACATTTTTCTCCACACATTATTAGGTCATCTCATGTGAGTAATATGTGGAAAAAGGAGACACTAATGTTTTGGATGTGTGGCAAACTCCGTTAAACCATCCTTTTGTCCTTTGTTAAAAGATGAGACAGTCATACTGCAGTGATCAGTCAGAGTAAAAGTAATCTGCCACTCTTCCCTCCCTCCTGTGTCTCTCCTGTAGTTTGGTGTCTCTGGCAGCTGGTGGTGCTGTAACACTTGAGTCTCCCTTTGTTGCTCAGTGCTTCTTTTTTTTTGTCTCCTCCAGTGTAACGAGGCTGTCACCTATTCTATCCTCCTTTGTCCTCTCCCCTCCATCACTCACCTCCATACGTCAACGCCGAGCCACTGCAGCATCTTCCAGAAGTCCCTGAGCCGGTCCTCTGTGATGGGGTGAGCGGGGACCAGTGGCCTGAACAAACTATGCCAGAGGAGGTGAACATGCATCAACATGAAATGGTATTAAAGAAGATTGTTCTACACACTCGTCATTATGATACAAAAGAGAGAGAAAAATGAGTTTGGGAGGATGAGATCCACATTCTGATGCTCAAAATGAAGATGTGACTGCATCGGTGCAGTTTCTTTATAGGAGCGCTTGCTTCAATAGCATTATGTTTGCCTGTAGGTCATTTGTATGAATGGTATTAATTGGGTTCCCTGCGAGGCCACACAGCCAGCAGCTCAGCTATGATTCCAGTAGGTAAATATTTGCCTGTACTAACCCTCACTCGGTGCTATAATAATTCCTTGTGTGTTGCACTGTGTACAATGCGTGTCTATGTACACATCACTTAGTGCCTGTATGTGTGTGTGTGTGTGCGTTGCAGCTCAATCTCCCCCAACATTCCCTCTACACAGCTGCAGCTCACTAGAGTTTGATCAATAACGCGTCCTTCATTCTCAAGTCGGGCCTGACCTTGGCAGCCTTTTGTCTCCTTCCAGGGGCCAGAGTGCGCATGTACAGGTTGGAAAACAAGGCTCTCAAAAATCCACCCTTGGAAGAAAAATAATTCCCCTCGCTGCCACCACACTAGAGCATTCTCATTAGGAGACTAATGAATCACATATTTATAGCGTTTTTATCTTAGCATAATGAGGTGATGCCACTTCTGAACTCATTTGCTAATTCACCACAGGCCACACTGAAATGGAATAAACTTGCGATTCCTTACATATGCTGCTTAAATCATTTCCCCAGGGCAACTGTCAATGGAGACAGGGCCAACCCGATCCAAAGCACGACTTATGAACAAATAGAATCTATGAGCCGTCGCTGATGACATCAGGTAAGCTGTGTGCCGAGACATTTTAAAGCACTAAAACATGGAAGTGATCTGTAGAGGGCAGTGGGGGGGGGGGGGTTGATCTGACAGATCTGGTTACATGTTAATGCAGCCTAATGTAGCCTGCAGGTGGCTTCATTTATAAAGCAGCTCTGCAGTCACTTTGTTTGTCATTCAGTAATGGATATTTAAATGACCGGTAAATGAAGAATTTTCCTGCACTTTGATGTACACAATCGCTTGCTTGATAATCTGAACTAAACTAGAGAAAAGTAATTTATTTCAATGTATAGTTACTCCATCACGCATCTACAAGCTTTTTTTTATTTACTGGACTGGGTACCAGGGACATTGACATTATATTTTAGTATGTGATTCAAAGTGTAGTCGCATAGAGCGGCAGACTCACAATTTCAAAACTGGACAAGTTAAAAAGATATACACTAAATCGGAATTTCACAAAAGAAATTGAGCTTTCCATTCTTAATCTGTTACTTCTTTGTGTGAAACGCCCCAATCAGCCATAAAAATAGAACCTAGTGATGTCAGAAAAACATCTGGTCACATTTGCACCTGTAAGCGGGTGGGATATAATAGGCAGGCAAGTTCATTCATTAACTTTCTCTGGCTGCTGATCCTGATCAGGGTCGCAGCCTAACCCAAATGACATTGGGCAAGAGGCGGGAGGGTGATTCACCCGCTCATAACAGAGCAAAAACATAAAGTAGAGACACGCAACACTTGAATGCTTTTTTTCCCAGTTATATGAAAATGATGATGGTCACTTATTGCATGTTTTTGGACTGAAAGGGAGCCTGACTACACAAACATGCTAACACAGCAAAGAGAGACTAGTCAGAGGTAGAATTGAACCCTGAACCTTCTTCTTGTGAGACAGTTATGCTAGTCACTGCACCAAAGTACAGCTTAGGTCCTCAAATTTTGATGTGTTGAAACAAAGAAAGGGGCCAGGTGTTAAGGATCTGGGCAAATCGGACAAAGGACGAACTGATGGCTTTACAACTGGGTCAGAGCATCTTTGGAACTGCAGGTGTGACCAGTCAGGAATGGTTAGAACCTACCAATGTGATCTAAAGGAGGACAACTTGTGGGATCCTGAGACTCTCCGATGCCAATTAAGCAAAAATTGCCGAAAAAACGTATGGTGGTTCCGAACGGTGTCGGGACACGCTGCATCAGAGAGCTGTTGTGGCAGTAAGAGGGGTAATATTAGGCATTTGGTTTTAATGTTATGACTACTCCAACCTGGACTATATGATTCTTAACTTTATAAACAGTTGTTCTTCATATTCGTTATAATGCAAGTGTTGAACCATTTGCACAAAGGCCATTCAGTAATGGGTTTCTACAGGCATGTGGTATCTAGATCAATTACAACACCGACACACTGCTGGTGAAAAATTAAAGATATTCTTATCAGCACTCAACACTCCCAGTGGCACTGGAGAACTTTTAATTTATTCAAGAAATAAATCACAAGATATCCTGCTATGAACTAAAACTTCACAAGAATAAAATGGATCTCTTTTTCAAAATTATTCCTAATAAACTTCAAACCCCACATTTATTTCATGATGGAGACAGTTTATGTTGTTTTTTGTTCAACATTATGATGTGTAAATAACAAGCACCTCATCAGACATAACTTAAACCTTGTCATTTATTGACATAGTCCACTTTTACAAAAACCAAACATTCTTCAGACTTTCAGAGGCTAAAAATAAAACAAAGGGTATTTGTCCACTGACGTACCAAACACTGGAACATAAAAATCAAACAACAGAGTAATCTTCATTACACTTTCCTCTTCTGGGTGCTGATGTACAAGACTGCGGAGAGAGGGGAGAATAAAAGAAAGTAAGGTTTAACGACACAAACACAAAGACACCACTGTGATTTATTAACACAATGTTTCTTTGCTCTCATTTGAGCTAGAGATTGATTATAAACCACCATAGGTATTGGGTGCCACACTTTTCTTTAAAAGGAGAACAGTGAACCGAAATTTATAAAATTCAGATCGGGTGCTGATGAGTGTTCATTGCAAAAAGGTGTGAGGTTAAAATTGAAGAATTATATTTGGGTGGTCCCACTAAATAGAATGACCCCGACAAAAACTAGTCAGCTGCAGCTGTGCGTCCATACATGGAACGGACAGTTGGCTTGTGTTCTTTACAGCTGACTCTGGCTGGTCGATGCTTTTCACCAAGCCTTCACTTCCAACAGTAGACCACAGAGACACTTTGTGTGGGAAAAAACGGACCCACCAGAGTAGTTCACATTCTGAAGAAGAAGAAAAAACCTCTCATATTTCTCTAGATGAATTATATAATTTTGCATGGGTCGTTCAGCATAGAGGTGCAGCAGATTGTTTACAGACATTCCAAGATGACCAATAATAACTTTTTTTACTTCAATGAGTAGCACGATTTGAATTCATTGACATTCAAGGGGGAATCAAAGAGTACATACAACACACAGCTGGTGCTAGGATAGCCTGGACTGGGGTTCGAAGATATAAAACAGATTCATCAAGGAACTTTTTGTGAACATGGCAACTCTAAATGACAACTGCAACACTGCAGTTATGTGATCCTACGGTGGTTTTGAGCTCATTTCGTTATTCGTGTTAAAGGAATATGAAGGAATGCAAGTTAATGTATAGGTCAGTCCTAACATGGTTATTTACTATTTTATCGCCACAATAAAACAAAGCCATACCAATTTAACCCTAGCTCTGAAACACAATCATTTATTCCTCAAAGATGGACAGCAGCCAAAACTCAGAAAAAAAGAGACCTCATAATGTCGGTTGCTTTAGAATGACCATTTTTAAATCAATATTCCATATCAAAACCATACTTCGTGAATTCAAAATGTAACTTTCCATATTCAAATGTGGGATAGGCTTCAGAAACAAATAAAGAAAGATAAGTGTGACAGTGTTTGTCTGGATTCATTTACCAATGATAACTTAACACAAGATACAAAGATTCCCGCATTGCATTAAAAAACAAGCAACTTAATGTTTGTCGATGTTTAGAATATATGATCAAAAAGTGTGTGACCACCAATGATTATCACCTCGATTAAAATGAAATACAAATTCTTATTTGCTATAAATAATGTCGTCATGTTCTCTGCCAAGGTATGTTTTGGAAATATATACAACTATTCAAGCAGGGATACCTTTGCCTCGGAAAGTGTCAATGTCTTAGTGGGTTTTGTCTTGCGTGTTGTTCCAAGTAGAAAGCATATTTTTGAAGGGCCACCATGATCATTTCTGATGTGTGGCAATCAGTGGAATATGTTGTCTAAAGGCATTTGCTGTTCACTCCATTCATCATGAAATAAAGAGACATGTACAGATCAAATATGCCTCTGTTGTCCTTCCTAACGAGATATCAGAAGTAGCGGTAAAACACTGATTTTAGTTCAGCAGCTACCTTACCCTGACATGTTTTAGGCACGTTGGGTAAGATAGATTGGGATTAACATTTTCATGATGGCACAGTGCATCTTTTATCAAGAGTTCTAACCATATATTGAAACCTATTATTTTCCAGAGCAGTGTGATGAAGTGACGAACGATAAAACAAATTGATGTCATTATCTTTGAGCACTGAGATTTGTTTTTCCTCAGTGTTCACATTTGCCTTTTACTTTTTGAGCGGTGTATATTTACTGCTGTCTAAGTGCATCAAATAGATGCACATGGAATTATTTGAGTGAACACGCTTCTATTGCCAATTGTGAACTCAGTGTTTGCACTACTTTCATTCCTGCTGCTGTTCATGCACTGAAAGCAACCAGCAGTGGTTGGAGAGGGCAGGGTAACGCGACTGAAATTTATTTATTACGTTATTGAGGGCAGACATAAGGTAAAGTACTAATTGAAATTGAGATTTTAATGTATTTTTATTTAAACCAAGTTTCAATATAGGCTTAAATATAACTTTACCTGTACATTAAGTCAGAAAACAGGTTATATTCAACCATTACATCATTAGAGCTTTGTCAGACATATTTATGTGGCAGCACTGCTAACTTGGATTCCCACCAGTTCTTAAGTTGACAATAAAATCACACAATGATTTAATAATAACAATAATAATAATAATACATTTAATTTATAATGCACTTAATATTTGGATCAAATCTCAAAGTGCTAAATTTCAATAATATATGACAAACTTCAGCACACATTTATTAGTCATGGCTGTGTACTGCCTCATTTCCTTAGAGTCAAAAGGTTTGCAAAAAGAATAGTCTTACCATTGTTGCCTCTGAGAAAAGCATCTCCGTACTTGTTCTTGAGTTGACCATTGACATACTCTTCAGTCTGCTCTATGGCGATGTTCATGTAGCCATCCAGGCAGGCCAGGACACCTGCAGACAGATACACATAAATGCAGGGTTTACCAACAGACCATTACTTTTTGAGTGCGGTCAGGTAAGCATGTTGGCGTCCCAGTGGAATTACCTCTATAATCGACGCCAGAGTTCAGTTTTACGACCACAGGTCTCCCAATAATCTGCTTCAGGAAGTCACTCGGGGTCTGCTTTCTCAAACTCATCTTCACTCTAAACTGAAGAAGTTGGGAATGAGCAATAGCCTTCATGTTTGGGTCGCTTTTCACTTCAACTATTTATACTATTACTAATCGATAACCGGATCGTGTTCAATACACTTATTTGTATACTAATGCGATTAACAATATGTAGCAGCGTAGTCAGTAATACCTAACTATGTGAATAAATAACGATAATTGGAAGCTTGTTATTGTGGCTAAGCTAATCTGATAACTACCTGATATTTATTGAAAAGGCTCGTACTCGATGATGTGAGAGGTCTTTTATGCTCGTAAGAATAGTGTATGTATTTACTGGAGAAATAAAAGTTGCTCTGCATGAAAATAATTCCTTTTATTTTTAGTTAACCGTGCTAAATGTTGGATAGCATCAGACTTACCCGGGAACGTTATCCAAACGATTGTACTCGTGTTGAGCCGGATTGACCAATCAGTTGCGAGCTTGGTACGGAGTCCGATAGTGGACAAGAAGGGTTTAGAGCGCAGGGGTACAGATAAAGAAGGTGAACTTATCACAAGTCAAACTACAGTATAAACTACGGAGCCCCTCTGTAACCTCCTTAACAGAAATTTATATATTTATTTATTTATTGGGAGGGAGAGGAATGAAATAGACGAAATCAAAAACATGGAACACATTTAACATAACATAAGAATCCAGGCCTAAATGTGTTTAGAGAAAGTATATATAAAATAGACGAAAAGGATCACATTGAATGCGTTTCTTTGATTATTATTATTATTTTTATTTGTTTTACCATTATTTTGATTATTATCATATTTGTTACATATATGTCAAATATTTACTTAGAAATACCTATTCCCTTAATTATTTGCAATTCACAACATACATACGTTTTTTTCAATACAAACATTTATAATTGTGTAATAACGTTTATTTGTTTGCTACTTACTTATATTTATTTATTATTAGAATTTTCCAAACTTCTTTTACATAAATTTGTTCAGATTCTGTTTTAAGACAGCTTCAATTATAATAATTGATCTTTTAATAAAGAATTTGAACTATTGAATGTACTGAGATTTAGCTTTATTAACACAAAAAAAATTCCAAATGATAAATCCGGAAGTTAAAAATCAAGGAAAAAGGTTGTCAAAGGAACTTTTCTTCTAAACTCTTGTGGGGTTTGCATCACCATGATTTCTTATGTGTAAAAATGTCCCTTTATCAGGGATCTGCCATGTTACAGTACAGGTTACATCTGGTATTTTTAATATAATTGTTATCCTCATTTGGAAATAAATAAGCTTGATCGTTTTGGCTTGGATTAAAAAATTTTATTTGCAACATAAAACAACATTCGATTTTGACTAATGAAGATGCTGTGCAATATTAGTTTCATCATTACAATAGTAAAATGGATTACTATTAGTTATAGAAAATACAAGGTGAAATAAGTACTTGGTACTGGGTAAAAAAAAAAAAAACATGGATAAAGCTGCTTAAGGTACTTTCCTGAGTGTTTTAGTTAGCAATTGTGACAATTGACTCACCGTGGTTTCTTATGGGTCCAGACACATTTAAGTCATTTAACCAATTTAGATACAGCAAAATTGTCCTTTAATATATTACAAACTAGCTCAAGATGTATTTTTCGATCACTCAATCGATCAATCAATCAACCAATCAATCAATCAGTTTGCCTGTTTGTGGTGTCACATCTTTTGTTATATATTGCTCTAAAAAAAGAAAAAAGAAGAAGCACTCATGGAAAACAAATCGCGAGCACCTAAAATTGTTTAAAAAAATTGCTATGAAAACAAGATAAAATTATCCAGATTGCCATTAAGTGAAGTAACAAAGCATTTCTTTACATAATACATTATTAAAAACTAAAAGTTGAAATCTTCATCTTATTGGCATATCCTTTTTATATGAATAACAAATATAGAACCCACGAGATGACACAGTTCTATCAAATCATTATTTAAAATATGAATTTATCTTTATTCTCTCAATATGATTATTGTTTGTAACCCACATAAACCCACAGATCCAAGCAGATCATCATAGGTCCATGCAGACTTCCACAGTTCTGAAGAAATATGTTGCTGCTGGATAGCTGCACTTGGATTTTACAGTTTTGGGTTGAGAACCGGCTTAGAAGGATTGCAGACAATATCTGGATGATGATATAGATATATGTCATCTTAAAAGAAAATCTGACTTGAAGTGTATCATGTTAAATTTGAAATGAATCACAGCGGTACTCTGTTTCTATTTTTGCATCAGGAATTTAAACGAATACCAGAGATTTGAGATCTTTTCATGGTGCCTTTCAGTTATGTCTAGGCTAAGTTGTGAAGGATAAGAGAATTTCTTCCATCTGATAAAACTGCGGTGGCTGGGTGCATGACCCACACACTGCACAGCTTGGGAGGTACATGAAAAATTGTGTAAGGGGAAATAGGGATGAAATAACTAGGTGAAAGATAGAGGAGGATAGAGAAAGGGAGGATGTGCCACTACGTGTTAACAGAGACAAAGAGGTTGAGAGAAAGAGAGAGAGGGATTGTGAGGGGTGAAATCATAAAGTACTCCTTGTGTCTAGACAGGTTGCTTGTTAGCAGGGCATGACTAGCCCCGTGGAGGCTAGAGGTTAATTTGGTATCTGCTGCTGTGTTAAACTAAGGTCAGTACTACAAGTCCTTAAGTCATAAACAAGAGTAGTTAAGAGCCATGTACACACCTAGGCACCAGTTAATGAATATTCAATTACTTTTTTTCCTATTGTCCCCTCTTCCCGTCTTTATTGCTTGCTCTGAAGGAAATTTCGGGAAAGAAAAAACTGGTTCATTTCTGTTGTAGTGAAAACGACCTCCGTGCATTTATTCTCATTGTCATTGGTACGTCACTCCATGAAATCCTAGTCGTAATTTTTTGCTAATTTAAATACGACACGCTCATATGACAAAACAGTGTAGTCATGATGTTATTTCCAGGACATAAAGTTTACGCACATCCTCAATCGTATACACGGATTTTTCCTAAATCAAGGAACGGTACATTACCTTTTACTGTATATGTAAAACAAAGAATGTCAAAAGTAAGTAAATACGTTAAAAGTAACAACATTACCTTTGTTTTAACAACAGAATTTGCTCATTTGTATATTTAACTTTACAGAATAAACATATCACTATTCAAATGGAAAGCACCTTAATATCTTTAAGGTATTTATAAGTACAGTACAGTACCATTAAACGGTTTACAATGTATCTATATTTATTGTAATTTACCGTAACTGGGTTCTGAACTGTGATCGGTTGCCAAAAATGTGTGGAGAAATGTCCTGTAATTAGCCTCTGTACTTTTTACACTAAAGTTCTGCTGCCAATATTTTTCAATTAACTGCACAGATTTTTCTTTTTTATAGTGTAGCATTAGCATGGGTCATTATTAATATGGACTGTCCATGTACATTAACTATATTACGGTAAGATTAGCAGTAGCAATTAAACTGATTTTCCTAGATGTCAATAAATCTCACAAATAAAATATTTTCTACTCTGAGACCTACTTAAAGATCTCAATTTTACAGGTGTAATTATCTGTCAGGAACTAGCATCTGCATTTTGTTGTTTGTTTTTATAAGTGATTAATTTCTATGAGATTTTATTTGACAGAATTGCTTTTGCTTTCCATCTTCATTTAAAGTTTTTATATCTACTCCTTATTTATCAGTGGATCAAACACGTTTGTTATGAATGTTGTCACTTTTTAGAGACAGACCAACATAGACGCTGCAGTTTTCCTCAGCTTTAGAGAGCTTTTCCAGCTTATTCTAGCCATTATTTTGTGTTTTTTGCCCACAACTTTGCTATTTGGTTTCGGCCTCACTGAACTCATAAGCATTGCTTCCTGCTGAGGCGGAAAGCTGTTTTCAGACTAATCTTCTAAAAATCATCTCAAAGGTACTTGCCAATCATCAAACAAAATAAAACATTTATGAATTAGCTTATTCATAGCATAAAAAAATACAGATGAATATCAGACTTATATTAGTTAGCTAAAGACAGCGCTCCAAATGTGTAACATGTCAGTTTTGGTAATTGCTAGTCATGTAAATAATAAAAAAATATAAAATTTGTGAAAAAGTTGCACCAGAATTTGGTTAAATACTGCTAAAATGAGTGTGATGTGTGAAATCTGAACAAGCTGCTCGTAAATTGCCCAAAAAAAATATATGATGTCATCCCACGTTCCTATAATTACTATTAGAAATACGGTAATAACTATTAATATAACTATTATTTTATTATTATTTGTCCCACAAAGTAGGTTTAATAAACTAGGTCCCCAAGCAAGAGTGTGAGTGTATATATATATATATATATATATATATACATACATGTATATATATACAGTGGCGGGCCATCAGGGCCAGCAAGGCATTCTCTGCTTGCCCAGACATTGTCAGAAAATTTAAAAATTATCATAATTCATGCATTTTTAAAGTTTGTTCCCATCTTTTTCTTGATGTCATTTCATCTGTTTTCTCTGTGCTTTAGTGACCTCATAAAAGTGAACTTTGTTTTTTTTAATCCAATCAGATTTATCCACTGCAGTCTCTTGATGAAACGCCTACGTTGGGGAAAGAAACTTTCAGATTGAATGCTTTTCACTAAGTAAATACACTGGATGATTTTGTTGATTGTCATATTTTTTAACCAATCAGATGGAGGGTATTTCACATGCCAGGTTACACTAGGTAGGCTTGAGCGTGTTATAAGGTACTCTCATCCTGCATCAGTATTAGGTGAGAGGATGGCGATTCTTTCATTAACCTCTGCTGCGACTGAGCGCTCATTTTCAACAAATTCAAACTAATCGGAGAAACAGGACTGGGATCCATGCAAATGGAAAATGAACGGAAACATTCATACTTCCACCATGTTATTGGACTATTCTTTTAAAGAAAGAGGAAGACAGACTTTGTCTTCAGATGAATAACAACTTTGTTGAGTCTAATTTTTACAAATCTTCAATATCTGTTGATTGTTGCTTGCTGTAGACGGTTGCCGGTGTTGTTGTTTGAATGAGGTCCAGATTCAGTGATCTGTCGATGCCATAGCATGACTTTTATGCCAGCAGAAACGCTGTTGAATCCTGCTTACATTTGATGGCATTTTTGTTTTCTTGGTGGGCGTATGATGATGTTGAACTTCGTTTTGACCACAAGATAAGTGTTACTGTCTCTTTGACTATGGGCTGGTTGCTTAGTCTGACAGCAGCCAGTATCTGGAATGTTACTGTGAAGTTATTTGGGGGCAGATTAATAGCCAGTCGGGTTTCGACAACGTTATGTTTCATTTACTAAACACAATTATGTTGCATATACTAAACACACTTAAATCCACTAAATTAAACACAGTTCCATAATATTGCAGTTGAACTCCCTTAGTTTGATTGTCAAAGATGAATCTATTCTTTCATCAGAAAACAGTAATGGAAATGTAAAAACAACATCCTTGTTTCATTTACTCAACAAAATGACGTAATGACAAAACGTTTACTATTACATGTATGCAATTAAACTTTCTCGTTTTAATTGTAATGAATATAATTATTTAGTTCTTTCAACATATAACAGTCATGTAATGCAAAGGACATCCATCTTTTATTTCTGATAGAGTGGGAGTCCTAGCAGTTGCAGCAGCAACTATATTAAAAGCAGAGGTAATATCAATTGTTCTACGATGTTCACTCATAAATTATATGATTATATTAGTATCATCAATCAGTTATTCTTCAGTCTGGCTTATTTCTTCTAAACTTTAATTCCAAAAGCATCGGAAACATTAAGTTAAAAAAATCTGTGAGTGTCAAATTGTCCATTGTAGAAGAGTAAGAGTGGTCTCCCAGAAATCACACCAACAGTGCAGTCAATTTAGAGGCAAATCCTGTCTCCATCTCCAGACTCCGTTACCCCAAGGGGTGGGCTACTGAAATCGAAAGATTATGCTCAAGGGAGAGGCTATTGTTGGCTGGAAATGGCGGACTGGGCTAAAGAAAGCAGGGGCTGGAGGTGAGTGGGAAGAATGATGGGGGTGCATCTCTCTTGTATACAAAATATATGCAGGGTGGGGTGGACTCAGGGGTTAGCTGAACAGGTTGAAGAGCTTGAGGAGGATAAAGTTCAGATTTTATTGACCCCTCTGAAGCCAGCTTTTCTCTTCAGGTCAACCTTGATATGGAGAAGATAATGGAAAAGCTTTGGGGAGTTTAAAAACAGATTGGAAGACAGAGTGTCCCTTTTTTATTGTAGGTAATCCTTAACTGTATGGGGGAAGTGATATGTAACCTTTCCACCATCAAGAAAACACAAGGGAACATCTGTTGTACCATTTAATGTTTGGATCTTTTCCCTTTATAGAACAAAGAGTTGTTTCTAGAGGCTGATTTGATCAAAGCCTTTGTGAGTCCATCCATGCCTTCCCACTGTTCATCTAACTGTAGAGCAGTAAAGGTTCTGACCAAACAGGTGATTAGACCGCCAAATCCATCCATCACGCATCCCCTAGGACTTCTGACCCTCTTTGTCATACCCTTTTACTGCACAATAATGACTTAAAATTACAACAAATGGCAGCTCATCCATTCGGTTCAGTAAGTGTCCCTTTGCTTTAAGACGTGCTCCTTATTATTTCCGTGTGCATGGAACATTGTTCAACATTCACTTAATGACCCGTCTTCGAGCACGGACTGTTGACAGCGGTTGGTTGACTAGGGAGCCCAATGCTGGGAGAAGGTGGTGGCAAAAGGGAGACAAAGTGGGACGTAATCACTTCCTGTAATTTGGAGGAAATCCACTAAGCTCTTCACAGTCGAGTTGAAAGCACTTCTCTTGTTTCGACTCCTAACTGCCACCAAGCTCTGCTGCTTGCAAAAGCCTAGAAGGAAAGGTTCGGTGAACCAATTCTTCCTGGTTTGTGTCCCCCAGGGTTTTGTCCCGAGACCATCTGAAATCAGCTACTGCCCTGGAGCCATGTTCTCTCTCCAAGGAGTGGCATCACAGACAGACAGTCAGACGGCCCATCCTGGGCTGTATGGCCATGGTTCAACCAGCCAGCACACAACTCTCCTGAGATCCATTTTTACTGGAATGGGAGCTCTGTGGTGCTTATGCTGAGGATTCTGCTTCTATTTGACTATATGTCTTTCTGTCTGAGACCTTCACGTCACCTTATCGTTTCTCCCTCCCCTTAATATCTCAATCCGAGTACTGGAAGGAATCATTTTGAAGCCTGATCTTCTGTCTTTGTCACCATTAAGGAAGACAAAAAAAACAGCATAGAATAAAGAAGTTTGAAAAAATATGACAACCTAATACGGACACGTTTGTCTAGAAGCATTCTGTCAGGAAATAATTATGTGCAAAGTAAGTTATAATTATTTAGTTTTTCTCTTTTAACATGCTTTATTGTCTGGGCTGTCAAGTTGACAGTCAATTTCACAAGAAAATTTGGCTAAAGTCATGAGCAGATTGCTCAGTTTGATCACTGTCACACAGCACTAGCCTACCAAGTTGTCAAAGAAACGCTGTAGTGGCTTTGCTTGATAGATGGTGAATGGTGCTTATACAAGGAGCCACTCCAGTGCGCCCATAAATATGCATCGTGACATTTGGAACAAAGCCGCTCGTCCTCTCTTTCCTGATGAGCTCTGCCTGCATACTATAACATATTGCAATACTGTCACACCTTGTGTTTCATTGCCAATCTTTCTGTTCATCAACTTGGCAGATAACCTCTAGATGTTGACAGATTATATGGGGGTTGGCATTAGTGCTTTAGTATATGCAAAACCAGACAGTGAAATTTCAACAGGGATGCTTATACTAGTAATTAATAAATAATCCTCACTATTTTAATGTATGCCACAAATTGTTGTATGGACATTCTAAGTGGGCATAAGTTATGTGAATTAAATTTCTTGTATTGATCAGCAGCAGGCGAGAGTGGAGAACATGTTCTCACACTGCTCTCAGAGACTAGTCTTTTAGGGGGAGCAGAAAGAATGCTCCCTGTCCTCGCTGTAGCGTTAAGAACATAGCTGGCTTCTTTCTCCAAACACCTCATTGCTTTATAAAGAAATAAATATCCAAGACTGCCAGGAGCAGTTCCTTTAAAATCCCACACACATAAGAATCTCTCTCTTTCTTCTATGTCTCTCTCTCTCTGTCATTTGACCAGCAGTGCTTCCTGCCACTAAAGACCTGTGACTCAACACCCTGACTACAGCACCGTTCACTAGCCCACCCTCTTGAATATTCAGAAAAATAAGAGAACTGGAGCTCAGAGCCATTCGCTTGACATTACTCCACATTTGTATAAAATAAGTAAGTGTGTATGTCTGTGATTGGGGGGGTATACAAGTGGAACTAGATATCCAAACGGATGCTGTGGTCGAGGGGGCGTGAGGGTCTGTTTTACACTAATTTCTTTATCCCTTTCACAGGAGTGCCATGTTACAAGAGAATTCCTGAGGCGAGCCAATGGCCCGATAAATCTGCCGGAGCCTCTCTCTCAATTTGTCTCCGTGGAATGTCAGTTGGCAAGCACCCAGACACTGAGAACCTCTTTTCACAAAGCGCCAATCTAACAGACGAGATCCGATGTTGGAGTTACAGTACAAGGACTGGCATAGATAAATTGCCACGTGCCTTATCTAGGTCTCTTTATTTCTAACTGTCTGAGGTCTTGCTCCTCACGAGGCCTCTGAGGGCTACTCCATCCCAGGCCTGGTGATTAACCTGACCAGTTGAGTGGGTGACATTGACAAAATGCAGGTGTCACCACAGAGGAACCCGTTATATGACACAGATGCTGTGTCAACCGGTCCTGCTCCATATGACCCACAGTGTGAACAGAAATTACGGTGTTTGGTCTCGGTCATCGCTGTGTGGCGCAGTCACCCACATAGCTCGGTCCAGGTGGTGGAATGGCAGAGTGGGAGAACAGACCATGTTTGTGTGAAAATGCAACAACTATCTCTATTTTTTTTTTTACATTTTTCCCAGCTCTTTCACTCCTTCAATCCATCTTTCCCTCTGTACCTCCCTTCTTTCTTCAAACAAGCTGCTGTAGCACTCTTTGTATCCTATTTAAGGGTTGCGGGTTAGCAAACAACAAGATGACTCCCCACCTGTATCCTAAATGAGTCATGAATAAATCTGTCCATTTATTTACGTGTTACATTTGCAGGGAAAATGTCATCACATACAGTATATACAGATTGATATAAATATATGTGTATGGTAGATAACATAGTTTACAACAGGTTTTTAATCAGGGATTGACTTTATAATATTGCAGAAAATGTATTTTAATGGCAAGGTTTTAATGATTTTATTTTAAATAAGTGAAGGCAAGGCAATTTTATTTATAAGACACATTTCAGCAACAGAGAAATTCAAAGTGCTTTACACAAACAATCAAGAACATCGCGACAAAGTGCAAAAGAACATTAAGATGGTTAAAACAGTTATAAAATATTAAGAAAGAATAAAAAAAAATTTTTTAAGCTTAAAAAAAAGAGGCTAGAATAGATCAAAATCAACTATCTAAGCCCTTTCAACCTCAGACAAAATGTATGACTGTTATATATTATTTCTATATATTATTATATGTAAAATATTATCATATTTGCTTACAGAGTAGTGGTGCTCCTTTAAAATGGACATAAGATGGTCTTATACATTTATTGGTAATGGCTTACAAAAACTAAATACAAATGCAGATAACATTTCTGTCTACCTTTAAAGAACAAATATATCCTATACAACGTATATCCACATAATCTGACTGAATGGAATTCTTAAAAAGAACAGTATGTACCAGCGACAGTTTGATCCTGAGCTCTTTGTAATTAGGCTGTAATGATCGTTGTAATTACCTTTACAATTATGTTTTTCCAAAGAAGAAACCCAATCCTTGCTTTTGAGTGGCTGAGAATTTTGAGGATGCCCCTTTCACGCCTAATCATTGTGACCAGTCAACCCGTTTTGCCTGTGGAGTTTGCCCCTTTGAACCCCCTGCTGGGACAAATTTTTAAATATCCACATAGTTAAAAACTCACTTAAGTTGATGAGGTTAAACAATAAATAAGTTTTTCTCTTTGCTGCAAATAGGATTAGCAATTTTTCTTTTCACCAGGGGTTGTAAAACAAGTCAAAAGATCTGGGACAAAATGAATAACCCAAATGAATATAACCCCTGTCCTCAATGAATTTTACACACAGTCAAACACACAAGTGTATTTAGAGGGCTCATGTTACTGGCTGACAGTTGGCACGACTATAAAAAAGAGGCATGTGCCAAGCAGAGCTGCCAATGCTCAGCATGGCCGGTTTTAATATTGTAATGTGTTTCATTACAACAGTATGGGCCAGATAGCCTTTCCGATGTTCAGACAATTGTCTGCAAACGAACAAGATTACATGACTAGCCCTGAATGACGGAGCCACTCACGGCAGCCTAGCCTCCCTACTTATCTGATCGTAGCTTAGCAACGGATCCCTGACCTGGCTTTGACCTCAACCCGATAAGGTCAGCACCTGAAGATTCTCCTATTGGTGGGCTGGCTGAGGGAGAGGTGGAGCATGGGGATGTAGGGAAACAAAGAGTCCCCTGCTTCCTACTGACAAAATATGCTGCCAGACCTCTGTAGTACGTTTTGATGTACCTATGTGTAAATTAATTTGTGTACGCAAGTGTGTAAGTGTAAGTGTAAGTGTGTGTGTGTGTGTGTGGGTGTGTGGGTGTATGTGTGTGTGTGTGTGGGTGTGTCTGCGCCTGTCAAAGCCTAAGCAAACATAAAAGAAAGTAGTTGTCAGTACAGTGCAACGCATTGTGCTATTATAGTGCTTTCTTTCACAAAGGGTGAAAAATATTTCCTTCCTCAACACAGCATCAATGAGAGGAAAAGCAACAGATGTAACTGCTCATAATCAAAAGTAACAATCATAAGAGACACATTATTTAAGAGGTGGTTAGTGTGAAATCTACCGGAGCATCTACCCATGACAGCGATCCCAGCTTCTCCATCATTTGTTTGCACACGGAAGCAAATCTCACTCGCTCGAACGGTAGTGATATGGAAGTATATCTAAATTGTAATTGTGGCAATATCCTATTAGACCATGGCAATACAATCAAGCTGGTAGCACAGTACAGATATCAAGACCTGTACTGCATGCTCCATTACAATATTAGTTGACATTAATCATCAGGGGTTTTCACGCACACACATAGAGGCGTAAAACGAAAATGAAAGTCATGCACAGAGATGTCCACAAAGCCTACCGTACAACTCAAAAGAGCGTATGGTTAATTTAACATTATTCTAAATGCTAAAAGCTATTTATCACAGCGTGTGTGTTAAATAAATTCCGACCTATTGTATAGAGAAATGCCAAGGGCAGGGAGGTGGACAAATTAATAGCTGTTCGTAACACTTTTTTGTAATTATTTTTGTGCTCTTAGCCTCTGGAATAAAAAAGTAATTTAGACGCATGTGGCTGAAAGTGTTACTGTCATATTGCTTTTTACTTTCCATAAGAGATGTAATTGATACTCACTGCGTAATATGATAACAGTGTTTTTGAGCCATTGACTCGCTCACTGATTCCTTCAGTTTTAGTCTGGTGTGAGGTGTTGGCTTTGCACAGATAACCATTCAGCGTTTCAGCTTTAGCAATGCTAAAATAACTTGTCCCTGACTTGAAGGACCTTCCCTTCCCTCCAGGGCCTTACTGCAAGACCTCTGCCCCAGTTCACCCAGGGCAACCTAGGCTCCTCCTCTTTGTCTGTGTGTGTTTGCACTCTTCGTCTCCTTACTGCAGCGAAACCGTTGAAGGTCAAAGGGCAGGAAGTTGGCCACCTGCCTCCGCCACAATAATAAAAGTAGCAGAACACAGAGAGAAAGTAGTCACAGGAGACACGGCAGAGAGGAAAAAAAGTATGACTTCAAATAAAGTATGTTTGAGTGCTTTTCTCCAATCGTTGGATTTCCAAGAAGGCCAGATGAGTTACAACTTTAAACTCCTGAAATAAGTATAAAGCAAGTCATATCCTCCAAAATCATCATCACGGAAATGGATGTTTATTTGACTGAGGATTCTGTTGACCTTTGTGAAACTTATCTTAGCTGCATATTTCATGCCTGATTAAAGGAGGCAAGTGCTATAAGCTTTTGAGTTCCCGAGGACCACCAATGAATAACCTGGCACAGGAATCTCTCCGCTGGTATTTGCTAGAGGCGACAACTCTTGTGCTTCCTGCATAAATGTGCCAACGGAGGACGAGAGCATAGAAGGCTAGAGGGCAAAATGGGAGTGAACCACCTGCTTCTGTCACGCTGTTAGGATGAAGGCAGATGAGTGCAAATGGGGTGAGGCGTGTGTATGTGTAGGGGTTGGGTTGTGGATATTGTGTAGGAGGGGGACAGGTGGTATGGCGGACAGCGCTGGCAGAAGCCACCCCAGGATTTATCACTCAGCGACAGTCACGGTTAGGCAGGGGACAGATGTTTCTGTTTACCCCAGGGCAACATCTGACCGACCAAGCCTTTCGTTAGTCCAACCAGCCTTACCCACACACGACAGAGCTTAAGAGGCAAGCGAGAGAGGAAGAAAAACAGAGAAAGAGAAGAAACTGGAGGATGATCAGTTTGCCCCTAGGCGCGGAAGTTAGCTAATTTCTCTCCTCTGTCTGCTGAATCTTCAACTGAAGCACCTGAAACTCATTTAGCCCCGACTAACTGTTGTTCAACTATGGGGAACCATTTTAATAAGTAGTAATAATGCCGACTAACAATGTGAGCTGTTTTCAAAGCAGGGAACCGGCACCAGTTATTGGGAAGTGAAACAAACTAATTCTCATTCACCTCGAGTATATTCGACATCTTTACTCAGTTATAGAAGCAGAGAGGACCGCACTGCAGTCATTGTGTTTTTTTTTATGCAAACACAGAGTGGGTCAATTCTGCTACAAAGGTTTGTTAAGTAAAAGCAATAAGTAAGGATGTAAGGAAGGAATAAGTATGGGATCATGAAAGTTTCATTTTTAACTTGTCACCATTGCTTTTGAAAATGAATAATCATGTAATATCCGAATGTTTTCCATGTTTCCATGTATGTTTGTGTTAGCTAGTTACTTTTCACATAAACTCTAGCCTCACTTATCCATCAGGTCTTGGGTCCTCTCTCTTACACCATGTTACATAGGCCATCTCTAATTCTTCTCCTGAGTTTTTGGTAACTTAGGATAACAAAATAGGACTTCACAACGGATAGACGTAATCACTTGACTTCATAGCACTACGTCAATCTAACTACTAGTGACGCCAAGGGAAAGATGCTCAAACTTAAATATAGTTTATTGATCCCAAATTGGGAAATTTACTAATTACAGCAGCAGGTTGAAAAACACAAACACACACACACACACACACAAAACACTAAAATAAATACATTTATAATATAAGAGGAGCAAAAGTCAACTACATACAGAGACACTGTAAGAGTTGCATGTTGTTGTTAACGATTAAAATTTAATATTGTGTAGTTCCAAACCACGCAACGTTTTAGAAAATGGGGGATCCCAAAGCATTCCCAGTCGAAGCATCCAAATGAGACGCCCGAACTACTGAACTGGCTCCACTCCGAACTCCCTTTAATAAATGTCTGAGCTTCTCCTATCTATAAGGCTGT
Organism: Lophius americanus; assembly: GCA_037951165.1. Lineage (NCBI taxonomy): Eukaryota > Metazoa > Chordata > Actinopteri > Lophiiformes > Lophiidae > Lophius > Lophius americanus. The sequence continues at coordinate 4,782,954 of JBBDHG010000091.1, forward strand.
GTCCAGCCACCCTAGGAAGGAAGCTCATTTCAGCTGCTAGTATCCTTGAACACATTTCTTTGGTCACTATACCCAGCGCTCATGACCATGGGTGAGGGTTGGAACATAGATGGACCAGTAAATTGAGAGCTTTGCCCCACGACTCAACTAGCAGCTGGATAGCTCAGTGGGTTACAACACTGACGTTGGTGCGGGAGACTGGGGTCGGAGCCCAGTCTAAAGAAGGCGTGGCAGCCTAATCAAACACATCTAGTGCCGGTCCCAAGTCCGAATAAATGGGAGGAAAAAAAGGCATCTGATGTAGAATGTAGCCTGTGGCGACCCCTAAATAGGAAAAGGGCCAAAAGAAGTTGCTTTGCCTTATGACTTATCTCTTTGTTCACCACAAAGGGCCGATACAATACCCACATTACTGCTGATGCTGCACCAAACCGCCTGTCCATGCCAAGGTCCAATTATCCCATCACTAGAGAATAAGACACCAAGATACTTAAACATCTTCAGTGTGGCAGCCCCCCACCCCAAACCTCCACTGCAGAAAACCAAGGCCTCAGTTCTGGAGGTGCTGACTCCCTAACCTGAAATTAAGCATCCATTCATCTTTTGTTAACAGTTATCCTCTTCCTACTGCGTATCCTGGATCCTTTCCCAACTGACATTGGTGGAAAGACAGGGAACACCCTGGACAAGTCGCTGTTTCATCACAAACACGTTCACTTTCAATCCTACAATCCATTTACTGTAACAAATTCAATTATATCACCTACATTGCATGTTTTCAGACCGTGAGAGGGGGACTGAGTTCCCAAAGGGATCCCACATACAAACTCCACAGAGTGAGGCCGCATGTCCCCTCATGAATTTGAACCCAAAACCCTCTTTGCTGTGAGGCAACAGTGCTTCCCACTACTTCAGATGGAGATCTATCAGATGCAATCAGAGAGACTGGCATGTTTCACTCTGCCACTGTTCTTCTCATACCATTCTTTATCATCAGCTTCTCACATGCTCAGTCCAATTTACCTTCTTCACAATCTGGGTTCTCAGTATATATCAGCTGCTTCGTTCAGGCAGCTTCATCCATCTAATTATCGAGTCACACCTGCATGCTGATCCTATCACCTTCAGCTGCTGTCTTTTAATATGTCTCTTTCTCCATTCATCTTGTTCTTTCATACTGTTTGGTTGAGCGCCGTCCACCTCCCCATCTCCACCTAGTCCTTGCAGATCCATGAACTTCATCATTCACCAGCCTCAGCAGATTCACCAGCCGCCACCACCAGTATCCACACTCCAGAGGGGTGAAATTGAATGCTGCTGCTAAATTTGCGGAACTCCTTCAATCTCAATCTTCTTCATCTATTGTCATAAATCATCCATCTTTTCTTTGTTCTCAGTCTTCTCTGATATATCCACCATTTATTTAAATTATGTAAATTTTCTACATAATGATGAGAAAATGAGGTAATCCACACAATAAATCTTCACAAAAAAAATCTTCTTTTATGCTTGCAACAAGAATGGGTAGAGGTGATGTGATGCCATTTACACATAATTTGACAATGGGGTTTGAAAATCATTGGAAATATATGCAATCCAACAAATATAAATAACATTGAACCAGTTGCCTTAAGACATTTTGATGAGAAAATATAACACAGTATGCCTTCTCACTTAAAGCATTGGTGCACTAGAGTATTAGGGTATAATGTACAGTGTGTGAGTTCCAGCTGAGAAATCGGAGAGCTGTCACTGGTAATATAGTAATGTAGCTGGAGCACTCACACCTGGATCAATGAGGAATGACCTTTCGGTTCAACCCTGTTTGAGGTCATGTCAGTGTTGCCATGGCAACTATCAGCAGACTGTACTGTTGCCAGAATTACCTCAGCTGCCTGGTATTGTCAGGGTCAGGGAACAGGCTGTGACCTCGCCATGGTGACCAAACTCAAAAGGGAACAAAAACACCACCACGACAAACACTGGTAGCCGAGCATGACATATTTCTACGCTAATGAAAATGTTTGGTTGACATGATGGTGTCAAATTCAGCTGTTCTTTTAATGTTTTTATATATAAAATGAGCCAGCTCTGTGAATTGGGTTTGACATTACATGTGTTTGCGCTCATTAATCACAACTAATTAAGTGAAACACGCAAAGTATGGACACAAAAAGAAAGATTTAGCATGAGAAATGATCTTTTACGGGGAGAATTTCAGCTTCTCCAGAATTGACAGACAATGTGCCTGCATAATGAGAGCATATTGTAAATAACATCTGCAACACAAGATGCAGCATCCAAGTGGTGAAACAGAGTTCTTTTTCCCCGAGTCTTTAAAAAATCATCTTAAGGTCTTGTCATATGTGTATTTTGTGCTGCCCACAAAAATGTAGACAGTATGCAAGAAACACAGACAGCAAGAAGAATTTAACCTTTTCCTTCTAAAAGCTCATCCAGTCTGGCGCCTCTCTCTGCTGGTGCAGGTAAGAAACACAGCTGTCTGCACACAAGAGGTCTATAAAAACTGAAATTTAGGCTATTATAGTATTCAGTAGTATCCTATCCAAACATGAAAACATCTTATAGCATTTCCCAACCATTTTAAGCAGGAGATGCAACAACTTTTAACTATGTTTTTTTTTCTTCTATTTGTAGAACATTTTCGTTGACCGTCTTCCGTTAGGCTCCATTTAATCATGTTGTTCTGTTTCCTAATTAGCAGAAATGCAAAGTGTCTTTGTCACCTGTGGACAACCAAGAGGGCTAATTTGGGCCTTTCACTAATTGCCACGGTAACGAGCCTCCTGCGCCTCCACTGGGGGTGGGTGGAAGACATGGCAGGAGGAGGAACGGATGATGGAGGGATGAAGACACAGCTCTCCTCACACATGGCCGAGGTGTGAAAGAATGCGGCAGGCCAACAGAACACAGCCTGGAGGAGACCAACAGCAGGGAGTGGGGGACAGCCTGCGCTGTGAAGAGCCCCAACACCCAACTGAGAGGAGGACGATTCAGTTTTGGTGGATTAACTTTGATGAGGAGATGGCCATGTTATGTTGGATAATTGTTGGACGTTTTTCTGATACTGACATCTGTTATGACCCCACCTGATGTAATTGTGGTTCCCACACAATCTTTTTTTAGGTAAAACTCAGTGGGCAGGTCTTAAATCAGTAGCTTCACATGAATGAAGTCTGTGTGTGAAAAGTGGGGGACAAAATGAAATAAAGGATATTGGTCATATATCATTCTGATGATTAATGTTAATAATGAATCTTTAAAACTGTTAATAATTGTTAGTTGAAAACCTAAAATGAATGCTATCTGTCTCTCTCTTTCTCTCTCTCTCTCTATATATATATTTGAATATATTGCTAATTATTGTATTGGGTGTGGATGGTCAGAATACTGGAGAGGTTCCTTTTGCCGTTTAGAAAAGTTTATTCTGAGAGTAGGACTTGTTTCAGAAGATGTTAATACAGCAGGAACATTCTGGTGCTTTCTTTTGTTTCCCCTACAGTTTTCAAATATTATTCGTTTAGAAACAATAAATATTATAGGAGATATTGTATTTTGAAAATCTTAAAATTATATTGATTGTCAAATATTATACTTCGAGTCTATTTATTTCATGTGGAAAGACTGCATCACAAATACAAAAATGAATAAAAGAGTTAAAGGAGCATCATAGACAGTTTTCTATGGTTATCTGTTTAAAACATTTTTTAGAAATATTTTTAATTCATATTGATAAACTAACCAAAGGTTCCAGAAACGCCTTATTAATTCCTGGCATGAAGATAATGAGCCATTCCCACGCCTTATTTTATCCTGGACACGAGATAATAAGTCATTCCAACTTCTTGGAAAATGTGACTGCAACTGGTTATTGCATGACCCGGTGGCAGCATGTATATGTGAAAGAGTAAGGGGCTAAGGACGAAGCCATGGGGTATACCACAGGTCAAATGGGCCACTGAGGAGGAAGCCTTAACCATGGTTATAGAAAAAAAAAATTCATATTTTTTTTTTCTTGGTTAGTACAATAAAGGGTAAAGCCATCCCCACAAGATAATTATCTTGCGAGATAATAAAACGTTTCCAGGCCTTATTAAGTCGTGGACATGAGAAAATAAGTTGTTCCAACGCCATACTAAGCAATACTCATGAGATAATTATCTCGAGAGATAATAATGCATTGCCATGAGATAAAAAGTTGTTCCTACACTTTACTATGTCATGACCACGAGATAATAAATCGTTCTCACACCTTATTAAGTCGTGGCCACGAGATGTTTTGTTTCATCTTCAATATCACCATGGGGGCTCTGTAATATACAGTATCGTACTTCAGTTTTCTACATGTTGAAAACCTTACTTTAGAAGAAAAAACATACTGTATATCACAGTTTGTATTTATTTACTTTACCTCACCTTTATCAAATTTTCTTTAATTGAGAAAATAAACAAAAGAGTTCCAGATACATCATATATGGTAACATATTTCAATTCTTTTTTGGTTTACCTCCACAACGTGGACGTTTTTAATTCATATTCTATACTAAACTTGAAATATATACAGTACCATGCCTCTGTATACTATTTCTTCAAAGTCTTATTTCAAAATTTTTTAAATTGATAAACTAAATAAAGATGTTCTTGAAACATCATACACAATATTATACCCCAGTTTTGCATTAGTTTGCCATCTTATTTTTTAAACACTCTTAATTCATATTGACTATCTAAACCCAAAAGTTCCAGAAACATCATACACGGTATCAAACCCTAGATTTGTATTTCTTTACCATCTTAATTGTAAACATTTTTAAAATTTACATAGTGTAGGACACATTCGTAAGTCCTAATCAAAGGTGTTCCCCGGTTTTATTCTTCAACTGATGCTCATCTATATTTTATATCCGTCCTCAGCAAAGTTTATAAGCTTAAGCATGTCTTTCCTCATCTGTCTTGAATATCCCATGCTTGTTGGTATTACATTCACATATTTATTAAATGCATACATTTTTTAATACACATTTAGTTTCAGCATTTAAATTAAACCCCTTTGTACGATAGGACATTTATTTATTTATTTCATTACACATTTTAGTGTCGCAGTAATTTGATATTTATAAAAATCTAACTAAAAGCATGTAATTCATACATGTATTTATTTATATATATATTTTTTTAATAATGATCAGTCTCCATTTTTCTTAGTGAAATGAATCCTCTTTGCTTTTTCTAATAACGTTTTCGTTCCAGCAACACACCCTGGAAGATTGGGGGCACCTTGTCCGCTGCTCTCGGGGGCGAGCTCCCCCGAATGAGTGCGTGCGCGCGCGCAACCGCGTGAATGAGTGTGTGTGCGTGAGAAAGTGTGAATGCATGTGTGTGTGTGTGAGTGCGCGAGCGCGTGTGCCTGCTCTGCTGTTGCTGCCCTTTGATCCCGGCATTAGTGTTAGTTAGGAGCCCGGAGACACACTTGCACCGAGAGCAGCCATAGTCAAGGTACGGCAACAACAACAGCGGCACCTCCTCCGCCTCAGCTCCCGTTCACCGAGCAGACACTTTAAACCAAGCAAAGCCAGGTGCACGACCGAGTCCCTGCCATCACTCGCGCCTCCAGCCTCAATGGGAAAAACCTTTTTTCTCCTGATCCCCAAACGAGGACGAGAATGTGATTAAAAACGGGGGAAAATGCCAAGGAGGAAGCAGGAGCAACCCAAGCGCCTGCCTTCACGTAAGTCGTCCACTCGTTTTTTTGTTGCTTTTCGCTGCTGTCGGCGCGTTTGGCGCAGTAGTTTAGGGTTAAAGAGGTGAAACAGACAAAGACTCGGCGGAGGTTATTTCTGCCTTTTTAGGTCCGAGCGAGGCAGCCATGTTGTAGGCGATGGGGTAACGTTAGCCAGGCACAGAGTGGATAAATAATACGTGGCTTTATTAAAAGAGGAAAGATTCCGCTTAAGGTTGCGGTCACTTAGCGTTATTTGTCTCTTGTGTGCGAGGAAGAACCGTCGGAGCGTTTTTTGGTTATGCGATTGCCTCTGTTAGGTGGCTTTTCGGGGGAGAAAGGGGGAGGAACTGCGAGTCTGGCCGCAATAAAATGAAGGGTCAGTCGGATCAGAGAAGCCAGACTCTGACTGCCCATACCAAAATGTTTCTAGTTAGCAACATTGCTATCTAGCAACTTCATTTCCTCACTGATGAACCACTAACTTTCGCCTCTGTGTAGTTTTGAAGCTTATTTATTTGCCGTCGACTTTAAACAGTGGTAATTTTTTTTCCCTAATGCATTTTTTCTACCCCTCCCAGTCTGCATGCAGGCTATGTCAGAGTCATGGTCGGTCACCTGAAGTTCAGGGTCCCCCCCCTTCCCTTTGCAGCCATTCATTGCAGACAGACTACGATCGATAACGCGGTTAGAAAAGGGAAACGACATCTCTGCTCCAGCCAATCGCTTAAAATAACGCGATACCACATCTCAAACCTGTTGTAGTTCCAGTGGAGTTAATTTTGAGTGGGAGGTTTGTTTACTTTTGTACATTTGACCCACCGTAGCTCGGATGTTCGTATTGTGCCTTTATCAGTCCAAATAATGAGAGGCTACAGTTACACACTCTGGCCACTAGAGGACCGCAGCTCAGATGGAAGAGTCCAGTGATTATTAAAGAAATTATCCAAGAGTGAAATTTTTTTAGTGCTCTTGATCATTTCTCCTCAGTACATGCGTAAGCAAATAGCCCAATTAATCACTGGTATGCAAATGTAATGAATAATTGTGTGATTCATCTTGAAATCAACAGCAGCGTGATGCATTTATCTCAAGACACTTATGTTCTTCATTTAAAAAAGTGTCAGACCATGCCAGCTGTTCAGCATAAACCAGCCACCCTTAGAATTAAAAAGATACCTTTTTAAAAGAAAGTTGTACTTTTAGCTAACTTTACTCATATAGAGTTTTCAGTTTAAAGGGGTTTGAAGATTGAATAAGTTTCTGGCACAGTGTTACATTTCTAACACTTTTAATTTGATGTCTATCTGTAAATTAATAGATGTACTCAAATACTGTTTATTTTTTAGTGGTAATGTTTTATTGTCTCTGGTCACCTGTTTGACACTGGGTTGAACTTGGATAAATTGCAATGATTAGATGGGAGTCATAGAGGTAAAGTCTTATTGACTGACTATGAGTGTGGGTGTACGATCAGCTGAAACATTAAAACCACGTACAGCTGAAGTCAGGATAACACAGATTATCACATTACGATGGCACCTGTCAGTCGGTGGGATATTTTACTGGATATATATGGGTATAACACTGGAATAATGGGAAAGCATAATGATCTGAATAACTTTGGCAAGGGCTAAAATGTGATGGCTAGACAACTGGTTCAGAGCAAAGAACTGGTCATTGTCATGGGTGTTCAAGTGTCCTTGATGCACGTGTGGAACAAAGCCTAGCGCTTGTTGTTTGCACAACTGACTGAAAAAGTTATTGCTGCTTCTCATAGATAGGTGAAAGAAAACAAGCTGCACTACAGAGGTGTGGTAGCAAAAAGGGACATAGACAATAGGGTGCAGGTGGTTTTAATGTTATGAATGATTGGTGTACACAGAGCAGTTTTTTTTTTTACTTCTGGTAATGAGGTTCTTTGCTCTACTGCTTACTTGTTTAACGCAGGATTTAACAGGATAAATTACTTGTCAAAAACTAATTAATTACAATGTTTGGTTGGCAGTAATAGAGGTGGAGTCTGCCGGAGACTGGTAACTGACTGTGTGTGTGTGTGACTGACAGGGAGATATTTGGACAGTGAGCCCTCCCTGATATGCTGCATAAGGAGTATGTAAACCACATGGTTGGCCTGCACAGAACAAAGTCATGATTTATAACCGAACGTAAGCCATTGCGGCCTTTTTACTCACTTACTATGCATTCCATTCTTCTCAACATGCTTTTCTTATCATTGACCAGAATGCAGAGTATTTTCATAAAGTAAATTTGCTGTTTAGGGGTAGCTCGTAATTTTGATACTTACTTTGTCCCTGAATTACCCTTCTTCGTTATTGACATCCATCTGCGTCATTAGAAATGGCCTCTTTAAAATGTTTTCAGGTTGTGCTTGTGTGTTATGGAGGTGAGATGAGACAGTATTTATAATGTCAATCCCTCTTTCCGACCATCTGTCTGTCTGTCCTACCATATTCCTTTTTTTGTCAGGCGCATGTCTTGTAAACTTTATGTGTTAGCCGCACCAAATAAACATCTATTCAGATTTTTCACAGTTTGAATTATATACCAATTTTGTTTTGTTTCCATGGATACGTACAGTTTTAGATGACTGAAGTGTGGCTTTTCTTTTCGTAAACTGAGTAATCAGTACATTCTAGCTTCAGCAAACTTTTCCCATAAGTTAACCCCCCCCCCCCCCGATACTATTCTGTTAGTTTTCCAGGTTTTTTTGGAAAATTTATTTGAATAAGCAAAAGCTTGAACATTCATTCTCATATTATATATCCAAATCAGTGCGCATGACTAACAAAACAAATGGTGGATATGACAAATATACTACTGATGAGATGGGTAGGGGTGTAATATGTCATCTTCAGATGACGCTCGTGTCGTATTTGTGGACATGATTTCCTTACGCAAGTGTGCTATTTGTAGTCCGATGATAAGACTTATGTAGGGGTTGGGTGCTTTGCATATCTTCTAATGATTCTTCTTATGACAATTTATGATATGGCTGTGATTTCAGTCAATAGCCTCAGGATATAGAAAAACTGAGGTACTATTTTTTGTGAATCGACAACAAAATGTCGTCCCCTGGAGGTAATTTTCCCTCTTTTAAAAAAAATTTTTTTTTTAAACAATCTTTGCTTTATAATGACTATAGTTTTAAAGAACATAGTTGGTAAAACAATCACCAGGCGAAACCAGTTTTCAAAAAGAGAATTGTACATATTCGAAAAATAATCGAAAGAAAAAGTGGTGACATCCAGCACTGATAGTGTATGTGCTCAATTTACATGTGAAAGTTTTTTCTAAGCTCTTAATGAGTCACCATTATATACTTTGGATCATCCAAGCATGTTGTAGAAGACCATAGTCAGCCCTTGACAGCCTTTCAATTACAATTTTTAATTGTGTACGTCTTCATCCGCAAATTTGAAATCATGTAGTACTATCCCCTAATGCCTTTTTCTGATTTAGGAGTTGTTTCCCTCCACAGTCAACAAACTGTCACAGAAAAAGTATGAATTTGTCAAAAGCTTTTTGCACTTTGTTTTGGATCTTCTGAAGTGTCCCCTCATGCCATTTGCTGTCAGTCTGTGTGTTTTTATATTCAGCCAACAGCACCCTGGTGGTGTGCCAGCCAATGAGCACAATATCGAGCTTTAAATCTCTTCATCTGTGGTGAAAAAGGGTAATCTAATACACTGGCTCTAATGCAGGAGGTGCTTTATCTTAACACAGACCCAGATATATGCCTTGTGCAGTCACAGCATGCTCTGTCCTATTGTCTGCGACACAGCTTGTGAATGGAGACCATAGCTTAAGTGTTTGTACATGGTATGCTCATGTGAAAGTGAAAAGACAACACTTGTGTGTTTGTGTCTGTGTGCGTCTGTGGGTACGTAAGCCGACTATGGAGGTCACAGTACAGTATGGCACCTTCACTCTGACAAGTAAACATGACCTTTGGTGCCACATTGAAAACTGCCATTCTTTATGACCTTGCAGCATGTTATTGTCTGTTTAATTTTGCTGCCATATTAGTGACCCATAAAAGTAAAGGTTAGGCAAAATGCTTACAGGGTTTCATATTTTTGGTCAAATGTGGCTAAATGTTCACTATTGTTGGACACATTCTATTCCAAATATGTGAACATTGTAGGCGTCTTGGTTAATTAACCAAACAAGTCCCCTTAGGAATTTTCAATCAGTCTCCATCTTACTCCCAGAGACATTTAGAGCAAGTGATTGAGTATATTAAAATACACACAAAGAGTCCATATCATAATGCTCTAGATCTTGATTGTATAGTGGGGCACATTCATATTGTTCTCCCTTCTCCCCTTCGTTATATGCATTTAGAATGAAAAGACTTTTCTGGACAGATTCCTGCTCCTCTTCATCAAAGAAAAAAGCTGACTGACTGGGTGGCTCTCTATCTTACTGTAATGGCAGGTCACTGGCTTCCTTCCACTCGCTATGATTATAATGACCTTGGTGGGACTGACGCTTGAAAACATTGGTTTAAGGGGAAAGGGAAAATTAAAGGAGGTTTCCATTTCGCTCTTGGCACACGATTTGTGGGGGATTTCTGCCAAGAATCCCCCACCTCTTCATCACTGCTACCTAACCCCCCCCCCCCCCCCCCCCAAGACGTTTGGGCTTGGGTGCTCTCTGGGTGTTGGGTGAATGGAGCTCAAGCGAATAATGATACACAGGCCTTAACTTAAAAATGAATTAAAGGGCAGGGGGAATGAATTAAGAGTAGGAAAGAGATGGTGGATGCTTCATGTACCATACACCGTCATAGACTTCATAGAAATCTACATTCTTATACAGTGGCCAACCACAACTCAGTTTTCTTTGTGTTTTATATGAAAATGCAGACTCAGAATTTAGTTGGGTGAGGTTTAATTGACCACGAGGTTTGGATCTTACTCATTTCTCAAACATAAATATTAACATTAGTCACTACTTCAGACAATTGGATAGCTATATGCAATATTTGCCAAATTTTTTAAGTTAGTGAAAAGGTTCTCGGCTAGACTAGTATACACACTGTGGGTTTTTGTGTTATGCAGGAATAATTTGTAATCATTTGAACATATGCCCTGGTTATATGCCATATGCCCACATGCCCCTGGTTTGTTCTCTATTTTTTAAATTTGTTGTTCAAAAATAGATTTGTAATCACTAAATAATTAATCAAATAAGTTTTTTAAATCAATAATAAAGATAACAAAATCTTTATACTCAACTTCAAGTATTCTCAATTTTGCATTGTTTAAAGTTTCACACAATGTTGCAAACATTAGATACTCCATTTCTGATTCATGGATTGTACGCCAGACCCTTAACCCGAGTCATCTGAAGATGTCATACTGCAGCGATATCATGCAAAACATTTTCACAACTTCATTATGTGACATATCCACCATTCCTTTGGTGAGCCTAGAGTAAATTATACTGTTTTTGATATATTCTATAGAGGAAAGGACCACCCTTCAGCGTCAACTTTAGAACACATTTCCTTGGAAAACACAATAAATCAAATCAATTTTAAGAAAAATTTAAAATTTGGCACAACTACATATTAGGATTAATAAATCTGTAAAAGCTGGAATTTATAGTTGGCGGGGTATCCCCTGGACAAAATAACCGCCTTTCAGAGTTTCATGAGACAACATGTTTCAATGGAAACCATACAAAATACAACAAGTAAAAACTCAAAATATCCAAAAGCACAACTACATGATATGATCAAGCAATGTGTACAGTCAGGTGATGGCCGAAAGGATAGTTTTCCAGACACAATCCCAATAAAATAAACACATTTCAGACTCTTGTTAAAATGAGTTTCCATGGAAACTACAAAAATAATGTTTTTGAGTCTATAGTAATGTGAATAGGTTTGTATATATACTATGGAGAAGATGACTAACCCCCAAGAGTCACCTTTAAACCATCTTTCCATGGAAAACACAACAAATAAGATCAAAACATTTACAAAACATATTAGAAGGCCTATCATTTTCTATATATGTGTGAAGTTTGGTGAATGTATCGTTTGCGTGATATGCCTACAAAACAAAAAACCTTAATTGACAGAGGTGACAACTATATCCCCTTTCACTTTTACAGTAGGCGATAAAAAGTGAATGCTGGTAGTAGTTTAAGAGCTCACATAAAAAAAACTTAAACTTATCAAATGTTGACTCTAAGATGAAAAACTCTGATTTTGGCAGCATCTGATTACAATATGTTAAAGTCAATCATTAACTAATGTTGAAATTGAGAGTGGAAATATAGTCTTCTGCAGTTGCTTGTTATCTTTTAACTTCAGAGTGCTTTCTCTAAGTGAAGAATCCTGTGCAGCTCCAAAACACATCAGGCGATGGTAGTCGTCCCCATGCCTGCACTATAGTACCTGCCTGTCTGCTTGGTCTTAGACCCCCTGTATGTGGAATGGTAGCACCTCAGCTTTGGTAACGATTTTTCCCGTGTTGACAAGTCACAACATTGAGATCTACAGCTTGGAGAGCAGCCCTTTGGCTACGCAGAGTCCTGCTTGCACTGAGTAATAGCAATCTCACAGGAGTTGCAGGCTTTCAACTGGCAGCAGTTCATACGGAACAGCTCGCCGGTGCAGCTGGGAAAGACAGAGCGGAGTGGAGCGGGAGAGAGGAGTTGGTGGTGGTAGCAACGGAGATGGAGGGAGGAAGTGGAAAGGAAGAGCTGTTAAGAGCTTTGGGCGGTTTCTCTGTTGTTGTACCACACAAGTGCATCCATGCCCTGCAGGACAAGCCTTTAACAGGCATGAGGGATGGAGCGCATGAGAGGAGAGGAGGGGGTGGAGGAGGAGGTGGTGGTCTGGGGAGCCAAAGCCGGTCAATCGTGCCAGACGCCCGCTCTAAACAGGGATGTGATTTATTGTTGGACTCAGGTTTCACTCGTAGTGAGACAATAAAAATACATTGTACTGATATAAAGATCTCCCTAAATTTTCTCAGAAGATATACTATCACCTGCGGGCTGTGGAGAAACTTCAGAACATATGGAAAATCTATTTGAAATTGGGAGGTTTAGGGCAAAAAAAAAGGACATATGGTTTCAGTTTTTTGGGTGTAGATTCTGCTTGGTTGTTACTTGCTGACAAACTTACTTCTTAAGTATATTATGCCACATAATGCGTTTTACGTAAAGCTACTTCCAGAAAGTGGTAATTCAGTTTAGGTCATCAGTCTGTGTGTATTTGCTAGGGGGCTAAAATGGCTTTTGGCCAACGCGTTGATCTTTGTTGCCCTTGCAGAATGCACTCTGCACAGTGCAGTGCTATGAGATGACCTCACTTCCTGTGTGGGTAGAGGAGGGCAGGAGGCTTCTTCCACACATATTCACACAGATATTCTCTCTGAAGCACAGCCTGGCGGTAGTTAGACTTTAGTGCATTACACAGATGAACCCCTTTCTCCTCTTGGTATGGAAGTGTTTCCACATTGCACGTTTAGGCACTCAAGAGCAAGGCACAGGCTAATGTCTTTAACTAGACGGGCTAAAAGGTGTGTGTCTTCATCTTTTGGGGCTGTAGGATCAGTTTTATAGGGAGATTAAAAGTACAGAGAAGGAGGAGGGGGCTGTTAGAGATACAAGATAGTAGGATCATAAGGCAGTGACAGCTCTCTAGAGAAACAATATATCATCTCTAAAAGGAAAGTGTAAGGGTTTGGCTGCGGGACAAAAGTCCGGATAAGTTAAAATCATTGATGTCATCTCTGAGAAAGCCATTGTCAGTGCTGTGGGAGGTTATTTATGATACTGAAAATACAGGTGAGTGTCTTGACTAATTCATTGTTTTTAGGAGGCATTCCCATTTGCACAATGTAGTTACAGCGTCTCCTCATTCATTAAACAACAATGTGACTCTGGCATCATCCTTTTCTTGTTTACCAAGGGCATTTGGTCACTTGGTTTGTCCTTGTGGGGCTAATGAGATTATATGATCACTGGATATTTCAATGCGAACAAGGAGACACGGAGTTTATTGTACCTGTAAGAACCATAACTTTCAGTGGGACCAAATGAAACTGGAAAAATTAGCTGAATAAGATACTGAATGAATTGATTTTGGGAGCAAGCAAATTTGGAAACAGCTCAATGAGATGGTTCAGCTCACAAATGACTGTGTGTTCCCACTGCCCACCAGTGTTTTGAATGGGGGCCAGGTTGGTTCAAATTGCCATGTCATTTATCCCTTGTTCTCTACAGGGAAGTGGTCAGCCATAGATGTATTTGCACTTCCTCCAGAAGGTTTTCTAGATTAGCACAAATCCTCCCAGAATAACTGTTTAAAAACGTCATTTGGCACACACAGCCATACTTTGTACTGATAGCTAGCCAAAAATGGGCATCCCTGCGTCTGTATCTCATTCTCTTTTTTTATCTCCTACGTTGTGGTGGTCAGAGCTTAGGCCTATGTTGATTTGGACCTACAGATTTAATTGTTTGGAGGCTCGGTTCTGTCATTTGAGTGTACAAAGCAGCCACTTTGCCAGTTTCAGTGGTTTGACCTTGTTGTACCTGACAGCCAGAAATGAGATCATCAGAAGAGTAGACGAGAAGCTGACATCTCTCCTCCACCTACCCGTGGCTTTAAGTGATGGTTGTCATAGCAATCATTTTGCCACAGAACAGACTCAGTGGGTGAACGATGGCTTTGAATGCAGCAGCCTCAGGTCACAACCTGGTTATGACGGAAGAGATAGACCTATGAGGGCTGCAGTACACTGTCTGCATAAAGTAAACAGCCGCATCCATGTTAGGTTCATATAGATTTCAGGAGGGGATGGAAATAACCCAGAGAATGCCTCTTTTTATACCTTACAGAAAGTGAGGCAGGTATTGCTATAACGAGAGGGAAATAACAGAATGGAATGAACAATGCATCTCATTCCCATCAGCTGCCCTGGCCAGCTTTTAACATGGAGATTGGAAACAGAATAAGCTCACCCCCCATTCTCACTGGACCTGCATGTAAATGAGGTTAGCGGTTAGCATTTCCTGCTGTGCCATTGCAATTCTTTTCCTTCTCTTGCTCCCTCTTTTCCAATAATGGCCTGAGAGTGCTCCCCTTTTCCTAGGTTAGGGACCGGGACCAATGCTGATTAGTGTCCCTGTCCTATGTGACAGGCTGAAATCCAAGCAGGCACTGCCTTGGGCGCCTCTGCCAAACAGCCATCAAAGCAATACCACCATAAAAAGAGGCATCTTCCCCACCTCTCCGCTTTGCTAAAGATTCCCTCCCTCTTTTGACTTTCTCTCTTGCTTTCCATTCGGAGTGGCTCTAATAGACACTCTCTCTATCGCTGTAAAACACTGTCCCCGAACATACATACATGCCCATATAGAATTACCTCTTACTCTACCCCCCTAACCTCCCACCAGACCTTGCTTTTTATCCCCGGGTGGACTGGCTGCAATAGAGCTAAGTGTCCTTTTTGCCAGTGGGGCGATTTACAAACAATACATGGACGCTGCACACACTCCCACCTTCCACCCTCCTACTCTCTCACTTCTTTTCCACAGACACACAGTCTCTGCGAGGAGCTTCGGTATGGCAGAAAGACTACACAGCAGGGTGATGGCTGTTCCTTTTGCACTTGTTCCAAAGAATGTACTCTGTCTATTCAAAATGCAGGGTCGAGAGCGACTTCTTGTCGAATGAGGTTAATTTGTCAACCAGAAGAAAAAATTATGGGAACTGACTAGTGTGCCCAGTGGCTTATAATTAGCAGTTTCCAAAACCACAGTCGGTCCAGTACTCATGACAATTGGGTCTGATAAGGCAAATATGGAAGGGAGTATGTTAGCTTAACAGTGAGCATATGCTAATTACTCATTAGTTGAGAAAAGTTGGAAAAAAGGGATTCTGATATGTCTCTATAGGAGCCGTAATGAAATGTTTGTCGTCATGTCATTATCGGCACATAAGGAACTCTGTAAACAGAGTACCCTGGGGAAAAAACAACGTCATGGGCAAGCTATTCTAGTTATTTCAGTAGACATTTTGGACCAGATACATGTTAACGACATAGCTTTCACATATGTACAAGAAATGCCCTAAAGTTTATTTTTACCATATGCAGTTTTCTGAAAGTGTGCTGCATGAGTTTGCCTGTTTAATGTTTTTACAAAGATCGATGCCACACACATATTCCTGTTCCTATTAGATAGATGTCTGATGTCTGAATTTTTGATTAATATGAACAACAAGATCGAAACATTGGTCTGCTTTGTCGAGTATTTTGACACAATATTGGCTATTGCCTCCATTTATGAAGAAACTCTTCTTTTCTTTTTTTTTTACATAAATCTGTAAACAATTACTAAAATGAGATACATAGCTAGATAGATAGATAGATAGATAGATAGATATTTTATTATTCCCGATGTAATTTCAAGTGTCCAGTAACATCGATACAGATTCCCACAATATTTAGGGCAAATAGTAGTAATAGTGCAAAAGCAGCAATACAATGAATGAATGCAAAAAATGGTTGGCTGATGCAATCACAGTTACCATAATAAAATGAATTACATATGGTATGTGCTATATGGATCACATTAACATGTAGCAGCAGTTAACCTGCACATTTATTAATGAGGAAAGCAATCTGCCAATAATTTTTAATATTTTTTTAACCTTCCAATATATGATGTTTTTACAATTATTTTCAATTAAGTACAACAATTGTACCATGAAACTGAAGAAAACAGTGAGGGGGAGAGCCCATCAAGTTTTGGAGTGGATGTGTCATCTTTTTTCCCTACAATTCCTCAGCAATTCAAGATGAAATTCTCTTAACAGATAGAAATATAATAAAAAGCCCTGAACAAGGGACGATTCAGCAGATTAGAACTAAGGGGGTAGCCTTCATGTTACTTTTGTTAGCATTGTGAAAATTATTTTTTGATGGCAGAAATGTATGTTGGAATATGGATAAGCATGAAATATAAATATAAGAACTGTTAGGCCTCGGCAGAGGTTTTGCCTCGTTAATGACTAACTTTGTATTTGACTTTTATAATATTATATATATATATATATATATATATATAATTTTATAATAATAATTATGCATTTATTTATATATTTTGTCCTATTTATTATTTATAATTGCAATACCAACAAGTATTTCAAGTTTTGTTTGGAGTAACTTCGTACTGTCTTCAAATTAAAGCAGAAAAAAGTACTCTATAACACGTAACAATTGTGTATTTAGCCTATATGCACTGGTATTACAGACTTACTAGAAAGCACAAAGGCCTTAAAACTGTAAATTCTTAGGCAAAGATTAGATCAGAAAAAATTGTACAAATGTAATATGAAATATTTGAAGAAGTTAATTCAACATTCTTTTTTTTAATTAATTAGCACAGATTACATCTTTTAAAGTATCTGAGTAACGTGGCTCTGAGAGTGGCCAATAGAGGGTGGGGCCTTCCTCTATCCCGTGTGAGCTTGTCTCCATAAAGGTCAAGATTTCACATGACTGGGGGATCTGCCTTCCTGAGCTAATTCAGACTTGCTCTCCTTCCTCAATTATAATGTCACACTTCTCATCTAGAATTATTAACATTCAGGCAAAAACATTGCTAAAATATTGGATGACCTCAACCGTTATCCGCTTCATGATAAATTCAATGACCATGCTCTTTCACCTAGCATTGGTTGTGAGAGTTGGCATTAACCCATTCATTTCATACCCCTTTTCCTGTTCGAAATTTTTTTTTATTTTATCTGCACTACCGTTTGACCTTTAGTTTTAAATACTTAGATAAGATTCTTGTTGCAGAATAAGCGGCACCTTGCTTTTAAAAAGATTAAAATGCTCATCTTTTTTGGGGTTAATCCTTCACTGCGTTCCTTGGATAAAAACCTTTTGCCGCCAGTGATTTACTGAAGCATGGCCAGTCGCATATTAAGTTCCCCTGATTACCAAAAAACAATAAATGATATTGAATGAATGGGAGACTAACCCTGAGAAGACACTAGTTTCTTTCAAGGGTTGTAATACCCGTTAATTGTGATCCACACATTGGAGTTGTGTTTTCATATTATCTTGCAATTTCTCTAATGCTGGGTAAATTGACTGTACTAGCATCATGCTTTTCTAGGGACTCAAAACATTTAACAACATTATGGAGCACACGCACGCACGCTCGCACACACGCAAACACGCACACACACACAGCCCTCTAAAATGCAAGGCGCTACCTACACGTCAGCATGGACAATTATACATGGAAACATACCAATAGTACAGCCTATTGTATTCATTTTGAGTTCAGTATCTTGACCAAGATACTGAAATCACTCCGACATGTAGAGTACAGGGTCTGCAGATCAACCATCAACCCTTCCGGATGAATTCTGTACTTCCTGGGCCTCAGCTGACCTGATGGGGAGCTCTATATTCATAGAATTGCTTGAATAGGGGAACTTGCTAATACCTTGTTAGATCTTAAGTGTTCTGCCTAGATCAGTAAATGTAAAGCAGAGGCAATTAAAAAAAATTGCCAGAAACATTGTAAGCTGTCAATAGGTCATCAATATTCAAGTAACATAATTCGGCTGGGTTTGACAGATAATTCAAATAAAGGTGTTCCTTCAGAACCAGTTGATTTTAAAAACCAGTATAACAGTTAAAACATTCCTCACTTTATAATTAGCCACCCAAGCATCTCTGAAGTGACAGAGAATCAGAATGTTCACTGTACAGCTGGTTTGCGATCCTGGAGTTTTCAGTAGAATTTTAAGAGAAGCCTCATGTCATGAACATAAAACGCAATGTAGTTGGGATAATAAACATGACTTTTGGAGGTTTGTACGTGATATTAAGGGGTTTAAGTTTGGTAATTTGTAACACCGCATTTACTAACCACAAATGTATAAGGGATGTGCATTGATTAAGAAAGAATTCTGAAAAGTGACTACACATAGTTATATGCTAAACTACAGAGAGAGCAGGTAAACCTTTAATTTACCTCATATTCCATCCATCCGTCCATCCCCTGTACAGGGTTAACACATAGAGACAAAATTACCTTTCACACTTCGCCTCATTGAATTATATATGCAGGTTTTTGCACTGGGAGAGTAAGCTGAAGTTCCTGGGTAGGTTTGAACCCAGCAATGTCTTGCTATGAAGCAACAGTCCTACCTGCCACTTCACTGTGCTGGCCCGAGATAATGTTTGTTTGCAGGGTAGACGAGAGACGGGCAACACCCTTGACAGGTCGCCAGTTCACCTCAAAGCCACCACATAGACCGACAAACAAACCATTCACGCTCATTTTCACACTCAACCTTAGGTGCAGCTTAGTCACCAATTCAGTTACATTTCAGATCTATTGGCAGTGGAAGGAAGCCAGAGCATGTAGAGGGAACCCACACAGACAGAGCGAGAACATGCAAACTCCACCCAGAAATTATATTACAAACAAAAATTAATATTTATTTTTACCTATTATCTATTTTTTATATTATAACTATTCAAAATGAGCAGAATTTGTCTGTTGAAATCATTTTGTTTTTGGTCAGTCTTGTGTCCACACAAACTGACTGACTGGTATATTGAGGAGACCATTATTGATTTGAATAGAATTTTGTTATGCTTTGTTTTGTTTATTCGCTTTTGCCACATGAAGAAAAACGTTTTAAGTCTACGTTTGAAGAAAGAATATGCTTTATATACAGTAATATGACATGGGGGGTTTCTGATAGTATGGCGCAGTAATTAGGAAGTGACTGCCCTTTGTCAGTCAGTTCAAATGGGGATCGATAGAGAGGGTTGGGATTTGACGGTCTTGTGTGTAATAGGCTTTTAAACATTTTGATGTTGTTTGTGGGACTGTGACACTGCACACTGGCCCATTTTCCTTCACCTATTACTATTGTCAGCCGGGTAATGCAATTTGCCTGAAGCCTGGGATGTAGATTGTTGCTGAAATGGTAATTCTAATCATTCAGCGATATACTCTCTTTGCTGGAGAAGATGCTTTAAAGTGAGATGAAAAAGTTCTAAAACATACATATCTCCTACTGGACATTTAGGTTCTTGTGCAGGCTTTTGCTGTAATGGTCTCACCACATTCACACATTTTCATAATGATGTCGTTGCATACGCAGTAAAATTATTCCTCTTAGGAATATAGAAAAACTCCAATACAACTAACTTCTATTCAATTCTTCTTAACTCACATTTTATGCTTCAATATGGCTCAAAACATACATACATCACTCCAGAGTAAAACAGCAAATTCACTAATATTTAGTTCAGTCAAATTTGTAGTCTGCCAGTTTTTGTTGTAAAGATTCATTCCAACTACTGCTTTTCTCCCTCCCACAATATAGATTCATCCATATATTCGATGACACATTTGAGTCTAAGAGCAAGTTTTTGTGAACATCAGATGCTAAAAAAGGAAGGGAAAAATAAACCAGGGGGTAAAGTGCACTTCATCTGCAAGGAGGAATTTCAGAGGTCTGGGGCCCTCAGTTGTCTCATTCTCTTCCAAGAACACTTCTCCTTCTTGTTTCACCTCTGGCATGCCGCCTAAAGTACCCACAAACCTCGGAGGCCAAGGCTGAAAATACACAGATGGTAATTTGCTCTTCATTTCAATACGACTCAACCGCCGTTATATATAGTAGTGCTGCCTGAACTCTGATCCTCAATGATGGTATCACCTCACTTCAGATTCCAACTAAAAGATGGGCTATTTATGTCTTTGTCACAGGCTACCAATCCGAGAATATGCAGTAATAGAGATAGTTTGAGTTTGAATTTGTTGAATCCAGCTTTTCACTTTTACTTTTCTTCTCTTTAGATCAATACATGATGTAAACATAACTAATTGTTAGGGGGATGACTACTGGCCTTGTGAAACACTATGCCTCCATAGATGCAGTTAATATTTATAAGTTTGCACCACTACCAAGACTGTTTTGTCTCATTGACATTTTATTTAGGTCAATTTTAAAGATTTATGTGACTTCCCAACGAAGGCCATCACACCACCAACAACGTTTCTGTAAAAAAAAATGTATCCTGCTCCGTTACATGATAGTCTTCTTCAGCGGTCACACTTCATACCCTCACCTCATTGGTTCTCTTGCTTCAACAATGAAACATTTTAGAACAATTATGTTGCTGCTTTATATACTTTAAGGAATATTTCTATACCCAAATATAGAGAAAGGAGAAAAAGATTAAATTACATATATGGGAAAGAAGGGAAAAATCTTGTAAGTGTGAAACTGACCAAGGGAGAATAGTGGAAAAGTGAATGCAAGTGATCCGGTGTGTCCCAATTAATGGAGTTAATGGAGGATGTGAGCCTGCCAGTAGAGCGTCTCTCCAACCATATTGTCAGGGAGGCAATAGCAAGGCAGTCTTGACCGCCGGGCGTTCTCATTAGCATAGCCCGCGGCCATGGCAACCCCCACTAAGGCCCAGCCGGACACTTAATTACTGCAGTGGCTCCTTCCTCAGTAAATCCATACCACTGCCTTCCTTTCAATGTGATCGCCCTTTGCTCTTACTCCTTAACCTGCCCCAGAGGCACACACATGTCAGCATCATCTCACTGTCCCTTTCATAGCTGGGAAGATGTAAGACTCATCATTCTGGCATTGTAGATGTATTTGCTTGTAGTGTCCATTTTTTAATGTTGTCTCACATTTGATGGCTGCGCTGTCAACAATCTTTTAGATTTTTGTCATCCCCTGACCTGTATAACATCCTTTATCTTGCACTTCATCTCTCCGCATCTCTTTTGTCATTGCTATATAAGCTCATAGGCATGATTCTATTCTTGAGACCAGCATAGTATTGATGCACCCCTGTTCAGCCCTAATCGGCTAATGGCTTCCTCTTTATCCTGCCTATCTAAATCAACCGTTCCCCTAACCATCCCTTTATCTGCCCCTTCCTTCCTTCCTCTGCCTTCACGTCTCCTCTCCACTACCCTGATCAAGCCTGGGGTCAGTGAGGCCAATTTTCATGCCTGGCTAAGTCACAGAATAGCTTTGTGTGTGTATGTATATGTGTGTGTGTGTGTCTGTGAGTTTTTGAGTGCACGAGAAAGAGAGTTAGTCAGCCTCACACAAGTCCTGCAGTGGGTGACCTCCTAACCTAGCTTTACTCCAGCCCCTTCGCTCTACCCTTTAACAGCGACCATTCTGTGTGACTGAAATGTGGCTTCCGTCTGTACAAAACCATGTATGCATGTGCATACACACGCACACACTTAAATGCACACCTATCTGACCTAGAAAAGCCACGGCCAACAGAATCCTGCCAAGTTCAAAAAATGTAGGCTGTTGACAGCACTGTGGTGAAAGAATGAAGCTCCCTATCTGCAAAGTCCAACTGTTTATAGCTGTAGCCTGTGAGCTTCATGTCTCCTTTTTTGTGACCGGTTGAGACAACACACATGCCTACAAACACTGTAAGTTGCAAAGGCGCTACATCAAAATATTTTTAGCGGCTCAGCATACTTCTCTGTTCAGTCTCAAGTCAGTTTATTCTAACCGGCCTCTGAGCCTCACAGTCTTCTCTTTGTGTAGCCTCAGCTTGCACTTTGACTTGTTATGGCGCTCTCTTTATCTTTAATGTTGCGGCGCTGTACACCTCTGTGGGCCAGAGAGAAAATCCCTCACCGCTGCAACACGGAATTAGCCATGTGTGAGTGATAACAGATCCAGACTGCTGAATACCCTGCAGCTGTTTGTCTCAACATGCAAGTCATATCCGCCATTACACCGTTAAATGGTTCCCTCTCAGTGGCAAACGCTTGCCGCCTCAGCCCGCATGTCCATGCCTCCATCATTTAATGGAAAGAGAGGGGTGGTGGTGGTGGGGGGGGGGGGGGGGGGGGGGGTTGTAGTTGAGATCGCCGAGCCAGCCACCATACTGGAGGCAAAGTAGTTGAATATCAGAAAAAATATAGTGTGCGGAGAGGTTCAGCATTATATCCCATTCTTGGCTGTGTAGTTCCAACATATGTGTTTACATGCATATATTTATCCGCCATACATTTTGCGGGAATGCAGCTCCAAGTAAAGAACGTCCCCTTAGAGCTCTGGATAGAGACCATGACCTTGGGAAATGTCATTCTGCCTACAGGCTGGTTTTCCATTGGCACACAAAGCCATGGTAGTGGAGTACATTAGTGCACTATGGCACTCTGGAAGAAGCCTAGTTCTGTAGTATTCCGTCCAGTCGCACCTAACCCTTAGGTTGAAGACTGAACTTTAAAAGCTAGAGAGTTCAGCCTCCAAGCTGAGACCTTGGGTCAGCAATCTAGTGAATTGCCTCTAACCACATTACAGCCATTAGTAGCTCTTGCTGCTTTTCGCATGTCACATGGAAATGGGTCAAGCCCTGCCCTGCATGACTCACTGGCTATTTTGCCATCTCCCTTTTTTTCTTTCCTGTTAACCCCACTCAGGTGGCAAAATGGCCTCAAGGAGCTTTGGAAATTGGGTTCACAATCAGCTCATTAATCCCCTTTTCATTCTTCCCTTACAAGAGTCAGAGTAAATGAGAAGGGTCATGCGTGCTGTTTGTGGAAGTTTGTTTAGGATTGGCATAACTTGACATACATGTTAGACATTTTATCATAACATAATCAATTGTGTTGGGACTTCTGACATATCCTGTCAACATTTGGCATATGTTTCTAACAAATGTAAAGTGGAGAGTGTATACGTGTGAGAAAACAGATATGAGATGACATGGGGAGGGGTGCAAGCCCTGTTTGATATCTCCTGCAGCAGGTGAGCTGCGGTCATACTGGGTTTTGATGATGGTCACCTTTGTGACCATGGCTGGCCAGATGTCAGCCAACTCTAATGATACCAACAGGTTGCTGCGCTGGGTTGCCTGGCAACCATTGTGCCTTTACTATACACAGAAAACAGATCCACTAGACCTCGGTCGGGGTCACTAGGTTGAAGACAATCTAGGTATCTCCGGATCTATGTTTGTGTCCGAGACATTTCAAGTTATACTTTCCTTGTCTCATGGTTTTGCAACTGTATTAATGCACATTTTTGTCAGGAACAATAGCAGGCTCCCTTTTTTTAAAATCATATTTGGAGAGATTCTGTACAGAGGAGGAGAAAAAGACAGTTAGCCTGGGAAAAGCAGGTTTGACAGCAAGCAGGCTGACATATTCTTATGGAGGTTTGTTAATCTGTATCAGGAATATTCACTTTTCTTTGTTCGCCCTTGTCTGGCAAGCTGTAATGTTTTGCTTATGAATATTGATACATGAAGTGTATATTAATGACCCTTTGTGACCTTAACCCTATCCTTATTGGCTCCCCGGTGGTATCTGCAGGCTCATGAATATTAATCTAGTTCTGTAACCTCCATTACCCTAATCTTTGCTGTCTAGCCTCCCGGAAGGACCCGTTGTCATGGTAACCCCTTTACTAGACTCTTCCAGTAAAAGGGTGGGAAAAATATGGTTAAGAAAAGGACAGAAATATCTAAATTACTCAAACATTTTGGATGTGCCTTGAGGAATGCCGCCATTATGTAAGAAAAGGGTTGAATGCATGTTGGAAGTCATTATAATGATCTTCTTGCTGACGATTTGACACTGCAGCTAACTGTTTTTATGAATGTTCATATTTACAGTCTAAGGTAGTCTTCCACACTGTACACATCACAGATTTCTATTCAACATACAAGCAAAAATTAGAAATAGTAATGATTAATAATGAGTTATCATTTTCAATAACGCCCAACAAGTACTGGATTTTTGGAGCCTAAGCCAATCCTGAGGATGAGGAGCTAAAAGTTCTATTATCTTTATTCAATATTCTACACACACACGCACACACATATAGATTGATATAATCTCGAATAGCATACATGTTGAAGCTCAGACGTTCATTTCTAATATTTAAGCTATGTTCAGCCAGCCACAGGCTTTGAGTATCCCCTCATCTTAAAACTACTCAACTCGTAGTCATAATCGTTTCATGTTCATAGTTTGTACTTGGGATCCCCAAGTGTTTTTTGAACAATGATACCAAACAAGTGCAGTATGGTGACATTCAAATATTTATACAGAATTTGTTTTTTTTATCTTTCACACTTAATTGTATGTTCCTTCTCCTCTATCAGATGTGGACAGAAATGAGGAAGGAGTGCCAGATGACGGTCCTGTGGAGGAAGGCTGGTATGGGAATGCCTCTGACACACGCTCAGAGTCTTCATCCTATGGAGACACCCAGGATGAGCTACTCCTGCCCAGGGGTTCTTCTCCCGATGAACGGCCCGGAGTCAGTACAGGGTCCGTGGACAAAGACACCTGTGGAGGTGAGAGCTCATTGGGTTGCTCCACGCCCATCCATCGTGCCTCTTTGGAACTTCTTGGACTGGATGGAGGTGCCCTCTTGGCTCAGGACACACTATCTTCGGTGGTATCATCACTGTATGGTGAAGCAGCGTCATGTGCCCTGGGAAAACCTCTCAGCAGCAACCTACGGCGCCTCCTAGAGGCTGGGTCGTTGAAACTTGAGACTGGTGATCTACTTGGTCGGTCATCCAGGGGAGGCGCAGGGGGAGAGTCTCCGCCAATAGGTCTAGCGCCACCTTTGACCCTCTCCCCATCATCCCACCATTCCCAGCAGCTAAGTGCTCTTGCTCGAAAATTGGCTAACAACAACAACAACAGCAGCTCAGCATCACCAGCCTCCTTGGCACCCTCATGCAGCAACATTAAGCAAGAGCCCTTGGACCACTTTAACTCTATCACACCTAGCAATGGCGCTGGCTTTGTATGGGCAGGTGTTACAGATAAGTGGCCACCAGCAAGCCGCTCCACACCCTGCGGCTCCAGCCTGTCCCCAGACTCTGCAATACAGAAGTTAAAAGCAGCAGCAAATGCTGTGCTTCAAGACAAGAATGCTGTGGCCTCCTCCTCAACAACTTCATCCTCCTCCTCCACCTCTGCCTCATCTGCAGTCCCCGCCCTCGGAGTGGGTGGTCGAGGAGATGATGTGGTGCGCTTTGATGCCTTCAACTCTCCGTTCAGCCCACAGTCCGCCAGCTCCACCCTCGCTGCACTCTCCAAGAAAGTCAGTGAGAGGAGCCAAGTCTCGTCAATGACCAGTGCTGCTAATGACCACCAAGCCTCTGCCAGTTCGTTTCTCTCACTTGTGTCAATGACCTCCTCTGCTGCCTTGCTCAAAGAGGTAGCGGCCAGAGCAGCCGGAAACCTGCTATCAGAAAAGAAGGACGGTTCATCTTTGGCGATTACTGGGATCCTCGAAGAGGATGTGAAACCCTTGCTGGACAAAAATCAGAAGGCTTCCACACCCTCTAAACCCACCCAGAACCTAGAGTTGCTGTTGCCCTCCCCTCCAAAGGGCAGAGGCAAACCCAACAGCCAAGCAGGTAATCTTAAGCAATAATAACGACTAGTAGTACGACATAAATGAAAATATTGCAAACCCATTACAGCTGAGGGTAGAAATCTGTTGAGACATAGTTGCAAAACACTGAGACATACTTCTGTTAAACATGGAATGAGACTAAATAAGCCAATGCAAGATTGCTACAATAAAGTAGAATACCCTTACATCTATATAGAAGAAAGAGACAATGAAGATTGTTTTCAGTTACACTATATTGTGGGAAAATATTTACCGTCCTTCACCATCCCTCATCCTTTGAAAAATAGAGAAATGGTTACCTGAAATTCAAGAAAACTTTTTCCCAACCCAGTGTAACTCTTCCCTTTCTGCAGTAACCAAAAAATGATATCCACCGATGTCATGCAACGGATTTGAAAATTACGTACGTTAAAACTAGAATTGGAATGAATTTACAACTCTTGCAAGTCTTAATGACTCTGATAACAATTATTATAGAAAAAAACATTGCTGAGTTTCAGTGACATATTTGAGTAATGCAATGGTTTTGTTCTCACCTCACTGATGCTGAACTAGCGAGTAGTTTAACTTCAGCTTAACTGTCAGCAGAGCAGAGCGCATAGCCAAGAGAAAACAGCCCTGGCTGGCCTTCTAGTCTGGGAAATGGTCTGTGGGCTCAACAGGGGGTTCCGACTGAGACCCTACTGCCTTCCCAGACCAGCTCGTTTGTGCTCGGATGTGCCTGCTGCCAAAAGGGGGCTGTCAGTGTGTGCTCGACACAGTGGGGAGCCCTGGAGTCCATATCCATCTCAGCAGCCTCCTCCTGGTGTCGACCCCCACTAACCAGAGCCCTCTGCACTGATCAGCGCAGCAGACTTAAGGCCAAACACATCATACTTTCCACTGACTGGATACAGACACGCACACATATACACACACATATACACAAACATATACACACACAAACGCACACAGACACACACAAACGCATGCACGCACACACACACACACACACACACACACTTTTGCTCTCCCTCTCATGCTCTACCTCTCAGCTACTCACAAATGGTCATGCAGTATATTCTGTAATTGTGTACTCAGATGTAGACATATAACCCAAACAAGGGTGCGCACAGAATCTCACTCTGGCACAAAGAGAGACGGCTTCAAAGAGCAGGCTCTCACTAAGTAGCCTTTAGGGGGAACAGAATGTTTTCAGGGAGATGGATGGGCCCTTTTGAGTGATTGTGTCACAAACTCGCTAAATCTAAAATGGCTGAATCAAATTGACTTCTGATAGATGAGAAAGTCGATGTAATATTCTGTGATCTGCATGCTAAAAAGGTGGTCTGCTCTAACCCGCGAGCTGTCAAGGTCGAGCAGCGCTGTAAAATTGCTGGTAGTTGTTTGGTCGCCAGACTGAAAAATGTGACCTTGATTATTGACTGTCATGTCTTGTTTTATTGTCGTCCCTTTGCGGTTCCACTATAAAACGATGCTGTCTGAGTATTTTGTGCTCTTTGAATATATAACTAAAGCTAAGACCGTTCATCTAAAACGCAATTGGGATTATGCAGGAAAATTATTTAAGTACCTGGATGAAGGTGCTAACATTTTCCTTCTCCCATTTAACTAAATGTGCTTGGAGAGGTTGGGCCGCAGATGGCGGTTTATTGTTGCAAATAGGCAGTCGAGTCGAGGTTTTACACCTCAGGTCAATGAATGGCTGAGCACAGTAATTTCACCAACTACTGATTACCAGATGTTTTCAAGGAAGGACACTGGAATACTTATGAAGCCATCCTGACAGGCCCTTGTAGAATTTGTAATGCAATCATGCCTCTTTCTAATAAGACCAATTAAACAGTAATGGATGCCAGATATGAAGCCAACAACAATAATCGAGACACTAAAACATGCTGGAGTTTTTTACGTCCATTGTCCCGTTTCTTCCAACTGGCTGGCATTTCCCTTGATATTTTTCACCATTAGGCGTGGAATAGTCTCTCCTGATCTATGTTTTTTTTAATTTAAAACTGTATTTGTTTACTTTAGATCATAGAAAATTTTGCATCAAAAACACAAATATAGTACGTAGTTATACCCACCTACATTGACAGACACATAACACCTTACAAATTAAAGATGTATAAAAAATGATTATCAATAATCATTACAAAGATGATAATGTAATTAATTATGATATTAACTAATGAAGTTAAATGCACACAAAAAAAGATGCCTTGGATGTTGGAACATTATTCCTTTAACTAAAAATCCCGTTTTCATTTTCAGAGAAATATTTCCCATTCTTATCTGAATATGTTTCTCTGTTTTTTTTAAATGTTCACTAGTACGATCTGTTTCATAACATCACTCATTGAATTTGAATATGCTGGTGTTGCCTTCTTTTTCGATTGTGCAAAACTGAATCCTGCCAACAAACAGATATAGTATGCGCCATACATTTTTTATTTGGTCACTATTTATTTCTAGAACTGCCATCAGGGGGTCTAGATTGACAGGTTGATGCAAAATTCAAAATTTAAAAGCGCCATGCACTGACTGAGTGTAACTCAAATAGATATACTTTTTGTGGGTATATCTATTTGTCACATAACACATATCTCATATCATCATATCACATAACAAGTTACAACTCCCATAACCCCCTATTTCACATCGTAACCACCATTCGGATCTCAACTCGCTGGTTTTCTTGCAGCTTGTATTACGAACTAAAATGCCACACAATTGTTGTCTTTCAGAAATGAATTGCGAATACACTTAAATCGAGATTGAAATCTTTCCACGATTAATCACCGAGTCTTAAGACCAGTGTACACATTGTACAATCTTCCCATAAATAGTTTCCCATATATATTTTATATATTTGATAAACTTTGTCTTTTATTATCATTCATTATGTAGTTAAATGTCAAATTTCAGAAGCATGGTACACATGTCCACACACTTAAACATTGATGAATGGCTTTTCGAACTCTCCTCGAAATCTGTAACAATGTCCTCCTTTCTTCTCCAGGCTCTCCTGAGGATGGTGGCAAACCATTCCAGTGTCCTGTTTGTGGACTAGTCATCAAACGCAAGAGCTACTGGAAGAGACACATGGTGATCCACACAGGCTTAAAAAGCCACCAATGTCCCTTGTGCCCCTTCCGCTGTGCTCGCAAAGACAATCTCAAGTCCCACATGAAGGTGACATGATATGGATTTTCTTCATCGTGTGACACTACAACCCTCATCACCCTCATCCACATCCTTTTAATCAGTGGTTATTATGAAAGGGGGAATGTAATTGTTAACATTAAAGGATTCGCACGCTTTACTCAAACTTGTAATGTAACATCTAATAGGAATAATTAAACACTGCTACGTGTTTGTTGTAGCCCATCACTTAGAAATGTAACTGCCAATGTCGATTTTTTTTCTTAATGTCTTGTAGGGCCACAGAGAAGAAGTGATTTGACTCTTAGACCTGTCTTTGTTTTGCAGGTACATCAGCACCAGGACCGGGGTGAGACGTTCCAGTGCGAACTTTGCCCCTTCACCTCCTCCCGTCACTTCAGCTTGAAGCTTCACATGCGCTGCCACCAGCACTTCCCTCGCACGGACGTCAAGGTGAAGGAGGAGCTCACCACGGACACAGAGGGCGAGGGCTCCCTGATGGGTGACAGCGGCTCTGCGGACCTGAGGGGAACGGAGGCATCCCCATTGCAGTCAGACACTAGGCAGCAGATTTCGCCTCCTATTGAAGCCTCTTCAAATCATGTCCACATCAAGGAGGAGCCGTACGAGAGAGATCTGTCCACGCTCTCTCCCTTCAGCATGTGCAGGGACCGTCCCGGCAGCAGTGCCAACTCCCTAGACTTACCTGGAGTTGGGGTTGGAGTCGGGGTCAGATCCAGTCCTGGTGGTCCAAATACAGCCTCCCTCTTCAGCCCTGACATCAGCACCAAGACAGCCACGGACCTGCTTATGAAGCTTTCAGGTTAGCATAGTTTTTTTTTATATAAAATTGAAAGTGAAATTAACAAGTTCTCCTAACTGTCACAAGCTCAAAACAGTTTAGAAGACAGAATCATGGGGGGGTTGTCAAAGAATCTGCAATTGAACAGGAGTTATCAATTCCCATTTAGTCACCCCATAGTCCGTATTTTGGTCAGCCTGTGTATAATGGCAGTTGCCTTTAGTAGCCTTAAAAAAAGTGAAAAACCAGTGTAAAATTAGTTTTCTTTAATACCCATTGGAAGAATAAACCTATTGTTTTTTTTTGTATAAATTGTGAAGCTGTCCAGGTCCAAAACATGATGCCTGGTCTCTGCTCAAAGCTGTAGTGAGCAGTTTTAATGTGAGTTAAATGTGTGGAGGTTGGCTCAAACCATAAATGACAGTTAAAGATTATGACAGTTGAATTATTAAACTTTTTGTTTTCATTTAGACATGGTATAATGGCACTTAAGTCAGGATAAAAATAATTAGACTGTCTCCACCAAATGGCTTGTGTCTTCAGTGTGTCTCTAGATGCCAGTGTTGGAGCTGGTGTTTCTCTGAGAGTAACTGTGCATATTGGCGATATCAGGCATGCCTTCACTTGTACACAGCATTACTCACAACCTTGGTTTCTGAGTATTTCCCATGGGTCTGGTTGAAAAATAGGCCACTTTTAGCCTTCTTCACATATACGGCGTACCTAGAAAATTTGAACTGGTTCAAAAAACACCCGGAGAATTCAAAACTTGCGATTACGCCACTGATTTGAAGAAGGCAAAATACTGTATATTTTAGTAATTGGATAAATACAAGTAGATCTTAGAACCAAAGTATTTTGTATGAATAGATGATTTTCTTAAACAGCTTTCTGAGTAGACATCATAAAATTATCTTTTGACATGTTTTGACCTTTACTGCTTCTGTGGATGTTAAAGTTTGGTCAGTTGCACTTACACAGCAGCCTTTGGTGATTTAAAGTGTGTGTAATGAATACTGATATTCTTTTTTATTTAATTTTATTTTTTGTTATTTATTTTCATTAGGTTGACTGGGTCAAAACACAATTTTACTCTTTGAAAAAATGGTTTGAAAAAAACAAACATATTAAATTAATAAATTTAATTAGAATTTAAAAAAACCAAAAAGCTATATTTATACAGTACTGCATACTGATATTCAAAACCATTTTACACGGTCAGAGAACTAAACACAAATCCTGGCATATTCCAATAGCATCCCTTCAAAAGAACCCGGCTTAGATAATGCATTAACTGGATACACATGGAAAGCATTTCACTTGTGATATCAGAGTTTTGCGACTCTACACTCAAAAAATATTACATCTCAAAAATCCAAGCTCAGTCCATGTACAAAATTTGGATATGTATTTCAAACTGATTTAGTGCCATCTTTCTTGTTTGGTGCCACTACAGTGTGCGATGAAGGTTTTGTAGTAGGAGGAACAGAAGAGACATTCTTAACATAACATAACATTCTCATCCTTGTTACCTCTTCATGGAATGCTTGGAATCTTGTAGTGATTTTCTTCTTACTTCTTTTAAAAAAAGAAGAAGCTTTTGTGGATTCATGCCTTTAAATATTAGATGGTCAATGAGGAGGATTTTTTCTGTGGTATTCATCAGCTAAAGTGCACCTCATGCAGAAACAGCGTATTACTGACTGTACAATCGTGATTGGTTGGAGCAAAGTAGAACATGCACATAAAAATCAACTGAAGTACTGCTGTGCAGGACTCCGGTCATGACCTAAATCAGAGCAATACAGTATGTTCAGATCTAATCTTGTATAGAAATGGTCTGTTTTTGATCTACTTATTTGCTTCAATGTCATTACAACACCCAGAAAATATTACATTCTGCCATATCTTGGGTGTTTTCGTCCATCTGAGGATGAATTCCATATAGAATGAATTTGATTCTTATTCATACAGTTAAAAATTAACAGTATGACTTCCCAGTAGGACACTCTCAGTTCTCTGCCACTGATTGGCTATGATGAGGCATATTTGCTCAAGGGCACCTAAACAATAGTTTTTGATGGATTATATTTGTCACGCACATCTTGTCATTTGTCTGAGAGATCTGTAACCTCTAGGTATCTTTCTCCTTCCAACAACTATCTTTGTATGCTAGTCAGTATTATTTTGACTGTTAAAATATTTACACATTTTATTCTAAAGGTGTTAATCAGACTGAAAATGACCTACAAATGTAAAACGTCAGTCTGGAACTCTGGTGAATAGTCTACTTTACAAATTAATCACTTTTCCAAATTCTCGCCTTTTATGAAGTTGAGGCAATGTTTCCACTCGCCTGCTCTCAGACTATTAATAGTGGTCACGGTCACATCCTCCTATTCATTTTAAGACTTAGAGATATTTATCTGTGTGTTTTCTGTCATTGCCAAAGTTGCAATCTGACAGGAAATCTTCCTAAGATTTATAACTCAATGATGCGGCATTATTTTAACAAACCTAATAAGCATGCCGCTCTAAGTTACACCAGGCTCTGACCATGTTTAGATGCATTTCACCATGTTGCAAAATATCAAAGTGTGAACTTGGATATTATGGGAATATTGATGGAAAAAGGTTGACCGTGGTTCAGTGTGGGGGTCAAGACTATGGCTGCCACTCTTCCACTTAATGCTACGTAATTAGATTGAGATCTTGAGAGAAGATGGGAGGGAAAAAACCCTGGGAACATTAGATTAATTAAAAATGTATGCATAATTCATAATTAAAAAGGAATTCATAATTTGAAATGATTAGCACCCTCAGCGCCATCCTGTGACCCCACCAGGGTGCTGAGGGACTGGGCAGGCTTAGTTAACTCCCCCTCTATCTTGCGCGCCCTGGCTCCACATTGATGCCCCCTGGGTGCTAGTTGCATTTCTCTCCCAGACTGCACAATCAAGGCAAGGCAACTCCCAGAGGAGCCAAGATGGCGCCTCACAATGTCAGCCCAGTGTCAAGTGGCGGACATCTTAGCAGGGCCATCATTCAAGGAGGATGAGGCGTGAGACAAAAAAAGGAGGAGGTGAAGACGTTGAACTTGAGTGCATGATGATGTTTTAATGAATACTACTTTTTTGATCACAAAGTTCACCCTCTGTTGGAAGGCGGAGTTAAAGATAGAGGGTTATGAAACTGAGAAGAACTGGGCTCAGATCTTTGCAAGACTTACCCGTGTCACGGAACAGCCAGAGAGGGAGAGGTGAGGAAGTTCCTCCTGGGACTCCTAGACTCCATTTCTTTTGACCTCTCTGCCAACCCAGATTGAATGTGTACTTGAGTAGCTCATCCCTCTTGCTTTTATACCACTGCCTAGGTGTCTCCCTCCCACAAGGCCTGACAGTGGAAATGTAGAAGGAAAGATACATAAAAAAGACAGACAAGTATGGAACATATCTCCAAGGCCAAACAACCTCACATGTATTTTTAGCTGAAAACGGTACATTAGTTTCTCCGTGACCAGGGGAGGTAAATAATAATATCCTATCATGGAATGTTAAGGAAAGACTGGGATTTGACCCTATATATGGTACCTCCTTGACAGCAAGTTAGGGAGAAAGAGGCAAATTGGGAGGTGCTTTGAGTCCACCGAGCATTAAAAGCCAGCGCACTCTTCCTGACCTCTGACATAATAAGCATATCATTTTTTGGGTCATCTTGCTCTCTGTAGAGTCTCACACTGATGACCTTAGATTTGTATCCTCGTGTGCTGACACCACTGTTAGCTATCCAGTGTGATCCACATTTTGATTATAAGCTGAAAGCCACAGAAGCACTTTGATACACACAGCCCCCACCCTGTGCCCAGTGGACCCTGAGTTAATGATGACAGTGGGCATTGCACACCCTCCAAATACCCCTCCTCTTTCCTCTGCGGTGACACAGGCACAACAAGCTTGACCCTGGCTGGGTGTGAATAATTGGAATGTAGGGGGTTGTGGGAGGTGTTGCCACTGTCATGTTGCTTCTACAGTTGTCTTATTTATCTTTTTCCTCTGAGAGTATCCTGCATGCATTGCCTTCCTCATGTGAAATAGTGCAGAGGAAGAATTTTAGCACATTCTAAGACATTCAAGTGCCGCATCACAGATTTTTATTTTGTGTTGTTTTTATATGGTATATCAAAGTGTATAGATATGTGAGCTTCTATTTGAAACAGGATATTTGGGATTTGTGACTACCCATGCCTCATCCTAAGCTTTGTCTCTTTGTTATCATCCAGAATTTATCTGCGTGTCCCTTGCTTTCTGCATGAGCAGACACAGACAGACCTTTTTATGTGTGACCTCTGGTCCATACATCCCCACTGCAGACATCAGTATCACTGTCCACCGTCTAGAACACTGTCAGCGAGTGTTGGGTTCTCAACCTGCCCCATGTAGCCCTGTGCTTTTTTCATCAAGAGAAAACAGCAGCCAATTGTCAAAGGGGGAGCAGGCTGGCGTGACAGAGGTGGAAAGCTAATGAAGTTATTTGACGGCAGCCCTGGCCACGGAGCGAGAGGTGAGGCAGAGTGGACAAGCGCCTGGCAGCGAGACGGATGAGGCGTGAGAGAGAAGCGTGGCAAAGGGGAGGGAAACAGGCAGGAGAATGGCGATGTTGGCAGGTGTCACAAGGGTGTGATAACATGGAGACAAACTGATAGCATTGTCAACCCAGAGCTAGAACCAACCGTACAGTATCATGCGCCGGGATAAGCATGTACTCACACCGGCATGACGCCCACAACAGAGAAGCGCAGTCACCCACAGATGCTCATCCCTGTTCACTTCACATGATGCTCTGCTAGAGACTGGAGGCTCATGAAGTTATTATGATTGTGAAATTCAGACGGACAAAAGGCCAAAGTTTAAGCTGAAGTGTTGCTGTTGGTACTGTGTTGGGCTTTCTTGCCACAGAACCATCATTTTATAGGAATGAAAAAAAACATGCCCACTGGATTAAGCTACTAAATAATTCATTGGGGTCTCTTACATAGATTCTTAGTGGAAAAACACACTATTTATAGCAACAACCCAAAAGGTCAATAGAGTGGTGTGGCTTTGTGTGTCATCTTGGGGTGTTCTTTTTTTTTTATTCTCGTGAGGCCACAGGGAAGAAGAATTTCAGAAGTTTGGGTTGGGTCTGTATTAAACAGTCGCTAACCTATAGCACTGCTTTTTGGAATATTTGCGGCAAAATAAACTAAGATATAGATAAGCTTGTGTCTGCGTGGGTAATGCCATAGTGTTTTATGTGTGCTTGTAAGGCGGTGACCAATCGTGCTGTCCCTGTCTGAACCAACATGGCCCAACACGCTTCTAATTAGAGGACATCCTTCCAGGTGCTGACCAGGTTATACTTAGCCTGCCCGCTGACATCTGATGGCGTGACATTTCCAGCTGGTCTGGCGTGTGACCCTGAGCAACTGCCCCTGAACTTGAAGGTCACTCGCCCACCCCTTTCTAGACCACTTCATTCTCCCCTTATGAACTGCAGCCTGAGTCTGCCATGCTGTGGCATTGTAGCACTGCATGGGTGGTCAGGACACCAGCACCTGTCCCCTTTCCCTACCCCGTAACCCCTGTCCCTAGCCCTCTATCCCTCCTGCGTAGATCATCATTAATCAGAGGAGCTGGAGCCAACACAGATTGATGATGTGGGCAGGGGGCAGCACATGTGTGCCGGTTAGAGATGTTAGGTGAGGCAGTAGGGTGAGGAGCAGAGCAGATCATTGCTGGGGCCAGAGGAGACTGGACAGCAGTCTTGCTGAAGAGTGATAGCCTCTCTCACACCTACATCCTGTGTCTTTGTGTGACAGGTCTACAACTACATAGATTTAACACTACTGATTTGTCAAGGGTTTCATAAGTCATGTAAATGATCATTTGTATCATAATTAACTCAGTCAAGGAGGTTTCACCGGTGTCTGCTCCTTTTGTTTATTTTAAAAAAATGATTTTGCAAAAACTAAAGAAGAACCTATTGAACTTAGAATAGATCTGGAAAAAGGCCACACAAGACATCAGTTTTTCCACCCTGTTCATCTATTATTAAGTAAATGAGGAAATTTAGGAATACAGAAATGAATGAATGAATAAATAAATAAAAATTTTAAATAAATTAAGGAATAATAGTTATAAATTAATTAATGAATAGTTGTAGAAATAAATACATTGATTGATTAATTAATTAATACAGACATCAATGAGTGAATGAATAAATTTATTTAAAATATTTTATAATTGAATAATAGTTACAAAATAATTAATTAATGATAGTAGAAATAAATAAATTGATTCTTTAATGAATACAGAAAAAAAAAAAAACTATACATAATTCATATAGAAATAAATACAAAAATAAATGAATAAAGAAAAACAGAAATATTTAATCATGCCATGTTCATTGACCAGCATGTATCTATACCTTTATTTATTCATTTGTCCTTATGTAATTTTTTATCCTACATACAATGTATATAAATTTTCCTCATAAACTAAATTTTTGCTACTTGACAGATTGTGATGAGATTGGAACATGTGCCATAGAGAAAAAATATATACTGAGGTGGATCCTTGTAAAGTGACTGAACCATGATAATTGATCAATTTTGACGTTTTGTCTATTCTGGCTCCATTGAATCAAAGGAAGTGTTGGGCTGTGGTAGAGGCTCTTAATAGTCCCTCTAGTTGGGATTGTTTGTCAGTTGGATAAATCAGAAAATAAAAGCATATTTCACAACACTTTTTATGGAGGTGTTGGGCTGGGACCACAGACAAATCCTTTCAATTTTGGTGTAACTAAGGCAGGATGCAAATCCAAACATTTTTTTTTTATTTCCAGAACATTCAGCATTGATCTTATTGTCTTTAAAAGTAATATTCCAATAATAATATGGAAAAAAATCATGCTGAGTGAACCTCTTAGGACCACACCGGCTTTCAAATTCCTGATCATAATCATAATTAGGGGCGGCTGTAGCGGCCGTCTCCTGATCGGAAGGTTCAAATAAATAATTTCCCTATGTTGTACTGTGTAAGGCTGTATGTGACTAATAAAGGATTTGTAATTTGTAATGGCAAAATGAAATATTATATAAATATATGCTCAAACCAATAGATCTATATACATATAGATTTAGATCACATGACCAAAATCAATGCATTTTAAGTTAAAGACCTAGAAGGTGATGCTGAATCAGAATGCTTCAGACCAATATACGGATAAAAAAAATCAACCTAACCAAAAGTTGCTTAGGTTGATTTTTTTTTACTTCAAATATTACAATGCTTTCATTCTTTTCCTTGTTTTAGTTGGTGTCTTTTCCTCACTTCCATGCAAGCAAAACACAACTTAATAACATTTTGGACATTTACTCATGTGAATAGGCAGGAGCTTTGATTATTGAGACCGAGAACAGAATGATATTTTCAGTTTTTATTGTAATTTGGCATATAGGGAATAATTGGACAATAATAATAATAACTGGAAACTGTGGTGTGTAGGCAGTGGTACACACTCTATTAAGTGGCCCTGTAGTTGGTTTTTGAAAAACAATATGCTGTCCCCGTAGTAAATACGATTGAACAGATTTAGTTTAACATTCCCTATGGTTCTCATTGTTCGACTGAATTAAACAAAAGACAAGTCACTTTGCCCCGACAAACAGAACGTATTTTAAAAAAGCTCTCGATAGTTTTTTAAAACGTAAAGATGTTGCAAGCCATAGACTTTTGTAAACCTTTGTTTTATTACAAAGCAAAGCGGAATATGCTGAGAGTCACAAAGACAGGCCCTCGCCACACTGTTCTTTTCTTGGCGGCTTTCGGAAGTTGTTCCATTTCTAATTATTAATTATTA
Source organism: Lophius americanus (assembly GCA_037951165.1). Classification (NCBI taxonomy): domain Eukaryota; kingdom Metazoa; phylum Chordata; class Actinopteri; order Lophiiformes; family Lophiidae; genus Lophius; species Lophius americanus. Next base: position 4,821,042 of record JBBDHG010000091.1, read on the forward strand.
ATCTTAGGCGGATTAGATGTGGCCCAGTTTCTCTTGAAGATGACTTTAGAGATGAGGGATCCATGTGATGCTTCATCCTCCCAACCTTGGCTACACACTGCAGAGATGGCAGATAAGGCTTGCTCTCACAGTAAAGCACAGGAGTTATTTCAGGAGAGGATTCAGACAACTTGTTGGGTGAGGTGGGACGAGGAAACCAGACTTAAATCGGGGAAGAGCTGATAGAATGGAGTGAGCGTGATTGAGAGGGGGGCAGTGTGAAGGATGAAAGAGGCACGAAACGAACTGGCAATTTGTTGAAGATGCTTTAATGGCCAATAGAGAAATGTAGTCATGAAGTTGCAACATCTGTGTTCGCCCGTAGGACGCCAACTGTTATGTCTTTTCCAGTGACAGGAATGTCAAAGTCCACTGTGGGCCATTTTGATGTTCCAATTGATTTCCATTTTTTTGTATTATACTTGTTTTTGTGTACGATTCTCTTTGCTAATATAATACTTTCAAAATAAACTTAATAGGATGTCCTTGCATGGTCCACAGTTTTTCCAGTTACCATTACAAATGTAATATTGGTAAAGGTGAAGGATGGATGCTGAAAACAATATATCACCCGTGGGTGCATGGAACTTTCAGAGCGCGTTTGAGGCCTGGTGGCACTCTTGGTTAACTTTGCTTTACCGACCCCCTAAATTTCGCTGTGACCATAGCTCTTATTTCTTTCTCTTTCTGGCTGCAGCCGCGAACCAGAAGGAGACATTCAAGTCCTCATTCCACCTAAAGGAAGAGCCCAAGGTGGAAGAAGCGTTGAGCCCGCGACCATCCCTACGATCTCAGAGCCACGTCCAGCCGACTTTCTCTTCGACATTCTGTCAGAACGGTCCAACAGGGCCCGCAGCAGCATCAGAACACCCGGTGTCAATGAAACCGAGGGAAGGAAGCCCCATGGCTAAAAACAACATGATGAGCCAGGATATCAACGTGAAGGTGGCGTCTGAGCTGCTGATGAAGCTTTCAGGTAATACCTGTAAATCTTGGCAAATATTAATTTTAAGGGTTTTTAAAATGGATGCATATTTTGTAAATCTCAAATTAATTAAAGAAATTCTTTATACAAACATATTTGAATATGCTAAATATGCCCAATCACCTGTATAAAAAGTGTATTTCTTAGAGAAAGTAGCCCATGCTCTGCGTTATTGCTGTATTTGTGGCTGGTCAAATTTCTACCATGGCAGACCTAACCAAAGCAAAACAGGGGACTTCTCAAAGGTGATAAAAGTACCTGTGACAAAAAAAAACACATGTGGGGAAGTCTATCTTTCAGACACCTCTGCTCTGGATGGTGACTGTAAACCGTTTATATCTTCTGTGATGACGTTGGAGTGATCCTCTTAACCATTTCTCTTCTTTGCACAGTCCCTGTTAGTATATCTATAGTACATCCAAGACGTCCTTTTAAACATGCAGCATGGAAGATCAGTTATATTCATATGCTATCATTTTTCTGTTCTAATAACCCATTCAGAAAAACCTCAAACAAATACTTCACATATCTATTTTTTGCCAGGTGTTTAGGATAGGGAAGTATCAAAACTTGCAAAAAAAAAAGGAATTCCTGCACCCTGACTTGCACTTATGCAAGACTTATTGCAGACAAAAAAATATATTATTTTAGTTTTTTGCGTGATGATAGTGTAGTACCGAAACGTTGCAATAAATATTATTTTGCAAGTTAGTCGGTGTGCGTCAATTCACAGCAGGAGACATAGTGTATCAGCAGGAGATATGCTGTATCTTTCCTCTATATTAAAGCCTGACCTCACTTCATGGCTGGTTCCAGGACGCACCATGTTTCAACCATGTGGACCATAATGACGTCATCCAGTGCTGCTGGCTTAACATTTACAATGTCTGGTTTTGGCTTAGTATATTGCATGTGCTGCATTATTGTTTACCAATTACTACGTATGTTTTTGTCTGTGCTCAATGAAGCTCATATATTGTGCTTGAGTCTGCTTGTTTCTGAAAACACTACTGACTATAAGATCCAAATCACACGTGTTACTGAGAAGTGACTTTGGTGTGGGAGTGTATGGTTCAGATTGTCAAAAATCGATTATTTTATATAATGTAACAACAGTGCAAGCTTCCCTTGTTATGTGATATTCAAATAATTTTTAATTTGAAAATTCATTGCATTGAGGGCATATTTATAGTGCATCATACTCGTTTTTTTAATTTCCAATTATTTTATAACATTTTTTAAATTCATACCTAGCTGGCCTGGTGAAATACTTATTTAGACTGGTTTCAACAACAGAATTTTTACTTAGCTCCAAATTTTTAGGCCTAAAATTTACAGCATTGACACGCTTGTGAAAATATGTGCGAAAACCACAAAACAAATCGCAGTTTGAAGGTTGTGCAGTGTGGCTTTGCTCCATCCGCTGCTCTTTATCCGGAGACAGTGCGTGCACGCCTGACAGACACTTCACACACCGGTTGCCATAGTCCTCTCCGGGTTTGACTGGTGTTCAGTGTGACTCATACCTGCTGGAAGCTCTGTGGTACTACGTGCATGCTGCTCCACTGCCCGTCCCCAGGTCGCATTTCCCCATGTGGATGCATGGTTTTTGCGTGGGCGGCGAGGAAGACAAAGATTACATGATTACTACTCAAAAGTGGCAGAAACCCTAATTTAAGATTGAATATGAATCCGCGAGAACGCTGTAGGCAGTATATCATTTTTCAATTTTACTATCTCCACCTGTGCTATTTGTTTCATCTATTTTGAACCTCCTTTTCTCTCATGATTTTTTAAATTTCCAATCCTCGCATTGATGTTATCCTGACCGCACAGCCAGCTTTTATCCCCTCCCATCACTTACACCAGTGATACAAGGTTGACCTAGGTTAGGGGAAGATGCTGCAGCATTCATCCTTCCCCTGGCTCCCTCTGCCCCCTCACACAGTCCTCAAAGCGCAGTGCCGTCCATTACCATGGCAACAGAGCGGGCGGTAGATGGAGAGGGCTGTCTAGAGTGACATCCTTGACAAGAGTCTGGACCCTCAAATGACCCTGGGAGGAAGGGAAGGAGCGAAAGACGGCGAAGAGGAAAGGAGAGCCAGGGAAAGGTCACTGCTAGAATCACATGAGATTATGGTCATGAGGTTCAAGGGCATTCACACTGTAACCTTTCCCTGTCCCCCGTTAAAGGTCAGCCAAGGAAAACGATAGCCCAGTATGGATACTTGAATAGGGAAATCACATTGGGAAGTTGAGGCTAAGCATTAATGTGTATAAAACATCACCATGTGTCTGTTTTCTTAGTCTTGCAAGATACACAGCAAATGGACACATCCTAATTAGATTTCAGCTTCACATTGTTCCTCACTGCTGGACAGTCGGAGCAAGTTTGGCTGTCATCTTTAGTGCACATTGCGCTGTAACATGAGTTGCATCATACCTTTAACTGGGTCACTTCCTCTTCTCTCTCTCCTACCCCTCTCTTCCTTATCAAACCGTGGTTAGTGGTGTTGGGTCGCTTTGCTAGCGCTGCCTCCCCCACATCTGTTTTAAAGCAGGCTGCTGGTGTCTGGGGGCTAATTACGCCGAGCTAAATAGTCCCTGGTGCCAGCGGCTAACGTGTCCTAGCAGATGGGCAGTGGTGTTGTAGGGCAAGGGGAACATGGCGTCACAGGAAGGGGTGGGGGCTGCAGAGTGCTAGGTTGTGCCCTGGCAGACTATAATAATGTGGGTAACTGCTGTGCCACCCACTCATCCAGCCAATCTCACTATAGGTGTAACACTTTGTACTCACTCAACTCATTGCTCATTCCTTAGGAGCAGGGCTTCTATCTCTGAGGACATTTTACAGGCCCTCTTGCCTCCGCAGTGCTCGTTATCTTGCTAATAAAATTTGTTTAAGCTGTTGTGCTCACTGAGGTCCTGACTTCTAACCGGGCTATTGGGAACACATTTTTAACACATGAGGTTGATAGTATGGAAAGCAAACAACTTACATCCATATTAAGCTGCAGCAAAACATAAGTGTCATCCTCATCAGATGCTTGCCTCCTTGACATGCATGGAAAAGCCTTAAAATCTGTTAGAAAAAAATAACTTATTTTGAATTAAACTCTTAAAGTAGAAAAATAGATCATGAAATTGTCAAATACAGGCAAATCTGCAGGTTTTGAACTCGTGTTATCAGCCTGTAAGTCATCCGCTGTTTCCACTCATCTGTTGCCATCTTGTGTAAAACGTAACCACTCTGAAAAAGCTTTTTTTTTGCTTTGAGAGTGCGGATGGCCTCTGGATCCCCTCACGAGAAATCTAATGAATTTCAATAGAGAAATTTTAAAAATTTAGAGATTTGCCAAACATATAGCTGTTGTCTACGAGTTAATGACAGAGTCACTTAAACATTTTCATTATTTTTCTAGGTACCATTCAAGTGTAGTGTGAATAAATTTGGCCCACTTCTCTAGTGATTGCGGATGCAAATGGTTTAATAATAAAATGTTTTGTATTTTGTCCAAGTGTCAAAACAGTTAGTTGGAAATTTTGCTAAAAAGCAGATGTTTATTTCCAGAAGCATTTGCATGTCCTGCAGCAATGTCTAAAGTTGGCTAAGTTATAATTAACGATATCTTAAATGCTCTAATCAAAGGAGCTTTGGCGGACCTCCCCTCTAAAGTTTTAACAGGACTGTCGCAACTGCAGCAGCCAAACTGATAAACTGCACACTAGCTGAGTTTACATAGACACTCTTGCTTGAACCGCTGTGACAGGTGCAAAAACTTCAAATATACAGTATGCCGTGTTTTTATGAGCAGGACAGTTTTGGTTGTTATTGTGATGCTTTCAATAACTCAACTGCTTGATGATAATACAGTTTGCTCCTATGGGAAACAATTAGAGGGAGAAGGTGAGGACAAAAATGTCTCATTGGTACCTCAGAGCCATATTTGTTTGGCTAAATGTTACATGAGTCCAACATTACCTGAAGGTATTTACAAGGCAGTATTGGCTGGTAAACTCACCAGGAATGCTACTCCGAAGTAACGTTAAAAGCAGGAACTCCTCATCACAGGATTCGTCCTGAAAAACCAGGTCCATGCAATGGTCAGCGACATTTACCAGATGTTTTCCTTTAGTTACTTCATGTATTGTTGCACAAAAATGTTTTTGTGTCGGATTAAGTTGAGTTGTTGTTGGATTTATTCATGTGATATACATCTTCAAAGTTTTGCAGCAGATTCTAATAATTTTATCTTAACATTTAGGTCTGTCAGGACTCCTGCCAGTTTTTCATAGACCTATTTGTAGAGTTCATCAATTCTTGCATTCCAACCATCATGTTTAATTGTTACGGAATCTGTATTGATAACAAACCAGCTTCTTGCATGTAAACTTGGGCAGACGCAGACAGAAACCGTTCCACCGTTTACATGGTGAAGTTGTCCTGCAACTGAATACAATGTTGATCTGTTTAGTATTTGTATTACAAATGATGTGTTTATTTTCATTCTTATTAGTCTTTTAGACCGACTCTAACTGAAATATTGTAAACCCACACTCTGTCATATGGATAAACGGACACTTGCTTGACTGTCCATTGAGAGTTTCAGGTTTTGCATGAAACCTAATTTGGCTCTTAAAAAGCATCCGTTAAAATGCAACACATGAAATGGAAGATTAATGTTTATGGTTTTACAGACTAGTCCGACAAATTCAGATGCACAGAAGGTTTTTTTTCATTCTTTTTTTTTTTGCAGCACTCTGCTTGGTTGTGCATACTTTCCCCAAGGTAACCATAGTGGATCATGCTGTGTAATGGCTCTGCTCTTTGGTGCAGCAGATGATACAGATAAACAAACTTTAATGAAACACACACTGTTAATCTCAAGTTCAGGTCTCTTTAGGGATTTAGGCAACTAAACTAGAAAGCTTAAAAAAAAGTTAACCGTGACAGATGCAGACAGTTGCAGTGATATATGTTTGATTACATTACATATGTTTTGAAATATTATGTCATCGCTGAGTGTTATTAAACTTGATAGACTAAATTACCAACTGGGTGATCACACACAGATGTATTCAAGTTCAGATATGCAGAGGGCCACAAAAGCACAATTCTGGCAATATATATCTCAGCACTGGCCTGCAGCTATTAAGTAATAAATGGTACCACTTTACAATAAGACTACCCTTATTAAGTGTTTGTGAATGGGTTTTAACTACTTACTTACTAATTAAAACGTAATTGATTTAAGAATCATTAATTAGCTGCTATAATATGATATATACAAACATAGATTTGTTGCTTGCCAAATAGTGAGCACACATTTATATATATACTGCTTAGCCCCAGTTTAGAACCCGCTAGAGTGACCTGGTATCGCCAAATTGAGTGCTATGTTATAAGTTGTTTAGATATTTTTTTATTAATGACTTATAAAGTGTTATTAACCATACATGCTATTTAGAAGTTGACTTACGGTAAAGTAGTACCTAATTATTAAAGTTCTCTATTTTCAAATCCCATTATATAACAGAAAATAATAAAATATCGATGGCTAAATCACATGATATAAGAAGCCTCAATTTCTACCAGAAGAAGATACTGAGGAAATTATGAGCCGAACTGTAAGCAAAGCGAAACCTGAATATGCTGAATATTCATTACATAGTATAATTGAATTATTAAGAATACACACAGTCTATTTCACTTTATTTAGTAGATAAATGTGATGTAAATCATTTTTAATTATCCTCACATGAGAGGATTCACTAAATATAGCTTATCACAGCAGACAGTCTAAGCTTTTCACCACTGGAAGTCACAACAGTGGCATTACTGTACAGTATTTATGTTAAGCTCTACACTGTACTGACAGTGTCCTCATCGTGCCCCCTCAATGTGACCGCTCACTGACCTCCCATATTCCCACCCTCCCTACCTCCACATCTCTTTTACTGTCTCTTTTCATCACTGCCTGTTATTCAATTTGCAGAAATACAGAATTGAGCCCTTTTGGCCCCTTGCTATAAGTTCTTGTGTGTGTTTGTGGGTAGATTAATAAGCAACTGCAATTTGTGGAATTATCAGTGCAATTATTTCATCATTTATTATAAAAGACGGCGAGCCTTCAGGTCTGGCATGTGCCTTTTTTTGTGTTTAGGACCACTTTCAGAGGTCTTTTTAGATATTTATCAACACACGGCTCCATAATAAGATGTAGCCATAGTTTGCGACCACTGGAAGACTGACGTACCGATGGCAAGCTGGTCGAGGATCAATTGTAGAAGCAGCTGTCTGTGAAGTCTGCAGGCAAGGCTGCTGTGGCTCCCGCATGACATGCAGTCTCTACACTGCAGCCTTTGAAGCACCTGAACTCTTCACCCCTGTCTGAGCAGGTCGGCTAGAGAGCAGGAGAATAGAGAGATAGAGAGCAAGAGGGAGGGGGGGCAGGGATAGAGAGATGTGGAATAACAGAGCATGGAGAAGGGTAGACTAGGGTCTTTAGGGTAGGGGTGGAGGGGGCTGTCATTTAAGCGCCAGCCATTCCTCATCTTCTCTTTCCTCCCTCAGTTTCTTCTTTCCCCCTTACCCTCAGGTGTTCTTTTCCTGGCACTGTTTGACAATTTCTTCCCTCTGTTAACCCTCCTGCTCCGCTTCACCCACTGTCTGTCTTCCTCTCCGTTTGTCCCGGCTGCCCAAGCATCAGCTCGGTGCAATAAATTATCTTTGCATGGATAAAATCAGTCATGATAGGTCCTTTTTTATGTAGTGGAGTATTATTTTCAGACAGTCACTTCCATGCAGTCAAGTTTAATCACTAAATACAGGTAACTTACATTTGAGTAAGACAGTGGAGGGTATGTATGGGACATTTAGAAAAAGATTCACAAACTGATCACATTTAGACATAATATAAAACTGCACAAGGCTTGTCCTTACAGTTATTGTTACTGTTATAACAATTTTATAACCCTGACTAAGTTTGAATATCACATACAGTGCTTCATAAGTAGGATCCTCAACATCAAGCACTGAAACTAGAACCAACTAGTTTCAGTAGTTTAACTAAACCTAAGCAGACCCTCTTAAATCTGTAGTGCTGTGGTTCTAATGTTTTTTCAGACCAAAAAGTACAGCGAAAATTTTTGTAGTTGTAAAACGCATTTTTAAAAACATACAGCAATACATTACAGACTTGTAACTGAAATATGTATGCTAAATTTCAAAATGTTCTTGAAGTTTGTCAGTTAATCTCAGTGAATGTAGGAGTACTGAATGTAAATTTTTGTTGACTAGACTTATGTCTTGTAATTTTTTAAAGATGCAATGTGTAAAATGTATGGGTGTCTCTTCATAATATTCATATCTATGGTTTTGACAGTGTACGAGCAGCGGAAAATAAGAATACATTTTTTAGACTTTACCTTAGAAAAGCCCATTATAAATCCTTTTTTGTGGGCTTTCTTGTGTTTTTACGTTGAAGTGGTTGAAATATCTTTTTTCTTTATTTAACCTATATTTACCAAGAAGTTCTCATTAAGATTAAACATCTCTTTTTCAAGAGGTTCCTGGCCAAGACAGGCAGCGGTACATGAACCGAGTTACAAAAAACATGCAGTATATAGAGGCACAAATATCAGACTGCAAATAAATAAATGTAAGACATGTATGAATTAATTAATTGAAATGAAACACCCGTATTTGTCAGAAACATAGATATCAACCGAAGCATCTACAGATGACGAAAAAACATCAAGACAAACAATGAAGAAAAAGATAATGAAGAAGTTGTTGCAGGCAAAATGTTTCAACTGTTTTCAAATGTTTCAAGGCAAGGTTGTGCCGTAAAAACGTGAAACATAAGAACAACTGTAGATTCCTGGATAGGCATGGATGGTGAGCCGAGGTGTAACATAGGTTGCATTTTGGAACTTGCCACTCATTTTACACACTGCATGTTTAACTTATTATAGCAAAATTGTTAATACTTTAACAGCTCTGTTGGAGCTCAGGATTTATCAGGGGAGCAGTTTCTTTACTCAAAACCATTTCTCTATGTAAACCTGTAGACTATGCGTTTGTCCTTTGGGTCAATTGTGTCATTTATTTAAAAAAATGCCCAAATCCTTTAGTAATGAGAAGCATCACTCCGTTTTTCCCCCCTCCCTACATACACACACATCCACACAGGATGTGAATTTGCATTTTGTGTATTCACAGGAAAAATTCAAGATCCTGGCAATAGTACAGAACATGAATATCTTTTTGAGAGAAACTGTGTTTTTTTTGGTTTTTTTTACATCGCAGCAGTCCATTCATCTACTGTCGTTAGGGTGATGATCCAATGATGGAAGCCTGCATGTCCCTTAGTTGACCTTGACAGAGCAGTGCCGCCTACCCCTCCACCCTCTCATCTCTCTCTTCCTCTGCTCTGCTCCTCCATCAGCCTGTCCTGGGTAATTCTTGGCAAACTCTGGCAAACTGATTAAGGGATTAGTGGGGCTGATGGTTGTCAGTGTCCCCCACCTGCTGGCTGCTACCACTAAACTAGACACCTGGACCTCAGTGAGGAGGCAAGGGGGAGTTAACACTTCATTCTATCCGCACACACACTCATACAGTGGGTGTGCGCCTGTAGGTGCAGTCTATGGGTCTCAACCGGGCCTCGTTGAGCAGAGGAGTGGAGAACGTGAGGGGAGCAGCGGCGGGGTTAGTGCATGGTTTACTGTTTTGTATCTCTTTGCGTCTCTCCCTTCTCCTGATGTCTTGCCAAATTCATATATCCCATAATCATGCTGAGCCGTCATGTCAGCAGCGCAGCATTAGCCCCACTGTGTTTTCTTGTCACCGCATTAAAACACAGCTCTCTGCCATCACAGATACTTAAACGATCAGATGCCTTAAATATGTATACACTAAAATCTGTCCCAAAAAGCTTCTTTCATCAAATCTGATTCATTTGTTTTTTTTATTATCATAAATTCAATCCAGTTATTATGCCCATAGAGACCAGTGGAGAATCTTTGACAACGAAATACTTCTGCATTAATAAAAAGGCACCCTCAGGTTCCTTTTAATAGTTTACATAATTTTTTTTTTATGGCTGTCAATATTCTTTGCTTAAATATAAACAGAGTAGAGTAAGTGATTCATTTTTCTGATTGAACATTCCTAGCAGATGCCATGACAATATATTTTTAGCCTGTTTTCTCTAAAATGCACGGCATTGTGTATGCTTTGAAAAACCATCAATCAGGGAAACTTGCTTTATGTCCAATAATTCTTGTAAAGACAGTTTCTGTTTTAGTGCCTTTCTATTTTGCTTCATGAGCTGGTGGTGTCCACCCCTGAGCAAGAGCGTGTCCTCCCGATGCCCTCGTGCCCCAGTAATTACACTGGGAGATACTGACCAGCTCAACTCAGCTGTAGTGGCGCTGCTCACATTTTGGCTAATATTTGGATTTGACACCTTTCAGATTCAATTCCATACATGCAATATTTTAAATATTGGTTGATGATCGATTTACTTCAAATTCTTGCTGTAGGATTTAATTTTTTGGATTTATTTGTTTTGTTTTGGTATACAGTTTATTCACTATCTAATACTTTTTAAGTATTAGATAAGAAAAACTATGGGCGGCACGTTGGTGCAGTGGTAAGCGCTGCTGCCTCACAGCAGGAATGTACCAGGTACAAATCCACCTCTGCCGGCTGTTCTGTGCGGAGTTTGCTTGTTCTGCGTGGATTTTCTCCGGGAACTCTGGCTTCCTCCCACAGTCCAAAAGCTTGCGATATTGGTGAATTGGTGACACTAAATTGCCCGTAGGAGTGAGTGTGAGTAGTTGTATGTCTCTATGTGTTGGCCCTGTTTTGAACTTGCGACATGTCCTAGGTTAACCCTGGGTCTCGCTCGATGTCAGCTGGGATAGGCTCCAGCCCCACCGCAACCCTGAACAAGATTAGTGGCTGATAATGAGTGATAAGAAAAACTTTTTTTCAAAAGAGTATTTCCCTAAACTGTTTAATAACTTCAGAAAATAAATAATCTATACTTTGTCTAACTCAAATTGTTTATGTCTTTCCATCAATCATTGCTCCATCTGAGGTGTTTGGGTGGACTTTATACTTCCCAATCAATAAATAGATGGATAATAGATAGAGGGTTTTGTATTTCATGTAAGTCTTGATCATAGAACAAGAATTACATGATTGTGAGATAATTAATGGGGTATTACTTTGAATGGACCCTTTCCTAATTTCTTCAATTTGTTTTTATACTTATAATATTTCAATGTGTTGGTTATCAAATACCAACTATGTCTTTGTGAAAAAGTATTGGACCCGTTGAAACTAAATACTAATAACTAACAAAACTATATCAATAAAAAACACCCCAACCTGATTGCTACCAGCTCCGTTCAAACACATCATCTCCTAAAGTTACCATTTTAAGAAGCTTAAGGTTGGCCTCGTAGGTCTACCCAATAGCACACTACGCAAAAAAATCAAAAGAAATTCCAGTTCAGATGAGGCAAAAAGGTGATTGAAATACATCAATCTGGGAAAGTTGATAAAGCTGCGGAGGGATGCACATTTTGTGCAAGTGGAGAAAACTTGTAACAATAAGGATTGTTAGGGACCGAGCTGGTACACAGGAGTCACAGGTGGGTTTTGAAAAAAAGGTTTTTATTATAACCAAAAATAGGGAAAATTCACGAAAATCAGCAATATAGTTCTGGGACCATGAAAGAGGTAGAATAAACAGAACTAAACTCAGGATTTTGCAAACAATAAATTTAAGCAAATTAATTAACATAATGGAACTCACTAGTTGCAATGATCTAACAAAGATCAACTTACCTCCAGAAAAAAAGACTGCCCAAATGAATACAAGTGGGAGAAAACAAACCACTAACCCATCAATGAACCACACAGTATATACATTACTCAGCCTTTTTGATAATTAACGTATTCATTATAGAACTCAAATCCAAATGTATCTAAGCATAAATTGCAAACCAATTAAAACTTAAAAAAAATTAAACTGAACAAATCAAACACCCCTCTGAGGTCTGAGCTTGATGGTTCTGCCTAATTAGCATTTCCTGTATAAAAGACTGCCTTTACCTGGGTCTGATCTTTTGCCTGGATGACTCAGCAACAGAAGTATGCACCAGTAAAACTAATGAAATTAATACAACTTGATTTAAATAATTTGAATATACAAACTCAACCCTATGTGCTTGTTAGAAACACAAATAATATTCCTTTCACAAATGCTAATGTCCATGTTGTATGAAATCAAACATTATGTGTCTTTATTAATGTTTGTGCAAAGATATGTCCAAACATAACTAAAATGTACTGGATGAGGTTTCCAACTTCTGCCACTGTGTGGCTGCAGATGTAGCCATCACACACTCCACCTCTTCAAAAGCCTCGCTGGGACAGCAAGAGAGATAATAAGCAGTGGTATTGTCTTTCCCAGGAATATGATGAACAGTAAACCGGAATGGCTGCATCACAAGGTACCATCGGGTGATCCTTCCATTGGTGTGCCTCATCCTGTCAAGCCTCTGTAATGCTTTGTGGTCCGTCTGTCAGATGAACTCCCTCCACAGCAGATAGTACTTGTTGGAGTGAAGGGTCCACTCGATAGCCAGTGCTTCCTTCTCCACGGTAGCGTAGCGTACATCACTTGGGTATAGCTTGCGACCAATGTAGGCAACATGATGTTGGTCATCAGGTGGTCCCTGTAGAAGCACAGCCTCTATTCTTCTCTCAGAGGCATCAGTTTGCAAGACTGTGGAGAACTGGGTTCTTACTCAGCGAGAGCTTGATGTTCTTGAAAGCTGCCACAGCTTCTGCAGTCCACTGAACCCGGTTGGGTTGCAGGGATCCTGTCAGGATGGCAGTTCTGGCAGAAAGGTTGGGTATGAACCGATGATAGAAGCCAGTCATCCCAAGGAAAGATCTCAGCTGTTTCCTTGCCTGTGGAAGAGGAGATGCTTCAATTGCCATGACCTTATGCACTTGCGGTTTTAATACCCCACAACCAATGGTAAAACCGAGGGTTCTGCGTCTCTGCTCAATCCAAGATGCATTTTGATGGGGTTGATTGTCAAGCCAACAGTCTGTAAACATACAGGACTTCTCTCAGGTGATCCATATGCTCCTCCCAGGTGTCACTGTAAATGACAATGTCATGAAGATATTCACATGCATATTCAAAGATTCCAAAGAGTACCTGATCTGTCTCTGGAAGGTTGCAAAGGCACCGTGCAGACCAAATGGCAGAAAGGTAAACTCAAACAACCCCCAGGGGTTGCGAAAGGCTGTCAGCTCTCGAGTTTGTTGGGTTAGGGGAACTTGCCAATAGCCTTTGCAGATGTCAACAGTGGTTCAGATATCTTGCCTTTCCCAGGTGCTCAATGAGGTCATCAATGCCTGGTGTTGGATAGGAGTCAAATTTTCCTGGGTCTGATCTTTTGCCCAGATGACTCCGCAGCAGAAGTATGGACCATCCAGCACCAGTAAAACTAATGAAATTAATACAACTTGATTTAACATAATTTCATTATAAATGTGCTTGTTAGAAACACAAATAATGTTCCTTTCACAAATGCTAACTTAACAATGTCCATGTTGTATGAAAACAAACATACAGTGTTTTTATTTATGTGACTTTGTACATGTGCAATGTGTGTGCAAAGATTTGTCCAAACATAACTAAAAGGCACTGGATTGGGTTTCCAACTTCTGCTGCTGTGTGGCTGCAGATGTAGCCATCACAGGGATCCTTTGGAGAGGTGACCAACATTGCAAATTCCTCCAAGAGCACTGTGAAGGTTCATCCTGGAAGCCACAAAAGTTCCAAAGAAAACATCCAAGGAAGTGCAGGCCTCTCTCATCTCAGTAAAGGTCATATCTCACGACTCCACTATTTGAAAGACACTAGACAATAATGGCCTCCACAGGCATGTAGTGAAGTAAATGCCACTGCTAACCCAGCAGAACATTAAAGCCCATCTAAATTTCGTCGAAACACATTAAGGACCCTCAAGTTCAACTTTAAACCCAAGTTTAAAGCTGAACTGTTTGGAAAACAGGGGTCCCACCTGGTGTAAACCAAACGGTTTTCCACAGAAGAACCTTATGTTAACAGTCAAGCATGGATATGGCAATGTATTGTTATGGAAATGATTTGCTGCTTCAGAACCAGGAAATGGTGCCATAGTTGAGGGAAACATGAGCTTTGTTCTATACCAGAATTTTCTGAAGGAGAATGGCAAGTTATGAGTCTGAGAGTTGAAGTTCAAGTGCAACTGGGTCATGCAGCAAGTCAGTGATCCTAAGGAGAAGAGTAAGACTACCTCTGAAAGGCTCTAAAAAGAAATAATAGTTTTGGAGTTGCCTTTTCAAAGTTTGGACCTGAAATCGCTTGGGATGTTGTGGTGGGACTGGTTACTGTTGTTGCTGCTAAAGGTGGCACGACAAGCTTTCGAGTCCAGAGGGGGGATTTCCGAATATGATGGTGAATGAGGTATTGAAATACCCTTTTGCTTCGCTAAATAAGATAATGACTTAAAACTTGCAAATTTAATCGTTTTATTATATATAGATTTGACAGATATTTGTTGGATAAAACAGAAAAAAAATCAGGAGTGAATCAAATTCTTTCTAACTGTATTGTATTTAATGTTACAATATTTTTATTTATTTTTTATAATTATAAACACTATTTAATGAAGGAAGCACTCTTTGGTACCTATCTAGTATTTGCCAATACCACAGAACGTCTGGATTAATCTTAAACGTTATATTGTATTGTAACTGCTAACATCATCATCAAAAAATTAAGTGGAATAAAGTAAAAATATTTCCCTCCAAAAGTGGAGCAGAAGTAACTAAACTGTAATGAAGAAACTCCATTTGTTGCGGTGAAATAACATATATTAAAATACCTGGTGTGGGTCTGTTGTATTGTGCTTTCCACTGACTCCTAATTGTCAATTTCTTAATTCTTTTGCTGCAGAGAACAACAAAGATGCCCAGTACCAGAAGGTGAAAGTAAAGGCAGAGCCCATGGAGGTGGACCCACCCTCGGCAGAACGCACCCCACCTGCCTCTCGCCTGCTGGCCTTCAGCACTTTAGGGGCAAGTGAGAAGAATGAGCCCATGAGTAACCTCCCTGAGACACTGGCCTGCGCACAGAAAGACCTCTTTTCCCAGGACATATCTGTCAAAATGGCCTCGGAGCTTCTGTTCAAACTGTCAGGTATGTTGCGTTCAAGAAATGTCAGGGAAGCTCCGCTCTCTGAGCTACAGTAGATCTACAACCCGCATACCCACAGCAATACATCCTCTTTCTTAAAACTGGGAAAGGGTTTTGATACTCCACCATAAAACTTACAAGTTCCATTTCCTTTCTCTGCTAGCTCTGTAGTTATGACATGATGACATCATGCCTTTATACCTGTATGGCCATGAACGTGTCATAGAAGCAGCAGACAGATGTTTATTTTTCGGGATTAAGACAGATCTTTCAGGTCGAACCTTGTCTTCTTTAGAGGTGTAGATGAGCGCAAGGGTGGGTGTGGGTGGAGGTCTGTCTTGCAGACCTGAGCCTTGACCCGACCTCTATCCAGCCTGTAATTTCTCATCTTAAATGCCATATAGAGACACGAACCTGTGTAAAAATGGTTTTTCCTCTTGCTCTCACACATATTCACAAATTCACACGTTCAGAGTATTTCTTTCTTTCTTTCCCACACATTCTTGCATGCACACCTTTACACACTCACACAAGGCCCCATGGGGAGTGGTGTCTGCACAAATGCCCCCATCTTCCCTCCTACTTCTCCTCCTTTTTTCTCTCACACTCTCTCTCTCTCCATCTATCTCTAGCTCTCTCTCTCCCCGTTGACTCATTTTCAGACATGCCGAATCAAGCACACTTGGCTGCACACACACTCTCTCTCTCCGTCTCTCTCTCCTCCACTTCCCCTCCCTCCCTTTACATTTCTCCCGTGCGGCATCTCCATGGTAACGTGGAAAGAGACCTCTGTCCTTGGCGAGTGGTGTGGCGGAGTGGGGTGGTCAGGGTGGGGTTGGGTGGGGGTTGTAGCAGGGGGTAGAGGATAAGAAGGGTAGAGAGGGCAGTAGGGGGTACACAATATGCCCACCCACGGAGGCCATGGCATGGCTAGCCTGGCAACAGCGACAACCTACCCCTTTAGAACTGGGTTTGAATGTGAGGGGGGCTGGAACAGAGTGGGCTGCTGTCACACAATGAGCAATCAATATGAATTACCCAGAGCCGTTGGACCTCAGAGACACATCAGTAGCAAGGTCGCTGTGAACACTCAGACGGTTTCAGCTTTGAAATTCACTTCAGTGCATCGCCTTGAAACTCACACATATTGCTTCATTCTCAGGCATTTTGTATAATGGTCCGTACAGCTGAATGCTGAAAACCCCTGTGCTATTAGCTAATTTCACAACTACCGGCTCGGTTAATGCTTAGAATTCTCTTAAAATCATTTGCATTCGAGACTGAGCTGTTCTGTCATCAGTTCTAAATGGCTGTTATATTGAGCAAATATTCAACCAATTTGGACACTGACTCTGAAGTAGCACTCAAGGCCCCTGGTATAGGGAGGTGAACTTGGATGCCCTCCATTTTCTATTTGCTTACAGCATTAGCCATAACATTATAACAACATTGACAGGTGAAGTCTGAGTAGCATTGATTATGTCAATACATGGACACCTATCAATGTGTAAGCGAACATTATTTCTATGAGTTGGAAGCAGGAAATGATGGCTAACGTATGGATTTGCAAAGGATAAAGCAGCACCAAACCTGTCTTCTTGGCTGTTCACAATCTTCAGTGGTTAGCGCGTATCAAAGGAAGGACAAATGATGAGCGAGCGATATGGTGGGTGTCTAAGGCTCAGGATTGCGTGTGTTGAGGTGAGGCTAGCCCAAGAGCTACTGTGGCACCAAGGGTCCTGATTGAAAAGTGTCCGTGCATACAGTGCATCTCAGAACTGTTTTGGCGGCAAAATGGGGATCTTCATAATATGAGGCAGGTGTGTTCTTCTAAACATGTTCTGTCCGACAACTTACATTGGACACACACATAAAAAATAGAGTATACTTTCACACTTGGTTCCATTAAGTGATCTTGATTGAACTAAACGGAAGAAATTAAGTAGGACCATCATTATAACTGTCGCGACTGGTTCTATTAGTGATGGGGGAAAAGACCTCCACGGAATGAGGTAATCCTCTATCATTTTGAGAAGTGGAACAGCTGGTTTTAATGTAATGACTGATCGTGTATGTGCCACCACAGTTGCATGCCACAGAAAAAATACTTGTCTTCACGTTCAAGTGTAGAGAAGAGTGGTCATAACAGTTGTGATCTTCGGTGCCAGAAGGACAGGTGTGATTAAGGTGGTTATTGACACTTAATATTATTTGCATTTTAATCTTTATTTCTATACTGTGTACAGTTTTATTTATCATAGCAGCATGTTGCCATGTCAAGAAAAAAACAAAACAGAGAAAAGTAGAAGTTACTCAAATAGCTGATATGGGAGGGGAAAACTGCTCTGTAGATCAAACCCCAGTTTTCACTTAAATAATCAGATCTTTATTTATTCCTCCTGAAGTATTACCATGAAATATTCTAATATTACTGCCCTGAAAAGTAGCCCTCAGCAGACTTTACCATTTGAAAATACAAGTTTAGCTGCACATAACCACATCAGTGCCATCTGCCGAGCCCAATGTAGATCTGAGCAGCCATTTACATTGTTGTTGGAATCTTTTCATACTGGTGCTGCTGGGAGTTCTTTCAGCCCACAGGTTAGCAGGCCCACCACAGAGACTCCCACTTCTCCAGATGGCCAGTTCACCCCTGCTGGAGTAACAAACCTATGCTGTACCAGCATAGTTATATTTCAATAAATCAGGATTGTACCGTAATTGTTACTGTTCGTTGAGTGCCATTTTAATTTGCCGTAAAACATTTTTTTAAGTTTTACGACTGAAATTAAAATTATTTCAATTAATAACATAGACATTTATGTATCTTTTCCCAACTAATTCTGTTTTCCACAGTAGACTTGGGATTAAAATTATAGGCAAAAACTGAATGTAAAAATGAATTTACAAATCAATGTTTGTCTCAATACAGTCATGAACGATGTTCTTCAGAAGTCGTGATGGAGCTGGCTCAATTTTATGTCTTTTTTATCATGATAATGGGTGTTTGTATTTGGGACCTAAATCGTAAACCTAAACCTAGTGCAATGAATATGAAAGGGTGAAATAAAAGTTGTACTGTTCTGAATTTAATGTTTTGTTTTACAGAAAAAGTCAGCAAATCCAACAACCACAGAGACATTAACATGGTAGGACTAAACAGGTGAGTCAAAACTGCTCAATAATAGATGTAAAGATCATTATTTTTTTCATAATATGAATGTGTTAATCTCAAATTCATCACTGGTAATGAGGTGTGCTTCTAAACGTGGTTTGAATATGTGGTAAATTGAGTGGCCGTGTAACCGTTTAGAATTATGTATCATGTTTCAGTCCGTTCCTGGATGAGTGCTTCAGACAATCACCCTTTAACTCGCGCTCCAAGAGTTCTTCCCCTGCAGAGGCCAGCTCTTCCACAAGGGCAGCGTTTCATGGTAAGACACACACACGTGCGTAGAGTTGCACCATAAAGGAACACAGACATATGTACTGTAATTACAACTGTAATTCAATGTATTCAGGGTTAAGCCGAAGGGCACTTTCACGCCTCCGCTTTCTTAGAAGTGCAGCAGTCCTATTTTGGCTTCTCTGCTCTGGTTAACAGTTAGTTTATGAATGGATTTTTAAGATCCTGCTGGTTACTTTTAAAGCTTTTTGTGGCTTAGCTCCCAGCTACATCACTGAACTGCTCTGTCCCCTTGAGACTGGGCACAGTCTCAGGTCCTCGGGCAGCACTCTGCTGGCTGCCCCTGTGTCCTGCCTCAAGACTAAAGGGGAGTGGTCTTTTTCGGTCAGGGTTCCTCAGCTCTGGAACTCTCTGCCCGAAGATCTGAGGCATGCAGGATCAGTAACATCCTTTAATCCGTTCTTAAACATATGATTTCAAGAAAGCCCTTTAGTGATCTAAACACACAGTCTTGTTTCCAGAATGTCTCACTTGGTTTTTAATATTATTTATTTTTTGATATTGTTGGGATCTTTTAATTCCATTCAGTGAGTCCACTTGGCGCTGCAGTGTTTATTTTAATAACCATCTAGACACTGTGCAGGTGTTACGAACATATTTCTGAACCAGTCCTCTACATGTTGTAGTGTCCTTGAGCAAGAACCTGAACCCTAGTCTGCTCCCACGGGGCAAATAGGGGCTGCCCCCTGTTTTTCTGCAATGGGTCACATGCAGAGAAACATGTCTGGCAGCAACATGTCTGGCATGTCTGCAAACATGCCAGACATTTTTTGGTTACGGCCTCTAAAATGAGTTCCTAATATTATAGATCGTGCATGTCTTGTTCATTTATGACAAAATCATAATTTTTGGGACTGTTGGTCAGATGAAGTAAGCCATTTGAAGGCGTCATGCAGTGTATCATTTTATAGACTAACAATGGATAAAATATTTAGTAGAGTCATATTTAATCATATTTGAACGCAATCATTAGCTGTAGCGTCATTGTCTTGATATTTGTCCATATTTTTTTGTTTTATTGTAGACAAAAGCTGCAGCTGGCCATAAAAAGGAATTAATTCACACTCTATAGTCGGTGGCACTGTATCGTTTATAGTCTTCAAAGCGTCATGCAAGACCTCATTTTGTTCTCACTGTAGCTTGGAGAAGTAATTAATTATGCACAGTTACAGATAACACACATACCATACATGCATGTCCATGCACACAACAGCAGCCTCTCATACAGAGGAGAGCTACTCGCCATTTACTGCACATGAAAACATCTTTTCAATCTGAGCACAAGGACACATCAAAATTAACCACATCCAACTTCCACATGATCTCCCCTTCTTTTTTCCTTTCTGCTAAACCCCCCCCCCCCCCTTCCTTTTGTATTTAGAGCTCCATCCGGCCTTTCTGCTCTCGCACATTTCCCCGACCTGAAGGCCTCTACCCAGGGCACCCCCCATCTCCCCCGCCTCCCCTCTTCCCTGGCATCCCAGAACTTCCCTCCATGTTCCTTTGGCAGTGAGAGATCCAGAGGTTAATTAGCTTGTGCCAGCTCAGCCTGTCCCTCTGCCATTTAATGAAAATCTGATTGGCTTCTGGGTGTCAAGAGTGTCCTGAAAGTTAATTCGCCCACCCCACCTCCGCTTTCCCTTGTGTGTTTAAGCTTTCGGATCTAGCCTTGGCTGCTCGCTCTTTTATTGTTGTAGTATTATTTTTTTCTCAACGCAGTGTCTGTCTGACTAAACCTGACTGAATTTCCTTTTTCTCCTTTTTTCATGTTTCCCCCCACTTATTGTTTTTTTTGACAAGCATTATCTCATTGGAAGGTGAACATTGCTGGGGGTTTTTTTCAGTTAATAGACCTCCAGCATTAATAGACCTCCCTTGTATACTGCCTTCTTAAAACAAGATTTTGCATCTCTATCACACTTTTCTATTCTGTTTATTAAACAAAATGTACGAGGCATTGTTCGAATACCATTATGCCGGTAGTCGAGGTAGTAACCGAACCATTATATTCAGCCAGTGGGACAGTTTGAGAGAATGTTATATATGTGACCAGCCACAGGGGGAATTTAGAAATTAGCGAGCAGGACTTAGTTGCTAATTCTTGCGAGAAGAATCATAATTGTATCAATTTGAGCTGAATGAGATAGCATTGCTTACTTCCTGTATTGCCACTTGTAGTAATGGAGTTAAAGAATTGGACGGAATAGGTTCCATGTTTGTAACTGGTCTAAAACTCTTTCATAGATCTATGAGAATAACAAGAACTGGTTCTCTTGGATTCTTAATAAACCAAGACTTGTCTCGTACAAATCCACTATTATTTATATCATGTTGTAATCCATGCAAAGCAACTTTGCTTTCTTTTACAGAATGTTTCTGCAAGATTGTGATCATTTCAGCAAGACACTACATGAGTTGGTGTTGAGTTTATCAACTTGACCCTTCAGTTTTGGGTTCAGCACAAGTCTTCATTTCTCATATAAGATAATTTGGGTTACTGTAAGGTTAGAGGTGGTTGTGTGGGTCAACCTGGTCAGAAGCTGACTGCGGTCGATTAAGAGGGAGATGGACCACAGGTGCTGCTACCTGTACTGCTTTGTGACCAACCCCAACGTCAATCCCTGAAGATGGTTAGCCCACAGAGTTGCGACCCCATAAGGCCTCTTCAGGTCAAGAATGCTTGTGGCTGAAATTAGCTTCCTTTGAAGGGTGGCTAGGCTCAGACATCCAGAGGAAGCTTGGTCTGGACCCGCTGCTACTTTGCGTTGAAAGGAGCCAGTTGAAGTTCTTCGGGTATCTGATTTGGATGCTTCCAGGATGCCTAACTTTGGAGGCTTTCCAAACATGTCCAATCGGTACCCCAGCGCATACCCAGAATCGGCTTGAAGGACTGCGTATCTCCTCTGACCTGGGAACGCAACCCCCAGGATGAACTTGAGAGTGTTGCTGACCAAACAGACCCTCAAAAGTAATTTGTCTATTTAATTGAGTATCATATAAATGAAGCTGGGTGCTGGAAAACGCGAACCAACCAGCCAAAACCTTCTCCACTCTATGCACGGGCACCCAGAACTGGGAAGACTGAGAAAAATGGCCTGCAAGTACCCAAGATTATGGTGTTGTGACCATATCCCTCTCTCCGTTTCTACTAGTGCTAATTAAACCATTAACCACTTCTGGGCTCACATCAGTCCCTATCTGGCTAATTCCTCAATGTGTTTGTCAGGTCGTGGCCTTGAGCTGCTGCGCTGACCAGGCCATTCCTTCAACAAACAATTGACTCGGAGCAAGTTAATGCTTTCATGTGCCAAGCTTCAGCTACAAGTCCCATAAAAAGGTATGAAAATCTTAGAATACTCCGCACACAGATAATGAGTGTGGAGTCAGGAAGTGCAGATTGCTGGTGGAAGATGCAGATTCCAGGAGGTCAGGAATTTCATGACCTGCACGTTGGCAGAGGCCACACTTACTCTCATCTGCGGGCGTAACATCTTTACCACCTGTGTGACATAAATCTTTGTGAAGGAACTAAAATAAAGTGATTATTAAATAGTCCTCATCCAAATATTTGAAACTATTTTCCCACACTGGTATAGTTTAATTTAACGTGGAACACATCTTCCGTCGATCCCGCTTACTACAGTTCTACAGATGAAAGGAAATGAAATGCTCAGTTTAGTCATTTAAAACATATAAAAGGAGCTTCTCATAATGGGGAATCTGGGTTTAGACGTCATTAGGTATTTTGCTTAACAAACAACTTAAATGATGAAAACATTTTTAATTACTCTGCTAATTTGGGACTGGTCTAATGAAATCTACAGTTTAGGCTGAAACCTCATGTTTCATAGAGCTCTGCTCATTCATTGTCTTATTGTTTGTGCTATGGATATTACATTTCTTAGAACATTGTGAACAGAGCTATTTTTTGTTTCACCGAAATTCATTTTGAACTTTCTTTTATTTATTTACTTTATTTCCAAATCAAGATAACACAAGTGCAGTAAAATACAATTATGTTTGTACAAGCCTCTTTTTGTGGCAGAGATACACAGGAATTACACTACCAATGTTTCATCCCTGCCAAAATAGGGCCTATAGGATTACCCTTGTTTATCTGTGTATATGTGGAAAATAATAGTCCACATCTCCTCAAACACTGCTCAACAGAATCTAATGAAGTTTAACACGAGCCCCTTAATTTGCGCATCTCATGGATGTTTGTTATTTTTACATATTTAAGCACATTTGAATTGTTTCATGTCAGTTTTCTTCCATTCACGTATGATAGGTCGTCTGTTAGCATTGCCACACATTTCCTTCTTCTGTCCAAGGGCACAGATGTCCCCATTACTTCTTTCTACTTACTTTGACAGTTCCAAAAAGATGTGTGAGCATTGGTATGTCACAAATATATAATCAAACATATATGTCATTTGTTTATATGGCAGGGAGGATAAACTATGAGTTACCGATACAGTAAATGTGCTCAAAGGTTTGTGAGTCAGTGCAACGCTGGTAAAATGTCCTTTCACATCACCTCTAATCCGATGCACCTGTTCTTTGGTTATAATCCTTATCCCTGAACATTACGAGAAACAAGTCTTTGCCTTCCCTCAGTGTATCCTCAGCCTCACAAACATTTTTGTAAAACCATTTTACCTTCTAAGAAATTCCCATATTTGTTG
Organism: Lophius americanus; assembly: GCA_037951165.1. Classification (NCBI taxonomy): domain Eukaryota; kingdom Metazoa; phylum Chordata; class Actinopteri; order Lophiiformes; family Lophiidae; genus Lophius; species Lophius americanus. The sequence goes on from JBBDHG010000091.1 coordinate 4,844,499, forward strand.
CTGACTTATGGCCAGGACATGATTTAAACATTCCTTTTCAAATTCCTCTGTATTCTATATAGTTTACATGTACTGATTTTAAAAAATGTTTAGTGAGAGGATGACACAGAACAAAAGAACTCCTTAACTTATGAAGATATTCTTTCTTTTCCCTAATGCTTTATAAAAACATATGCTTTGTATTAAGTCAGAATGTATTGCATATTTTCTGAACAATATAGATAGATAAGAAAAACCATGACTCCATCTGCAGACAAAGAGCACCAAACAGTACACATACACAGACACACACACACACACACACGCACACACACACACTATAATGGAGTAAGGTCCATCCACAACCCGATAAAAAAATAACATTGAAATTTTAAAAAAATAAAAAAATTCTATATTTTTAATTTTTTTATACATACTTGAACTCTACAGTTTGTTCATATTCATCTATGATTGAGGGCATGTGGTCCATCCGCAGATACACAAATGGAGTTTTTTCCAGTAGCAGCATAGAGTCTAGTTATTTATTTCATTAAAGGGTGATCAGAAAGGAAGGTGAGCTGCAGCAATGTGTGTATGCTTCAGGCTTGAGAGCAAAAGACTAACGAATGCTAACATCCAAGAATGGATTTGAATTGCATCCCACCCACAGGCTAGGTGAAGAGCATCTGTCAAATGGTAGCAGACCAGTTTCACTTTTGTGGGTTAGCAAATTAGCCCACAGTGTGTATCAGTTGTTCTGTTGTTTTGCCGACTTTCAAGGGGATCAGACTTCCTGGTTGCAATGTGTCAGGAAGTGTAATTGGAAAAATAAGGAGTACATTTGTGGCAAATGTTCATAGAATAACATACTGATGTTCTGGCTTTTAGCTAAGTGATACTTAACAGGACTTCCCATGATTAAAAGCAGGCAAATGAGTGAATATACATAGGTGTGTGAGAGTATTGTTTTACCCTTCTTTAAGTTGTTGAATTTATTGGGGGGGGGGGGTTTCTCTCTCTGTGTAGTAGGGTGGAAGCCAGAAGCAGAGTATGATTAGCATGGAGAACCACACAGGCTCTATGGAGAGATTAGGATTGATGAGTGGTGGGAGGGTATATGTAAAATGCAGTTTGAGACGGTTCTAGTTGGCTGCAAAAATTTCCTTTTGCACCACCAAAGTTTTCTTGTTCTTGCCCCGGTTAATCTGTTTATCATTTGCATTGTGGAAAAATTTCTGGACCGATATTGGTTCATTTTGGTGGAGGAGAGTTGGATTATTTTTATGCTCACGCACACAAACTGGTGCAAAAGTGCCCTTTCCTGAGATTTTGAGTGAGAGTCGACATTGTAACCTGCTCACTATGTTTACGACTCAAGCTCAACCTCACAGTTGGATTACTGTTATTGGCTGTGATCTACAAGCCTACAAGCCAAACATTGATGATCTGAAGCGTTCACAGCAAAATAATAATAAAAACAAAAATACAGACATGCAGAGGATCTCTCCACTAGTGGCCTGTAAATCCAACACATACAGAACACATACCTTTACAAATGTTGAAAAAGACGTGGTTTTATTTGGGTGTATTTGGTGGAATATTCAGCCAGATGCAGCCATCTCTTTGTGTTTCAGCTGATTCCTTTTAGCTGTAGTGTTCGTGTTTTTCTGCTGAATGTTCTTCATATTTAATGCACAGAAGTGAGAGCCATATCGTTCTCCACATCTCACTCTTGGCAAAGAATAACAAGCATATTTCCCATATTCTTTAAGTATTCCTTCAAAAATATATGAACGGAAGACCATCGTCTTCGCTGTATTGATCTCATTAATGACATGTTGCAGGGTGTCCTTGTGGGTAATGTACATCCTATAATATGCTATTATGCTATAATTTGTGTGTTACAGACTCAGAAAAGGATGACGGCGAGCCAGGAAACGGGATGGCCCAGTGGAGACTCAATGAACAACTCTTCCCCTGTCCCGTCTGCGGAAAGGTGTTCGGTAGACAGCAGACTCTTTCCAGGCATCTGTCTCTACACACAGGTAAATACACACAAACACAGCGTCATCGGCATGTCGTCGGCATATTTGCACACCACCGCCGCTCGCAGTCGGCAGCGTGTATATTTGTATCTGTTCATTACTATATAGGTATTAGCTGCTGCGGTGGTGCGTGTGCTGCAAACAGTAACTAAATAAGGCTTACTGGACTAGATTACCCTTCCTTTAAAGAGATTACTACCATGATTAGTCTCACTGGGAAAACTGCCCGTGTAATTACCCAGCTAGAAAGATGCCTCATTGAGTATCCACACACACACGCATCAGTTAGTACGACGCGACCACGATTTGTTCCCACTTTCGCTTTCTCTCTCGCGCTCACAGACACGGGTAGATGTCCTCAGGATGGAGCTGTATACTATCCTTGTGTCATGATTTCACCGTGTTTTCAGACTTGGCCAGTCTTTGCACCATATTAGTCGCTCCCCAAGTACTTATTATGAAAAAAAAAACATATATAAATCTTACTAAAATCTATTTTTATTGAAAGAAATTTGTATTGGTTATAAATGCATGCATGCCTTAGGTGTGGAGTCTCAGAGATTCCACACAAAATCGATGAACAAATGGAGACTCGTGTACTAAATGCCCCTGCACAATTGGACATGGTCTCACATTTTGCGAGCACACACTAGATGACACACACACACACCATCTGAGAGTGTTGGCTCTGAACAGCTTGGCCACACCACAGAGAGCAGAAGCAGGGGCATATGTCAGTATGATGGTCTTTTTGGTTTCCCCGGCGACATAAAGGTTGCCTGGCTTCATGTCCTTGGGGCAAATGGTGTGTGTGAGCGTGTATTTGTTTGTTGGGGGAGCTAGAGGGAGCGAATATGTTATGTTGATTTGTTTTGCGATAAAGGGAAGTACTTTTGTATTGTGTTTTACTTTGCTGACAAATAAGGTAAAGTATATGCTTCATATTTTCACGATGCTGTAGCACCCTCCAGAATATTAAAGTGCTTCCCAGAAAGGTTGAGTTTTGTCAGACATCACTTTTTTTTTTCCTTGGAGTTGCAATAGGGTTGAGGCAAAGGTGAGTCAGAGGTAGACATAAAGTAATTAGGTGTAAGCTCACTTAAAAAGCTCAGAGGTGAAGCGCAAATTAATTAAATTATTATCTGAGGTCATATTTACAGTGACAAGTGGTCATTGTGTTTGTATCTATTTCGTTGCAGAGGAGAGGAAGTACAAGTGTCACCTGTGTCCTTACGCGGCCAAATGCAGAGCTAACCTTAATCAGCACCTGACCATCCACTCTGTCAAGCTGGTGAACACAGACACTGAACAGATCGTCAGCGCCGTCAACGCTGACTCTGCTGATCGCAAGAACTGTGCCTACTACTACAGGTAGAGAGAAGAGACCAATAACACAACCAAGGAGGCAAATATCATGTATCTGTTTCTGGTGCTCCTTAATATATACTGATATGTTTAATTTTTCCATATCTACTGCATTTTGTTGATATCCTCTCAAATTTCCATGTTTGTGATTAAATTGTCTGGAAATTATGCCTAACTTTTCTAAACTAGGGCTATATGAGGAAATCAATAATAACAGCAGCATGAAGTCAAAGCCATGAGATAACTAGCTTGGCTTAAAATAAGTACTGGAATGGAGCTAGAGGGTGTTTTTGTGTTTATAAAACTTTGTAATAGTGTAAAAATGTGTTTCTGAATGTGGTTAAGATCTGAAGTATTTCTTCTTCAGGTAGACTTCTTGGAGTCTGTGCAGATTTTGTGGCAATCATGGTTGACCCAGTGGTGTAGGTTTAAGCATAGTGTTGCACATAAATATTGAACTGATAAATTACCAGCCCAAGAATTAAACAATTTTATTATTGTCTATCGTAAAATAATTAAAATATAGCCGATTTAGAGAGCCGATAGTACCTACTTTTCCTTGACTTTGCAAGCTCAGCATCTACACTCTCTGATATAATGGGTTATGGAGAAGCATGGAGAAGAATGAGCGTAACACGTCATAATTGCCACAAAGTTCCACAAGGGTTCAAAGGCAAATCTTACTATAGATATGGACTATTATGTCCATCTTTACTCATTAAATCCTAGCCTATATCCCTGCAGGTGTGTGAAAAGAACATTTTATGAACTTTTTTTTAACATATCACAATGTGAAATCTTATCAGTGTCAGCCATGACCAGCAGTTTTTTTTTTTATATATAAAAACTCGTAATGCAACTGAGAATGTGGACATTTCGAATTTGGGACAGGTTGACTGTTTCCAATACGTGCAGTCTTAATGCTATGTTAAGCTAACTGCCTCCTGGCACGACAGATAAAAAATAACGTTTTATTCTCATCAACCACGCTCGCAAAAAAACAAACCGGCACATCTCCGAAGCATCATCTGTGCACCACTCAACCACTTATGCAGACATAATGTAGCACTAAAGCCTGATTCTGTCCCTTCTGTTATTCCTGCCATCTTCCTTCCTCTTCCTCTCTGTTCTGCGTCCAGCTGCCATGTGTGTGATTTCCAGACAGAGCTCAATGCCCAGTTTGTCAGCCACATGTCGCTCCATGTGGACAAGGAGCAGTGGATGTTCTCGCTCTGCTGCAGCATCTGTGACTACGCCTGCATGGAGGAGAGCGACATGAAGAATCACATTAGTACCGGACACGCAGGTACAGAATCCCTAATGACCCCATGGTTCTGGGTGAAACTATAATTAAGATAAATGTTGGTGTAGGGTGGGACCTAAAATCAATCAATATTCTGTATATAATTTTTTTTTCACTTAAATGATGAGTTGCTTTGTCTATGAAAATTAAAATATTTCAAAATTTGAACTTCAAATTGCCTTTTTGTTTAAATTAAGTCCCCAACCTAGACATTTTTTATTTTTGTATTATGACATAACACATAGCGAACAAACTTAAGAGAAAGCCAGAACAATTACTTTTTTTTTAACTTACAATATTACTTAGATTACAAATCATCAATTCTAAAAGAAATTGAGTGAGATTTATCAGATGGAAGAGATAGAAGCTAAGTACATGATTCAAGCGTAGAAAAAAATGATCTATTTATTTTCTATCTATTTAGTTAGTTTCAAAATGATTCTCACATGTTAGAGTAGGTGGTAGCGTACACATTGTTCCTCTCCTTCACGGTTCACAATAGAAATGCAGTGCAGGATTTGGACAGTGACAGTGACATTTTCTATTGTTAAACTATGAACTACATGCATACAGTGGGTTTAAATTTACACAATTACTAAGGTTACAGATCCATTCCGTGTTAAGGGTTTTTCAAGCTCTTTAATTACGTTCAGATTAAAAAGTATTTCCAAAAGATTTAAGTGGAGCAAAAGCACACATTTGAGAACTTGAAATATTTTGGGGGCATTTTCCTGGCGAGCTAATCAAACAGCCAATCATGTGCTACTCAATGGATTGCCTAATCTCATATCTATTTCCTTTTCAGTTTCAAAGCGTGAGTGAAGAACCAACAAATGTATCGCTGTCTAAATATGTACAGACTGTACTGTAACTTCACAGACCTTTACTGGAAATCCTCTAAGACTGTTTTCAGTTCAAACACCCTGCTGTAACACCTCATAAACACTCTGTCCTGAATCAGTTCAGAGGGCACTTGCAGAGAAAAGGCAGTCGAATTGCGTTTCACACACATCCTCCTCCAGTCGACCTGCCGCAGACTTTTAAAGCTGCTGGGATGAACCCCTGATGGTCAATATGAGTATTTTTGTCTAAGAACAGCTTTGTCCAGTTTATTGCTGATGTGTTTTGTTCTTCTTCTGCCGCACCTTTGTGTGTGTGTGTGTGTGTGTGTGTGTGTGTGTGTGTGTGTGTGTGTGTGTGTGTGTGTGTGTGTATGTGTATGTGTATGTGTGTGTGTGTGTGTGTGTGTGTGTAAGTTGTGCTTATGTGTGGGTGGAAATGAGGTTCTCCAGCCTAGACAGCTGAGGGGTCTTTCAGAGGCCACGCTGGCCTTGTTTATCTGAGAAGGTTGGCCCTTATCGTGCCTGAGGGGAAAAAATCAATAGGCCTCGGGTCCTTTGGAGATGAGCTGGGTTTACAATGCCACTGTGGCCATCTTTTAAGTCTCTCCACCCGGCTTGGCATTTATCTCAGGTTCGCACAAGATGGACACCACCACCGAACACACAAATGTACAGGAAACTGTTTCTTCTGGTGCATTCCTCTCCAAGCATCTATACGTGAGGGTTGGGGCAGCTGGAGCACCACGTACATTCAACGCTGGCGCACTGTAAAAGTATGGTTATCAGATCAACTTTATGGAGATGTGCAAGAAGGAGCTAAGCTCAGCAGGAGCTACGGTCCAAGCTGACCCAGGGTGAAAACATGACTCCACATGGGTAAAGACTTTGTCATGTGGCCTTCTCTATCGGTTGCGGGGGGAAGGTAGGGAAGATTCAGCAATAAAGAAATGATGACTGAAGAGTATGTGCACTCCGTGGATACTTTCACTGATAGGGAGATTTACTCCAACATTGCTGTTGCTATAGCATAAATGTTCCCTGGCAAGCATCGGCATAGCCATTCTGTAAATGAGAAACAATTGAATAATTTACAGTTGAGGTGCGTCTCAAGGTTGAGGGCCACTGTTTCAGCAGTAGCGTCTTTTTTCTCTCTTTCTGCTTACATACTGTGGCATTAGCCTTTTCGGATGTTGTAAGGGAAGGCGAGAGTATGTTAAAGGCTGCAGCAGAGGAGATAATAGCTTCCTCAAACCGGTTCAATACTGTATTCAAGACGCCGCTAAGACTGTGCTGCCATGACCCTGGTCTATTAAGATGCCTTTGGAGGCAATTAATCACCACATATTTTGCTCACAGAGTTCTTTGAGAATATTTCTGTGTTTTTAGACTGCAAAGAACATGCAGCAACCATTTCAGGATCTCTGCAGCCGTTCTCCTTTCACTCCCTCCGGAGTGAATGCCCTTTGTTAAGCCGTGCCCTGAGACGCTCCCACCATCTTAGCTCCTTCGGCCATGACCCGGGCTCCTCACCCCCTCACCCCTCCCCTTCTAATTCCCTCTGTCATCGCAGTGAATGGAGAGAGATCAATAAAAGCACACAGCCTCTTGATTTGACTGGCAGCACGCTCTCGTCCCTGCAAAAAATTTTGAGGCTGCCTGCTTGTATTATGTTGGTGTGTTCGTGAGCAGTATATAATGAAAGGGCTTCTTCGAACAGATTTTTCAGCATGAATCTAATTTGAATTTGAATAGAATGTGGAAGAGTTTCTCCCCAACAATGCTTTCACTGACAAAAATGAAGATTCATTACATTTTTACCATCTGTCCCTTTGGGTCTCCTCAGGTCTCAATTCAAGGAGTCCCCTCAGTGAGACCAAAAGCACCTCCTCGTCTCTCTCGGCGCTCAGCGACTCCCTCAACAGCTCGGAGGGTGGAGACATCACCCACGGTAGTGAAGAACTCAGGGGCCTGCTCGCCCCGGCCTCCTCCGCAGGCAGCCAGTCCAGTTCCGGAAGCCACTCGGGATCAGGAACTGATGAAAAGCCCGACAAAGGCAAGGAAGTTTGGGAAAAACGATCAGTCATAACTTTATAACCACTGAAAGGTGAAGCCAGATCCATCTTGATTATTATGAGACATGGCACATGTCAGTGTTTGGGGTGTATTATTATATTATTTTGAAGTTTCTGTTGATGATCTGAGGGACTTTGACAAGGGCCAAATTGTCATGGCTAGAAGACAGGGTCAGATTATCTCCAAAACTGTAGGTCTTGTTGGGTGTTCCTAGTCTCTGGTAGTTAGTGCATACCAAAGAGGTCTGAGAATAAACAACTGGTGAGCTGGCAACCATTGTCATGTGTGCCAAAGGCTCATTGAAGGGCTTGGGTAGAGAAGGGTGACCACAGAACAACCAATTGCTGAAGCTAATATCCATCATGTTTAGGATCTTAACGCTAAAAATTCTTAGATCAGAAAGCTGCTCACACTGGATGACTAATACTAACCATGGTTGTCTAAAAGACAAGGGCTCATTCAAACATAGTCTGAGTTAACAGAGTTACACATTCACTCCACTCATTTAATTTGTATATGTAATCTAGGCTGTATTCAATTATCTTTCATCTTCCATTAAGTAACCAGTGTCGTCTGCCAATTTCAATATGTAAACAGCAATTTATTTGTCATATGGAATCCTGCTCACCATGAAAAAACAGACACATGGCCTCTCCTAGCTTTTCATAATCGGAGAAAAAAAGTCCCAGGTGATGTCATCAAAATGATCATCTATTTGTTGGAACGTATAAACACGTTTTTTGTTACAAACTTGAGGTGTTCAGATGTGAGTATTTACCTTGCAGGGAGGGCCTGACACATTATTCCATTATGTTTTGTATAGTGGCCTCAAGTCAGGATATCCCAGTTCGGATCGGTTTATGGAAGTACAAAACAAAAAAACCCCCGGAGTGCTTTCCTTTTTAAACCTGACTTTTCCCTGCATCTGAGCCCAATTTTCTTTTCTCCCTGAGAAGAGCATCAAAGCAAAATGATCATTATTGAAAATGTTTTTCTTAAAGAGCAACTCACTTCTCCTCTTGCCTTCTCCTCAGGCTTCGAGTGCGTCTTCTGCAATTTTGTGTGCAAGACGCGCAGCATGTACGAGCGGCACCTCCAGATCCACCTTATCACGCGAATGTTTGAGTGCGACGTCTGCCACAAGTTCCTGAAGACGCCCGAGCAGCTGCTGGAGCATAAGAAGTGCCACACTGTCCCCACCGGAGGGCTCAAGTAAGGAAAGCAAGTACAGAACAGAGTTTCCTAGCCCTGCCCGTCCCTCCCTCTCCTCTCCCCTCCTCCCCACCCTTTAAATCCGACGCACACAAAAACTCCCACACTATATACACATTCGTAGACCTACACCAGGAGTGTGCTAGTGACAGAGTATGACGTTTGGCTTCTAAATCAATTTACAGGCTTCTCTCAGTGGTTTGGCTTATTATTTTACACGCTCCATTTAAATCATTTGCACACATTAAATAATTTATGCGACAGATAGAAATATGAATCACTTCATAGCTTGAAGACATTGTTACAACCACACAAATGACACCTGTAAACCGAAACACAGATTCAGGATCTGAGAGTATTTAATCAGTTACCTTCACTTTTATGATTGATATACCAGGAAGAAAATGAAATCATAGAAGCCGCAGTTTGCTTTCTTGGCAAATATAACTTATAAGACTGGGGTCTCTGGATCCGCTGTGAACAGAAGGGAGAGTGAGAGGAGATTTAAATGGGCTTTAACTCGGGGTCTGCTTGTCCACTGCCTACAGCTAACACACAGTCCAAAACAAAAATATCCCATGAAAGCTGAATCCTACTAAACTACTATTTCCCCCCGAAACAGACTCTCAAAACTGAAGTTTTCTGGCACACTCCTAGTTGATAATCATTTAGAAGCACATGCACATAATTCATCGAAGTCGGCTCATTTATCGATCAGCCATTACATTATAACCACTGACAAGTCTAGTCATTGATTATCTTGTTATAATGGACCCTGTCAGTGTGCAAGCCTGCAGTGGATAGTATCTACCATAGTGAATCTAAGGAAGGTCTACAAGTATGGCGTTATTTGTGCCACTGAGTGAGCATCTGCTCAATTGAATGCTAAATGGGAAGTGCTGCGCACAGAAAAATCTGTTAGTTGCCCATAAATGCATATCCGTGTTTGCTACTATCACGCTATGCTCACAACAACAACTTTTCTTGTGTGGTTTCAGTAATTTGTTCTCTCCCCTTCTCTACTTTGTGCTATGTTAAACACCTGCATACACCCTATTTGTGTTTTGCATAGTGTATTTAAAGACTTGGCACAAAATAACAATGTGCCACAAAACTAGCCAATCACAGACTTGTACAGAGTAATGTAATTGGCTGTTTAATCTCTTGTCAGGTCCCCAACAAAAGTCTTGCCCCACTTCCTGAAAAAACCCTCAAAGACACTAAACAAATCAATATAACTGTTAAATAATTCATTAATAAATAAATTGTAACTTCATTGTATTCCAGTTGGAAAGACAAACTCCTTTTTTCTTAGGTAACTTTACTGAAACTCCAATTATCAGTTGAAAACACACTGGGGGAGTGTGCAAATTTGGAAGAGTGCACAAAGAAAAAAAGCAAACATTGTAAAGCACTTTTTAACAGTAACAGATTATTCTGTGCACAGACCCTCTGCATGCTCAAAATTAACAAGGGAACTCTCAGGAATTTGGCACAAATGAAACGACATACACAAGACTCCTTAATGAGCGTGGGGAGCAAAAACCAGCTCGTGTTGGTCCGAACACACAGTACATCACAGAGCTGTATATGCAGCAGTAACTAGACCTACACAATGTTATGCCTGTAGTTTTAATGTTATGGCTGACTGGTGTAGTTATCTCAATTAAACCTGTCTGGATTGGTGGCTTGGTTTTTCTTACATTGATTGTGGATGTAGCTCTGTAGTCCTCATGGTTCCTTCTCCATCTCCATATTCCAGTCCCACAGGAGCTTTTGTCGTACAGTGAAACGTTTCTGTTCCACGCCAAAATAAAGCTCCTCTGTGTAATCCACACAACCACTTATGATGTCAGTGTTGGGTTTAAGCTAATCATAATAATGTTTTCTCAAAAATTGACAACATTTGGGATTCTTCTAAACCATCCACATGGAATATGCTAAAATAACCAGGTCAAGTAACATGTGACATTTTTTGTTGTCCAGTTGTTCTCATAACTCATAACATGTGTGTGCATGTGAAGAACCATTAAGCCTCGTGATTATCACCTCATCTTGTCATAAATGAAGATAGGTTTCACATCTTTATGTCCGTGCAGTCATCAGTGGAGTTTAACAGCCATATTCTTACCCAGACAATAATGTCTGCAAACGGTAGCGTGTCAGTAAATGTAAACTGGGAAGCTGCTGCCGCCATAGGAGCTCTGACTGTAGACAAATCCTGAGGATAACAGGACACAAACACACGAGGAGGCTGTACATAGCTCTCACACTGAATCTTCAGACACCAACTAGCTGTAGTGTGTGAGTGAGTATGTGTAAAGGAGTTCTCTTAACAGTTACAAATGTTTCTTCTGTCTGGTGTTAATGTTTCTCAAGCCAGATTTAGCTCTTCCATAAACTAGCATTCAGAAGGGAATGAAAAACATTATGTCCATTTTGGTATTTAGATTGATCAAAACCAGCCTTTACTTTCTGAACATGCAGGTTGTATTTTAAGGTTTAAACAGACTCTTGATTTATGTAAACCTTTATATTAAGCCAAGTTTTAGTCAGACAGGTTTAGAGTGAGATATGAACCTAAATAACAAGGTCAACTACTAGAGGTCCAGATAAAGTTTTTTTTTTTTCTAGACCAGTGTGTACACGTTCATAGACTGGAGCAATGTGAGGTGTTTCTAGGATTGTAGGAGTTTGTAGCGAGTGACTATTTCGAGGTTTTTCTGAGGTGATTCTGTTCTGCAGGGTTTGTGAAGCGCTTTGGGGCCCAGAGCAGATGAAAGGTGCTATTTAAATGTAAGTGCCACTCCATTCCTTCATTTCCCTTCATGTCCTACTGCTCCACTCTTTTCTCCAGCCTGGCACCCCCACATCCCCCTTCCTCCACGTACACATACCTAAGCACCTCAATACACCCACCATTAAGCAGCCACACATATGGCCATGAACACACACACCTGTACGTGACACACACTTTTCCTTTGCCTGTCCTTCTCCTTTTCATCATTTTGTATTATTAAATTCAAAGGTAAGTTTGAATGTAGACCTCCTCTTCAACTGTTATTGCTCTTGTGTGTCACCTCCCCTTCCCCTGCTTCCCTTATTTCCTTACCCAGGTGCCCTTTCTGCATCTATTCCACCAATCGTCCAGCGGCCATGGAGTGCCACCTTAAGACGCACTGCAAGATGGAATACCGCTGCCGCATCTGCCAGGGACTGTGGCCCGACCAGGCCTCATTGGAGGCCCACATGCGCGGGCACCGCCTGGGCAACCACTACAAGTGTGAGCAGTGTGGCTACTTGTCCAAGACAGCCAACAAGCTGATCGAGCACGTGCGCGTGCACACGGGCGAGCGGCCCTTCCACTGCGACCGCTGCTCTTATAGCTGCAAGCGCAAGGACAACCTCAAACTGCACAAGAAGCTGAAGCATGCGCCGCGCCAGACTTTCGGCTGCCAAGAGTGCCCTTTCACCACCACACACCCTTTTGTCTTCAGCCGCCACCTCAAGAAACATCAGAGTGGAGGAGGGGGTGGATTGGGTGGAGGTGTGAAAGGAGAAGAAGAGGAGGACGACGACGACGAAGAGGCAGGAGAGGAGGAGCTGCCACTCCATGGTATATCATCAGGGGGCTCGTCACTGCTGAGGAGCCTGGAGAAACCGTTGCTCAACAGAGGAGGAGGGAGCAGCGGGGGGAGTGGGAGTAACAGCCCCCTCATGAGTCTAACAGCATCCCAAGCGCTCCAGTCCGTTGCCCTCTCACTCACACTGGGCAAGTCCCACCAGCTGGACGCCGGCAGCCCTCTGCGCTGTTTGGTCAGCACAAACGGCAACAACACCACCAGGAACCCCGGCAGCCCGAGCAGTGGCGGCGTACCCTCCCTTTTCCCCCCCTCCTCCCACCATGTGTTTGAGCAGTACAGGAACTGCGACCGCGCGCACCTCATCCCCCTCACCACCCTGGTGACCCACAACAGCCGCTTCACATTCCACTCACACCTCCACTCCAGATGGCAGCCCGCCACATCTCCTCTCCTCTTCTCCTCAAACTTGGCGTCCCTCGCCCGCTCTCCACCCTCACCCACCTCCCACAAACACTCCTTCCTGGCCTACCTGGGACTGATGGAGAGGGCCAAGACTGTTTGACTTCGCCCCACCTCCTCTCTCCTCGCTCTTTCCCTCACTCCTCGGACGGCGCTGGGACACTCGACCACTGCAGTGGGAGCAACGTCTTTTCCAATCAGACCAGCAGAATAAGCTGGACTAGACAAACCTATTGAAGAATAAAAACAAACATTTATAAGAGAAAAAGGCTGTACAGGCTTAAAAAAAATGCATTTATATCAAAAAGCTGCTTTTCTTATCCGTTCTATCAATTGAATTATTACTACTTCGAGTACTACTCTTTTTCTGTTCTGTTTTTAAATGTCTGAATGACCTGGACCCGGTTGCATTATCTGAGGAAATTAATGTATCTCAGTTTTATAGACATATTTTTTCTTTAGTCGTTTGACAAGATAAAAAAAAAAAAGTTTGAAAAAGACAAAACAAAACTTGCAAGTGCTGCATTTTAGTGCATTTTTGTCTATCGCTATTATGCATCAAGATAGCATGCCTGTTTCTGTGTTTCAACCAGCTTTGACGTCATTAGAAGCTACAATTGGAGATATCCTGAAGTATTAGCAGTGCAACGTGGACAGAACCAATGAAACGGAATGCTTTTTGTGGAAAAAGGCACGTTTCCAAAGCAATGCCTCAAACCTCGCACTTACTTATTTATCAATCTTGTGCATAGTTTTGTAGCCCTTCCTCCCTCTTCCTCCCTCCTTTTGGATTTGCGTTGGCTTTTTTTGTATATTGGTGAAACCATATTATGCATAGCCGCTTTCTGATGCCATCTCTGTTTGGGAATAAATGGGTTACTAGCTGAGATTAGTAGTTAAATTTTAAACGACAAAAATAAACTGTGATCATGTAAATAAGGAAAATATTCAATCTGGCATTTCAGGACAAGAAACATTCTGGATCGATTACTGCTAATTGGATTTGGATAGGAGTATAAAATATCGCCAGTTAATTTGCACTCACTGGTTAAACAAAAATGAGACTCAAAGTGGAAGCACTCATTCTTTCTGAGACCAGGTGAGTATCAGCGCAGCTTTGTATGCAGATCTATGTATCACGCACCTATACTTAGAAGAGATACTATATGAGATAACTGTTTTGTGGAGGTGACCAACCCTGGGTTAGCAAGCTAGCCACAGCCAGGGTCACCACAGGCCGATTCAATGGTGCTTTTTGGAGCTTTTTGTAATTTTTTGTGTACAAAAAAAAGAAAAAAAAACTGTTCCAAAATGACTTGAATGAATGTATTTTTGTTTATGTAAATGAAAAAATGAAGCGATACAGAAGTGTGAACAGGGACGTCTGCTGTGCTGGAAAAGACAAGAAGGTTTAGAGTGATTGGTGGCCTTTTGTGTCTTTTTCTTTTCTCTTTTTTTTTTCTTTTCTTTTTTTATTCTTTACTGAGCCTTTTGCATCATAAGAAAAAACATTTTCTACTAACATTCATTGAGATCCCATCGTGACAAAAAGCTCCTGTGGGTGCAACGATGAAGCAAAGCCATTCTCTTGTGCTCAATGGCCGTTGCTGCCGTCAGGCCGACCGATAAGGTACTGCTTTTTTGCCCTCTTCTCCTCCTCTTCTTGTAAATTTTGAGTTATAATTGCACTCAACATAGTTACTCTTCAAGCCAAAAGCACTTAAACTTTTAATTTTCACATTTTTTGAAGTGCAAACTTAGATCAGCCAAGTTACCATAATGGGAAATGGACAGTAGTTGCTGGAAATGACTCGGTCAACACCCCTTTAGCTACACATTTAGGCAGTTCTAACGGTGAAATCAGAACGTAAATGAATACAAATTGCATGAATTAGTCAGTAGAGGTTAAGCTCTTCCTGGGAACTAAAGGTCTCAGGCTAAATTGTGGTGAGCCAGTTTTGCACAGTGCTGCACTTTTTTGATTGAATGATTATGTATTTATCCGTAAAATGCTCAAAAAGAAGTATGTTTGCGAGATTAGTATAAGCATTTTATTTAAAGACAAAAAAAGAAAGAAGCTTTACCCATGACTGATAACGGTTTTGTTTGTGAGTGGTCTTCAAGCCCCAAATCCCTTATTTGTAAGGGGATTGTTTTTTTTGTTTTTTGTTTTCCTTAAGATTTAATTTTAAACATGCATTTTCTTATAATGATCATTGTGTCCTCTTTTTTTTTTTCTTTTTTTTTTTCTACTTAAAGCATGTCAAAACAAAAAAATTATCGGACAGAGAAGATAATGAATTGTCAAGACCAAATGTAAATGTAATTTTTCTGCAAAATGTGATATTAGGATTGAATCCGTCACGTCTCTGGATCGATGCCTCGATTTTCCCCTTTGACACTGCTTCTTGTTCCTTTTTTTTTTTACATTTGTCAACGTCTGGCATACTGTTTCTCTCTGGAGTGAAGGGAGAATCCTCTCGAAAACATAGACATCCAAACACACACACACTCTTCTTGAATTATCTATCTTTTATACTCTAGTGCCACTTGGTGGAAGGAAACCACCTGAGACTCCTGAGAATGAGTCAAACTAATTGTCAGGGTCCCAAAAAAGATAGTGTTTCCACTCTTGACACCTTGTTAAAATGTCTGCCTTTTACTTCAGCGCAATCTTGAATGGCTGCACTTCCTTTATGTTCCTCTGTAGTCTGAGTGTAATGTTTAAAAAGGAAACAGGGCTCTATCCTTTCAGAGATCTACTATTCTAAAGCACTTATTCTGTTTGTTTTGACCCAGTCGAAAGCAGCACAGCAACCTTTTTTCTTTTCTTTTTTTTCTTTTAAAGCTCGACTACCTTTTTAGCACTTCAGAATATGCATAGCATTTGCCCTCTCTCTTGTTCATCAGCAATTAATTGTTCAAAACTAAATCCCTCGGTTGCATTTGGTTAGCACTGCTCTGCACTGTCGACTACAATCATTCAGCTTTACATTCGGCTGCGTTCTATGATCAGAAAAGGCTCAGCTATCTTATCATTTGACACTCGGTGAACGGTTGATATGTGCTGTACAAAGCTTTTTTTTATTACTCCATTGTTAAGGCTGTACAGGGTTGTGATGATAACTGGTAAATAGATCATTTGTACTTTTTTTTTTGTATTTGTTTTCTTTATTTGGCATTATTTTATGTTCAATTTACCAGATTTAAATGTAACAGGATTGAAAGTAAAGCTTACATCAGATATTACCTCAGTTGTCTTCTCTCTGTCCTTTATTTTCTCATATCACAGTACCTATGTTGCTTTCAACTGTTCCTTTTAAGGGTCACCAGAGTGGATCATCTTTCCATCTTCCTCTGTCACACCAAACCAAATGCACGTCCTCTTTCAGCACATCCATAAACCTATTTGGTCTTCCCCTTTTTCTCCTGCCTGGCAACCCCTATCTCCAGCATCCTTCTGCCAATACATCCACTTTCCTCCTCTTCAAGTGTCCAAAACCATCTCAGCCTGGCCTTAAACTTTGTCTCAAGATGTCTAACCTGTGTTTGTCCCTTGAATTTGCTCCTTCCTAATCCTGTCCATTCTCATCACTCCCAAAGAAAATCTTCAACTCTGCCTCCTGTGTGTTGGTAAGATCCACCGTCTCTAAACCAGACAGCAGAGCTGCTCTCACTACAATCTTGGAAACCTTTCCATTCACTATTGCTGTTACTCTTCTCTCAAAGATAACTCCTGAATACTGTAAAATTATACAAAATTTACTTAAGTAAAAGTATGAAAGTATCAGCAAGATGCACTTTAGAAAAGTTAAGTTTAGTAAAAGTAAACTTACTCATGCAGTAAAATCTGTCTGCGTCATGTTGCTGCTGTAAATGTTAAAGGGTTAAGTAATCTGACTACTTAATCTGCTGTTAAATAGCTGCATCTACAAAAATAAGCATAGCTGTTTTATAGAATCACGAGAAAAAACAACTTTTCAGGCCTGTTTTCAGTTTTTTTTGTCCAGATAATAGAAGGTAGTTTTAAAATTTAGTTATCTTGAGTAGTAGGAGAATTTTAAAAAAAAGCCTAATATTTTAGTTTTCATAACTTCTCAGTACAGTTAGAGATGCGTGACGTCACTAGACGGGAAGAGGATGAAAATTTGTGACCTGAAAAGTAACTACAGCTATCAGAAAGAAGAAGTTGAGTATAGAGTAAAATATTTCCCACAGAGATGAAGAGGAGAACAAGTGTTAAGTAACATCAGATGGAAATAATGAAATGTGTGCTCGAGTACAATTGATTTCCAAAACCAGATCGGTCAGTTCCCGGGTTAACAACGACCACCACTGGCAGTGTTATACAGCAGGGTTCCATGAAAAAGGGCCAGGAAACGGCAAGGAATGAGGAAAGGCAGAATTGTAGGGTTGAGAGAAGGAACATTAAATGTTGTCAAAATGACATGAAAATGTAGAGCGCTAACTGATATGATGGAGAGAAGGAAATTAGATATACCGTGTGTCCAAGAGACAAGGTGGAAAGGCAGCAAGGATAGAGACATTGGAGGAGTGCACTAACTAATCTATCATGGAGTTGATGGGAGGAGAAATGGGAAAGGGATGATTCTGAGGGAGGAGTATGTGAAGAGTGTTCTGGAGATATGATGATGAAAGTTGTCAGTGTTTATGCCACACAAGTTGGTTGTGAGTTGGATGGAAGTGATGGAGAGTATCCCAAGGGGTGAGAGATTATGGGTTGGAGCAGACTTCCATGGTCATGTTGGAGAAGGGAACATAGGAGATTAGGCGATTGGCAAGCATGGTGATAGGGACATGAAAGGACAGATGGTGGAAGATAATGCTAAAAGAATGGAAATGGCTGTGGTGAACACGTATTTAAAGAAGAGAGAAGACCACAGGGTGACGTATAAGAGCAGAAGTAGGAGCACGCAGGTGTACTAGATCCTCTACAGAAGATGCATCCTGAAAGAGATTGGAGACTGCAAGGTGGTGACGGGAGAACGTAGCCAGACAGCATAGAATGGTAGACTGTAAGAAGACTCTGGTGGTACAAAAGAAGAAAAGAGCAATGGTAGAGCAGAAGATGAAATGGTGGAAGCTGAGGAAAGAAGGCTGCTGTGGGAACATCCGGGAGGGGTTGAGTCAGTCTCTGGGTGGAAGTGAAGACCTCCCAGGTGACTGGGCAACCACAGCAATTGTGATAAGGGAGACAGGTAGGAAGGTGCTTGGTGTCTCATCTGGGAAGAGGAAATAAAATAAGGAGACTCAGACAGGAAATGATTAGCAAAGGTGTAGTGGGATGGCAACAGAAATGAAGAAAGAGGGCAGGAGTACAAAGAGATGCGACATAAGGCGAAGAGTGAGGTGGCAAAGGCTAAACGAGAGGACTATGATGAGATGTATGAAATTGGACATTAAGTAATGAGAAAAGGACTTGTACCGATTGGTGAGGCAGAGAGATTGAGATGGGAAGAGTGTGCAGCAGGTTATGGTGATTAAGGATTCAGATGGAAATGTTCTCACAAGTGAAGAGAGTGTGAGGGCAAGATAGAAAGAGTACTTTCTATCTGATGAAAGAGAACTGATGACTGAAGAAAATGAGAGCGAGAGAAGGGTGGAAGGTGTGAGAGATGTGAATTATGGATTGCTAAGGATCTGTAATGTTGAAATGAGAGCAGCTTTGAAGAGAATGAAGAATGGAAGGACTAGGGTTAGGATCAGTCTGTCCTGCTGACCTACCGGTGGAGGTGTCTAGGAGAGAAGGGAGTTGAGTAATTAACTAGATTGTTCAACACTATCTGGGAGAATGAGATGATGCCTAGTGCCTCATCTCAGTACAGTACTAGTGCCTATTTCCAAGAGTAAGCGTGATGTTCAGAGTTGTATAAACTCATAAGCCACACGATGAGGATCTGGGAAAGAGTAGTGGAAGCTAGGTTATGAAAAGTGGTGACAAATTGTGAGCAGCAGTTTGGTTTCATGCCAAGAAAGAGCACTACAGACGCAGTGTTTATTTTGAGAGTGCTGATGTAGAAGACCAGGAGGGGATGCATTGTGTCCCTGTGGAACACGTACCACAGAATGCCAAGGGTGGAATTGTGGTAATGCATAAGGAAGTCTGGAGTGAGTGAGAGAGAAGTATGTCAGAGCTCAGCAGGACATGTTTGAGACAGCTGTTTGCCTGACAGCGGTGAGGTGTGCAGTAGGAGCCCAAAATGGGTTTAAAGTGGAGGTGGGACTGCATCAAGGATCGGCCATGAGGCCCTTCTTGTTTGCTATTGTGATGGACAGGCAGACAGATGAGGTCAGACAGGAGTCTCCATGTACAATGATGTTCATGGATATTGTGATCTATATTGTGAGCAGGGAGCAGAAGGATGAAAACCTGGAGAGGTTGAGGTATGCGTGAGTTGAGGTATCCAAGAGTGATTGGAAAGGTTTACAAGACGGTAGTGAGAGGAGCCCATCCGTGTGGCTTGGAGACAGCAGCTCTGACCAACAGAAAGGTTGACGTCTTGGAGACAAAAGAAGAGAGGCCAGATTGAGATGGTTTGGACATGTGAAAAGGAGGGATAGTGGTTATATTGGTAGAAGGATGCTGAAGATGGAGCTTCAAGGAAGGAGAAAAAGGGGGAAGACCAAAGAGGCGATTTCTGGATGTGGTGGGAGAGGACATGCAGTTGGTTGGTTTGAAAGGGGAAGTCGCAGAGGTTCAGGGCAAGATGGAAACAAATGATCCGCTCTTTGTGACCCTTGAAGGAAACAGCCGAAAGAAGATGAAGGGCTTTAGTACGATATTTGAGTAAATGGACTTAGTTACTGTCCACCACTGGCTGTTACTCTGAGGAAGCTTACCTATAAGACTTAAATAAAAAATGACTGTTATTTAACCATTTTTCCTAATGAAAATCTATTGGTTTTCTGCAGGAACTCCGGAAAAATCTGCTAGACTGGCACCAAAATGAAGAATAGTTAGTGAAGAATATTTGTGCCATATATAACAGATTTAAAATGTTGTGCAAGATAGAAATTCATATATTGTTTTATACTTTTTTAGGTGTATTTGCAGCTGCAAAGCCATTTTATCCCACTTTATGCAAGGAAGTACACCAGATTGTGTTGCTCCAGTGTCACATCTTACAAACTAAAAGAATCATATTCATAAATCTAACATCCACAGTTCTTCTTTTCCGCTGAATATTTTAAATTCATTAAACAAATTAAAAAGTCTAAATAAATTTGTCAAATTAGAATAAGTTTGCTGCTTCCCCTGTCTGTAATCAGATGTAAAATTACTCAAATCCACTGGACACAGTTAAATATATTCACTTGGATACAGAAACATCAGACTGGGGGAGTTTAGAGTTACCGTTTGTTTCCCAGATCTACTTCAAATGTGATTGGCTTATTCTGCCAAACATGCCCAACCCTTTCGCCAAGTTTCACTAAAATCGTTCCCATAGTCAGGGGTAATAGATGGACACGGTGAGGGCAAAATGTAAGTCTTAACAAAAATAATAATTAAAAAGAAATCTGATCATCCACATCATCCGCATCAAAATTTAAGGGGGTCTTCTCTGCAGGTCAATAAAAATTTTCAAGGTAGATCCTCAAAACCTCCTTAAACAATCATTTGAAATGAGGAAAAATTTAAAATCAAATATCAAAATTTGCCCTGAATATTATTTCTGCAATGTGTCTCCTGCAGAGACAATGTTTTAAATTGGTTTCTCATTCCGCAAAAGAATTCAGTCAACAGAATCTAATATTGCAATCATTCCTTTTCTAACATGACACGATTAAAATGGAGTTACAATAAACAATATGGAATATTGCCCAACCGTAACAAGGTTACTCATATTCAAATTGGCTTACGGGGACTGCAAACATGAACTCAAATTATGTAAAAGCATTGGTTCACATTAAGTATTCCTGCCAGACAGAATGGCGGGCAAAGACTTCAAATAAAGGTTTAGACGAGAGCAAAAGCATATTTCAAAGGAGCACAAATCACTCAGCGTAGAAAAAGGAAAGTGAGTTAAGGAGACGCACTGATCATCTTTGAGGGACAGCGCATTCTCTAATTTATAACGGTGGCGTGCCGTCGTAATAAGAAATAGGATCTGCCATCGTGTCTAGCTGGTTTTTTTATTAGACTGATGGGAGGGAGGTCTCTCTCTCTCTGTCTCTCTCTCTCTCTCTCTCTCTCCCCCCCTCCTTGTGTTGTAGTAATGAAAGTTACAGCACGTTCTCGCCCAGCCAAAGGTTGGCCCTGCCTAATGAAAACAGATGAAGCAGAGATAAAGTGTTTGCCGACATTAAGGGACTCATTTATCACCGTTAGGCCCCGAGCTATAGAACACCTTGGACTAGAGCTCTCCTTTAACAGGCCCTGCCTCACAGCACCTTAGTGGCACGCTGCAGCCTTCCAGGCACATAAGCGCCTCCATCTTTACCTCGCTGCAGACTTTGCTGTAATGTACACCTCTTACATCTTTATGTGCATGTCTTCATATCCGCTGTCGTCATAGAGCCAGGTTTTTGGTGTTGAAAGAGAGTTTTTAAAATCAAATCTCGAGGATTTGGCGGTCCTTGAGGGACCGCCATCACTGCGCCCTGAATGTCGTCCCATTCAACAGCCATCCGTAGCCGAGTCTCCTCTGTGGAAGGGCCATGTTCTCATCATGCTGCTCATCTTGCCTGTGTAATAATGAATCTTTTCAGCTGTGTTTAAAGCTTCTTAATTAAGTTCAAAGCAGCGCTCGGGGCACTGCGCGCCTGCTCGTCTGACCTCCCTATGAGTGGAAGTGTTGATTAGGAAGTGAAGAGACATGCAGACACTGCAGGGGATGGCTATTGATTGAAAGGATAGAGAAACTCATTTGGATTTTGTGATTGCAGTATTGCACTGTACATGGGGGCTGTTTTTCGCCACACATCCAACTCTAGTCCGTCACTGACAGTTTGGTGACTACATGAGGAATTTTCTGTGATAACACTAAATGTTGGAGTTTTTCCCGCATCCCAATAATAGCCTTTCACCCTGGCCCGAGCTGTCTGCACAATGTCGACCTTTCGACATCACCTCGTGAAAGTTGGCCGCTGTGGATCGATAGCGTGTTAGCTTTTTGTTTGAAGGTTCTGGCTGCCTTGGCTTTATTACAGCTGCTGAGAGTCATGAGGGAGTCGTGCTCGGCTTTGTGAGAGAGGAGCTCCCTCTTGTTTGCCAAAAGTGTAATCCCGCAGTGACCCGCCGTGACCCTGCCCAGAGAGGAAAGCTGCTTAGACAGAAGTGCGTGTCTGTGGGAGCTCCCAGCTGCCTGGTCTCTTTTTCCGTCTCCTTTTTTCTCGCCATTTTGCTCTCTTCATCCACCTCACCTTATTTATAGTTCCAACCAGCATGCATCTCTGTATCACATAGAATCTGTCCCTTTACACCTCACGCAACAATATCCCTTTTCTCCTCTGTTTACCTCCTTCATCTCTAACCTTTCCATTTTCCTTCATTTACAGTCGGCTAGATGACTTCTATCGGCATCAATACTCCAGGACTCCCCCCCTCCTTCCATGTGAAGGAGCCAAGGCTTTGCTAAGTGGAGACAGATCTTTTTTTTTGTTCCAACAGAGAAAATAAACACACCAAGTCCTGCCATAGACAGCCCTTCAGTGTGGACTGCAGAGCAGGACCACTGGCACACAGGAAAGAGAAACTGATGGAAGAAAATGACCTCTGGAATCGATTTGGAATGGGTTGAAGCCAGGGCTAAAAACTGTGTGGAATGAGGCTCCGCTGAGGCTGCTTGTTGATTCACAAATCTATTCATCTTTGAAAAAAAAAAATGCCAGTGAAATGATTTACTGAATATGAAATACCATGTTTATTCGGTCCTTAATGGTGTGTGGACCAAAAAATCTGTACAGGCTTCTAGGAGTGCACTCAGTTTTATGCAAAGCGCCGGCTGAAAACAGAGATGTCAAGTCTGTGCAGAAGA
Organism: Lophius americanus; assembly: GCA_037951165.1. Lineage (NCBI taxonomy): Eukaryota > Metazoa > Chordata > Actinopteri > Lophiiformes > Lophiidae > Lophius > Lophius americanus. The sequence continues at coordinate 4,867,359 of JBBDHG010000091.1, forward strand.
CAAGGAGATTTCCCGGGAGAACCTGAGAGAGCAGCAGTGGGAGATGATCTACAGACACACTGGATGCGTCGCTTACTCGCCGCTCTGCGTCGGGCTGGACACGCATGGCGGAACATCTATTTACATTCATGTTCGGTGCCAAGCCCGGGGGGATAGCATCTCTGCCTGCCCGACCCCCTACTGCAACGGTTCCCCATTCTCTTGGGTGAGACATCACCCAGCGGGGGTTAGCAGCAATCTGATTCTGGAAAGACTGCAGGGGGTGTTGTGGAGGGGGGTACCCACAAATCCCAAGGCCTTGCATATCCAGACTAAGGTCGGTCTGAATCAGCAGGGGGTTGGCAAAATCATAACCTCCTGCTGTGTGCTGCTTCTAATATAGAGCTACTAGATGGTCACTCCAACTGGATGACAAACACGTTATAGAGGAGAGGAATGTCTGCAAGGCAGCATGTTGGTGTTGTGAAAATAATAAAGTATCTTTTATTGATCACATTCAGCCATACACAGTGAAATGATTTCTCTGCATTTGAGCCAATCCTGAGGGAGCAGTGTGCGGCCCCTTTGAAGCACCTGGGCAGCTAGGGCTTTAGGGTCTTGCTCAGGGACCCCATGACCAGTAGACCCTGCTGGGACTTGAACAAGCTACCTTCAGACATAACGATTAGGAGACGGCCGCCCTACCCACTGAGCTACAAACTGCCCAGGGAGAAGCACCATTTCTTCCCAGTTAGATGATTCTGGGCTCTAATCTGCTTTGGGTACCATGTTTTCCCAGCTTCCACTCATAGTCTAATAACATGCAATTTATGTGGAGTGGTGACGGTTTGTCTCTATGTGTGACGACCTGGCGACAGATCCTGAGTGTACTCTGCTTCTTGCCCAATATCAGCTGGGATAGTCTCCCGCCCGCCACAAACCTTGAGAGGAGAGATGTTTACAGACAATAGAAGGGGAGGAACAGATGGTGATGGATAGAGGTGGCATCTGTGTGTGTGTGTGTGTGTATGTGTGTATGTGTGTGTGTATGTTTACTAATAGTGGGCTGTAGAGGTGACTGTGAGTCAATCGCCCCCACAAAATGTCGTAATATACATTCTTTTCCTTTATTAAATCCTGCCCTTGACAAAACAACCCCCGTTATAAAAAATTCGAAATGAATATTGAAACTAATAAAACACAACTAAAACTGAGTGAAATGAGCACTGAAGGAAACAAAAATGTAATAAACGCAGAATCTAATAAAAAACACAAAACTGTAATTACTGCTGTTTTCCTGCCATCGATATACAACAATTGAGAAAATGAAATCTCAGCGACTGCAATACCAGAGATATCTTTTAAACATCTAAACACGTCCGTTGTTTTCCGTGTAACGCCTGGGAGTTGCAGTGATTTCAACTATTCGAGTCTGCACAGATCTGACGGGGGGATATTTGGTTAGGGAGAGCTTAACAGAATAACCCAAGGTCAAGCCCAAACTAATCAGGCTCCTCATTTCCCTGGAAAGAGCAATGAAGTAGAACGCTGACCTTCAGCTGACCCTCGGAATCTGCAGCGGGGAAAACCGGCCTGTCAACCATTCGGCCTAAAGAAAAGGCAAATATTAAAACAGAGCAGACGTTATTAATAAATATGATACAAATGGGCCAAAGAGGCAGCTTAAAGGAGCTCAAACGTACGTCGTTGTCATGAAACCTTCGATACCGCAAGATAACAAGCTCGTTTTTGTCTGCATCCTAAAGAGTATTTGCACTGAGGGTTTATTACAACCTGGTTAACGCTTCTAATTATCTCGTGCATTTGAGCTTTTAATGATTTCCATGATTCAATTATCCCTAACTGAATTCCTGTCTTCAATCAATTAAAGCCATGGCTGCTCACTCATCCGTCTTCCAATCAGGACATCAGGAATCCCTCCATCCATCCCCATTTGAGAAGAGAGCAGGTCAGACAAATGAACAGAGATCGCATCCATCCATGTCTCTTCATCTTTTTTTCCCCTTTACTTTTTCTCTCAACAAAAAAGGTTTTGTAAAGATTTCCTCCCAACTTTATTATAAATGAGGATCAATGTCACTCTCCAGCCACCCTGACCCTCCATCTGCACGGCAACTGCTGGGCATGTGGGGGGAATACTCCTCTCTTCTGGTGTTTCCATACCTGATGTGAAGGTGAGTGACAGCGGCTTTAATGATCGCCCAAGAATGCTATCAAACAGACACACACACACACACACACACACACACACACACACACACACACACACACACACAGTCTGGCACCATCTGCTGGAAGCTCAAGAAACCTTCAGAATTGGTGATTTTGTGAACACCTAAAGCCTGGAGAAAAAAAAACATTATGGCGAGATTAGACATGTGCAGGAATATTTCCAGATCATTTCTGAGGTGTCTTTGACTGATGAATGGAGCCTCGTCCGCCCATTCACAGTTGAATTAGATGAAAAAGAAGTCACAGAAATGGTTGCCAAGGGCAATAGTCCTTTAACCCCCATTGTTGGAGAGAGGCTGAGTATAGTGCAGCCTTCTCACATCCTGCTCTCTACATCCACATTTTAACCCTCTTGCTCAACCCCTCAACCACCAGTATGGTTTCCATGAAAGAGATTGAGCATTCTTCTAAATGTAAATACCAAATTGTGCTCTTTCTGAACAGAATCATAGGACAGAACTGAGGATTGGTTGCGGTGGTTTTGCCCTGAGCTAAATCATCAAACAGCAGTAGGTGGATCACAGCACCGGGGGCATTTTGGTCCCATTCAACAGGCCTGAGAGACTCGAGCTACGTTGTGCGAGCATCCCACTATGACGGGCTCTGATGCAGGAGCGCGGCAGAAAACTTAAATCTCATCGCCCTCAGTAGTGTTTGTCATGTTGCTGAGTAGTGGCCTCAGACGCCGTCTCTGAGAAGCGAGCCTCTACCATATCTTCCCTCAGAGCCCTTGCTTTGTTTGTATGGAGGTGTGTGCGTGTTTCCTGGCACGGTTTTCAATAGAGCTCCCCCTGGAGTAGACGGGGAAAGGCTATCACAACAATTACACTGACAACTCCATTCTAAAGTGCACTTGATTTATTTGATTTAGCTAAGATTAATGGGCCTCCCTCCAAGCAGACCCGGCTGAGATGAGCAGAGAGACACAAGCATGCTTTTGCAGGAGGGCAGGTGTGTGCTAACATAGATAATGGAAGAGCACAAAACTAAACATATATGAGTATATAGTAGTATAGAGTATATACACATACAGCAACAATGAGCGTAACGAGTAAATCGAAAGCCTTGTTATTTTTACAGTGGACTATAATAAAATTGAATCCACTGTGCCACTAACAAAATTATTCTTTATTAAGTAGCATAACCCTGTCACTATTATAATGATATTAAATATAGACGAGAGTAATACTTTTTGAATTTCCAGACGATCAGCAGGTTTCAGTGCTATTAATTTAATATTAATATTAATCTGAGGATTTCCTCAGATGTGTTTTTGTAAAACCTACCAAAGTCATCTAACCAAACTCCAAATGCACCCATCAGTGGACGCCGCTGCCTCTTTAGTTTCTGGCCACAGTTTCCATGTCTGTCTGAATAAAAGTGAAAAGTCCAGAACACTATCTTTGTTACAGCAAGAATGTTTTAGCCCCTAATTTAACCCCAAAAAGCTGCCATACTGCATTAATAACTGGCTGCAGCTGAAGAAGATGCTCTTAAACCTGATAAATAACAACCTTTTTCAATGATGTCATCACTTAAATAGATCATTTTCAGAGGCAGGAAGTAGACTCGTAGGTCTCACCAGTGGCACTCTATGACAAAATCTAAAGAAATTCCAGAAGTCCAGAGGAGGTTGGCGAAATCCGTCTGTGTAGGAAGGATCGCAAAGCTATTTCTGAGGCTCTGGGACTCTACCGATCCACAGTGAGACAATATCTATAAATGCAGAAAAATTGAAACAATATTGGAAATTCCCAGAAGTGGCTGACCTTCCAAAATTCCTCCAGAGCACGGTGAGGCCTCATTTGGGAAGTCACAAAAGATCCACAAAAAAAAAACACCCAAGGAACTGCGGGCCTCTCTCACCCCAGTAAAGGCCATTATTCATCAGGCCACTATTCAAAGTCCTCTGGGCATGAATGGCATCCATGCTACAGTGGCAAGGAGAAAGTCACTACTAACCAGAAGAAAATTAAGACTCATCAGGATTTTTCCACACCCCACCTTGATGACCCTCAGAGCTTTGGGGAGAATATTGAGGAGCCAAACATTGAACTCTTTGGAAGAGTCTTGCTACATCTGGTGTAAACCAAACACAACATTCCACAGAAAGAACAACAGGCGGTCAAGCATGGAGATGGCAGCAGTGTGAAGATATGGGGACGCTTTGTTGCTTCAGGACCAGGATGACTTGCCATAATTAACGGAAAAACATGAATTCTACTCTCTAGCCAAAAATCTTGAAGGAGAATGTCACGTCATCCTCCCGTGACTTTAAATAAAGTATGACCGGTTTCGTGCAGCGGGACGATGATCCTGAGATGAAAAGTAGGTCCACCTTTGAATGGCTGAAGAAGAATTAAAGTAAAGTTTTATAAAGGCCTAGTTATACGCCACAGAGAGGCTGTGAAGGGACCTGATAAGAGCGGCTGCACTTAATCGGGTCTGCAAAGAAGAGTGGCCCAAAAAGTCTCACCAGTGATGTCAGAGACTGATCTCCAGTTGTTAGAAACATTTAGTTGCAGCCATTAATTTCAGTGTAAATACTTAATCACAAAACTATTTACTTTGAAGATCCAACACAGCATAAATATATGAAATCTAGAGTGGGGCTAATACTTTTTCACAGCACTTTCACTCAGCCTAAAGACTTGCTTTACAGCACAATTGAGCTTTTACACAATAAAAGTTGGCCTAATTGTTCCTGCATATTTATTTTTATCATGCAATAATTACACCGTGCGTTTTTTTCTTCACCGTCTGATTCACAGAGACACATAAACTGTGTTTTGTTCCAAGCTCTCGCTGCTAGAAGGAGACACCTGCACCTCCACCTTATGCCAGGAAGCACTACGTCTGGCTAACCAGCCAACAGTAGCCAGGCCAGCAGTCTGGTACGGTCCAGTGCGGTTGGCACCGACACCGGCCCATCTGTCCGGGTTGACACATTCGCTCCCACAACGCTTGTCCAGGAGGCCAAAATGTAATGTGGTGTCCTGGCAATGGTCCCTGAAATTTCATCCTGGCGTGACAAACCTACACCGGCCCCTTAGCCTCACAGGCCTGGTGGTGTTGAGGGCTGCCCTTGATCAGATGGGAAGCCAGGAACATGCCATGGTAACAGCAACCGCTGACCAACTACCGGGACGCTACCATCTTGCCCAGGTTGGATAGAGCTTGTTGATACTGGGTATTTCTCATTACTGGCCCTGAACCTTATAGAATTTGGCTAGTTGATAGAGGACAGCTGGATAGAAATGAGACATCATGAGTAGGGAAATGTATTCATGGGACACCGGAACCCTCCACTGAAGCAATGCCGACTAGTAATAAATGAACAAATAGTAAACTTTCCTCCTCCAGACCAAAAACAATGGAAGAGGAAGACAAATATAGTATGTAGCACATATTTCCTGGTGTTTAAGTGAGGGTCTGAGGTTGGCTGACTCTGGCTGCAGCCCCCTCAGGGCAGCAATTGTGGGTGGTCATTAACTTGAGGAGCAGGCCATGCCAGCAGAGAGAGGAGTCTAGCAGTAGTTAACAGTCACTACCCAGTTAAACCCTCCTCCCACGTGCTAAACAGGAACAACTACAGCCTTTTTACTGAATAAAAAAGCAAAAGCAGGACCTTTAAACAAAAGCTTGTCGTTGGCACGGAAAGGGGAAAGATGGATGTCTACTTGACTGCTCCTCATCGCTCATTCTTACTGAGTCTAAGGTTACAAACAGAGCTGTCTGGAAGTAATCCATACGTTGTGAATCATGCTACGTGTATGTTTGTGTGTGTGTGCGTGTGCGTGCGTGCACACAGGACAGGTATGACAGGCTGACCTCCACTTGTTTCCAAAGAGAGTGTGCGGCCCAGTGTTACCTGTCATAACACAGGTTGCCTGGAGCCCCGGAGAACCGGCCCGACCAGACCACTGGGCAGCCAGAAATAATAGAGACTGGCAAGAGGGCAATAAGGGTCACACAGAGGGAGAGAGGAGGAGGGAGGGGACAAATGACAGGAGGACTGGTGGGAGGAAGGATGGCAGGAGAGTGAGGGGAACAGAGGAAAGAGAAATTAACTGTGGCGAGGAGAGCAGTGAGGATAATGAGGTGGGAGCGAGTTGGTCCATCAAAGAGAAAAGAAAGGGAGATAAAAGAGAAGGAAGGTAAGGAGGGTGGCGGCACTTCTCCCTGCATATTAGTTCCTTGAGCCTCTGGAAAGAGCTAACAAATCATGGGCAAAGGCAGTCGGGGAAGCGGGGAGAGGATTTGACTGGTGCTTCCGGAGCTCTTGTTCTCTGTGTGACACCCTCTAACCAGAGGAATAAGCCTCGGTTAGAACCAAACGACCAGTTTATCTTTGAGAGTATGATGTTTGAGGATTCTCGAGGCACTGCCTCTCGCCTGCAGAGACGGAACAGCCGAAATCACTTAGGCAGGCTTGGCCAGCAATTAAAGTGCTGGATTAAGAGTGATTGCATTTTGTGTCCTGAGGAGGCGCTGCCTGCCATCTTGAGAGGTCTCATTAACATGGCTGCCGTGGGCTGTGCTGAGCAGTGCCACAGGCAGTTAAAAAATAATGGAGACATTATCAGCCTTAATGTCTTGTACCTGGAGTGGAGAAAATTTTATAATCACTATTGTGATGGGCTCACTCACTGCAGGTTGTGGAAAAGGGAAAGGTTGGATGAAGATAACCCTTTTTCTGACCAGACCCTTGTATGTTTTTTTTTGATCAGCCATTACATGTGGAGAGTCTGAGCAGCTGGAATTCATTAATTGAGTGCTGGCAGCGTTCTGCTCTGGCGGCACAGTTGAGTCACACTGGTGGGATCGGTCTCTCTCTGCCTGATATCATCTTCCAACCATAACTACAAATAATTATTCACTCAAATCCATTACCAGGGGTCGATCAAGTTCCCCAATCAGTTCTAAAGTCCAATTACTGGCGCCAAGGCTGTAGCTGCGCTTTCCTGCAGATGACTGCCTCGTCCACAGGCGGCCCAGTGAATTACACATAGCAAACGGAGTAACGTCCATATATGGGAGCTTGAAGCCCCTCAGGTGGGTAACGAAGCACGGGCACATAGTGGTCTCGCTGGGACATTCTGACACAACCACCAAGCAGGTTTAATAGAATAAGCCCGTTTGAAATAATAACCGCGTGTCACCCCTCCATAGGCCGGAGAGCATGCTGCACGCACGGCACAGAAGAACAAGACATGCTGATGTCTGCATCGGTTTGCAAAGCTCAAGCCTGGAGGATATGCTTCTCTCACACTCATGTGGGACCACGGAGGGACAGCAGTGCAGCCAGCTGAGTCAGAGCCGCCTGTGTGAATGCGTGTGACATCGGACAGACTGTATGTAGGTACAAGTTACATAGGAGTTGAAGCAGTGTGGGTGTGTTTGTGTGTGTAAAAAAAAAAAGAGAGGAGAAGAGGGTAGGTGAATTTAGTGATGTGTACTTGTGTGTGAGGAGCAGAACAAACAGGATCGGAGCAGGATAGGAGGGCCGGACTCATCATTCTGTCCAAAATGATACAAAGAGTAATATGGCTCATTGTTGTTCTAACTCTTAGTACCTAAACTCGTAAACTGGGGAGACAGTACGACGCCCCGTATCTCCTTAACCCCTGAGCAGACGACCAGATAAACACCCATGGCACATGGAAGGCGACATATTGGCTGATCATGTCAATTCACTGTAGTGTGTATTTTGTAGCTGGTGCACTTATATGCTCTATCAGCAACCAATATGGGCGAGTCATTTCAAGGGTTGAGCCAGAATGATGACCCAACTTCTGGGTAGATGATGGTCCAACGTAACGCTAACCTTTGGCTAGCTCTGAATGGAGTCAAGCATCATCAGATATAATCCTAACCCATGGACAGTTACCTTTAGCTAAAGCTAGCTAGCAACAGATAACAGTTTTTGGTAAAAGAGAGGAAACTCAGGGATAGAAAATGCCTGTGGTCCCATTGTGCAGCACTCATCTCAGATTTTGAGGTCTCCAATGGGAAAAACTGAATTTTTGGACAGCGGCTACGTAAGTATGAGTTTTGTTTTGTCCAGAGCCAGGAAAGCATTCTGACTTCAGACTGCTGACACAAAGAAAGGCTGTCAATGTAAGCCCCTCCATTAAACATGAGAAAACCTCATCAAAGAAGCGGTCCCAATCCCATGCTTACATTCAAGAGATCCAACGAAATGCTAAACACATGTGGATGATTCCCTGTGTTTAGGCTAAAATGGCCGAATACGATCTGGCAGCAGTCGAGTTAATCTTCCTTAGTGAAACCGCATGGTGTTGTTTACATGTGAGACAACCGTGTGTGTACATATATGCATGTGCCGTGTGTGAAGTGTGTCCAGAGCGGCAGAACTCACTGTTCCCTTCTGCGAAGCCAGAGCGGTTATGGTGTGTATGAGTTTGTGTCAGCATGATGGAGGAGAAGGGTGGTACTCAGACCTAATGAATCCATCTGCATTCAAGGACCATTCCTCCTCTTTCACACAGGCGGGGGCAAACGAGCAGCGACCTGGGAGTGCGTTCGGCCGTTGGAGGGCTCACACTCAGACTCTTTTTCTCCAAAGAATGTAGCAGCTCGCCTAATTTTCTTTCACCCTTGACATATAGGTAGGTTGTATTCAAAGCAGTTTTAAAGTTGAAAGACGTAGAGTCTCGCACTGAACCCTGCTGCTCTGTACCATCCAGATCAATCCTACCTAGTGAGGACTGAGCAGAGCTAGGAGGTTTGCACTACATTACAGCCTGTGCTCCAGGAGAGTGGCAGCTGCTGATGGCCTCACCTCTGAGTGACCTGGCACCCTAGGCAACCTCAATGAAGAATAGATGGAGGGCAGGAGGGGGGTGTTCTGAAGGGGTGGGTGGATGGCACCTAGGGCCCAGTCATTAAGATAATGAAGCCGGAGCTAGAGTGGAATTTGGGAGACCTCTAGTGGCTGGAGAAGAAACAAATTCACGTCCATGCAACATCATGAACGCCGCACATGCTTTATATTACTGCCTGACGCAGACCTGGAGAAAGTTATTCAAACCCTCATTTCAATTCAACTTAATATTTGGATTAGTTCATAATCTGCTTTTGATTAATAAAGCACCACGCTATCTGTAGTTGGTTCAAATTATCGCAGCAAAGCTTTTTAACAAGGATAAGAGAATAGAACAAATGCGCGCTTCTTGACAAAATTTGACTTTTATCATTATGAAGTCTAATACACTTAAACAAATGATTTGAATCCACATTTCTGACAAAATGTGTTTTCTTTGACATTGATTAAGCACTTCACAAAAGGCTGTAGTTTGTGACAATTGTATTGGCTTGCATTATTCTTCATAATATTTGTCTATACACTGTATATCAGTAATAGGTCTTCATTTATCAGCCATGAATGGATTAATAGCCATGTTACAAAAATGCAAAGCCTTGCAGCTTTTCTTCATTTAAGGAATGAAGAAAAGTTACTTTTGGGTTAACTGACAAAACAAGCACATTCTGGAAAATAATTTGGGAATCAAGAGGTCAGTTATTTACATTTTGCGATTTAATAGGTTGAATAATTCATACTTAATTTAGTGAAAAAGATAAAAAAAACATTTGCTTACATACATATACGATGCTGTTTTAACATCTCCCCAGGACCTCGCCAGGATTCAATCAATCAATCAATCTTTATTTATATAGCGCCAATTCACAACAATAGTTGTCTCAATGACCTTTCCAGAAAAAGCAGGTCAAGACCAAACTCTTCATAGAATTATCTACCGAGACCCAACAAATTCCTCCCCGAGAAAGCACTTGGCAACAATGGCGAGAAAGAACTGCCTTTGAACGGGCAGAAACCTCGAGCAGATCCAATACTCAGGGTGAACGTCCTACTGCCGATCACGGCAGTAGGACGGCGTTGAATTCACATGATTCCCCTGCAGACACTCAAACCCAATCTTTCCCTAACATCTACTGACGTCTCATACCCACCCACATTAGTTCTGCGAGGCAACTGCCAACAACTCTGTATCTACCAACACCTACTAGAGGAATACAAGCCGATTCCCCACCAGGCAGTCACAGCTGACGGTGCCTCTTGAATGAGAAGTGAAAAGTCTTCAAGTCCAGTTGCTTTTGGATTCAACAAATATAGATTAGCATGACCTGGACAAATGATCCTCTACACAAACATTTGCTTGCATCCCTATTTTTCAGTGAAACTCTTCATAGGGTATTTTTAAAGTCCCAGACTCCAGAGTACTGCGTTACCAAAAATGTGGAAGCACGTCTGCAAAAGTTAATAAAGAAGCTGCAGTAGAGCTGCGAGTGTGTGACTTGTTGTCTTTAGGTCCCTGGGGGAGTACGGCACTTTATGAAGATGATTCTGAGGAAATGAAAGTGTGTTTTGCCTGAATTAGAAGCCTCTGTGAATCTGACTCAAGGGATGACTATGACATTTCTGGCCCTAGTGTTTAGAGAAAAAACGTTACATCCTTGAAAAATCTCTGAAAAAGCATTCATAGAGGTAAAGTGCACATATAACTACATTAAACATATATTTTACATAAGCTACACGATAATTATATAATTATATTATATCCAAAAAATTTGGGAAATTAATAAGTTTTCCACATTTCCTGATTAATGAGGATCTTCAGAAAGAAGCAGATATTATCCCAAAATAGTTACACGAACATAAACCTCCTGCTTTGGGAAATTCCTAAACCACCAGGAGGGGGTCTCTCCATCCAGGACCATCATTTCATTCTTTCACTGACCCTGACCTCGAGTCCCTTCTCATCAGAACCTCGGCCGCGCCACCAGAGGGCATCGCACAAACTTCCCCCGCCTCTTCATCACTAGACATAATTGTATGAAAGCCTTACAGGGGTGTATGAATTATACATACACACATCTTAAGTGAAATATTTGACAAGGAATAGGTGACAAAAGATAAATGACGTAGACCCTTATCTATTTAAGATTCACATAATTCTTTAATAAACATTAAAACACAGCTTTTCTGAGTAAAAGTTGCAGATATTTTCTGGAAAGTACAATGTTTTTCTGATCAATGGATGATGAAGATTGGGCTCAACCGCCCGAGATTTAAAAGACAGCTCATGGCAAATCAGACGTCCACTACAGTCTCCGTTTTAATATTTATGTCACAGCTTCATCCATTTATTTCTTGCTTGTAACAGCGATGGCAATGTGCAATCATGCTCCAAAAATTATTTTGCACTAATGGTGTGACGAGTCCGGAGCGTAACATTTAATATCTCATGATATTGTTTCAACATCATTGACAGTGTCCACCATGATTTGAAGTTGTTTGGACTGAACTTTCTGAGGAAGAGGCTCTTGAATTTAGTGTAAATGGTTTTTTGAGCAAACCACAGAGTCAGGGTCATATATTTTCAATCTGTCCGGATCCGAGTGGCTCTGATCAGCGCTGACGCCCCAATTCTTAAAAGTGCAGTCCCACTGATTCTTACGATGATGAGAAAGCTTTGAGAAGCAGGTCGGCAGCAAGGCCCGGGGAGATTGCTCCTTTGGTGACACTCTCCTCAAGGTGGGGCAGAGCATCTCTGACACTGGGGTGATTCTGGAAATGGAGAAGGACGTTCTCCTGGATCAGGCTCCACATCCAAACCTTCTGTTGGGCCCGCCGTCGGTGTTGAAATTCACAGCTGGCTAACATAACATCCCGGTACGCCTCCATCTTTGCCCAAACCTCTGGGATTCCCTCGCTTGTATATGAAGAGGCGCGGACCACCTGGAGGTATAAAGGAAAGTATATTTAAGAAAATGAAGAAATAAATGGATATAGTCCAAGTCTTTCCACTATTGGCACTTATTAACTATTGGCACTATTAGGACTTATATTATGATCCAAAAGAGGTCAAGCTACTTCATCACACCGGATGACGGCAGCTGCATACTTTATATTATCCCATTCAGATGTAGTTAAATGGAGAATCAGCCATTTCTGTGGAAGCAGCTCACGTTTTTCTAGAACTAAATTAAGACTGGGTGAAGTAGCGGCGTCCTGATCTGATGACATCACACTCCCTCATGGTTTGATCTAATCTGAGCCAATCTGTTTTACTGTTGGTCGCCAGGCTGGCTGCCCCTGCATTTCAATGCTCGTCACCACGCGTGCTAGTGCCATCCTCCGCTTTGAACATGGCGGTGTGATAAAAAAAAGACTAAAAAGCACATACTAATCAGCACAGCCCTACTTTACAGTTTGATCTGAGATATGCAAGTGTTCCAAGAGGGAAGATAAAAGGCCGGTCGGTCGTACACTTTTGTGAGTCACCTTACAAATGAAATTAATATAGAAGTATATATCAATATAGTATTAAAAATATGGCTCCGCTAGTCTTGTATGGCTATGAGGGATGACAAAGTTACAAATTCCATTTGTTGGATATTTTTTGTTAGATGTTCCAGATCTGTCTTTTTTACAAAAAAAATGCAAACAATCAAAAGACAAACGTGTGAAACTCTGATAAGTGTTTTTATACTTGTTTGATGCGATAGTTGAATATCCAAAAAACCATGAGGTATTGTAATGAATTATTTCAGATTTCCAGCTAATCATTCTTCTGACTCTGCTCAAGTTTTTAAAAATTATAATTTTGGTAATAATTAGCTTTTAAACCCATTTGCTGGGGTTGGGGTAGACATGTTTTCAGTTCAGCAAAAACAATTTTAAAACAAGTTATGATTTTTCTCCATTACTGAAAAAAACAGTATGAGCTTCTTTAAACAAATCTATATTTTAAAATGTAATTAAGCTTAACATAGTTAGTTGCGGTTAAATTTAAGCTAAGTTTTTGTGATATACAGTGCAGTAAAAAAGTATCAGATCTACACCTGATTTTATGTGTATCACATACTAAATTGTGGATCTTCAAACTGGGGTTAATATAATCAAATCAATCAAAGGCAACCCCAGTTTTAAATAAGTTTTTCTAAAAAGGTCATCCGATTTTAATTCACAAGTGTGAATTATTCCATGAAAGGGAATAAAAGAGGAGCTGCTTAAGCAGCAACAACGGCAACAATACTGCCGATAACTGGAGAGGAGTGTCTGACATCACTCTGTTGGCATTTTGACCCGTTCCTTTTTGCAGAACTGCTTTATTGGAGCCACATTGGTGGATTTGTCAAAGTCAAACTGTTCAACTTTCAATCAGTCGGTAGAATATTCTTCCAAAAGCCCTGTCGGTCATCATGGTGAGCTGTGGCAAACTTCAGATGAACCTAAATGTTCTCTGGGTTTGCAGCAGCTCTAGCCTCACCACTATCCCACGGATGCCATTTTTGAAGAGTGTCTTTTTAATCTTGGAGTAACGGACCCTATACTTATATCAAGGTGAGAAATTTCAACAGTTCCTTGGATGATTTTCCTGGACCTTCTGTGACCTCCTGAATAAGCGTTTTTCATGCTCTTCCGGGAATTTTGGAAGGTTGGCCAGTTCTGGGAAGGTTCGCTATCGTTCCAATCTTCTCCATCAGTGCGTCTCACTGTGGATCTGTGGAGTCTCAGAGCCATAGAACTAGTGTTGCAACTAAACTTCCAAGACAGATGGATGTCAATCATCTCCAATTTATTTAGATCTTGCCATGTTGATGATAAAGAAATCTATTTAAGGGATGTGACTGAACAGGGCTGGTTGAAATCAGGACTGGGCGGGTCTAGTCCAGTTGCAACAAGTTATTAATGAAGTTTGGTAGTTTTGTGGATTTAGTTTCTATGGGGCCAAAATTCCTTCCTGTGAGAATCTGTCATGTCATCTACATGACAACAATGAAGAGTTCGTAATTTACGAACTCTTACGACCGTAAGAGCGTGTTCACACGTTGAGAACAGCCGTCCCTTAAGAGTTCAGTACCAGCGATTGCGCGTCTCTTGTGCTTGTAACAGATTCAGGAGCACATGACGGGTAACGTTCACATTCAGAGCAGATACCAGAGGTGAAAGTGAAATCACATTTCTGAATACCAAAAAAGTAACTCATTCATTAAGCATACATCCAAAATCACTTTGTTACACACACGTGAACACTAATGAGACGAGGGACTTTGGAGTAGGAGACACGAGAGACGACCTCAGCTATGATGTCACATAAACGCCTAACTCAACGATCTTCAGATTGCTGAAGCATAATGAAATACGTTTATCATTTGGAGATAATTGGACATCATCTAGCAATCAATAGAGTTGAATGCGATAAGCTTGGTAAAAACTGAAGAGACATCAGTGAACAACCAATGATCAACAGCCAACTGTGAATTCTCTCGTTAGATCATTGCTGATTATTCAACAAGAATTTATTTTGAATCTGAGGCCAAAACAGGAAATCAAACTTTGTGAGACTAACCGTGATGCATGTTGACCAATCATCTCATGGACACTTTTCTGTGGAACTACATTCTATTCATATTCTTATGAATTCATCTTTGATGGAACCTTTTAGCGAGGTAAGTGAGGCACACAGTTTTGTTGAACTTGGTTGAGCTGATTATAGCAAAGAGCTGCTCCAGTAATTTAGGATTGAACTGAAGGTCAAGAGTGTGCAGCATAATGGCATAGTGGGTAGAATCATTGCCTCTAGTTAAGAAAGCCTTGAGGCCTACAGGAATTTTTCATTTGTTTTTAAACCTGTGAAACAGCTAACACTATGCTACACCGCCTAAAAAGACCCACCACCTTGTGGTCACTGAGATTGGCTGGACAGTTGTCTCTTGTCGTCCCAAAGTCAAAGTTGAAGATGACGGGCGACAAAGATGATTTAATGTTAGGTCACCCCTCCTACGCTGAAATCCTGCCTTAAAATGTATTATTATTCCTTGGCTTTTAAACCAGATTGAGAATTTTACATGTGTGTCTTGTAGGCTCATTGCTTTTCTTTTTTGTATTATAAACTTTGTGTTCCTAGTGTGTGGCTAAGCAATTTTTTCTCCTGTTCAGCAATCTGCCAAATGTGCTTATAAATAAATTTGAGTTTAATGGATGTTTTTATCTATGTGACTGACCTGTGATGAGCTGGCTATCTGACCAGGGTGGCCCCCACCTCTCCCTTGCCCAATGTCCACTGGGATCTGCCCCCATGACAATGATAAGCAGTTACAAAAAAGATTAAGAGAATGACGCTCAAGAACCAAAAGAACCAAATTCTACTCTTAACACACCAACACATAATCCCAGAATTAAACTCAGTTGCATTTAGTATATCCACCCAGATTTCTTACTGACTTTTGGTCCTTTCTATAATTTCATGCAGGATCATCAATCGCTGAATGACATTAGACATAGAGAAAAAGTTATGAAAAGTTTGTTTTTTCTAACAAGGTTAACCACAGGATATAAGGGAAAACCAAACTAATGAAAAGAATTGTGAAAAGGAGACAAAATATTTAGAGAACAAGTGTAAATCAGGGGAGAAATCAGAACAAACTAAATGAATCATAATAATTAAAATAAATGGGTCTCGAGAGATATGCTATTAATTTGCTAATTCATAAACATAGTAATAATTTAAAATATAATGATTATTTTTATTTACCTCTTAATTTACTTGCATATGATACTGTGAAGAGATGTGCAGGAATGTGTTCATAAAGGTATTTTTTGGTTTGGATGTCTGGCTGTATGGCAACAGACTGATGGTCCAGAGTTTGGGGAGGGAGGATGGGGGAGAGTGGGGGTGGTAAGGAACTTTATGTCAACCGTCCCTTGTTTGTGTTCTATGTCTTTGCTATACATTTTAACATAACAAAGGCCGTGATCAAAATAGGTATTTTTTGGTTCAAACTCATCATCATTTTTAGATTGTTTGTGTTTAACCAATGTCAATTCTTTGTACTTTAGATTGCTGAATGAAAAATAAGGAATTTGATGGTGCCGTTCTGGGCTCTGACAATTGTTTAAATGGTATTACTTTTTTTCATGCTGAGTGACAACATAAGGCAGTCCGACACTGAGAGTCGATCAGAGACTTAATCAATGACTATAGCAGGACAGTCCACAGCAGTAAGAGGACAGAAACAAAGAAGGGCAAGGAAGCATAGGTGGGGATACATTAAGAGAGGAGAGTTTGAAGAGCAGCCGATAAAGCTTTTATGTTGAGTGTGCAGGTGTCTTATCAGAGACAAGCATGAGACAGCAGCGCCGCATTCAGAGCAGCAACAGTAGAGTGGGGATTGGAGTCGAGGGAGGGAGGTGCGGTGAAAGTGTGTGTGGGGGGTATTTCCTGGCAGCCTGCCCGGTAGGCAGATGCTGCAATGGGCTGGGAAAAACAAAGGGACAAGACCAGGAATGCAGGGGGGGGGGGGGGGGGGGGGGGGGGGGGGGGTCTGGGACATACAGGGAGGAGTGACACACTGCAGCAATAAGAGCATGATGCTGTGACATCATCATCATCACCACCATAACCAGCCTCCCTCCTCCTGGGTCACCTGATTTCTCTGTGTGATGGATGGTTGGTTGCATTGAGCAGTATTACTTTGTCAAGCCCATGAGTCAAACATGAGCTCTTGTCAGGTTTTTACGGCCGTACCATTCTGCTGTTGGCTCCCTTCCACTCTACACACAAACACACACACACACACACACCTTAGTGTTCCAGGACTTGGATTGTCTCCTGAGCAGCTTGAGTGCACTGGTGTATTCAGCCTGGATCCTCCTGGCTGGCACCAGTAAGTCTCCATCCGACTTTGTCACCACCACCAAGTCAGCTCGCTCGATGATGCCCCTCTTGATACCCTGGAAAGGAAATTGACAGGTTTTGAAACAAGAGGGAGGAGAGTGTAGCATCATCTTCTCTAAATGCTGTAAATAAATGCGAGGTCCACACAACTGATTTGAAGACAGATGTTTGCTCAAACTGAAGAATGGATCAGTGGGAACAGCAGTTTGTTAATATTGTTGCTGTCCATGTGTTTCATTTAGGTCATAATTATAATAATTGAAAAAAATGTTATTTAAACTGCTTGAGGCCCTGCAACATTCACCATATCAATCTTATCTAATCTGTAAGGTTAATTATGTCATTAATTTAGCCCACTCATAAACTGAAATGCATGTAGTTTACAATTTATCTTTATAAAAAAAGTCAGATTCTCTTTAGTTACACATTTCTTCACTAATTTTCTACCACTTGTAACATTTGACTCAAAATGCGTATGTGCAAAGTAAAGAAACTGATCTGAATTTGAGTATTCCATTTCTCCCACATTACAGAATTCTAAAACACATGGCTTGTTGCTGCAGAGGTTTGTCACTGACCTGAAGTTCATCGCCCCCTGCTGGTGGAATCAGCAGCACAAACATGTCGACCATGTCGGCCACTGCAAACTCTGACTGGCCCACACCTGAGGAGATGATGGATTAAACCTTCACCACTGACCAAAATGACTCATTAAGCTACTTATTCATATAGTAACATAACTTATATCGAAAATCTGAAAATCCTGACTCAAATAACTGAAAATCCTGACTCAAATAATACACTGATGTATCAAAAAGAAAAAAGAGGATAAAAAAGTGAGCACTAAAATCACATATCAGATGAAAAAATATAAAAGTTGAAAATCTTTATTGATATGTTTTTTAATTTGTTGAGAAAAAAACGAAATACGAATGGTAAATGTAAACAAAAATCACGAAACAATGAGGGCTGGATTCTAAATCTCACCCAAAGTCAAAAAGACAAACTGAAATCACTAGCGGACCAAAGTTGTGTGAATTTCATCACGACAACCCATGATGTTGCTCAGTAGTATTTTTGGTCCCCACATGCCTTTAAGCATCCTTAATGAAAACTGGACATGTTCCTGATGAGACGGTGGATGGTGTCCTGAAAGATCTCCTCACAGAACTGAATAAGGGCATCAGTGAGCTCCTGAGCAGTCTGTGGCAGTAGTCTGTGGCAACGTTTGATGCAGCGATATATAACGGCATCAATGTCTTGCTTCGTAATCCAGGAAATGCCTACATATTCGGGTCAAATGAAGCCGGTTACTGGACTGGACCAAGAGGAACCCAGTTTCAACTTCACCAGTGTAAGGTCTGACAAGGGGTTTGAGGATTTCATCCGGGTACCTAACAGACGACTGGGTTTTGTTGGCTAACACGTAGAGGTCTGTGAGACCCTCCAATGTTGTAGCTCACAAGACCATCACTGACCCACCATCAAACCGGTCAGGTTGGATCATTTTGGAGGCAGAATAATATTCAGCGTCTCCAGACTCCATGTCTACCCAATGTGCCCTTGGGCCCCCCTAATGTAGTCTTTTTCTGACACAGGTCAGAAACATGCACACCAGTTGCACACTGGAGGTGATTTGTCAGGCTCTGGCAAGCTCCTCCTCGCACAAATCAGCAGATACCAGTCCTGCTGCTGGGTTGTTGCCCTTCTACGGTTCTGTCCAACTGTCCTTGTGTGAAGGGCTGCCTCATGGTATCTCCACCACACTCTTGAGATGGTGCTGGAAGACGCGGCGAACTTTCTGGCAACAGCATATAAGAATGTTCCATCTTGGAAGGGAAGGAAAACCTGAATGCGCTGCAGGTAAACATTAATGCTACCAGTTTACACAAAGACAATAACAAGCTAGAGAAAAATCTGTCGGGAAGGACGAGGAGAGAAAAATGGTCACTTGCCACCACCTGGAAAACCATTCTCTTGTTGAGGGTATTCATTATCGTTTGATTTGGCAGTATCGTGTAAGTAGGGCAGAAAGATAAATGTAATTCACCTTAAATATTCTTAACAGGGTTTGTTTAGAAATTCTTTTGGATAGTACTTTCCCCTGCTGAATAAATTATAGCCTCTGCTAAGTATGGTATAAAACCTCCACACTTGGAAGGAAGTGTCATAAAGTACTAACAAGTAAAAATGAATACTTGCAAAGATGGTTACTCTTAAATGTGTATTCTTCGAGCCAACATTTCCTGAATTTAAAGCAATCTTTTGGTAATTCTATAGTGTGTTTGAGTTGTCAAAGTTCTTTTGAGGTAATTTTGGAAAAGCAATGAACATTCATATTGACTGTGTCACTCAGTTGCCGACATTGAAACATTTTGCATCAATAACACATGTGCAATGAAGTATGCCACTGTCATAAATTGCTAGTTCCACTTTTTAAAACAAATTAAATGAGGCTATATCAGGGGTGTCTCAAAAAAATCTCCCTTTCAAGGATTTAAAAAAAAAAACTGGATTAAAGATTCACTTTGAAGTCACAGCAACTTACCTACAGTCTCTACCAGAACAATGTCAAATCCAGCGCCCTCGCAGAGAACAATGGCCTCATTAGTTGTTCTTGTGACTCCGCCAAGTGTTCCTGAGGCCGGAGATGGTCGGATGAAAGCATTCATGTCCCTGGAGAGTTCGGTCATACGAGTCTTATCACCCAGAAGAGACCCTTGTACAAGAGAGATGAGTCCGTTTGTAGCTTTAGGTCAACATCATCAGTGAAACAAAGCTGCTGCTGAATAGCATGATATTCACTGAGTTTTTGTGCAATTGATCAAAAATTGGTCTAATAAAACAGAATAGGGTAGCTGTGATGCAACCCCTCTCTGTCGGTCTGTGGATTCACTAAATATCCCACCTACACCATGACGTGGTTAAAAGCTACAAGGAATTTCCAACCAACCCTGGAGACAACTGTACCAGATTGGCAAAATGGGACGCAGCTGCCTCCCAGGAACGCCATGAAGGAGAGGAATTTGCGGCATTCTCCTTAAGTTGTTCTTGCAGTTTCCTCTTGTAGCGAAGCATCTTGTATTTTTATTTCGTCAGTAAATCTAGTTGCCCACTTTCCATCACAGTTTATTCTAAATGAAATGTAATATTTGTACTGCAAATTTCTTTGTCCCAATTACCAGTTAATCTCCATGATTGCTAATAAATGGTATCACATCAGCACTGAAAAATGCAGTGGTGTATCATTAACAATTGTAGCCTTATTAATTGCCTGATAATAAAAATATACATCTTAAAACATCACACTACAATTCATTTGAAACCCATATTGTGCACTATTGAAAACCCCAAAACAATGTTTCATAAGTATCACATAATCTCAAGCGCTACCTCCTGTTGTGCAGGACGAGGGGTCAACAGCCAGCACCGAAACTTTATGTCCACGTTCTGTTAACATCTTCCCAACAACCTCGATGAAGGACGACTTGCCTGCTCCTGGAGGACCTGATAGACCTGACAAATTAACAAAAGTACATAAAATCAGTATCTTATGAAACCTAAGAACTGAATTGTCTAATGTCATATAACTTTAAAACAGAATTAAACTGTCTTACACGTGTCTTTTTGGAATCTCCAATAATGCCCAAATTTGAGCTTCCTCAAGATCAGAAGGTTTTCCTGACACTTGATGGAGTCCTTATGCCAATTTACCCCTTGATAGAACAAATATTCGGACTTTACTCCTCAAGTAACACTATGATGGCTGGGAAAGTGTTTTGGCAACATCTGATTTGCAATTGTGTGCTCTTATGAGAGATGCTAGTCTGGGCATTGGATAATATTGAGATTGCAGTAGTCAGTGAAAGTAGTATATTATGTTGTCTATTTTAAATCTGGTGTATTGAGCTAAACAAAAAAAAAAATAGCTCAATACATGTGATTTTGTTTTAACATAGTATAGATAGAATCCTTTGTTAGACACATACAGCCATACAAAGTACAACATAGTGAAATTATTTCTCTGCATTTGACCGATCCCTGAAAAAGCAGTGGGCAGCCCCTGTGAAGCGCCCGGGGAGCTAAGGTTTCAGTGTCTTGCTCAAGGACCCTACAACAAGTAGACCCCGGTGGGATTTGAACCAGCTACCTTCCGATCTTCTGATTGGGAGACGGCTGCTCTGCCCACTGAGCCACAGCCGCCCCTATACTCTGCCAATAACCCTGATTGAAAATTGGGGTTGAAAGTTTTGCTTCCGCAAGAATGTCACTCAAACCCTGAGCACATACCTACTCTGAAGGCCATGGGCTTCCCACCATTACGACTCTCCTGCTCCTTTCGGTACGCCAACACCCTTTGCAGCAGCACCTGAGCGAGCTCTTTTTTCCTAGGGTGCTGTGTCTCCACCAAAGTGATGGACTCGGCCAGAGACGCCCGCTGACCCCCAATCAGGCCTTCAAACAGTTTATTCAACAGTCTCTGCTCAGGTCCACTTAAGTCCTCTAGATGCTGCCCTAGGGCTGTGCTCACACCATTCCTGTGCTGCCACTTATGACATAGGATGGTGCTTCGGTACTGTAGGTAGGAAGCAGAGATAACTCTTTGGTGGGGGCTGCATGTCCTGCTGGCTGAGGGGAAATTCAATGGGGGAAGGTTGGAGATGTGGCGGAGCACAGGGAAGCCAAGTGGTCGCATTTTGTGGCACCTTTGGGCATCTAGAAAGAGAAACAATATGAAAAATAATAATTCATTGGTTATTTTTAATGTAATCATCTCATTATTACAACAATGTTTTCATGTTGACAACAGTTGACCTCATCAATTCCCATCAAGTTGTGTCTGTGGCTACATACTTCGGAGTACAATATTGCTCGATTTTTCAACAATTGCCTTCCGTTAAAAGTTATGTTAATGTGTCCTAAACGTCGTTAGCCTACGATAGCTGTTACGACAGCCCTAAAAAATATAGACAAGATGAGGTGAGAAAACTTCTGGTAAATAAGTTTAAATAAAGAATCCAAACTGACCTTTTACCAGCTGCTGGGAGGCGTTGCAGGTTACATACGCCTGTATTTAATTCATTCTCTTCCTGTTTCCGGTGACGTAGACACCAGCACGTTTTTTTTTTTCTGGCTTGAAAAAAATATAAAATCAATACGTGTATCTCTAAGACCTGTTTTGAATAACACTGTAAATACTAAATGTGTGAATAACATTTTGAATGGATTAAGATTTTTTTTAATGTAAAATTACAATCGATGGATTACAGTGAACATATATCGCCAGCAGATGGAAGCAGAGATTAATTTCCAATCACGAATGAACTCAAAAGTTGATCCATTCCCTTGAAAACAAATGAAATTGAACATGCTTATACCTGTAAATATAACTATGCACCTCTTTACTGCAAAGTTTGTTTTGAATCATTGGGGGCTGGAGAATTTCTCATGACAGTAGTGGAAACATGCGGTTTTTATAATATATTAAATTACCCGCAATCCTCATTATCTAGTGGGTAAAAACAAGAATTCAAGGTTTTATAAGACACGGTTGGAAATGGCTAATCCAGAAAATGTTACTGACTCTAAAAATGTTTTAGCCAAGGACACAGATAGCCCAGATACTTGAAAACCTCGCTGTGAGCAGATGTGAATAGACCATAACCTCTTGCTATATGGGAATGGGTCAAACTCCCCTTAAAATCCCCAACTTTTCCAATATGGCTAATGATGTAAAGACTATATAATATCTATCTTTAAGAAACCAGTTATAACATGAAAGCATGTAATGGACCCGAAAAGTGTATATGTTACATGGAATTCTGTCCAGTAATTTTGGATATGTGTGACGTCTTGGAGACAAAGTGAAGTGAGCTTGAACTTTTAGTGAATTCATGAAGCAGGTTTTGAAATGTGAGCAAACTATGAATCGTCAGGTACGGATTAACCATGTCTTGTTGAACGTTTGAATGGACCAAGTCCACTCAAGATTACCCAAAAACATAGCATACTTCTTTGAAAAGAGTACGAGTTGTCCGCTCATCACAAGGCCGTGACACATGAGCTATTTCTAATATTTATTCATAAGAATTTTGGAGTCTCTAGATCTCCTGACGGACTTGTCTGTGGAATTTGGGAGAAACATGCAAGCTCTTGAGATGCAGCAGTTCTAACCACTGTACAGCCATGCCACCCAAGTCATGTGCAGTCAAATGCAACTGCAGCACGCACAAACACGCGAAAGTCAGTGACTTCCCGGGGAGCTTCCAGGAAGATAGCTGTAACTTTTCCAGCACTTTTACAATGTCCCCCATGTAACAAAGTCAAACACATGCTTTAATGCGCTTTCCTGTAATTTACTGGAAAACGTAATAATGCCCAACATTTTTGCAGCTACGTTTTGCATACTTTGCATATTTTTTTGCCTACATAATTGAAGGTCTAAATTCACACCACACACTAAGTTGTTTATGCTTTTGGAAGCGGCTGATGGTACCATGATACATATTTTCTTAGCATTGGTGGTCTATAGTTGAAGTAACAGGCATAAAAACACACACTCTGACAGCATTCATAAAAGAGACAGCTGCAAGTAATGAAACAAATTTATTGAATCTTCCAGTAGAGGCTTGATATTCATGGAATAAAACTGCTTTTCTGGGAGTTTTACAGAGCCAAAACACAAAGGAGAAAATAAAAACACACAGCTGACATGTGAAAGTGCAGACAAACAACACAGAACAAAATGTAAAACCACAAATAAAAAAAAGAAAGAAAAAGAGTCAAATACAGTTTAATAGCAAAGAGGATTACTGAGCACAAAGAAGAAGTGAATGGCAAAATCTGCATTTTATAAAAACAAAAGAAAAAAACATCGTAGCAGGACATCAGTCAACAGATAAACTCTGAATGTTCAAAATTTTCCCATAACAGTAATTTTAAACACGATTTTGCTCAGTTAATGTATGGAGACAATGAAGCACAGTCACTGAAATATTTCTATTATCACTGAGACTCTAAGTTACACATTTGATTTTAGCTGCATGTGCAGCATGGAAAAAACCCCCATAACAGCACGTGTACATGCCTCTGCCACGTGTGGCGTTCAGCTACCAGTCTTAAATGTGTAGCGCTACTCTAAGCAAACTATGCTTTGCCAAACCAGACGGCACAGTACATATTCTAATAGTGAATATATCTAATCACTATTAATGTTTTATTCCTTTAAATTCATTTGAAACACGAGAGTCACATGAGATGATCAACATTTATGAATAGTCTCTAATGCCCTTTTAGTGCCATGCCCCACTCTAAACCCACTCTGACTCGCCATGTTTTTGCCATCCTGTCACCTTTGGTGATCTGTGATAAGTTTTTACTGACTTAATTTATTGTTCTTATAAAAGAACACTCTTAGAAAACATGTCAAAAGTACATTTCATGCCTGCCTCCTCCCGCTCTGGCAGTAAATGGCATTTGACTTAAACTTTAACAAATTAGGTGACCTGGAATGTCCCGTCATTTTTGTAACAACACAAGCATATCTTGATTTCAGAATTTGGATGCAAATAGTAAATGAGTCAGAGTACTAGAACAGCGACAAAGAGACATTGAGAGCAAGATGAGGGATACATGCATCATCATGATGAGTGGGATTATTACGGTTGGTCAAAAAGATCAAGTATCCTCCAGTTGCATCACGCTCACTTTGAGTACTCTTTCCCCAAACTGTAAATGTGGCCAATACAGATATCCTTCATGTAGAGAGCAAATCAACCCACCTATGCCTTCTTGTCCCAGATCAACTTGTGTTTCAGTCAAACTTCCATCGTTTACTGGAAAAGTCACATTGGCTGAACCACAAGCCAATCTGCGGCCCTTTTCTTGCTACTTAAATGAAATCGCTGGAGTGCAGAGATCCACAGGGCTGAGGATATTGAAGCCTAGGAGACGGAGGATATAGGGTTGTGGGGCGAGCCCATCTGGGTAAGCACCTTATCCAACCACTGCAGCGGACCGTGCAGGTGAATCTCAATCCAGCAGGGTGTGCTGGTCACATCCTGGCGGTGATACTCCGCTCCCCAGCCCTGCAACAAAAGAAAGGTGATTATTTTGGATTATGCCACATGATTCTTCTTCTTCTTCTTCTGCTTGTTCCTAATTTGTGCAACTCTTGTCCACTTTTGTTTTTAGATTGTTGAGTGTTAGGTCCATTCCTCCCGTTTCAGCCTTCCTGAATTGGCGTCCGATTACTTTTGGAATTGATTATAAGATTTTATTAATAACTTTTAAGGCCTGGCCTGGACTTGCTTCCAAATACATTTCTGATCTTCTGACACCTTAACGAGCCGAGTTGTAACCTGAGGTCCTCAGCCAAGGCTCTAAAATCGGTCCCTCAATCCAGGCTAAGGACTAAGGGTGGCTGAGCTTTGTTGTTCGGGGCCTTTTCTCTCTGGAACAATCTCATTGAGGAGATCCGAAAGGCTAGATCTTCAGATCCTCCTTAAACATAATTTTTTAAGTGCGCCTGTATGGTTTTGGTCTTTGAATTTTATTTGTTATGTCTCTTCTTAAGTCTTTTCATCCATTCGCTGTTTAAACGATTGTATTTCTTTATAGTTTTTGTATTGTTTATTTTACTATTTCGGTTACCATGTTAAAATCCAATTAAGAACAACTTTGCTAGAATATGACAATCTCATGACAGTTTTTCTTTTTACTAAAAATAAAACTAGAGGTTACCATAGAAAAGTCAATATTTGACAGAGGCGTTATCTTGTCTTATCTTAACTTTTAACTAAAACAATGAAGAGGAAACATCAAAAAACATCAAATGAGTGAAGTGAGAAGACATAAATGAACCACTTAATACAATGTGTATCAAAAATAATATTTAAATAATTTTTTAAAAAATTAAGATTTTGTGTGTTTAATAATGCAATTAGCATTGGCCAAGTTGATGCTTAATATTAATCAATCAATCAAGTTAGATTATTAAGATGGACATTTGGCAGTTTAAGATTTCATATCTTTCTTCTTCTATGTCGCTCAAATCTGAGTACCTTGACGAAACTCATGCGGATGGTGCACATCTTGGTGAGCTCATACACAGCCTCAAAGCCGTGGTTAACGGACTGGGCCAGCAGCTCTGCAAACTCCTGGTTGTTGAAGATCTTCAGGCTGCAGCCGCTGGGAATCTTACACACAGTGGTGGGGTGGAAGCCGTGGTGGTAGTTACAGTTACGACTCTGGACGAAGATGCTGCTGTCACTCAGGCACTCTGCATACACCTCGCCACCAACGTAATACAAATGGACACCTGAGAGGAAGCAGCGGAGGATAAAGTGTCAGTCACCTGGAGGGGCAACAACAAATGTCCCTAAACATCGGTGTGGTCAACTTAAAATCAATACACTCCAATTGTTGTTATTCTTTCCTTCTAGCATCTATTGACAGCATGAATTGATTTAGTCTCGTCTGTTGACAGCCGGTGCCTCCCTGACATTGACTTGCTGTCTGTGCCGCACCTTTGCCAATGTGCCGCCGGGTGTTCTCAATGGTGGAGTTGCGGTTGACGTTGGAGAGCAGGCCGAGGCAGAATCGGTTGCGGTTGTTGGAGGGATCTGTGAAGCCATCGACGAGCACACTGGTGGAGGACGCCTGGAATGCTTCTCCGACACGATTGTTCAGCTCGTAGTAAACAATAGAGCACCAGTGCTTAGGTTCCTCATAGGCCACGGGCTGCACGTCTACACAGGGACACATTAGTGGGTCATAAAAGAGAGCTTAATACATGCCGAGACCGACGCAGACACATTTAATGCACATCTCAGAGCAGACAAGCTGTCAGGAGCCACTCACGCCAACAGAATCTCAACTCTTAATGTTACTCATCGACACAATTATTTCTTCAAAATTGTCCCCTGTAAGCAATAACCATGATTTGAATAAACATACAGGACCCACTGACTGTATTTGTGTTCATTTAAGCATACAAAAATCATGTAGATGCTCTCTAAAGAATACCAGTTGTCTGCGGTCTATGTGCGGGTCTGGTACCAAGCAGGAGAAAAGTCAATAGAAGGTTTCTGGCCGTGCTGTCTGTGCTTTGTATCCGAAGCCGAGCGGGTGCCAGCTGGCCTTACCCTCCCTCAGAGAGAGGAATAAATAATGTTTATCTAAGCACATAGTTCTCCCAAACTTCCTCTGTAGCATGGCACTGGCTAGCAGGTGTGTTTTGTCTGTCCCCTTCCCAGAACAGGCCTACAATGGACACCCACTCCCCTGTACAGGATGCAGCTTGTGGAAAAGAACTGAAACTCCCCAAACTCCCGCTTCCAGCAAACAATTCAACAGCTCCTTCTGCTCCAGTTGTCAACATGTGTGGGCAGGATTTTGGGCCTTGAGGCAGTAAATAAAGGATAAATATTTTCACGGTCAGGTGTGGCGTGGAAAACCAAATGTTCCGATCAAAGTCCCGCTGTTTTTCTGATGTGCGGTCAGAATAATGGAGCAGTCAACATTATGAAGAAGTGAAACATTTCATCATTAGAGCTATGGTTTTGGTTAACAACTTGGGTCAAATCTCCATTGTTTTTAGGATAATGTAGACAATGTTCCTATTGGCTGGGATAAAAATAATTCACTAAATTTAAGCATAAGATCGGAGAACATGGCAGAGAGTGACTTAAATGAGTAACGGTTGACTGCGTTGAGCATGTATTGAATTGATGACCAGATTAATAAAGTCTGACTCAGATCATGTTTATTGATACTGGCATCATCACAGTCATTTCACCATTAGATGTGTCCTACCATGAAACATGGACGTGCATGCACTGTCCCAATCACAATTTACAAAACTCCAAAAATGACTGATCCATGGTCCTTTCCTCGATCAAATACCATACGGCTGCAAGCATGTCTTTCAAAACAAAAATTGATGCGGGATCCCTTCTGATTTAATGCTGGTGCTGTCGTCTGATGAGATGTCGTCTATGTGCACCTCTATATTGCTCCAGTTAACAGCCAGATATTGCAAAAACAATGATATTTTTTTTGCAGATATTGCAAAAATGGTAATAGTCCTAATTGATTACTAATAAGAACTCATTCTGGCTGCAACGAGACAAATCAGGCACCAAAGAGCTCACAATGTGGAGGTGTAAAGCTTTTTCCTTATAAAAACGTTGCTTCTCTGTTTTCTTTCCACACCTCTACTTCTGAATGGAGAACATCTTTCTTTTTTGTTTAACAGCATTGTTTGCAATCATAGACTTGTCTGTTGTAAATGTGGGGTCACATGTTGAACGTCTTTGAGCAACTGATGTGAATCAGTTTACTTTGATGTGGAACTAAAAAGGCCTGCATGCATGTATGTTGGTTTGATTCTCAACTGTGCTTTACCTATTAAGTTAGCAAAACATTTTCCAGGTAGTCAGTCTGTGATACAAAAACATAGACAGTTTGGATAATAATTTTAATATTTTCTACAAGATATTTTTACAACCTTGCTCATTTAATTTTTTAGTAAATGATCTATGTTATCAAATCTTAGCAATTACTGGCATATTCAGTCATACTTTACCATTACTCATGTTTGCTCGTTTGCCTTTGTCTGCATGGTAGCAACTGCAAAAGCCCTTATTTTCATGATGTTTGTAAAATGTTAAAAAAAAAAAAAAAACAGTCTCACAATGTTAAATAAAGAGGGAAACAATTATGTAGAATCAACAGTTAAATCAACAATAAAATAGCCCAAGATTCACTCTTACAGAAATTAAATCATAACAACAACAAATAACAACAGACAACAAACAAGTCTGAGGCAATGACCTTGTCCAGCTCTCGTTGACTGAAGTAAAAATACTCAGTTATTGTTGTCATGAATTCTCACAATTATGTGCAAATGGATCCAGATCAGGATCAAAATTCAGATCTGTGAGATTAAATGAAATAGATATTTAGAGTGGGTTGATGTGTATTGGGTTACAGTGTGTTAGTAGAGCCGTATGAGACACAGCACTGCCACCAATATGCAGCTGAGCTCAGGGGAAAAACCTATTTCTGTTGTTAACTCATAAATTACTTATGATAGCTTGTGATAACAAATGCTAAAAGGAGGTTTCCACGGTCGAAACATTCGGTGTTACCTTATTTTGCATATGACAAATCTATAAAGCGATGTCATGATGGAGACAATGCAATGTAAATGCAATGATGCAACATCTTTGCGGCAATAGTGCAACTGTAGTGTGTACAGTCCTAAGCAGGCCCATTTCTTCTTTCAGAAGGCTGCTTTGAAATCTTCTGCAAAATATTTTTCTTTTTGGGTTTTTTTCTGTCCAGCATTCAAATAACCGAATCTCCCATGAAAAAAAAGTGTGCAGGCTCTGACATGCTGAAGACACTCTGGGTTCACTCAACAATTTATTAGGCGTACAACATATATGATGGTCTTGTGTGGACATTTCTTGCAGAAACCGAGTTGTCCTTCATACTTACAATACTATTACACTGTTATTACAAGTTATTACAGTTTCTGCAATGCAATACTTTACTACCAGGATATTTAAGATAAAAATATGAATATGCAAAACAAATCAGGAGAAAAATTTGAAGTTTATTTCTATACTTAAATTGAGTATCAGGTAATTTTTCCACTATTCTGAACTCGAACTGCAAAACATTCTTTGACAGTTCAGGTTTGAATGAACGAAAAGGGCGTTGGCAGAGGTATATGCTCTCTACATGTATTTTCATTATTTATAGAAATGATCACTAACACCCCAGAGACTACAGAATTCCCCTTTAAATCAGAACTTTGGGATAGAGGTCTATTGTGATCATGACTGCGGGGCTCAGATGTGTCTGCTCTCCAGCACAGTTAATCCAAAACCACAAAGTAGAGACAGCAGCAAAGATCGCAGCTCTTTTCAGATCTTTAAGTTGAGGGTAATTAGTGAATCTTATCGTTAACAAGTTTCGAGTCATTACCACCAGCAGAGATGACATAAGCCCTTAAGTTTTATTGACGTCATAAAACCTTTCTGAGGTTGGTCTTAATTTGCTGAGGCTTCGAGTTTCCCCTGAGCTCGCACCCACAGACAAAGGCTCGCTGTGAACTAGTGGGTCCTTTCCACACAGCACTCAGGCTTTATCTGACAGTATATGGCGTCTCCTTAGCCAAGATTTCTCTCAAGAAAGAACATAACACCAACAACTATTGTTCCCTGCAAGGTCTCCGCAAAGCAAAACAGGTGCAGACAGCTTTATGTGGATGATATCACCATGAGCACAAAGATGTGAGTAAATGAGTGTAACTGTCATCGTTACCTGCTCGGTTGTTACTTTCCAGGGGCAAGGTTGGAGCCATGAGGTTAGTATCCATTGGTTGGGGGCAATCCTGAGTCATCTGCTCCTCTGGGGGCATATAGGCAGGAGGGGGAGTCTCTGCGTCAGTAAGGAGGCCGAACAAAGAGGAGAAAACAAAGATGTTTGTTATTCAGTGTGAAGAAAACGGAGGAAGAGCGGGAGCAAAGTCACTGCTGGTTCTCACCTGGCATCTGGAATGGACTGCCTGGGTCGGAGCTGGATGGTGAATGTGGGAAAGTGGCACTGCTGCCGCTTCCCGGTGAGTTTGGGTAGCTGTTTCCCGGCGAATGGGGGAAGTTGGGGGGCATAGTGTTGGTCTGAGGAAAGGATTCTGGGAAGGTGGCATTCTGCGGCATGTGCGGCTCATTCTGTTGAAGAGGGTTACGGAAGCGTGGCAACATTGTGTGCTTGGCGTTGAACTCACTGTTCCTCGGTACCAACACGGGGGGCAACACTGGTGGGAGAGAAAGACAAGAAATGGTTAAAACAGGACGCCTGTGTTTCTCTAAACATGAAAAAATAGAATTTATAGATAACTGCTGATGCACTTATGAAAATGGCTACGTCCGTAGCGCCCACCCATTTAATCAATACATCAACAAGATGGTGCTGAACAACAAGAAAGAAGGCAGATGATGTGATGCGATAATACATCTAGTGAAGAAAACGCAGAAAAGATGGATGCAACGCTCTACTCTTAGCCTTTTAAAAACATTGTTGTTGTGTAGATAGTTGTACAGTATAAAGCGTTCTTCTCTCCGTCACGTTCTTGTGTCGCGATTGGATTATGGCTACTCTATTAGTGCCAGGATTTCCGTAGGTACTCGTGAGTTTTCACCAATCCATCTGTATCTGTAAGTTCTTTGGAAATATCCAAAAATACATCCGGAATGAACGCAGGAAACACATGCAAGGCTTCGCCCAATTCAATGTTCGTCCTTAAAGCTGAGCTTAAAGTGCCTCAACTCAATCATCTGTGTTTGGTTGTTTATTCAGGTAAGGATTTTTCATTTAATAACCATTTCACAAATCAGACAAGTGAAAAGTCGACAGATGCACGATGAATGGTGATGACCATCGATCACAACCCTGGGAGGAAACTGAGAAGTGATGCAATGATGATGAAACCAGTTGCAGCAGGCTTTTCCAGCACATAAGGACCCTTAGAGTCAAACGTATTTAAGCTCCATGAATAAATCAAACCAAGCACTGATTTGATGATAAGCTTTTCTGACCGTCTAACAAACTATGACCCGACTCAAAGCAGTTTTTTTTCGCTTTCCGTTTCTATAGAGGTGGGTAATAATAAACCGAAGACCATGAGAAGATCTAAATTTCTCTAATAGCTGAGATGCCATAAATGATGATGATGATGATAAGTCAGGTTTTTTACATTATTGATGGCCATTTGGTTTTATTTTATCTATTTAAAATATTAATTTGTCATTCAGATTTCCTATAATTATGTGTTATTTACATTTTTCATACCACAAACATGTAATTGTAGCCATATAACAACATATATATCTGAGTGTATACGTTATTGTTCTATGCGACCTTGCTTTTGTGATTATTGACTAGTGGGATAAATGAAGAACTTCATGGATTTATCCTGGTCTAATAATTTAACGACATTTCAGCAGACACAGCAATCTTGTACATCCACAAATGTGAACGATATCCACACAAATTCAAGTAGAATGGACACATTTTATGAAAACGAAAAGAAAATAGTTCTCTTTCTGTAAATCTACATGTTTTTATAATGTGAACACAGATATCTCTGCATTTTTCAAACATCAACTTCCAGACTGTTGGCCTTAGCCAGCAGTATTTGGCCCCAGCTGTCAGGTTTCTGCTCTGAAAAGAGATTTTGAGCCCAGCCATTCCTGAGGAATTCATCACTTAGGAGTAAATATCCTCGCTGATGTGAGGGCAGCTCAGGTGCAGTGCATACAAAGCACACAGATCCGCCCGACTTGTGTCTATAAATACCTAGGGTATAAATAAAGCTGCTTGCTGAAATTGTAGACGGGGCCTGTAATGCTGTCAGTGTTCCTGCAGGTAGCTCATGTGGCGAGTCAATGCATTAATGTAGCCGCTTATATCAAAGGTTATGTGTGCAGCAGGTGTTCAGTAAAATAATGGAGGGAACTTGACAGGTTGCGTGTGTAGACGGGTGGTGTTAAGGAAGAAAGGGGGGGAGGGGGGTTGGACAGACAGGTGCTGTGGGGTTTTATCAGCTTAATCCTCCGTCTTTCACCCACTACCGAAACAAAAAAGTGTGCAAGGCAGGCAACCATTCTTTCCTCCCATTGTGTGTGGGTGACTGGCATCCTGTTCCAGCCCTCCTCAGAGAAACTCTAAAGTGTGAGGCTGTATGTGCCTTTGTGCATCTACATGTGTGAATAAATGTGAAAAAAGGTCAGCTGCACAGACCAAACCCGAAAACAAAGCCCTCATTCTCCCCTTGATGGAATTTCCTGGTCCACACACACACATACACACACACACACACACACGCTTGGCCCTTTGCACACTTAGCACCCTGCACAGCTGTTTCTATCTTGTCAGCTGACACCCTTTATCTTTTTAGTTGGAGGCCAAGTAGTGTTTGATTTGTCTTGTTTCTGCTCTACCTTCACCGTAAGAGCTACGAGACTCCAGAACGACAGAGGAAGGTTGATCCATTAACCCTTTCTAGAAAGACATCTGCGATTAAGGGTCTTTTCATAGACACCTTTTTTTTATTCACAGCAAACATAACAGGGTGCAGGGATTACACAAGCACAAGATACAAAACCTATTATAGATGAGGAATAAAGCATTTACATCTGCTGTTACATGGCTGCCTGTCTCGTTCTCTGCTCAATGAGAAAACATTTTAGTTGATCTCCTTCTTTTTGAGTTAGCGGGTAACCCCTTATTAGCTGCTTTAAAGACGTCCGGTCATGAGCCGCACACAGAACATGTCAGCAAAATCTCCGGCCCCTTCCTGTCGTCTCGTCATGCGTTTACACAGATGCCCGTTCTATCTCTGTTACTATCTCTGTGACCATCTCAGAAGCTGGACAACTCGGACCCCCCAATAAGCCTCAACCGTGTTTATACAGAACAGAGAGGATGAAAAAATGTAAAAGTATTGATATTAGGGAGTTATATCTGAGCATTTATTATCACTAAGGCTTTATCTTTTTTTCCTTAAATTGTAGGAGTTCATTCAGGATTGGAGTGAGTAAACGATTTGTAGAGAGGGTTTAAGCAAAGTTAGCTGATTTAGCGTCTCTTTTCTTATATAAATGAGAAAATATCGTACATATACATGATATATGTAGGATTATTATAAGTAGGACACCTCATCTTGGATTTTATTATTATTATTATTATTCTGTAACTGTCTGATTTCTCTGAAACACACACCCAACATTGAAACAATCAATTTTCAACTTTCCTTTTTACAGTATTTTTATATTTTTAATTTGCTAGAATTTATTTTATTTTATTTTTCTTGCACTACAGACACCAAATAATTTCTTGTATTTTGTACAGTGTATGGTAATATATTTGACAATTACACACTTTTATGGTAGATAAAATAAGCATGGTGTCATTTTATATTTCCGGTGGCTGTACTAAAAGAGGTAAAGTAGGCCACCAATCAGAAGGTCTGCAGTTCAAAGACCTCCCAATATGCTTCCCAGGTGCGCCTCACAGTGGGCTGCCCACCACTTTCACATTGTTGTGCTGTATCTACTGTAAGTGGTAAATAAAAATATACATGACATTATCATTCTAAGAGATTGTTTCCAACAATGCACAGGATACGATGAGGGGGGTTAGAAGGAAAGAATAGAAGGTGGACATTTACCGAGGTCTTTGCTAAAAAGAAAATGAGCTAAGAACTAACAGTTTCTTAAAAATGTCCTGAAATGAGATTTAAACCAGTTTGTTGATAGTTTCATTTTTTCTTTCATAGTAACAAATTCCCAAAGTAACATTGTGATCTTAACCAGGATTAAACACAGATTGTTTCAGAAATGTTTGACTGTTTCAATAGATACACCTTTTCTCTCTGATAAAGAATACAAATTCAAAATCTTCATGAAAGTCATCGGATTCATTCTTATCTAATGAAATATCAGGCCTGCCATAAGCATATGAGCTTCTCACGTTGATGATCAGTTGCACCATGTTTGATTCACTATTGGCCGTTATCATTTTGGTGCACACCTAATTATTGAAATATCTTCACTCACCTGGACTGTCCACTCGTTTGTAGTGGTAGGGGTTAATACACACATCCTTCTGTTTGGAGCCAAAAGGAAACTCGCAGCACTCCAGGGCCTTCAGCTCATGGTGAGACTGCAGGTCAGGCCAGCGCCACACCCGACAATAAATGACATGTGGCAGGCCTTTCCTATGAGACACCTGCAGTCGTCCATCCAGGGAGCGGGGGATTGTCACACAGTTACTGGGCTGGCCGGGGCAGCTGAGAGCCCTCTCCAGCTCCTCCATGGCTCCTTTCTTCTTTTTCAGTTTCTTAACCAGAGCATCCACAGCTTTTTCCGCCCATTTCTCTTCCTCATCTCCCTGCTTCCACCCCAGCAGCCGTTTGACTGCCGGGCTGGTGAAGGAGAAGAGTGAGGTCACATTCATTTTGGACAAGCCGCCCTCCTCCCCTCTCCTTTCTGTCCAAAAGAAGTGTGGCTGTGAAAAGTAAACAGTCCGTGTTTGACCTTTAGCGTTTCAGATTATCCTCCTCGTCCGAGATGTAAGATCAGATCCACCTGACTGCCACTTCCTAGAAAGAAAATGAGAGTTAGGTTAAAATCACTTGGTGAACATGTCTTCCTAAAAGTAAACATAATACCACCTGCTACAACCTTTGTCAAACAAAGCTACAGCAATTATTGGTAGCCTTAACCTCTCCTCCTGTTGCTCCCCTTTCAACACCGATGTCTAACCAGAAGATTGCCGGAACAACCTTTGATGAGGCGATGATGTCACCATTATCACCCCCATGGTCATGTCAATCATTGCCTCTGGGAAAGAAGGCGAGGAGTCATAACGCACACTCTCCTGTGAACATCAATTCCCACCACACATTGTCCAGATAGCTTCCTGTCTGAAAGGGTTGTCACATTACAACCACGGCTTGTTTCATTTACACTGAAGGATTTCACATACTGTATGTAACTGACACATCCCATAGGAATGTAGCCTGTTTAACCCATGAGTAACCATGGTGACAACAACTGTCCTAAACATTTCAAGGTTATGAAAATTCCTTAAAAATCACACTTATCTAATCCTTAACTCCAATCCTATATGGGTTCAGTTTGCTTATACAGTAGGCTTATACTTAATGGAGGTGCAGGGAGGCCTAGTTTGATGAAACTGCCATCGGCTGAGCAGTCTCACTATGTGCCGGTTACACAAAAGTGCCTTAAACGGACACCAAGCATGAGCAACCACGGCTCCAAACATCCCGCATGTAAACCAGAAAACATCAGGATACACAAAGCTCACAATTTGTAACACAAGTAAGGACAGAATAAGCTGTGGATGAACAACCCTGAAAGCGCAAAACGAACTTAATGGAACACTTCAAACTTAATAATAACAACGAACATACCAAGTTTCACGATGCTAACGTCGTAGCAGCTGAAGGTAACCAGCCATGAGCCCGCTGTATCTACAAATGTATGTTTGCTGTCAATTATTGTTTTATAAAGCAGAATCGGACAATATTGGTATCGGACTGTCAGCATCAGCTAATGGGCGCACAGAGTCGGACAAGAAAATTGCAATTGGTGAATCCCTACTTTTCAAGACGCCTCTGTTACAGCTGCCATGTAAAATTAAGCTAATGATAGTTCAGAGCCAGCCACAAGCCAGCACAAAGCCAACATATAACATATAAAGGAGAAACTTTTATTTTTAACTTCGAAATGTCATACAATTGGTTTAAGAAATGCACGCTGTGGAGGAAGGAGGGTACAATATTTCACAGGTCAGACAGGTCAGAACACTACCCAAATGCCGACCAACCTTACTTCCACTGTAATCCTTCAAAATAAGAGTAATTCAAATATATTACTCATTATAAATTTTAAACTTTTATAAAATCCAAATCGGCCAAAATCGGTATCGGCCGGTCACACATCTTAAAAATTGGTGATTGTTGAAAATTGCAATCAGCGCACCTCTGATTTTTAAGTATAGTAATAATCGTCAGGTCACCAAGCAGATGATGATGCTGAAAACAGATACCAAACGTTAGCATGTTGAGTATCTATCTTATGTGATGTTCATATATATAACTGGCATCACGTCTCATGCCAGAGGGTGAAAGAATCATGACTGCGGGAAAATGGCAGAGATGTTAGTTCATGTCAAGAACCCAAAGGTATCTGGATTAATGTTGTAGAAGACAACCGAGGGCAGTACGAGTACAACGATACAGTGATAAAGGATTCATAGGTACGGCAAATAGTTGATCCGTGTTGGTGATAGCTACAGCAAAGAATTGTTCAGATTTCCAAGGAAAGAGACTTGCAGAGAGCCAGCTGCTGAAGCAAACACTCCATCTCAACCATCACTAACCAACCAGCACTGCTTTAGGGCAGGAATCTGGGGAAGGAAACAATAAAGGATATACAGTCATGGATGGGGTTAGAACACTTAAATGTTAAAATGCACTCGCTGAATGGAATTCAGAATTCTAACACCTTCTATCTGTACTGAGTCATGGGTGAGGACGCATCGCTCTGACAGTAAAGCCTGCAGTGTATTGGATTTCCCACAAGCAGGAACAAATACATCATTAAGACTGCTCTGGAGTTATTCTTGGCTCTTCAGATTATTGGATGAACAACAATTTCTATCTTTGTCAGCTACTGAATGCATCGGCTACATCACACTGACAAATGGACCAGGGAGGTTGATGAGAACAGGTGCTGTTTACAACGGCGGTGTGTTTGTGAGGCGTGTGTGTGGTAGGGGGCTCAGGACACTTACAGGTACTACTGCAAACCCCTTTGAAAGATCGCTGCATCTACACTCAGCTTTGACACACAACCAAATGTATGAGATCACTCCTTGTGTAATAAGACAAGTGTTCTCTACCATCAATGGGGACCAGGCGTTGCAGTGGCTGTCACCACCAGCACAGCAGTGACATCACTTCCTCTAACTGAGACCTTATGGTTTTTTTACAAGGGTAGGTTAAAGACTAAAGTTGTCAAAAGGAAGCTGTACAATACAGGCAAAAATTGAGATTTAGGTCAGGAAATGTGGGCAAAGAATCAGCAAACAAGATAAGGCGCGGCAGAAATTAATTAAATCATTATTGGTCTGCACAACGTCACCACAGAGCAAACTACAATTACCGCTCAGTCAACTGGAAGTATAGATCCATGTCTGTCCAGACTTACACAAAATATTTAGCTTCATCACGTGGTGCAACAACAATAATCATCATCAAAGCAGTATAAAGGTTAGTATGGTCACCATCTCCTGCTGGTCCTGGGTATTAGTGATGAACTAAGTGGTCTACAGATCATTACGATGCTGCAATACAGTTGACATCTATAGATATGAAATTTTGCCATAATTAGTGCATTATTTAATTATATCTAGTGGTGAGGAATGAATACCACAGTATTCTCAAAGAAGACTTTTGTGCCAAATTTGAAGGCATTCTCTCAAAAGATTCCTAAATATTGTGTTGACAAGGATGGGGCAAAAGTACAGACAGTCAATCAAAAATCACAATTCTGCTGGCCACAGATACCACTGGTGCAGGAGTTTGAGAGCCAAACGTAACATTTACGATGAAAGATTTTTGAATAACTAACATATTTTCAAAATACCAACATGGATGGACCTGGAGAAAATTACGACATTCCAGGCTTGGTGGCATTTGTTTTGTTTATTGACGTTTGTATGACCTCCACATAAAATATGTAGCAGATATATTGTTTATGTCATCAATGAAGATCAAAAGGAGGTGGCAGAAACAAATGCTTTTGGTATTGTTTGTGTTACTTGTCTGAGTGGTATGTGTTAATTCCAATGATCCCGCTAGGACATCATTGTGAGTAAAGCAAGTAAAGCATTCAGACAATATGTGTCACGTTCTGTGTGAATGCATAATTTCTGTACAGGGGGCTGCTGGGATCTCTCAATATCTCAAAAAAAAAGTAGGACATTTGCATTCAAGGACACAGATGACCCCACTACAGGAAGGACTCAGTTTGAGCTGATGCAGATAAAACCATAGACTTTATTATAGGTGAATACGAGCAACTGACGGATGAAAATTGCTTATGTTTAAATGTGAAGATTTTTCTTAAATAAACCTATAGAGCCAACATTTCCTCTAATCCTAAACATTGACATCCCTAATTTAGACTAAGGCTGCATGATGATGGACAAAAACCTGACCTGGCAATATAAATAAATACATTTCTTAAAATGATAAGTTAAAATATGATAAGCACTTATAATAATTAATCAATTAATGAAATTGTGGAAATACACATCTTGAAGGTAATTTAAAC
The DNA here is from genome assembly GCA_037951165.1 of Lophius americanus. Classification (NCBI taxonomy): domain Eukaryota; kingdom Metazoa; phylum Chordata; class Actinopteri; order Lophiiformes; family Lophiidae; genus Lophius; species Lophius americanus. Next base: position 4,906,258 of record JBBDHG010000091.1, read on the forward strand.
TTCTTTTCTTTTTATTGAATTTCGTTAAGATTCTGTCCGGCAGTTGTTGAGATGTGGACGGACTCTTTCAGGTTAAGTGCAGATGAATGAAGGAAACAGTTGGGATAATATAAGTAGGCAGTTTAACCAAATGTTTAACATTAGTATAATACATGAATCATGAGATTAATCCATTCCTTTTTTTCTTTTCTTTCTTTTTCAAATTTTTGCTTCATGGACTGTCATAGAACTTTCGAATGGGCTCTCTATTCCTATCATCGTTCCAACATTAAGAAGAGCTGATTACGAACCGTACAATGAATTTAATACCTGATTTAGTTATATTACTGCTGGCTTATTACACTCGATACCTCGAAAGTATGGTTTGAAGGATCAATACTAATAAATGTCAAGGGTATGGCCCCTGCTCACTAATGTCCCAACAACAAATATTATATATCTCCCTTTTGTTCTCTCAAAACTACATATATAAATATTGCTGTAACATTCAATTCAAACAGAGTTTAATCTGGAAATCTGCTACAATGCTATGCTACAATGTGACCTTGTATGTGTCTGATGCATAACGGAACAGGCACATCTTCACACAAAACAAAAACATATTTGAAAACTGAACCAGGAGCAAGAATAAAACATAAAGTTCAAACAACAAACACTGCAGTATCATCGTTGTACAACAGTCACCAGTCAGACACACAAAGTAGCTTTTGATCCATTTCCAGCCACAGAGCTGCTTTGATGGCTTCTCAGTAACAGACAGCGCTATCAGTGCAAGTTCAGGACTAGCTGCAGAGAGAAAACCTTTAATCCGTGTCAGATGGAAAAATCAACAAAGTTCTGTCTTGTAACATCTGCTGCAGACTTCACAATCCTCTAATGTCATTTGGCTGCAGCTGGAGACCATATCTCTTGGCTATTTCTAACCACTGACAGTTAGGATTATCTGACTGCGGGCCTAACCACATGCTTATTGAAAAGTTCTTCATGGCTTTGTATTGGTTCTTTGGACAATGCTAGTTTAGAGTAGTTTCTGAGGCAGTCAAAATATAAAGGCGCCATTGTGCCTCGCTGTTTCTGTTTCTATACCTATGTATAGACAAGGATGTTTGACATGAAGAGGCATTTTGACCATCAACTTCCTGAAGAACTCTCTGAAATTCTAACTTCAAATAGACACAATGCTCACATGCAGGTTTTGCTGCTTTCCCGTCAACGACAATTCTAACTGTTAAATCCCATATCTAACTCAAATGCAAAATGAAAGCCTTTCTCTGAAACACAGATTGTAGCTAGACAGATTGTAGCAGTTGTCATCCAGGTGAAGTTGGCCACTAATATATTTAAATACCATTTTGTCTCACTTTTGATATAGTGTGATTGCACTTCTGCTTGCAGTTAAAAGCAAAAAAAAATAAAAAATTATTATATTTTCTCATTTTATTTTACCTTAATTTAAAAGGAAAATAACATTGAGATTAAAAAATCTTTTTAAACAGCAAAACGGTAAAGACTGGCAGATGCACACAAACAGAGCTGCAACACATACAGAATAAATAATAAGAAATATCTATTAGAATAGAATTAAATTCAAGCCTCATAAGTTGAAATGAAACATCTGTAAGACATTTATATCAATTTAAAATATATACAGACAGAAGTCTCTTCATCAAAGTCTTTTAAGATGGCCTCCTGTTTGAGATTCAGATCATCCTGCAGATGATTCAAGTACCTAATACAGATATTAAAACAATGCTTCATGTCGCCATTAATGTGTCAATATTTTTCCTAGATTTAGCTATTTTCCTGGCATCAACTCAGGACATGACATCCCCATTTTAAAACATTCTAGAAAGCTCTTATTAGATCAGTAGTTTTCCAGCTTCAGTAATAACAGAGGACATATATGAATCCCTAAATAATATGAAACATCGTCAGTGATATAGAAATGTAACTTATGGCTGAAAATAAGGATTATTTTTAAGCATAAGTTTACTTATTATTTTTTTCCTGCTAGGCATGGGCTATATGGTAAAAAAAAAAAAGAAGAAGAATAAAATCAATAACTCCATGTCATTTACATTTATTTGCCAATATCGCACACTCATGGCAAGAAGGTTCAATGTTCAAACCCACCTCTGCCCATGGGGCCTCAGCTATATGGACTTTGCATGTTCTCCCACTATTTGCGTGGGTTCTCTTCGGCCTCCCCCCACGGTCCAAATACATGCAGTACAGGTGAGAACTGGTGACTTTGCTTGTAGGTGTAAATGTGAGTGTGAATGGTTTTCTGTCTCTATATGTTTGAGATGTTTGGAACCGTGGCAGCTCAGGCTCTGGCCGATCAATCGCTGCACCTCTAATATACATGTATATATATTTAACATTCTTCATATATACTGTAAATATATCTATTTATGAAAATCTTTCAAAATATAAGTTTTCAAGTTCGAAATGAGAACATTCATTTCAAGTAATGAAAGCTCACTGCATCCTGTTACATCCTGTTACATCCTGTCACATCCTGTTACATCCTGTTACATCCTGTTACATCCTGTTACATGCTGTTGTTAGGTGGGCATTCAACTAGTTTTCAGGTGAGTTTCCTTCACCAACTTTCAGTGAACATGAGATGGTGGTCAGCCGTTCTGCCTCTTGTCCCAAATATCTACACGCACTAGTAGATATATTTCATAGGAGTGACAGCGATATCAAATCAATTAGGCCGTATTTCCCTTCGAACAACATTAATTGGAAGGAGAAAGTGGAGAATACTTTTCAGAATTGTTTAACTGGGATCAGATTAACAAAGCAGAATGTATTTCTGGGCTACTAGCATCAGGTAACTAAAACATGATAAGTAAAGAATGTTGGCGCCCGTTGTTGGTGGATGAAGCCTATCCCTGATGTAAACACAGGATTTAACTTGAGATTGAGATTGAGACAGACAGACGATGTGGATCTTCTGCCGGGCAAATGTTTTGTAAAATGTTGTTTTGTTGTGGAAAACAGGGTAAGGAACAACCTGTCGCCTTATAATGTTATTAAGGGCCTGAAAACTTGAACACATCTCTACTGAGATGACCTGAATAAGTATAAGGAATCTGTAGAAATCAGTAGTTCTCAGTAGTTTTTATCTCTTTTGTTTCAGTTAAAATGGATAAACCTATTTCAAACATTTCACTCCTTTGAGTCATGTGAAGGTCGTTTGTTGAATGTTGACATTTCTTTGTCAGGGTTTAAAGTCATGAATGGGACACATGCTTAATTTTACCCCGCGTTATCGGAGAGGAAAGAATCCTGATTTGTTTTACTGATACTGATTTGACTTTCAATAAAGGGGATGGAGATCGGTGATATTTTCCCCCCTTCTCTCAATCATACCTCTGCTGCATGTTTGTCTGTTGCAGAGAGTGACAAGCAGTCGTGGAATTGGAATGTGGGAAGATTCTCTCTTTGTCGCAATAACATTGGTGGTAAGAAAATAAACATTATATCTCAACCATCAAATATCAAAACATGGTATGACCTAAAACCTGCAACCTCTGCAATCCAAATCTATACCAATGGATGAATTTCAACAATTTCCGTCACTTTTTCCTTAAATAGCTTTTTTGTCTGATACGCAGCCCAAAATACAAATGCAATTCATTTTCAGATTGTACATATTATATGACTCAGGGATATGATTGAGATGAATTGATTGCATCAAACATCAGACTTCGAGTTAAATCACCCATGTCTTCCACAGTTAAGAGGTAGCATAGATGCCGGCAGTGGTATTGGCTGTTGGCTCTACCCCCTATAAAAGCTGAAACACACACCGTCATTTACACAACAGCTCCATAAAAAACACCCTGACATTCCCTACAGCTGAGTCTGGCCAATGCTCTCTCGCTATTGCGTTAGTGGTTGCTTGTTATGACCATCAGTTAGCGCACCGGCCAGAAACTGAGGCTAATGGGAGCACAGAGTGGGATCATACGACACCGCCAGGCGGAGGCTTTGACCCACCTGGTGCAAGCTGTTAGCCACTATACTAGCACCATGGATCATTTTGCACCGCTCCAGTGTCTGTTAATCAATTTAGGCCTGGGCTCTGTAGGATGAGGAGGCAGTAATGATGCTCTCTGGACCCTCCCCAGGGACAGAGCATTATAAAAGAGCTACATTATTTATCAGCAGGGTCCTGGATGGGGCCTCCATTAGCCCCCGCTCAATGGAGTAACGGGCTATAAGCAGGAGAGCATGAGGAGTGAGTGAGAGATAAGAAGAAAGAGAGGGGAAGAGAGAGAGAGAGGGGGGGTTGCAGAAAGAGAAATACAGGAAGAAAGTGAGAGTGACGGCAAATCTAGAGATGTAGGACAGAGGAAGTGTTCTTTTCTGGGGGGGGAATGAAAAAATGCAACATATATCTGGCCCCCTTAGCGAGCTCTTCTTTATTAAGTGCCTTCGGGAGTCATTATTGAGAAAGGGGAGACACTGCAAAGATGCAATATATGTTCATTCACTAATACAAATGCAAAAACACCAATGATGTATTACTGCATGTCCAGAGAGGCAGCGGTCACAATCAGGGGCTAATAAGGATTGATATGTCAACGCTAGGACCAATAGGATACTGAATACCAGTCAAGGTAATAAAACTATGCTTTTTTTCTCCAATACATTATCTCCTAAAATATGACCGTTGACAGGAAATTAATATTTATTCAGCAAAGCTATAAAACAGTCTCTAGTTCCAGCTTCTCATATCACATACTGCATTCCTTTTTTAAATATATATATATATATATATATATATATATATATATATATATATATATATATATATCTTTGCATTTTAGGCAATGGACGCATCAATGGCTTCGGATGCGTGATGGATTCAACCATCTTGTTGAGTGAGGAGCATAAATCCTCTCAGACAGGAACACACTAGTCTCGTACAGCCAGAGAGGAGGACACTGCACAACCCCTCCATGTCAACATTGATTAAATGAAAGGTAAGCTAGTTGTTGATGGAACTTTTATAGAGATGGGATGTCGGCCCTAGAAAGCATAGGTTTTAGCTCATACGCCTTCCTTTTTTATTTGTGTTTAGTTATGAGACTGTACAGACATCGGGCATTCAAGACCTTATTAATAATACATTTAATTATAAATTAAATGTATTATTATTATTATTATTATTATTTTAAGTATATGAGTTGAATAGTGCTTTCTGCTAAAAGTAAGGGAGGCTGATCTCATCTGCTCAGAGAGTGAGGAGCTTCTTCTTTGTGTTTGCTGCTAGCTGCTAATAGCTCATTTTAAGTCATCCAGTTGTTGACCTGACTTATAATATGTTATTAGAATGTCACAACCCGTCTTGCTTTTCTGCTTCCAATTTACATGGAAGTCCAATTGGCATCTTTTACTACCTCCACTGTCTTCTTTGCCACCTAGAGGTGGAAAAACTCGGACCCCCCTTAAGCCTCCTTTACCACAGACTGTTCTAGTATTGCTTTTGGTCATATGTGTGTGTGGATGCAAATCCACCTATAGAACCAACATGTCCTCTATTCCTAAACATTGACATCCCTAATTTATGCTAAGGCTGCACGATGGTGGACAAAAACCTGACCTGGCAATATATGTTTTTCGGTAATGTTGCAAGATGTTGCAGATGCACAACGGACAATAATCATTTTCATAATTTAAGAAATTAAAGTATTTGATCATCAAACAAAATAATCCAACATGCACGCCAACTAATTGATTTAGTCATTTTTCAAACAATTTTAAAAATGTTTATTTAAGTAAAGTGGTGGAAAACAACATATTTTTGTTCAAACAAACCATTTGACAGTAACTTTTATTTATTTTTATAAACAGCTGGACGATCACAGAAACTCATAACCTACACTGAATAAACAAATGCATCCCTCTAGCATCCAGGTGACATTTTCTGTAACAACAAATTGTGTTTATATTTACAGGCAATATGATATGCAGGCTACCTGCTAAACATCCAAAACACACAGCACTATTTTTAAGGTTGTGGTAAAAAAAAAAAGAGAAGAGGGATAGGCTTGTTTTTTGATAAACTGAAGTAGACCCCATCAAGAGAAGCACATCAGCATCAAACTCTATGAACCTTTGAAGTGGGCTCAATTAACTAAAATCAGATGGAGTTCATTGGAAAATGAGTTCCTCAACACGATTCCTTGTGTTTTTATTGATGTTAGTGACTATTATACATGTATAATTTATGACATAGATGCTGAAACCCTAGTCTGGACTGCTGGACAAAATAAGAAAGTTGAAGTTATCCTATTGAACTCTGGAAAATTTTGATGTGCCCATGTCTTTGACATGGGCACATCAAATCTAGACATTTGTTCTAGATCAAAAGATTCACCCAAAAACTTAAAGGCGGATTAAGGCCCCTTTGTTTTGTTGCTATTTTTTTTTTAAATATGGGCCATGTCATTTCCAATGGAGTTTTGTTTTATTAATTATCACATCAGCTGTAACAGCAGTGCATCAAAAGCAGGGATGCACCAAGTGCAGCTTTCTTGGCCGACTCTGACCGGCTGATACCGATTTTTTGCCCATTCCGTTTTTTTCTTCTTCAAAGTTTCAAAACAATAGTTGACAGCATACATACATACAAACATACATACATACATACATTCATTCCTACAACATATTTTTGGTTGGCTCCGCACTAGCTTTAGCCGCTCTGCCAATGTAAACTTTTTGAAACTTTCAAAAAAAAATTCATGAATAAAATAAAAAAATTGGCTAAATGATCAATTAGACTTTACGCTCCAATTTTCCTATTTAAATAAGGAATGATCTGATCTCATACCCAACCACTCATATCTTACGAAACAGCCAGTGCAAAGCCTGGAATAACCACAGTCAGACATGAGGTGATACCCTCGGAGACTAGACGTGGCATTGACCTGGGAGGCACCTTTGAGTCGCGGGGGTCACATTAGATTCACAAACACAGATACACAAACCTCTCTCTCAACCTGGTAAAGATTTCAATAACATACAAGTACAGAAAAACCTAGATGCCACATTACTTTTACAAGTCAAATGGAAAAACACTGGGGAGCCCTGCCACCAAAACTGTGGTCAGTACTATCCTGACTTTGATGGGTTGAACTGGGATCAGATTCTTTGTGTCCCAGACACACCAGTCCACACGCCACTCTAGACTTAACTAGCGAACACATGGGGTTTGAAGCAGCTATCTCAACCATGCCTGGCACTCAGTGTTGGGTTAGTGTTGTGTTAGGGTGGACACCTCACCCCAACACATGGCAGGCTATGTTGTCGGGGCAGTGCAGACACACAGGAAGGTTTTGACGTTGTTCACTACTGTTGTGACTGACTCTGTGGATACAGGAATGCTGCTAACCTATATTTACACCTTGTGGTTGAGAAGTCGTTTGCCTTTGCTGTGATCATAAATGGCTGGAGAGATGTTTGGTTTGGGGTACTGGAAGGCAAACAAATGTTGATTTGACTATAGTGAGGGGAGATGAAGCAGGTAAAAGCATCTGACAATCAAATCTGCATTGTCATTTATTAAATAGGCTTCAACCAGATGTAAAACCAACCCTGTCATTTCAATTCTATTGAAACACCATTTGTTTGATTTTCAAATAGAATTTAAAGCCATGTGCTCCAGGAACGCAGGACAATAAAACAATTGGAGGTAAATCACAGACAAGGACAAATTCCTGTCCTTTGGGTAATCTGATATGTCTTCTTCAATAATGTCAGGAGATCTGGCCTTAGCTGCTGTAGGTCTCTCTCACTCTCTCTCTCTCACTCACTGTCTTTTTCCTTTCTGACTCTCTTTCAAATGCACATGAGGAGTTACACATACACAAATTCACTAAACACACATTACAAAGAACCAAAGACAAAAAGCATGCCTAGAGAGACACACTACAAACACCTCCTACGAAGGTGAATCACCCAGAAGGACGGAAAGATAATGAGAAGTGTGAAATTGAGTGCAAGAATAAAGCATGTGAGCATGGGATCCAGAGTGGAGTAAAAAATATGGTCAGAAAACCCCTTAATATGCAGCTTTAAGAATTTTTCAAAATCGGGTATTTGATCACAAAAGTTTTGATAGCTCAAGATAATGTTAACTGTGATAAGATGCTGAATATCTTTATTTCATATCATTGAAAATTGATTTCTGAGGGATTAAAGGCAACTCAGGAAAAATATGCAGGTAATAATGTTAAATAACCCAAACATCCCAAAAAATATATGAGTTTAATACCTGCAGTCTGCATTTCCTACAGAATTATAACTGTTCTCAGACAATAAATGGGGATTAAGTTTCCAAAAGCTGCACTGATTTATTCCTGCAACTCAAGAGTAGCGTATGCTCTCCAACTTTACCAGAAGATCACTAGAGTTCTTTATCGAAACATTTATTACATTTATCCTAAAATCTTACTCTCCACTTACATGAATATGTGGCTAAATGAGCAACTCCAATCTGACAGTCTGTGAGTAAAAGAAAGACAAAAAGTTTGACACACTGAAGAGTTGATCATGGTTTGGGGTCTACTTACCTAAAACCAGAACCATGCACGCCATGATAAGTGGAAATACAGGTAAATGAACTTTTCATTTAACACGTTTAGAATAGAATAAAACTTTACAGTACCTTTTCCCTGATTGCAGCTCTCTCTCTCTCTCTCTCTGGATGTCTCCCCTGTGCTCTCTCTGCCTGTCTTGGCTCTGCTCGGCCTGGCGTCAGAGAGTCGCGGAGCCGCGTCACCCTCCGCTGAACGCCAGTATCACTCCGCGGGATTTAGCGCTGACAATAACAAGACCTACTTTTCACGCATCGAACATCTTCACCGACTGTGTGCAAACGGATTATGTAACTGTGAAACAATGCAGCTTTAATTATAATTTAAAAAAAAAACTTAATTCTTAGAGCTTCTTGTTGTTTTACGTTTGACGCAATTGTCACCTGTTGAAGGTAGTGATATCTTGCTTGATCTGATGCAGAAATATAAAGCTGTAAATGGGTCTGTATGCGCCCAAAGCACCAATGTAAATAAACAGTGGCTGATATCATTATTTTCCGCCTTTAACTATCAAAAGAGTGAATTCAAGAAACATTCATCCATGCACCTCCCTAAATACACAGTAACACCAGGCTTTACACAACAGGCTGTCTTCCTGAAACTTGTGCTTTATCTGTAGTGAACTCCTGAACTTCCCCGTGTTAAGCCTCCTTCTGTGTTCCTTCTTGCTCTGATTGTGATATGATAGGTACTATTTATGTTGCCAGGAGATCAAATGCGCACAAGAGTTGGGAGCAAGCTTACACATGCCATCATCTCCACTTCCCAGCTCATGGCAATAATGCAGACATAAAAACTTCAAACTTGAGTCATCTGGTTGATGGATGTAAAGAGTCATCATTCTGCACTGTCAAAAGTGAAATTTCCAACAGTTCCTCACTCAGGTCATTAATATTGCATTATCATGCATGGAAATAGCCCAGAGGCAGGGAAGGAGCATCTGAAGTCTTGAGGTGTTATTTCCTGTGGGGTTAGATTAATTGATTCAGAAATAAAGTGATTTACTCAACAAATAACAGTAAACTCCCTTTTTAATTACAATTGAGAATTTGAAAATATACTAGCAATGAATAAGCATTCAAATGGATTTTATATGACAACCAGCCCAAGAATACTTTAACAAAAACTGTATGTCAAAAATATTTTAGTCTTTTTAAAAAAAAAATCCTAATATCGTGATAGAAACCATAAGTAAAGTGCATTCAATCCTTTGAGTGTTATTTGGTCAAGTTCAGGGTTGCCGCTGTGAGGGGACTAGATTACCTCGAAGACACGCGGAGGGAAACGCTCAGATCGGAGGAGGCTCCTAGCGAAGGTGACGTCACAGCTCTGGCGACAGAATGTCTGAGTGAGGCGGGAGCGAGCTGCACGTGAATAAATCTGGGAAAACAGTGAGAAGGAGGGAGAAGGAGGCGGAGGAGGGGCAGGGATGATGGTGATGATGATGATGGTGGTGATGATTATGTGTAGGAATAGAGGAAGGGCTCGTCAAAAGCACCCACACATACACACCAAACACACGCACACGAAATGGGCAGCAGCACTCTGCAGGGCTTTATGACTTACACTGTTCCATCAACATATTAAACCAATTACATTGTCACCAAGTCATTTTATATGTGCAGCACATAGCTTGGTTTGAACAGAGAATTATCATGAAAAAACTTTTCTTTTACTAGTGGTGAACATTTACTGAGTAAATGGCGGTACAAATTTGACATGATGTTCTTGATTATCTCCATGTTATGCCACTGTATTCTTTTTACTCTTTTACACCTCCGAAGAAGATTTTCCACTTTCTTCTCCTCTACATTTGTCTGACAGCTGTGGTTAGTTTTCAAATTAAACGTTTCCATACCCTTCTAGTCGAAAAAAACAAGGTATCTCCATATGTGCTCATTTTTATTGTGATAAACTGATAGATTACGTGTTTCTTGAAAGGTCGAGGAAATTCTCCTTTTGCAAATAAAGTGTTTAAAAACTGTCTTGGTTTATCCGGAAAATACTTCATCACAAAGGATAGATGTCTACAGCAGAAATGGGCAGCCCTCAATATACATATATATATATATATATATATATATATATATATATATATATATATATATATATATATATATATATATATATATATATATATATATATATATATATATATATGAGTAAATCACTGAGAGGGACCATTTTTACTGAGCGATGAGTTTTGCTTTTGACACTTTGAGTACATTTTGGTGATATTACTTATACTTTTATTTCCAATTGAGGTATTGTAATGGAGTATTTTCACAGAGTGGTATTGGTACTCTAATTGAAATAAGGGCTCGGTATAAATTGGCGACCACTGCTAATTTCATCGTTTAATCGTTGTTGTTTTTATCATGGGTTGATTTGTGGGTTCTGTAATATCCTGTAATGTGGCTTTTACAGTGCATTCTCTTAATGTAATGTGTTGTGTCTTTTGTAACGTATTTTCTTAATTAGTTATATTGTGGCGTCTGTGGTGCATTTTCCCAGTGTTTTGTACTATGGCTTTTACTTCAACTTTTTTCCTCTGTCATGGCTGTTGCAGCACATTTGTGTTAAAGTGTTATATCGTGGGATTTAACACAGCGTTTTTCTTAATGCGGTGTACTGTGGATTTTGCAGTGATTTTTTTCTGATTGTGTTGTGTTGTGGCTTTTGCAGCAACGTTTTCCAGTTGTTGCACTAGTGTTGTTAAACTGATGAAGGTGTTTTCTTAATTCACGTATGTTTTGTCTATTTACATGTATTTTGTCGAGCTGCACCGTGTTTGCCCCTGTTCGCCAACGTAATTTCATTCGTTCAGTCTGGTCTTATTTCCCAAAGGAAGCAATTATACATTTCACACAATTATACATCTCACAGCTACAGTTTTGTAATGTGGCCAACGTTCTGTATCTGTGAAGACGACAAACTGAGAAAAAGTGTTTTTATGTTTTGCTTTACAAAAGTGTAAGCATAAAAATGATGAAAACACGTGATCCAAAGGCTAGGAAAACATTTTCAGGGTCATGAATTATGTGGTATTACTTTACTTGGCTTGTGGCAAATCTAAGTCAAGCGACATCATCATTGTGATTCCTCCATAGAGTGTGTTAGACCATGGGTGAAATTACATTTTTAATGACAGATTAATATATGTATATGAAAGATACAAGTAGCTCATGATCAAGTGTCTATTGGTATTTCTTAGGTTACCCAATAATATACAAAATAATTCTATTCATGGCCATTTTGAGCAGCTGCATTGTTCAGGCAAAACAGCAATATCATAGTTGATTATAAATAAGATTTATATTTTAATTCAGTTTTTTTACATTGTGATATTCTGGCGAAGCATCTGAATTATTTTATTTATTCAACAAACTTTCAACTCTATTGTTTCTCATTTTTTTAAAAGCAACTCTTCATGTCCAGGAAAATGCGGCGGGTCAAATAATAACACTCAATTTACCTGTGTGGCTGTAACATGTGTCTGAAATACTGGAAGCGGCCTATAAAATATTCAATCAGATTTGTTGGGAAATCGAATAACGTAGCCGAGGAGAGTGGTCCATCCCCTCTGTATGTGGCGTAAGGGCCATTATGCAAATATTTGCATTTTCAAAGTGGATAGCATGAAGCTAATTGTATTTTACGTCACCTAAAGTCACTAATGCAGTTGCTTGGACTGGGGTTATTAGAGCACTAAAGATCACAATCAATTGGGTTATGTTGTTCCTTTATGTACTTACTATAGTTTCACAAGGAAGCTATCCAAACTCATCACAAATCAAATAAACTCCCTATCTTTCTCCTTTGAAGTGGTAAACGCTGTGACAATGGATGCCGTTCCTACACACACTTAGATATTTCATACAAGACCGAATATTGATACATCTGCTTAAACAAACAAACAAGTAGTGTTTTTCATGTACTATATATTCTGCCCCGAAAAAGACAGTCTGCTCTTATTTCGTTTACTTAGACTGCATTGCGCTGTCGTGAGCGGCAGCAAGGTATATTCCCCCTTGGAGTCTGAATACTCGTGGTGGTTGTGGAAGTGGCGGATGAGTCTGCGGAGACTGAAAAAATGATGAAGTTGATGGATCTCCAAGGACCCGAGTGGAGATAGGGACGTTGACGGTTGTATGAAGAAACTAAATGAATGAAGAGAGTAATTTTGTAAAAGACGGCAGAAGAATATAGGTGATGAAATCAAAAATTCTTAAATGGTAACATCTTGAAACAATAGGGTGTCGGAGTTAACGATGCTGAACCGGGACCAAAACACTCCAGTGGACCTGTTAGTGTATATACAGTAACTTCATATTTTTAACTCTTGGTATATTTTGCAAAGAGCTAAGTGTGAGCAACATGAGTGCTCACACTGTCCGGCTCCTGCAGCCCGTTGTCATTATTGACAGTTGGCAATAAAGTTTTGTTTGAAAACGCAGAGGCAGAGGAAAGTTTGTTTGTCAGCGAAATACTTAAAATACAGAAACAAGCTGTCTTGATTCTTTTTTGCCTTCATTTGTGCCAAAACCTCCTTTAAAAAAAAAAGGTACAGTGGTATATGGAGCCGTAGGTGTCTAGATAGCTGGGGACATTATGGGTGTCTATTTTGAAGAGTTACGTTTGACTGTATAGTTCTCACAGGCGCAGCGAGAAAAGTATGCGCTGAAGTCAGTCGATCGAGTTGAGACCCTGCCAAAATTTCTGACTTGCCAGAAAAACCATCTGATCGTCATGCAGAAAATCACAATTTAATAGGAAAAGTTTAAGTTTATTTATTAGGATAACCTCTTGAGATGTATCATCTCATTTTCCAGGGGGTCCCGACATCTTAACACAATCAATAACATAAATGCAGTTAACATTGAATCCAGATGATCAAACAAAAAACAAAAAACAAACAAAACAAAAAGGACAGAAGGAAAAAAACACAAAATGAGCACAAAGAAAAGGGCAGTCGGCTGCCTTTGTGACTTACAGCATGTTGCGGCAGGGGTTTGGCTCGAACCCGGTCTCTCGGTTTAGGTCATACCTAAGAGAGACAATCTCACGATGTCCAAACACGCCAGTATTAGATAAAGAACAGAAATTAAACACCAGATACTACCAAGACAAAACAAGAGATAGAGAGAAAAAAACATGGGTTCAAAAATAGCGATTAAAAATAGTGACAGAACAGAGAGTCTCAAAGTAAAAAGACATTGCCGATTTAAATTCATTATAGGATAAAAAATTAACCTCACGCTGAATGGTAAATTATTCCAGTCAGACGGAGCTTGAAACATTAATGCTTTTCTACCGATTGTTTTTTAACTTGTGGTACAAAGAAATATAGTTGATCACAGTGTCAAACACGATAATTAGATAATAAGATGGAAATGGAAATGCAAATAAGAAGGAAAATGGCAGTAAATGTATTTAAATATGAATTGAGGCAAGTGAGTCTGACTTTCTCTTTTGGAGATGGCAACTTAAGTGCTTCAATCGTTGCAATGATCGGTGTGGAACGGACATCCAAGGACAAATCTGCAGAGTCGATTGTATGCTGTATTAAGTGGAACAAGGTTGGATTTAAATGCACTTTTATAAATAACATCACAGTAGCCAATAGTATTAGTTGAGAGATGTCTGTGTAGATTCTGATCCAACCATGTCAGGGTATTACATGTGGGTTGAATCCAAAGCAACTGGACTTCTGTATAAACTTGAGGACGTTTTACGTCTCATCCAAAGGCTTCTTCAGTTCTTACTGTCTGGTGGGGAGTCAGCGATTTTATACCTTCGATAGATGCTTGGTACATAGAGAGCTGTTGGCAGTTGGCCGGATATTAGAGATAATTCGCTACCCATTTTTGGACCATGATGTACGTGTTGAGGTGGACGGTAGACTCAGCGTTTACGTTTACCGCAAACCTGCACACAGTCAAATACCTGATGTTTGACTCCCACCAGCCGCTCGAACACAAGCTGGGAGTTATCAGAACCTTAAACCACCGGGATGATGATGCGTGATGATGCAAACCTGTGGTTATCCCAACTGGTCTTTCCTAGAGTCTGCGAAGAAACCCCAGAAGAACAACTCCACAGAGGAACAGCGGGACAGGCGCCAATTATTGTCATATCTTACTAAGCTTTTCACCTGATCCCAGGGACAAGGGACCCTCATCTGAGGACAACAAAGTTTACATTTTGGACAGCGAGGATAGAGGGTTTAAGAGAGGAGTGAAGGAAGCCATCTATGTCAAGCTGAAGCGGCCCTCTCTAAAAGGGGGTGGTGGACTACGCCACCACCTGTCACCCACATACAATGCAGTTTTAACATCTCTCCCTGGAGGTTACACATGACGCTAATGACTCACATGATGCCCAAGCAGAAAATCAAGACAACTCTGTCCCTAACAACTCGTGATCAGTTTTAAACAAAAGGTTACCAATATTGCATTACATAGGAGGTAGGTTCGGTTTTCAGTTTCTGGCTGGAACCAAATATCATAGGATAAGTTTTTGTCTTATTGAGCAGTAAGTTGTTATTTGACAGCCGGTAATGTAATATACTGATATCGGTTGGAAGGGATGCCTGAATCTGTGATAAATCCGGTTTAGATGTGTACATTACTGTATCGTCTGCATAGAGCAGAACACAGCAGTTAATGAATATATTTAAGGAGTTGTTTACAAAGTTAGATAAAATAAGTGATTCCAAAGTCAAGACTCTTTGTTGAAATGACAAATGGTATTATATTGTGCAGGACAACAGCCTGTTTATGCATACATAATGATATGAGACACTAATTGAATAAACCTATTTTCTATACCGTCAATTCTAGGACTGCTGTTCACATTGAGTTCATTAATAACATTCTGAACCTCAGTAGGAAGTATCTTTCGGTCACAATTACAGCTCATTCTCCCGCTGTTATTCTCACCTTTCATACAGGCTTGGTCTCAATTACCTGCTTCACGGCCTGGAGCATTAATTGATATCAGCTGTATCCTTTCAGGTAGCCTCATCCTTCCAATCAGTGACACACGTGCATGCTTAGCTTCCTCATCACCTCATCACCATCAGCGGCTGTCTTTAAATATGAACCTCTCCATCCATCTAGTTCTTGCGTGCTGCTGATTCGCGCGCCCTCCACCTCCCCATCACCACCTAGACTCATTATCACACATCCGCTGTAATAAATCATTCAATTCTTCTTCATCTCGTCTTCTCTGATTGAACTAGTACGTATGTAAGAGTCAGATGATAAGGTGGAAAAGATGCTGATTAAATGCTTGGGAGATTGTTAGTAGGTCATATATTATGTTATTGTCCACTCTTACTCCATTAATAGAATGTTTGTCTGATTTATTATGAACGTTTTTTACTTGATTCCAGAAGTTCTTGAAATGACGAAGGAGTTTCTCAGACGTCTGTACTTTTCCCTCGTTTGAAGGGAACATGGCCCATGCTTTGTCCCTCTGTCTTTATAAACTAATGAGTCCATGGCTGATCCAGTGGAAATGTTGAACCTTGACCGTAAGAGGTTCCCAGCTGTGTGTAAAAACTATCCCAGACATTCTGTCCATTGGGTATAAGTTGGTAATGATCACAGTTTATAACAATCCTGTCATTTATAAACAAATCTTAATTGATTCTCTTGTCTTATATTATATTTTGGTGGCTACAAGAGTAAAGATAATGAAATGCTTCTTTGCTTGTTCAACCCAAACAGGGCAAAAACATGTAGCAGGAAAGGTGTACAGAGGACATTCACAGTCTAACCTAGTCGTAGGCTTTATTAGATCAGGGTTCACGAAGAGCAGGAGCCATTTAGAAAGTTTGGCCTGATGCCTGTCTCCATCCAGAAGGAGGAAGAGTGGAGTCTCGGGTTGGGATTGATTACAACATTAACTCCATGGCCTACCATGAATTAGCATGGGTGGAAATGCTTCACAATGACCGACACGTGTGTTTTGATGGCACTCCTTCACACATGTGATTCATTTTGCCATCCGAGAGCTCCTGGCAGGCCTATCAAAATCTTTTGCAGCAATGCGAAGCATGGAAGCAGTGCATCAGGGCGGCTTGCATTTCAAACGGTCGGCTCATTTAGCACAGCTTTCTGCAAGTCCTTCTAGAAATAATGTCTGGGGTGCTAATATTTGAATGCTGTCTCCAGGGGCTCTCCGCTTTCCTCCTCTACCTCCGTTGCACAGAGACAAAGGATGCACCAATCAGAGGGTGACACCACCCCAAGTCTCATTAGTTCGCCACCATGTGGTCTTATAGGCAAGATATGTGCTGTTGCATGCAGTGATGGGCAGAAATGATCTGACACTTTTCTCAGTCTCTCAAACACACTTGATTAATTGTCCACACAGCTCTTTTATCTGATCACTGGTCCTCTCACTAGACAATGAAATGTATTTCTAATCTAAACTCACTGTGTAAAATGAGACTCCCTTGAGGACTGTGTCTGCAAACCCTTCCCCACACACGCACACACACACACACACACACGCAGACTCAAACACACACACATACACACACATACACAGACATGCTGTTCATCCCAGCAAAGAGACTCTCAGGGCTCCAAATGAAGGGTGGTCTACCCAGGCTTTATTGAGTAGAAGTGTTTGAGCGTTGGGGAGGGGAAACATCTAACAGCAGCTGTCAGAGTCACTTGTTCGACTGGACAGTTAACCCTTGATGGCACAGCTGTCACTCAAAGCAGCTTTCGCAAATGCTGCACAAAGCGGTTGGTGACACAATGAACTTCAGACAACTGCAGACACCTGTGGAGGGCTGACAAGTGGCAGTACACCTGTGGGTTGATCAGCTGTGCTTCAGGTGCACTCTCAGAAGTATTTCTGCACTCAGGGATTGAATTTTTGTCCTCGCAAAATTTTCAGCTTTTGAAGTTATTCCCAGAGTTTCTAAAGTTAATTTATTTAGGCAAATTTTCAGACTCAAAGCAGGGTAGTCTGGTTAAGACCTTCAAAGGCTTGACATCCTGTCCTTCTCTTTGATTCATGAATTTGTACTTGACATGTGATATATTTGAAGAAGCTTCTGAGTACAGGCTTGCTGGTACCTGCTTACTGGTTGTTTTTTTGCAAAGATAATATCAGTTTTCATGAGACGGTAAAATTAGACAAAGCAGTTAAACAGTCCATTACCTCATTTCAACAAACTCTCAGATCAGAATTCATATATATAATATGTGTGTATTTACATATATATATATATGTGTATGTATATAAATGCGTATGTATGTATATATATATATATATATATATATATATATATATATATATATATCACAAAAATATTAATGAAACAGAATAGGCAGCAAAGTTATAAAATAGAATAAAAAGAATAAAATGTCTTTTTTTGAAAGAATTTTATCAACAATTTGCAAAGTGGTTCATAATTACAGACTAATTACAGTGTCATTACAATCTCACAAAGGAAGCAATTCAAAATCTGAAAGGAACATCTTCTGTATGGGATTGTATGCAACAAAGGTCTCAAGCTAAAAAACTAAATTGCTCTGAGCTAACACGTCAATCTTTGAAAAAATGGCTACTCCAATAAGGAAAGAGTTAACTTTACAGTTGAAGAAATATGCTTATTTATTTTAATGCCTAGAGATAAATCAATACAACTCTCTTATCTTACCTACCAGAAACTCTAAGTGTCCCGAAACTACAGTTTTTTCTTACGGTTCAGGGGCAAATTTTTTCAATGACACATCTTGTTTTGCAAAATATAAGGTCAAGAAAAGACCTTCATACTAAAAAACCCCAACATATTTTATGTGTGATAGCATAGTATAAGGTGGACTGAACGTTTGGAAAACAACATCAAAGCCGTGAGCAGATATGGGCGACGGTAGCTCAGTTGGTAGAGCAGTTGTCCACTTATCTGAAGGTCCGTGGTTCAATCCCTGGCCTCTGCAGTCCACATGTTGAGTTGTCCTTGAGTAGATACTGACGCCCAAGTGGCTCCCAATGGCTGTTCCATTGGTGTGTGAACAATGGCGTGAATGGTAACCGCTCCAGATGAGCATGGAACGCCTTCCAAGGCCACCTCTATCATCACTGTGTGAATGTTAGTGTGAAGGGGTGAATGATGACTCACGATGTAAAGCAGTTTGAGTGGTCAAGCAGACTAGAAAGGTGCTATATAAGTACAGTCCATTTACTAATTTACCATATGATGAAGAATGTCAGGCACATGGTTCAAGTCGTATATATATAATAATAATAATACATTTAATTTATAATAGGTCCATTTGACTCACTGGATATCCTGGTAACTGTATTGTAAAATATTTCATGGTCCAAATTAGTTGTAATATTTCCTCATCAATCAATGTGTCTAAATTGGAACTCTTCTATAAACAAGGAGACACACAAACCGTCTTGTTTTTGACAGTTGTTTTTGATTTCAAGACACCGAACCGTGACTACAGATGAGGTTCACAATTGTTTTCCCCCTGATAACAGAAGAGAGCTCTCCAGTGTAAAAGCTTGCATCACATCAAGCCTCAATACGCTAACCAGATCAACACGCAGATGTTCCCTTTGTACTCCCAGGCTGAGGTCATACCACAGGAGAGGAGGGGGTCGGTACATCTGGAGCTTGCTGGAGCATTGTAAGTGATAGCCGTCATGACATCACCTCTTCCTTGTTTGACCTCCAAAGGCAGATCTGCCGCGCAAAAATAGACCGCTCCTCAAACTAAGCTGATGACTGATTGTTTGGAGCAAAAATGATTACGATAGTGAATAAAACACAGGACCATTTGCGGTCAAATGTCACTGAGTACGGGGAAAGAGCCGCAAATGAATACTGAGATTTTATGCCTGTTAAGATGATTTATTAGTTAATATAGGGGCACAAAGTGGAACTCTGTATGAGATTGGCTTGTTTCCAGACAGAAGTTAGAAGGGATATTTTATATGTTAATAATAATAATAATAATAATAATAATAATAATAACTTTATTTGTATAGGACCTTTCAAACAAAAAATGTAGCCCAAAGTTCATTTATATCAAGCTTCATTTAAGGTTAATATTAAAATAAAAACTTTTTCAAAATAAAATACATAAATAAAATGGATAGAATGCTTCAAACCATAAAAAGATAAAACTACAGAGCATTTATATTAAATGTTAGTATTTTACACATCTAAAGTTACATATCCTAGAAATTTATGCAATGAGTATTTCCTGCGGAATATGATATCATTTTGTCAAAAACCTTCAATTTTTGACTGATTTGACTGGTTTGCTTTCATATGTATTTATATTATAAATTAAATGTATTATTATTATTATTATTATTATCCTATCTACTGTATTTTTGTGATACAGTCATGTGGAAAAATATTGGACCCCGCTACAGATTTATGGGACTTTGAAAAAAACAACATACACCAAAAGCTTGAAAAAGGGATATGTATTACTTGTATCACCTGAATGAAAAAGTATTTACCCCTTCCTAAACATAATGGGAAGTTATTCCACTTCCAGCAGCGCCAACTGCAACCAAACGCTTCCGATAACTACAGATCAGTCCCTGCAGTCGCTGCTGTGGGGGAAGTTTGAGGCGGCTCTCTCCTCACTATTTAACCGTGGATGCCAGTGTCATTTAAAAAGTGGCTTCATATACCCTGACCTTTACTGAGGTGAGAGAAGCTCTCAGGTCACAAGATGTTCTTGTTAATTTTTATGACATTGTGAATGTACCTTCATCGTGGTCTTCAAATAATTTCTGAAGGTCAGCCACTTCTGGGAAGGTTCACTTCTCCAGTTTTAGCTTGTGTGTCTCACACACATTGGAAATAGCTTTTTGATCCTTCCCAGACTGATGTACCATCTTCTTCTTTATCGCATCTGGAATTTCTCTTGATTTCAGGAGAGTTGGCTGTAGATGGGACATAGGAGCCAACTTCCTGCTTCTGAAAATTGTCAATGTGCGGCCGGTTAAGGTGTATCTAGTCCAGCTTTATATTGCAGTTTTGGTAGGTTTTTTTTTTGTTTCTAAAAATCACGGCAGATTGTTGTTCACAAAGGCCCAGTTGGCATGAGATAACGTTTTTGGTTCAATAAAAAAACAATTATCATTCAACTACATTCAACTATCAGTGCTACAAAGTAAAAGCAGATAAAAGCATCAATAAAAGACTAAAATAATAAATATATAAAAGCCTGACCAAAAAGCAGCAATGTTAATTAAAGTAATAGATTCTGCTAAAAATGACAGTTTAAAGTCCTTTTTTAAATGTGTCAGTCGTCTGTGGAGCCCTCAGATGGTCAGGGAGGGCGTTCCACAGACGAGGGGCAGCAGAAAAGAAAATTTGTTTGTTTGTTTGTTTAATAGTGTTGCCTTTAATTTATGTCTATAATTCATGGAATGATTGGGATTTATTTGATCTGATACAAGAATTTATATATATATATATATATATATATATATATATATATATACATTCTTTTTTTTTTAATACAACAGCCAGAAGATGGAAAATACTTAAATAAAATAAAGAACATGGATCCCTATGATGTTTTTCTACAAACATTTGAGAATATATTTCAATACATTTGAGAATTGTAGGCTATTTGTTTTGTATTTTCTCATATGACTTTATGCCAGTAAAAACTTCCCATCAGCTTCAGTTGCCCTTCGTGTTTATGTGGTTATGTGTTTACGCCGTGTAACCGTAACATCCTTGTATGCTAAACTTAAATAATGCACGTGGTAAACAATGCTGCTAGACAGTAGCCATTATGAACATATTGCCTGGCATGTGTTATAATGTACAGTCACATTATAGCCTCACAGAATTGCTTGAATAACCTTTTGCAATAAGTACAAATATTAAAATCATTTATTTCTAGGAACCTATATTAAAACTGATTGCACTAACAAATACTTTCCTTTTTTCTGTATGACTTGTTAGAACCGGATTGTTGTTCATTTCTACATTTATTTATTAAAATATGTTTTATTCATACTCATGAATTATCATGGCATTTGCTGTAGCATCATAATACCGTGGACTGTAAAAAGAATTTTTGCAGCCACATAGTACATGTATCTGGAAATCACTTGCTAAAACTGTAACCTGATTTTAAACCATTTTCTGAGCCCATGCTCACTTTAAATCACTGCAACAGCAGGTCACAGAGCAGCACATGAACTAAAGAATACAGCCAACCTGGGAATTCCTACCTCTCATGGGGACAGAAACCGTACCCAGACACTGCAGTGATGTCACCAATCTATAATTGATCCCTGTGGTTACAGCTATCATGTGACCGGGGCGGATGAGTATGTGTCTGTTTAGTATGAGGGGGCTGGTATATTTTATAGGATTTTGCACAGGATCAGACGTTTACAGAACAGGCTCACTTAACTGAGCAGCGTTATTAGATAACCCTCCATTTCAAGTCCCATTCAATTCATTCCTCAATCAACTAACCAAAGCTGTGCTCGTGTCTGAGTGTGGAGGACACTCTCAGCCAGATAAGTGCCCCTCCCTTCCACTCCCTCCACCTTCAGTTTAAAAACGTGTCCCTCGATGAACTCCAAGTAAAAAATATATATTAAAAAAAGGACCTTAAATGTTGAGTAGAGGGACTTTAAATAATCTAATATTCTTACCAATGTTAAGTGTCAAGGATCACATTTACAGCAATGTTTTTCTGTCATGTTTGAATCAGTTCATTAAATTGAGTGTATCAATTACCGAAAACAGAAAAATCTTGCAATGCTTTACCTTTATATTTAAATCTTGAATTATAAACAGTTGAATAAGGACATTTTCTTATTCAGAAGTTACCAACAGTGCCCTCTAGGAGTATTGGTCGATACTCATTATCTTTAATTCAGATTATTCACAAGGGTTAAAACTCACACACGCGAACCTAAAAATCTATATAGGACTGGATTTATACTTACACTGCCTTTTATTCACAGGATCATTTTAGGAGGGGAAGAATTGCGGCACATGATTTTGAGTAAAAAAAATTTAAAAAAATGAAACACTTAATGTTAAGATGTAATGTTTCTCTTTATTTTGTTCGTTGATAAAAAGTTAGATTCTGTTAAATATTTTGAATTCGAGCTCCTGGTTATGGACAATTAAGACTTTTTTTGCTTATCACTCTATTCATCTGAATAGGTGCCAATAATTCTCGAGGACACTTTATAACTTCATATTTAATAAACATGAAGATTAAGAATAATTTTGTCATAAAATTGACTAAATCTTACGACAAAATAATCTTCTTATTATATTTTAATTCATTCACATTCACATTTTAATTCATTCACATTGGCTCAACACAATAGATAATAGAATATAATATGAAGTCTTTATTTTGACTATGTATAGTTCAGTGTTATTAAAGTGTTCAAAGTCATTAAAATATTTAAAATCATTGTTCTTGGGTGAAGAATGTGGGTGAATGATGATCACATTACAACTCTCTCCCGCATGGTTGAATCTGATTTAACTTAAGCTAAATTAACTTAACACCATACATATAAGCATATTTAAACCCATTTTGTTCTATTTGTTGTGCAGACAAGTGTTTATGTTTCAATAAAAAATAACAAGCATGATCATGAGTTCCTAATACGCCGTGTGAGTTAACACACCTTGGTAAGATAGAGGATAAATTTCCTCAGTCATTAAAAAAGTCTTGATCAGATGAAATTCCTAATCATCCTGAAAAATGAGTTCTGGCTTTAAGTGCTGGGAAATGTAGAAGACACGCATTTTTTTTAGATGTATTTACTATAGATGAATAGGAGTAATACACCATGAGGCAATCCTTAGTCTTAAAGTCACTTTAATGAAACGGATGTGTTAGCTTTTACGCAAATTCATGTAAAAACAAGTGCAACGTCTGAATGCCCCTGGTGAAGAAAAACGTGAAAGTAGATCCTGAACGCCATCTAGTGGTGGCGGACAGACACTGCAAATTGATACATTTTACGATCAAGGCGTTTTCTTTTGTCTGTTTGTCTGTCTGTTAGCAGGGGTTTTCATTCAATTTAAATTTTTGACCAATTATGTAAATTACTACCGCATTATCGATAGATCACAATCAAACTGGGATTAAAGGTGAGAAATATGGCGGGGAAGAAGTGGTTTCGATTTTGAAGTGGATCCATGTAAAGCAATGGGGATGAGATTCTTTCTCATTTGTTGCAAGCTTCTTTTTTAGTGATTTTTGTGATTTATACATAAAGTTGTCTTTGGGTTTTAACTAAAAATTGGAGATAAGGTTTAATGTATTAATAAATACATTTTAAAAAAGACTGCAGTGTCATTTTAGTTTTAAAATTATACATTGCCTTTTTATAATGACAGATTTAACATTTCACTGCTGGAATTCTTTGTCCTCAGGTTTCAATGGACCCTCATAATAGGTATCTAGATAATTATAATAATCTTATAAGGATAACTTTAATACATGTCTTATTTGAAAAGTGCTCTCGTTTGGAAAGCAAAATTATGGTGTATTGTAATTTAAACACATTTTTTCATTCATTTTGAAATGCTGACACTGTCAGATGTGTGTGTGTATATATATATATATATATATTAATACTTGTTTCATTAATTCAACAAGTGCGGATTCACAATAAGAGGCTGTGATGCGAAACATGATGAAATAACAAGATTTATTTTATTGCAATGATTTTCACTTCAATTTATGAATAAACTGAGGTAATTGACATGATTTGTAAATATGGAAATGAATGCTACATGTTTTTAGGGGGATGAGTTTATTTGGTGATTTTATAATTTATGGACCACACTGCAAGCACAAACAACATTTACTTAGAGTTGCAAATGCAGATGGGGAAAGATGAAAAGCTAACAATACTGAGTGAGTCATAGAAATTCTATGACAGGGTGTACCCCATCTCTCACAAAGTCTGAAGACCCCTGAAACCTGGCAATAAGTAGTTATAGAAAAGGGATGGCTGGATGTATGGATGGATGATGAACCTGCAGCATCTTTTGGTTCGCTATGGATTTCTGTGCTTCACTATCTGTCTGTTTGACTTTACTTACAGGAAAACAGAACCTCGTCCCAATCATTCCATGAAATATTGCAAAATTGACAAAATAACATCTGACTTTGGCAAACGTGACAGGGACCCTGCCATTGGCCCACTTTATGTCCAAAAGACAAGCTGCAGAAACAGTGAATGTTCGCTACAACATTGCAAAGGTAAGTGGACCATTACAGACGGACATATGTTTTTGCAAAATCAGCAGTAAAAATGGCTAATCAAAAGCACAAGACAAAAAAATATTCAGCAGGATCAGAGACAGATCATCCATGCCCCTGGTTGACCATGTGCAGCAATGCAGAATCTGGATAAACATGTTCAGCTGCTGCTTCTCATAAATAGGTTCGAGCTGGTCACCGCTAATGCAGACTAGACCATTTGGACCTATTATAAGCCTGAAAATGTCAAAACCATAAGAAATGTTGTGAGGGCATGATGGAATTGGAGCCCGGTGATCTTGAACTGCGCTGTTATGATAGGACATCATTGCTTGGCCCTCGTGCGTGCCCAGTTACTGAAAGAGAATGACATCATAGCGCTGGACTGGCCAACCATGAGATCCAAACTAAACCCTGTTGAAAACCGTTGGAGTACGACATCCTCCACAGATTAAGCAGCAACTCCAGGCAGCTCTGACTGAAGAGTGTGACCGCCATTCCACGGGATGACATCATCTTGAAGTTGTGCCCTTAGCTCTGTGTGCATTTTCCAAATATCTATGGGTCACGAGGATTGGAGAATCAGCATCTATTGTTGTTAACACTATTAATCAACACTGGTTAGTACTATTGTCTCGATCCACCTCAAGACCTGTTTGAGTTTTCATGTTTTCCAATGTCTGCTTGGTTTCCCCACTGGTAGTATTTGATTGGCATAAACCCTTTAAAACTATTAGAAATTTGACATGGCTTTGTTCTTTGGTGTCCTCAATCTTTAAAACTACTACCATTCATACAGAGCCGTTCTTGGTCAGAATCATCCTTTAAAACTATTAGTTTCAGACATGAAGTGATGTTTTAGTGGACTATGCCTTGAAAACAATTATTATTCAGACAAACAGTAGTGTTTTAGTGGACTAAACCTTTAAAACTCTATGTATTCAGATATATAGTAGAAAGGTTGAATCAACCTTTCAATCTTTAAGTGTTTGGTCATGGAGTAGTGGACTAAACCTTTAAAAGAATTTGCATTCAGACATAGTATTTGGGTGGAATAAACCATTAAAACTGAATATACTCAGATATACCGTCATGTTTTGATGGAATTACCCTTTAAATCTGTCAGTATTTGGACATTGCATGCATTTGTAACAGGGACATTCTCCTGGTTTGGTCACTTGTAGCTTTGGGTTACTGCTAAGGGCTTCCTGATGTATCACCCCCCGACTCGAGAGCCATATCAAAAAAACAAACCAAGAGAGACATGGTGGAGATGAAGGAGCGTGTACAATTTTATTGACGCAAAAGAAAAAACATAAATAAAGCTTCGTGTGAGAATGAAACAGGCAGCCAAGGGTGCCAATGAGCTACCAGGGGCCTGAAAACAACAAACAGGCTGACAGGAGGGAAACTCCCCTCAAACATCAGGCCCTGCTAAAGCAAGAGGGCCTCACCGATGAAATGACTGAGTGATACGATTTTTGAAATTGAAACCCTTCCTTGTTGCATCGGTCTCTTTGCATATGGGGCACTGATACTTCTTCTTTTTCTTCTTCTTCTTCAGCTGAGTGATGCAGTTGTTGCAGAAAGTGTGTCCACATGGTGTGCTGACCGGATCAGTTAGGACCGACTGGCAGAGGGCGCACAGAGCCTGACCTTCAGGTTGCAGACTACTGGCGTTCTTGCTTCTGGCATCGTGGCCACAACGGATTGTAACCTGCAGTTTATCCACTTCTACGGCTGCATCTCCCTGGAAAAGTCAGATGATGAGAATGCTGTGTTATTAAAGGCAGAACTTTTTCAATTCTTGTAACCAAACAGTCACAGGTGTGAACAAAGCGGTGTTTGCAGTTTATAGTGTAATCAGGAATGACATTTGTAGAAAGTATCAATTTACCATCAAATAGGAAAAATGATCCCTTCTGCAGTTATCCTCATGCTAATATTATTTATCCTGTCCGGAGGAATGCTAATAACTGGTATCTGTGGCTTATTGAACTCAGGTTTTGCAAAAAAATGTTTTTTTACTGATTTTATGGTTATTTTGAACAACAACGTTTTGCAACAAAATGTTAAAAAAAAGTGACTAAATAAGGCAAATAGTTGCTGTAAAAGTCAGTATGTGCTACTTTACAAATGTTGCCCCATACTGGACTGGAATATAACTACAATATAATATTTGAGCTGAGGCAGCTTACCTGTAGCTGGGCGTGTTCCTCCTTGTTGTGTTGGAGTTCCTCGTTCTTCTTCTGTATGTTTTCTTTCATTTGTGAACGGTCCTCCTGCTTTCTCTTTGCTTCTTCCAGCTGCTTGGACCTCCTCTCCCACCTTCCACACATCTCAGACATTTCCTTCATGTCAGAAACCTTCTGGAAGCTCTCTTCTTTCTCAAGCAGCTTCTTCTGGCCAGTCTCTCTCCCAGAGACCTCCTTATGGTTTATCTCATTTTTCTCTGAGAGCCTCTTCTGGAAGCTTACTCCTTTCTCACGATGTTCTTTTTGGAACCTGGCCTCCTGCTCCGACAGTTCCTTCCTGCAGCTCTCGTCTCTCTTGGAAAGTTTTTGCAGGTGGTGCTCGTCCCTCTCTGCGAGTTGCTTGCCGAGATTTTCCTCCAGACCACAGCACTTAATCTTGCTCTTCTCTAGTGCTTCCTGCGTGTGATGTAGTTGTCATAGTTACCTTGAAGACTGCACTTTACATGTTACATTTATTTAAGAGTTCAGAAAGAACTCCTAATCTTCATGTTTAAACTCCTCCTATTATCTGAAGTCTTCAGAAATAAGTTGTTAGAATGTAAAATATGAGCTGAGTCAGCTTACCTGAAGCTGATTTTGCTCCTCCTTGAGGTGTTGGAGCTCCTTGTTCAACTTCGTCTCAACCGAAAGCTGGACTTTTTCCTTCATTTGGAAATAGTCTTCCAGCTTTCTTGTTTCTTCTTCCAGCTGCTGGGCTCTCTTCTCCCAGCTTGCACACATTTCTCTCAGCTCCTTCATGGCAGAGAGCTCCCTCTGGAAGCTCTCCTCTTTCTCAAAGAGCTCCTCTTTGAACCAGGCCTCCTGCTCCGACAGCTTCCTCCTGAAGCTCTCTTCTCTCTCGCAAAGCTCTTGCAGGTGGTTCTCAGTTCTCTCTGCGAGCTGCTTGCTGAGGTTTTCCTCCAGACCACAGTACTTCAGCTTACTCTTCTCTAGAGCTTCCTGTGTGTCATATAGTTGTCACAGTCAGTTAGATTGAAACCAGTAAAAATGCTGGACTATTTTGGGTGGATTCTCTTGGATTGGTATGATCTAACGTTGGGTTAAGAATAGTGAACCCACACAGTGGGTTGCAGATGAAATCAAAGCTCATCGTTATGTGAAATTCAGTCATCTCTATGCAGACATGGACAGCTTACCTGAAGTTGAGTTTGGTCCTCATTGAGGCGTTGGATCTCCTTGTTCATCATTACCTGGATTTTATCTTTCATTTGGAAATAGTTCTCCAGCTTTCTTTTTTCTTCTTCCAGCTGCTGGGCTCTGCTCCCCAAGATTGCAAACATTTCAGACAGCTCCTTCATGTCAGAGATCTTCTTCTGGAAGCTCTCCTCTTTCTCAAAGAGTTCCTTCTGGAAGCTGTCTTCTTTCTCACAGAGCTCCTTTTTGAACCAGGCCTCCTGCACCGACAGCTCCTTCCTGAAGCTCTCTTCTCTCTCCGAAAGTTCTTCCAGGTGGCTTTTGTCTCCCGCTGCGAGCTGCTTAAAGAGGTTTTCCTCTAGACCACAGTACTTCATCTTGCTCTTCTCTAGAGCTTCCTGTGTGTCATATAGTTATAAAAGTCAGTTACACCGAAGCTTCCATTTTGCAGGTTAAATTTCTTCAGGTGCTCTTTCTGAACTCCCAATCTTCAAGTTAAAACTTCTTGGATGATCGGAAGTCTTCAAAACTAAATAGTTAGAATGTAAAATGTGAGCTGAGTTAACCTACCTGTTGCTGAGTGTGTTCCTCCTTGAGTCGTTGTAGCTCCTCGTCCATCATTACCTGGATTTGTTCTTTTATTTGCAAATAGTCCTCCAGCTTTCTTTTTTCTTCTTCCAGCTGCTGGGCTCTTCTCTCCCAGTCTGAACACATTTCAGACAGCTGCTTCATGTCAGAGACCTTCTTCTGGAAGCTCTCCTCTTTCTCACACAGTATCTCGTGGAAGGTGTCTGCTTTCTCACAGAGCTCCTTTTTGAACTTGGACTCCTGCTCCGACAGCTCCTCCCTGAAGCTCTCTTCTCTCTCGAAAACATCTTGCAGGTGGCTCTCGTCTCTCTCAACGAGCTGCTTACTGAGGTTTTCCTCTAGACCACAGTACTTCCGCCTACTCTTCTCTAGAGCTTCCTGTGTGTCATATAGTTGTCATAGTTACTTACACTGAAGACTCTATTTTGCACATTCAATTTCTACAGGCAGTGTTTCTGGACTCCCAAACTTCAGATTCAAACCCCTATGATCTTAAGTATTCAGAATTAAGTTTTTGGAATGTAAACTATGAGTTGAGTCAGCTTACCTGTAGCTGAGTGTTTTCCTCCTTGAGGCTTTGGAACTCCTCATTCATCTTTACCTCCATAGAATGCTTGAGGTTTTCTTTCATTTGGCAGATGTCGTCAAGTTCTCTCTTCTCTTCTTCCAACTGCTTGACCCTCCTCTCCCAACTTCCACACATTTCAGACAGCACCTTCATGGCAGCAACCTCCTTCTGGAAGCTCTCCTCTTTCTCAGAGAATATCTTCTTGAAACTCTCCTCTTTATCAGCGAGCTCCTTCTGGAAGATCTCCTCTTTGTCTGAGATTTCCTTCTGGAGGCTATCTTCTCTCTCAGAGAGCTGCTGTTTCAGACCCTGTTTCGTCTCTAAGAGCTCCGTCTTGAACTTGTTTGCTTGCTCTGAGAGCTCCTTCTGGAAGCTCTCCTCTTTGTCTGAGATTTCCTTCTGGAGGCTATCTTCTCTCTCAGAGAGCTGCTGTTTCAGACCCTGTTCTGTCTCTAAGAGCTCCGTCTTGAACTTGGTTGCTTGCTCTGAGAGCTCCTTCTGGAAGCTCTCCTCTTTATCAGCGAGATCCTTATGGAAGCTCTCCTCTTTATCAGCGAGATCCTTATGGAAGCTCTCCTCTTTGTCTGAGAGTTCCTTCTGGAGGCTATCTTCTCTCTCAGAGAGCTGCTGTTTCAGACCCTGTTCTGTCTCTAAGAGCTCAGTCTTGAACTTGGTTGCTTGCTCTGAGAGCACCTTCTGGAAGTCCTCCTCTTTGTCTGAGATTTCCTTCTGGAGGCTATCTTCTCTCTCAGAGAGCTGCTGTTTCAGACCCTGTTCTGTCTCTAAGAGCTCCGTCTTGAACTTGGTTGCTTGCTCTGAGAGCTCCTTCTGGAAGATCTCCTCTTGCTCTGAGAGTTCTTTCTGGAGGCTATCTTCTCTCTCAGAGAGCTGCTGTTTCAGACTCTGTTCCGTCTCTAAGAGCTCCGTCTTGAACTTGGTTGCTTGCTCTGAGAGCTCCTTCTGGAAGATCTCCTCTTGCTCTGAGAGTTCTTTCTGGAGGCTATCTTCTCTCTCAGAGAGCTGCTGTTTCAGACTCTGTTCCGTCTCTATGAACTCCGTCTTGAACTTGGTTGCTTGCTCTGAGAGCTCCTTCTGGAAGATCTCCTCTTGCTCTGAGAGCTCCTTCTTGATGCTCTCCTCTCGCTCGTCCCTCTCTTCAAGCTGTCTGTTGAGTTCTTCCATCAGAGCTTTCTGTGTGTCATCAAACTTGTACAAAGTGGCTCGGTGAGCTTTGGCACGCATATTGGCCCTGTTGAGCTGTATCTCCTTTTTTTCGAGGATTTTTTTCAGCTTGCTGACTTCAATCTCCAGCTCTTCCATCATCACACTGCTCTCAGAAGAGTTTATATTTTCTCTGTCCTCAATATAGAGGCTCTGATGAAGAATGGCAATCTGATCACCTCTCTCTTTTACCTGTGCCTTTGTCTTCTGCACATCCTGAAGCTCTTTAATAGCAAATATGGCACTTTCATATTCTTTCTCAACATCAGAGATGTGAACATCCTGAAGCTCTTTAGAAGCAAATATGGCAGTTTCATATTCGTTCTCAACATCAGAGAGTTGTTGGCAAAGAAGAAGGCTGTCATTTTCTTTCAGTGCCAGCTCCTTATCTGACTTTTTGAGTTGGACGCGGAAAATCTCATTGCTCTCCTTGCTGATGGACAACTCCTTCCTGAGGTTTTGGATTATCCCCAGCAGCTGCTGTTGGTCATCTTGCTCCGTCTCTTTGGAGTACATGATATTGTTTGTAGTGTTCAAGTATTGTCCGCTCTCACACTCCACACTCCGTCTCACCTTCAGTTGGCCCATCAACAAGCACCAACAGAGAGAAGACATAGAAGCATCTTTTTAATGTCACAAATAAAGAAATCCACTTTCACAAATTATGCATGGGAATATGCCATATATATATATTATATACACGTTTGTATAGACATAAATCCTACACTTAATGCTGTTAATCATATTTGCACTATTGGTAGTGCGGTCATAAATATTAATCAAGGTATTCACGGTAATCAATGTGTGTAATGTCTGCAAGAACTGCACTTTGTTACAGATCCATTAAAATGTTTACTGTTGCTCAGTAACATGCTTCCAGAAGTAAGATGGCTGCAAAACCTGCGACTCCTGTTTTTCGTGCAATGCCGCAATAAATTCCCATATAACATTAGAGCACAACTGTTGCATCAAAGCAATACAGTGGGAGATTAACAAACTTCCTTTTCATCTTAATTTCTTAATTTCAGCTTCAAAAAGGGTATTTTTCCCGAAAAGCCCCCAATCATCTCTGTTGTACAAGAAATTCTCCTGATTGAACTTCTAAAATTAAAAGTAGCTCATTAATAATGCGTCAGTCCATGTTGACTCAGTCTATTTCTATGAAGTAAGCAATATGCTCCAGGATCAGATCCCAATAAAAAAGCTAAATATATGTCATCTGGTTTAAACTGAGAGATTCTAGTCCTAACAAACTGTTTATACTTGTTTCCCAGTGGAAAGGCAGATGCTGCGGTCCTCAGCTCATATTTATATATCTGAATATAAAAAATGACAAGAGGGATGGCTCTTGTTTCCGGAAAGAAGAGCCATAGCGGTGTCCGCTTTGCTTTTCACAAAATGAAACCTATGCTGTTCTGATTTTCATCAGTTGTCTTCAGTTATGCTACGGTACCAATGGCTTTCGTTGATACATCAGATAAGATGCAGATTTCTTCACGCCTGTTATTAGAGAGAGAGGTGTCTGTTAAAAATGAGAGATGTGAAGATACTGCAGGTCTTGTAGGGAGTCCTTCCATGCCTCCCACAGGCTGCATTTCTCCTGTGGCAGTGATGCATCCTAGTCTGTCCCTTCTGTCGTCAGCTTTCTAAGCCAGTCTTCCAAACAGGAGCCACAAACCCCAAAGGATCAAAGTAGCTGTTGATTGTGGAATCAACTCTACGGCGTATGAACAACTCGTCTCAAAAACAGATGTTTGAAAAGTGAAAGTATCTGCAGCATTTCCCAGCTTAAACCCCGGCTCCATTGTTTGGGCATGTCCTCTCCGCCATGATTGAGGTCTTTTAATGTCCCTTGCCTGATTTTCTTGTGGAAAGGCTCTCAAGGCTTCCAGACAGTTTGACATGATTTTCTGAAGCCTCAAGTTTGACTCTGAAAGAGATGATTGTGTTCTTTTAAACAGGCTGAATGCTTCCTTGTCAGTCTGCAGTGAGATAAGTGCATCGTCTTCCATATTACTGTTCACCCTTGATAGCTTCTTCTTAGACTGTGGATGGCTACTGCTGGTGAAAGATTATTCCTAAATTTATGGACCTTCATCCCGTAATCAATTACATCCTTCCCAGAGTCGTTGTTGCGAAACCAGAGAAAGGGCAAATCGTCTTGGTGTTCTTCTCTCACAACAAAACAATGGAACATCTGTTCCATGGATTTTCAAAATGGGCAAAAGCTGCACTAAACAAGCTACATCGAATGGATTAGACTCAATGAGGGAGGAGGGAGATCCACATGTAGAACGAGCTCAAGTACACTTATAGCAGGAGAGTTGAAAAGTTACAGAAAGTGGAACTTGTATTTTATTTTAAAAAGGTGGCGAGTGAACAAAACAAAAATACTGGCAAAAACAAAAAATCAATCAATCTTTGGATACGTAAAAAAACACCCTGTACAACCACCCCATTTGAAATTCTTAGTCTTCCGAGGTTCCCTCTTTGTTGATATTGTGTCTCACTTTAAGAGCTTGAAGGATTTCTCTCCCAAGCAGAAGGATGTGGGTTTTATGGTCCATAGGCGGTATCTCATCAGGAAGGCACTTTAGTTCAGGATGATGGAGAATAACGTCCGGTGTTGGAATTGCATCACGATTGTCTGGAATGTCATTGAATCAGTTCTGGAAGTGCAGTGCAGGTCTTACAACCAGTCAGCAAATATAGGGATGTATTTCCGTGAACGTATCCAAGAGCCCCGACAAGGCTAATGATCAGTTACTCTGGTCGTCCAGATTAGTGTACATCTTAATGGCGTTTCTTGCTTCCCTTTAGGATTATACCTTGGCCTACGAGGCCCATGAAGGTGGACAAGGATGTAAAGTTGCGACGTTGCTATTGCATTCTTCACACTTCAGTATGGCTTTGCAGTAGCTTAATCGTCTTTTCCCTGCACTGCTGTTGTTTTGTGTGGATGAGTACACAAATCGGCAACAAGCCAAACTCCATAAAAATGAATACTGGAGTCTATATTGGGCAGCACTGTCGCATTCAAAACTAATAGGAGAGAAACTGAGAAACATTTAACAAAACAATAAAGTATAACAAACTGAAATCCATGTTACAACTAAATATAAGAAATTCACCAAAAACTGAGAATGTAGCATACCAGAAGTGTACGGTAAGTATAGTGGGAAAAAACTAAGGCTAAGAAATCAGAAATTCAGTTTTAAACAATAAAATGGGAACACAAAGTGACGCATATATTGTTTGTTAATCTTTCCTTTACACATACTTAGACGATACTTCCGAAGGCATAAACAAAACACAGCATTTTAGCAGATGGACAAGAGAAGTGACCATACAACAGAGATAAATGTATTATTATTATTATTAGAGTTGTGGCTCATAGCTAAAGTCCTAACTTGCCTGATATAAAGGTGGCTTCAGTGGCTTTTTGGCAGGTGAACAGTTGGGATTTGTCACCAACAATGACTTAATAACAAAGACTAAATCCAAATGGACTTAAGAGAGACCTTACATACAATAATTCAAAATAGAAATTGAATATGAAACTTCATATTGATTGAATATCACCAAATCATTAAAATATAGAAATTTGTGAATCTTTAAATATTAATTTCTTTTGAAATATCTTTTCTGATTTGTTTGGATATAAAGTTTCCGATCCTAATAGTTTTATTTTGATTCTTTTGTCCTAATGACTTCATACAATGTTCGAGTGGAATAAAAAAGACACCAATGCGGTAAAACAATATAGAAATTTGAGAAGCCCTAAATATTTCTTGTTAATTATCTTTTTAGTTTTTTTTCTATGTTTTATGTAAACCGTTTTGTTTATAACTCTTAATATTTTTGTTAAATTGTATTTGTATATTTTACTGTTCGACTTTAAGTTACATATAAAAAAATCAAAGCATTGATAAGTTTAAAGCTTTCTATAATTTCTTTTCAATAAAATTGTTTTGTCTTCTGTGGAAGATCATCTAAATAATTGTATTAGGTTGTTTGTTGTCTCTTTGGATAAATAAATGTGTAAATAGTTCTATGATGTGTAAATGATAAAGTGAATTCTCTGAAGCCTCAGAGACCACACATGACCAAAGTGAAGAGTAAAGTTGTCTCTAAGTGCAAAAGTGACAAAAGGTGTATCACAGTTGAACCTCTTACTTTATGGATTCTGTGTCGTTTGGGCTTTGTCTTGCCGGGGTTAACACTAGGATGAGCCAGGATGAAAACAATGACAGATATTTTGCTACGTATCCACAAATGATCTCCCTCTGAAAACACTCACAACTGACACAAAGTGTCAGTTCTTCTACATCCATTACACTCTTACTTATAGACAATTTGACCGTATCAGTGACATCACATGAGGGGCAACCGCCGCCATCTTGGTGGACAAACACACGGAAAGGGTCGGAGTAAGATGGAGATAGGACTAAAGCTGGGGAGTGTTTGTGATTAGTTCACTTTCATTGCTAAGCTAAAACATTGTCCAGTTTGAATTTTATTTCATGTATAAAACACAAAAATACAAATGGACAGGACAAGAAAAACAAACTAAAGCTAGAGAGAGGCAGTAATACAACTGAGAATGTCAAATACTGTTTGTTAAACATCAAAGTAGAAAAGCAGGAAAAGTTGTTTTTTTCTTTTATGAATTCGTATTTAGAGAGGATTAGTGCAATGTCATTTTGTGAGTTGTATTTTCCATGCCTGCGGTCTGTGACGATGCATCATATATTTACAACAGGCTTTTTTGGTGTAACAGAAGACAGATTTTTCAAATTTTTACATTTTGTTCTTTTTGTACCATCAGAAATATTCAGCATTTTATAATGAAAATTTACTCATTAATCCTGATGGAGAAAATCGTCACATTTTCACAATTTATCAAGAATTCCTCGTGCATTCAAATATCAAAATGTTCAGCTCCTTAAGGAAATCACTTGTTATCTTTACATTTTATAAGTTCAAAAACATTCAACATTTTTCAGTGAAGATCTCCCAATAAATTAAATGTATTATTATTATTATTATTATTATTAATAATTCATTCATATGTTTTAAACCTCCGCTTTCATACCTTCTTCCCTCTTCACCAATACAAAATCTAGCAATAATTTTACATACTGGTTCCAAATATAGCGTTGATACCTCAGAAATGTTGATTTTAGAACATTAGAAACACAAACTCTTTAAAATCTATGGACACTGTGTTTTCTTTGCACATCTTCTGATTTTCCATTAGATGTCAGTGTTTCACTTCAAACACTACCACCCCTTAAAGGAGCCTTTGAAATCTCTTGGCAACACCTGTCCCTCAGACAAACATAGGAGCATTTGGATGGAAAAACTCACCCAGGCCTTAAGAAACATACCTTGTTAAATTATTGAACCTTTTTTTCAAATGTCTTCAGGAGCCTTTCAAAGCTAAACTGATTTGCCAGTAATTCATGGAGCTTACACGGACGCCAGTGTTGACTCCTGTGGTGCCAAAATAGACAGTCTAAAGTCTAAAGTAAAACAATATTTCAACCAATGGCTCATAATATCTCAGCAATGAAGCAAGCTGCCAGCGTTGGTTTCACTGCGGTCAGTTTGAGGTGAGGTTTAGGGATTGTCGGTTCCTCAAGTTTAGCTTAAGTGGAAATTGAGGTTCGGTTTGGCCTGGCCTCTGCGGCTATAGAAATGGAGTGGGAAATTAAGGAGGACTCTTGAACAGCATTCAGTCCCTCCGCCATCGCGAAATATAGAAAGGCACTCACCTGAACAAGTGTATATTTGGATGCCCAATATATTTGGTACCATGTTCTGCACTGAACATGCAATTTGACTGATTAGTATTATTCCCACCTTTTTGAAGTTTTTAGCAGAACATGCTGGTTTCATTTCTCAGATCCACTTTGAAAATGCAGAGTGTGTCTCATTGGGCAGGGTGGCAGCCAGTGAATAGGAAGTTATTACACAGCATGACTACAGTCCGTTTCTGTGTCTATGTCTATGTTGTCCGTCTACGGCCCTTGTGAGCTCACTGGTCACTGACAGGGAATTGGCTGCAGCCTGCTCTCGGTGAGTGATCCCCCAGCGGGACAGCGTGCCAAGCGGCAGGCTTGCCAGCAAGCCTCTCATACATTCCTCAACAGAGTGGCCGCTGCCAGCTCAGCCAGTCCGGGAGGATGCCACCCAATGCTTCCTTAGCTGCCCAAGACACCTGAACTAGCACAAGAGTCGAGGCAGAGAGGGAGAGAAACAGGGATACCTGGGAGGGTGCATAGCAGTCGAAACTTTGTTAAAGAGCCAGTACATTGCAGCTGTCGTAGGTTTTTCCACAATGACTCCACAGTTCCAGCTTCAAATACAGCAAACATTTAAAACTGTGCCCATCCCTCTTCTTGCCAGAAGAGTACATACGGTACATATAAGCACACCAGGTCTCTGACACATGTTTTCTCACCGGTATATGCACACAAGAACCTTCCAACACCGGCCCTCAACTCTAAAGTTACCTTATTCGATATGTTTGAATCAGTTTTTTGACCAATATTTAAGGAAAAAACCCACTTTTATTATTTCTTTCATTTAGAACATATTTTAAAAAGAAATAATTTTTTTAGATAATAAGGTCAACCCATAGTAATCAAACAGATCAGATTCTTACACTGAGAAATGAAACACGGATGTTTTTGGCTTTATTTGACTTTTTTCTGTTGAAATGACTAAATAGTTGCAAATTTATCATTACTTTAATCATAAAAGGTTTAATTAATGCAACATAACTGTGCTTACTCAGCACACACAACTAAATTCTGTTCACACCAAGTTTAAATTGGTTTATTAAATAAACCAGAACTTTATGATGTAGATGTTTTGGTGACATTTGCCTGCAAGCATTTAGTAATAATTAATCTTCTTTTCTTTTCTCTCATTCTTTAAACTTACTTCTGTGGGAAGATTTGACATAACCAAGTAAAGTAAATGTGATGTTTTATTTCTTAGAGTGTATCTCTGAGCTCTGAATGAAAATCAGATGAATAGTCCCTCACCTTTTAGCGTTATGTCTTAAAACTCTTCAACTGCTCCACTATGCCTTCAGTGTGCTGTGCTGTTTGGTGCTGGACAGCTGAAGATGAATGCAGTGGGATATTTAGACAAACTGGAAGAAACTTGCTGCATTTACACATAAGATGGGAGGAAGGAGTATGAATTTAAACAGTTAAGTTGTAGACATTTAACCCATTTAAGAAGCACTAACACTCTATGAGAATACTCGTTGACAAATGCCACCAAACAACATGTATTAACATTCAGGTGGTGAAACCCTCCTGCACCGTAATTATTCTGACAAGAGCAAAGTGGGAAGTAAGGTGACAGTGTTGCAGTCACGTAAGAAAGAGACCAGGGTGGACACATGACTCACAAAAACATCAGACATTCTGACCAACATAATCATTTTTTTTAGCAATCATGAACACGATTGTTCCCTAACCTTGACCAAATGTGTATATGTTTGTTTTTGTAACCATGACAACAAAGATCCTCAACAAACAGCACCTAACAAAATAATCATCTGAACCCTGCTTTGGTTTTTTCCTTGAACCTGACAGTGTCATTATTTTCCCCTGTTGCTAATGAAAGGTAAGCTATATGCACATCTTGACTAATAGAGAAATAATTAAGTAGGACAACCCGAATAACAGTCCAGAATCCAAAGATCTTGTGTTTACTATCCTATCAAACAGAAAAATAACAAATCCTCACAGTTACGTATTCTCTATTGTCATTCTTGCAGTTAAATTAGGATGAATCTTCAAACAAAATTCGGCATAAAAAATGCAAACTGAGTAAACACTAAATCCAACTTTTAGATGATAATTATTGAACCAAAGCAGATTCAATTTGACCCTGTGTGAAAAAGTATTTGCGCGCTTAGAAACAAAAAACAAAACAAACCCAAACTAAATTAATGACTGGTTGCAGCTGCAGTAGACCCACCCAGACCTGATCACTACCAGCCCTGTTCATTGAAAACATCACGTGAATAAACCATTTAAAGAAGTATGTGGAAGGTTTGTGGATCTGAATAAGTCAAAATCAAAAGAAATTCTAGAATAGATGAGAAATGCTGACACAGATCGGTCTTGGAAGGACTAAGGATCTGGGACTCATCAGATTCACTGGGACTGATCAGATTCACAGTGAGAAATATTATTATTATTATATTATTATTATTACCAGTTGGCCCACTTATCTGTAGGTCGGAGGTTCGATCCCCCAATCCAGTATTGATTTGGCAAGAATTGCGTCTGTGAGAGAGCGGAGAGGCACAATCCACCATGGACTGATCAGGTGGCAGTGTAATGTTGTAAACAGTACTTGCGATAATGTTGTGTGCTCCGCTATAATTGAGGGAAACATGAATTCTGTTCGGTCTCAGAAAATTCTGAATGGGTCATGTCATCAGTCTGTGAATTGAAGCTCAGGCACATCTTGGTCATACAGAAAGAAAATAATCTCAAGCAGAATGGTTGAAAAGTTGATATTTTTAGTTAGCTTAGTAAAATTCTGGATCTCAACTCCAATAAGATGTGGTTCCAGGACCAGAAAGGAGAAGCCCAGGCTCACAAACTCTCTAATGCGACTGGACTGAAGGAGATCTGCAAAGAAGAGGGGGTTAAAGGAGATCCTCACATCACCACAGACATGTCAGCAACCGACTAGACATATGGGTAGTATTTGATTGTTGCTGCTAAATTTAGCAGAGCTCAATCCATGGAGATGAATAGTTTCTACTACTAAGTCCTCCAACAGAGATGATTTAGATATCGGATAATCTTGTTGCTGAGGTTCAAGGTTCATGTTTCGTACTTCCTAACAATGTTTCTCAAAGGGGATGAGTACCCTTAGGGGTACTTTAGGTTACTGCAGGGTTTTGAAAGCTCTGAATAGTATAAATTTTGGATAATTCCTAAAAAAACTTGGTTTTAAAAATGAGTTCAAAATTCAAATCAAAGACCAACAAACCAAATTTTGTATTCAGTATTTGTAAAGTGTGATAAAAAACAAATAAAATCCTGTTCTCTTTAAGCGGCAATAAAGGATAATACATCAGATCAGGAGAGAAATCAACAGAAACGCTGTGGTTGAATTATAGCAGCGATATAGCTGAAAACACAAAGAAAGGTTATTTAGCCAAACGCTTTCTGTGAATTATTCATTTAGGAATTTTTTTTCCAGCAAAGACAATTTTGCACTGATTGAATAAACTGGAAAGGGGTATATTATTGAATTTTGAGAAACTTCCGTTCTAGAAAAAAAAACAATAAATAGTTGCTTAGCCAAAATTGCTCTCAAATGTGGCAATAACTAATTTTTATGAATGAGTAGCAGATTAATGACGTGGTCATTTTTGTTTTAAAAATACAGAAATATATGGCTTTTGTCAGTGGTTTGATCCTAAATTGGTGCACAAAAGAAGAATAAAGACTGTTGGCTTCCAAAGGAAACCTTTGATCGCGGCCACTTCCCTTAACCTTCTCCAGAGTGGGCATTCCACGATAGATTAGCAGGAAATCTTTCCTGTTCTACCAAGGCTAATCCCCTGATCTAGGCTGCTCGGCTTTCATATTAACAATGATTTTGGAACAATTCATTCCGGTCTGGTCAAGTCGCAACTTTCATGTTATGATGTAGCTGTTCCAGCTGTTATGCCTACTTTAATCAGGAATAAGTACAGCCGGATGAAATAAAAGTAGAAGAGGGTCAGTGTTTTACTGTTCAAAAAAAGGGTTCAAAGTCATCCCGTGGATCCGAAACATGAAATAAGTTGATTCATTTGAAGTAATGTGTGAGATTGTGAGTGTTTGTGTGTGTGTAAGGGTGTGTGTGTGTGTGTGTGTGTGTGTGTGTGTGAGGGCTGGTGCGGAGAGCTTGAACAAGGGTTTGTGGGGTTTCACTTATAAAAACGAAGTCTCACAGATATTTCCACATCAGATTTTCCTTCAGCCTCACACATATACAAACGCACACAAACACACACACACACACACACACACACAAACATACACACACGCACGCACGTACACTCTACCCACCACAGAGCAAAACATTCATCAGGAGTGTATTAGTATGAATATGATTTACAAGAAAGTGCATGAACACATGGACATTTTTCCGACCAGGGTGACACAGAAAAGAGTGACTCACATGTATTTAGTCCGTGTATAATGTGATTTAAAAGTGACCAAGAGGACAGCGCTTTCTTTAAGATAACTTGAAGCTTTAATTCTCCCTGTGGCAAAAATTTGACCTCATGGGTTAGGCAATGCTGGTGGGATGAAGATGTATTTATTTCTAAACAGAAACAAATGGACCCAGTTCATTTTTGTTTTTGCCTCTTTGGCACAGACATGTGAATAAAGGCACTGATTTGGCAACAGAGCCAATAAGCTCAGCTTTATTTAGTTCAGCTCATTTCCGTCAAATTCAATAGTGCAAAGATGAAAACTGGGTATATTGTCCACTGACAGTGAGCTGTCACACTTTACTACAATTTTTTTCTAGGGAAAGGCAAGACAGGGAAAATGGCTTAACAAGATTTATAATTATACAGTAAGGGTTCAAGCTCTGCCTCATTCCCCCTGAGTGGGATTGGTCAGCATCTGTAATTGTAATTCATTCATGTTAAAATGGCACTGTGTTCCTCCTCGGAGTGGCTGTGTGTCTGAGGAGATGTGGGTCCAATGGGAACATAATACCCGAATTAGCCGTGGAAAAGCCTCCTCTGATGGAGCCCAGGGAGAAAAGGCTGGCTTATTTCAAGCTAAAATGAAAAGGACAGTATGGGCAAGACAGGGGTTTTAGTGGTTTTACAGTTCAGTGGTGGTGTTTGAAAGCATGGTCTTTCAGCAACATGGGTGGCATGGTTGTTCCTAGCATCTTTGCTATTGTATTGCAATTGGCTCTAAGCACTTGTCAGCATCATTACTCACTTTCTAAGGATAAATGTTGATTTTGCTTTATGTAAGGAAAGCCATGGCAGCGCTTTGATTTGTGAATTTGCCTTGTACTTGGTGTGAGAGCTTGTGTCGCTGCGGACGTCCAAATTTCACTGACATGTTTATTGTTGTCTTTTATTTTGTCAGGACCATTCTGCACAGCTTCAGTGCCACTGTTGCTGTAGCTACTCCTCCATGCAAATTCCCATCTGTCCAGTAAACATAGACCCAGAAAATAACAAGCTCAAAAAAAAAGAAGGAGCATTTCTAATCTTTATTCTCCCCAGTCTTCCTTGCACCCACTTGTCCAGGTGGCCTAATTGCTTTGGTATTAAATTGTATCATTTTTTTGGTGATAAATAACCGCTTTCTGGTAGGAATTACACACAACTTGGTGTGAGGTCCTTTTTCAGAAAGGGGCCAGGATTCTTAGCTAAAATGTTTTCTATTTTTGCCTTTGTAAGACACTCTTGACTGCTTTGAAAGAGAGAAACAAGGTTTTTCTTGCGTTTCTGGGGGTGAGGTTGAGGATTTTTCTCAGCATTGTGGTGAGATTTATTCGAAGAGGCTGCATTTTTTCCAAGATTTCCCCCTTTGTTCTCTGTAAGTGGTTCCAGGTCCCCCTTACTCACACACACACGCACATATACACGCACACACACACATCTGTGCGTGTAAACGTTCACAGGGCCCTGTGATTTTGCATGTAGGTCTATGTGCGTATCAGTGAGGAAAATGTGTGAGTGTGTACACGAGGAGGGTGAGGCGGGGGCTCGACGTGACACCTGCTGCTGGGATGAATAAGGTCAGTGGCAGGGCCTTTCAGCAGGCAGCAGCTGCTTGTTCTCACTGCAAGTCCAGCTCTCTCATCACTCTAAAGCCTCCAGGACCACAACTGATGCCCCTTACACAACACATAGTCCCCCCTACTACTATTTGCACTCATTACAATTATTATCTTCAAGTACTGCAATTCTCCCTCTCCCAGGGTCACAATTCTAATCGTTAGGAAGGAAACGTTAAAATTGACCTGCGTTGCGTCGCAGCTGCTGAAAGACAAAGATTCCTGGTATTCGGTTGGTATGACCTGTCTATGCTCTCTTGCTGTGTGGTGGTCAATCTGCGCGTGACTTAGTAAGTCTGAAAACGTTTCCTGTGTCATAGCAGAGGAAAGTAAACAGCAAAGGTATGGAAGCCAGTCCAGGTTTTAGCAGTGTTCCACAGCCTCCGGGAGAAATTAGTCATAATTTCTAACAGAGCTTTAATTTGTAATTCAGAAAAAAAACACCATAACCATTGACTCATATGTTGTATAGTAGACTTTGAACTCCACTAAGATTCTTCAGGGTTTA
This sequence comes from Lophius americanus, assembly GCA_037951165.1. Classification (NCBI taxonomy): domain Eukaryota; kingdom Metazoa; phylum Chordata; class Actinopteri; order Lophiiformes; family Lophiidae; genus Lophius; species Lophius americanus. The sequence goes on from JBBDHG010000091.1 coordinate 4,949,265, forward strand.
TTGTGAAGGCAGCAGAGATAGTTTCCCTTATCTATCCACCAGAGGTCAGTCTTTTATTAACAAATTCTTCTCAAGACACACAAAAATGCTGTTTTTCATGAAGTAAACGTCATGCAAAATGTAATAAATTACCAATAAATTGCAATAGCATTCCATTATAGCAGAGCCCGAATGCAATAACAGAGTCTCTGTGACACTGGTGATGCCATCGCAAGGAAACCCCTCCTGTCATCACGGTCCATTTGGGCTAGAGCATACGAGCAAAGTACAGAGTGTGGTCTCGTTGCATTGCATTTGTTAAATGAAGGGTTCCTTCAACAGACATCAAACAGACAGCTAATGGCACTGGGGGTCTTCCAGGTTTTTGCCTTACTGGCTAGGAAAGAAAAATAACAGCCTTGAGCAGGAACAGGTGGTGAGGTGTCCAGTTGTTCTGAAAATTATTATTAGTTAACAAAGCACTTGACGCTACAGCTTGTTCTGAAGAAAAAACTTCCTGACACCTGGTGACCACCTTGTTTACCTTAGCACCACTTAGTTACCCTCTAATGTCACCTCGGTTGTAAGACCCTAGGATCAATGATGTCTCGGTTTGGTCCGCTTGGAGAGTTTGTAGTTGAAGTACATGAAAGCCTTGGGCTGTGGGGCTCTTCTGGGCCTGCAGGTAAGTCCATTGCCGAAGAAGCCCTCCAAACACTGACAGGTATAGGAACCATCTGTGTTGACACACTGGGCCTCATGGCTGCACTGGTGAGATCCAGTCAAACATTCATCCCGATCTGAGAGGAGAGAAGGGGGAAGAGATTTGAAATGTTCATTCATGATAAATGTCCATCATGAGGTTGAATAGTTTCTTATCAGAGCGGCCTTTCTTCAAACATAAGTCATATTAGATCTGTATGATAAGAGAAGAGGAGGTTTTGAGAGGTTTCTGTTTCCAACATGCTCTATAGATAATTTTGCAATGCTCATGACAGCTTGTGGGTGAGTCCACAGCTGAGTGGGTGAGCTATGAGTGCTCGTCAAATAAACATGGTCTCTGGAACCTCCTGCTAAGGCAAATCCTCACATGATCCCACTCGCTGCCAATTAACACAGATGAGGAGAACATGTGGAGCTGCAGTGCGATCCATTTAGTCATTCACATGATTTAACATGGGAAAACATCTGACTGCTGCTTAAAGAAATATCATACATGTGGGACTCTTGGCTTCACGTATTCATTAAGATGGGGTTCTCCTGTCGCATGCAGAAAAATACCTGAAATGTAAGCACATGAATACACTTCCACACCATTTTACTCTCTTAAATAACAATTGAAGAGCATACCGCGACATTGCACCGAGCCCTGGAGTGTCCCCATCACAAAGCCTTCTTTGCAGACACAGACAAAGCTGCCAAAAGTGTTCTTGCAGATTTGCCTTGACATGCAAACGTCAGCATTCCGCTGACATTCATCTACATCTGCAACACAACAAAAAGAGGGGCTAAACATCAGGAACTCATGAATTTCATCGCATATCAGGCCAAAGTTTTAACCTGTTTAAACTGCTAAAATATTTTTTTGTCTTTGCCGAAAAACAATAATTACCTTCAAAATGACACGAGAGTCACAAATGAGCACCTCGAACTCAGAACACCCGCTTTGAGAGAAATGCTGCGGTTCAAAAACAAGGACTGACCAAAACACGCAAATGTTTCATATTTGGGGTCAGAATTAAGTCCTGTAAGACCCAGAATCTGTGATAAGTATCGTTCAAGATGCAAAAATTAGGTCTCAGGTCAGATGCAACTATACAGTTGCATGAAATACCTTTATTTTAAAATACAACAAGACTTAATTTTACTAGTTTGCTATGATATCTTTTTTTTTTTAAACCTTAGAGACAGATAAGTTCTGTGGATCTAGACCGACTATTCTTACTTACAAGTAGGGACACATGTATTTTTTGATCTAAGAGTCCAGAAAGTAAACCCGTTAATGCTCCATGTACACTGGCTTGCTTTACATTAAACGTTGCTTTACCTCTCTGAGGCAAAAGTTATGTTTCCTCTTGTTTTTGACTGGGAAGTGTTCCCACAAAAAACATCTCCCACAGAGTAAAAATCCACTAAGAGCCATGAGAGCGGGTGTTTAAGACTCGTTTCATTACAGGACAGAAGGTGTCTGCTGCTGACATCAGTCATAAAGTTGACACACACAGCAGAGAGAGTGCAGGCTTTGAAATTCTGTACACAAGGTAATTAAAGGCTTTTTATCATTAGGAAGGAAGACCCGGTGGTGGAGTGGTACCGCGGCTGAGTTCACTGCAAGGGAAGCTGGCAGCATCACCTGTTATTGCCAAGTCAATTTTATTTGTATTGCACCAAATCAATACAAATGTGTCTCATTAAATGCATGTTTCAAAAAACAGCAGGTCTAAACTCTACTCTTTGTTTGACCGACACCCACATGGGTTGTGAGGCAAACCTGCTTCTTAACCATGAGCAGATCCCACCACAGGGTGCGCAGCCCTCTGCCTTGACCCGCTGGGTTGAAAGAGTGGAAGAGGGTGAGGAAGAGCGAGAGAAAGAGAGAGCCAAGTAGAGAAGATTTGATACGGCATGCTAGTGCGAACAAAAACAGAAACACACAGACACGGACGTAGAGGAGCTCTAGCGACAGGGACAGCTGAGCGCCATATAATTATGTCAGTGCAGGAACTTTCCCAGCAGACTAGTAACTTAAACTTCCCGGGGCACTTCACAGGAGCAGCCCACTGCTCCCTCGGGGATGGATCAAATGCAGAGAAAAATGTCACTGTGTTGTACTGTGTACGACTGTATGTGACTAATAAAGGATCAATTAAATGTAAAAAAAACTGAATTGAATATTGGACCAATTCCATTTCTTGCATAGAAATTTGCTCTGATTATATTTTCTTATTCTCCCATGACCTTTTCCATTCATCATGTTAGGTTGGATGATCGCAGTGCCATGAATTGTGGGGAGTATATCTCTGGTATATTGCTGGCAGTCTTCTGTTCAGAGAGGAAGAAAAGGAAAAGATTGATTGTGGACCCACTCGTGCTGATCATGAAGAGGACACTATGTGACTGGATGTTTTGAGGCTTTATGAATGGTGTTCATCTTTCTTTTTTTTCTTTATTCCACCTAGCATTAGTGACCTCGCTGGTACCGCTCACCGCCATGCATGTGTTCTCTCTGTCATCACATTGGTTGACATTGCAAAAGGTCTGCGCTAGTGAGAAAAAAAAAATCACACATCAGAGTTTTCCCGACAGTTTTGTTGAGTTTCCGAGACGACACATCGCGGTGCATCGATTATTTCGTACTAAAAGCCTCGATCGTTGTTGGTGGCCTTTTTATTCGGGATGACGCACGGACTTTATCAGCAACATCATGAGCTTTGTAAAATCTGGCCACAATCCTGTGAAGTGAATCCAGCATTAGTCTTTTATCAAAAACAGCTTCTCAGCTACTTGCTTTGATATGTTGAAGGTGGAGGTAATGTACAAATACTTTGTCACTGTACTCTCACCTTTATATTGTCAAAACAGGTTAATTTATTTTGCACTGTTGCATGCTTTTCGCAATCAAGCATCAAGAACAAATGGAAGGAACGATAACAGAATAAAAAGATGCTCCCTCATTGTACCCATCAATGCATATTAGCTGTGATGATGAAATGAGAGTACAGGTGTTGAACAGGCAAGGTAGTGGGCTTTGTGGCGGGCAGTGGGGTTTTTAGCCTGGGCCTTTAGAACTATACCCCCTAAATTAAGCTGTCCTCAAAAAACTTCACAGTGACGCTACAGCTACAGGCTGCTGTCAGACTAAGTAACCTGCCCATAGTCAAAGAGACAATAACATTTATCTGGGGGAAAAAAGTGTTAAAACAAAGGTTCAACACCTATGAGGTGTTATATACACTAACCGCATAGGCACACGCTGAAACCATCAAGGATGTTGCACTTTTACACAGAATGACATGATGCTGCAATAGATGTCATAAAGCTCACGTAACTGTCATTATTAACTAATAAACTCTCAACAACTAATTATATTTACTCATACGACCACAAAGAAAGAAAAAATGCCATAAAATGTAGTAGTAAGTAGGATTCAGCAGCTTTTTCTCAGATTCTCTCTCAGCCCAGCTCCTGGCATAAACATACGTGAATGAATCTGGATCTCATTCAAACCACAACAGCACACTTTAATCTCAGACTTCTGACTTAAATATCAGAATTCTGACTTTAATCTCAGACTTCTGACCCTAACTCAGACTTCTGACTTTAATTCTATAATTCTGGTTTTAATCTCAGAAATTCTGACTTTCATCTCAGACTTCTGACTTTAAACTGAGACTTAATTCAATTAAAGTCAGGATTTTCAGAATTCTGGTTTAAAATTGATATGGTGAAGTTGTTGACAAATCTTTGCTTGTTTGTTCGTCCAGCAGATGTGCAGCAGCATTAGAATTCATTATTTTCGGTCTGTACAATATTCACTCTCATTTAAGCCCTCATTTGATCAACTATTGAGAAAATTTGGCCCACTTCATCCCTGATAGCAAGGTTATATTCCCGAAAGTCCCAAATCTCCTGCGCTGTACAATTAAACCCCCTGATTGAACTCAAATTAAATGTGACGTTATGTCCAAAAATTGTGTATTTCATATAAAAGCACCAAATAATAAGTAAAATAGGAAGAATTAGAGTAAAATATTATATATACAAGATAAGATACAGGTAGTTTTATAGGCACCAAATTTGGACTAAATCAGACGAATGATGCAAAATTATGAGTCAAAAAACCTTCGGAAAAAAAGCTCCCCCTAGTGTTGGAAATATACAACCAACCTTTCCCAAAATCAATAAAGTTCTTCCTTGCACTAAGGGCAATATAAAAATTACACATTAAACAGTTTTTGTGTTATCTCCTTATACGAAGGATCTGCGGCGAATGCGGCAGCAATGATTGCTGATTAAAGGATGATCATGATGATGATTACAATTATTATTACCATCATTATTATTATTTTTGTACAGTACTTCCCCATTAGCTATTGCTAAATGTTAACTTACTTTTATTGTTATTATCAACCAGAGTCTTGGATCTGCTCGAGGTTTCTGCCCTTTAAAAGGCATTTTTTTTCTCGCCACTGTCGCCAAGTGCTTTCTCACCGAGGAATTTGTGGGTTCTCTGTAGATAATTATATAAAGAGTTTGGTCTAGACCTGCTCTTTCTGGAAAGGACCTTGAGAAAACTGTTGTTGTGAATTGGCGCTATATAAATAAAGATTGATTGAATGATGATTCCATAGTATCCCAGACTTTTATGTGTTTAGATGCTCAGACTTAGATAATGACTAGTTGAGCTAAGTCATCTGTAAATCTGGCTGCAGGTAGACTATGGTGATGGCGAGTGTTTAGACCTTATTACAGAAAGCAGCTGCCTTCTGCTGTAGCTGGAAAGATGGCTGTTGACAGCAGCGAGTGTGAACCAACACAGTAGGGTTACAAGTTTTAAAAAAAAACAAACACATGTAGAAATGCAAAATGCCTATATATATGTGAGATGTGATTATTCTCTTTGGATTAATTCCTGTTTAAAATGACCTCAACAGATGCATCCATCTGTAATGTTTAGTTATGAATAAATAGCAACCCCTCCCTTAGAAGACCATGATGTCAGACTGAATAATAAAGTTAGCAGAAACGACTGTTCAGACTCACTGTTAGGATAAGAAGAAAAACACTGAAACGGAATATATTAGGCGTGTTTCTACTGTAAATCACTGTGGTGATCAGCCGAGGGATTTTTCTGAAAATGTATTACCTTCGCAGGTCTTGTTGTCAGCAGCCAGGTGGAGGTTGGGGGGGCACAGGCAGCGTACCTCTCCCCCTCTCTCCATCTGGCAACCAAACTGGCAGTGCAGGAAGAAACATGCGGCTTCTCCTGTACGACAGAGAGAGAAACACTGGCTGAGGTTTATCAGAGGCAAACATAAATAATGACCAAACCAGCTTTGAAATATTGAAAAAGGGATGATTCATATTTTTGCCTTCTAAATACATTATCACCAATAAAACATGTCCTTATATCACTTTCTATAATATAAACTGTATCAAGGTCCTTAGACACTTTAGCCATTTAGCAGATGGTTTTTGTAGAGAACTGATCCAACATCCGATACATCGCCTGTCAGTTCGCAGATTTTCCTCATTAGTGATCTAAACAATGGAATATAAATATTAAATGTTCTGGATGAACAGGAAATTACTCACTGGTGCAGGTGTATCCATCTGCAGTGAGTGTGTATCCAGGTTCGCAGTAACAGCGATAGCTACCGTGTGTATTCATGCAGCGCTGGGAACACGGTCTCTCCACAAAACCGCACTCATTCACATCTGGAGCCAATATGAATCATTATTCGAGCAGCGGATATGAATCCTTGCGGGAGATGATGCAAGCCAACACAGGTACTGGTTAATAAATTAGAAACATAATAACAACGGTGGTTATACTGCACCTTCATCACACTGACGACCTCCGAACCCTCTGGAGCACCAACACTTGTCTGGTCCCACACATTTCCCATTTACACATGACTTCTTGCACATCGCTGTGGAGGATTATTGACAATTTGAGACAAATCGTTCAGATTAGATACGAAGACGAGTTCTATTGGAAGTAAAGTCCGGAAGATATTATTTTGCTTACTCGGGCCAAAGTTGATATCTCACACTCCCCCGTGAATCACACATTTCCTGAGTCTTAATTTCCTGCGATGCCTATAGATTTGAGGCTGTCTCTGTTCATCTGTTTCATTACACACCACCTCCACGTCCCCATATCGCTCAACTTCATCATTCATCAGTCTCAGCAGAGTCATCAGCCACCACCCCTAGTGGTGGGGGATTTATCCAACAGTTGTCCTTTGACAGTATTCTCACTGAAGAGTGTAAAGGATTTATAATTGTTGTAATAAATTACCACCTTTACTTCATTCACCTGTCTCTCTTGATTGTTTAATGTCCTTTTACTTCTGTTTTGGTCTCCATCAACTCCTGGGGTAAATATTAGTTCCTTTAACTGCGATACAGTTTCTACCCACAGGCCATCAACCTGACAAACAATCAAACCATATCCATACCATATTAATACATATATATTAAATGTATGTAGCCTGTACATAAGAACATCTCCATTTGTTTATAGCTTGTATATTTGTTTATTGCCTTGTCCATTTAATTTAAAATTATTTATATGACGTTCGTACTGTGAGAGCTCAGTTAACCGGAGTCAAATTCCTTGTATGCATATACACGGCCAATAAAGCTGATTCTGGTTCTGATATACTTAAGAATCGCTTATCATTAACTTATATCAGGGAATCGTCAGGCGTTTGTTGCCTTTGTCACTTGGTTATGTGCGTTCAAAATCCATCATTGTAGATTTTGGTCTAGTAGCTAACATGTAATGGGTCCACTATGCTGATCACTAACTTTGTCTTTCTGTTGTTTGTTAATGACCACGTAGGGTTCAAAAAATGTAATTGGCTGCATTCCGTGATTTGCAATAATACTGGTCAGAGCTGAGGTTGAAACACAAAAGTAAAATTTAGCTGTAAAACTAAAGTAATGATCTGAAGGATACAAAAGTCCTCCAGAGAACTGCAGGGAACTGCAAAGTTGGATTATTTTCTGTGAGTAATTTAATATAATAGCTCATATTATATTACCAATCACATTAAACAGTGAGCTGATACTCATATGAAAAATAAAAAAGTTGAGTAATGCAGCTTAAGAAAGAAATTCCCAATTTTATGAGCAAATTTTGCTTAATAACTGTATTTCAGTATTTTAAGGGTGTAAATTAGTAAGCGCCACCTGTTTCATACTTAAATAATAATATGCTGTACGGTATTCACATGTTAGTAGTCTGTTAACTTTTTGGCTGGTTGGATTATTTTTAGCCACTTTACAGTGTAACCTCTAACAACACATTGGATTTGATCACATATATTCATTACAAATCCTTGTAAAATCTTAAGCTGTAAATTCATACATTTGCTTTCCACCGCCAATAATTCTAATGTCTGTACGATACTCAAGACTGAAAAAATGGGTAATATGAGTGGAAAATGTAAATGAGAGAACCTGAGATGAAGGAATATTCTTGATCAAGTGTCATTGTAGTTATTGGCAGACTTACGCTGACAAATACCGTTAACATTCCTCCATCCTAGACAGCAGGTAGTCGTCTGACCAAAGCTGCAGATTCCTGGACGTTCACGACCTCCAGTGTGTTCTAGAGCATCCGCAGCTGACCTGTGGAAGCTGGGACAAAAGGTTATCAGACCATGAAGCCTCATCAAGTCTTCAGGGCGTTAACCAACACATACAGAAGGCCTGAAAACAGCTAAAAGCTAAAAACGCACACATGAGTTTTAGTACAGCAGAGAGGAATGCATTGTTTATGCCCCCACTATAAGTTTGTAAACAATGCAACAAGATAAATTCTCATATTTTAATTCTTTTTCATTTTGAAGAAAAAAATGCAACATTTTTATGAGACATATATGTTTTCTGAATTAGCAACCAGTGTTTATTACAGCGTCATTCGGAATAATTTTAGAAAAGGAGATAAAAGATAATATTGAGAGAGATAATTTTGAACAAATTCTTTTTTTGTGTTATTTAAAAGAGTCATACGTATACGCATATGTATTAAATCATAGTATGGACAAAGTCGATACATAAACATACATCAATTACTCAAGGCTGAAGACAGCAGATTTCTTAAGTTCAGCACTGGATAACAAAATCAATAAGTGTCACAAATCATGAAAAAAATGACACATTAAACAATAACTAGCCCCTGTAAACTAAACATGGAAAAATATAGTGTGAGCTGTCATTCCCGACAGCTAAGGTATATCCCTGAAAATTCCCCAATCCATTGAATTGTGCAAGCAATTTAAACCAGATAGATTTTCTCGAGACCAATCATATGCACCAATTTTCGATTAAATCAGATTTATAGTGTGTTATGCCTCAACACCATTGGTGATAAAGCTCCCCCTAGTGTCAGAAATATACAGCAATTCTTTCCCAAAATCAATCCAGTTCTTCCTTGCAATAAGGTCTATGTGGATCTAAAATTTAAAGATGATTCATACATTTTTTTTTGAGTTTTGACTCAAACAGTGTTTTCCTTTTTAAAAAAAAAAAAAAAAAAAAAAAAAAACTCCCCTAGTGAAGAAAATGTGAGCTACTAGAATAAAGTATGACTTTACTGGACCAAGGATTAGGAAGTTATTCCAGAAAAACTGTGGTTTTTGCAAAACGCGCCCCCTATTGAGTAAAGTATGAATCAGTAAAAAGAACAATATACAATGCTAACAAAATACACACACTATATATATATATATATATATATATATATATATATATAGTAGTATGGTAGTAGTAAAATAGTAGTATAGTCCAAAATGAGTTTCTCTTGTTCACTCACTTGTTCTCCTATTTAATAAGCCTTTATAATGTGCTGCACTATAAGCAGCAGGTTGAAATTTCAATGTTCATGTGAATACCAACATTTTTCTTGGTAACACTTAAGATACAGTAACTGTTCGTTACCTTTTGTTAGTCAGTGACCTCTAATTATATCTGATAGAATAACTAATGAGTTGTTTATGATAAGTGACTCACTACTAGAGTTACTCTAGTTACTCTATCTACTTACTAGATAACGGACTTGAAGTTCCTTTATTAAGCACCTCCAAATCTTCTCCAAGTCAGTAATCCATCATGTAGTTTTTTTTTACTAACAGCTAATAAACCAATAACAGATTGTATCGTAGAGTGTAAACCTTGATAAAACCCAACCGAGCGCTTTAATTTAATCAAGCCTTATCCAAATAACTCCCACTCCGAGCCCTATAACTCTTGTAAAAGTTACTGGTTTTGTTGGGTGACTAAGAGCTTAATCTGGTGGATCAAGAATGGATAATCCATGTGGCTTGACTCCAAGAGGCTTCTTCACTTCAGATGTGAATATTACCTCTGGGGCAGAGGTATTAAACAAACCAAACCCGGATCCCTTAACCTTATCGTCTGAGGCAGAAACATCAGGCAATGCTTATTTCATCATAAATATATGTGAATCAATCGCAATCTAGTTTTATACGTAAATAATGATGAGTACACTTACAAGCTCCTCATTATTTCATCATTATATTACACTTAATATCTTGTTTTTTCGTCTCCTTGAGCGAACGTGGTGATTCTGTGATTTACTGGCGTTGGTAGGTTTTACATTCTTACATTCAGATAAACAACTCATGCATTTCACAGTTTCTTCAGGCTTAGGCCAATTAACTGCAGCAGTGTACAGTTTTTATGAAACACCTTCTTCATTGCTGTGCATTTACTGGGCAAATCCTGAAGTAATTGTTACTCTCTACTTAAAGTCGGCTGTCGTAAACAAAAGTACAATAGACAACCGAACCGATGAAAACGCTTCATTCAAAGCTGCTGTTAAATCTGCTCACACCCACAACTGCAATAAGACGCTGTAGTGAATGATGAATGTTCCTTTCACAAGCTCAATCTATTCAAAGAGCACCCCCCCACCAACAGCCCACATCTAGATGACTAAATTACACATTGTGCTGTGTAGCTTATTGTTGAACACAAACACTTTATTTCTTTATTTCTCTTTATGGGAAATGATAGATGAACTTAAAAGGACCAGTGATAAATCCTTCTTACCTGCTTTGATGATCTGCCACGGAGAGCATGATGAAATGCAAGATAACTATGAAGACCTTTTGGCTAAACTCAGTCATTTTCTTCCACAACATTTCTGCTGCAACTTTTTGAGTTCATATTAACTGCCTCAATCCTCCAAACCTTCCTGTCGAATGCAACACCCGTTTCCTGATGTATGTGTGTGTGTGTGTGTGTGTGAGTGGGTAGGTAAGCGGAAGGGTGGGGTGTGTGTGTGTGTGCGGTTGGTTGGTAAGAGGGGGATTGTAATTGTAGAGTGCTGAGAGAAAGAGGTGAGAAGCCTCACCTGCGTGCAAACACTGAGAGAGGCAAACAAAAGAAAGGAGAAATACAAAAAGGAGAGACAGAAAAAGAATAAAAACACCAATAGACCTGCCTGGCCATGCATGACCGCAAGTGCATATCCCAGAGAAGCCCCTAACCCCTGTGTTGTACAAGCAAGTCCCCTAATGGAACTCCTAAATTAAATGTGATGTTGTGTCTGAAAATAGTTTTTCTTATGAAAAGGTTACCCTAGTGAGTGAAATATGAACTATTAGACTGTCAGGCTCATATCTATGAAAGTAAACGTCGGATATTTTTGAGAGATACTTAGTAGCACATGTTTTAATCTTTGGACAAGGTCTCACCTCCGTTACATGTTGATTTTATACATACACAGATAAGCTTTAAAAATATAAACACATACTTAATATTGTTTAGGTCCCACTTTTCCTCCAAACTAGCTCTGACCTGTCGAGGCATGAGCTTCACATGTGTTTGTGCTGTGATATTGGCAAACAAATCATTTCCAGCAGATCCTTAATGAAGATATAAAGTTCCGATGTGGGGCCACTATGATTTATATATGTTCATCCACACCTGCCTTAGATAATTGATTGCATTGAGATTTGGGAGAATAGGGAGGCCAAATCAACATCTTTAGCTGAAATGACGTGAATGCCAGGACCCATTTTATTTCTCTTCTCTCGTCAGTGCTCATAATGTTAGAGATGATCGTACATACCTTAAGCTCATATTCTGTTCACTTCAGATGTGCACCAATCTGCGTTACAATCCCTCTGATTGTACTCCTCAAATGAAAAATGTGAAGTTATGTTTGAGGTTACGTAAAATTTTGCAGGAGGGGGATTTATTTGACGTAAGGAAATTCCCCCTCGTGAGTCAAATAAGAATTATTTGAGTAAAGTATGATATTTACTAGATAGATATCCTTGATATCCTTGTTGATTCATACTCGCCAAATCTGACTAACGGTTAGGAATTAATGTTCAAAAAAATAGTTTTTCTTTTAATATAAAAACTTCCCCAAGAAGGTATAATAAGATTTTAACAAAATAGATCTCCCTCAGTCGATTCAAATGAACCACATTTGGACTAAATCCAACCAATGATTGATAAATTATGGACGGAAAACTTCTGGAGAAAAAGCTCCCACTAGTGTCGCAAATATGGAACTGACCTTTTCCAAAATCATTCAAATTCAATCAAAATCCAGTTCTTCCTCACTTGGATTTGATTTGTGTCCCTTTTTGTCCGTCTGATTTGTATCTATCATTCATGCTTATTTGAAAAATAGATAAAGAAGTGTTTGGTCGACATGATTGTCGTTGAAGGAATAATTATGAAATTAACCTTGATGGAGTCAAACTAGCTATTTCACCCTGTTTCCACTCTTTTTATTTGTTATACTTCAAATATTAGGTTATTTTTTACTTAATCATGAGTAGTTAAGTAATTTATGAGTTTAATTATTTAAGGAATAAATCAATAGTCATGAAAAAGTGAAAGACTTAGATGAGGACTAAGTATTTTCTTAGTGTTGGAGCTGGGATTTTGTAAGGGAGGAAATATCTGCTGGCAGCCTCAGAGGCCGAGCTTTTGAAGGCTTAACTATTACCAGCACTGACCAGAATGTAATCAGCTATATTAAACTCAAAGGCAGAGTCCTGGTGGTCCACTCAGTGTGCAAAATCACAGGCACACAGACAAACGCAAACACTCCCTACAGTGTCCTTGAGGACGGAGATCAAACGGTTTCTACTCCTCCCCAGTATCGGGTTTACATTATTCTCCTTGTTAAATCAGTAAAACAGACATTTATTTTCTCACTCGGTACCTCTGTTTGTCTCATTCCAACACAACAGTTGTCACATATAAAATCCATTTATGATGATCAAGAGATGACTGTGGTCCAAGTGTCACACTGCAAACTACACAGCTATAAGATTCACCTAATTTTACTGGATGGCAGAAGGAATATGGGGTTTCTGTGGTGCGTAAGACAGCTGTCCACTTTAAAAGTCTACGGCAAGGTCAGGATCAGAGGTCAATGTGTCCTTGAGCGAGCTGCAGTTTGCTCCCACTGGTGTGTGACTAATATTACTGGTTCTCCAAATATGTACATTTGTATATACATTTTCTTTTAAAAATATTGATTTACCATCCAGCTTTAGACTTTATTTTGTTAATCATTCACTGTTACCCCACCAGACAGGCAGATAATCTTCATCTTCCGTTTCACAAATTATCCCAGGGTAAGTTCTTCTATCAGGTATTGTGGAGTAATTTTATGGAATGAAAATATTAATTTAATGGATTCTGTTACATCACTGCTTATATATAAGAAACTACTTAAATGTATCCTGCTGACAAAATTTCTGATTTAATTAATAACTTCCATTGTGTCTTAGTACTTATTTAATGTGAAATCTTTAGTATGCCAACTTTTGAAACATATTGCTGATTTTGTATTATTCATATGTAATTCTTTCACTTTTGGGTTTGGTTTTTACACAAGTCTAAATAGGTTCGTACCATGGCAACACAGACACATTGTTTTAAACATTCCTTTGCTTTTCCTCTTCATATCTTGTTTTGCGAAGTGTGAAATAAATAAATAAAATATCATGGTGGTTTCTGCTACTACTGTGTAAAAGGTTGAATACTGGTGTGTGCTGGAAAAATCTTAGACATGTCGGGCAGACTAGATAGGTGATTTAAATGTTCATTTCTCAAATGTACATTTCTACATTTGACAGTGTACATTGTAGCGTGTCTACAATCATCTCCCAACCCTCCTGATATGTGTCTCTTCCACACATCGGCACGTGAGGTGGAAAGAAAAACCATAAATTGCTTGTGAATGGTTTGCTTTGGATGGGTGCCAAACCTCTGTTCATCTGTCATAAAAGATTCAATTAGATTAAATTGAGATGGGCAACTAGGAAAGCAGTGAGAGAAAAACTAGAGAGAGAGAGAGAGAGAGAGAAAAAAAAGTGGCTGTCAGCAGTTGAACAGAATGAGAAAGGTGCTGGTGCGATGTGTGGCTAGTTCAGGAGTTGATTAGAGAGTTCTGCTGCATGGCCTCCTTTGCTGCCTCCCAAATTCCTTTTGACCGTATTAGAAGAACGGCACGCTGGTGGTCTTTGATCCCTTTACATGAAAAGCGATGTCCCTCAAAGAAATCAGATACCATTTACTGAAAGCCTATTCCCCGCCCCCTGCCCAATCAAAAAATCTAACATATCCATCATAAATGATGAGGCTGAAATGAATCCCCTGATGGGAAAATAAGTTTCCGGGAACAATGTTGGTGGTCAGTCCTAAGGCCATGCACCCAGCCCTTCTGCTCTTTTCCCGGTCTAATAGGGATATGTGGGTGACAAATATTCTTGAAAGACTGAAGCACATTTGCCTCTCTGATCTTGCCCAAAGAAATAGAAAGACCACCGGAGGTTCAACTAATTTAATCATATTTAAAATTATTCAAAGTGGGCTGACTAATTGAAAGGTCTGATTTCAATTATAACACTTTTACACATATACACAAGCCTATTTTTGCTGTTTTATTTGCTACAATGGTACAACTATGTAATAATTCAATATGCCAATACACTGTGGCTGCTGCTCATGAGGTAGAGAGTGTTACTCTTGTTGATTACTCTGCAATGATGGACAGGTAATTCCTGTGTAACAACATGATAATAAAGATTCTGGAACATAACTTATACATTCATCAATATTGGTTTATACCCTTGAACACCATAAATATGAAGGCATTCTTTATTTATTCAGGCCAGAACATTTCTAAAGGTTGGTTTTTGAAATGAAGAATATGTTGAACCTGATCATATAATATGGCTGCTCACGAAGATGACTTCTGAGAATTAACATACTACTCTGCAGCATCAAAAAAACCTTTCATTATATGTCATATAACAAAAAACATACTGAAGTTAACTAGAGACAATGGATGTTCTCTTCTATTTGACTTTAAGAGTAGGTCAGATAAAGTATGTTCGTAGTCAAATGTCCTGTAAGCACATTCATGCTTTCATGCATTCATATAGAAAATTGTAAGCTCACATGGAAAAGTGTAAAAGAACATCTGGGTCTAATAGCCATGCAGCTTTACATTATGGATCTATGAGTATATATGTAAAGCAGAGATTAGCCCATGCATGTCTTACTATCATTTTCTGAGATTCTTGGTGAAAAAGCTATAACCATTATTCAACACTTTATATGCTGCTCTTTAAGTCCCCAAACAAAGGATGGTAATCAACTCATAAATAATCTGGTTTATAGCAGCTGAGCTGCCAGAATTTCAGGTCTTGGTTAGCCAAAGGGATTTTCTGCAAGCTTTTTCATTGAGAAAGTTGTATGTTTGACAGTTTCCTACTAGTTTTTCATTCTGTAAAAGGTGGTCAGCATGTCTGGTTGATTAAAACTCTTTTTAAATTCAGATTTGCAGAATTTGCAGATTGGTATTAATCAATTATGACAGTTTGTGTTTGCTACAAGCATGCATCGCTCAAATGGTGTGAGAAGGAATCCTACTGTCTGTAGCATATTTGTTTCAAATGGTTGTGTAAACCATGCACCTAGAATACTGGCATTGATGATCTGAATTATATTTATTATACCCCCGAAAAGACAAAGATTTTATGACATTGATTGATTGATCTGTTGAAAGTTCATTCAGAAAGACTACCTCCTCACACTCCTGGGCCTCTGTTCTTATCACCACGCTTAAATCATCCCCTCCTTCACTCTCAGTATTCCTTCTTTCTTTAAATCTGGATCCTCATTTGGTATCAGCTGCACTCAATCAGGTATCCTCATGCATCCAATCACTGTGCCTCACCTGCATGCTTGGCCTATCGCCATCAGCTGCTGTCTTCAAATTTCTCTCTCTTCATCTATCTTGTTCCTCATGATACTGGTTCACGCATCCTTCCCCCCAGTCCTTACAGCTCCATCACGTTCTTCATTCTTCAGCCTCAGCAGAGTCATCAGCCACCACCACCAGTGTTCAGACTCCAAGAGGGGATAACCACATAGACCATCGTGCGAGGAAGAACTCAATTGATTTTGGATAAGACCGGTTGGATATTTCCGAGCTTAATCTCCATATGTTTTTGGGAAGGAATTTCTCAGCCGTTGGTCTGATTTAGTTCAAACTTGGGTTGTTGTTGTTTTTGCTGTTACGAAAAAGAATGTTTTGAAGACCTTGATCCAAATGTAAAGTGCATTATAAATAAATTGAAAATGTATTAATAAAATGTATTATTATTATTATTATTATTACATTGTAAGTGGAATTCAGGGGAATTGCTTGTACAATGCAGGGGATTTGGGAGTTTTTTGGGAATATACTCTTACTGTAGGGATGACAGCGTAGGTCTAGTTTTAAGTTCATTTCAGAGGGTGACAGTCAATGGATAGGCTCTCTTCATCACATATTTTGTTTTTCATAGAAGTAATGCCATAATTTTCAGCTTATTTCCTGGATTGGTTTTGGTTTAATAGTCAATGCAATAGCAGCTATTAAATTATATTCATTCTAACCACTGATGCACATATTCAACACAGTTGGATACTTCGGTGATTTTGATTTTGGAAACACTTAAATCCATTAAGGTATTTATAAACTGATGCCTGTCGTGTTTTAATAACTAATAAATTATTTCAATTAAACTTTATTAAAATCTCATTGATATTAAAAATGATGACGATATTCAAGCTTTATAATTGTTAAGTTGATTCAAAGTTATATTTTGTCACAAAAACAAGCTGAACATTGGTAACTTTTTAGTTAAAAAACCAAGGACAAAGCTCTGTGAGGAAGTTTTCTCAGCATTTCTAATTTTTTTGGCTCCTGTGTCACCATGGTGACACCTCCTGTGTCACCATGGGGACACAGGAGGTGACACAGGAGTCCAATGGGACGTCATTGCAAAGTTTTGATGCTAAGACCGCATCATGCAGTCGCCTTTGGATTTGAGTTTGGTCCCTGGTACAGTGAGCATGCTCTGATTGGATGAGGGGTCAGTTAGGGTGTCAGCTGCTCAAAGATGTAATCTTCAATAGAGAAGAAAAAGATTTAGTTTTCAATGACTATTCAAACAATATTTTTGATAATAAAAACAAATAGCCCTCATGAGTGATGGACAGTCAGCTGTCAGAGTTCTCAGAGGGTATGTTGAGGTGTCACCAAGGTTTGAGGGGTTAAAGATGAAAGATTAAGGATAAGGTCAGCAGGTGGAACACCGGGGAGGGCCTCATGAGAGCAGCAGGCATCTGTGACAGCAAAATAATGTAACAGATTTCATGGAAAAAGAGAAAGAGCTCCCCCTCTATGACCTGTCTCCTGTCACATGCAGGAGCAAACATCATGTCCCCTCAGACATGTACTTTGTCCTCCTGAAGATACTCATCTCTGTTGTCAGTGTTAATCTTAAAATCAGCCGGCTGTAGAGGTGGTGTCCGGCACACGAAGTGGGCTTTTGTCAGACTTACAGAACAAAATGTTGATCTGTTGCTTAGTGAATCAAAATCATTACAGTTGAACTGTAGTTTTTTCATAGCTTAATTTAGAGCAAAATCCCACGCAGAGTCATATTAATACCTGCTCAAATTAATACAAACTGAAAAGAATCATTAGAAATGAAAACCACCACTGCAACAGATCGAACAAAACAATAGTAGAATAAGATGAAGACTTTATTATAGTTAACATTTTATCCAAAGTTGTATTTGGAAACGTCCGAATAGATTCATTTTATTTACTGAACTCCATGTCCACGCAGTTTTATAGGATATACAGAATTATATAAAAGATAGATCTCGGTGATTCATTTTGATGAAATTTGGACTATATTAGACAAATGGCGGAGAAATACGGCCTGAAAACATTAGGAAACAAAGCTTGTTTTTGTGTCTGAAATATACAACCAACCTTTCCCAGAATAAGTCCAGTTCTTCCTCAAACTAAGGTCAACGTGGATATAAAATTTGACAATGATCCATTAAATAGTTTTTAAGTTATCACTTAAACACAAAGGATCTGTTGTGGCCGATGAATCGTGAGCAATGACGATTCCGTAATATCTCAAACTTTTCAGGGATATAATAATAATAATAATAATAATAATAATAATACTTTATATTTATGTCTAGTTATCATAGTAGATATTATATTAGAGATAAAATTTTGTCAATTTTAATAAGGCTGTTGATTAACATGGATTCCAGCATCATACATGAAGGGAGTTTCTCTTATATTGCGGATTGGATTTCCTGGATATAAAAACATTTTAAGTTGTCCCTTTTGAGCGTTGAAAATAACAAAGGATGTTTATTTTGCCATTTCTTGGCATAATGACTGATCATTATTAGAGTCTTTTATAAAGCAAACTTATAAAAATCATTGTTTATATATTCGTCTTAATATTTTTGGTCCTGTGAAATGTTTATTTACATCAGTAATATCAATCAGGAAGATTTCCAATTGTCATGTCCCAATCTAACTAACAGTACTTGAATAATGCCACAGACTTACCCTAAATACTTTTGTATGTTTTTTTTAAATTTGTTTATTTTTTTGTTGGTTTATATGTTCCTTCCTTCCCTCCTTCCTTCCTCCAGAGTCCTTCCGTGTAACAAACTCTTCCTGTCAGCACTTTTCCATGCATGTTTTTCTACCGCTAAACTGGAAGTACACGCTGTACAGCGAGGCATTGCCGCCATTAGACACAGAGCTTTGGAGAGATTATGCTGAACACACCATCACCACAGGCAGTCTCTGCACCAAAACCACGATTAAGGCTCTGGCAATGGCTCTGGCGAAGGCAGAGACGAACACAACAAAACACCCCACGCCATCGCTGAAGAAAATGATTCACCCATCATTTCTGACCTCAGGTGACACTGATGAGAATAAATAGGCAAATATTTCATAAGAAAGAATGAGTAATATTTACGATAATTTAGTTTCAATATTTCAAAGAGGTGCGCGACATGTTTACTCTATTGCTGGCATATCACTGATTTGATTTATTCATGATTCATTTTGTAGAGTGCGCTCCATGGCTGGAGTGACAGGCTTGCATTTTCATGATTATGTGTGGGTTTAAATAAGAAGCCCACAGTGCTGCTATTTGTTATCATACCAGAGCCATAAACGATCATTTTACTAACAAAACCTGGCACTGATACATTAGTTTAATAGTGAATGTTGATGTATTAGATACTGACTGCGGACTCATAAAAAGCATTACTTAATTAAGCCCTAAGATTCTTATGCTTGCAGGTTTTTCCTGCTTCAACAAATTAACTTGAAAGAAAAAATGTTAATTTGGTGCCTTACGTATACTAGAGAGGTGCCACTTAAATTAGACAATCAAGGTTACTCTGACTTCATTTCTCATTGGTTATTATATTATGGCTGATTGGTGTCGTTTTTTGTTGTTGTTATTGTGCATTTTAAGGGAATGTGAAACAAAAAAACTGATGGATTCTGTAGCTCTTGTCATCTGTCATTGTTTCATGCTGGAGGAATTAACCAAGACAGAATGACCAAAATGTAATTTTTTCCAGTAGAATGGTGGTCCTAGAAGTTTTTGATGTACTTTTTCCTTGTAAATGCGTCCACAGTTCATCCCCTATCCAAAGCTATCACTGTTTGCAGGACCCCAACCCTTTTGCTGGTGGTGGATGATTAATGTTTGGCCCACACAGTACAGCAGAATGGGCCGTGCCTGTACACAGAACATGGCTGCAGGCATCTGGCAGTGTCCACTGGCCTGGACAGACAGACAGACGACTGATGCAAGCTATGGCCCTACTTCAGTCAGAGGAAACCACATCTTTGCAAGCACAGAAAACCAACTGTGTTTCGCTTTTGCTGTTACTTTGACTCTTTCCCGTAGGACTGGAAATTTCTCAAGGGAAGCCAGTGTTTGAAGAGCAAATACGAACAAGGACTTGGTCATCACACAATGCACGTTGTTTGCAGAAGTGGTTCTAATATTTTGCTCCGATGCATCAGTCAGGTGGCTTGTGGGCATTTGAATCAACTTCCAAAGCCTATTTTTGCTTTGCCTGGTCTCTAAAGCTGACACACTGGCGTTGACGCTGACAAACACATGAACACACTATTTGACCCCAGTGTTAGCTAGACTGTTAGCAGTAAGGCCGCGGCGGACGTCCCACTGTTTACTCTGAATGATGTAAGCTTGAGATGAGCCCTACAGATTAAGAGTGAAGACAAACAAAGGGTCCCGGCAGGATGAGCCACAGTGTATACAGATTAATACAACAATGCAGCCACACGAGTGCTGCCGTAAACGATTTGCATAACTCTTTTTAATGTTTTTCGGAAAATTTCCTTGCTTTTCTTTGAGGGGATACCCCCACATGGAAACTTATACCTAGGTGGTCCTTTGCAGCCGCCATTTGTTGTTTACCAAACCCGTCTGAGGCTCCCTGAGAGGGTAAGCAGACATAGAGAAATATGTTGTCTATGTCAGCCGCATGCACGTTCATTATAGATCAGACAAACACATACGGAAATATTTGATAAGTGCAAAGCTACACAGGCACTCTGAAAAACTTTGTGCTACTGTAGGTATACTCACAGTATCACCTGCTCATAATCATGAATTTTAGTGACACACTATAACAACATATGAACAAGAATATTTAAAATTTGTCAGTGAAGATGGAATTCAAGCTTGTTGCGGACCGCTAAACATGTCCCAGCAATGACATAACACCAGTTCTTGCAGTGTATCTATGAGCAGTCCTACAGGCAATCCAGGAACCTATTTTACCTACAAATATTACATTTGGCCCATGTTTTTATATCAGGATATATCAAAATGTTTGATGGGTGTATGATGTAGCCCTAACAGGAAGATAGCAATTTAAAATGAAATGTTTTATTTTCAGGTATTTTTAGATTTTTTTCCAGGCTAGTACTTTAACAAACTCGTCCTTAAATTTTAACCATCCCACAGACCTCAACACCATCCCACCATTCTACCCACTCATACCGCCTCTTCCTTCCCCGGACTAAGCTCAGCAGCATGGGTGATCGGGCCTTCTGTTCTGCTGCCCCTCGTCTGTTGAATGCCCTCCCTGACCATCTGAGGGCTCCACAGACGACCGAGACTTTTAAAAAAAGGACTGAAAACTTAAATTTTTAGCAGAACCTATAACTTTTAATTAACATTGCTGCTTTTTGGTCATTTTTGTATATAATTGTTATTATTTATTTATTTTATTAATGCTTTTATCTGCTTTTACTTTGGAGCACTTTGAGATTTGATCCAAATGTAGAGAGCGTTATAAATTAAATGTATTATTATTATTATTGTAACTACACGCAGGGATAAGCCATCGTGGAGGAGCTGGCCTACCTGTGCAGCATCCGTGGACTGCAGGTACCGTCAGCAAAAGATAAGGGGGGCTGGGGGTCTCATGCTTTTGCCTCTCCATGGCACCTGTTGACACTGTCACTGCATCAAAACAGGTGAAACTGATTCACAATCCCTTGTGCTTCCTTAATGGACAGATTGATATCCTGAAGTTTAAATGCCATATATATATTAGGCCTACTAAGTATATCCCCGAAAATCCCCTGTCACCTACATCCTGCATTGTAAAAGTAATTCCCCCTGACTGAACTTAAAATGTTAGGTTATGTATTAAGTATTTATTCGTAGAATATGAACTACTACAGTTAAATATTATATATAAAGCTAGATCTCCTCCGGTCGATTCATATGCACCAAATTTAGAACTTTGAGATTCGATCCAAATGTAAAGTGCGTTATAAATTAAATGTATTATTATTATTATTATTATTAAATTTTGTAAAAATCCAATTGTTGAGAAATATTGCCCGAAAACATTTGCAGACAAAGCTCCCCCTAGTGTTGGAAAGGTACCTCGGATCTTTCCTTAAATTACTCCAGGTCTGCCTCAAACTACAGACTATAATTGTTTAAAATATTAATATTATCCATGGAATACTTTTTGAATGATCTTGTTAACACAAAGGAGCTGCGGAGATGACGTACCCACCGACTTTTAAGGGATATAGTATATATTTATAATATATCATGTGCAGTGCTATCATTTTTTTTTAATTGACCTTTTATATTTATTCATAAATTTTATATTTATTCATTTGCTTATCATTCTTTGATTTCCTTGAGAATTTCCAAAGGGGACAGTTAGTCATAATGTATTTAATCCTCTCAAAGTTGGGGCAGACTCCCTGAGAAGTGAATGAATCAAATGTGTCTGCAATCGACAAACACAAGCACGTAGCTTGCAAGGATAAATACGCAGGTTAGCGTGTTTTATTCCGAAAGTATTATTAACGACAAAATAGACAAAAAAAAAAAATTGGTAAATCTCATCAAGCTAAGTCATCAATGGGAACGTGCATCAAAATGGGCTTCCTGTTCCTTTTTTATGGCTCATAATCTTTCCCTGTCAGCATTGTGTCAGGTTTTGCTTCTCCTCCAGTTCTTTGACCTGACTAATATTATTTTTACAGTCTTACCTGTCGCCTAACGCTCCGTCTTGCCTGCATCTTTCTGTGGGATTCAGCATGTGTTAACATGACAGATTGGACCCCAGTGGGATCCCTAATTACATCATTTCATGGATGCGAGTCAGTGCTGAGCGCACGAGTGCAAACAAGCTCTGAATTCAGGAGAAAGGGAGAATGAAGGAAGTGGATAGGGGGATTGAAGGAATTTGGAATGAATTGCAAGATGAACGGAGGGGAAAGTATCCCAAAGTACTGATAAAAGAAGAGGAGGTGTCAAGCCTACGATTTTAGTCCAGATCAAACTGAAATGTCTGAAAATGCGGACCAGACGAGGTGAGCGCCATAAGGCTTTCCTTCTCGTCTCTCAGTTTTCTTTCCTTCAGATCTTTCACATTAATGGCTGGGCTAAGGAAAGAGAGCCATTGGATCAACAGAAGACGTCTGGGCTAATTAGACTCTCTGGCCCAGTTTACTGAACCCCTATCTCTCTCCTGCGACTGTGATCTAACCAAGACCTCTGCCACGGACATGAATGAAGTGTGGTTTGCCCTTTCGTTTACATGACAGCAGTATTTTGGTGGCCTAAAAGCCTGAAATTCGTTGAAAACACCACAGTTTCATATCATTGCAAACTGATATATCGCAATTTTTATTAAAACGCTGATGTCACAATGGGAAAACAACCCATGCAAGTAGACAGATCTCAATTACTCAAATGTTAAAGTTCATTATTCCAACTTCCGCTAACATTTTGGCTTCTGGAGCCTCCTTCCGAACAATAACAGTGTGAGCGGAGGATAAAATCTGAGTTCCAGCAATTTATATTCGGTACTTCAAATTTGGCACATGATTTCACAAGGTGAAGATAGGATGATCAAAGAGTAATGTTGACATGAGAGTAATAGATAACCAGGAAGTGCTATATGGTTGGTCCCAGTAGTTGTGTCCTGAGGTCACCTAGCTAACCGTCAAATAGATATGGTCAGGATTCAGAATGTGTGTTTATGTAGCTTGAAGTCCGTTCAGAGAAAACATTTGAAGGTAAAGTGTGGTAATCTGTGAACCAGTTTGTCTCCGATGGTCGCTGTACGTCTGAATGAAAAGAGTGGAGGTTTCATAGAGATCTCACATAATGATGGTTTTGCTTTCAGGATATGCCAATGTTTGTTTATAGGGATGATGTCACAGTCCCAGTTTGAACTTGTCTGTCAGTATTTCAGACTAATAGTCATGTGCAGACAAAAACAGACTCAATCAGCTTTATGAAAACTCCTACAGCAAACTGTGGAGTTGATCCCTCTGATACTAGTCCTGGGTGGTAATAAACCAGTGACAAATGGATATATTGCATAAAATAAGGGTGTACTCTGGAAAGTCCGGATAGTCACAACTCTGAGTTTGTTAGCCCCAAGAAGAGGGAAAGCTTTTTGATTGTTGGAGGAAATATAAGTGTAACTCAGTTGCCATGGTAACTTACTTTGCGCACCTAAGTTGCTCTCTGGCGGGTTTTTCCCAACAAACCCTGAGTTCTATGTCCTTCACTACTCAAGTTATGTTACTCTGTTTTCCTAAATATAAGCTTGTGAGTGTAATAAAACTTTCAGCTCAACTGATATGACATATGGCGACCATAGTGTTTACCGGTTGCCGTGGTGAATCAAAGTATTGGAGCTCCGTTGATGATGACTTTTGGTAGTCCTGGCTCACGGGTTTAAGTCAGACTTAGCAAACCCAGAGATGAATCAACTAGATTCAGCTGTTCTGGAACCAAAACTCAGTACTTCTCATCTCTGGATTAGTCAACTCAGAGCTCAGGTTTAAACTCAAGAGTTTGTTAATCCTGCTTTTTGTTACCGCTCCAGCGCCAATGGTTCTACCTCAAACAAAGATAGAAATTGTCAAGACTTTGTGTCATTTAGTAATATTTTATTGTGAAGGTTCGTCATTTTGGTTTGTGCTCCTGTTTTATTTTGAAAGTATTATTTATGTCTAGTTAGTTTTACCTTTCCTCCCATGTTTCCTTTGTTTTGTCTTTTGAGTGTGTTTATCTGTTTATTGTCTTCATTTCCGTTTTTCCTTCTTAAGCTAATATTTTGTGTTTCACTTTTGTTCCTTTTCCCTCTCTGTGTCTGTCCTGTGATTCTGTTGTCCTCCTGTGTGATTCTTCATTTTGTTCACCTGTGTATCCCCTCCAGCTGTGTCTCATTGTCTCGTTACATTAGTTTATATAGTCTGTCCTCTGTGCCAGTTTGTTGTTAAATATTCCCTCGTTGCAACCTTTTCCCAGTGGTTTATCACGTAGGTGTTGTTATTTATTGTTTGCTCCCATGCTTTTTCCTCGTGCCTTATTTTGGATTTAATTAAATATTTTAACTGAACCTACTGCGGCTCCTCTGTCTTGTGTCTGAACCTGGGTCCAAGCCTTCCCCAATGAAAGGCCCTAACAGAAATTGTATGATTATTACTCATGTCATTAAGGAAAAATCCCTAAAAAAAGAAAGTGTTGCAAGGAGACACATTCTTGCAACTTACTTCACAAATAAAATCAATGTGGTGGCACATTTATTTGCAACACAAAATGTTATTATAATCAATAGAGAAGATAATGTGCACTTCCTTGTCCATATTGTTGTGAATAATAATATTAATAACACGTCTTTATCTGCAGAGCGCTTTAATTTGATATTTAAAAGTTACGTTGAAACATACTGGCTTGGCAAAATTACTACAACATATTCAGAGTGGACAGAGATCATTCTTAAAAATGAAATCTTATAAACATGGAACTTTTTTTAAAGGGAAAGAAAATGCTATTCTCACATCTGAGATAATGGAGGTGTGAGAAGAGTTTAAAGATATCTAAGCTAATAAACAAAGGTTAACAAAAACAAACAGTTTCTCATAAAACTGCTACAATCTCCTCAGCGAGGGAAATTTGTTTTACTACGTGATAATCTCCGAGTTAATTGCGTCAAAAGGAAAATGCTGTAGCAGCAGCAGCCTGGTCAGAAAGTAGGTATTCATTAGTAAGAGATATGGGCCAGGAAAATTGTGATTTCAGCTGCCTCAGTCGTGTATTTCAGCAGTAGTACTCACTGTGCCAGTCTTTAGTAAACACATGAGGTCATAGAATACACTACGCAATTAGGGGTGGGACAAAACTAGATATGCAACTGGACGATTGACATGCACACAGATGTTCAGAGAAGAAGAAATGCAGCTACAGACAAACTGAAAAAAAACCCCACAAGTGTTTACCAGGTCCAGATCCAATACTCTCACAAAAATCAATATGTTGGAACCTGCAGGTCCTACAAACTATATTAAGAACTGTCAGAGACATCAGCCAATGTGGACAAACAGAGACGTTAATGTACAGCATCAATCAAGGTTGTTCCCCAGGTCAGGTCCTTGCCTGACCAGACATCCTGACTTTATATGTTAACACACGACATCACTCCCAGCCAAACATGCATCGTACCGTATATTCATCAGTGATCTCCACATTTTGGTGCTACGCATGTTAAACGTTTCGTCAAATAGGGGCAAAGCAGAGTTGAGGTTATAGTAGTGAATATCAGGAGTTGATTGCAGAAAAGTTGACCTGGGTGGTTGGAATTAACAAGCAGTATAATTAATTATGTGGGTTTTATAAATGAGTGCAAGAAATGGGAATCTTGGGAAAAGCTTGTTTTGCGTTCTTTTATAAAGGGTTCTTTTGTAAAGGGTAGTTGAAGAAAGTGCCTTAAAAGACAGAGGTCCACAAACATGTAAAATAACAATGAACCCAGTTATGTTAGAGGGAGTAGCACCCTTTGTAATTCTAAATGATTTTCATAATGAACTATACGTAAAAACCCTTAAAACATTAAATTAAATTATTAAAACACACCGCCTCCAGACTTTAAAAGTTTCCATTCATGCCTGGGCCGAATGATAGATGTTTTTTCCGCTGTTTAAGTCATCATGCTGTACTTGGACTGGCAATGTGCTTTACTTCAATGTACACATCGATGTTTGTATCTTAATACTCAGCAGTCATGAGGGCAACTGTATATTCAATACACAAGTAAATATTCAATCTGTATTTACTTTTAGAGAATGCCTGTGAGCACCCAGCACATGTAGTGATACCCCCCGCCATGAAAAAAGGGTTATTTTATTGTCTACCAAGCATGAATTCAATAAGGTATGATGATAGTAATATAAATATCAGTAACGCCACACATTCTCGCATAAAGGACTAAAATCAAAGAACCATTCATTAAAGCGTATGGTTGAATTCATACAATTTACTGAAGAATTCGTAGGCAGAGTTATTCTATTTTGGCTGTGGTACCTCCTTCATAGTGATAATAATAAAGTTCTACTGTCTATGTTAATTTAAATCAGGGTAGAGTGAATTAAGTTAGTTGTTTATCAGATGAATGTGATACTTAGTCAGAAAGTAAGAACGTTTTTGGCAACTGTCATTTGTAGCAGTACGGGGTCCAGACATGGTTGGTGGTGGTGGTGGTTGATGACTCCACTGACTATTGATGCAGACAGGGGTTGTCAAACTGGTGAACCTGAGGACACCTGGAGGTGATTGGCAGGTGGAGGATTTATATAACAGCAGCATGGCAGAACTAGGCCTACGCTGTCATCCTTGGGAACAAGGGTATGTACCGAGTATTTTTTGCAAAAAAGCTCCCTCTAGTGAGTAAAATATGACAAACAATATAGATCTCCACAAATCGATTCACATGCAGAAATTGGGACAAACTGTTGAAAAATGATGACCTTAAAACTTTTTGGACATAAATTCCCTCCAGTATTGGAAATACATAACCAACCTTTCCCAAAATCAATCAAGTTATTTTTCATGAGGTCTATTTGGTTATATAATTTGAAAATGATCCATTGAATAGCTTTTGAGTTATTGCATTGACGCAAGAGATCTATGGCGGAGGTGGCTATGACGATTCCATAATATGCCTGACTCTTCCAGAACAATCTTCTTCACTGAACTTTTTTTTAGAGCCTCGTAACTGAAGCAAACTCTAAAAGCTTTACTGTTTTTTGAAGTAACAGTCTATTCCTGTTCTACATGTACAATGTAGGTAAGTCACACTTAAAGCAAGTCAACATTTGGCATGTAAATCCTCGAATCATCTACAAAAAAGATTTAGCATGAAAAAATATGTAGGATAAGATTCAATGAGAATTTATTAACTAAAGGCGTAATTAAATTAAAGGAAATTATTGAAATTTCTAGAAATCTATAAACTAGGTAAATAAAGGAAGGGAAGTAAAAAAAAAAACACGAGACGAGAGAGCGGCTCTGCCAGGCTGCCACCCAGGAGGACGCCGGACAAAAGTAGGTAATTAAATAATCAAGACTCAATGTTAAAAACGAATTATAATTAAGAATTGCATGGTCACATTAATGAAAGTCCAAAACCTCTATACTGTCTATATAGACATTTGGCACTGCAATAACTTCTTCTAAATAGTTGTCAGTCTTGCCTCATCAGACATGATTTCTACTTGAGGCACTTAAGTCCCACTGAACAAAATAAATGACTGCATAATAGAGAGAAGAGGAATGTCACATCTCTTTTTAATCAAACGCCTATTGTTTTTTCCTGTTTTTTCCTGTCTCCTCCTGTTACCCTATAAGTATTGCTTGTACTGACTGTTTCACTTACGTATACAATATTATAGTATGCACTTTCAGCCATCTCAGTCCTACAAATATTTGGTATACAGGCTCCTCATGTTTATTCAAAGTACTGGGTTACACTGTTTGGGAAAGATAGCCAGACAAGAGCCCTTTGGGAGGGAAAAAGAAAACTATTCCAAATGAAAAGTAATGATTCATGCCACAGATAGTGTATAAACTCAAATATACGCTGGACCTCGCAACACTATTGGACAGTTCCACTCTATGCAATTTTGATTGGATCTGAACAGTGCATAGACAACTTAGTATTGCATTACTCTAAATACGGCAGCGTGTATGTGTGAGCGAGACCAGATTGAGGTGGGTGGTCTGTTCTCACCATCATTATACAACACAAAGCCTCAATGGTATTTTGAGAAGGAAATTAATATTGCCATCAGCGGTGGCTCTTGCGTGTGTTCCTCCATGCGTGAATGTGTTTGTTTTGTCCAAAAAAATGATCATTTTCTACTCGAAATGAGGAATTTTCAGCCTGAACTTTGGAATCACTCAAAGTGTCACTGCATGACAACATAGCAGTCGTGGCTCCCTCCTCACTGTCAGCTCTGCAGGCAGCTTTTCCATTCAAGCAGGAGGAAAGGCAAAACCCCAGCCTGAGATTAACTTCAACATTTTGTCAGCCTCCTTCTCCTCGCTCTCTTCAATCCCTTTGTGGTTTTCTTACATATCTGACTATTTAATAGCTCTAAATTAAAAGTTTGCTCAGTTAAGTTCCCATTGTTTTTTAATTGTTAATATAAGAAGACTATGGTTCTGAAAAAAAAAGAGACTGACCTTTTAAAAGGTATTTGTATGAATTACTAATAAATAATAAATAAATATGACAAATTCTGCAGGCTGCGCAAAAATATCAACGGTGTGTTGTGGTCATCTCTGCTCATAGCTTTGACCACACAACTTGGGCTCTCCCTGAAGTGACCGAGCCCCGAACATATTTTCAAAATATTTGTCTGGTCCGAGTGCGTCCCAACGGGACCAGTAAGGCTTTGGTTGGATATGAACACACCCCACCCCATCCTGAAGACATGATATGACGGGGAGGAATGACGTATTATGTTCCGACAAATATGGAGATGGGGCGGCGTGAGACAACAAGCCCGTGAACGGATGCCAGGTCCATCCAGGTATATCCGTCTTTAAACGTTCTTTTACCCCCGCCCCTACCCACATATTGACATTATAATTGACTAAAAGTGCAGCATAAGCGATAGAAAAGCCATGTCATCATACATTTAATTGATCCGTGAACTATGCCACCCGCTGGCACGATGCCGCCCTGGGCGACCGGCCATGTCGCTCACAGCTAAATCCTCGACTGGGCTGAAGGACCAACCATCAGTGGAAATGTTGCTGCTGACTGAACAGAAACGAGATAATTCCCAGTGTTTGGGCCATTAACAAATTAATTCACCAACCCATAATGACAGATTAGGCCAACAGTAAATCTTAGGTATGTTTTACAGGCTTTATTTCTGATTAGTTTCCTAATAGTTGAGGCGTACAGTTAATATTTTTGCTTTTGTTGACATTTTTATAGAGACACCACTGACAAAAGAATACTTGGCCCTTGGGGATTTAGTTTGGCTAAAATTGAATATTTAATTACTGCTAGTATTGTGTGTGTATATATATGTATGTATGTATGTATGTATATATATATATGTATATGTATATTTCATGCTTGTCACTGGCTGACTCCAAGTGAGCACTGCTTTATATACTGTATGTATTCGCTGATTAACCTTGGTGATTTCTATACCAAAGGTAAGATGTGATTGGTTTCAAATATCCAGCCACTCCCTATTCAAGATGGCTTCTCGTTGTTGAAAAGCATTTGCGTTATGAAGGTCTCCTACTGGAGGGCTGTAATAGATATTATGCAAATCAGTAAGTGTGCAGGAATTTCTTTCTGTATATTTGGGAGATGTATTTCCTGTCTCTTTCTTTCTCCCACTATATACTGACAGAAAAATGTCGAAAAAGGAGAAAATTCCCAGTAAATAGCACCAGAACCAAAGATGAGGTACTTATAAATCAATTTACCATCCGTATCCAGTAAAACAAGTAGGGAAACATTAAACTCTAAGGTAACATATTTTAAAGGACTGACTACTAACTGAATGTAGTGTGTAAAATTCATGTCATCCAGTGCTGAAGTTCCAGATTACAACTTCAGATCATCCATACCTATCCAGAACCAGTGGTGGCCTTCAAGGGTTAAAATGATGTTATCGTCTACGAGCGCATCATTCAGTGTTCGGTTTTTCCATTCAGGTTACTGTAAAAATAATGCAGCGCGACATAGTGGACCCTGGACATTATTCAGATGCATTTATATCCTTGAATATCAATAATAATAATAATAATACATTTAATTTATAACGCAATTTACATTTGAATCAAATTTCAAAGTTTGGGGATATTATGAAATCGTCACTGCTTAGTCCGTTTCCAGAGATCCTTCGTTAATGCAATAACTCCAGAACTATTTCATGGATCGTTTTCAAATTATAGAAGTTATAGGGAGCTTTAGTTCCTTAAGTTTTTTATGGCCATCATTTCTCAACCTCATAAACAAAAAGTGAGACAAAGATTTCATACATGCTATAAATTTTAATAGACATATTGATATTTCTGTAGAGAAACAGTTATCCCTAGTTTTATTTACAATACAGGAATAAAAAATTGTCACATACAGTACAATGGTAAAAACAACAAAGAGAACTTAAATAATTATTTTATTTGTGTAACTACTTAAATAATGAAAATGGTTATTCTATTCACACCACGCCGTCTCAGCAGCTACAATGCAACTTTCACATTAAGTGCTAAAAAAAAATTAGAATTTTCCATTATACAGCATGAATTCCATTTTGACCAGGTAGAGCTTACTTATTTCAGAAAATGCAAGTGAGGTTGTAGACGTTGACCAAAAAACTTTTTTTTGTTTTTTTCTTACGGACACTGAACTTGAACCATGGTTGAAGCTTGTTTTTCAAAATAAGAGTTTAGTGTTTGCTTTCCAAAGCGGTAAAACACAATGACTGGTGAATCCATTAAGACGACAGAGGATGTTCAGTGGAATTCTTAATTATATAAATTATTAGTTTAAGAGAATTTTGGCATGTGTGTATATGTTCTGCTTGTGTTTGAACTACAGTTTGGCAACTGAAAAGACAAGAAACACATTCATGTGGCTCCAGACGATGTCAGACAAGTATGTGTTTACCTGTTTTCTGACTACTTGTAGGAGTCAGATGCTCATTAGAGTTAGCTTAGTATGAACTGTTCGCCACAGAAAAGATCTGCCTTCCACTGAGGACCCGGCGGCCCGTTTGGATGATCTTTGATCATCTCACATTGGAGATATATTATGAAAGTAGTAACGAAACCACAATGCAGGGGGAAAATAAGATCGACTCAGCCAATTGCTCTGAATGCAGGCACAGACATGCATTACACAACTCACATGTCTTTCACAAAAGGAGAAGCTGCATATGTATAAGTACAAGACATGAAATGACAGGAACTGACAAGCTTAGTGTAAAACTGCTTTCTATAAACACCATTCTCTCCCATATATTATTATGTTTAAAAAAATAAACCCTCCTCTATGATAACAATAGTAATGCTATAGTTGTTTTGCAATGCTAAGTAGTACTTAGGTAAGCTCTATTGGAAATATACATCACCACGCTGTCACTTCCCTTTTCTAGTTATGAGTTCAGGTTCATTGTGTGACGCCATGACGTCATACTTGTGATAGTGTGGTGGGTATATGTGAATATGAAACTACCCTCATTGCGCTTTTAATGAAAAAAAAAAAATCATTTTGAATATTAAAGTGAATGAAACAAAAAAAAAAAGAATACAGTGCATGGAAGCCAATAACTGGTTCAGTTGTATGAAACTGGCTTTGACAAAATGTTCTCACTCGGTTGTTCTTATTTCTGTATTAGTAACAGTCCTCTGTTGTAGATCCATTCTATACATCGGTAGCAAGTGAATGTCGCAACACAAAGTATACATACTGTATACTAGTACAGTTTTTTTTTTTATGACAATGTGCCCACAAACTTAATACAACATCATATTGAGACAACATGGTTCATCTCTCATGTATTAGTGCCTTTTAAAATAGCAAAGCACAAAGCACTGCAGGCTCTATGTGACTCCCCTCAACTTTTCAACTCTTCAGAAACAGGAGGTTCCTTCAAAGTCTGTTTATGTAGATGTTTACTTCGCTGTGGTTGTAATGGATCATGAGCGAAACCTTTGATCGTAAGCCGCACCACTCTTTGTGATTTGGAATCCCCAAAGAGCCCCTGAACTCAACTCTCAGTTCAAAAGCCTCAGACTTCATGCTTTGAAGGGTCTCAAATGCTGCGACAGACAGATCCTGAGAAGATCCAAAGTCCTCAGTAAATGTGGATTGTTCCTGTGACGTCCCTGTTCCTGTGGAGTCAGCCGTGTGCAAGCATTTTCTGAACGACAGAGAAATTGTCTTAGTGGAACTTCCGTAGCTTGGCCATACTTTCCAATCATGTTGCTGTTTGCAGGTCCACAGCAGGACACAGCTTGGATGTCACACCTGGTGCTCAGGAGCAGATAGCTTATAGGCGAAAGAGGAAACGTTTGGTGATGAGGATGAAAACAGTCCGACGGGGATCCTGTGATGATTGTGTGTTTGTGTGTGGGTGTGTTAGTGTTTCTGTGTGTGTGTGAGAGAAAATAATAGGCCACATCAAGGACACATTATAAGAGTCTGCTTGTGGTGGTAGGTAGATTTGTATCAACTTGAGGATGACAGCGGGGAAAGCCTCCCTTTGTGCACCCTATACGATGTAGCCGGTCAGGTCCAGGAGGTACGAGGTCATGTCAATGATGTGGTCCAGAATGCCGTCTTTCTCCTGGTCGTTGGGCATGCCCCCCTCGCTCTTCTCACATTGGGCCCCGGAGTATCCACTCTTACACAGGCACATGTTGGGCTCCATGCAGACCCCTCCATTGCGGCAGGCTGGTTCACACTTGGCTACGGCCACAGAGAGGAGAAGAAAACAGTAGTAATTACAAAATATGACGCAAAAAAGATACTGCTGGAAAAGTATTGGATCTCACCCGGAGTGCTCTGATTTTTGTATGAATCTCATAGTAAACTGTGTCCCATCTTCAAAAGAGTATCCATAGAGTGAGAAAATATTTGCTCCTCTGAATTCATCGCTAGTTGTTGTGATACCAAACATCAACCAGATGCTTTCTGATAACTTGAGATCCATTTCTGAGATTCCATAGGGGGATTCTGGCTCTCTGTTCTTTGCAGAACTGCTAGAGCGC
Source organism: Lophius americanus (assembly GCA_037951165.1). Classification (NCBI taxonomy): domain Eukaryota; kingdom Metazoa; phylum Chordata; class Actinopteri; order Lophiiformes; family Lophiidae; genus Lophius; species Lophius americanus. Next base: position 4,982,978 of record JBBDHG010000091.1, read on the forward strand.
AGCCAAATTGGAGGGTTTGTGAACATGAACTGATATTTTCAGATCTCACCACAGCATCTCACCAATGTTAACCTTTAATTGTATTCCTGCAGTGGCTTTCCTTTCACCACTCTCCCATGGATGACGTTTTTGCCCAGTGTCTTTTCAATAGTGGAGCCATGTACAGGTAAGGTGACTTTCTAAATTAGCCTACCCAATGCTATTTTGGAGGGTCGGTCAGTTCCCAGACAGATGCATTCCTATCACCTTCTTCTTCATCTCCTCTGGAACCTCTTTTGATTTAGGAATAGTGAGCTACTGGTGAGACCTACCAGCCAACTTCAAGAAAACGATGATGTGATTGAACAGGACTGGTGGTGATCAGGTTTTGGTGTGTGTTGTTTGGCTGCAACCGGTTACTAATGCACTTTGGTGTTGTTTTCTTTTGTATTACATTCTCAGGGAAAAACATGGGGCCCGATGGAATAAGATAACCTTTCTGTTTTTTTGTGTTTACTTACGAGACTGAACTTTATGCTATATGCTCTTTGAAGAGCTGACACAATGGAATCTTAAAAAGACACAGTAAAGGAAAAGAATAAAGGAGGGGGTGCAATACTTTGTCACAGCACTGTAAACAGTGATTTATGGGAAAAACTGTCGCAGCCAGCCGTACTATGCTCCAGGGTTACTAAACTTCATTTACACAGCTAAAGAGGAGCAACACATTGATGACTGTCTATGTCCCGCAATGCAGCAAATGTGAATCCATTAACAGGTACTCACCAACTTGGCAAAAGGGTCCCTCCCAGCCCGGGCTGCAGCAGCACTTGCCAGTAGGAGTGCAGTGTCCGTTCTTACAGTGTCTGGAACAAGCTGTCATCAGCAGCTCTGGAGGCTCCACCTGACGCTGGCACTCCTTCGGGGCATGAGGCCTTCAAGGGTTATGAGAGAGAGAGAGTGTCAAAATATGGGAAAACTAATGCATCTCAATGAATTACAGAAAATAATTCCAACTGATTTTATCATAAATTATTGCTTAAAACCCCAGCCTTGCCATCAGCCACCCAATATTAAACTGGGCCTATTTGGTGTCAACTGCAAATCTCAGCTTACACAATGTATGAAGAAGGATGGATGTTTAACATTGTTCTTCTCATATTGGACAGGTCTAAATAACAATAACAAGCGTCTTAATATAGAATACTTATGATTTAAGGTTTTTAAAATTCATATTGTTATTAAAGTGTGGTGGAAATGGGTATACTGTAGGGGATACTGTAAATCAAAATTAGGTTTTTTTTTAATTACATCATGAGACAAGATATGCCGATTGAGTTTAAACTACTTTTCAGAGTTATTGCCAGTAACAACAACAACTTGATCCATTACCTCTGTATTTGTGCTAAGAGGAGAAATTAGCAGCATTTGACAAGCGACAGTTTTATTGGTATAGCAAAGGATGTTTTTCCCTTTCTTTGGCCAGCCTTAAGTCTCCCTACATTCAATGACTGGAGTTGGAGCCTTCCGCTGAGAGGTCACACCCACTATCATCATCAGCATCAGTTCTGCAGTACCAGATAACAAAGTTTCATGCAAAATCCATTCCTAACACTAAGAACAAATGCAAATATTGTAAAAAAATGAAACACGATCTTGATTCTTAATGGCTTAGAGGCAGAATAATACTGTATTATGATTTGTGGAAGCGCTGTCTGGAAGCATGGCCTATTTAAGTGCCTCATTTTGATTTACTGTGCAGTACCATTTGATAAATGAATAATACACTGATATTTTTAAAAATTACACAAAGATTAATCCACCGATCTGTCATCATGCTTGGTGTCTATGATCTCAGCAGGCAGGAGAGCCTGTATGAGGAAACGTAAATTGATTAATTCAGTCACTTAGCTAAGTATATGTATCTGAATGTACATTACTACAATTTTTATTGGGTTGAACTGTGGTTTTTGTGTTTTCCTTTATACAGTCAATTCAATGTGGGTCAATTGTGATGATATATGAGTGATTCTTTTCACCAAACAGCAGTATCGAGTCTGATGTTTTTATGACTTGACTAATGTCTTTATAAAATTCTCTTCACTTCGTCTTCCTTCTTAAAAGACAAAGCAGAACAGGATTACTTTGGGGTTCCTACAGATATATGACTCGGAAAATACAAACACACATACAGAAAGGCAAACATCTCCATGCCATATGCAAGAAGTGGGAACACAACAAAGAAACACATTGCCATCATTCCATATTAAGACAAACATCCAGACACGCATATCAGCAATTGGGCTGAGGCAGAAGTATTTCATATCATGCTCTGCAAGTCTGGAAATAATACAAGTGTAAATCAGTTTCAAATGTGAAGCGTCTGTCAGTGCATGTTGCCCACTGGCCCACACACACACATATATTTGTCTATGTGTGTGTGTATTTGTAAGAGAGAAAGATATGTTTAAACATTGTTGGATACATGTTGCAGGATGCAGCATGGAAAATGGACCCGTGGGGACTAATACTGGTGTTAGAGCTGAGATGTGTGAGTGAGTGTGTTGGAGTGTGGGTGTATGAAATGCTTAATCCATGTGAGAACAGGCCTCATAAATCATGACTGGAGGGCAGTCAGCAGTGGAAACCAACACTAGATGGAGTTTAGAATCTATAACCAGAGTTTGTCAATGCAATGATTAACCATCCCTGTGGGATGCTCTCAGGGAAAATTGGCGGGCTGTCACCTGTTCTGACCTTTTCCTGGTGTTTGACCTATTGACTAAGCATCAAGATGCAGATTTGAGTGTTACAATCTGACAGTTGGTGGATAAATTACAGTAACTATGATGCTGTGCAAGAATTATTGTATATATGTGTTTGAGCGAGCTTTTAGTTCTTTGAAAGATGGGTTGAAAATGTTCTGACAGACACGGAGCAATAATACTGTGTGTCTGTCTGTGTGTGTGTGTGTGTGTGTGTGTGTGTGTGCGTGTGCGTTGGCATTAAAAAGCTGCTTGAAAATTGGAGGATGCATGGCAGGAGGGGTTTATTCCCATGCTCCTATCAGCATCCAACTCCAGACTCCATCCGCACTGGCTTTTGTTGTTGCAGGCTGCATGTAGTTAAAAAAGAGTGAAGGAGGGAAGCAAACAGAAAGAGAAGGAGCGAGAGAAAGAGTAAGAGTCCCTTGAGGATTGGGGGGTCTGTAGCTAAAACTGTTAATAGCAGGCAGGGGTCAGCAGCGCTACTAAACAGTCTGTACAACTGCCAGGGTGGCTGTGAAAACAGCACCTGCTGGTAGCACAACTTGACAAAGGCAGCTGGGTCAACAGCCACTGTGGGAATTTATCAACTTTGGGAGGGGTGGTGTACGTGTGAGAGAGCAATGGAGCCGAAGAGGGACGACGGCGCTCGCGCATGAGGCGGCTAAGTGCGAGGCGGGAGACTGAGGGATGACGACAAAAATCATAGAGCTGCGTAAAGCTCAGATCACGTCATGAATAGGATTAAAACAAAGTGGGAAGTTGGCATGGCGTACTCTCAGCAGAGAAAGAGATGACACAACCAGGCCCCTCTTCTTGTTTTTGACACCCAAGAAAGCTAAACATTAGGTCCATTGGTGTCTACTCAGGTCTGCTGGTCAGATGGATGCTCTGCCTCACATTAGTTTGTGATCAGTTTGATTATTATGCTTATCAGTGTGTGTGTGTGTGTGTGTTTAGCTTGTTGGCTTGCAGGGCCTGTTTGATTGACATGATGTATATGTGAGAAAAAGGCTGTGGAGTGGTTTATATTGTGCGCCCTAACAATGGCTTAATCAAACGGCCCAGTGTGGTCTCTTTTGCTGTTTTGTCATCCACTCCATTGTTTGGGGGGCCTCTTTTGTAGCTTCATTCCTTGTTTTAATTGTGCAAGAAATTTACTGTGTATTGTAGGAGTGAGGGCTATTCAGTGCCAGTGGCAAGCAGCTTTGTCAAGAGGAGGACCACAGCAGAGATGTAGGAAGATTTAGGAGGGATAGGAAAATAAAGAAAAGGTTTTTGTGTTTTTTTTCTGCAGCGTGCTGGGAGCTAGCCTACCACACGCTCACACAGGCTCGCAGATGTGCATGTTCACATGTACCCACCACCCACACAGTTTATATCTGTACACACAAAACGGAGTGAGGGGCACAGATACAGATTAATATATTCACGAAAGAGCACCCTGGTCTCCTTCCCCTGTACATGCAGTGATTTGTGACTTCTATGGCGAATGCAGTTCATAAAGGAGGTCCCAGGACCTATTCAAAGTTCAACAGTGTGTCTTTTTAAGGTCTCTGCTCACTGTAATTCAATCAGACCAGCATGCAGCTGACAAAACCTGAACACGTGAGGTCTTCCGTTAGAATGCCTCCCTTCTTCTCTACGGCCATAATAAAACAGACGCAATTGCATCCTACGCCGAAAATCAGGATTTCTGGCTCGTTATGTTTTAATTACGCTCTTACCAACAACCAACTGTAGGAGCAGGTCTGATTCTGTCCAACTGTATGTATGGAAAAGCACATCATGTAACGTTTGACTTATGATATAATAAACATGGGACCCACGTTGTCTATTATACACAAGAAGGTCAAAGTCTGTTGTGTGCTATATCATGTATTTTGTTTGTTAGTATGTTTATTTTCTCAAAAACAAAAAAAAAACTCTCTTCCTGGCTTTGCTTCTCTCTGGCATACATATAATGCTCTCACTGTATAAATAATTATATTATCAAGTGCAGCCTTAGTGGGAGTGACAGGGAGCCAGACTTGCCCATGAAAATCTGCCTACTGTATATGCATGTTCAGAGTAAACAACAATCCTTCTGTAATTTCAATAACTTTGAGGGCTTTTTTCAATTACTGCCTATTTGACAGTAATGTAAGGGAGTAGGACTGTTATGCCAGGTTCAGACTATACGATCATTTTGTCTTCAGTGATGGTTTTTAAGATTAACCAGGACAAATCAGGCGACCACAGCTTCATGAATTTGCAGTATATTGTTTGGGACACCACTATTTATGTGTCTATTGATGTGATGTCGATGAATAGGCAGGTCATTCGTGGCCGTACTCTGTGTTCTCTCCAACAATCCTCTTTCATCACTCTGTCTGATATTCCTTCAATGAAACATTGAAAAGGCAGGGTTATTGCTGCAACATCTCAACCAATCCATCTTCATTACGGTTGTTCCACCTAGCACAGGTGACGTTCCTGAGTGCACTTACTGCAATTTTTTGTTTTTACCCTGTAGAAATTGGACAGCTACAGAAAAAAATTTGGGGCAATTTGAAAGAAATTATGACATGCTCGGCTTTTCTGACTGGTGCTGCGGAGAGTCAACAACAACACAGCGATGTTTATGGATTATGTCCCATGTCGGGGCGCAATTCTCATACGTCGCCTCCATGGTTCGGGCCCAAATGGGAGGAATTTGTCGGCGACAGCCAGATCATTAAGTCTGAGCCAGACATTAAACATCAAAATTAATTAAAGAAACAAAGGTGACAGACATTATTATAATATGTCTCGTTGAAACAACACAATTTTATCTTTTTCTTTCTTATTCTTATTCTTCTTCATCTTTCGGCCTTCCCTTCTTGGATTCGCCACAACGAATCATATGTTTCTGTCCACAGGCTGGGACATTTCTGACTGCGAGTACCAGTGACGGTATCTGCGAACCCGAGCCCCACCGGAGAGCCCCACAGTTTTTATCTTCTTATCTGCTCAGAATGCCTTCTCAGAATCTGTAAACCTGTTTCAACTGCTTTTTCGGAGAAGTGCTAATCAAGTACATTATCCATGGCTTGCTCTAGATAAAATAGTAAATATTCTAGGAAATACTTCGATTTTTCAGGAACTTGTATTACAGTAGCTGTTCTGTTGGATTTTTACACTCGGACTAGCCTTCGATCCCCATCCTGCGCCGTGTTGACAGTTAACGCACTACAAAATCTACTACAAAAAAACTATATTTGTCCAATTTTATAGTCAAAATATCTCAATGCACTTGATATAAGATACAATCACTGCACAAGTAACATTTCAGTGAAATTAGGGGACTTTTCTAGGTATTGCACCTTGAATATCTTGTAAAGTGCTACATTTCCAGCTAACTTAATGAGATATTTTTATCTTAAAATGCTTAAATGTCCGTTTCTAATCTAATTTAAATACATGCTGACCTTAAATCTAGAATGGTGTAACTGTATTAAAACAAAGAATAAGTTAATTGTCACTGATTAAAAGGCTGACATGTGCAATAACAAAAAACAAAATGTTACTTTTCGGGGAAAATATACATTTCATATTCTTAGACACAACACTTCCTAAAACTAGTAAAGTAGTTCAATTCTATTATATATTATTATATTTTCCAGCTAATTGCAAGATGAGTTTGATAAGTTTCAAGCTAAAACACCTTGTATTCACGATTTATTAACTTATTTTGAAGGAGCATTTCTGCTTCCTTAGACATACTTGGTAGCTAGGAACCACTGCAGACCAGGATTAACCAACAAGATAACGGGTTTCGGATGCCCTGACCCAGTCTCCTAGCCATCACAATTTGGCCACTGTAAGCCACTCGGATTGATACACTTGCCCATTATCCCTGCTTCCAACAAATCAACCAGGAGGACAAAATGTTCACCTGGTGCCTAATATACCCCACCCACCAACAGACAGGTGCAATTTGAACCACATATCCATACTGACTTCATCTTTCAGGGGTTATAATTTTGAGGCTTGTTAATGTATATGGTGCTCATTTTTATCGAAAGAAGGAGAAAATAATCTATTCTAGTCCTTAATTTGTGACCATATAGAATCTGATGTATTGGAATATTCCCATCCAGCTGCCGCATTACAAACAAGCCCTTTCTTGCCCCCCCCCCCTTTCTTGAGCCGCCTCTCGCTCAATCGCTCTCTCATTCGCTCTCTCACTCACACCACACATACTCAGCATGTTTCAAAATGCATGGTGGCCTATTTATTATTGCAGGGGTACTCCAACTGACAAACAAATACCTAGAAATGAAGTCATCTAGCTAGGACATGTTTACACAAACACTGCTGAGGGATTTTATGGCTGATGTTTCCCTGTAAGCCTTTACCGCTCTCCCTAACAGTTCCCCTCCATGTTCCCAAACACACAGTTGATGAAAACACAACGCAAGATGCTCTACTTGACCACAAAAAACACCATATTCCGAAACAAACCTCATTATGTGAGGGCTTTAGGGTCCAGATGTCTTTGCAGTACGGAGAGGGAAAAAAACGGAGGACCACCAGACTTGATAACGCTCTGAGGTCAGACCTGTTAGCTACCCCATTTACTCCTATGTCCTCCCGGTAACAAGATCATAACGAAGGCAGAATATATGAGGAGTGAAGACTGCGGCACCATGGGGTCCGCACTGATTACACAAGTCCATTCCCTGGTGGTGGTGGCGGTGGTGTTGGAAAATTGTTGGGAGAAATGCATCCAGTGGCCATGCCAGAAAACATAAATAGTGATCGAGCCTCCGGGACCTCTTTAAAACATGTGGTATAATTAATTGTGCGAATGTCTGGGTGGCACTGTCATCACCCAGAAATAATCAGCTGTGGATATGTTTCTATTGTGACTCTGATACGTGCATGCGTCTGTTTCTCTTTATCTACCTCGCTTAATCAAAGCAGGCCCCTCTAAAGAAATATTATTTGTTTGTTACTTGTATTTGTCCTTCTATCCTTATTAATCCTTAGGCACTGGTTTACATTGACTTCTATAGCCTTTTTACTTTACATTACTATTATTATGTACAATATTACTTCATATTATTATCAAAAAACACATTATGACTTCACGTTATCAAAATCATGTACAATATTACTTTACAGCACTGCAATATTCCTTCAACATATTATCATAATGTACAATGTTACTCTACAGTTTTATTATCATGTGCAATTTTACTCCACAGTATCAGTATAATGTTCAATATTACTTTACGATTTGTTATCATGTCTAATATTACTTTAAAGCATTATAATCATGTAGAATTTTACTTTACAGGATTATTATCATGCGCAATTTTACCTTTAAGGATAGTTATGATGTGGAATATTACATTTCAGTATTATTATCATGTGCGATTTTACCTTGCAGGAATATTATCATGTGCAATTTTACCCCAAAGGGTTATTACGATGTGGAATATTACATTTCAGTATTATTATTATATTCACTATAACCTAATGGGATTATTATCATGTGTAATATTTCTTTATAGTATTGTCACCAAGTGCCGTATTACATTGCAGTATTATTATCATGATCAATATTAACAGTATTATTATTATTTATATTACAGTATAAGTATCAGGTGTAACTGCATGCTCATTATGATCCTGCTGTTACTCTTAGGTATTGGTTTATATTTACTTCTTATACACTTTATTTATTTCTTCTTTTATTTTCACTTGTAGTTAATACCATATTATCTTTACTCATCTCATCTTATCTTCTTTGACCCGAACATATGGGATCCCACCCCGCCCCACCAGGAGCTCTCTCTTGTTAATAAGTAGTAGAGTGCAGGCTTCTATGTGGGAAGTTTTTTCAAACTTGTTTACGGGGATTTTATGATAGTCAGCGTTATATATTAGAGGTAAATACTAACAAAGCCCTCTTGTAATCTGTTGTAAGAGTTATGTCTACACATTTTCTCATCTTGAGTGACAAATGATTTTCACATGTTCTCTGAGGAAATAGTTTAAGGATCCATAACTTTCAGAAGGATCTCTTGCACTGTGAAGAATATGGTAGGCATTATGACAGTGACACACAGTTGAATTATGGAGTTGCATTCACGTGCATGTTGCCGCACATTCCATTTGTTTATCAACTAATTAAGCACAGTCTTCACGGAAACAGGCTGAACTGAGCCGCTCAAAGTGAAGTTGAGTGAAGTGTGCTGAAGCGTTGTTGAGCTCCTGCCACATAATGATGAATAAAATGTGCACAAGGCTATATCCACAAACATGTGTGGGAGTTTCATGTGCTTGAATTAAATCTGTAGAGGTCTTAATTTTCCTTGCTCTCAGCAGAATAGGCCTTGCAGTCAGATACTTTTTGAATCACCAGTGGTCTAATTTGGATACAGGCAGCTAGACGGTGTTGCTAACATTTGGAGTCGGATGCCTTATTCTTCATGTACTGTTAAGCTCTTGTTTTTGGGTAAGACAGGTGGTCATGTGACACAAACGTTTTGGTCACAAAGATATGTTAAGTGCACGTAGAGTAGACATATGGAATCAAAACTGTTTAACGATACTATGTTTGTCAAGTATGTCAAAATACACTATTTATATCCCAGAGAAATCAGGAATAGTATGGTCGGCACGATACCTAAAAAAAAAATGTAATGGATCATCTTCAAATTTTATACCCATATGGACCTCGGTGCAAGGGAGCACTGGATTGATTCCAGGAAAGGTTGGTTCTATGTTTCCAACACTAGGGGGAGCATTATCTCCAAAAATTTTCAGGCAATGGACTCATAATGGAAATGTTCTTTTACTCTAGTTCATATTTTACTCACTAGGGGGCGCTGTCTTATGAAAAAAAACTTAAGCCACAACTGGTCCAAATTAGGCCCAATTTGATGCAAATGAATAGGCTCGAGGAGCTCTATCTTTCATGTATCATATATTACTTGAAAGGAGAATTTTTTAAGCAGTAGGGGGAACTTTTCTACGAAAAACACAATATTTTAGAAATAACTGTTTGTTCGACTTGAGGAGATCTATCTTTTGTGTATCATATCTTACTCTAATAGTTCATATTATACTCACAAGGGACAGTTTTTTTTAATTTTTTTCACTGTAACTATTGTAACTATTAAGCCTATGTTTCAACTGGTGGAGGAACAACAAAGCACACAAAGACCCTCTCACTTGGCAGAGGTCCGGTGATGCTCTGGGGCTACTTAGCGTCAACAGGGTGTGAAACCCTCTGTGAGAAGAGGATATGATGGATTCCATCAAGTCTCAGGCAATCTACATCTGTGAGGTAGTTGAAGCTTGGGAAACAGCAATTAAATAACAGTATACTTATACAATATATAAATATAAAATATAATCCAGTTGTTTTTGTTTTGTTCATTAATAATAATAATAATAATAAAAAAAATAACATCCATAATATTTTTATTTTTATTGTACGAGTGTACTTTCCTGTCAACAATAAACTGAAAGTGTAAATCGTTCTACAACGTCTAGCTGTTTTGAATAAATATGAATTTATGCTTCACCAGAAATTCCAACTTCTATGACCACCAGCTGGTCAGTTTGCTGCTCGTGTTCATCAGACATGAATGCAGACTGAACCTCAGGTGAATCACGTAAATAATTTGACTCACAAGAATTTTATTCCTGCAGGTGAAACTCTACATCTCTTTCTATCAGCAGATGAAGGTCTCGCTACATGTCCTTGGCCTGCGCATTTAATATATTTATGTAAAATGGGGATTGAACTTTGATGAATGTATTTTGCAAAAGACCTCATTGTGGGGAAATGCGTTTAACTATGGATGCTATAGATTTTCACGAGAGTCAGTAACATGTCTCGGCATAAAAAACAGCGTGGATCTGAGGATGGTGGAGTCTCATTAGACGGCATATAAAAGAACAGAGGGATTGATTACTTACTGAACTATGACCTGACTGCATAGAATTACAGTCTCACAGCAATGATGGCTAAAAGAAAGTCCCTTCCCAAATCAGAAATTAACCAACCCCCTGGGAAATAAAGAACATGCTCGGCGATTGTACCTTTTGGGGTCGACCAGCTTGTACAGTTTCCCGCTATGTGACTGTGCCATATTTTTACTGCTTGCCAGAATGTAGACTTCACCTGCAAAACAGAAACGTTGAGATGATATCAGCATTATTCGCATTACATAATTCTAATGTGCAGTTTATGTCCCGAATATTAGGACACATTATTACCTGTGGAGGGTGAGGAGGGGAGTCAGGCACACATAAATAGTGATCATACACAAAAGAGATTGGAGAGGACACAATGTGAAAATAATGAGTGTATAGCTTCTGCATTTCTGCACTTGCCAAAAGGACTTTAAGAAAGAGTTTAATGGGACAATTGGATACTCATGACTGGGAACCAGGCGGATAATTTAATGAGGAACAAGGCCGCAAGAAAATTCCATAAGGGAACAAATTGAAAACATGTGTCTGTGGGGGCCATACTTTGAAACATAAGCCCACACTTTCCGTGATTCTTGAAACTACTTGCAATTCATGATTAAATGCAAGAATCTTTTTCTTTAAGTACCTCGTCAAATAATAACTACAAGACCTGGAAACAACTGCGATAAAACACTTGTGATGGCTGTGTGAGTGATCCACATCATGTCTTCATTGTAATCAAAAAACACCTACTAATAATGCTGTTAGTGTCTGGTAGCAGGGCACTATGGGTAAAAAATGTTCCGTTTCATATTATTCTGCTCACCTCAGTTCACCCCACCTTATATTTCTGCTGCACTCTCCCACATGAAAAGTAACACAGGTGGTCCGACACACGCCTCACAAGTGCGTCTTTAGATTATCAGTGCTTTCTAATGGAAATGACGATTAATCCAGGAGGAAGTGTGCACTATTAAATATCCTGTTGAGAATGTGCCGTAGATGAAAAATAGGAGGTTTGTGTTTCCCTGTAGCTTTCGGTGTTACTCCTCTTGGTGCATAAAAGTGGAAAATTCCACACCGCGAAGATAATTTTTCACCGTTTATAAATAATCAAGTAAAAGACGGAATGATTTCTCCAATTGTTTTGAGATTTGGAGACTAGTCTTTAGAAGGTGAAGTGATTTCAGAAATTTTGATTCATCATTGACCTACTAACCTAATTCATCCTCTCCAAAACCCAAGATGTGCCCAACAAGCATCGAGCCACAGGATCCGATGGAGCCCAGACACAGAGCTTTCTCCTGCCACTGTGGACCACTCACTGAAGTTGACAGTGTCGACTTCTGAAGGATCCGCAGGTTACTGAGACAAAAGAAAATCACAGAGGAGGTTAGATATCACACACATATACAAACATAATCACTTTGCCTCTCATGTAAGTTTAGATTGCGGTGAACAGGACAGAAACACTTAATTTCCAGCACTATCTGGTGAAAAAAAATATGGTTCATCTTATGTGGAGCATCTCACATGGTGCTATTTAAAGCTTTGGCTTATAGTTTCAAAACAAACATGGTCTTTGAGCCTTTCCCTTAGCCACAAAAGTATGCCCTCAGACTGTAACGAGACACAGAGTTAAGTGACCACACAACACAACACAATGCCAGCTCTTGATATTGTGCGTTCTCCCGCTATTTACTTCCTCTGTTTACGCAAGTGCCAATGTTTGACATCAACAAAGTGGGGTAAATTACAAACCAGAGCAAAGTGTGAACAGCACAAGGCAGAATGTCTAATCTGCATTCACACTGCATGGATCACTCCGCACCGGTGACAGCAGCATAAAACATGTTTTCAGCAAAATATGGTCGTAACGTCGTGTTTGCTTTGGAACGCGATGCGCCTCGTCTTACGATCCAGACTGTCAGAGTGAACTGACATGTTGATCTTCATAAAAGTGAAGAGGCCTCTCATAACTCCTCCATCAAGCTTATTTGAATACCAAATATGATCTCAATTACTGTAATATAGTTGAAGGTTACATAAGTATGCAGTTTGCCCAATTCTTTATTGTGCCATTATTCATCTTCTGAACATTTAACCCTTTCTGACACTCACCCAGATTTATCTCCGAACACATAACTGCCATAAAGTCTTCTGGACTGGCAGCCCCGATATATGAAGCCTCCCACAGGTGGTGCTCCTCCACTGGACTGCAGGTCATACACAGAAGGCTCATTTTCTAGAAAGAGCCAACGGTCTGTTTTAGTTACTGCTGCCTCCATGCATCACCAGTACACAAATCAAAGAGGTAAAACATTCGAGCTCCAGTTCACCTGCTACCTAATATATCCCACCCACTGACAGGTAACATTTAGTGCACTGTATTTCTTCATTAAAAGCCAGATTCGACTATAAGATGTTCTTACAAGGTTATATAAGTGTTATTTTCCAGCAATATGATATGTTTTCTGGTTTACAGTGAGCTTGGCAATGGGAAATTATGTACGGACTTATGCTGCCATTTAAAATGTTAGGGTCCAAGGTTCGTTCAGGTAAAATGAGTAAACCACTCATCTATCTAGGTGAGAGGGCTTCTTTGAATTTGAACGAGAGATAAAAGCATGAACGAAAAATTTGTATTGGCATTGCATCACTCAATGTGGCAAAGAAATCCAAAAAAATGTGAAACAAATGGCTGTGATTTAATTTTTTTTCTGAGAAGAGAAGAAAAACATCTATATACTCGCTCGCTATGAGAGGAACTAAGCTCGTCTTACTATCGTCGCTGACAGCTTTATATCTTATCGGTGGACAGAATCTAACAGTCCTTTGGCAAAACTGGACTCCAAAAGTGGGAAATATTTTATAGACAAATCATTTTAAGAGTTAAACAGTGTGTTTTCGGAACGTGATGCACATTCAGACAAAATGACATTCATGAAAATATATGTTGTTTTCAGCAAAATATATATAAAAAGGTTTTCCAGAACGATAACATATTGACATTTCTTTTTCCAAATGTAATGCCTTCAAAAAAAGCTCCAGCAAAGGTTGCAGTCCTTTGTTTTCATCCACTATATTATAATATCAAAATAATTGACACCTTTCCAGCTTAGAGATGCTAAATATTATTAAAATGTGTTGGAAAATCTGATGGAAATTGTGACTCACCATAATCTTTGCCCTTAGTGATCTCCAGCACTCTCCCTGCTGTTGTGTTTTTGCCAATGGCGTCAGTGCAGATGATCAGGAAGCTTCCGTTGTGTGTCTGAAGCCGATCTACTGCACACCTGCATTAAGGAATATCAGGTGATACAGAATTGCTTAACGACAACATCCTGAGTGTATGTTGTGTGTATGTATTTACAAACAAAAAAATGCAGTGAACCAGTCACAGAGCCGCTTAACTTTGGGAAATATTTTGAGTAGCACAATAGTGTTAGAGTGAGGCTGAGTTCACATCCTAACACCGTCACTAAACAGAAGGTCATTAACCAACTCCCAGCCATATCAAGTTATTCAATACAGACATCGGCTAGGAGGAAAGCATTACAATCATCCATCAATCAACTCTTTTAATGATAATAAATATCAACATTTCAAACTGATCGTAGTTCAGAGGCGGAGACACAAATTTTATACTAGTATGGAGCCTTTTGATATACTTTCAACTCTTATTATGGAACGTTGACTTTGGTTTAATAAAGAATCCTACTCAAAGAAACTGAAAATCCAGATATGTCCAATGAAATCCTTTTAAGCACATATATCTGGCTGTGTATATTCATCAATTCTAATTGTTCTGATGCTTGCTTTGGACTGCTTTGACCTTTTTTAGCTTTTTTAGAGTGTCATCGAAACTTCCCAAGCTTTTGTAACATACACCCACCGGCCATTACTTTAAAGCCGCCTTACTGATATGTTTTATGCCCTTTATGCTCTGCGAAGCACTGCATGCCCTGGCGCCTTTATATCAAAATAAACATTTTGTTGTGGGGGGGGGGATTTGTGCTAAAGTATTTCTGTTGTGGGATCAGAAAATAAGAGACTTCTCTCCTCCTGTGTATTAGCCAGTTTCGGGCGACCATGGCCCTGTTAATGGTTCACACAATGCCTTTCCTTATACCACATTGGTAGGTGTTAAACACTACATAACGGCAACACCTACCAAGTATTGGAACTTCTCTGACCCAGTTGATGACCATCAAAATTTGTCCCTCAGATGCTTATGTTTGCTGATTATTCACTACTATTATACTATTATTAACACCTACTGCCAAATTCGCTGACTTGTGCCATCGTAATGAGATCATCAATGTTATTCACTTCATTTGTCAGTGCTTATAATGCTATAGCTGATCCGTGGATGTTTATGAAAATTGTGAATAAAAACTAATTTCCCGTGCAAGATTTCAACATTATTTAATAATAATAATTTCATATTATTCAAGTGCACTTTTTATACAGGCCTAGAATAATTTACCTATTCTTTAGAAATCAAATGTCGGCCTTTATTCGAGGTGAAATTATTTCTACATTCTTATTGCACCCTGCCATGATCAACTCCTTTTGTTACAGTTACAGGCGATCCTACCATAATATTATCATTACAGCAATATGTAAGGTACTGTTGGCCAACTAAAGGCATGGTGTGCAGGGAGTTAGCTGAGAAAAGGCATAACATTAAGCTGGCATTCTTGCCATTAAATATTTTTCCCAAGGTTGTGAGGTCTGCAATAACTTGATTTAATAAGAGATTTTAACCATCCTCATCCACCTCAGCTTTCTTCACATTTACGAAGGACTAAAATCCCTCAATAGCATAAGCTATATAAAGCAAATTGAGGTAATGACATAGAATTAATTTCCTTTGCTTTTTTCCAGGCTAAATGCTGCAGCCTCTAGCCATTACACTTAAGCATCATGCACGCACGATGGGACTCACAGGCCTTATTGTGTAGTTTTAAGTGAAAAATTGTATCAACGCAGTCAAAATGCATAGCTGCTACACAAAATGCAATCAGCTTAGCAAGCTTCTAAACTTGGTAGCCCAGTTTTGAGCAGCGGATATCTGTAGTTAGGCAGGAATGGCTGTTAACTTCTTCAGTGGCATCGCAGAGGTTCAATCCATTTCACTCACCTGCCTGGGTCATGTAATCCATGGGCAAAGATCTCAGGGGGCTGGTTGGTGCTGTTGAAGTAAGGGTTGTTCCAAGGTATTGAGTAAGGTGATGTGCAGTAGTCTGTGTCCACATCTACCCTCAGGACGGACCCTGTGAAATCACTGCATTCAAACACACAAAAAATACATCTTCATGAGAGCAGGAGCTTAGAAGGGACTCAATGTCAGAACACACGTCAGCACTTTCACCAATGACTATTCGACCTCTGAGCTCACCTGAGTCCGTCCATCTCCTCCATATCATCTAAGGTGATCATGCCATCTCCAAGGATGATGTGCAACAGACCATCAGGGCTGAACAAAAGCTGCCCACCTAGTTGCTTCCTGTGCAGCTCTGCCACTTCCATGAGCACCCGCACAGTCTTGGAGTCCACCTGGTTGGGGTTTTTCCTAGGTAAAAATATAGTTTTCACAGACGTTTAGCCCCGAAGTGAGAAAATGCTAAACTACTACGCTTCAAAAATAACAACCGCTCTTTCTCTACATGCCTTCATACATTCTCCTATAATAAATCAATACACCGCATCTGGGCAAGGTATTATTTAAGAAAATGCTATGAAAATCACGATGTTGAGAAAATGAGAAAACACCCTGATTATCTCTAATTACTTGAGAGAAAAATGATGTCGTTGAGAAAATGATCCCAAAGCATGGATGTGAAACGCTGACATGACATACCAAACAAATTAAGTGACATTAAATGAGTCTAAATAGTTTTCAGTCTGGAGACATTTAGTCTAAATCTAATGGATTGTCTCATCGGCAAAAACAGTGGGTGGAGATGTAACACAGACTTCCAAATATTGCACAATTTCTAGAGCATAGTGAGGATTTGGCTTCAAAGTATCAGCAACAAATATTTCACAATGTGTCATTTTGGGTAGACATGCAATTTATAAAAAGCAGCTTGCTGAAGGAAAATTCTCTTACACAACCATCAATACTTTAGCTTCAATCTCTCTATTGGATCCTAAAATTAAGGACTGCGCGCGGCTGTCGCCAAGCCTGCATGTCAAGACTATAATCAAGATTGGATCATTAAGTCATACTTACAACTGTGATTATGCAAATTGAAAAGAAACACTTTAAGACATTCGTGAGAGAAGATTGTTCTCTTAAACACAGGCGTGTGATTACAACTGAACGCCCATCACATATTCTGCAAAACAGCACACAATGAGTGTTAGTTAGGTGGGACGTTTGACCTACATTCTAAATCCCCATGAGACAAATGCCCTTAATTTTTATTTCCATTGCCTCTTTGGAAAATGTATGCTGTGTGCTTGGTGTTTAGTTTGGTCGCCATAGTTTCTGACATGGATGTTTCAAATAAATGCTTTTAGATTAGAATATGACCTCAAAGGGTTTTTGTGATTACAACCAAAAGGTTTTAACGTCATCCAATGTTTACACAGGTGTCACTAAGCCTACGCTGTTGTCCGAGACAGCAAGGGTATTACCCTGAAAAGCCCCAAATCCACTGCGTTGTACATGCAATGCCCCTGATTGAACAACTCAAGTGAAAAAAAGAAAACTTATGTCTGCAAAACAGCGTGTTTTTGACAACACAGATCTCCTCGAGTCGATTAATATGCTCCGAATTTGAGGTCAATCAAAATCTGACCAATGGTTTGGAAGTTATTTCCAAAGAACAGTGCTCTTCGTAAAATGCTGCCTCAGAGAGTAAATTATGAAATATGAGCGTAAAATATGATATACGATATAGATCTCCTTGATTCACTTCATATGCACAAAATTTGGACTAAATCAGACCAACTGTTGAGGAATTCTAGCCTGAAAAATTTATCACTGACATTTCGTCGATGTAAATATGCCATATAATTTATAAACGCTTGAGTGTCAAACATCATCACAAATTTTGTAAAATAGCCTTGAATTTTTTATAGTTAACTAGGCTTATGCTGCCATTCCCAACAACAAGGGTATATAACCGAAAAGTCCCCAATCCCCTGTGTTGTACAAGCAATCCCCCTGATTTAACTCCTTAAATTAAATGTGAAGCTTTGTTAGCAATAGGTACCTATTCAATTAAAATATGATTGTTAAAAAAAAATACCTCTACTCGAGATTCATCTGCACCGAATTTGAACTAAATTGGAAGAAAGGATGCAAAATTATGGCTCCAAAACTTTTGGGGATAAAGCTCACCCTAGTGTTGGACATATGCAACCCACCTTTCTCAAAGTCAATGCAGGTCTTCAAACAAGGACAAAAACAAATACAATTAATACTAATAATAATGTCCTGGCTGAGTCTTTTTAATGTTGTGTGGAGTCCGAGGCCTTTGGGACATGAACGACTCAAGTTTAAGGTAGATATTGTGACACTTCTCCTGTTACCTTGAAACGGTGTACTCGACAACACGGAGAATGTGGTCGTGTGGTCCGATGGCCCAGCGCTCTTGGTTGGTGGTGTAGGAGACATAGAGTTTGCCATTCTTCTTGTAATTGGGGTGGAATGCCAGGCTGAGAAGCCCCCTTTCATCTCCACCCTGCAGTCAGATGAAACACAAAAGATCCAAGAATTAATTATGTTCCTCTTTGGCTTCTGCTCAGCTGTGTGGTGTTGGAATCGTCCCCCCTCAGGTATCTTCATCATCACCAGGACCACTACATGCAACCCCTATCCAACCATCACACCCCAACCTCCTCCTTCAGTTCTTCCACATCTTTAATCCCCCTTTTTATTTATCTATCCCATTCCCTTTCACACCACTGCTATTCTCCCATTCTCCCCTTTCGCACCATCGCCTGTTTACCTTCACACCTTCGGCAACGTCTTTGAATATACCATTACCAACCATTATAAAGCATTTGACTCTCGGTAAAGCTGCTCCTCCTCTACAACTCCCCGTCTTCGCCCAGTCTTCTCGGCAGCCTGGCTTGTCCACAGGGTCGGGGGCCCCTGTGACACCCAGGCCCTCCCGGTGGCCTCCATTGTGCAGTGATTTGTGTGTGTAATCTATGGGGGATATCCGTGACTGCTACCCTGAGTGGCTGAAAGAATTTATTAGCTCACTCACAGTTCATAGAGAGCACAAAAGTGCAGAGTGCTTCAACCCTGTGCTTTTTGCTCCCTTCTTACTCGTTCCCAGTTGACACAAAATCCATGCAAAATTCAAGAATTGAAGGGGGTGGGTGGGAGACTGTGGAGGGGGGGGGGGGGGGGGGGGGGGGGGGGGCTGCCAACTCCCACTGTCTTGGCAACATGTTTAGAAAACATCCAAATTGCTTGTGTAATATGTAAACCTTTGTCTCACCCTGGAGGCAGCTACATCAGTTGTCACAACCCTGGTGGTCCTCCCATCATAGTTAGCTGTAATAATCAGCTACAGCACTTCGTTCCCCAGGCAAGGCAAGCCCTTTTTTTTAATATTCTACCCCCCCTCACTATTTCTTCTTGACAAAAGAATGAGCAGAATTTTAGGCTTAGGTGTGAAGAATGTTTAATATGCGGTCTACCTGACATTGTGTCCCTTTAAAACAGCTTGATCCTTTTGCTTTCACAGAGAGAATTAAAATGTAAGAGTGATTATCAATCAGGTGAGTGGCACACACAGAAGCATGTCTATAATTAACACAGCCATCTCATTATTTAGGTATTTACAATTAAAATAGTAAATAAAAGAGAGAAAGAAGAGTAATCTTGATAAAAAGATCTCCTAGTTTGGAGGTGCTGGATGGACTGCATCATAAACTGCTGCGCTGGATCTCGTAGTTGTGTTTCTGCCTTAGAGCATTCAAACACAGCAGTGACACAGGCTACACATGGGAATGCAAAAGAGATGACGCAAAGGAATCTGCTTGATCACTGACGTCAAATAAAACACGTAGTGGTATGTGGGAGTGGGAGCAGCCTCTGGAAATTAGCTGGAGCAGAGCTGGCTGCCTTTTGCCAAAGAATGACAAAAAGTTGCATCTTGGAAATGGAAATTCAAACCCCTCCTTGAAAATGCCGGTTTCATATGCGGGATATGAGAATGCAGTGACCCATATCCCGAAAATAAACTCACCATAGGGAGTGGGTGAAGACCACATTTCCAAAGTGGCCAAGATCCAGAGCCAAACAGGGACCACCAGTATACGCAGCGGTTAAATGGGCTGAAATATTAGCTCCCTTGTTAATGACTAGCCCCTTCAGCAGCCAGGCTGGCACCAGAGCCAGAGGAGACGCTGCATTTGAAGGCCAATCCAGGGAAACTGCTGAATTGAAAGAGGTGCCAACTTGTGGCTCCTGATCGATGATAAATTTAAAACTGCCACCTGTCAGACAAAACTTCTCGGCGCAGCTAAAAAACTATTATCCTGCACAGACTAGTTTGTTTGGAACACAAACTGTGGTTTTGACATATTGTCAGCTGTGAAATGAATGCTCAAGGGAGTCGGGTCGACACTGAAGGCTTAAAAGCTATAGGATTTATATTGAGTTTAGCTCTGCCATGTGTCATAGCACATTTGATGTGCTACATGTGCACATCTTAATACTAAGCTGTGCTATGCCATATATCTGTCTCATTAAATCAATTTTGTTTTTTTCTATGCGGCTTTCATATGAATGATGAACGATAGTTTCTCTATTTTATTGCGAACACCGTCATAATATATCAACAAAACATCTTAATGTGGCTGATTCTAACACCTGCCATCGCTTTCAAACTTGAAATACAATCTATCCATTTCAAACGCTCACACATCTTTGTGCGTTTTTATGACGGACTATCCTTCCACAGCCAGGCAGGGGGTTCTTATTGAGTCTCTTATGAGGAATTATCTCTTCATTATTATACAGCCACCTGCCTCTACATTCCTTTTTTTTTTGTTCCAATTCTCTTCTCCAGGGCTGCGGCTTTGGCACTGTCAAAATGTTGGCGTCATTCAAGACAAAGCTGGGAACATGATGCGCAGGGATGAGGAGTGGTTGTTATCTCACATCTCACGCTGGATTACATGGAATGCCGCTCCTGTCAGAGTGGCGAGGGCAGACATACGTATAACACTTTCCAATTCTGCGGGAGCAGCTGTCTTTGAGTTCAAGTGACGCCTGCGTTGGCTCATGCATTGTTAGCCTGAACCTTTTGATCCTCCCTCACTGGCCCGTGGGCTTTCCTCCAGCGAGAGACATTCCAGAACAGTTGATTGGAGCAAAATAATGTCTATTCCCTTCACTCAAAGACCCGATGCTTACACCTCCCACTCTTTCCAGTGTTATTCTCAGCTTTTCTCTT
This sequence comes from Lophius americanus, assembly GCA_037951165.1. Classification (NCBI taxonomy): domain Eukaryota; kingdom Metazoa; phylum Chordata; class Actinopteri; order Lophiiformes; family Lophiidae; genus Lophius; species Lophius americanus. The sequence continues at coordinate 5,004,111 of JBBDHG010000091.1, forward strand.
GTTCAAAGGCAACGTAATCTCCACTGCAACCCCTTCACCTGTTAACACCTGTTGTTGCATATGTTGTCCATCACAAAAACATGTGTCGCCAGTGACACCACTGACCACCTCGTGCTCACTCATTGCTAGCATAATTTTTCCAAGCACTCAATTTTTGAGTTTTATAGTTTTTTCCAATAATTTCTATTGGCAGGTGCAGAGATGCCCCCTAATGCTCCAATCCCAAATGTTTGAACATCATTTTGAGATTACAATGCATTAAATGCAGCAAAGTAGGCAAATATTGGAGATCAAGACACATATAGTATATTTTAGTCTATTTAAAGGCAGCGCTGAGCCTTTATTGGCCACAGGGCAGCGGTCAGCAGAGCAGGGACAGAAAGAATAACACGGTTAACTTATTTGTTTTAATAGTGAAATATTTTACTGCTGGGCACTTCACCTCCATAACAAAGATTAATACCTGTCATTGCACACTGTCAGGCTTTCCAACTATTAGTCAGTACATTACCAAGGAACGTCCAAATTGCAGTACAAACTACATGCACCGATTCAGAACCACATCCTGTAGCAGCCCTCCCCCCGAACAGGAGATTTGTCCACCATCGTCTTAGAGGTGTGTGCATGTGAGCCAATTGTGGAGAGACCACTGTGATGATGACATGTGTGTGTGTGTGAGTGAGTGTGAGAGAGGTAGGTGGGTGGTAATGGGGGGCTGGAGTATATAGATTGAATTTCAGGAGAAGAACACCCACAGCGAATCTGGAAGCCCACAACACCACAGCACACATTGTTTCTGTACAGTTCAGCTTAATTGGCAGCAGGGAAATCCGTGGAAAGGAGAAAAAAAAGAAAGGGGTGGGGGGATGGGGGGCTGTAGATGACTAGAAGGAAGCACAGAACATTACAATCAAAGCATGTGCATGGGGCTGATGATAAACCCGTTATCTGCCCTGTCTCCTGGGGTCCTGGGTTCCTCTCTCTGTATAAAGGCACCTCCATCCTGTTGATATTGCCAGTAAACACCTTAGCCCTCCCCTGGTTCTGTTCACCCCCTGTGACTGGGGGCCCGTTCCAACAGCCAACATCGTAGAATAGGACTCCTGGGGCCTACGGGGGGACTGAGCCACATCTAATTGTCATAATGATCACTTTATCCACAACCAGTTTGGACTGAAGGATGATAAGGGAGCCCGGCAGCTCTCTGACGGGTATCCCATAGGGGCAGTTGCATATTCAATTGTTGTGCTCTGTTGGACTCCTCATAAGCAAATGATCAGTGGAGGAGCAGGAGACATGCATGATAGATAAACTTCTTGCCTGGGAGTGTGCCACGCAAAAATCCAAGTTTCCCCATCAAGTGCAATCAAAACCATTTCTAAACAAGTCCTAACTTTAGAATGTGAGATGCAGTGACGATTACAGATGAAAAATAAATAATAGGACATTATTCTGAGGAGTTTGTTGTCAGTGCAACTGAGAGAATTCTACAGAATATATTCATGTACTAACTACTTATGTTGAAGTTTTGCAAGATTTCCGATGTCACAAGCTCCACCCCACAGCAACAGTTAAAATATAGCGACCCTATGACCTGATGCATGTAAACAAGACTATGAGGCTACAAAGGCCTCATATTTATTTGTGTGTATTGTAATTTCTTCTTCTTTTTTATTTTTTTACTGCCTTGCCTGTGTTTATTTTTCTCCGACAGTGCGTGAAGCCAAACAGAAGTAAAGCACATGCTTGCTCGACCCACGGGTCAGTGTATAGCTTTTGGTCATTAAATCATCTTTTTTTAGAAACGGATATTGAAAATGAAAAACAAGTGTTTATTTGATTTTCATTTTTAAAGTAGGAACCTTTGAAAATATAACCAATTTCCTTAAGCGCAGTCAGATATGACAGAATTTTAAAAAGTGGTTTCATTTTCTATTTCTTAAAATGAAAATGTAAAGCAATCAAAGCAGAAAAGAAACAATAGGACCTTCTTTCTGAGATTTTGAAATTTTCAGACCTGATTTGGTGATTTACAAGACAAACATTTTTTTGGTTGTATTCTCATATTCAAACCATCATGAAAAGTTTTGCGCATATTATTCATTTAATCCTGCTTAAAATGATATTTAAATTGTATTTATTTGTATTTATTTACCATTTGGTAGGTCCTAAGTACTGCAGACCAAGAGTACCCACCCACCAAGATCAGTTTTGGAGATCCTCTGAATCAGTCTTGTACCAATCAACCAAATTCATTGTTGCTAAGGTCCTTAAGCTTTCCCATCTCCTCTGCTTGTTCCAACACACAAATTTCAAGGACAAAATACTCACTTGCTGTCTAATATATATCTGACGCACTGGCAGGTGCCATTGTAGAGAGATAATCAATGTTATTTTGACTTCACTTGTCCGTGGTTATAATGTTATGACTCATCAACGAATGAGAAAATTGTGAGTGATATTATGTAAATTCAGGGATTTTGTAAATTGTTTTATCACGTAAGGAATTAGGTGGTGGGTCAACAACAGCGTAAACTAACTATAACTATTCCTGTAGCACCAGTATCTGGTTCTGCGGTTGTTCTAAGCGGCAGCACAGAACAGCGTGAAATATAAATTAAAGTGGTAGTTGGTTGGACTGGGTTCCAGTGAATGATGGCTCACTCATTTCCTTCGGATGACAGGCAGATGTTTGCCACATCCAAAAGAGCATGGTTCCAAAGTCTTTCAAGGCTGGAACAGAGAGCACGATCTGACAGTAGTAGTCCTACATAGGCTGATTTTTTCTTCTCAGCTGGCACCGGACATCAATATAATGTCAGAGAGACATTTGACTCCCACATCTACTAGACATTAGATCTTTGTTGATAATGACAATTGTGTTCACGTCAAAACCCAACACCAGTTGGACGTGAGCAGCTGTTTCCCACTATCAGCCGAGACACTGGATTCCCAATGAGTGTATGTTGGTTTTTTGACAGAAATCCATCAGAAGTCCAACATCAAAATCAACATCTGTTGGAAGTGGGTATCCAACCAACATTCAATTTAGACACCCAAATGATTTTCAACTGCAACTCTAATCTATTGTATGTCAAACCTGGATGTTCTTTATGCTGGATTCTGATTTCAACACGTTTTTCATTTCCACTGAAATCTAATGTCTGTTTAAGGTTAACAGTCCATCGTCTTTCTAACACTTCACTGACTGCCTGTGCCAGCTAGGTTGAGTTCCAAAAGTTAAAAAGGAGGGAAGATATTACAGGTCTATTTAGTTTGTAGTTATGTAAGTCCCTTATATTTAAATTAGAAAGTGAAAACCACTTTGAAAGTTTTTATTTATGACCCCCCCCCAAGAAAAATCTAAATTCTTAATATGTTGTATATTAAACAAAATCATACAAATCAAATGACCCCTCCATTAAAAAAAATCTGATTACTTTTAATTATTTTTTATAGGTTGTTTCTTGTTGTATTTTGAAGGTTTAGTTCAACGTTCCTTTCCATGTACTTTTTCCTTACTCCGTTTTCTGATTTCTTGAATTGTTCTTCACCTTTCTCGCTCTTTTTTTTTTAGTTTCTTTGGGTTTCTTTCCTTCTGTGTGTGTTTGTGTGTGTGAATCCTCACTCCTAGTTCACAATGCAAGTCTAAATGCTCAATTCTGATTTTTTTTTCTTAGATCAGATTTTTTGTGTAACTGTTCACATTACGTTTGAAATGGGTCCTACATCAGAATATGGTGTGAACAGTTCCGACCCTTATCTAAACCGCATATGCACAAAAACAAATCAAAGATGTAATGCTCCACACGCTAACAACAAGGGAGCAAAACAGAAGTTGTTAAAGTGACTTTGAATGCTTTCATTTATAATGTGTTACACAGCTGAGACCAGAGAATTGAATTAATGAGTGAAAAGCGACTCCCACCAGGGCGGCTTTGTGATGAATGTTGATGGAAGATGATGTCACGGTTGCTTGAATTTCGATCTGACGGTTCAGACTGAGGTCGCATTGCAGAAAATATGACCTTGGTCTGATTTAGGACCACATATGGAAGTGGCCCAACTCAGAACTGGAACAGATCAGATTCCATGTGGTTTCTGCTGTTCACACTACCATGAAAAAGTCACATATGAGCAAGAAATCAGACCTTGGCCACATTTTCCCTGCAGTGTGAACATAGTCCTAATGTCTCCTCACTGATTGCTAAATGCTTTCACCTGTCTCCTGTCCTCACCTGTTCCCAATTGTCTTTGTTGCAGAGTGAGTTTAACTCATTGTCCTCTGTAGTCTTCTGGATTATGGAGTTGTTGATCTGAACCCTCCTTTCTTGTGCCATTCTTTTTTTTTTTTGATAAGTTTTTATAATTGGACTTTTTTTTTTTTACCTTATGTGGCTTTTTTTGTTTATTAAATTATATTTAACTGCACTCTTGCTTCCTTATGTAATACATTAATCTCAGTTCATATATACTACAGTATATGTACTAAAGGAGAAGTAGACAGTAAAAAAAGAGATCCAATTAAAGTGCTGTTTAACTGTCATTCCAATCATCACATACAGTATTGAGTTGAGTTAGTCTCCATGTGGGATATCAATATGGCAGAGATTAAGAAAAACATTAACCAATCTTGTGAGAGTTAGCAGAAAAATAGCATTTAGCATAGTGTCTACTGTGTGTACACCTCATTAGCAGATAACAGCGTAATAATTGGACATGATCACATTTGATAAATGACTGCTTGTTTGGTGTAATTATATAATTAGATAGTAATAGAGAGCCGCCACCGCTTTCAGTGGATTTATCTTGGCTTGAGATTATCCCCACTCGTTTACATAGGTGCAAAACAGTTGTGACATAAAAAATAGTGTTACAGCGTTTTTACATGACTTCATCAATCTAGTGATGTAGCAGGACGGACCTTCATCAACCCTTCCTTCTCCCTCTCCTGTTTACATCTGTCTTCAATGTACATTTGTATTAGCAATTTGCATTTGGAATCTGTCCAACACTGCGTACACATTCCTACCTTCAGGCCACTCTGCACCAGCTTGTGGATGTCAAGGAAAGGCTCCTTGATTAGCTCGAGGTTGTGGTCGAGTATCCTGACAATCCCCTCCCTCTCCAGGACAAAGAGCCGCTGGGATCCATCCCCGCAGTTCACTACGGTGACCGGCTGCCTCAGACCACTCAAAACCTCCTGGGTACAGTAACAGTTGTGTTTGTGTTTCCTGGGTAACGAGGGAGATACAAAAGGTAAGAGCTCAATGGTGGCATTGAATAATCCGATTATAAGATAGACGGTTCATTTACTTTCACTTTACATTCTGAAGTAGTGGACACATTTAAATTCATCCCAAAAATCCTGGTTATCAGGATGCTTTTACCAATAGAAGTATTTCTTAAATAGGAAAACCTTTGCCAGAAGAAAACTGTTACTTACCTCTGTCTACAAGCACCCTCTAATTTGTGTAAGAAAGCTTGACTTCATTCCTCAAAACTACTAGATCTAGTCAAGTCTAGATCAAGTCTTTGCAAACTTTTCGTCCAAACTTATGTCTTATATTTAGATATACCATGAAGGTAATGACTCAGCATTTTATTTAGATACATTTTTTACACTAATTATGACTTGTGAAATTTCCAATGTTACAGTTCACATTATTCAGACCTATTAAATCCAAAACTTCATCAACATCTATTCAACCCAATCTTCTAGCTTTGTCTTTCACTAAAATTCAAAACACATGCCCACCCTCCACTGTGCAGATTCCTTAGCAATCGAACAAGCATCCACTGGTGATGCATAGTGATGGAATTTATCTTGTTGTATACTATTTTTTTTTTTATATGTTCCATGCTCAACAACATGTCAACAACCAAGAAAATACCAGAAATCTGCCCCAGACTCCCCCTCGGCTTTATATGAGGAACATATTTCTATGATATACTCAAGGTATAAGGGTGAAATGATCCCCCAACTCTCACTTTGAAAGATTTTTGACTGAAAGCTGGTGATGTTATTCAGGTGCACATTCTACTTGGCCTTCTTGCCTCAGGGCAGGGGGGATGAAAGGCTTGCCCCCATGGACAAAAGGGCAAAGCCTTCTGTGATGTACAGACATTTGCAATGAGGGAGGCAACCAGAATGACGCAGGATAAGCATTTTCATTATGTGAGCAAAGCTGAGCAAATGCAGTCTGGACAAACTTTAGGATTAGAGGAGAGATGGCATAGCATTTCTGTCTGCGAGCAAGGACCAGGTCCAAAGGGACCAGCGAGAACACAACATACAATTGCGGTTAATATCTGAATGACATGAATAAGTGTTAATGAAACCAGACTGGAGAAGATGAATTAACTGGAATACATTATAAAGCAGCCAAAGCACATTCAGAATTATAATATGTAAATTGTTCATAATGCAACTTAATTCTCAAATGGGAAAAGTATGGTAGTCAGGCTACAAACCTGCTGATATCTTCTATTTTCTCGTCTCCCAAGTAGTTGGAATCTTGCCCTTGTGGTTGCTTTCGCTGAAAATCTGGAAAGCATAGATTGGCTTCTCCCCTCCCATAGTACTGGCAGAACTCATCCACATCAGCTTGGAACAGTTCTAGCAAACACAACAGAAACAGACAGAGTGAATATTGTGGATGCTTGAATGGATTCATACGTCCTCACACATTATACGAGTTTAACTGGGTAACACACAGAGAGAGGCAGAGAAAGAAGTTGTGACACATGTATCTTTTGAGGAGGGTTAAAGTAATGCTTGATGAACAAAATCAAATCAAAGCGGGATTGAGTTCACATTCACAAATGAGGAGTACTGTAACCGTACAAACTACTCTTTTACAATATATTTGAATATGGAGTCAGATGCAAACGTAACTCCATTCTGCTGTGTGGGATAGCTTGAAGAACAATAAAGTTAAAATAAAGTTAATCTTGAATCTTGATGTCACCCACAGGAGAAAAAAGTCATTCATTTAAGTCTACTCTGTTATAGTTTTGATTCATTTTTTGCACTTGACCTGGTGGATTCTCAAGGAAAAGTCTGCAAATATTACTTTTGAGAGTGTTCATCATCACAGTAATCAATCATTTGACTGAGATCAGGTGAGTTCAGGACAGTCGTTTTTTCCCAGTGGCACTTATGTTATGCTCTGTTGGGGGGTTTGTTGGACATTTGGCTGTCGACTTGGTCTCTTGTTGTTTAGTTAAGTTCCCGTTCTGTGTCGCTACCTTTCTTGGCCAGGACGCTCTTGAGGTATTTTACTGGGTATGACATTCAATCTCTGGTCAGCAGTATTACTACTGCAACCACACACTGTGTATACAAAAACACCTGCCTGCATGTTTGTTAATAATATTAATATTAATTCATTCATTCATTTTTTTATTAGCAATGTCTGAAAAGAAATTCACAAAAACTAGGCAAATTTCATTTCATTTAAAAAAAAAAAAAACCCATACTGATACGATTTCAGAATCATTTAAAGCGACCCCCCAGCCTTGATAAAAATCACCTCATCCAGCTGGCCTAAAGGCTCTGGACACAATATGCATTAATACACCCTGAGTTTGGATTTGAGCTTAGTGCTTCCATTTTGTCGCAGCTTCTGACTAACGCAAGACTGATGGGGAAGCGAATATGGTGTCTTTGTCCTGGCTCATACATTTCTGAGAATACAATGTCTCCTATAGATGTACTGCATCTAACTTTGCAATAAGATTTGCTGATGTGAAGCAGAGGATTGCCTTTCAGTCTCAATAAATATACATATTACCAAATTATACACAGTCACGGAACTAATTTCCCCCTGCCACGCTAATAACACTCAGCTGTATATGCCTGTAGAGGATCATCATAGCCAGATAAATACCAGGCCTGCATGTCTGCTGTGGATAAAAAACTAGATGTCTTATTTTATTCTGCACATTGTGATACTAAACTACTGATCGAGAAGCGGTGACACTTGACAATCAGAGAGTCGAGGGCTCTAAATAGTAGGTAAGACTCATCTTTATACTTCATCTTTCACCTGAATGCTTGTTCTTTTGATTTGTACATGTCACCATTTATTCAAGTAAAAACCATGCCTGCTTCTTACTGTATTGTGAAAAGTTAAAGGAGTTTCTGTTTTTGCCCTTGTTTGATTATCTGACTGTTAGCTTGATTATTAAAAGGAGCAGATTTTGTTGATATTGTTTGTCACCTAAGGAGCAACCTAGATTTCAGTGGTGGCCTTGATCACTACATGCCCACAAAGCCCTGTTCATCATTCACCTCTTCCTAAAGGTGTTCATTGGGAACGTGAGTGAAACAGAGTTGAACTTGCTGCCCAGGAGAAGGCAGCAGACTCCTGTGGAGGTGAGCTCCATTACAGATTTATTTAGAAAGGCAATGCCTGCCAGAGGAGGAATGAGATGTGGAGAAGTGAGCTACACAAGGAAAACTTCATCAATAAACTAAGATACCTTGCCACATTGCTGTCTAGTTTTTTCTTGTCTATAATCACTAGGGGTGTAACGATTCATCCATCTGGATCGGTATATCGGTTTGTTGAAAAGCGATCCAATCAAATGGATGGAAAGTCAAAATATCGATATATATATATATATATATATTTATATATATCGTCATTATTAAGATACGCTTGCGGTGTTTAACATACACAGGGCCCCTCCCCCATCATTACACAGAACTGCGAACCAAAGTTCACTTTGGCAGATAACCCGTTCTTCAAACGAGAGTTAAAGGCTTCCAGGTGCAGTCTGAATGTTAAAGGCCTCACAACAATGTGGAAACATAATTGGCGTTTGGTCCGTTAACTTAAAGCTAACATATAGTGTGAATAGCCATACACATGCTAACGTTGTTAGCATTGATGTTGCTACCGTAATCAAGCATAAACGAGTATGTACAAATAAACGTTTCACTAAACATATATTTGTCAGATTAACTTCTAAAAGTATTTGAAAAGTCTGTAATGTTTCAACAAAAAAAATTGTCAAAATAGTTAAAAATGCTTTATATTCTTTCCTTTAGGTGAGATGCAACCAATTTTGTTGAATGAGTACATAATCTCGTCTGAAATCGATCGCAGGTACCTGAATTAAACCAAACCGTATTGCAGCGGAATTTGTGATCGTATGGTTGTCCAATAAATTCGATATAACATCGTATCCTGATGGATCTTTTGATTTACACCGTTAATAATTACCTTTCATTTGTAACCATTAATATATCCCACAATAGTCGGGGGTATTATGGAATTGTCATCGCCACCGCCGCCGGGACTGCACCACCACAGATCTTTGGTGTTCACGTAAGAACTGAAAAACTATTTCATGGATTATTTTCAAATTCTTTACCAACATTAACCTATATTAACTTCAATGCGAAGAATAACTTGGTTGATTTTGGGAAAGGTAGGTCGTATATTTCTGAAATTAGGAGGATTGATGGGGTTTTTTTGAGGGAAAGTTTTGTGGGAATAGAGTGTGTCATCTACCATTAAGATTGTGACACATAGTCAGGACTATATAGTGTATGATTAATAACATTGTGCTATTAAAATAATGGATGTCCAATACAGGACAAAAATGAAATTGTGATTAACTTTTTACTGCAATATATATTACAATATGTAAAAAAAAAAAAAAAAAAATACAGGAGAAATTACTGATAGATATAGTGATATGAAAAGTCTATCCTATACTAACAAAACAAAACCTCCCTCTTACGTCTACCACAGTTTGTTGAGTGCTCCGCAGCACTCCCCCCTTTAGTTTCCTGAATACGTGGGAAGAGAACAGGTGGGGAGTTATTTGGGACAAACAAAACGTTTTCCAAATAAAAACTTTACAAATGGAGTAGTTGGTTACAGCTGGGTTATGTACATTAAACTAACCCAGTGCATGTAGTGGATGATAAACAGGCTAAAATGATAGCCTTTCTTGTGGATCAGTCATGGAATAAGAAAAACCTTCCAATCTTGGATTCTAACAGCTGTAATATGACGTTAACATTACCGATCCTGCAATGAGAGTATTACGCAAAGCACACTGCAAATTGATATATTGTGCAGCCCTTATATCAAAAAGAATCGACCCGTATAAACTTGACATAAAATATGTGCTACTTACATCATGTACATGTGACTTCAAGGTAAACTCAGCATGACATCATTTTTATTTCTCTAAAGCATGCTAGTTTACCTAAAATGCTTAAGTGCCGAGCAAAGAATCTAGCCGCCACACAAAGTGACACTTTGGGCCTGAGCAGTCACAACATTATTCCCAGCAAAAAAAGCAAAGTGTGCAGTGGGTCTGTGAGGCCCTTTGTGACCTAAAAACAATCTTGCCAATATTGTTTCCTTTACTCAATCTCTCAGAGGACAGAGGAGAGCAAATACAACAGTGATAAAAACACAAACAGGACTCTCTCTCCTTTCATCTCCTTCTCCTGCCACACACCGACCACAAGCGCTGACCGCACCAAATACTAGAGGTGATAGGATATCCCCTCAAACATCTAAACACAACATGAAGATCAAACACACACAGACACACACGCACAGCTCTGGCTATACCACCCACTCACTTGTGTCTGCAGTTATCTTAACCATGCTGGTTGGGGACCTCGGCAGCAGGGTGGGGGTATGAGCAACATGAGGGAAGAGGAGTAAGGAGAAGGTGGGAGGCCAGGATGCAGGAGTGGGAGTTGAGGCAGTAAATGTCTTTATGGAGAAATGGGGGGCTAAATAAAGTTCTTAGTCGAGGGACAAGACAGGAAGACATTTCATGGGAGATGGAAGACAGTTATCAAGGCCATAAATGCTACTGTTTCCTTTCAATACCAATTATTGGTCATTCTGACTCGAGGAATGTAAGGAAATATATGTTCAGATCGTTTCGTATCATGATACAATTCAGAGCCACAATTATATATTTTTTTAAAAGAATTTTGCATTACAACCAAATCAATATTTGAATTTGAAAATATGTTGCACCTAACAGTTTTTTGCAGACTGGAAAAGTGTATGAACCAGAAAAAAGACAAGGAATTAGCAGAAAAAAGACCAGAGGAAGAGAGAGAGAGAGAGTAAGGACAAGGATAGATACGTGGAGAGAAAGAGGGAGTGAGAAATAGAACTCTGTCCATATTCCTGCCTCCCTCGTGATAAAGTTATACTTCCATTTGGTTATCTTCCAAGTCAACCTGGGTGGCCCACCCCAAGTACTTGACATCTTGATGCACTTCAGCAGTTTTACATACACACAACCTTTGTAGAAAAATAAATGTGTCATTCGTCACCACATATGCTCAGCACAGGGAGGTTCTTCTATGGATTCCACTCTCTGGAGCTTTTTGGGTTGGACTCAGTAAGCCAATAAGTCTGTCAGCTCATGGAGCAGGTAATATACCTCCAGTCTAGTCTTCCCCTCTCACTCTATGATCTGTGGAGACCCAACTGCTAACCTCAATGGTAGTTCAAGTGTTGTGCAAGGGATGCCAGCGTGCCGTTAAATGCACACGAGGACTCCGACGTGTGCGTTTGATATTTGACTGGAGCCGCAGCATAGCCGACCATGTGGGTGGGTTGGAGACGAGTGTGCTCCAAACTTTTCCCTGCTTTCAAATCTCAGCAGATATAATCAGTTTGTGGCAACATAGATTGGAAAGACGACTTGGCTGGAGGAGAAGAGACAGTCGAAAAGTGTTTGATCATGTTTGGTATGCACTCTCAAGCCACAGGTAGCTGCGATCTTGCATCTCTTCAAAGGAAGATCGACTGAAGAGCCAACACTTTCAGGCGGCTAAAGTGTTTCTATCATTTTGTTGTACTGTCCAGTCATCTCATCTTACGTTCAGAGATGACAGGGGCCAGTAAAAAAAAAAGACACTTTGCTTATATTTATGTATAGATACAACTCAAGTAACAACATACTGAGGCAGGAGTTTTTAAGTGACAGTTTATGTCTAAGGAAGGCAGGGTGCTGGGCTGTGATATCTAGACAACCGCTAGGGTGCTCATGCATCCCGATTGCAGAATCAACCTCAGTAGTTGAGTCTGGTGGGAAATATACAGGAAAATGATGATAAAATAAAAGTGTTCATTTTGCTACAATATAGTTTTTGTTAGTTCATTTAGGAACTTTGTATTCAATCCTGCATTTTCCAAATAAAACAGTTTCCACTAACGTGGAAATACACTCCTCAGAATCTTTTTTCACTGCACCCACTGTCCTCAAGGTCTGTGCTGATTGAAATAAACGTCACTCCAAATACACCTAGCAGAGTAGGAGATTAAAACATGTTGCATCTGGCGCCATAAATGCAGCGAGAACGCATTCTGCATCCTGGAAGAACAAATGGTGCTCTGTTGTGCTGGATCAGTCCGCACTCTAATCATCTAACCGGCCTCCTGTCTGTATAGAATATATGTATATATAGTGTGAATGGCGAGCCATTTTACTGATGCATTAAAGTGCAACAGTAAATCGAGGAGCAAGCAAGTGAGTGGGTGAGACAAGCTCAGCAACAAATGGAGGTGAGGTCAGATGAGGTAAGAGCTGGATAAATAAATATTCACAGTCCAGACTACTGACGCACCACTTCTTGCATGAATCCAAAAATCTGCCATTTATACATGTGCAGTCTGCGCTACAATGTGAAATTATACCTGCTGGGGGATTTTTAATCATCACAATCAGATGTGTCAGTTTCGTAACAAGTTTATGAGCGACTGAAATACGCAAGTACAACATATTAGATGTATAAATGTTTGCTGGTCTGTCAACAGAGGGGCTATAACTCAAGTCACACCTGTGCGTCCCTAATTAATTGCCATAATTAAAGTAATTACCTGGTATGTGCCCCCTACATGTGTAGTAGAACTCGCGGCAGAAGGCCTGGCAGAGCCGGGGCAGGTCTGGCTCCCTGTGTGGCATCTTCTCCATGTCCGGAGAGTGGAACAACACCTGGGCATTGGGGGAGCAGCGGGAGCACTTGATCTCTTCCAGGAGGCGTCCGCATTCGGTGTTGTTGGTGGAGAAAATCTAGAAAAATCAAAGACATTCAGAAGTTTCACAGTGGTGCAACATCTTTTTCCAACATGACCCCAGGAATAACCAGGTATGAAGCAAATTCAGACATTCTAATCGTCATATTCTAAGTCAAGATATATATCAACGTGAGGACCATATTGACATTTCTTCAGGCAGATTCTGTCTTTTTAAGTTTTATTCCACAGCAACTTCCTTTTATTTCAATGTAGAATCATGAGTTCTGAGGGAGAGAGTCGCTTGCACAGTGTGAAAATCTGCAGCGGCCAGGATCTGCATGGAGGCTCACACCACTTACAAAGCAAACCAAGTCCAAATCTGCAAATTTGCAATCTCAAACTGAATTACAACAAAGCACTGCCTATTGCACATTTTACACACACACTGAAATTTCACATTTCAATCCTAATGACATTCTGTGTAATGTCCAAATCTGTAGCCTTAAACCAACTTGTTAAACACGGAGGTTGGAACACCCTGTATGTTTGGAGAAATGAACAACAAAATCATCTCATTCGCTGCCTACTTACCCAAGTTCATAAACAGTTTAAGTCAAATTACAACTCCCATGTCTGACAGATCTCAGGGCATGAAATGAATGAAGCCTTAAAAGCCTGACTCGGGCTCATTACGCAAAAGTACACAAAGAGTTAATCCAAAAGAAATTAGCAGGATTATTTACCTAACAAATTAGCTGTAATAAAACACAATGTAATCTGTTTTAGGTCAAGAGCCACGCTTGTTGGGCAGCCAGGCAGGCTGGTAGTGCTTTGCTCTGTGTGAGGTCCATGTGTATACACCAATTTGGAGATAGACAGGCACATCATTCCCACTATGGCATCAACAAATTAGCAGTCTGTCGAAGTCAATTAGACCAGTGGACCCAAGGCCAACATATGGATGCCTTGGACATTGTTTGGACTGCAGGTCAGAGCAGCAGAGGGACATATTTTTATAGTCAGAGCCATGATGGTCTAACTGAAAAATTAACTAACATATAAGGCATTAATCCCACTTTATTTCTGAATTTTACCTGTTTGTCTAATATCCATTTTCCCTATTAATGACGATCCAAGCTAGCTTCATCCCTACATGTGTGGTGCATTCCTCTGACTCCGTCCCCGGTTCAGTCATCCCATGTAGTGTTGTGGTCAAGCCTGCCCTCCTGCTCTAAATTGCCCATTGATTCTGTGTGCCATTGGCTGGCACAGTATCCACAGAGAGTAGCATTTGTGTGCTCTCAGCCATGCCCTGTGTCCATATGTTGCTGGGATGGGCTCCAATGTTGCCATCATCCAAACCAGTACAAGAGGACCTTTGTTTGTTGTCTTTTGCTGAAAACCAGCGAGTATGTTCCTCAAAAGCAAGGGGGAAAAAATGGCAATGAGGCTCAGCTGCTGCTACACTTTTGCTAATGTAACAATGAGGCAGATTGTGAGTCGTGCCATTATAGAAATTCAAAAAGGAAACATTAAGTTTCATTTGGGTAAGAAATGCGTCATTAATGTATTCCCAAGCTATGTTTACATTTTCTAAAGTTGGCATCTCACCAAGATGGAATTCTATGCCTGGTATGGTGGAACAGCTGCTACAAGATTACTTCCTTCTCGACAGCATCTGCATCAAGGCTTAAAATTGCCAAGAGAAAACATATTTATCTATAATGCCACAAATGGAAGAAAAAAAATCACTTGTCTTACAGTTATAAAAAAAGAAAAAAAACCTCATTGATGCTCTGCAAACCTCATATGGTCAGAGAGACTGAGCGAGATACTAATGTAGGCAAGTCTAAGCTTAAACAAAACACTTGTCCTCAGGGAAAAGGTTTCAGTTGGTTAGCAGGGGGATAATGTGAAGGACACACACCCTCTCAAAGGACTTAACACTTGGACAGGGCTGAGGACTGGGAGAGAGTGATGTTCTCCAGCTTCTCCCATTAGTGAAACCAACAAACACAATGGTGTTGTTGTTATTCTTTTGCGTTAATCAGAAAGGGCTCTGTGTGTGGGCAGTGTAGTGGGGAGGAGGAGAAGTCGAGTTCGTCCTTTTCAGTCCCCCTCCTCTTATTTGCATGACTTGACCAAATTCAATAACGCAATATGGCTTTTTGTTGCGACACAAAGTAGAATACCACCCAGCCACTGAATGATTAGCGGAGTGGTTTACAGGAAAGTGGACTGACAGAGTATCCAACGGAATCCACTACAAGTTTGGCCTGAGTGGAGGTTTTCCTGCCTCAGTAGAGGTTTAAACGACGAATACATACAATTTCTTTACTTAAGTGGATTCTATAATCATGTCGCATAGAGACGTGTACTTAGGCAAAAAAAAAAGGGTGAAAAAAGAAACAAAACAGTTGCCACCAACTTGTTATTAGAATATCAATCTCATGAGATAGATTTCCTTTTTTCCCCCGTTTTTAAACAAATCTACAATTGGGATCATATCCTACTGGGTATATGCTTCAATAGTTAACCTAGTAGCTCTCTTGCCTTACAGAAATTCTGAAGCACACTTGATGGTTGACTAAATTCACACTGCAGCAAAAAACGTGGCCCAAATATGTTTGTTTTTCTCTCATGTATCTCAGGTCTGATTCTGTCAAAACAGTGTGAACAGTACAAACTACATGGCATCTGATATATTCAAATCTGATTAGAGACACTTTCATAAGTGGTCCTAAATCTGAGCTGTAACTGATTCCTGCTGATGTAACGTCAGTGTGAACATAATTCATGTGGCTTCTATCATACGGATTGCGTTTGCATCATTGCTTTGTCAGAAGTGGTTTACAAATCCAAACATGGAAGATCGCAGCAATGATAACTGGGTTGCAAATTTAATAAACAAACTAGGAAAAGGCTTCATTCAAATGGCCCGCCGATTAAAAAGATCGCTGAACAATGTCAAAACAACAACCTATACAAGAAATGAGTGCTTACATCATTAGTTTTGATACAACTCTGGCTTCCCAATGATATTTTCCAGTGTTCATCAGCAATATGGAGTCAGATTTGTTCACAATGATATCAGATGCAGCTCAAAATCAATGATGCCAAGGCAAAATAGTTTGAGATAAAAAGGAAAAACTTTGCTACTTTCAATCACCACAATGGTTAGAGCGATACGATCGCAATGAAAATATATCCTTTTAAACGTGGAAATTAATTTATTTTTAGACACAGTGAGCTAAAAAGAATCAGGTTGACCGTTACAGAGATAGGCAGACCATCTAAGAAGTGAAGAATCATTCTGAGAAGATATTATGAATAAAGCTTTAACAGTGGGTCCCAGATGTTATCAACCACACCACTAATATTTTTTACAGACAAACCTATAGGAAGAAGTTAAAATCGTGCAAAGTCGTGGTGAGGCTCATACATTACAAGTCCCTGTAACAGTGGTGGATGAATATTCAGACTCAGTGCTATAGTACTAGTACCACACTTAAAAAACACCATTACAAACAGATGCAAGTCAGAATTAGATGTACTCAAACTATCAAAGTAAAAGCACTGATGAGCTCATTTTGACAACTTTATATGATAGTGAGTAGTTCAATCTATAAGATCGTGGTAATCTGTTTATAACAATTGTTCTGTGAGAACCTCTGAAAAGTTAGCTAAAGAAGTAGTATAAATATATCTCTGTTTATCACGCCCCATACCTTTGGAGATGCTTTTTGGTCATGAAAGGTGTAAAATGTGGTAGCAAGTAACTCCAGCTGTCAAATGGAGTGGAGTGGAAGTATGAAGTATCAGAAGATGGAAATCACCATGTAAAGTACTTCAAATGGATGCTGAAGTGCAGCGTTTCAGTAAATGTAATATGTTAGCCCTGCCTGAATGTTAGATTAAAACTCTTTTCGTCGGTAAACTCACAGGCGTCACATCCTAAGGCAATTTCCCGCTGACCACCCCTGACCACAGCTGTCTGCAATAAGAGCCCCAGTGACACTACGTGAGGGCTGTAAACGCATCTCCTGGGGGTTTCTAGCAGTAAAACCAGGTCCCTTAATGTGAGCAGCGGTATGCATCGTGGTGCTTGGACAGAAACCTACCCTGGCATCCCTGCGGTGCAAGATCTGATAGGCGGCTCTCCTGGTGGGGCAACAGGACACGCGGGGATATAACCTGTGGCAAACTTCTCCGCTGCTGCCACCATCCAGCAACACTTTCCTCTCCCGTTTCTTCAGGCGCTTTGGCAAGCTTCCGTCGTAACATCTCCTGCGCCTGGGGCTCATTTCTCCTCTCTCGCCGAATTTGGCGTCTCCACATTCCCACACGTTTACCGCGATGGCCAGGACAAGAACAAATTGCAAATGCTTCATAGTTTAAAAAAATTATATATATATATATTTTTTTTTTTGGAATTAAAAAAATGTAATGAAAGGTCTACGAAAAAATGACCGTAAATTGTGCCACACAAGAGTGGATGTAATGTAATGTAATATATAGCTTTATTTTGGCTCCAGCCTGTAGAAGTAACTAGAAAAATGACAAATATGCTGTTTACCAGAGCAGGTGTCCAACATCTGATTCACTGCTAGAAAGACAGGCGTTAGAGTAAATTATTCTTGCTTTGCTTATATGGGCAATTCAGACATGAAAAAAAATATCAAATCAAAACAATGAGACAATTTATCCTGATGAACAGCAAAAAGTCAAAACACCGTGGAAAGCATAAGAGCCGTGACGTTCCTTTAAATGTAATTCCTTTAAATGCATAGGATGGCGGTTTGCGCACGCACGAGCTCAAAAAACACATACAAGACATAAAAGTTGCCTCTCACTAAAGTCCTCAGACCGCTCACATGTTTCCCGTGCTCTTTCCTCCTTCTTTTTAACCAGCGCGCGAGAAGAGGAGCGAGCGCGGTGACGTAGCATCGCGAGGGCGCGCATGTGGCCAGAGCCGCGCGGCCACGTCGAGGTAAACGGTTACCTGGTAGAGCGCAGAGCGCGCGGTGGACCAAGGAGGCAGGGGGAGACCTGCTGATGGTGTCGACCGACGGGAAAAGTAAGGGAAACTATGAACCAAGTCTCCGTCAGGCTGAGATGTGTGATGTAAACAAAACAAAACCACTCTTACTTTGATTGGTAGCTGTTAATAGTTCAAGGAAGGACATGTATTATCCTCAGTGGCAGCTGGAAATGTCTTTTTTCAGTGTTGGAATGTAGCTATACAGTTTGCCAGAGTTAATAACATGCTAATTTACTTGTTGTATGGAACATTACTCTCCATTAAGATTCAGGGGCAAATATTGGATATCCTTTATTTATTTTATTTTAAAAAAGCCATTCTCTGTAGATGTATATTATCAAATATGATCCCTATCTACAGTGCTGTCCAGAATATCTTTAAAAGAAAATTTGGAAAATGATAAGCTAAAAATGTCCATACCCATGATTCTGAATTCAAATTATTCATAAAAATATAACCTTTAACTCAAGTAACATGATTAAAAAGGCCATTACATTCATGCAATAGTTCTCTTTAAAACATGTGTGGTACCCTGCATTTAATATTTTGTGCGGTCCCATTTTGCCACAGTGACAGCCTTCTTCTTCTCTAGTGTGCAATTAGGTTTGAGAACACAAGGAGAAGATCTAAGACCATTCTTCCATACCGAAACTCTCCAACTCCTTCAAATTCTGTTCCACGCTTGTGGACTCTCCCATTCAGTACATCCAAAAGATGTTTTATGGGGTGTAGATCAGGTAACTGGGATGATGGCCATGGTAATACCTTTACTTCAGTTGATTTTTAGGTCTATTTCAGCTCATTGTCTTGCTGGAAGGTCCAACCACCTGCAATCCTTGGAGGGTCTTTTGCCAGTTGAACTATCCTTCTCACATGCGTCAGTTTGCAGACTCATCCTCATCCAGGCTGATTTCTAACATCTTCAGTCTCTTTAAACATATTATTTATTCATCTAACTATTGAAACGGGCAATTTTAACTGCTGATATAATTTATTGTATCCATTACCAGATTTATGCAGCTCCACAACTATTCTCTGAAAAAAAATTCTGTGTTCTCTGCTCTTGCCCATTGTGAAGAATGTCAGGGAGAATTAGACCTATGTCACTTCATATTTATACCCCAGTAAAACAAGAAGTCTTTATTCACCACTTAAGAGTTCATATAAGGCATTAATCCCACTTTATTTCCTAATTGTACCAAACAAGTGAACCTAAAAATATGAAAGAAGAAAAAAAAAGTGCATCAGTTCCCTTTTAATCACTCCTCACTCGCCAATAATTGTGGCACACACATTTGAGAGATAAATACAAGGCACTGTATAAATAAGAGCATGGATTAGCTAAAACTTGCTCCCCAACATTTCCCAAGAGGTGATCAATCAGTAATAATAGTAAAATCGAGAAATGTCAACAGCTTCTACCAAAATGAGTAGTGTTAGATATAATTTAATAACATCTGGAAACATATGACCCACTGTGGCGACCCCGAAAGAAAACAGCTGGAAGACGAAGACGATTAGAAGAAGATTAAAAATAGCGGACCTCTGTGCGACAAATATGACTGCATTCAGGAAAAAAAAAAACTTTATATGTTAAAGATGGATTAGGAGTTCCCAGCTTACTAGATTCAGCAACCTAAATTTAACATAATAATTTAATATAATAAATATTATATAAATACTATTTCTTTCGCGTTACTTAACTGTGTTTATTCTGTTCAACATGACCTTATCTAGGACAACCCTAATGCATTATGTGTGCAATTTGATCTGTGCTATAAAATAGTAACAAATCAATCATATTTTGTTGGTCGAAAAAGTTTAATTTTAGTTTAGTTAAGTTAAGTTACACCTACTCAAGTAGGTTAAGTATAAAAAGATTTCATGAAATGTATTCCATCTGTAGTAACAACAGTGTAATAATAGAATGTTTAATAATAATAGCATAACTTTTAAAGTTATCCATTGATTTGTATAACTAGCAATTTAATTATGATGCGGTACATTTTTTAATAATACTGTTATATTGTTCCTTGTGTAAAGTTTTAAAACTTTGCAACACAGCAAGACGAATCGGGGTTCAAATCCACCTGGGGCCATTCTGTGTGGACCATGTTCTCTCCATGTTTGGGTGGGTTACTTCCAGGTACTCCACCGTCCTTACACAGTTCACAACAGGGAATATAGGTGAACTGGTGACTATAATTGGCCTTAGGAGTGAATATGCATGAAACGTTTTTTTGTCTCGATGTGTTGACCCTGTGATGACCTGCCGACTTGTCCAGGTTGTACATCACCTCTCAGAATTGGCATTTTTAGAGTAAGGAATCTGAATGTCTTCCACTGCTATCCATATACTGCCATTACATGACCATATACATTTGCAGTCTTAAGAATATTTGAAAAATAATGAATACATTTGTAAAATCATTGATCAGTTTGTTAGCGATTACTTGCTCGTTGCTGGTTGGACATCACACCCCTGTTCTGTCCTACTGCCTTGCCGGCTCATATACACATTGTTTTGGCACTGTGTGGCGCACCTGAGCAGCCTTCTTATAGAAAGAGCAGCGAGGAGTCCTCCCTCTGCCTTTGTTTCTTTTATAAAAAACGCTGAGAATCAATGACGGTGCTACAGTCCTTCCTGGAACAGACTGAGTAAAAGGGACTTTTGTTTCTAAATTTGGTCTAAAAGGGTTAATCTGGTAGCCAAGGAATGAATAATTGCATCTGTTAGGCAGTGGAAAATTGGCTAGAATGTGAATCAATCACAGTGACTTGATGCCCAGCAATTTGTTGCTAGACAGAGGTACATACTGTAAGGCATGTTAATTTGTCTCCTGATAGTAGCAAACCAAATGTGGACAAATCCTCTTTCATTCTCTTCGGAAAAGTGTCACGATAGAGATCCAAAAGGTTCTGTATGATCATGGCAATTACTGGACAAACGACAGCCCCCTTTTTGTGGATATGCAGAGAATCTGAAATCTGTTTCATTAGTGGCACCTGTTCTTACTTGGGGGTCTCCAGCACTCGTACTAGCCCCAGCTCAGTTTATCTACAGGAATCTGGAGCGGGAGGAATCCAGGAGGGGTTGGTTTGATTGTGGGCAATTATGGAAATGACTGTGCTATGAAGCCGTGGCAGACCATGCCAGATCTGACCCTCCACCCTCCGCATTCTTTACGTTACCCAACTGCAGACATTTCAGGACCAAGTATAGCCAAAGTGCCACTGCAGTATTCTGGATGTAGGAGAGGGCAGGAACAAGACCATATGCAGAGAAGGAATCTGCCAACACCGCCACCACTAACACCACCAACTCAAGGGCTTGTTGCATTGAAAAGGAATAGAACTATATTGTCAGACAGGGTGAGAACATGTGGGATGCAGCTGTGGAGCAGAGAAGAGCACATCTGCTGGGAGAGATACGAAGACCTTTGCAGTCCTGAGATGACAGAGTCCTCTTGAAGCACGGGCTCAGAGCACACACACAGGCACACAAACCCTGAAAAGATACCACCACCTGCCTTGCCCTTACAGTACATTTCTGCAGGGTCAGTTGGGGAATTCTCATGCCCTCAGCATCTCACCCCCTGAGAGGATATCCCAGAGGTTGGTAAAGTTTGCGTGTGACCACATAGAGATCAACAACATGACTCTGGAGGTCTGGAAGGTGTCACTGCCGCCTCCACTGTTTCAGAGACAGAGGAGATGTTGAAAGTTTACCGTGTTCCCTCTGTCCATTCTGTCTCTCAAATATTTGTTTCAAAACTCAGTTTCACAACCTTCACGATACACTGCTGATGACAGAGCTTCATTTTTTCAGTCCAAGCTGGCAGAACTTCTATTTCACACGTCAAAGTTCATAAGTCTACCTCAGGTGTTTTCAGGCTGTGAGAGGGTTAGCCAACACTAAGCTGCAAGGCCATCGAAATTCTTGGGAGCAACAGGAAAGTGAACTTTGTCCGGAAATAAAGCTTAAAAGAAAGAAAAGAATGAGTTTTAGAATCCTTAAATCTCTTCCAAATACATGCTTCAGTTGTAGCATGGCTGAATAGGAAGGTCTGTCAGTGCAACTCGGACGGTCAGTCGTAATATGATTGATCACCATTAAATTTGGGACAGACATTCATAGACTTCCAAGCATAAATCAAAATGGCTTCAGCTTCACATTTGTGGCTTTGAGTTAAATGTTTCGACAACCACTGGATGAAGGATGTCAGTGGAACCACATTCATCCCCACATCCACAGTCATATTCCCCTCTGAATAAGTTGTGATCACTTTATAGGACGTATACGGAACTAGGCCAACGCTTTAATCCCCGACAGCAAGGAGTACGTATGCGTTGTACAAGCATTCCCCCTGATTGAATTCAAATCAAATGTGAGGTTCTGTCCAAAAAGCCATTTTTTTTGTAAAAAAAATAAGAAGAAAACTCACCATAGTGAGTTACAAATAAACTGCAAGATAGATCATTTCGTTTTGATTCATAACCACCAAATTTAAACTAAATAGGACCAACGGTTGAGAAGTTATAGCCCAAAAACTTTTGGTGCTCCCCCTATTGTCGGAAATGAAGAATCAACCTTTCCCACAATCCAGTTCTTCCTCGCACTAATGTATATATGAGCTTTGAAAATAATCAACCATGAATATTTTTGAGTTATCATGTTAACACAAAGGATCTGTGGCAGGAGATGTAACGGCGGTGACGATGATTCCATAATATCCCCAACTTTTTGGAGTTATAAATATACACGCAGCCTCCCATCCTTTTTCTCTTGTGATTTTGTCCTTATTTGTGCACATTTTCAGAGAACTTACGGGACACACATGAAATAGCAGCTAAAAGAGAGAATTACCACCAGAAATCACAATGGGTAGTATAGCCATAATATTTAAGAAAAAAAACTAAAGCCCAAACCAATGTCTACAGACGCAGCGAAGAAGAGATAGTGAAAATCTTTCAGTTCACATGTTGGGATGTATCCACTAACCTTGGTGCAAACTTCTGCTTCTGTCGTTGCTGCCTTTAGTATACTCCTACCATTGCCATTTATTTCTTGGTCATGGTCTTACTCATCACTGCCATCTAGTACATAAATTGATGCCCGTAATGAGGCAGAGAAGTAGGTGGGCACTCAAGGGTTCATTGTTTGAAATAGACAAATCTGTTATCGTAGGCAGATGGAGTGATATTAGTGATATTATAAGTAATATATTGATTTTTCAGTTTTTATGTGGTAACATCATCAGGAACAAAATTTTCAGTTTCTTCAATATTCAATTACTTTATTTTATGACAAACTACCTTCAAAACGAATACCATGAAATTGCTCTCAAATGTAAATTGAATTTGAAATTATTAGCAAAAATTGACTTGTGATGTTGTAGTTAGCAGTGTAGGCTCACAGAAAGATGGTTCTTGGTTGCAATCCACCCAGAGACCTGGGGCCTTTCTGTTTGGCATCTCTACGTCCCACTGCTCCCTCCCATGTGGGCTTCCTCCCACATTCTCTGGCCTCAGTGTGGGACAAGCAGTAACAGAAAATGGATGGATTTATGCTAGCACGCTCATGAGCTAAACCGCGATGCTGAACTTTAGGTTTGTACTTACTGAATATCAGCACGGTAGCCTTTTCAGTCTGTTAGCATGATGGTGTTTGCAAAAGGCTAGTGCTTTGTAACTGAAGTGTCTTCCGGTCCATCATAGAGTTGGAGCACCTACTTACTCTAATGTACACACTGAGTAGCGTTGCCAAGTTTAGCATCTTTTCGTCTTCTAAAACTTTAGTTTGAAAGTGCTGAAAATCAAATGACACTATTCCATTTTTCTCAACTCCACAACTAATGTGAAATCATTAACATCAGCCCGGTGCTAACAGCCATTCAAGCATGTGTGTACTTTTCATTCCTGGCCTTCATCCCTCACCTTGTAGCACACAGCAGCATTGTGTTATTCTCACACCTTTAATGGCCAAGCTTTGGCAATTGCCAACCCTAAGGCACACAGCGCTCAGAAAGTGTTCACAATGTCATTAATAGTCTTGACAACAGCTTAATGAGCCTCTGCCATCTGTTTATGAAAGCTTCAGGGAAAAGCTAGGGAGAAACAAGAAAATCAGAACCAGTAGCAATTTCCCGCTGTGTGAGGGCGCCTGATTTCCACTTGAAGATTTCTTAACACACGAGGACATTTTAAGTGTACTGACTTATGCAGCGTCATCCACTGTGAGTCAGTGACTGAGCCTGGGCTGCTTGCCCGGTATCAACAGCCTCTAAATCACAAGCTTCAACCATTGGACCACACTTCTTTCAATTGAGCTTCCTCACCCCTCCTTCCTCTGTACCACCCTGGAGTGTCCTTAGGCCTTGTTTGGCTAAAGTATACACATTGCATGAGTTACTGAAGCCACCCAGGCCTCACTGGCGTTGTGGCACGAGACACATACGGGGTTGCACAAGTCAAGAAGATGAAGTGTCCTTTCACTGTTTACACCATATTCAATGGCTGATGCATACAAATACAATGAAAAAGCTATTTGCATTGCTTCATGCAGGAAACAGGATCAGTCATTTTCTGCAAATAGATGTCTTTCCAGATGTGTAGGCACAGGGGCCCTTTAGATTCTCAATCAGACAGCATAACAATGGTCATTCTATCTCTCAGGGGTCTCAAAACTCTCACTTTGTTCATGTATTTTCTAATTTTAAGGCAAAAGGAAGGAAAGGATTGAAGTGGCCATAGCTCGCTCCTGTTAGTACTTGGCTAATTGCCTCTGTAGTCTGCTTTGAAATGGACAATTTCCATTTCCTCCCTGTTCCAGCTTCTTTGGTCGTCTCTCAATCCTATAATAGAGAATCACACAAGCCCCAAAGGCAAATAAGAGGTTAATGTGCAGATTGATGAGTCTTTGTGGCCACTTGTTTGTAAATGTTTCCATCAGGGTTAAAGCTCCATAATTAGTACCACGTTTGGCATTGTGCATGTGTGCAAATTGCAGATTAATTACAGCCGAAAATGACTACACTGCAATGAATTTGGTATGATGGGATGGGATGGTGGCAGGCGAGTGAGTAGTGGTAAGTATGGTCTGGTGTCGGCAGAAATGATGGTGGTCCCTGACTGTCGATGTTCTCTCCCTCTCTTTCCTCCCTCATTCCCAGTACCCCGCCATCCACAGCCCATCTGTTCCTGCTTGGCCTCTCAGGTTCTCCATCAGGTAGGCCCAAGCTATTGAGTGGTTCTCTAATCTCATGGCATGTTTGTGTGTGTATGTGTGTGTGCATGCATACACACATGCCGTACTTGTTTTTTTTTTCTAAAACAACTGGCTAAAGCACTTGATAAATGATGGTCCACCAATGTCATTAGCTGTCTCAACTTGCAGATCAAGGGAAAATATTTTCTGTAAAGAACAGCAAGTGAAAAAAAACAACAGTTAATAAGAACAAATAATATAGAAAGTAATGGAATTCGAATGCCATTTTTCTTTCAGTTTCAGAGGAGCAGTGTCACACCTTTTCTAATAAATGTTTGCCTTTATGAAGAACTGCACCAGCAAGTTTACACCCTGCATTCTTGCTATCTTGGTGGATATGGAAGGCATCAATTCTCACCCTAAACGTGAACGTTTGTGTGAGGTGAATTGCCTGCAGTGTTGCTTTACTGCCACATATTGTATATTGAGCTTTTATCATTCAAACAAAAAGGCTAGCACACATACTGGCCAGATTAATCAATTCCACCCTTATTTAAATGAAGCAAATGGAAAGTATTTTATCCATTCCTTCCATTATTTGGAAAAGTAGCTCTCAGGGTGGTCCTCAGCATGAGTTTGGAGGGATGATTGGTATGATAGTGCACTGCTGTACAAATTCTCTCAAAAGTGGACATTAAATGGTTTTCTCAGGGTTTGTGGTCGATTGTGAGGTCCTGGTTTACACAGTCTCTTTGTGTTCGGATCTCTTTACAACAGAAGGAAAAGAAGCAAATGGAACAGGCACCCTCAAGTAGGCAGTTCTGGCATGAGTTTTGAAATTCTTTTCCTTTCATTTCCCCATATAAATGTCAATTTTTGGGATCCCTCATGAATTGTTTTGAGGTCTCATTTCAGAGCATTTCCCCATGTTTGGCCTGTTTTTGAAATCTCAAAAAGCCAAAGTGAAAGCTTCCCATTTGCCTTAGACAAAGCATCACTCAGCTTTTACAAAGGGCTAATCTCTCCTGTCAGAATGATTTTTCCTCTAATGTCTTGAATTTAGTCCACAATATTTCTTCTAGAACACAAAGCCCAGTAATTACAATATATATTACTAAATTGTAATGTTATCAAATAGTGGTCTTCTTTATCTTCTTTTTCTTTGTGGCTCACACTAACTATGTAAGGTAATTGGATACAGCGATGCTACATACTATTGCACCAACTTGACAATGTGTCAGATTTATGGCGGCTTTAGGTGGCTTTGCCTGCTTCTAAACTCAATGTGGCGTCTCCATATTTCATTATTTACATCCAGGTGCATCCCCATCTTAAGCTGCTTTTACTCTTTATGCATCTCTAACACGTGAATAAGTTCAAAGTCTCGGACCTGGTCGTGCACATCTGCATGTTAGATGTGTGAAGCTTCCTCCTGGTCTTAAGGTTTTCATTAGGAGCGGTGTGGGCCGTGTGTCAGATGGTCCCAGAAAGGGCAGGTTTTCGTCTGTGGATTTTTTTCATGCACACCAGACAGAAATGGTTTGTTGGGAAAAAATTCAGTCGAATTACAAACCCTTTACGTATTAAATTTGAAATAAATGTTTGCTAACTGTAAATTAGGATTAGCCACTCTGTTAAACTATATTTTTGTGACAAAGCAAGCACATTTTAAATGTTTTTGTAATTTAGTTCAGCCTAGTTCTATGACACAGGGTGTAATAGAGCCACTGGTCCATTAGAGGTTAACAGGTTAGAGTCATATTTTGCCTTACCTGGTTGTGAGTTATAGTTAAAAACCACTTGAAAATCCATGTAAAGACGAACTTGAAGTGGTTGGAAGGGACAAACATAGAAGGCAACCCAAAGTTAACCTACATACAGTAACAGAACTTCAAACATGTATGAAAATTACCCTCTTAACTGAGGCTGCGTTCACATTCCAAGCTACATACTTGAATTCTGATTCTTTGCTCACTTTAGATTCAGTTCTTTTAACCTTTCACATTCATTAATAGTGAGTATCTGCATCTTGCTCGAATGATGACATCAGCCATAAGATTAAAACCACAGCTATGTGTTACACTCTATGGTCTCATAAATCTCCATCTCAACTGGCGTCAACTTTTTCAGCACTTTGTGCTAAAGATTCTCCTCTGTAGGTTCTGACAACATGCTAGCCTGCACACTTCATGCACATCAGGGAGCTTTCTACGCCAATGACCCTGTCGCCAGTTCATGAGTTTTTCCTTCCTTAGACCACCTCCATTCGTATTACAGACTTGGAACACCCAACCAGACCTGCAGTTCTGGAGGTGCTGATTCTGGATCCGTTACATATAATGGATGGATGGATAATTGTGAGACAACTGATGGTATTTAAACTGCAATGAATGCAGTAGTAGTGAACGGATGCATTGCTCTGGAGGATGGCGAATACTTCACAAGCAGAGTGTCAACAGCAAATCTGCATGTTTGTTTTAGTCTGTCCGTCCTTAATTTTTAAGGCACTACCGTGGTAGCTTTTGGTAGCTTAGCTCATGCATATATGAAAAATGTTGCATGCGCTCTGATATGACCATTCGCATGGGTGTTGCATTCATGTTCAGGCCCCCAGTCGTCGCATTCATACTGTCTGTTCACAAATCCACACTTGAAAGAGGCTCAAATCCGATCTTAAAAAAGTATTTTAAAAAATGTATTATTATCAATAATGTTATATTTGTTTCTATAAATGAGTAGTTTTAGTGACTATCTTTAGGGAAGGCGAGCCAAGAGTTGTTCACTGCTAGATGATGCTATAGATACCCCTTTGGTTCTTACTCTGCAGACATTTTTGTTTAAATTTTTTGTTTGAGCATTTAGATTGATGATACAATATCCACTTAAGCTCCAAAGAGAATGGCACTGCAGTAATTACTGTGATTCGGACTTTAAATTTATTTTCACGCGAAATCCCCATTGACCCTTAATAAGTATTTTTGGCCAATTAAACATGTTCTTTTAGTAGGAATCCAGCTGTTTTACCCTACATTTCCTTATTTAATTGAGTAAACAAGATTTGTTGTTTGCGCATCTTTATAAATCAAGTGAAAGTGGAAATAGGCCAATAATGCCTTTACAAAAGTGCATGTAAACACACTGCGTGTGATTGAGTGGTTGCGTCCTCAGCCTTGGACCTTTCTCAGCAGGGTTCATCTCAGGCAGATGGGGTCAGTGCCCTGTCTGCCACTGTATGTACCCCTGTCATTCCTCAAGCCCTCCGTCACACAGACACCAGACAAGCTGTCTCTCATGTGGACCAAAACCTGCAGATGTCCCCCAAAAATGTACAAAACACACGCTACCATTAAACTCTCAAAAATGTAAACACTGCCTCATTATCTACATACTTCCCTCACAGTTATTAAAAGCAGACAACAAATTAAACACTCTGATCATAAACACAGGCTTTGTGTCTGTATTTTCTTGTGGGAAAGATCGTTTTGGAAATAATTTAATAAAGAAAGGAGAAATCGGGACAATGTAAAAATAAAAGTGTAAAAGTTTATCTTCGGCTAATTGCAAAAATACAGAGCATATTTGGGGTTAGTCCCCGCTGCTCTACATTCCAGATGCTGATAGTGGTATGGACCACCAAGGACCTTAAGTATAGTACCAGGAATTGAGATGTACTAAGAATCTGATAAAATGTTTTCCTTCGCTACTCATCACCCTTTCCCGGTCACAACCGCAGTGTTTTCTATGTAAGGTGACGTGTTTTATTTCAAAAGTCCATGAACAGAAGTTCAACTTCTGCTCACTGCCTTGTCCTGACAGAGATGAAATGTTACAAGAGAATAATTGCTCCACCCCGACGAATAATCAGCAAAACACAATGTCCATTTTTAGAGGCATGCTATCAGGAGAATATAGTTGAGAACTATTACAGGCAGAAAACTCTCATTTGTAACGGTTATTATTATTATTATTATTATTATTATTAGACGTGGAGATTGTTTAGGAGAGTGATCAGAAAAAATGCTGAAAACCCTTTCTCAAAGCCTACAGGTGGATTATGGGTGGGTGGTTGGAGGTGGGAAGGAAAGCACAGACAGCAATACATGTGCAGAGCAGCAGCAGCAGCATCAAGGTAGGCAGAGGGAGACATGGGAAGTCGTTGTAGCTTAAATGGAACGCCAAAGGAACAGATGTGCTTGGCCAATAAGGAGGAAGAGGCATGTAATGTGTGTCTGCGCATCCTTTTTAAAAGTGTTCATTGCATGTTTCAGTCCTGCGAGTGGGAAGGCTCTAGGGAAGGGTGAGATTATAGTGTATAACAGTTACTTTCTTATACAAGAGTAGGTCTGATAAGGTATCGCAAAAATTTTTTAAAGGTTTTTTGTCCAACTTTTCAAATTCTCTTTAGAAGAAACGAAAAACCTATAATGTCATTTCTGCCTCACACTGGTAATGAAGGTAAGTCTCTTGAACACAAGATTCCTTCTAGTACCTCTGTTTCTTTCATTATATCCCCCAATAGTGAGGGATATAATGGAATCGTCTTCGCCCCCACTGTGTCAACCGCCACTGTTGGTTCTATATTTCTGATGCAAGGGGAGCTTTATCTTTGGTCCGGTTTAGTCCGCATGTGTTGCATATGAATCAACTCAAGGAGATGTACCTTGTATGTATCATATTTTACACTAATAGTTAATATTATACTCACTAGGAGGAGCTTCTTTTTTTAATGAAAAACACAGTTCAAACAGGGAAATTGGTTGTACAACGCAAGTCTCAACATGAATATAAAGAACAGAAGTAGTGTCCAACCCTCACTGAAAACGTGTCAGACTTTCTACAGAGGATGCAAACACAACTTTCACTGTGGTTATATGGGGGATGCATAACCCTTAGAAATGCCCCCGTTACAAAATACTCTAGCAGTTCTCCGCACAGAACCTCCAACTGTTCCCTCATGATGATTTCATGTCACATCTAACCATGCAACCATGCTACTCCATTGAGATCTCAAAAATTGAACTGCATTGCCAGATAAATTTGTGGTAATTGAGGAAAAAATATATTATATATAAGCACTGTACATAATTATACCAGCACCACTGTTTGTCG
This sequence comes from Lophius americanus, assembly GCA_037951165.1. Taxonomy (NCBI): domain Eukaryota; kingdom Metazoa; phylum Chordata; class Actinopteri; order Lophiiformes; family Lophiidae; genus Lophius; species Lophius americanus. The sequence goes on from JBBDHG010000091.1 coordinate 5,034,487, forward strand.
CACAGTGGCCTGCATAAGCAGGTGTTTGTCAGTCATGGATGTAGAGTTTATGCAAATATCTGTCAAAGTTATTCAGCCTCTGGCAAAGGAAATGAAGTGTCTTGCCAACATCAGACCACATCTGGAATAAGTATAGATTTGACACAAAGTCTGTGATAAGATGTTATGATTTCACAGGCCAAGAAGATGTATGGTTCTGACATCCAAGGGATACTGCTGGAGTAAGTTGGCAAGCATATTGGAGGGCAGATTGATCGTGCATCACTTTCAGCTGTATTTCAACACTTTGCTCTTCCTTGGGATAGTGGATTTTTTCATACTTGTCTTTCACAACCAGTGACTTTAATGCTGTTTCAAGGAGGAGGAGACTGCCAAGTATCACAGCTTACTCCAAATATTTGTGCGGTCAACTGGACACCGCTGTGCCTTTGAATCCCATCAGAGACGTTCAAACACTCTTGGCCCTCCTTTTTTTTAAATGCTATTCTGATCGAGTGTATTTAGTTTTATATACACTAAATACAAATTGGCCACATTTTGATCAGTTTGTTGATAAATGAGAGATTGCGTTTGGAGAGTGCTGAGGTACTTAGCTTTTAGAGGTCATTTTAACTATGTAATTTGCAATTCGACTTGGAAAAAAGTACTCAGTCATTTACAAATTCAAGAGATGTCTTCCATCCATCCACCCCTCTCATGAATCAGTTCTTTGTTTGCTTTTATCCCTCTTCTTTCTCATTTTTCATCTTTTAATGGAAACTTCTTAATTCACCGTAAAGTACGTTTATTGTGCAGTGGACAATAATCAAAGGAAAGGCCTTGTTGGCTTGCAGTAATTTACCACAGATGTGTTTGCAGTACTTGTCTTAGATAGAGGTGAATAAAGGTCAAAGGTGGCCCTGTCTTTATGTGTACAGAGGTCAAGACTGGGGTAAAACAATTTTGTTTGGGTATAATTCCTTAAGTTAAAAGTCTAGCTACTGAAATAGAGTAATGGATGTTAAAACTGGACAAAAATGCAACCAAATGTACCAAATATGCAAATAAAGACAAGAGGACATAAAAGATGTGTCCTCTGCTCAGTGTGTTTTTAAAGAAAGATTCAGGCAAAAGTCTGTAGCCTATAGTACAACTAAAGTGCATAAAAGAAGACCACATTCGGTAGTACAGTTTGCAAAGCAAAAATAAAATCTTCGTCTTTTACAAGGCAAACAGAAAAAGCTCTGTTTTAGTTCATAAATTAAAAGCACCCACACTATTTTTAAACAAATCTGGTGTCCACCTACTGAATTTTCAAAAAACAGAAAGAGCCAACGAATGAAAGAAAATGAACTCCATGAAGCATATTCAGGCAGTAGGTGTAAATAGTCCAAATTAAAGTATGGGTTTACAAAAAAGTACAGTTTAAAATAGCAGAAATAAAATCTTCTCCTTTCCCTTGTGTTCTGACACCACTTATTCCCTCCACGAGCTTTTTGAATAAAGGCTGCTCAACCAAGGGGGAAGACTGAACATCATCGATCACAAATTCAAATATGAATCGACTGAGTGCACCCTGGGATGTGCTCAGTCCAAGTTCAGGTTGTGCTTGTTTGAAGGGAGGAGATAAGGCCTCTTGTCCTTGTCCATGTTGTGATGTACTAGGCTGTTCACTCAACTCAGCATCTTTTTGGTCAGAAGTAACAGATTTGGAGGCTTCCTCTGAAAAGACTCAAAGCACAGATAAAAAAATAAGCAATTTGGACAACCCTAACCCTAACCCCTATAATGATAATAACAAAGCCAAAAATATTAGTTTTAGTATCATTATTATTAGTTAAAAAAAAATTCTCCAACTGTAAGTGTGACAGGTACGTGCCCCAGAGTTATCTGCACATCACTTCCTGAACGGATCTTCCAGACTTCCAAACATGGAGGGCATAAGTGCTGACTTTAACGAGGGATAGTACCCCAAAAACTGATGCCGTTCACTTATATTTAAACTTGTAAAAAAACAAACTAGATTTGGATATAATCTAGGACACAGAGCTGGTAAAAATAATGGAGTCATAAAGATAATTGCAAAAAAAAGAAAATGTCCTTATCTTATATCTTACCAATCAATGAATCATTTTACTTATAATCTATTTCTAAATATGAACAAGAAGACATATAAAATACATAAAAAGTATAGTATTGTTGAAATCAATAAAGAATCATGTCTGTCAGGAGGCCATGGTGACCAGTGGCCTAGTCATTTGTGACTCTTGTGAATGACTGAATTATTTTTCAATAAAACCTACAGGGGACTTTCTGAAAAGTTGTTTTATTTTCAGAGTTGTGGAATTATTATTATGTTACTGGTATGGAGAGCAGACAGACACCAGCCACAGTCCATGGGCATTATTCACAGGATTAACATACATATTTATACATATGTGTTCATTCTATATATATTTATATTTTATATGTTCTGTATCTTTTGTGTCAGGAGGATGGTCAGTAGACAGTTGGTACAATTGGACATTTCAAGTTTACAAAATATCACACCGCGTTTTGAAACCAAATATTATATGATGCATGAATACATAAAGGAGGCAGTGCAGTGTACAGATTATGCCAAGTTGTTGAGCAGGTTGTTTGGACTGGCAGTGTGTCACAGTGTGAAGTCCTGGCTAAATATTTACTGGGTGCTGGGGGGGTTAGAAGGCAAACTTGGCCAGGCTCTCTGGTTCAGGAGCAAGGCCACGAAGGAGGGGGTAAGATGGTGAAGTCATCGCCACCAGCTGATGTCGTTAGCGAGCCAGTGACGTTCGCTTCTGACCCTTTTACCATTTAGGGGGGCCTGGACTGATATGAGTGTTATTGACCCAGAGGCCATGCGTGGCATGTTTGGGGTCTGCAGAATATATCCAAAGCTTTAACCTATACAAGAGAACCAATTATAGCTGCAAAAGGCCAAACAATACGATCCATCAGTCAGGTTTCTCAAGTAAACAGGAATGGGCGTCCCATGTCGGGGTGTAAACTCCAAATCCCAGAGAAGCTAAGGGTCAGCGAATCTGTTTGATTGTCTAATTGGGGGTTGGACTGGAGAGTTAGTGTGTGTTTCTGTGAAAAAGTGAGAATGAGAGATTAAAAAAACAGAGTAGGCTAAGAGAGACATGTGTTTGTGCGTGTTTGTGTGTGTGGAAGAGGGAGCTTGTGCATTGCTGCACAAACAGCACAGATCTGGAGGCACTGAGACACCTAATGAATGTGTGTTTGTCCTTCGGACCCCACACACCTCTGTTTATTTGAATAAGGGATAGTGTTCCTGAGCTGTTTTATCCTCTCTGTGTTTGCTACTTAACACGTGCACCGCAGGGCTGGCCTGTGCAGCAGACCGCACTGCATTTAAAAAACGGGGAGAATACCAGTGACCCTGACAATAATGATAGGCAAAAAAACTTGTAGTTTTGCTCACAAGCTATCTAGTAGTTTGTGGATATAATAGTCCTTTTCATTATCACTCAGTCTTCATCACGACGTGGGATGTTAATCCAAGAACTCCGCTGCTGACGCTCCCAAAGGCAATGAGCAAATGGAAGACTGACGTTGGTTTAGTGTCAGTGATTTGGTGATGTGGGTCAGGGATAGCAGCAGTGGTGATCATTGCACAGTGGCCAACAGCCCAGCCAGACCACCGGAGAGGAGGCCCTCACCTCTGTCCTGAGCCATCAATCACCCACTTCCATTCAAGCAAATTTAGGTACAAGCAAATGCAACCACATACCCATCCTTACACCTCACCTTTGTGTTCAATTTACATTTACCTTCAATCTGAATGTATTGTATGTGGAAGATCAATGTAAACATCAGTCGATGCAGCATGGTTTGTTGTAAATAACCAGTCTGCATTTATGTTGATGTGTTTGATTATTTGATACATTTGGGGTGAAAAGCTTTCTACGAAAGGACAGGTAAAAAAACATCCAGTAAAATGCTGACTAAAAGATTGTTTGATGTCGGATAGACTACTTCAGAGAGTTTACAAAGTCTTCAGACACAAAAGTCCCACAGCATGTAAATGGGATTGATTTCAGATGCTCTCTGACAATCTGACAAGCCTTTTGGTTAAGGCATGAAAATATTTTAAATCCTCAGGGTTGAAAACAATACAGACATTTGTGTGTTGCTAACTGAGTATGTACCATTTTTTCATTAATAATGTCAATAATAATAGGGTTAGGTAATGATAATAAGTTGAGAAAGGAGGGAATTAAAAGTTTATCAAATTTCACGACTTAAATAAATGAATTAAATAAATAAGTGAGACTAATAGAACATTTTAGAACTCTCATTTTAGGGTTTAAAAAAAAAGGTATTCATCAAGAAAACTCACATTTTTGAATTAGCAGGGGAACTTATGATTGCTAGTACGACCATCTTGTTTAACTTCTTGTTTAGTTTGAATGGTAACCTGACCAAAGGTTCCCTCTTCTGAATTTCAGACTAGAATACGTTCAGTAATGAAGCTATATGAAACAAAACAATTATAAAGAATTTGCTTTTGGTTTATAATCCTCTGCATTTTTCGGAAGATACTACCTACCGGACCCCTGTGAATTAATTGTGGACTCTTTTGTGTCTTCGTCCCTGGTGTGTCACATTACCATACGTGTCCCTCTGCACCGAACCTGCTCAGCATTATGTCAGTGATGGTGAAGTGTGTCTTTGACCTCTGAGACCTCAAAGTGTCTTTTGAGGGGGCCTGCTACTCATCAGGTGTTAGCTGTTTCTTTCAAGTATCATAACTGACACTTTTAATGTAAACGACTATAGAATAGAATGGAATAGAATAAATCTTTAATGTCCACCAGGGTGTAAATTTGTCTTCTTCTATCTGCATGAAAGTCAGCCTGACAGAAACAATGCAGGGGAGGGGACGAGAGGTGAGTCTGGTATTTGATTTTGCGGCATGGTGTCTCTTCCGTGCGCTTGATGCTAAAATCAACCTTAACTGTGGGGACTGATGAATTAAGTGTTCAATTGATATAATTATTATACGACTTGACACACTCACACCGCTCACACATGGACATGTATACACTGCTACTACTACACATGCGCAAAGGGCTGCCCTGTTGTAACACCTCTTTAATTCACAGCAGCACTTGCTATTCTCCGCTTGTGGTGTGATAGTATTTGCTGGGAGTCGTTCCTCCTGAGTCTTTCAGTTGTCTGAAACACTCTAATTCAGCGCAAGGTCTTTTTGCCCACCCAAAGAGGTTATAGGGATTCTCGACTGCCCTCTCTCTCCCTAAGTGGGTGGTCCTCTGGGGTATGGCTGAGGCACAGGTGGAGCATTGTAGGGGTGCTAACAAATATAACCCCCCCTCCCCCACTCCTCAGCTCCAACCCCTCTCCTCACCCGTTTTCGCCACGCCTGCTCAATTGAAAGGTGGACTAAATTTTGCAGAACCCTCCATTAGACCATTATGGCATTAAACTTTCACGTTGAATTGTTGACACACACACAACACAACCATTCTAGGAAATCTTCTTTTTTTTTTATTAAAAACTGATTAAAGTATAAAACTTTCCAGTATTTTGTTTGTTCTTTAATAACATTTTTTACGATAGTGTCCATGGGCAGCAAACTTGTGTTATATCAAAAACATTATATCCCCCTCCCCTACTGAAAATATTCCCATGCTCTGGTTTTGTAAATAATTATAGTTCTGCTGAATGTGTTTTATAAAGTTTATATGGTGGGTTCAGTGCACTCTATCTGTTGTTTGGAGCCCTGCAAACCACCAGCAAGATGTTGACATATGGCAGCTCTGGTGCAGTGCACAAGGCATGGATTACTTGGGACCATAATAAACAGGAGCATAAAGAAGGATCTGTGCAGAGGGGGGGTTGCCCTAAGAGGGGTGTCTCTCCTCGGACCTCCTTGTCTTCATATCACTGTGTCTGTCTCCGGCTTTCTGAAAACCATCTGAGCTGGCAGGGATGCTGGATGTAATCACATGCACTCCCATCCCATACAATCAGCTTGTGTGACTTGGTCGGTAGGAGGCTGCCAGCCACCTGCTCATATGTGTTAACAGAGTGGTTTATTGTTAAAGAATGATGAAGAATGACAAAGAACATGTGTCTTGATAGTCTTACAAGCAATGGAATGACAGGATATTGATGATACGAAGAGGAAAATAATTAAAAATGTGTTTTTTACTGTGTCACGCAGTTGACTCATAATAGAGAAATAGTAGTGATAGAGCAGCTGGTGCTACCCTTAGTTAAATTGCAATGCTAGTGAGCACAAATACTTGGCTGTATGCTTGCACCTGCACTTTAGTAAAGAAATGTCCTTATTTAAATTTCAATGAACTATTTATACAAGGTTTAGTAGTGGTAGTAGTGGTGGTCTGCATCCTCTCCACCTGTTCAACGAGACAAAATGCATTCTGCAAAGATTACAAAGTGTTTTGTAAAGCAATCTTAAGGCCCTATTTATATCTAAGTTGTCCTTCGGCATTTTGAAACAGCTCAACATTCATACAACAAGGTTGGGAAAATGATCACCCTGCATAGATATCCAGAAAAAAGATTGAAAATGCTGCAGTATGCAAGCCACGCCTAATGTTGGCAGTGTATGCGTTCCCGCCGTCGCACCGTGTAGGGACAGTGGGTTATATAGTTGCTTCCATGCTCAAATCCACGTCTGGGGCCTTTCTGTGCCGAGTTTGCATGGTCTCCCCGAATTTGTTTGGGTTATCTGGATACTAAAGCTTCCTCTAACAGTCCTAAAACATGCACTACAGGTGAATAAGTGACTCTAAATATGTGTGAATTTGAGCGTGAACGAGTGGTTGTTTGTGTTGGCCCTATGCTGAACTGGCGATCTTCTCTCTCACCCAATGTCAGCTGGTATAGGTTCAAGCCCACGTTAATCTCAGGAGTTCCAGATAATGGCTGGATGTTACGGTTTTTGTTCCATCTATTTATTTTAATTCTGATGTTTTGTCTGTTTACACTGTGACAGAAACAGCTGAATCTTCAAAATATCTCCATAATGGAAAGTCTGGAACCCATTCTCTCTTACCATTTCCAAGTATTCAGGCACCTAAAATGACGTTGTTGTGTTAACCAAAGGCGTGTAAATGGCCCCACAGATCGACAACCTCAACAAGGTTGCCAAACACGCTGTGGCTGTTGTTTGAGTCAATGGTGGGATTTCAGAAGAATCAGACAACCTCTGTGGCTAAGTAACCATTATCAAAGTTCCTATCTACTCATGTCTCCCATAACTTTCTGCTCAGATCTTTGCAAGAGCCAGATGGCTACATTGGCCACTGGGGATAGCAAGAAGCCCAGAAAGACAGTTTTACAATGTGCAATTACGGAACTGATAAACTAAATGCTCAACAAAGGAAGACATTCCCAGAGCTCTGGCTTCTAGACTTTGATAAGGAACGAGCTGCATTCCCTGGCCAATTAACCGTCTTTAGAATTGAAATGCCAGAGCTAATGAACAGCCTTTTTGTATAATTGTCCAATGAAGGCAGAGCACTGTAGATATACTGTAAAGCATGCCTCTGTGATCCAACTATGGAACCAACAACGTGTGCCGAAAGATCTTTGCAAAATCACTCAAAGCTGTCTGACTTGTTTTGTTTTTGGTAAAATGCCATCTGATGCTTAAGGGGATAAAGTTTGTTCGCCAATGACCAGGGTCCACATATTGCTACACTCAGAGTTCAGCCTGTTTGTTCCACATTAACATTTCACAGAGAGATCAGGCGCCTGCCCTCTGTGCTTTACCCTAGGGAGCAAGAATCCCCCACAAACTGACACTGATACAATCTCCAGGTAATGGTCGATTACTTGCAAGCCAGAGGGTGTCTAAGGATATACTGTGTTTGTGTACGACTCAAGGAGGTACCCAGCACCGCTGGTGTGGTCACAGGGCCAAAGTTCACTCAAAAATGTGTGGCCTGGGGTCGAGAGGTGCTATGGCCTCCGTTAACGGTGAGGGTAGAGTTTCAACCTTCGCCCTCACCCTCTCCTTTTTCTACAGGCTGCTCCAACACTTACATTTCTCACCATGAAATGCGTGACAACCCCCAACTTTTGGTCAGGTGACAGAGGCTTGAAGGAGGTGAAGAAAGAGCAGACAACAGGGTGTTAAAAAACACAATTCGATGGGAATGGTTGACGATGATTTTCATGTGGCATTGAATTGTTGTTGTTGATTACACAATGTGAACCAAAGGCATTCATGTGTGTGTTCATGTGTTATATGTGAACTTACTGGTCTCCGCTTTTGAGCCAACGCTCAAATAATGGTTTATAACGGTTTGAATAATGTAATATGACTCAAATATTCTTTTGGGTTCAAACGTTTATCATTGTGCTTCCATTTTGTGGCATTTCACATTTTACCGTTTAAATTTTGCAGCTGTAGTTACCTTCGCAAAGAATTTACAGAAGGGAATTATGTATAACATTTTAGATCATTATGTAAGACACAGCACTGGGGTGATAAAAAAAATGGTACAAGGTGTAGTAAAATACCTTCCTCCCATGGTTGCCAGGTAGCTCTTCATCAACCCCCACGACCGCCCGTACAAATTTCAACAGACGACAAAGGACGGATACCGTCAGACGGCCCGGAAATTCCCAGTCTCATTTGCAAGTGTGAACCGGGCTCACATTGTACAGTGTATGCCCGGCTCTAGCTACTAACCGCAAGTAGCTTTTTTTAATTCTACCGGTTTTGGTCCGTACACATAATACATCACAACCCTGTCCGGCCTTTTAACATCACATTTATGCAGACATCAAATTCACATCTGTTACTACAACCACTACTGTTTCAGAGGCAGAACAATAAAGATCCGCATCACATCTCCATTATTTTTATACACACGGAGACAGCAACCATGCATCGGATAGGTCGTGCAGTTGGTCCTTTAGATGTAACACAGCATGACCCGCTACAAACTGCAGTAAAGGTATGACCTGATGTGTACCTTAGTTCACATTTGGCATTGTTGAGTCTTGAATATGGCTGAAGGTTGGTGTAAAAAAAAGAAAGAAAGGGCCTTAACAAAAACATTTGTAATCGCGCTTTATTATACTCCTTGTTAAGATTGCTGGCTTCATACTCATTACAGAGCTTATAGGATTGTGTTGGGGAGACACAGACATGTCTCAAACTCCGTAAATGTTCTCCTGATATGTCTGTCTGAAAAGATTCTTTAGAAAAATGGGTCTACAGTGTTTACTTTGGTAGCCACAGGTTGAAAGGATAATAATAAGGTAATAATCTGTGCTCATGTTCACTTCTCACATTGGAATGAACAGCCTCAGGACCTGCAGCCAGTCTTCCAAAGGGTCAGGCAGCTGCGAAACCCATGTGACACAGGTACAGGAAATTAATCTTCAGTGAGCCGTCTCGGTGTCTGAACCATCCCTGCTATTGTTACGGCTAAAATGTTGCATATTAGCACATCCAGCAGACACAACAAAACATTTGCATCCATTTTGACTGTACTTCTGGAAGATTTAAGTAATTTTCTCAAAAATTCACTCAGTTTTGATCACAGCAAAAGTCCTGAGGACATCCAGTGCCGTTTCTTCTAGTGTACGAATTAGGTTTCCTTCAAAAAATGTATAAACAGTGACAATGTTGTAATGATATGTTCTACTGATTTATGGCATTAATGTTCCTAAACACACCTTCCTATGGACCCATACGCACAAACACACACACACACACACGCACACAGACACACACACACACACACAAGCACACACACACACACAGAAAGCCCTGTTTAAGTGTTCCCCAGACAGTATGTGATCCTCAGACAGGACAGTGTTTCCTTTTCTAGTAATCAGGTCTTCTCTGAAGGATCAGTCTGGCGAGGTCATCCAGACAGTGACAGAGAAGGAGACAGGATCTTCCTCCATTCAGATGCCCGATCAGAAAAATGTGGATTCTTTTTCTGTTCCATCCAAACTGATGTTGGGAGCAAATGTTATTGACATATTTTTTTCCAACTCAAAACTATCTGTTTTTAGATTTTGGATTTATTTATTTATGAAGAATAATTTATATAATTTTGAGGCGGCTGAGGAAATGATCTAATCACTCTTTCACCTCCTTCACCACTGCCAGATAGGATCTTCTGTGATCAACTCCACATTGCAAGATTGAATCCAGATTATTATCCGATTCAAATATCAATATAAAAAAAAAACTCCAGATTTTTCTTAATGCATTAGGTCATTGTATGGTAACGGAGAGGGGTGGAGACCTGGCCCTGCAACCAATAAGTAGCTTGGATGTTCCAGATATAGAATCATTCAGATGGTTTTCCTAGTTCTGTGAAACATCCAGAGGAAAAGTAAATCTGGATCTACCATTTTGGAAAATCATTAAAGTATTGAGGAAATTTGTTAGGAGTAAGTCCTCAGGGCGAAAAACGTTTTTTGAAAGTATTAAGTTGGCATGAGGCGGATCCAAAAAAGCACTATCATCATGGCAATATGGTCATGGTGCCAGTGATGCCCTGGCTTAGATGTTATAAAAACTGATAATGTTGTTATGGGGATAGAAAACTAAATTATGCATACTCAAAAAAACACCCATTTTTGATTTAAAATGTCCTCTGGTAAGCATTAGTTGGTATGTTCTACTGAAATAACCTGGAGAGTGGCTCAGGCCTTTGTGGCTCAGGCTTTAGTGACACCGGCGTCGGTGGATGTTCTCTTGGTGATTTGTAGTTTCTCTGTTGATTTTATATATTTTAAAATATCCATGACATTTCTTTTCCTATGCAATGTTCTCCCTCTTATTTTGTGCTTTTTCAGTTTTGCCTCCTGGGCTCCCTCTGTCTCGCTTCCTCTGTCTGTGTCTCACTGCTGGTGTTTTTCTGAAAAATAACAAGGTCTGGGGCTGTGCGTGTGCATGTGTTTTGCGCTGGCTGCACAGACTGGATGGGCTGGCTGCACTAGGTTGTCTTCTTGTGTGGTCCCCTGGCAAACTTTATGATTTATTCAACTAAAGGCAGAGGAGCACGACCCCCAGTGACCACAGAGAGAGAGCTGCACGTGGGTTTAATGATTTCACCACAAAAATGTCTGCTATGGCTGGGCCTGCATGGAGCTCAGATCCCCCCCACTAGCTGAACGGTGGAGAGGGGGTTTGAGAAGAGAACCTTGCTGACCGGCCGGAGTCAATACAAATGCTCACCACTACATATCTGCATGGAGGGATTAAGAAAGCTATATCACATTGTCACGTTCCAACTATTTAAGAGTAATGTCTTTCAATAAATACTGTGATTCTTCTTTTTGTTTTTTTTATTATCATGCTATTTTCTTTCTCTATTCCAGCTCCCCCTGAGTGGGAGGTTTCATGGGCATTATTGAAGTGTGGACACTGAGGGTGATGTAACCAAGCTCTCAATAACAGGGAGACAGGCAGAAATAATTGGTTGGTGGTTGTGGGGTACTTGGCACCGTTTCCATTGCTGATGTCCAGGTTTCCTGGCTCAAGAGAGTGGATGCTGAGGAACTGGATGCTACGCTTGGTGCTGCGTCTCTCTCTGCTTGTTTGGCTACAACTCACCAGAACAAGATGAAATGATGTCATCCAGAGGATTTGTGAACATTCTTGATGGAGAGACAAAATCATAGCGGAGAGCCTAATTATGCTGCCAGTCCGTGAGTTCAGGGAGCAACGCGCGAAGAAAAAGATAATTTCCCTGTCTTTTTTTTAAATTTTTTATATAGATCACAAAAGTTACATTAGAAAAAAGGTGTCAATAATCTAATTAATTATGGTGGTATTCCATTGCAACTACCAGCCATTATGTGTATGTATAAACATATAATGTGTATATATATATATACATATGTACGTAGGTATATGTATTTATACTGTATATGTATATATATTTAAATATCTTATACATCTCAACCATACCCACCTCCAAAACATTCTTAGAACGACTGATGTAATGTAAACAAGGAAGTAGTTATGGAATGCTGAAAATCACCTGTATGGTACATTCCAATGGTACGCAGGTTACCCGGTTAACAGGTGGGGTGTTTTTTGACATTTGCTGCATTTTCTCAGGAAAGAATCTTGATGGAAAATCGGGGCATATTTAGGGGGTTGGAATGTGCAATTTGGTGCAAATCGAAATAAAAATCCACATCTATCATATTTAGAGATGTTTTCATAGGATGTACTATTCCCTGTAATTTCTGGTTCGGGGGCTTTGAGTTTGATCTTGGGTAACCTTGATTGATTTCAAGGGAACTGTTGGGAGAAGGTTTGTGCTTGACTGTATTCCATTCTTGTTTATTTTTCTGTTTACTCTGTTGCTGTGTCTCAAATCATGTACATTCACAATTAGTCTTGCCAATTTAAGTAAGTGCTCTCACACTAGAAGTATGTAAAAGCGCTGATATATTCAAAACAGCCCATGCCTCGAGTGTAATAGTAATTTTCAAATTGAATGAAATGGGGAGCACATTAACCTGTTCATTTTTAGTCAAGTGAAAAAAACCAGCAGATAGTTTTGAATGTCACATGTTCTTATAGTTGTAGTTGATTTATGTCATACTCCTCTCCTCCTGTAAACCACATAAACATCTTGAAAGCAGCTCAAAGGTGAAATAAAATACAATTTGATTTCATTTATTTCTATATTTGGAGGAAGAGTTGGTTTATGATATAACTGCAAATTGTGGGAAAAGTATTCTTGGATGATAAAAATGATGTTTTGGATGGAATGACATAATTAAGTAACTCCTTTCTTAAATCCACAACGGAATTGAACCACAATACTATTCATTTTCTGGACTCAACCTCTCTAATTAAGAAGACAGAAGCACCTACACCTCAAACACACTCCTCCACTACTCTAAACATTTGACAGAAAATATGTCTAACAGAAAATTTTCACAAGTGTTGAGAAAAGGCTCAGAATTGATCCATTTATCAAAGGTCAAATATAATCATTCGTTATCATCTTCAAAATGTGACTTACTCAAACCGAAGAATGCGCTAAGTTGCCTTTGTGGTAAAACAAAGGCAGCACTCAAACAACAAATCTGACAACATGAAAACAGCCTCTCGTACTGGGAACAAGGACGACCATAAAGCCAAACATGGTTCGTTAACGGCTCTAAATTTCATTGGCTTTCAACATCTGACTCTTCCAGCTAGACCTAACATACTAAAATGATGTACTGGATTTCTAACCTAGTTTCAAATCACTGAAATACGAAAGTGCTTTGCATTCACCAAATTAAAAAATTAAAAATCAAACACACTTCCTCGTAATTACGGGAAAAGGATAACATTGTTTCGAAAATGGATCTTGTAATTACGAGAAAAGGAGGGTACGTTTGTTTGTCTGCACATGCCCTGTAATGTATCATGTATGCGTAACTGTATCTGTCCATTCACCGGACAGATACAGTTATTTGCAGATACTTGCTCCACCAATTATGCTGGAAGACCGGCGTTTTGTAGCTGGTTTACTATAAACTTGATTAATGCTATAAACCAGCAATGTGATGCACATCCTAACTGCCAAGCAGATCTAATAATATACAAACTTCTCCATCGCTCCAGAAGAATGATAAAACGTATACATGTACCAGCATCCGTTCTGAAACATCCCCCTAGAGTGAAAAGCATTACTCGCTGTAAAACTCAGGAGGTTACTTCTCATGTGACTGTGTCAGTCCAATCACATTGAGTTCCTGTATATAAAAAGGATGAGATGTTTGTTTGAATTAGTCAAGCATTCACCTGCCCGTATTCTGTGTTGGAAAATTATTAAGATATCTATTTTAACAGATAACTCATAATATGCAACCAATTATTATTTTTTAGGTTGCTGAGATAAAATGCCCATGTGCTACACCCCTAAAAATACTCTACATTCGCCAGTTACTGGACTTAGAGATGCCAACTCATGACATCTGCCTTCACTGATATAAATTCCTGTATTTTCTGTTCCCACTTGGTGAAAGTAGGAAAATTCATAAATGGGAGGCCAAGGGATTTCCACCCGCACACGATCAGAGCGACCTTGTTTTCTTTAGCAATTCTACGAATGGCAGTATCTTGAATGGATTAAAATTGGCTTGTCAAAAGACTCAGTCCCAATGTTTTTGGAATATCTGTTGTAGCTGGACTGATTGCACCTTCAGTTACAATTGACAGAGATACAAGATAGATTCTTGGCCACTTGAGAGTAAAGGTGCAACCTAAAAACAAATTTCCTCATATCACTGTGCAAGGGCCAGCAAGAAACTGCCTGTTTACACATCCAGCATCGTTAGATTTAATTTTGGACTCTGGGTTCTGGGCACCTGATTAATGCAGGACCGATATTCACACTGCTGTCAGCTTTGTTTGGACTCCGGAGAAAGCAACAAAACATGGCCAAATACAGTTGGCTAATCAGAGCTTGTGTGTTGGAATCTAGGTTGATGAAAGAATCTTGACTGAAATAAATAATAGCTTCCACTGATTTGGACAATCCAGCTCTCAGAGTCAGCACTGTCAATGAGGTTTGCTACGGATTAATAGCTCATATTATGACTCAGATTTTCTTATGTTCTAATTCTAATTATATCCCCGAAAAGTCTGGGATATTATGGAATTGTAGTCGCTCCTGCTGCCGCTGCGGATCCTTCATGTCAACGCAATAAATGAAAAACTATTTTATGGATCATTTTCAAATGTTATACCCACATAGACTTTAGTGTCAGAAAGAAGTAGATGGATTTCGGAAATGTTTGGCTGTATATTTTCAACATTGAAGGCGCTTTTTCTGAAAAATTCTGGGCCACGATTTCTCAACCGTTGGTCTGATTCAGTCCAAATTCTGTAAATATGAATCTACTAGAGGAGATCTATCTCGTATAAATCATATTTAACTCTAGTAGTTCATATTTTTATCACTTGGGGTCGCTTTTATATCAAAAACACTGTTTTTCAGACACAATTTCTTCACTGTTGGATCAGCTTTGGTGAATATGAATCGACTTCAAGGGATATCTCTTATATTTGTATTCTAATAGGTCAAATTCTACTGACTAGGGAGAGCTATTTTAAGATAAACTTTTTTTCAGACATAATTTCACACTTAATTCGAGGTGATCCCTTACTGTCCAGGATGACAGTGTAGGCCTAGTTCATAATCATTTTTGTTTTCATACCAAATGCTTTTTTGGGATGAACAGAAGCCCTTAAAGAACAATATCGCCTACTGTACATCTCAGCAGCCTTTAGTCTTTGTATGCATACAACCGTCTCGAGCGTCTCTGCATGTGTGTCAGAGGTTGACTCTGTATCAAACCAGTCATCATTACAAGCTCATTCCACAACCCCAGGAGGGATTACACAACAGTTAGAACCTAGTGGGTGTGACACACGCTTCTCCGTCAACCCCAGGCTAAGGTCTCACAGTGAGTAATGAGTCCACCCAGCACAACCTCAGTACACGCCCAGGGCCCAAGGAAATGTGTGTGCTCACCATGTCTGGTATGACAACCCCCTTCTTGACTAGCCAGGAACAGAAACTCATATCTGCCTCTCTGTGTTTGATCCCCAACAAACCCTCCCACAAAACATATTATGTTGTTTGCTGTAGCGAGCTATGTGAGGTTCAATGGCATTCTTCCAGTGGCATCTCATAGGTGTGCAGTAAATGTGCAGATGGGCACACATGTTTGTCTCTCTTTTTTTCTTACTCGCTATTTTTCTTACACACATTCACTCCACCGGGTCCGGACATAAATCAATGACACAAAATGCAAAGAAAACATTGACCCAAAACATACAGATGAGATGATGAAGGCATGTATTTTCTCAGCGGGCTCTGCGATGATATGTGAATGGACTGTTTTGTTTGCTTAGAAAACGGAGTTGAATTAATTGATGTGCAGGCAGTGTAATTTAATGTCTAAAAGTCTGGTGAGCTGCAACCGGGGATTTCTTCTCGTAAAGCTCCTGGATTAGTGGCCCACCAGAATGCCATTACTGTGTGCCATCAAGATGAAATGCAGCACAAGTAACTGAAGTGGTCCACTGTCAAACTCTCTGAAGGTAAAATCCATGCAGTGAGAGAGCTGTTGTTCTACTACGATTTGTCCTTCTTGGTTTCTTCTTCACGCCTTTTTGCTTACTCCAAGTTCTTGGAAGGATTGGGTAATGCCAATCTGTTCCAAGTGTGACGTAACATCATGCTCTTGCTCTCCGATTCTGTCCCGCATTTGTGTTTGGTTTGGTCACCACCGTCTACGCTGTGGTTCAAGCCACGATGGTGGCAAAACCTTTTCCTGCTAATTATGAGTCACAGAAGAAGAGAGACCAAGAGGGAGGCATTCTCTGCTATTTTTGGCCCCTGAATCCAATAAGAGAACTCTCTGTGTGCCGACCCATCTCTGTCCCTCTGATGTTCGGACCTCCTCAACAGATGAAACAAGCACTTTGATGAGGGCATCATTTTCTGGACCCACTCCTCTCTGTGCCCGCTTGGAGTGAACAGCTGCCTGTTTTGGTTTTACACACAAACATTCAATCCCCCAGTGTTCAGGTCTCTCAGAAGGTCTTTGCTGTCCTATGAGTTATGACAAATGTTTTTCTGCTCCCCTTCACATAAGTAGACCTTTGTGTTTTCCCAGAATGTGGATCATTTGGCCACCCTTTTGAAGCAGCTGTAACGAGAACTCATGTAACATCGTTTACTTCATAACAGAGAGAAAGGCATTGGTGAAATTGAGCTTTTATTGATTGTAAAATAATTTGTTCAGCCAATAACATATCTGGATCCTCCATTTTCTGTATACCAGTTATCCTGTGCTGGTTCTGGGTGGGCTGAGACATATCCCAGACATTGGGCGAGAGGCTCGGTACACCCTGAACAAGTTGACCAGCACACAGAGAAACAACTATTTATCCTCACATTCACATCTCCTGTCAGTTTTAGTGTCCGATGCCTCACAGGAAGTTGGTCTCATTTATTTTTGGCCTCTGGGCCAGAGGTGTTCATTAAATTCACTTCTGGCCCTTCTCTCAAAAGCTAGCAGTAAAGACAAAGTGATGACTCTACATTGCCCGTAGGTGTGAACGTGAGCGTTGTCTGTTCCCTATGTTTCGACACTGTGATGAACTTGAGGCCGCGGTGTACCTTCTTTTCCCGCAATATCAGCTGGGTTAGACTGCAGTTCCACTGAACCCTCGACAGGATTAGCAGTTGGATGAATGGAAGGAAGCCTGAATGGATTTGAGCCCAGAACCTTCTTGCTAAGAGGCAACATTGCTAACTGTGGCGTACCACTTTAGGTGATTTGTAACAGTCAGTAGCAGATGCTGCTTCATTTGTGAAGTGCTTGAACTTTAGTGTCAAGTCTAGATTTTGCTATTGTTTATAGAATAATTTGCAGTTATCCAAATATCCACATCCACTGATTCATTTGACTGATTCAGTCCTCCACTTCTTAATCCCTGTTGGTTAGAGTGTAGAAAAAACATCCTTAGAGGTAAGAGTTATTTCCTTTGCAAATTACCATTGTCGCTTATGGAAATAAGAAAATGTGTTTCTTTTTACACCAAGACACACAGAGAGTAGTAGATACTCCCCTCCTAAAACTCAAAACTGTTTTTAGGTCACCGCAGCATGACCCAAATTAGACTGTATGTGCCACTTTGTAATGACTAGCTACGGCCCCAGTTTTACTCCTGACAAGATTTAAATAATTACTCATTTACTCTGGCATCAGTATTGTAGGACGCAAAGCAGCAGGCCGGTGAAGTGTTCCAAGCCAGCGCAATCTATCATTATCAGTGAATTAAGGGAAACTGAATTTTTCCTGTCCTGCAATTGAGAGTGAAATAAATGCTTTTGCACTAAGTGATAATCTAGCCAAAGGAGAGGCTGCCAGAAATCTACTGCTGCTTTCTTTTTCTGCTTTTCATCCCAGCAGGCTAGGAGGGCTCACCGTTGGATTCCTTATTTAGTGCTGACCTCGACATCTGCTGAGTCTTCCAAGTTAAAATGCTATTGCTATATTTTACTTTTTTAATGAGCATGTCGGGATGCAGTATTATACTTATTTCCTTTCTCAATGACAGCATTGAGCTTTGCACCTAAAATAATGTCACAAGCAAGTGAAAACCATATAAATTTTAGCCTTTATACTAGCGGAGCTTCTTGGATGGTCCAGTAGCCTACTTGTTTAGTTTTAGATTGTTTTTGGTTTTTTAATATTATATGGGTATTTTTGGTGGGCTCACACAAGCTGGGTTAACATGGACCCAAATATATAGCTTAGAATCAGTTTAAAGGCCCAACCGTCCCAACTGATTGACATTTAGTTTTGTTGCTCTGTTGCCTTTTCATAAACCAATCAAAAAACAACTGTGTCATATCAACAGTTTCCTGGTTGTGTTCTGTACCCACCACTGTGACTAATGTGCATGATGCCATCTCCCATGCAGAACCGGACCACAACAGAGAGAGTTTGTTTTTTAATACAAACTCTCAGAATTGAACATGCTGGTGAGAAAATATGAAATATTGAACTCTTCAGACAAGTCAAAGAAAAACTGTCAGGAGCCGTGATGTTTTAAGAAAATGTTTAAATCCCACAACAACCAAATGGATCATAGCCACCAACTTTCCTTTTTTATGACGCCATTAATGAAGAATTTTGGGAAAGACTAATGGTAAGTGTGGCTGACTCTGATAAATTGGGTGATGAGGATTTCCTGCTTTTACCATTACCATGGATGATGTTGATGCTAACGTTGCATGTCTCTTAAGTGTACCACAAAGCACAGAATAGCTAATTACCTTTATGCTTGCTAATGTTGTAATGATTAACCAAAGTAATACAAATCCGAGGTAACGGTGAGGGTTTCTTGTGCTCCCCTTTTCAGAAACAGAATGCAGTTAGAGTAGATCACACATTGGGGATTAACTTTAATAGTTCATATTTTACTCACTAGGGGGAGTTTTTTTTTACGATAAAACACTGTTTTTTGGAAATAACTCAAAAAATGTTTAATGGTTCATTTTCGAAATAAATACCTATAGACTTTAGTTCTGACACTGGGGTAGCTTTATCGCTGAAGTTTTTGGGTCCATAATTTCTCAACTGTTATTCCGATTTAATTCAAATGCAGTGCATATGAATCGAGTCAAGGACTTCTATCCTGTACGAAACATGTTTTACTCTAGCAGTTCATATTTTATTCATAAGTGTGAGCTTTTTATTTTACGAAAAAAAATTGTTTTGGAGACACACCTAAAACACAATTTCATGGATCATTTACAAACTTTATACCCCCATAGACTTCAGTGTGAGGAAGAACTGGTTTGATTTTTTTTGGAAAGGCATAATGGGGGGGCTTTACCTACAAAAGTTTTAGGGCCAAAATTTCTAGAGCATTATTCAAATTTAGTCCAACTTTAATCTAATAGCTCAAATTTTACTGCGTTCGGGGAGCTTTTTCCCTCAAACATGGCGTGGACATAAATGGAGCGACGCATTCACTTGCGTCACTCCGTGGCATGTCATATTAGCTGCTCTGCATACTCATATGACATGCCACACCCTCCATAATCATTTGCTAATCACGCCCTCCAAATTTGGTGGTGTATTTAAATAGCAAATTTCCCATCTCTCCCCTCTGCTCTGCTTATGCTGGAACTGCCCTGCTTCAGCATTGCTACCTGCTCTTTAAAGCCCCACCACCACCCCAGCATCCACCTAGAGAATCCGACGGGGGGTTTAGGATATTTGCACATCACTTACCAAAATCTAACTGTAAATTATCAGCGGGGAGTGATGAGCTCGCAGCCATGTAACGTTTTGCATGATATATTAAACAATGCAAACAGGAACTGTCTGACTGAACTTCACATTTAATTTGAGGAGTTCAATCATGGGGATTGCTTTTACAACGAAGGGGATGGGGGATTTTTTGGAGATATACACCGGTTTTCGGGGACGACAACATAGGTATAATATATCTGTCTGTCTGTCTGTCTGCCTGTCTGTCTGTCCATCCGTCTGTCTGTCCATCGCTCTATTTAATCTACTTTTGGGTTGTATTCCTGGAGGTTTTTATTTTTAGGTCAGCTGTGCTGTGTTGAAAATCACTCATTGTTGTGTGGTCCTTCTTTCATTTTCCATTGTGTGGTCAGGAGAATTGAGAGCGCCACATACAGTTCTCTATCCTACCCAGTCAACAGAGGAGGGGGCCTCTCACAGCAACTAACAGACGTTTGAAG
Source organism: Lophius americanus (assembly GCA_037951165.1). Taxonomy (NCBI): domain Eukaryota; kingdom Metazoa; phylum Chordata; class Actinopteri; order Lophiiformes; family Lophiidae; genus Lophius; species Lophius americanus. Next base: position 5,054,790 of record JBBDHG010000091.1, read on the forward strand.
ATGAGGTTTGTGGCTAGTTTCCACCCACAAGGCCAAGCTGTCTCTGATTAGACCTGGGATCTAATTTGAGAAGGGGGCTAAGAGTGGGTTGGGAGTGCGGGTCTACATGGCGCAGCCATCCTCTCCCAGAGAGCCCTTAGCTCAAGGGCTCATGTGCTTGACTTTCTCCCAGCAAACCCATCCTTATGGTGGAAGTAAATGGAAAAGACGAACATGTACTCATGAATAGGAGGGATTCTGCATACCCTCTGCTCTCTTTAACCCACTAAATCTAAAGGAAGTGTCTTAAACTCCTACGACGTTGAGGACTATACACCCCCTCCCTACATCCACACACATGCAGGCACTCCTGGACTCGGTAATCATGACTTGGGTCGACCCTCTGACCCAAGTGATGTATTTCTGTGCAGTGTGTCAGCTCCCTAAATGTGTGTTCTGGCTCCAGTCTGGGTCATGCATTGTCAGGAATGTTGATGAAAAATGACAGGCTATTATTACATGCCACGGCTGTCCCCTCCTCTTCCCTGGCCTTACCGCTGATAGGAGGATACGTTTTTGAAATGGTCAAGCCTATATTGAAAACCAATCGCTACTTAAAGGTGACACTCCCTGCAAGGTTCAACAGAGAATTCTTAACCTCTTTTTCAAAAACGGAATATAACCCAGACAATGTTTTGCATTCTTTTTTTTGTATCCTTCCTCACATCCTGCTTCCTTCACCCTAGTCCATTAGTTTTTTATGGACTCTGGTTTCTCTGTGGAGGTTTTTGTAGTGCTAATGTTTTGCAGGGTGGGGAACAAAGCAGGGGGAATGTAAAAAGAAGCCCCGGTTCCTGAGGGAGGAGATCAGGCAGCGTCAGGCAGGGGGTACAAAGGTTTAGGTTACCTGCTCGCTGCCTGAGCACAGCAGCTCCTCTCCTCTGGACCACCGGGGTAGCCGCCATCAGTCCTTGAGGAATCAGATAGCGTGGATACAAGCAGAGAGACACATAAAGAGTTCACACACAAAAAGTTCTAAATGATGCGCACACACACAAACACACACTGAGGTGATGAAGCGACACATCTCCAGCCTCCACTCACCCATATCTGCTCAGCACATCTCTTGTGGGCCTCGGATGGATGTCAAGAGGTGTGGTGGCTGTCAGTGGCGGTTGACCCTGCGGCAGTTCTCTGATATCTTCGGTTATACATCACCGCCCGAGAGGAGCTTTCTTTTCTTCTCTTCTCACTACACAATGAGGCTGAAACCTCAGATCCCTGACCGGAGTGGCTACCTGTCCATAAATGTTTATACTGAGCAGTATGTTGATCTTAGGTCAGCTTTGAAATCAACAGGCATCCATGTGTTTTACATTTTGTGCTCAATTTTGATGAATAATCACTGAAGAGAATTCCAAACATACCAATATGCTTTATTAGCAAAACATTTTGGAAGTGATACAAGCAGGTTTTCTGATGAATTGGGTTTTCTGTCGTAGCGTTACAGGACATAGAACTTATTATCTCACTTGAAACCAAAGTTTTATTGTCAAGCAGAAGCCTTTATTTCAATTTTGACTAGGGTAGCACAAAGGTTATGTCTGTGATACAATGGTTTTTATTTCCTCTAATACAGGTGAGTTTTTATTTCCTCACCTGTATAATCTAGCAGCAGAAATTCACTTTTCATACAACGATCTTACAACAGTGCTGCAACGACGGGGTGGGAACTATTGTACAGCAGCACCAGAGTCTGGTCAGAGCAATTTTTGTACAGAAATCCAATTCATCTCTTTTACTACCTCTGCTATCGACTCAGAGGTGAAAAAGCTCAGACCCCCCCATTGTACCCCCATTGCATTTATACAGTCTGTGTAAATGCAGTTCTTCGGTCATTTGATCTGGAGTAAACCCTTTCCCTCCAATTCTTGTCACCTGATCTTGTCTCAATCACCTCCCTCACCTGTTCACACTTTCCCTCAACTAGCCAGCTGGTGTTGAACATTTCCCTCCCTTTCACCTGCCCTCCAATTCCCCTGATCATCAGTAGCAGTGGTGGGCGGTCAGGACCATTAAGGTCATCTATAGCCGGATAGCCGGATTTTTCCTTGGATATTGGGTTGAGACCAAAAACAGGCAAAAAGATAGTGAATATTAAACTAGACAGAAATGAATGTTATTGTCGCTCTGCACAGTAACTGTTGTATCTGGTTGCTACATTCCATCCGATCTTCCATTTGAGAAATGTTACAAAGGTTAAGACCAAACAATTTGCTGAGAAATTGATTAACACTCGTAGGCAGGGCTTTACACAGGGTTCTAGAACAACAAGGTCCAAAAACTGTGCTCATTAGAACAACAAGGTCCAAAAACTGTGCTTATTATGTTTTCAACTTATTGTCATTGCCCCTTAGTGGTTAACATAAAATCTGTTGCAGTATTAAGATTGAAGGGATTTCTCGAGAATCGCCCTACTCAGGGAGCTTTTCTTTTAAACATCTTAAATATTAATTAGTTCCATGTGTGTCCAATTATTTCTCAGCTAAGTCATTATAACTAAAGTATTTCTTCAATGACTAATATTTAACATAATAAGCAGCTATAGCCGTAATTCATAGTAATTAGTGGAACACCACAGAGATTGTATCTGTTCAGGCCGTCAGCCATTTATAGCACACTGCGTATATAAATCACTTTATTCCAAGCAATAATTTCCACTCATTTAAATCTTGGAGTGTATTTTTAAAAGTCACAGCAAACTAAGAATAGTTTTTGTCTTAATATCTGGAAGCATTTACATGTTGTTGTTTTTTGCTCAGAAAACTCTTTAAAGTGGAAAGGGAGCTGTGGTTGACCACAGTGGTATATATATGGTTTCTGATCAGCTCCGCTAATTAACTTCCACAGAGTAAATCCAAGTCAAAACGGGTATAAAAAAAACACTAGGAACCACCCTGGTGTAAATGCTAGCTGTTTCACACAAATGTGGTATTCCAATGCTTTACAATCTACAGCGGTGTGTTGCAGCACTTTATGTGGGTTACTACACTCTCGTATTCCTCCTGCTGTTGTGACTACATAATCCAGTAACATCATCACCATTCAGACCTCCCCTCCTTGTTGACAAATGCCTTTTTCAACACACCGAAGATGGGGCAGCCTTTTTTGGTGCTCTACGCTGTATCTACATCAAGGATCATGACGGCGTCTGCATGCGTGGAGATCCGTCGTTGGCCTTGGAAGCATTTTCCACTCCGACAGCTTGCGTTCATGGTGATTTCCAAATTTTGTTTGCTGCTGCAGAGCATGAATTTATGCTTCATAATATGCAAACGCATCCTTTAATGACGCTGGTGGTGAGCGTACGACACTCACACTGTCTGTACTTCTCTGCTTGTCCGCCCACAATCATAAAGTATCCTGCCAAACCCCCGACTAATGTTTCTGTTGACCGCAGACTAGTTTGGAACATTGGACTGTGGCTTGACATCCACTTGCACACAGGTCACGATCATGGGTCAGGATGATGATGTGCTTCTCGAGCACCTTCCTCTCTCTCTCTAATCTTATGTAAACAACTTCAAGTGTATTACACTGGGATGTTTCCTGCTGCTCTGTGTGTGGCAAGCTGTGTACGTCAGCTGACGAGACATTAAGTGAGCCTGTTTTTACAGTTATAAATACATGGGCTGTGAATGGAAAAAGCCAAATATCCAAGGACTGTTTTGATTAAACTGTCAGAGTGTGGTGTGGAAAAGCTTGAAGCTGACAATGACATGAAAATCATTTTTGTGTAAGTAATTGTTTCTTTGAGCATAAATGCCAACATTATACATGCAACATATTTTCCTGCAGATTGATTAAAATCAACATAGCCCAAGTTCTGAGAGAAGGGAAAAATGGTGTTTATCAGATACAAATGGACTCCAGGCTTCATTTGATTTCGCCCTTGCTTGTTTCCTTATTATAGCTTAAGGCATGAAAGGATAAGGCATCTAAAACCAGTGTTGTTTGGCACACTTTGTTTCATGTCAATCACGAAATGGACTCAAGGAGCGGCATTATCTGCAATTTCATCCTGTTAGTAAATGAAATAAGCAAGTCCTCACAAGCAACATCATATGTTGTTTTGATCAGGGATGCTGTAATTATAAATGCACAGATGGGCTGCAAATAAAGCTGCAAAGTGATATTTAAGGTGTTGGACCACCACAAGAGGCCAGATGGTGCAGGTCCAAATGGAACTCGGAGGCAAATTAATACTTGCATGCTTCCTCCACACCAAAGACGTAATCCTATACAATTGAAAAGAGTTGTGGTGTCTTAAGAGCCACATATGTAGTCTGATTCCTTTTCATCTGCTTGGGTTATATTGGCTCACTATATTGGTTGGTGGGACTGTCACTGCAGGTGTGCTTGCAGAGGTGATAAACCTGTTCACTTCTGTTTGACGTCATGTTACTCGCAGGTAGGGTGAGTTTGGGAGTGATATTTTCTGTTAATTAAACTGGATTGCATTGTTCCACATAGGATGCATTTTGGCTGATTTGGGGTGATTCGCGGATATTGATATTTACTAATATATCTTTGAACTAAGGCTTTAAAAGTGGTGCTGTTTGTCAGGCATTGTTATATAGAAAATAAATAAAGGGAACATAGAGCATGTGAATTTTTGTGTGCGTGTTACCAGTGTCGTGGACTTTTTGGGTCCGATTTCTGAAATTTGCCAGAAATAACTTTTGACCAATTACCTCAGTGTCATACAATGATCTGAGTTATGAACAAAAGATTCATGTAAGTACAAAAAACGGATTCGAACATTTCAAAATTTGCATCCTTTGGCACCCACATGCTTTAACTGTAGGTGGGTTTACATCTGAGACTTTTCTCCTTTCCGAATTAAACCTTTCCGAATTGCAGTATCGGTCGCTTGTTTACATGAATTGTGATCTTTTCCCACCCGGTGTTTACATGCATCAGAAGAAGAATACAACAAAGAGGGCGTGCGCAGAAATGACTTTTCGCCCATTTAACCGTCCAAACATGTCAAAATATTTCAAAGATGCAATGAATAAGTTACTCTCTGATGAAGGCCGGTACTGTTTTGATGTCGCCGTATTTAAAATCTACCGCGGCGCTGAAAAATTGTAGTGGAGCAGGACGTCACGATGTTGGGCATGCACAGATACAACTCAAAAAGAGAGCTTCCTGATACAGCATTTACATGCAGCCACTGGATATTGGAAAGCCTTTCCGAAAGGATTTTGACTACCTCCTTGCATTTTATTTCCGATAAGACGTCTTTTTCGAATCTAATCGGAATCAGGCTGTTTATGTAAACCCGCCTAGAGTCAATAACAAATGCAAAGTAGGCAGTAAAGCAACTGAAGTATAAACTAGGCCTAAACTGTCGTCCCTGAAATACCCCAAATCCCCAGTGTTGTATAAGCAATCCCCCTGAAGCACTCCCCTTAGTGAGTAATTATGAAATGTTGGAGTAAAACAAGACATATACAAGATAGTTCCCCTTGGCTGATTGTTATGGACCAAATTTGGACTCAATTGGACCAACGGTCAGGAATTCATATCGGAAATTTGTGTTTTACGTAAGAAATGCACCCAGTAATGACTAAATTATGAACTATTAAAGTAAAATCTGATTGTATAGAAGGTAGATCTCTTTGAGACAATTCACTGGCCCCAAATTTGGACTAACTCAGTTAAAAAAAACTTTTAAAGATTAACTCCCCCTATTGTCAAAAATATAAGACCGACCTTTCCCAAAATAAGTCCAGGTCTTTCTCGCACTAAAACCTGTATTTGTATAAAATTTGAAAAAGATTCATACAATTTGTTTTTGAGTTATTGTGTTAACAGGAAGGAAAAGCGGTGGTGGATGCGGTGATGCTTCCATAATATCCCAGACTTTTTTAGGAATATAACATGAAGAACTGATGGTAGAGGAGGGGCTGTCCTTGTCAAAGACCTTGGTGTTGCAGTTTTAGAAAGCGTTCCCCTTTTTTTTAAAATCTGTTCATGAATCCTAATCAAGGCAAATGCTTGAAACAATTGTGATGTTGCTTTGGAGTCTTAAGGCCCATTTCTACAAGAAACAGTTGAACAGAACTTTGATTTTACATGTCGATCTTAACCTAAACGTAAAAAAAAGAAGCTCCATTAACCAAAACTACCAAGCTCCAATTGATGCTTCGATCAATAGTATCTTTGATTTGGAGTCAGCAAAACCTAAGAACCCATTGAAGTGTATCTGTGACGAGACAAAGGCAAAGCAAAGAGAGAAAGTGGCGGAGAGTACCATGACCTGGAGGTCATTGGCAGTAGATAATCTGGTATGAGAACAACTGATAGCCTGTCAGTAATGATGGGGCCTAATAATGGAGAAGAAAGAGGAGGGGAGCTATAGAAGAAAGAAAGAAACCTACTGAGAACTCCCCTATGTTTTTTGTCATCTGTGTGCCAAATTAGAGTGAGAGGGGAGAGGAAAGGGGGGGAGGATGAGGAGAGCGAAAGAGAGAGTGCAGATGGACCACACTGACTGACTAGTTGGACTAATGTGGACGTTTTCTCTCCGGGGTCAGATATTTACTCCTAATTAGCTGGAGGAATGCAACGCATGAGAGCGTAACAGATACGTTACCATTTTGGCCGGAATTTCCTCTCCTTCCGTGGCATGCACTGCTTTAACCTGATTAGGTATGGCACTTATCAGAGGAGATGAAAGAACTAGATGACGTATTGCTGGACACCCCTGCTATGCTCCCACCTCACCCCCATTTTCCACTGCGACCAGAGTGGTCCGTTCTGGTGCGTCAGGCTACTAGGAAAACAAGGTTGATGTTTTACAGTAAGATTGATGCTGTAATCGTAACATGGCACTTGTTACTGGATTGGATTAAAAGGATGTTGTTGAGAATAAACAAGCCGGGGGACTTTCTATAAAAAATATTTTTATTGAAGGATAATGAGATAAACAAGTTTTACAAGCTGGAGAGGGTATGCCGTGGTCAGGAAGCGAGACTACGTCGAGTTTAAGCCTAGGTATGTGGTTGAGCATATAGAGCATTCAGAGCATATTTCATTGTTGCTCGCCTTACTGTTAATGAGGGACTGGAAGGCTATAAGTAGCAGATGGAGCTAGCTGGTATTAGCAGGCTGGGTGTTAAATAGCCTTCACCTGCCATAATGGTGGTTTTCTCAACTTCACCATTTGCACATGCCAGGGATCTTATTACCTGTTTCCATTATTGCTTAAAGCCAGTTTGACTGTAATTAATTTTGAGGTGTTGGTTGAACCCATTTCACTTACTTCGAGTGTGGTCTCCCCATGAATATTGTTTTGGTTAAATTGAACCAGTTTCTAAAACATTTTTTATGTAGTAAGTGATTAAACGCTATCCAAGGCAAATTGAGATGTCCCTTAATTCTGTTGTCATGCAATAAAGGCTGTGAAACTGTTTTGTTAGGGTTAATAAAAATGGCTTACCTTATAAAGAGTTGATGAATAGTTTATAATTCGTTTATAAGGTATGTCATAAACACTTTGTAAATCATTATTAAGTAACTCATTCATTGGATGAAAAAGGAGGGACACTGACCAGTTGCCATTCAAAAAAGCCTTTATAAGAGTAGTGTTGTTGTGAAATGGTACTTGTGTACTTGGTGGTACTTGACTGAGTTTATGAGACAGACAATAAGTGCTTTAGTTACATGTATGTCATAAGTATGTTAAATAGTTCAAAATAACACACAACTAATGTAGAGGGACATGTAATTATATCCCAGAAATATCTTGGATATTATGGAGTCCTCATCGCTAGCGGAAATCCTTTGTGTTAACACGATAACTCAAACACTATTTCATGGATCATTTTCAAATTTTGTACCAACAACGACATTGGTGTGAGGAAGAACTAGATTGATTTTGGGTAAGGCCGGTTGTATATTTCGGACACAAGGGGGAGATTTATCTCCAAATAGTTTCAGGCCATAATTTCCAACTGTTAGTCTGATATAGTCCATTTGGTGCATATGAATCGACTCGAGGAGAGTTATATTTTATATTTCATATTTGCGGGGGGAGTTTCTTCTTTTCTCTTTTTTATTTATTTATTTATTTTTTTACAAAAAACATTTTTTTGACCATGACTTTACGTTTAAATTTCATGGGGTTGCTTGTACAACACAGGGAATTGGGGGATTTTTGGAGATATACCCTTCCTCTTGGGGACAAAAGCGTAGGCCTGCATGGAATTGTGACCTCCTGAATGTTGTGCGCTAGTTGGGAACATTCACATATCCAACCAAATATGTTTCATCTAGTCTTATTTTTGGTCCATTATCAGATGTTCTCTCTAGTTTGACTAGTTTTTAATTAGTCATATATATTGGTAATTTTACTCTTATTTAATTTATTTCAGATTCATGTTATCATATCCCAATGAAAAACAGATTGAATAATTAAGAGTGCAGCCCTGCAGAGTGTCCAATCAGATGATATAATTTCAAGTGGAACATTTCCAGATTTGCATATCTGTTTTGAAGCAAACCAGCGATCCAGGCTTCTCTCCCAGTCTAAGCATGAGAAAAGGTTGGACTTTTAAATCCAGATACCTCTGATGATTTTCTTTCACCATATGAAGTTGCATGACCCTGCGTGCTGGTTATGCTGAATAAAACTTCAGAGTAAACCAGATATTAGGTGGTTCCATTAGTCTTTCATCCCCATACCGCGGTGAGATTATGGATTTGGAAGTCAGGTCTCTGTCAGTCTCCTCTAGCTGAAAAAAAGTTGTGAAAGTTCAACGTCTTTCAGGTTGTACTGCTTGCACTCACACTCCACCTCCCATAGGTGAAGGAGCCTCAAACCAGTGGGGATGATCCCACCTCAGCCAGCGAAGCAAGGGAACTAAAACTGTTGATTGTGTCGCATTAAGTGCTTAATAGCGTCAGTGTTGTCTGATCGCTAAGGAAACAAAATGTCATTGATATAATTTCTACCAAAGATTTCAGAAATACAATATAGATGAATTTGTGACTTCAAATTGTCAATTGGAGTGAGTGTCAATGGTTGTCTGTCTCTTTCTATAGGCCCTCTGACTAACAGGGTGTACCCCACCTCTCAACCAATGTCAGCTGGGATAAGCTCCAGCCCCCCATGACCCTGAACAAGCTAAGCGGTTACAGGATCCATGAAATGATGCATAGATGGATACTACCACCTCCCACCTGAATCTTCTGCGATCTTAGCTGCTTTTATACCATATCATCTGACTTCCTGCTTTTGCTCCTGTCATTATTTCTGTGGCCACCAGAGATCACTGCCCAACAGCAAACTTAAATACGAGTTTTACTAAGTGTTTGGCATTTTTAACTCAGATATCTTTGCTTCCCAGAGGATGAATATTACTGATATTTATTTTAAGAGCTTTGGGTCTCATCTGGCAGTAACACTCAACAATTCATCCATCATTCATCCTTTAGGATTACCATGAGGTTGATACTGTCTTCGTCTTTCCCGCTCAAAGACACAAGGAGGTGTAGACCTGTGATTTTGAGTGAAATGTTTCAGTGCCAAATAAATTTGTGTATAGAAATCAACATCCGTCTCAGCATGACTTTTATTTTTGAATCCCCAAACAATGCTCTGTTGCACGATGTTATGCCTTATGTATGTTACGTTATGTTACGTGTATGATGCTAGAGTACTATGACGGTTAGCCTGCTAAATGTTATACGGAGTACACACCAAAATGTTTGCATGGGTAATAACTGCACCCATTCTCAAAGCAGGTAGAATAGCTTTAGTGTAAACGTAAATTAGACTTCGTCCAGTTTGAATTGGATTTTTCAAGTCTGTGATCCCCAAAAACACAGTGCCATTAAATTCCATTTTAATTGCAAGGCATTAGAAGTAATTTATATCTTCAAACTTGGATATATTATTGAAATTTTATCTGTATGAAGAAATATGTTTATGTACAGCATTTTTATATCTTTACCAAAGGGGGCATTTTGGGTTGTTCGAAATGTCCTTGTCCTTCTGTCCTGTCTCAACATATCAGGGAATAGTTTGTCCACATCTTCTCAAAAATCACTGGACAGAATTAATTGGTATTTCACACTATGTTTTGTAGGGGCTCAACTCACAATAGTTCTTTTCAGTTTGCTTATTGATCACATGTTTAGCACATTTCAAAGACAATTTTCATGTCAGATTTCATCCATTTAGCTATGAGAGAGGTTGGGGTCCATCCAACTTGGAAAAAATTGAGTTTTTCCTGGTGCAGAAAAATATGTGCCTTTGTTGTTGTTGTTCACATTTGGGCAACTAAGCCTTTAATGGGACATGAAAGATGAAAGTCACTTTGGTAAGTGCGTGTTGAAAACAGTTAAATCTGTCATAGAGGGAGGCTGGTGGTCTTTCTATTACGGTCGTTCTGAATTCAGTTTAAGCAAGTTTTTTTAGTTTATTTTTAATAAATTCCAAACACAAACAGAATCAATCACCAGCTGTCACACAAACCACCTGATAAGTGGAACACCATAACTACACACTTCACTTATGAGAGTAAGTACATTTTTTTGATAAAAGATGATGACTATTCCTTCAGCACAAAATGACATTACAATCTGTCTTCCTTAAAATGGACATGATGTCAGATTTCACTATTAGTGCCATATGCTTTATGAGAACTATCACTTTTGAATACAAGACCTACCTCTGCTTGTAGCCAGCGGCACATCTGCGCACCTTCTGTGGTGGGCTTTGCTTTGTGTCGATGAGGCAAGCAGATGATATGCACACACACACACACACACACACACACACACACACACACACACACACACACACACACACACACACTCATAGGCAGCTACAGGTGGGCCCCCAATGTGATAGCAACAACAAATGTCTGCAGCTCTTTAATGAACTCCATCCAGACCATATATCCGCGTGCTGATCTGTTCCACCTTCTGCACATGATGTCCGAGCACCCTTGTGCATTATTGGTGCCTCAGCACTGATTGTGCTCTAATGACCTGGGTGAATAATGTGTAATGTGTGTTACAGTCAATGATAATGAGGTCATGCCTTCTAATTTTCATCTGGTACCTCACACAGAGCTGGTTCCCAGTCCACACTACTGATACTCTCTCCCACTCCCCCCCACACACACACACACACACAAACACACACAAGACACTTGCTCGTTGATGGTCTGTATTTGCTCAAGAGTTACTGGAAAAGGCCATATTGAAGTCTGGAAGTAGAACATCAACGCTCACAGCCTCCAGATCTCACGGTTCGACTGTTTGACCCAATGGATCCAAAGGCTCCAATCACTGGGTCTGTCTGTGTGTCTCCGCATGTGTGTGTGTTGTGTGCTCACAAAGTATGTGTGTGGGCATGGTGGTGTGTGTTAACATGCCTGCATGTGTATCAATACCTGACCACACACACTGTCTGGATGAACTGTTATCATTTGCACATTAGACGTTTGAAAATACTCCAGAAGTTCTGTGGCCAGAAGCCGTATTATCCTTTCCCTCTCCTGCTGTCTTTAATACCGCACAAGAAGACCCACATCACTGGTCTGTCAGGTGTGTGTATGTGCGTTTGCATGTGCGTGTATGTGCGTGCATGTGTGTGCGTGATTATTGGTTTTATCTGCTGCCTAGGTGGCATGGAAGAGATGAGTGGATCTTGAAAACAGCTGGTTGATAGATGTGTAGTGAAAGAGAGAGATTATAATATCATTTTGTGTCCGCTTGTCCTCACCATCACTACAAGTAAGTATTAATTCAATTATCTATTAATCTGCTCGCTTTTCATATCATCTAATTCATTATTTAGACTATACAATTTCAGCAAAAACAAGGACTGAAATATACCCATCAAAAATCCCATCATTAAAAATATAAAAAATATAAATATTTTATATATTTAAATTATATTTTATAAATTATTGCTTTTATATCTTAAACTCTCAAAAACATATTTTGGTCAAACGTAGGCAGTAAAATATACTCAAACGTGCAAAATAATTTCATGATAAAATGTTGTATTTCATGGAAAATAGTTATTTTAATTCGATTATCTCAATCTCTAGGTAAAGCATGATTTTAGAAAACGATTTGACCCACATTAAACTTTTTCTGGTTGTATCAAGTAACACAATTCTCTTAAGTAAGTCCTAACATTCTTTAATATATCAAACCAATCCAGTTTGTCAAATAGGATATTCTCAATATCCATGGTTAATGTTTTCGCCTCGTCGGTGTCCCCCAGGGCTCCCTGCTTGGTCCCCTACTTCTTAGCGTATGTGCATGCTGCCACTGGGTCATATCATAAACAGGTTCAGTCTAGTGGCACCCGTTTATTAATAACTACAGACTCAAAATTTTCTCAACCAGCTAGATTAGCAGGATATTTAAGGGTCAACATGTGGATACATCCATGGTTTATCACATCAATAAATCCACAAGATGGCAGTAAAGAGTCAAAAGATTTGGAAACAGTAATCATAGAGGAAGTACAAAAGCGTTTCAGTGCCCAGAATGACTTCCAGTTGCATACCTCTTTTATCCCCTGTCTCGACTAATTCGGTGCGCTCTCTGAAAACAGGCACAAATATGTACAAAATTAACGTAGAATAGTGATGAAAGGCCTTGTCTGTATCTGAATACTTCATTAACACTGAGCATAAACTGGATTTAGCCTTACATGTTTTTGGTTCCAGCATGTTAATTCAGTAGGTTAATTGTAGACATAGTTATATAAATAAAAAGATGATGTTTTAGAATTGATGCTGACTAAACAACCACTTAATCACGAAGACTTCCATGAAACGGTGATTCCAACAAAAATGGTCTGTGAATCAGTGAAGTTTATGACATTTTTCTTGATACGAACATTGATCTGCCATAATATTTATAACCAAATGTTTATATTGTTTAGAACCCCTTTTTGCCACCAAACCAGGTCTGACCCATCGAGACATGGACTCCACAAGACATCTGACGTTTTTCTGTGGTATCAGGTATCAAGTTTGGTGGCTGTAGATTGGAAGGTAGACTGCTCGTCTGCTTATCCGACGGTCAGTGGTTCATTTCCGAACCCGTTAATTTTTGTGCGGAGTGTCCTTGACCTCAATTTGCTCCCGATGTGCCATTGCTGTGTGAGTTCCCATATGAATGCTTATCACTGCTGATGAGCAGATGGCACATTGCCAAAGTGTGTGAATGGGTGAATGTTGGCACATGTTGTAAAGTGCCTTCAGCGGTCAACCGGGCTAAAGACACGTAGAGTCCAGTTACTATTCATGGAGTCCTTTTTAGTCCAGTACATCTTGGAGATGCTCAATTGGGTGGAGATTTGGATTGTTTTAAGACCAAATCAAAACCTTGAAATCATTACTGCGTTCCTTAATCCATTCCGGAAGCATTTCTGCAGCGAGACAGGGCTCATTATCCTGCTGAAAGAGGCCACTGCCATTAAGGTTTCCAAGCAAAGGCTTTTCCCAAAGCTTCAAACTGCCTCCTCCAGCTTGCTTTCTTCACATAGTACATCCTGGTACCAACCTTTCCACAGGTAAGCAAACGCACATACACTCAACCCAAATGATGTGAAAGATAATGTGATTCATCAGACCAGGCCACCTTCTTCCATAGCTCCTTGATTCAGTTCTGATGCTGATATCCCAACTGTTAACGCTTTCTGCAGTGGACAGGTGTCGCCATGGCATTGCTGTACACTCTGTCGCTCTACTTCTCTAGCAGGATTTTTCTTAAGTAGACCCGGAAACGTTGGTGACCCCCCCACCAATGAGGAAATGTAACCGGGGAGCCAGTACTTGTTCTGGTGACGTCCGTCCAGCTCATCTGCGGAAATCAACATCAGGCCTTGTTGACATGTGTTGTCCCTCATGGCTCCATTTTTGGCCCTTTACTTATTAGCATCTACATGCTTATACAGGGTCATAATATAAACAGGTTCAGTCAAGTGGCATTTTCCATTTTTCAATAAGAAATAGTGACACAAAATGTGCTCAACCAAACAGGTGAGCACATTTTGTGTCACTTGTACCTTCTAATATCAGAGTTTCCGATTTATTGCTTCTGAATCAAACGAGGTAATATTTGCCAGTACTGTAAGCCGGTTTTATTCATCCGGCAAAATTGTCATAAAACGAGTGATTAATTGGCTCAATAGCGCGTGGGTGGTATGGGTTTCTTGCTCTGGGTAGTCATATTTTGAAAATTTCAACTCCAATACAGGCGTGGAATTTGAAGGACAATTTCATCCAGTCTAAAACAGATGTACTCAAAATTTTATATATTATATTATATATTTTAGAGATAATGCCTTCCTTTTCTTAGATAGCTAGGTTAAAATTGATGTGTTTCCTTGGAAACAAAGCAAAGGAAATTCTTGAATCAGGCTTATGCAACGATGAATTTCTCAATGTTTAACCCTGAACATCTCTTGAGGAAATAAGCATTTTTGATTCACTGTAGGCTACGAGCTCATGCATAAGAGAGATCCAGTGAGATAAGGGGTGACAGAGGGCAGTAGGGAAGAAAGAAAGCAGCAATAAGTGCTCTGGCTTCTTGACCTCTCAGCATGAGAAGTCTTCTTAGTTCAAACTCCATGATTACGAACTGAGCTGGTATTTAAAGTCCCCCCCTCCTCTTTTCTTTGCCCCATTCACAGCAGACTCATGTTAGCTGGTGTGCATGGGTGATAACATCTACAGCTTGAATATGAGAGTACATACAACATGAACCTGTGTGTGTGTGTCTGTGTGTGTGTTCAGCAGGGGTTTAGTAGAGTAGGTGGGCGGGGTCAGGGGTTGCTTCGTGGGGTTCTGGAGCCAGTGGGTCTTCTCCATTGTTCAGGCTGCCGGACGAAGGGGGGGGGGGGGATGCCAAAGGTATTGCCTGCTTCGGGTAGGGGGTTAAGCAATAAGTGTGTTTATGTCCTTATATGTATGTGGACCTTTACTCCGGGAGGAACTCACCAGGGTCAGGAAAGGGGGAAGTAATTACAGATGATATAGCACCAAAGGGAGGAAATTGATTAAAGAAAATGGATGACCAGGAAATAAGCTGGGATCTTTGTTTCCCCTTCAATTAAACTGAGATGTCTCAGTGGTCTCTCTCTCTCTTTAAGCTGCATATGGTGGAGCAGGACCGCGAGGGAGGTTGGTTCTTACTGGAAAGGGAGTGGAGGGGTTCACAGAGGTGAGGTCAGAAATAGATGGATAGATGTGTAGGGTGATATCCTCCATACTCTCTTACCACTCTGTTCAGGATATCAGCTGTGTGCAGCTCACGCTCTTCAGTATTAAAAGGTAGTTGCACTGCATAATGACTTGTTTTCATCATTTCTGCATCGATTGAATGCTATCAGATGTTTAAAAATGATTAGTTCCGATCCTCATGCACAGTGTAGACTTTGTACCACCGCACACTGTTAATCAGCCAATTTAGTCATGCCAACGTAGTTTGCAGCCACACCTGGATCCATAACAGAAAGTTCATTTAACTAAAAGTGAAGTGGATCCGTGATCTGCCGGAATTGTGGTTGCTTTGATCCTTTTGGAGCCACATCACAGAGGAAAGCGTTCTGTGCCACACTTAACTCAAGGAACATTTGCATTTTAAGTGTTTCTGATTGGATTGATCTTGATGAATACTGACATTATGCTCACCCAGTTACTGTCTGAGATGGACAAATTAAGTGACGTCAATGAATTGGATGTGGACTGGACGAAAATAACCAAAAGGTCAGATTATCTAACAAAAAAATCAGGCAAGCCAAATTTATGAGGAGGAATAATAGAGTAGAGCCATCGATCATCAGAGCCTTCTTGCTGTGAGTAAACAGTGCTACCCACTAAGCCGCCACACTGACCAGAATTATCAACATATCAGGAGGACATGTCTAGTAAGGAGTCACAGGTGAAATTCAAACCTGTGGCTGCTGTGATTTGGACCCAGACCATGCACACGGGGAACACACTACCATAAGCTAAATGATGCCATATAAATACAAATATTAAAATATTCTCTTCATATTTATTGGGAGACTTCCTTGGACCAACCAACGCTAGGTTTTTTTTAACAAATTGGCTATAGTCATTTTTGATTTGATCCTCAAATAACCTAGATTAAATAATGTGGCTTAAATTGTTCCCTTACTGCTTGTTTCTCACCCCGTCTGACAATATTATAACCATGTGACACTTGTCACCATGGTCCCAATACTCAGCAAATAATGTGGTGAATATTATAGATGTGTATAAAGATGACAGACAATACAAGAAACAGAAAGCTGAAGGTCATAAAAAAGACGCTAGAAAAATTGAGTTAAAACAGTTTTACCGATCAGTCTTATGTTTCCTACGTTTTAATACTTCTAGTACTTGCTTTGATATCAGTATTTATGCTGAACAGTCGATCCAAAGTAAGGTAACATTATTTGAATTGAATTCAATTTGAGGAAAAAGAATCTGCAGCCTCATGAGCTTTTGGAAAATGATGCATATAGAAATCTAGCTACTCTCTCTTTTCTTCTTTCGCTTTTTCTCTCTTTCCCCCTCATTTATTGTTGCATCTCTGTTACTTGCTTGGCATTTGTGAGTATACAGTATGAATAGTTTAACAAGGCCAAGGGAGAGTGTATGTGTGTGAATTTGTGTGTGTGTGTGTGTGTGTGTGTGTGTGTGTGTGTGTGTGTGTGCGTGTGTGTGGGTGTGTGTATGTAGGGGAGGTAAAGAAAGAGAAAACAGGTTGTCAGTGTGGTTGAACAGCAAAATAGCATTTTCTCCCTCCGGCTCAGCCTCCACAGATGTTTCATTCAGGCCCCATGGCAGGGCCACTCTAAAAAGTGCTTCAGTCCCGACACAATTCAGCCCCTTTGTGCACTGAAGGAGAGAAACTCAGCCCACTGTTTACTGCTCATCCAACCCCCCCATCCCTCCTTGTCTAACCCCCTTCCTCATGTTAGCAGGCGGAACAATTGGGGAGGGCCTTGCCCAGAGTCGGGGCGTTGTGGCAGGTCAACAGAATGGGCTGTGAATCCTGTGCCTTTGAATCCTCCGGGTGGGTGGTCCAGCTCTCGCCATCGCTCCCTCTCCCTCTCCCTCTCCCTCTCCCTCTCTCTTTCTCTCTCTCTATCAAACACATACACACATAGAAACACACTTTCTCCTCTCCTCTCCTCTCCTCTCCTCTCCTCTCCTCTCCTCTCCTCTCCTCTCCTCTCCTCTCCTCTCCTCTACTCTCCTCTCCTCTCTTCTCTCCTCCTCTCCTCCCAATAATTAGCTCATCCACCAGACCAGGCTTGGTGCTGGTGCCTTGGCTCTGTGATGTGGTGATAGGTGGCCCAGAAAGGAAGCCAGGCAGGGTTGTTTTTCAGGATTAGTGGACCAGTTCCCTGTCACTGGGACAGCCCCAGTCAGGCCAAACGGCGTGAGGGGCCTGCGGTGGCCACGTGGAGCTAGTGACTGGGTGGCAGTTAACACTAATCCTGCCGCTGATTACCACTGGCATGGGGAAATAAACAGTAATATATGAAGTCTGAGCACACAAACACCCAGACAATAAACTCCACCCTTACAAGACAAGTAATGGTAACACACTCGCACATCACAAACACGCACACATTTCTAAACATTCCAAAGTAGCAACACTTCAGCAAAAAATGATTATAGAATCATTTGGTCTATGAGCAGTCACAAAGTGGTGACATATACTTTCCCCAGTGCTGAAGCAGATGAATTTAACTATAATAACGACTATAATATAACTAATTTTACATGTCAGATGCTGAAAACCAGTGTTTGTTTGCTGTTATTCCTCTATAAGTAATCAGTTACCAAAATCTATCGATCGAATTTGATGATTGCATCACTAAATTCTTTCTTAATAATAATTATATTTTTTATAACCACACAATCAAAAAATCCTGAATTTGTCTTTAGGCGCAATATACGCGTTGGTCTTTAAATGATTCTAAAATAAATATAAATATGCTTTATAATTTGAAGCCCATTTGTTGTACATATGTCTAACAGGAAGTTAAAAGTTTGTCAGACTTTTATCAAGAAAACAGGATGACTGTCTTGACCGCTTACTTACTTGCCCCATCTGGCATATTTCCCCTTAGTCACAGCGACATCTAGTGAGTGGACTGTAGAACTGTCAACAATGGACAAATTGCAACAAGTAACCTCTTTTGCATCACCCTCAATTTCTGTATAACAAGAGTTAGAGCCACACGTACCTTTTATAAGATTTAAAAAAATGTATTGACTGATTATATGATTATACCACACAAAGAGAGACTTATTTGCTTTCACTGGTTTATGCCATATTATTTCACTAAATGAATTGAATTCTGATTTGCAGTCAATTAAAATAGGAGGATATATACCGGAACAGTAAACATCGGCTTTTTTATGCTGTGAGAGGAGACTCTGAAGCAAGGTACTGACAGGAAGTTTCATCTTATTTAGATCTGTGGAGCAATACCGTTCTATGATGCATCATGCTGTGGTCAAAAAGGTTGATCCTCTTTTTATGGTTCCTTTATAAGCACACTACTGTTTGTGGTATTCAGTAAAAAGACAGAGAACTGAATCATCCCCTTCACGCAGAGAACTTTGATAAAATACTGTATAGTTAGTTTATTTTGCCAGTTGTCTTTGAACAAACTCAAAATGCCATTGGATTGTCTGGCCTTCCTTCTCCTGGGTAAGTTTATGTTAAGGTCTATTATTAACCTCGCTCAAAAAATGATGTAAGCCTTCTGTTTAAGATTGATGTTAATGTTTTAATTACCTTTACATTTTTCTTCTTCAATTTGAACATTAACATGCTATTAACTATTAATATGTGATCCAAATTAAAATGTGAATGTAACAATAAACATGAGATTTATTTAATAGTTCATTGTTTTGAAGTTTCCCCTTCAAAACAATGTTATTTCCTGAAAATTATATATCAATATATCAATCAGTTCAATCAATCAGACCTTTTAATTTTCATCAGCATCTTATTGCATATCTTTTTACTAATGTCCTGATATTTGTTGTTTTACTGTTATATCTGTATTGTGACTTTGAGTGTCCTGAAAGCCCATAAATAAAATGTATTATTATTATTATTATTATTATTATTAGCACTTAATAAAGACATTTTTGTATCAATCGCTGAAAAGCATTTATATACTAAATACCTTTCAAATCTTTTTCCCAATTTTTTCAACCTACTATTATATGATAGGTTGACATGAGCAAGCAATAAGCATAAGCAAGCAAATGGAATTTGTAACTTCTTAGATTATGGGCATTACTGTTACTGAGTTACTGAACCAAAGAAACCTAAGACCGAACAAACTTAAAAGTGACGAATATTCACTTTACCTAATGGTAATGTAATACAGGTGACTAAGGTTTAGACATAATGTTTGATGTCTAAACCTTAGTCATTTTTCTGTTCCGACATTGAATGGTTTACTGTCGTACAGGTTTGTTGGCGTCAGTCACAATAGATGAGACATTCAGTCAGGTTACTACGGCTGCAACATCCTCCAGCACCTCCAATGAGACGACCGCCAACATCACCGCCATTTCATTTACCACCGGTACCAATGACATCAACACCAGCAGCAAAACATCGTCAGCAACATATCAAACAAGTGAGAGCTATTGAGTCTGCGATAAGTGTCACCTTTTGAATGGAATAATAAGAAGCGATTGATTGTTTCTTTGTTTTTACTGATTGTTGAGTTTTGTTGATTTACACTCTTCTCTGATTCAGGTACTGAAAGTCCGACTCCCAAAATGTCTACTGGTTCCACTGAAAAGACTTCATCAACCACGAAAAGGAAAGACAACCGTAAGGACCAAAGTAAGTTGAAGCTACTTCTAAGGAAGTCATATCCTTAGAAGAAAACTGTAATGTTTGGTGTGCCCTAGTGAGTAGATTCAATATTTGAGTTTTTATCCTTTGATGAACGTTTACTACAACAGATGTGATTCTTAGTGCATTAGAAAGTCTTAAGCGCTCAGACTCTTCAGGGAGATTGTGATTGAAGGGTCTCAGCTCTGAGCAGCAGCAGGTACATCCCTCCTTAGAGTCTGGATACTGGTGGTGGTGGCTGATGACTCTCCTGAGACTGATTAATGGTGATGCAAACCAGCTGCAAAAAGGATCTAGATGAATGGAATGAGTCATACTTAACGGCAGCAGGAAGAAGACTCATAATGACGGTGTGTCACCGTGATATCAGCTGAATGAGCACAGCTGAGCTCAGCGATCAGTGAGCCCCGACCTTGAAACGGTTAACTGAGACTGAGAAAGTGTGAAAGGTGAGAATGACAGAGTGGAATAAGGAGTAACCATAGTCGGAGTGTGGAAGGAGATAGTCTTCCTGACTAAACTTTCAACTAGAGCTTCTTCAAAAAAGAATTTGCCGCAGATACATAAGTCTGAAAATGCTTTAGTGATTTGGGTAGCTCCTGCTCGATCCCGGATGTTGATGCCTTTTGAACAGTGTGTATGATTTATTGTGGTTGCTATTGTTTACACTAAGTAGTTTACACACTACCGCCTTCGCTTTTGTGAATTATTGTTTCTGTGTGTGCTGCTGCATCTATTTTGTAACATTAAATAAAATATAAGAAATATGAAATAATGTATACATAAAAAATTTAACTTATCAAAGGTAAGGTATTAGTCTTTGAAAGGGTAATTATGCAACGTATATGATGGCAACAGTAAAGCCAACAGTCCCTTTAAATTAAGTTAGTGTGATCTCTAATCATAAATCTAACCTCGGGCATATTCTGCCGTTCATTAAGTTAAAGTAAAGAAATGATTGGCAAGTCATAGGGATTATTCTATGTCGAAAAGAAACATGCTAAACATTTGCATGTTAAACATTTATTAGTGTGATAAATAAAGACTTTACGGTTAAATTCTTGGTTTCCTGACTCACCGAAGAAAGGTTAATAATGGACATATTGATTCATTGACACAACCACGACTCCAGTTTTTAAAGTTTAATCTCATAATTAGTCCGATAATCTCATTGAGGATTGGGATTTCTCTTTCCAAAAAAAAACACACATATAACCACAAATACACCTTAAAATACACAGTTTAAACATGGACAGGCACCCAGAAATCCGGACATACCGGTACCGTTTTAAATGTTGAAATAAGACAAGGAACTGAAACTTTTGGAGCATTTAAAGCCCTCACAACTTGTATGCAGAGTAGAGGAATGAATTCAAAAATATACTGCTGTGTCTGTGTCTGCTGAAAGTGTAAATAGCATTTCCCATGGGCTGTATTTAGGGTTAACTTTTTTCACCTTTGAAATGCTTTGAATAACTTTTCTGTATTTCTTTTAGCCACTGCTGCGCCATCAATTACAAGCGGCGATAGAACCGGTGGGTTAATATAATTCAACACATTTGATCAAATTATATCAAAACACACTGTACTTTGAGTTTGTCGCTGTTTGGTCCATTTAATTTATATTGTTACCATTACAAATGGACAACAGAATTGTCTCTGTCTGGAGTCCTATTGCATAAACATGAAGTGCATTTCTTCCCTCAGGTATTTTCATCTTATTTGGGATCATCTTTATGGCTATTGTACTTACAATTGGCTGCTACTTAGCACGGAGGAGAGTAAGGGTACGTAGAGTCGTTTTCTTACTATGAGTAAAGTATTCCTGTGCCTGCTCCATAAATACGAAGCTAAAGCCGGTTAGCAAAGCTGTATTTTTAGAGTTAAAAGGCGATTTCTTGGCAGTTTCTGCACCATTATTTAAAAAAAACAACTAGATAGAACATGGCATTTTTGTTTTTATCTTTAATGCTCATGTTGGGTTTAGTAACAAAGTATGTAGTGTTAATAAGTGTGTTCCAGAGTCACCTATTTTTCAATTTTGGACCAAACCAGGCTAGCTGTCCCCAGTCATGCTAAGCTAAGGTATTGAAAGCTATGTTTACTGCTAAGAGAGGAATGTGGCCCCATTTCTGAAATGAACGTTGTATATTGTGATAACTTGAATTTACAAAAATTTACAAAAGGGAAACTGGAAACAGGAAACTGGGGGCTTCAAACTTTGCATGCAATATAAGTAATTAACAATCTAAAATGAATGGTGGACTTGATTGACTACTTAGTCAATCCCCAAAATACTTTGGAAATTTATGTGTGTGTTCTTTGTGTTTTTGTGCATCGTTCTGAGACCAGCAGCGGTACTCAGTGGACCTCAGTTCCAGACAAGATGAGGCCAACATTCCTCTCAGCGCGATGGAGCCGGATGATGCTGCACCTCACAACGGTCAGAGCGACTCGTTCACTTCCACCAGTCAAAGGGATGTGGCGTTCTGTTGCAGAAGAAATAATCTAAATCCCTGACCTCTGAACACTTTTTTCAGGTCTGCAAACCTTTGAAGGTACAGAAACTGCTGCAAACGAGCCAAAAGAACCAGAAGCCGGACTTGCGGTGGAGGATGAGCAGATAGGTGAGAACCAACCTCAGCAGATTTAACTTCACAGCTGAAAACAGAGCAGCATGATGTTTGAGGTATCGAACATCTAACTGTGAAATGGGCTGATTGTGTCGGATACTGTCTTAAGATAGGTTTAAACGGAATTAGAGGAAGTGCAATGTGTCACACCTCTCTGCACTCGCCATAAACACAGAGATAGATTCCTGCAGGCAAGTAGAATATTTAAACCAGAGCAGCACATTCCACTGCAGGCATTGATGTGTACAAAAAAAAGAATGTCAATTTTATTGGAATGAACACCAAAATGATTCACACCAGACTTAAAAGCAGCTTGTGCAAACATGTTGAAATGTCTGTGGAAAGAGTATGCACAACCGACACACGTAGCTTCCTCAAATGTGAGAGGGGGCGAGCTGAACGTGTGGACTGTAGTTCTCAGAGTTTCCACTGGATGGAAATGGATGCCAAGATAACGGAGTTCGAGAGTTCCCTGTCTGCAGCTGGTCCTTCATACATCCCCGTCAGTGTTCCCATTTCTCCATAAAAATTAGTGATGTTGCGCCGTATGATTCAAAATACTTTATTTATGGGGTAATAAAGCCAGAATTTTAAAGAATCAGGAGGATTGCTGCTATGATTTTTATAATTTATGCTTAATTTCTGAAAAGACAAAGTGTCATCATGAGAGCTGACATTTTTATTTTTCTGAGAATGAATCATTTCTTTTTGACTCAGACATCCTGCCAGGCCTAATTAGCGATGTTAAAGGCACAGTTCAAATCTGGACCTGCCTTTCTTTCCTGGGCCACATTTTGTTTAAATGGACTGTGGTGACCACCATTTTTTTTTAAATAGCTCTCTTCCTCTCGTGCAGAGGAAATTGTGTTTGCTCACAAACTCTCTTGCTGTATCTCAACTGTTTCAATTAGCGAGTGCTGACAGAACCAGATGCTTTCCCTCAAAGTCAATCTTCTGCAGTGGCATAATGACCACACCTTTGTTTAACGACCTCACCCATCCCACACCCATGACCTCATGGAAACAGTCGCACTGTGATTGTTGTGGGTCGGTATACAATTACAGTGCTGATGCATGAAAGCTCACATGGAAATATCTTTAAATCATCATCAGGAGTTGTTTCTGCATCCAAATGCTAGAATTTTTGTGAATTGATTTTTTCAGTGATGTGCAGCCCAAATGAGATAAGCACGAAAAGTGCCGCTTCAAAACAGCCTTCAGCAAACACAGTTGTGGCAAATCTTTTTAAGTAATTTTTTTTTCGATAGATCCCTTAATTCTATCCCGAAAAGTCAGGGATTTTCAGGAGTGGTCATCACCGCTGCCGTGTCCGCTGCGCCCCCAGATTGATCGTGTTAATGCAATAACTCTAAAACTATTTCATGGATCATTTTTCTAATTTTATACCCACGTAGACCTTAGAGTGAAAGTCGTCATTTCTCAACCGTTGGTTCGATTTGGTCCAAATTGGTGCACATGAATCGACTTGAGGAGATCAATCTTTCAGTACTTCATATTTCACTCACTAGGGGAGCTTGTCTACAAAAAAAATGTTTTGGGGCCATAATTTTACATTTAATTTGAGAAGTTCAACCACAGGGGTTCGTCTGACTAATTTTTCAGGGATATACTCTTGCTGTCGGGGATGACAGTGTAGGCCATAGCTATAAGTTTTACTCGTTTCTGATAAAAAAAAGCATTTCCTCAACCAACCGGACATCAGCTCATGGAGGAGGGGGGTTTTGAATTTTGACTATAGCCAGGTTCTCCCCTGCCTCCGCCTCCGCATGCAGTGATGAGAATGCAAAATTTATTAGACTGGTTCGTGTTTAAAACAATATTTTCATCCGTCACGTCAATACGGCTTTATGCTTTACTCCAGGCTCCTCAGCCGTGTTAACTTATCTCAACAGGAATAAAGTAAATAAAGGTATATGCTTAAAGGATGCGCTTTTTTATTCAAATACTATCGTTTAACGTGTTATAAGTAGCAAAATTCAAATCGAATTTCCAGTCAAAGGAGATTTGCTAGGCCCGGTCATGTGTCCACCTGTAATAAATAGTCTAGATATCCGCCATAAAAAGCACGGAGGTCGTGATTCTCTGAAGGCTGGAATGACGCCTGAGGATCCATCTTACTCATGGCAGAATTATGTCCAGAGAAACAGTCACCTTCCTCTCCCCTTCATCTCTGCTTTCCCTCCACATAACCCCGGGTCAGATAATGATGGGGCTGCCCTACTTTCCCACAGCCTCCAACAGCTGCATGGCTGTGGCTCATTAGGAACTGGTCAGTAATCAGTTGCCTCATTACCAACATGGTGGCCCGCTCAGATGCATTCGCCTGAGAGAAATCCCCCTGACTTTCAGAGAGGGCAAAGCCACCTCAGGCTATGTGAGTGGAAATACTGTTATTAGTGTGGGTGCTAAATGAAGAACGCAGTCAACTGACATCCAGCTCATAACGATGCAGAAGTTTAAATGATGGAGAAATGACTCAACAACATGACACAATCAATTTATTGCAAGAGTTCAACTTTTTGTTGAAATAAAGTGACATAAATGTCATCGGAATATGCTCTTACAGGCATATTCCGATGACTCAACCCCAGCGCTGTTTTTATTCGCATTTTTATTTTTACTCGGAGGAAAATTGCTAAAACTAAATGGAAAAATATATTGATGTCATTGGGAGTATTTGAAAAACAAATGTGCTCTGCATTTATTGTCCTTCACAGCTGAGGACATTAAGATTGTTATTGATCCCGGCACTGAGTCTGCAGCTCCACCAGCATCACCCACTGATACCCCCGAGGACAAAGTGGACGTCGCTGATCAAAGTCCTCCTGCACCTGTAGAGCCAAGTGTGGAGGAGAAAACTGATGACGAAGGTGTCGACTCCAGCAAGACCTCAGTGGAATCACTGAAGGAGTCAAATTAGAGCAATCCTGATGTCACAAAGCAGACAGGTGGGTGCTCAAACTTTGACCCTACAAATGGTAGATACACACTTATTTCCTGATTACATCCCAGTGTTCTTCATCTTGTCTCAATCATATGACAGAAAGAGTAAGATTCAGACAACTTCATTAAGATATTATGGGTCAAAGTAAAGATGAACAGACTAACTGAGTTTGGAGAATGATGGCAGTTGTCACTTAAAATGACTGCTGTCGGACTTAAATAACCTAATAGCAGAAGGAATAAAGGATTTGGAATACAGGTTAGTTCTCCTCCGTGGTACGTAATAGCGTTGGTCTGAAGACATCTCCATGAATTCAGGAGATAAGGCACGATCAGTAGGGCTGATCATAGTCTTAGCTTTCTTTATGACCTGACTCTCCCAGAGGGAACACAAGTCCCTTTGTTGGACCTTAAAAAGGCTATTACATTAATTATGGCATCCCATCATGCCAAGCCAATCAGATGCATTGCAACACGGTTATGGTGTTGCCATAGTAGGATTTGTAAATGGACTCTCTGGGCCACCAAATACCAAATACACCAAATATGTCATATCCAAAATAATTATAAACTAACTAACACTCTGACACTTTCCCGTCTCATCTGCAGAACAAGAAAGGAATCAGGTATTGCTGCAGAAATTGTTTTTTTTTTGTGTCTAAAATCATGATTTACATATCAAAAAAAACGAAATCCTAAACTCCCTCTGGCTTTTGAAACAAATTGGAAGTCATGCAACCTCTTATGTGACGTTCCTCTCTACTGGTCGGTATGAGGCACATTGATTCTGTTGCCCCTGCGCTGTTCTTCTGGAATTATGTAAGTTCAGCCGTTGCTTCATCCCTCTGAAGGCTCGGGTGTTAGCGAAGGGAACTGCCGGTCTTCGTTTCATCACTACGAGTTCTGTGTTACAGGTTTCCCATCCTTAAATAGTGGAGTCATAACCATTGAATCTAAAATTATAAAATGTGTTTATCCCCAAAATTTGCAAACAAATTGAGAGTATGACATGAGTACTTTATAATTAACCAGCCAGAATCAGTCTGTAAAACAAACATACAGTATATTCTGCTTTTATTTGTCATTATTACCCTTCTGATTAATTATTTTAAATCAATTTTATCTCAAATGTGACATATGCTTGTCACATAATGTTCGCTCTAAGTCCATTTTCTGCTTTTCTTTATTGAATTATTGAACTTTCATAATCATTTGATCAAATCCAATGCTCAGGTGATGGCACACGATGACAACTATAAAAGTAAACTCAATCCACTGAAGTCCATGATCATTTTTTGGAATTGGACCTCCCGTTAAATTTTTTTATTGAAATCATTACTTAGATAATTAATGTATTGAATGATTTAGAAAATAATTTCTTTCTTTGCACAACAAATAAAAAGAACACTTGGTCCTTTATGTTATTCATGAGAAACCACTCTTCTACCAAAATGACTCTGCTTCTTCTGATTAATGATCGATGGATGAGATTCTTGTAAACATGGGCCATCTTTGTCGCGTATCACCAGCTCTAGTCTTAAAGGCCCACACCTGCACCCCGTCCCACCTCCTTTCTGCCCGGAAACACTCAGGGCCGAAGCTTGAGGTCCGAGGAATTCACGGCGTTCTTAAGAGCTGATGATAAGCTTACATCTGAGGAGCTACCTGTCAGACGCTCGGCGTCAGCAGTCATGCATCATCCCCGATGTCACAAATAAACTCCAGGCTTACAAATCCAAAGCTCAAATCCTCTCTTCTTCAGCAGAGGCACTCAGTGTATAGTACTATATCTCTAATGAGTATGAAAAGTGAGCAGGGCTCCGAGATTGCTAGAAACCGAGGCAAGAACTACATTTCATATTGTATTTACAAACAAATAAAAATGAATGATATTCTGCAAGAGGAGGACCTTCACCATAATAGCAGGTGGTTTTAATGTTATGGCTGATAGTATAAATTAAGAATGTTTTTTTATGTTAGAATGAAATCTATAGTTCCCTGTCCTGTGACAAGACTATTTCACTTTCAATTTTATATTAAATCCAAGATTTTTTAAGTTAACCAGCATTTCAGTCTCGCCAGGGAGGCATAAGTTGACGGGTATCTGCCCTTTTCAACAACATGGACAGCAGGATGTATGACTGATGAAACTGTTGACTGATGAGGTGGGTGAATCTGCATAGACTGGGCCCTGATGGGGAAGTAGATGGCGTGTGTACCGGCAGCAAGAAAGGACTAGAGCAACAGAAGAGAATTCTATTTAACCCTTTCATGTCCTGCTCAACTGTTTAGTTGAGTTCATTCTGAGCGACTATTTCTTATTGAAACATGTGACTGAACCCGTTTATAATATGAACCGGTGGCAGCATGTTTATGCTTGACAGCAAGAGGCCAATGATGGACACCAAGAGTCAAAGTGGCCGCTGAGGAGGAGGCAATAAACCGTGGCTACTGAGAAAGTCCAATTCTAGTAGACAGACATTTTTTGGCATATTAAAGCATTTTAGGACTGAATAAACAGAATTTTGTAACTTGATACAAACCTTAAAAGTTTCAAATAGTTTCTTAAAACCATGTGTTCCCAAAAGGTTGCACTAATCTATTAAAATATACTATTTGTCATGAGTTACAAAATATCATCTGGAGATAAAGTCTGATTTTTTTTTATAACTGTTTAAAAACACATTTACCACAAAATGATTTGTCATTTTGGTACGTAATAGTGTAATAGCTCCAAATTAATAATTCATAAAAAAAAATAAAAAAATCCTTCTTTTTTTTTTGTTGAGGACATTTAAGGGTAAAAAAGAGAGCAGGACAATAATGACGAGGCTACCATTAAAGGTGGGTCACGGTGCTATTGCAAAGATGTGACTGGCTGAGGAGGACAGCTGATATCTCATTGACAATTACAGCAGGACATTAAGCAAGAGTCTGTGTGACTAACGGGGTGATAAATGTGTAAACTACAACCCATGTTTAGAGGAAGCCTCCTGATAGAACTGTTCACTAGAGTGAAGTTGTAAGACTATCATTCAAGATTAATTTTAGATCCAGATCTCGTGAGATATCATCTCTCCTCTGGTGATGGGAGATGATAATTAAATTCAACTCATAGACGTCTGAGTCAGGTTTCTAGACTGTGAGAAACTTCGAGGAATCGTATGGCTCGTAAGTCAAAAAAGGGAGGAGAGGAAGAAAAAGCGAACTCTTCACTCATTACCATCTGGTTTGGGAAGTGATGAGCAAGTTGGCAACACAAGTTGAAAGGCTGCTCACCCTTCTGCAGCCGCCGATAATGGACATGAGCTGACAGGTCATAAAGTAAAGCAGCATAATTAGACCTGGGAATTCACTGTTATTTTCCAGTCAGAGCTTGACTTTCATGTTTGATGGCTCATGCTGGAGGAAACTGTTTGAGCCGCCTGGGATGAATTTTTTCACACTGAGGACTGGGACGTGAAACTGAAAATTTTGTTTTGCATTTTGTTTTCTTTGTTTTGCTTCAGCACAATAGTCTAGTATATATAAATATCATAAGAATATAAAACGGCTTCTTAGTCTCGCTCCCCTTGCCTCCATGGGCAGTCTTGCAGGGTTAAACAGATTTATGGTAAGCATGATCACGATATGCTGAAG
This sequence comes from Lophius americanus, assembly GCA_037951165.1. Lineage (NCBI taxonomy): Eukaryota > Metazoa > Chordata > Actinopteri > Lophiiformes > Lophiidae > Lophius > Lophius americanus. The sequence goes on from JBBDHG010000091.1 coordinate 5,083,958, forward strand.
AGAGGATCTTTATCTCTATAATAACAGTGAAGCGACGCTTCCTGCATCCGAGGTTTGATGTGGTTCAGATCGACCGGTCGGACATTACACCTGGGGAGCTTAACAGGAGGGAGGGACTGTCGGAAAACCCAGACTGACACTCCCTTCTCACAACAACATCTGGTGGAGGCCGGTTCTGCCCCTTCCTCTCCTCACTTCCTCTCAACAAGCTTTGTTCAACAAATTGAAAACTTGTTCATTTCAAGGTGGTGAAGATAGCTATTAGATTTACACAGGTCTGGGCTGTTTGCTGTGCTGACAGTTCTCAGGTTACTAATTGTGTGTTGTTATTTTTTTCCTTTGAAGATATAGGCACATTTCACAGAAACATGTAAAAGCAGTTCTATAGCTTTTGCTATTATGGATGAAGAACAATGTTTTGTTGCAGTGTATTTGTAAAACATGTCGAACGCTTAATGTGAATAGATGTTCTAACTGTAACTCTAGAGAGCTGACTTTTTGACATGTAAGTCAGCTCTAAAGTGATATTGGGCTTTTTAATAGAACTAAATTTCACATTATTTAGATGCTGGTAATACCTGGATAGTTGAAGCCATTGCTTGACTACATATAAAAAAAAACAGAAGGCTAGATCATATTTTCTTGGTTATTTTATTGTTTATCTAAGTGCCGTCACCCCGACCCCCCAGAGAAATCCCCCAATCCCCTTGATTGTACAATCAATCCCCCTGATTGAATACCTCAAATTAAATGTTAAGTTATGTCCATAGTGTTTTTACCAGCTCCGCCTAGTGAGTAAAATATGAACTGTTAGAGTACAATTTGATACACAAGATAGATCTCCTCGGGTTGTTTCATAAAATCGGACCAACGGTTTTGAAGTTAAGCTAAAACTGTTTTTTGTGTTAAAAATAAACTAAATAAATAAATTAAATTAAATTTCAGTAAAACACGATTTGTAGGAGATAGATCTCTTAGAGTCCTTTCTTATGAACCAAATTTGGACTAAATTTGAAATCTGCAGGTTCCTGATCTGCAGTGTTTATTAATGAACAACGTGGTCTAAGAAAGGAGAACTGGTGAAACGGTGACAGGGTCTTACTGATATATGTGAGGAGTGGAGGCTATCCCTTGTTGTCTGATCGCACAGATGTTGAAAAAGTTAATGCTGGTTCTGTATTTGTTCTTGTATGTGGCTCTAACACTGTATTTCCCTTTGGGATAAATGTAATATAATCTTAGACCATCTTCTCCAAGAAGAATGTCCAGTCAATTAAAAATCACAACTTTCATATGGAAAGAAATAAAAGGACGTTCATTGACTGAAAAAAATATTCTGTTTGAAAGTAATAGCTTGAGATGAAGTTCTCCAGAACTGGTTCGACATTTTGGGAAAAATATTTATTAGATTTTTTGAGGATGAAGAAGAAGATGTTCAAAACGACTCTCAAATCCACACAGGAAATATTAAAATGAGGCTATACATTAGCCAGTTGGTTTAGCATTAAGACAATTAGTGGCAAAAGTTTCATTTCAAAGTGGAAGTTAATCAAAATTCAGTTTTGGATATGTACTGGACTGTTTCTTTTACCTTTCTTTTTTCAGAATTTCTGAATTTTGACGGACGCATTCATTTAGTAGTGAATATTTCAGGAAGTGGGACCCCTGAATAATAGCTGCTGCCGGTGACTTTGGTTCAACCTCTGGCAGAGTTAAAAGATCAGTTCAACTTGTTAAAGTGTGAGTGAAAGATGTTAACGAGTCATTCCAAGCATACATGGGACCGTAAGTGAACAGAATAAATCATTCAGTGGAGTCTGGCCTTTGACTTCTGACGATGCCATTCTTTAACGTCCCTTTCAACATATAGGAAAATATGCACCCAACAAAATGGAGCGAGGGGACGAGCTGATTGTCTTCCAAAATGACCTTATGCTATCATATGTTGATGTAAAGCCAACGAGGCACCCTCAGCATCCCCATAATTCACATGTGCACCAAACTGATGCCGCCTCGCATTTCTGAATGTGATCTGTATTTTAACTTCCTGTATCAAGCTTCTCCATCCAAACCAAAGGGTGGCTCCTTTATCTGCTTCGGCTCCTTGACCTACAGTGTTTCTGGTTTGAAGACCCGTCAAAAGGTCATAGGTGAGAACATTCTAATTAAAGGGTAGAATGTGACCTCAGGAGAATAATGTGGCCCAATGTCAGAGTCAAATACTTTGCCTGTCATAGAGCAAGTCTCTGCAGAATTTGATTTGCAGCGGCTGCTGTGACATGTGGCCCAAAAACACATGCATTGACATATTTCAATACCGCATCACATGGCTGAACCTGAAATAGTTGATAACAGCCGATGAGAGAGTTTTTTTCTCTGTATTTAAACATATTTTCGGGGATGAATTGAATTTTTTGCGGTGGGAGTTTATAAGCAAAGTCAAATTGAATGAACTCTACTTTAGCCGGTGCAGCAGCTTATCTCCTTTGATTTTAAGAGAGGTCAAACCATGTTAGTCCTCAACCTTCACCCCCATACCTCATCAACATTTTACAAGAAGAGTGTCACATTTTGCGGATTCTTTGTACTTCAGTTCATGCTTTTGCAGGTAGCCCAAAAAACAATTTATGGGCTTAATTTGGTAATTTGGTAGCGACTTTCACTACTGAACACCGTGCTAGACGTCTCTCCACAAAGAAAAAGAGGAGAATCAGTTTGTAGATGATGGATGATAGAGATAGCATTCTAGCGACATCACACAGCGTCACAGCTATACAGTTATACCCATGATATTTTCTGATCTATTGACCAAGAGACGCCTCTTCTTCTTTAAAAGACGGTTCTGTCTTTTAAAGAGCAGAAGAAAATGCGAAAAGCTGGTTTGTTTCACAATGACGATTTTAACATGATGATGTTTTAATGCAACATCAACATCTAGGAAGTCTGAATGTGACTTAAAATATACAATTTATCAGCTGTTTACAAAATACAATCTAACAGGAAAAGTTTAAATAGAGCAGAGTTCTTTCTGTTGTTTTCTTAATTTCGCATTAAAGTCTACTTTTAATGACTACTGCAGCCTCAAATAGATTAAACCACCCTTCCTCCCGTAGATTTAGAGGCCACAAGTTTTATTTCTACTATGGGTTGAATCTATATTTGACAAACTCCAATATGTACACCACTGCTGATGCTGCTTAAGCAGCTTACTCTGCTCAAAAAACGTATGAATAATCCACAGACGTTCTGGAATGTTGTTCTAAGGAACAATCGGATTCGACCGTTGGCATTAATGTGATATAGCCACAAATTGGACTCGCATCAGATGTTGGACCGCATATAAAAGTGAGTTCAATCCAATCCGAAAAAGGTCTGATTTAACACAACCTTGAAAAAAAAAATCACTGGCGAATTGTCCAGGGTGTACCCCGTCTTTCCCCTACAGTCAGTTGGGATACGCCTCTGAGGAGGAAAAACGGTAACAAATAATAATATTTAATGCTAAAAACACAGTTGTGTCACATAAGGCTAAAATTGAATTGAGTCACCTCCACCTGGTAAAGTGAACCTAGTCTAGGTTGGTTTAGACATTCCTGGCAGTTGGTAGGGCGACTGTTATCAGGAGGCCTGCTGACAGACAGGCGCTCTTTCACCTGCAGCTTTCATCTGGCATTGTTTCCACATTCCTCAGGCAGTGTCAAACTCTCAGGGTCACAACAGGACTTAATTACAACTCAGTCTCTTATCGTTTACACACTATTTCAAGTGACCTCAGGGAAGGTAAGTTAATGTTTTTTGTATCATTCATAGTTTATAAAACACTTATGATGTAAGACATCATACCAGATGCTGGCCATTCTTTGCTCTTCTTCTTCTTTGGTGTTTAACCACAGTTAACTTTCTTTTAGTTGTATTTATTCCTCCCTCTTGGCCTGTTTGATTTTCTTGTTCTTCTTCTTTGTGGTCCTAATCCTAGGACTAAATTATAGTTTTTTATTTACTTTGCTTGCAGAGCTCCGGATTGCTATCAGAACCACTGGAGAAGGGTCTCCATTGCAGTGCCGTACGAAATGGTTTTTGACTCGTGCTTATTCAACCAATGGAATAACAAGCGAATAATGTTTGCTGTTGGTCAATATCTTCATTTGCTCTGGACCTAACATTTGCAGACATTTTCAGTTGATATTCCCAAAGAGGTAGCTGCTAACTGTTGTGTGGCTCTCTCCCTTCAAACAGAACTCGATTCTGCTCTGTTTCCACCACTGCTGCTGGCAATATAAGAAATCAACAAAGCGTGGAGAAAAAAAAACAGAAAAAAACTGGAAGCTTAGCGTTGAACGCTGTGCATTTTCGATTGCACAATTACTTATATTGCAAATAAGGATTATTAGAGGTGTTGATTCACCCCAGCAGGGCAAGAAAATAAATATAAATTTTAATAGTATTTGGGGGTTAATGGTTTCAACAGTATTGTCCCATATCATATAACACAGTGGGAGCATTTACAAAATGCGAGTTTTAGTTAATTTTCTTTTGGGTCCAAAACCATTCAGATTTAAATATTAGATAACATCTTTGGCATCTGGTTTATGCTGTTTTAATCTATTTTGACATGGCATTTACTGAAGGAAAGACGACAAATCTTAAAAGTGCTTAAGAGTCCTTTGAACGTTAGCATTTTTCCGAGGCATTCTCGGAAGTAATAAATTTGAAAACCTAAATTTCCCTTGAGCAACATCTTCTGCGTTGTAATTCAAAAAGTTAACCTTTAAGTAATGAATCCATCAGTCCTTTTTATCGCTCCAGTTGTTCTGACTTCTGTTTTGGTGCACGCCCCTTGTTGTGTGAATAGCCCCCCATAAAGACATTCATCGTGCCTCAAAGTACACAAGTTCCGTTCAGTGACACAAGATGCACTTTCACATCCGGTAGATGTTTGTCCTGGTATTTTAGATAAAGAGATTTTAATTTCTAAACCATTTGACTCGCCACTTCCTGTTCGCTTTAAATACCAATTTAGGTACAGGATAAAACAACAGAGCTTACTTTACTTTTTACCAAAACATCATTGTTTTACTGATTGAATTGTTTTTGTGGATTTTCCATTTGTTGGTAAATGAAAGGGATGAAGATCCTCGCATGGGACTCTGTAGATCACTTTCTGCCATACGAATAAATCCCCCCTGGAATGCTAAATCTTTCAGCAGCCAGGTTTCTCTGTAGAGACTAACTGGTCTGATCTCTATCTATCCATGTGGCTCAACTCAGAATAGCTGTGTAGCCTAAGATCAATGTGGAGTCTTACCTGCAACCTGAGCCTCAGTGGTCACATTACAGGTCTAAAACCAAACTCCTTTATAGTGCATCCAGTTCAGATTAACTCAGGTCAAATTTAAGATTGTGAGGGTAGTAAGAACAAAATACCAGTTTGAAATAGACTCTCAAAGTTTCAGCAAGTTTCTTTTGTCACAATGCAGAACATTTCCCGCTGGACAGAACCACTGAAAATTAAAAAAAAAATGAATGCTCTATTATAACCTCTAAAGTCAGATGTTTTTAAATTTTTCCTCCTTTTTTCTTTTTATCGATTCGTAAATATTTTTCATCAATTCAATTCTATGTTTTCTTTTATTATGTGCTGATTATATTATGTATATATATTATTTGCTTATTTTTGACACATACATCTTTCGATCACTTTTCATCATTCATTCATTCATTATCTGTAACCACTCATCCTGTTCAGGGTAGTGCGGGCTGGAGCCTATCCCAGCTGACATTGGGCAAGAGGCAGGGTCCACCCAGTTCGATTAGCCGTTCATCACCGGGCAAACATTCACGCTCGCATTCACTCCTGGGGCAATTTAGAGTCACCCGTTCACCAATATAACGTGTTTAAGGACTGTGGAAGGAAGCCGGAGTGAACCTACGCAGACACGAGTAGAACATTAAAACTCCGCACAGAAAGGCTGAGCGTATGCCGGGGTGTCTTCTTGTTTCTTTGTTTATTTATTTATTTCTTCTCTCCGTATATGTTTGTTAGTTTGTTATGGTTTTATATCTATCTATTCCAGGGTCCAAGTATGGATCAGATGGGCAGAATGGTGCAAGGACCAAACTGGCAACTGAAAAATATCCCTGTACCTGTGACTGTACTCTGCATATTTGTACACACAGTAAATAGAAAAAATCTACTTTCACATCACTTTGAATAACTGCAGTGTTTTTGCAGCCGTTTAATGGGAAGGCATAAATCACATCAATAGATCTGGAGTAAGATTATGTCAGCTATGCTTTCCCTCAAACAGATGTTTCCCTATAGGGGCTAAAGGTCATGGCAAAGGCTAGATAAACTTGGCTAAAGCAGAAGTTGCCTTTAGAAAAAGCAGGTGATTCCAGGACACACAAATGTGGGGCCATATACTTTCTTTTCATTGATCTGTGTCTTTTTTCTTTTTTTTATCTCTTTTAGGTCACCAGTAGGACTGAAGTGGCCGCAGTTGAACAGAAACCTGTTCTCATAATGTCCAGTTGTGGAGTTGAGTTGACTTATTTTTTTGTTAAAACAGGAACAAGGCTCAGCTTTATATGTGTTATTGATAACTGGAACCTTCGACAATATATGTTAAAACTATCTGTGATGGTTGTTAGACAGTCATTCTATTTTACTGTTTGTTTCTTTTAATGCAGATATTTTTGCTTTGTTTTGCATAGGAAGAGTAGCTGCTACATGAGAGATAGCTAGGGATCCAAATAAATTAATAAAAGAAGCATATACAATGCATGCATAGTAATGTCAAAATGCAAGATTTCTCATTAAAATTACTTTTAACTTGTAAGTAACTTGTTCCACTTGTCTCCGCTGCACTCCTGACTTCTACCAGCGGTTCTTTTAGGCCGCCTCTGACATGTCATACTATAAGTGCAAACAGCTCCAGGTGCAAACACATTCAGTTCAAAGGGACAGTTTCAAAAGATCGGGATCCCCCGCGACACTGTGCGGCCCACGTTCATGCGGAAGTAGCCAGCTTTCTGATTTTGGAAGCATTGTTGTCTAGTAGTAGATACTTAGTAAGTTCATCATTGGTGCTAATTTAAGCGATCTATCAATCTAGATTCCTGCTTAATTGCATGAGACCTATAATGGATGTGTTGCCTATAGTCTTGGGTCACCATTTAGGTCGCTGCTATATCCAGCTTGTTTCCATGGGCGTCCTTCCGCTCTCCTATAAAGATAAGTGATAGCACGAGTCTATATCAATCTGCCCGCAGGATACTTTAATCTTCCATTAAGTGGATGAAATGTTGCACTGAGGCTGCAGTGACGGCAGCAATGGATCTAAAATTTGTGTGCATACCCCTCAAACCTGACCGCAGTCATGAATATCCTGCAACAAATCATGCAGTGCAGCAGAACACAAACCTCTTCCTCCTCGGAACTGGATCCAAATGTCTCAAGTCTCAGTATCCTCTATTTATACGCTGTGTATATTTACAACTGAGCAGATGATTAGGATGCTAGCACATAGTGACGAGAATGTGGGGCAATCTTTTTTGGCTATTCTAAGGAGACAAGGCGTTTATCGGGGTGAGGAACCTCTCTGTTGTCATAGCTTTCTTTCTTTTTTTTTCATAAGTTTATCAGAGCGGCTGGCGTGAGCTCCTGAAAAATGTTTGATTTCATAACTTTTATATAATTCTATGATCTCAGTAGACCTGAATGACAGGAACTGTCAGCTTAAGGAAGCATGGCAAAAGAAGCAAGCCTGAGTCACAACCACAAACAGCATTACATGACTCACAAACCGTTTCTGTGGCTAACTGTAGTTTAACAGTTTGGTTAGATGGTTAACATTATCTATATTTTACTATATCTATGACATTCAAAGAAGTTTAAACATTTCAAATTCTATATTTATATCCTCGAAAAAGTCAGGGATGTAATGGGATCGTCATCCATTGATGTAGATTGGTTGTCTTAACGTTATAACTCAATAATGTTTTCACGGATCTTTTTCCAATTTTATACCCCGTGGACCGGTAGAGCAAGGATGAACTGGATTGATTTTGGGAAAGCTCGGTTTGCTATTTCCAGCACGAGCATTTTACACAGTTCTTGGTACTTCCATGACTCAGATGACGTCCTTCTCCCCAAGTATGAACCACATCAGGAGTGGAATAAGATTATTTTGAAGTTATCGCTACAGTACAACATTAGTTTTCCGGAATCGGTAGAGAAACTTCCTTTAGCCCAATAAAAGAAACTCATGAAATCCTTCATGTAATAAGATGAGATGTTCACAAATAACCTAGACTACGGGGGGGGTTTTGTGAGGTTGTCCATTCACTTATACTGTTTATCCCATGAACAAGCAGGAAGATGTAGTAGAATGAGAAGAAATGCTCCGATGCTACAGAATTTGAACATAAGATAATCTACATTGTTTTATATGGACACACACCGACGCCCACACACTCACTCAATGATGCATTTCTGGAATATCCTGCACAGCTGGACTGAGCCATTCATCACCTGCATGAATGTTTGAGGTTACTTGGGAGCATTCCTAATGTGAGGAATAATCACTCAAGGGACAACTTCCTTCCAGCCTCTGACAGCGTGCTAAATTGTGGAATGTTATGATTTTACTCTATTAAGTCTCCTTAATTACATCAACTAAATTAATGACGCTGTTTATACTTTATTTCCCCTTTTGTTGGTTGTGTCATATTCCTTTTTTTTTATACTCCAGCTATAAGGAAAAGCCCACTCTTAAGACCAATTAAAGGCAAGTCAAATATTTAACTAGCTACTTGAGAAATTCTGGGTCATGACAATTATCTCAACCCTTTTGCTGTAGTTCTTTGTTCTGGATTATCATCTAGAGTTAGTCATTTTTTTATGCCTTCTCTTTGGTGCCGAGCAGGTAGTGTACTGTGTGATCTTTTAAGGAAATACACACATAAATGTGTCACCGTGAAACAGAATAATAAAGTTAAAGCCTGGCTGCAAAAAATTACCTTAAAAGTTGAGTAGGGCCACTACAAATTCAGGTGATAATTATCTCCAACTTTTCCACCATTGCTTTCACATTGCCAAATTAAGATTATACCCTGTAATAACAAAAATTTTGCGACATCAAATAATCATCACTTTTGTCAAAATGTTTCAAAAGCCAACTTAACTAACGTCTGGCTATTCAAAATGTTTCATAGACCATGTATTCATGTATTATTATTATAATAATTATTATCATATTTTATTGTTTTCACTAATGTATAGTTATTATCGTTTTGACTGCGGTTATTGTTTTTATTATTGTTCAGTATTTCAAATTAAAATCCTGCTAGCAAGCACACACACATGCTTACACGCACTATACACAGACATTCTTACATTCTTACATTCTTACATGACATGTAATCTCACTTCCTGTTTTTAATATTCATAATTGATTGATAGTTATTAAGATACATGTCATCATTGGTCCTATAACAGTCGTGTTACTGTTTTTGTTTGGTAGGAGGCTTTGTGCCACCCTTCTTGCACTATACACCGATACTATTTATTTTCTGTGTATTTTAATCAGTGCAAATAAATAAACTAAACTAAATTAATCCAGATCTTCCATACATCAATTAGTCTGGACTAAAGTAGGGGAATGACAGTCCAATCAGTAATGCCTAAAAGAAATACGGTATTTCCCCATTACAGACGTGCTGAAAGATGATTCAGAGGGAGGGATGTTTAATTAAAAACAAAAAAAAATGATCCTGCGTGAGAGGATAGCATATTAAGAGCGTAACAAAAGTGATGGAGATTTGGATCTGAAAATCTTGACGGGCATCGCAACTGAAGGCATATGTTGTCTTCTCCCTGGGTGGCTGTTGGGGTAACAGGGACGGGATCCACTTAGGCTTTATTTTCCATCTATCATGAGGTCATAACTGCCTGCTGTCATCATTCGCTGCCCCCTGGATGAGGAGCTGATGCTGGGCAGCAGAGTTTGGCCCAGACCCAACTTTCCTCTTTGTTTAGCTTTAACACTCATTAGGTCATGCCGTTAGTGTCTTAATTGGAAAAAGCAAAGCTAACGGGGAATGAACTCATGCCTTTCCTGAAGAACAGATGCCTCTTCTCTAACCCTTTTCATCTAAAGCTACAGTAAATATTGGCATTTACCCTTTCAAAAATCTACAAGTCGTGATATTTTCGACGTGAACTTCTTCACTGCGGAGGAACGCCATGAGTGAAATCTTAGAGTAACAGTGTATAAAAGGCTTGGTGTGTTTGTTTCTATAGATACACCTCACTTTGTGCCTCCTTTTTTATTTCTGGACTGTCAAGTGAGGAGGGCAAGATTTATTTAGGGGATGCGAATAAAATGTGTGATACAGAATGCTTGGATGCATATGGCATCCCTGCTATTTGGCCTGAGCTAAGAGGAAGGTTGCTGAGAGGTTCACAGTGCTCCTAAAAGCATCGCCAGCACAACAATATTTCACAGAACTAGGCCTACGCTGTCGTCCGCGACTCAGGGTTATATCAGCGAAAAACCTCCAACCTGATTAAACCCCTGAATTAAATGTGAAATTATGTCAATAAAAATAAAGCTTGAGTCGATTCATATTTACCAAATTTGGACTAAATCGAGTGAACTGTTTTTCTTAAGTTATGAAGTTATGTCCGAAAAATAGTGTCTTTCAAAATGTCCACCCAGTTAGTAAACACGGAACTATAAGAGTAAAATGTGATGAATATAAGATAGAGATCCTCAAGTCAATACATATGCACCAAATTGGGACTTATGGTTAGGAAGATGTCTATGAAAAATAGGGATTTTTCTAAGAAAACACTTAAAAAGAGAAGAAAAGCTCCCCCTAGTGGATAAAATATGAACTATTAGAGTCATATATATTGAAGCTAGACCCCCTTGAGTCGATTTATACTAAATCAAACCAATTACCGGTAAGTTAAAGTCAAAAAACTTGGTAATATCCCTGACTTTTGGAGATATAATTATTGTTTAAATTGTATCAGATATTTTATTATTTTTGTGCTTAAAGGTATCACTCCAAATATTCTCCGCTAACATCTGTCATGCCTTTACAGAGATATATTTATTCATTCGTATTTAATAGTACTCTTTAGCTGCTGTTTACTTAATTAACTTCCAGGTGTAAGTATAGAGTTGAAATAATGTAGCTAGTTCTAATATTTGTGATATTGTTATCATAATAAATATTGACCCACAAGAAGCCAGACCCATTTTTCCTCAAAGGAAATTATGGAGGACATACTCCATAACTCCGGAACACATTTCTGAAAGAATTTTTGAAATACTGCCCCTTGTCAGACATCTTTCGTATTACACACTCTTTTTTGTGACATAAGGTTTGATTCCTCATTTGAAAATAAATCAGCTTGACCATTTTTTACTAAGGAAAACAGATTAATCCTATTTATCTGCAATTCCAGAACATACATCAAAACTTTACTGATAAGGTTTAAAACAAAAAATATGTTAAAAAATATGCAATATATGATTTCTTTTATAAGTTTGATCAAAATATCTGGTGAGAACTGGTTCAGTGTAATAAATGACACGTTATTGAAGCACTACAATATGGGATTTAATTGAAATTTAACTTTAATAATAAAAAAACTAACTGAATATGATCTCATGGGCAATAGCATTTAAATGTTTTTTTTTATATAACCATGGTAACTTATGGATTTGTCTGACATCGTTTACAGTAAAACTTTCAGAAATGTCAACCATTAGGATTGAAGGAACAGTGTGAAAATAGTTGAGCAATGCACACGGATGGTTTCATCGAGTGTCAACCCCTACTCGAAAAGATGATCCGTAAAAGGCTAAAGGTATTTTTATCTTAACATGACCTTGTGCACCATACTGAGTACACATTCTCACATTCTCACTGCATCCAGTGTGTCTCCTGATGTCTCCAGGCTGAGCTTTGTCTCTTAATGTGCAGAAATCATCACAAGAATCAGATTTTAAACATTTTAGCTTTCAATATAACTTGGTACGTTATTATAAAGATTTGCATGAATTAATTGAATATATTAAGATCAGTTATTTTAATATCTGTGCTAATATAACTTTAAATATGTACAGAATTCACAACTAGGACAGGTTGCCAGAGAACTAATTTGAGAAGGCTGTGTTTTTAGCTGTGTGTTGTTTTCTCAGCATGGGACACCAAACAGTTTCCACACACCTGTCTCCCAGCTGATGGTTAATGTCCCTGAATTTGGGACGAAATGCCGCTCCGGAGCCGAGGTGACCCACTGACACGACTTCAAAGTCACTATGGAGGATAGACTTGGAGGATATGTAAGCTTGTGTAAGAACCAAGATTCACAACACTTGCAATCTATTTATTCAACTATTTTGAATGAAGGAAATAATAACACACCTTAAATTAATGATATTTTTCATATCACCCTCTTTTAGAGAGTTATTTGCAGATTTGTGCTTTATAGCATGATCTTCTTTCCCCACAACGTTGCCATATATGATTAATAAAACAAACATGATGGTAAGAGCAATACAATGAAGCAGTAATTGAGCAGGGTAAACAATACTATATATCTAAATATTTTTTTTGCCATAGTCGCTGGTTCGATTTAGTCCAAATTTGGTTCAAATGAAATCGACTTTAGTAGATCTATCACGTATGTAATCACATTTTACCCTTATAAATCATACTTTAGTCACTAGGCTGAGCATTTCATATTTAATTTGAGGAGTTCAATCAGGGGGGATTGCTTGGACAACACAGGGGATTGGGGATATACCTTCTGTTGAGAACAGCAAGGGGCATATCAGCATAGGCAGCGTAAGCCTGGTTAATTCCTAATAGAAAGAGAACCACACTGATCAAGCTCTAATATAGCCCTTAGCTGTAGTTTCTAACATTGCGAAGTAGCTGTGAGGTGAAGAGTGTAGTGAAAGTAGTTTGCTAAACCTTTTAGACAGAACAGGTGAAAAGCAATGGAGACTTTAATGGTACTTTTAATAGTAACTGTTGATGTCCATCCCTAACCTTGGAATCCTTTTCCACTTCCAAAGCGGTTGTGGTAAAATGACTTAAGTCATTGATGATTCATCAGAGCTTATAGCTCGCTAAATAATGTCTTGAATCCATTGCAGATATTCTCAATGGAAGACGGAGTGAAATATTTATTCATATATATTTATTAATATATTATGATCATTGCTTTATTTATTTGAAATGCGTGGCATCTAAATCTTAGAATGTACTACCATGCAATCAGAACGCTCAATTTCATACATAAATAGTAGTCTCCGAAAATACACTTTAAAACATGTAAACCAAATGTAAAACATGTAAAACAAATTAAGAAATAAATGATCTATAAATCGATATTGCGTAATTGTAAAAAATTACACAAAAACAAAGTTAGTTTCTAAATCTATAATCCTTAAAATTAATTAACTGTTTTGTTCAACGACAGAAGAAATATATTTCAAAAAAGGCTGTTCCTCTAAATTAGCGTGGATTCATGTTTGAACTGGATTTAATCACCCAGTTTTTTCAGTGAGAAGAGAGGAGGGGGAGGAAGACGGGTGTTGGTTGAGTGAGCACTCTCACAGTCTCGTCCAATGGTCTATCTTAAATTAGCCATGGGGGCATGAGGCTCCCCCCGCTTCTCTGACGGAAGGAGGAGTCTGTCCCTGTCACTGTCTACTGTTTCATTATTACCTGCACACTCCTGCAGGATTCACCACACTTGTGTGTCTGTATGGCCACAGGAAACAGACAGAGAGAGACAGCACAGACTCCAAGGCCTAAATCATCAGAGAGAGTTGACTTTTTTTATACACTTTTCCCCTCTTGGGTCAAGAAACCTGCCTCCTACCATAGATTTGTAAAATAAATTGCAAGGCAACTAGCAGCGGATATGGCTGGTTGTCTGCAAAGTTCGCCACTTTGTCAAAGATGGACACTTCTGAGATCCCTGATTGGGACATTTATTCTCAGCTTCTCTTGCGCCTCAGTAACGGCAGAGCCGTTTGACCACCTCTATCGCCAAAGACCTGGACCTAATGAAGACAACATCATCATAGCCAACAATGGAATCAGGGTGCCTCTGGGCAGGTCTGTGTTTCTGGATCCTGTGAATGACCTTGTAACAGAGGTCCACCCTGGAGACCACTGCCATATCACAGTTTTGGACAATAACCCTGAAACCCAGAAACCTGGGTTGTTAACCCCTAAAAAGTTCCCCTGCAATTTTGGACCAGATGAAGTAAAATATATTCATTTTGGATCTCGGAGTCCGAGCAAGGACCGTGTGAAGCTGCAGCTGCGTTATGACTCCCAGACGGACACTATTATCATCCCTTTCATGCTGGAGGTGGAAGTGATTTTTCAGCAGCTTGAGATCCTTACAAGGAATATGCCTCTCACTGTTGAAAGTCTCAATGGTGACAGCAACATCATTGATAAAAAAGCCCTGGAGTTTTCCTTTGAGGATGGGGTCACCCAGTGCAAGATCACCACCTTGGCCGGTGAAGGAGGTCTTCCCAGGTATGGCAGTCTTTTGAATAACCCCTCAAATGGCCAGATGCTTGACTGCGATGAGTTTGTGAATCAAGGCATCCGCTATAAGCACACAGCTAAAACCAACTCACCAAACAGAGACTATATTCCCATGAGGGTAGAGCTGCAGGATAACGAGGGTAAAGCCATAATGCAAGAGCATTTTCAAATCATGGTCCGAATCAGAGAGGGTGCAGAGAACACTGCTCCTAAACCCAGCTTCGTAGCCATGATGATGATGGAGGTTGATCAGTTTGTTATGACAGCTATTACAAGTGACATGCTGGCTGCTGAAGATGTTGAATCTGATCCGGATGATTTAATCTACAACATAACATCCCTGCTGGGCCCTCAGCAAGGCTACATCATCAGCACGGATGATCAGAACCTACCTATAACCTCTTTCTCTCAGAGAGACATCGGAGATCTTAAAATAGCATATAAACCACCCTCAGATGACTCGCAAGTAGAGAGGATTTTCCAGCTAGAGCTTGAAATTATAGACAGAGATGGAGCTGTATCTGACCCGTTTGCTTTCATGATTGTGGTTAAACCTATGAATACCTTGGCTCCTGTAGCGACCAAAAATACAGGCCAGCTATTGTTCGAAGGACAGTCCCGAGCTCTCTCCAGTTCCCAAAATTTAGAGATTAGTGATGAGGACAACCTTGAAGATGTGAAAATAACGGTTGTTGATGGCTTAAAGCATGGAGTCCTGACTGTGCTTGGTGCTCGCAGAAAATTCTTTACTCCCGCCGATCTAGATGCAGGCATTGTTGTCTACCAGCATGATGGCGGCGATACCTATAGCGACAACATTATTTTTAGAATGACCGATGGCAGTAATGAGGTTGAATTTTTGTTCCCCATCACTATTGCTCCTACTGATGATGAGCCGCCGATTATTAATGCAAACACGGGTCTGGTGCTATTCAAGAATGAAGTCATGCAGATCTCTCCCTTCATCTTGAGTGCCACAGACATTGATTCAGAAGATTCCACCATTAAGTTTATCTTGGAGGTGCCTTACTCAACCGTAGGGGAGCTCCTGCTGAGGCAAGTGGAGGCTCCATCTGATCCGTCTCTCTGGAAGTTCAGTGAGACAGATGAGATGTTTGAGCAGGTGGTGACTGAGTGGTTTCAGCAGGATATTCTTGATGGAAAGCTGTTCTACCGCCACATCGGACCCCACAGCACCACCACCGTGATTGATCAGTTTGTGTTCCGAGTCCATGATGATAATGACCCTCCTAATCAATCTGGTGAACACATGTTCACTATTAAAATACATCCCATAGATGATCTCCCCCCACAGCTTTTACCAGGCACCAGCCTTCACATGACAGTTCAGGAGTATGAGCTGACATACTTCAGGAAGACTTTCTTGTGTTATACGGATCTAGATTCAGATGACAGGGACCTGAAGTACACCATTATCAAGAGTCCAACTGACACCGATGAAAACAATCCAGCTCCCTTAGGTGACATTGTACTGACTGACAACCCTGAAACTGTAATTAGAGAGTTCACACAGGCCCAGATTAATCACCACAAAGTAGCTTACAAGCCTCCAGACCAGGAAATGGGCATCACTCCAAAAGTGGCTCAGTTCACATTCATTGTTGAAGACACTGCTGGAAACACAGCGGAGGGACTCTTCACCATTTTCCTACAACCAGTTGACAACAATCCCCCACTTATCACCAACGCAGGGTTCAATGTTATGGAAGGAGGTGCATATATAATCTCTAAGAAGGACCTATACGCCGTAGACACAGATACAGATGATGGAAATATTGTCTTTACCGTGGTCCAAATTCCTACTCATGGTCACCTGCAGTATCTGGGGATGGAAATGACAAACGGAGAAACATTCATACTAGATGATATTGAAAATGGTCGAATTGCGTACATCCACGGAGGAGAGGAATCCCTCAGTGATGTCCTTAAGATTGATGTCAGTGACGGATATCATGAAGTTCCCATCACCATTAAGATCAACACCGAGCCAGTGGATGATGAGACCCCAACCATTATGCTTCCGGATGGTCTGCTCGGAGCATCTATCGATGTGCTAGAGAATGGAGCAACAGTGATTACAAGTAATGTCGTCCAAGGCCGGGATGAAGACACAGATGACCTTGTTCTTACTTTCATCGTTGAAGAGCCTCCCAAGCTGGGTGAAATCCTGGTTAACGGTGCTCCTGCTGAGAGATTCACCCAGGAGGACATCATTAATGGGGCTGTGATATATACTCACACATCAGGTGAAATTGGACCAGTCAAAGCACATGACTTCTTCAACCTTACTCTGTCCGATTTGTCAGATCAGTGGATGGTTGGTGGCAACAAGGTCCAAGGCGTGACAGTTCATGTCACCATCCTCCCTGTGGACAGCATTCCACCTATTGTCAGTGTTGGTGAGCAGTTTGTTGTTTTGGAAGGGGAAAAGAATGTAATTACTCTGAATCACATCCAAGCTGAGGATATAGA
Source organism: Lophius americanus (assembly GCA_037951165.1). Classification (NCBI taxonomy): domain Eukaryota; kingdom Metazoa; phylum Chordata; class Actinopteri; order Lophiiformes; family Lophiidae; genus Lophius; species Lophius americanus. Next base: position 5,101,046 of record JBBDHG010000091.1, read on the forward strand.
CACTGACAGAGATGACATCTTGTGCACCATCATTGTCCAACCAACATCTGGCTATGTAGAGAACATCTCACCAGGTGTAGGCTCCGAGAAATCCAGGGCAGGGACAGCAATCACTGCCTTTACCAGTACAGATGTTGGCCTTGGTCATATCTACTATGTCCAAAGCATCCACAAAGGCGTTGAACCCAAGGAAGATCGTTTCACCTTCCGCTGCTCAGACGGTGTAAATTTCTCTGAACGCCACTTCTTCCCTATAGTAATCATTCCAGCCAATGACGAGAAGCCTGAGATCTTCACCCGTGAGTTTGTAGTGATGGAGGGCATGAGTCTGGTCATTGACACACCCATTCTGAATGCAGGTGATGCTGACATACCCAGGGATGATCTGCACTTTGAGATAATCAAAAACCCCAAACATGGCACAATAGTTCAGCAGCTCAGTACCGGCACTATCCCCGTGGAAAATTTCAACTTGGAACAAATCAAAGAAGGCTCCAACATTGTTTACGAACACGATGACTCAGAGACTAAAGAGGATAGCTTTGAAATCAGGCTCTCAGATGGGAAACATAAAGTGGATAAAACAGTTCTCATCATAGTTATTCCTATTGACGATGAAACACCGAGGATGGCTATAAATGATGGGCTTGATGTTGAGATAGGAGAAACAAAAGTTATCAGCAGCAGGGTTTTGAAGGCCACAGATCTCGACTCTGAAGACAAAGACCTGACGTATGTTGTGCGTTATGGCCCAGCTCAAGGATACCTTCAGCGTGTCAGCACATTTGGCGATGTTATTGGTAATATCACCGTTGGTATGAACTTCACACAGGATGAAATTGACAAGCAGCTCATCCATTATGTACACACTGGCCAGGAGGGAATCCGTGACCTGCTGAAATTTGATGTCACTGATGGCATCAATCCCCTTATCGACCGTTACTTTTACATCAACATTGGAAGCATCGACATGGTTTTCCCAGATGTTATCAACAAAGGAGTGACCCTGAAGGAAGGCGGTAAAGTAACTCTTACCACTGACCTCCTCAGCACCACTGATATCAACAGTCCTGATGAATACCTAAGCTTTAGCATCACAAGAGCACCCAGTAGAGGACACCTGGAGAGCACGGACCATCCAGGTGTTCCCATTTCTACCTTCACTCAACTGCAACTTGCCGGAAACAAGATTTACTACATCCACACCTCCGATGATGAGATGAAAATGGACAGTTTTGAGTTTGAGGTGACAGATGGTTATAATCCTGTCTTCCGTACATTCAGAGTGTCCATCACAGATGTAGATAATAAGAAACCTGTCTTGACGATAAATAAACTGGTTGTGGAAGAGGGGGAAGGTAAGCTTATCACACCATTTGAGTTGACTGCTGAGGATCGGGACACCCCAGACAACCTGTTGAGATTCATAATCACCCAAGTGCCGGTGCACGGGCAGCTGCTTTTCAACAATACCAGGGCAATAACTAGTTTTACCAAGCAAGACCTAAATGAGAACCTTATCACCTATAAGCATGATGGCACTGAGACCAAGGAAGACAGCTTCTCCTTCACCGTCACAGATGGGACACATACAGATTTTTACGTATTTCCAAACACTGTCTATGAGACTCGGAAGCCCCAGATGATGACCATCCGAATCAACACTGTGGACAACGGCGTGCCCCAGATTGTGGTGAACAAAGCTGCTCCCTCGCTGAAGCTCCTCCAAACAGGCCACCTGGGCTTTTTGATCACCAGCAAGGCCCTTCGATCAGAGGACCGTGACAGTGACCTGAGAGTCATAAAGTACGTGGTGTCCGAGGCTCCCCGGCATGGCTTCATCATCAACACAGCCCAAGGCAATGACAGCATCAAGACCTTCACACAGGGTAAGAATAATGTCTCAACATCTAATATCTTCAAATAGTTTATAAAAGCTTTGCAAAAGAATTTTTTTACTTTTTATATTAAGCAATTTAAGCAAACAGCTATTTTGAACCATCAATACGCTACTTGCCATATCTCAAATAGCAAACACTAAAGGTAATCAAAGCGCTGGTGGACCTAGTGGAGTAGTCAGCTATTTCCATTAAGAGCAGATCCACAGCAATCTATACTGCAAGTGGAGCATGTGGGCAACCGATTGCTAAGACTAAGAGAGTGACCATTTCACACCTTACCAAAATAATCTTTTAACAAGGCTTAAGCTGTCGTCATTGATTGATATCAACTTGAGCCTAACACTCTTGTCTCTCTATGTTTGTCATACCAACAGCGGATATCGATGATATGAAGATCTGTTACGTGCTGTTGGACGGGAGCAACGCCACGAGTGACATCTTCTCCTTCACCATTGAAGACAAAGGTAGGTCATCCTTTATGTCCTACTTTTGTGCACTGACACCAAAGTAGGGCCCATTACTTTGGAATAATTTAGCCGAGGACTGTCCTCAAGTCTTTATATTGAAACTTCCTGCTCTCTGTCGTTCTCCCAAGTGTTTGCATTACAAAGACTTAAAGCATTTGGCCATGACTGACAACCAGTATAGAGCCACCATCTCTTTTCTCCGCCCCACTGGACCACATTCAAAAGAGAGAGGTCAAAGGGAACTTTGGTAAAAGTGGAAGAGGTGGGGCTACCTCGTGATCTCTCCTTTATAGTTCAAGAACAATGGGATCCTTTGAGTTTTCAAATCTCCTTTCATCCCAGGCTTGAGGTGATAACATCCAATCTGTAAATATGAACAATACTCCATTTAAATGTCTAGGCAAAAAAAAATAATAATTACCTGAAAGTGTGTAAAAAATAAAGCATTTTTTATTGAAATGTTAGTACAGTTTTTCTCATTTTATAAGGGTACTCCACTCCCATGCTTTGGATTTCATTAACTCCATTTACTGAATATAAGTATTCTTTATAGTCCACTTTTACATGTTAATCTATTTTAGAATATTAGTAATATCTATAGGGCTAGCATGACAAACTGGTGATGATGTGCGATCACGTTCTGACAATGTTCATCCGGAGGAATTCTCTTAAATGTACCACATATGCCTGGTACAGACATGATGATATACCCCGTAAGGCTGTCCCCTCTTAGGTAGATTTACTCGAACAGCATTTTAAATATAGAAAATGCAAGAGAGTAAATTGCAACAGGTGGCCTCAGCTATTTCAGTGACCACTATAACATATAAAACAAGATATGGCATTGCAATCAATGAAGCAAGGGAAGTTGAGTCTATAATTATTTTGGATTTATGGCTTAGTGATGGTGATAACACAATCTACTCATGGAGAGAGCAGGACAGGGTGGACATGTCCTTTTTTCTTTTTGTCTGCAAGGTGAAGTCTCTTATTATCCTCATCTGCATCCCACTAATTCCTCTTTTTTTAAAAATCTGTACTGTTTACAAGTATTTAGTATTATTATTTATATATGTTGTATTTGTAACCTATTAATCTGCTTGAAGCAAAAGCTGGTTGATATTTCTATAATGAAAGTTTGAGTCCCAGGTAGTAACAGGTAACTCACGGGCTTTGATTAACTTAAACTCCCCTTTCTGTTTGCTTCCGTACATTGTTTAAGCACCCGACAAAGTTGGGTGGTTGGCAGGCTGGGACATAAAACAAAATCATGTTTCCGCATGACCACAGCACATGTGTTGAAGCCACAGAGGGACCTTCAGCTCTGACCATAACATTCATCTAGTTATCATATTCTGCCCCCACAGTGTGCACAAGCACACACAAACAAACAAAGAAACAAACAAACACATAAGAAGTCCAGAAGAAAAAGATCAGAGAACCGATAAAAGTCCCTTAAGCCAAGTGTTGAAGTGCCGATCACTTGAAGGAGATGGGATTTCTCCTGGACTTGCCTGGACATGCATGTGGGGACCCTGCTGAAGGTCAGTCTATCTGCTGATCAATCTAGGAAGGTTGAGCTGAAAGACTCTGAGATTTGCGCCTAAGATTATTCTCTTAAACTCTTCTCTGTCAGCACACACCAAAAATGATTCATTTTGCAAAGTTCAAAAAGTTTATGAAGTTATCTTTCATAAATTGTGATATTTGGAACTTATCCAAAATTTCTCCAAAAGTTTTCAGTTGTTTAGCTTACAATGAGTTTAACAAAGATTATTATGATTATTATTAAAGATAATAAACCAACACCGTCCATTCCAAACAGTGACAATCCTCCCTGTTCATTTTATGGGATCTAAGACGGAAATCTCCTTTTTAGCCTGGGGCTAAGTGGTCATTGATCATTAATCATCAAACCAAACCAAATTCATTACTATTTAGCTTAGAACCTTCTAATGTTTAACACAGCTTGAGTGTGACCTCATTTGGGAAGTGACCCTCAGATGCACTGATAGGGGTTAGTGCTTACGGGCCGTAGCAGCTGGTAAAAGGTACCTGCCGCTACATGCAGCGCACTGATTCCATCAGGTCAGAAACACACACACACACACACACACACACACACACACAAATATCTAAATGACTGAAATATCTTCAAGGAGTAGCATCAAACTTTTCTATAAGTCATAAATGTTGAATGTAAAATGCATGTTTCTCAAGTATTTTTCTCATTCAGAGGCGCGAGAGAGCCGAGGCTTGACCAGCATTCTTTTCTGTGTGGTCAGCCACAGCTGAGCTGTGTGTTTGAGGGACGTCATGAGTCGACGTTCAGCTTCACACCAAGGGTCTCTGTGTGGACCTGTTGGTCAGCAATTAAATTCCAGATTCAGATCACCTCGTGACAGCTCTATTAGGGCGGGGCACTTTAGGCAGCCTTATGACCTCTTTGCATTCAGGTGTGAGGAGCAGAAAAAGCAATAAATTAACAGGGCAAGCAAAAATGCAGAAATGCAGTGTTCAATCACAGATTTGTGGGTCATGTGTATCTAAGTATATGATTTAATTCCAACATATCAATTAAATAAGTGTAATAAACTGTATCATAATATAAAGGAGGATTTATTCGCCTTATTTGATCTTCTGTTTATGTAGAAAACTTATCAATGGTAACAATATTGAAAATACAGCAGACCTTAAAATCTATTTACTAATGTTTCTGGGGTGGCATTAGGAAGTTCATAATGTGGTGCCCCATGCTTTCCATGCCACCATTTAAAAACATGCTTGGCCAAACAACCTTCAATTTAATGGTTAATTTAGAGTCTTAGTTATTAAATTAATAAATTCCCCACTGAATATGCAAAGAAATGGGGTTTTTTTATTGGTAAGGAAAAAACTATGGGAAAATGATTTATTCACATATATTATTTGATTTATTAATTTAATATAGTTGACACTCTAAAGTAAAACAAACACACACCTTTCACTTTCAGTTAGAATAAGTGATGTCATTTTATGTAGAATTAGATGTTGATATCAGAATTCATAGCAATGGGGACGTGTGTGTTTGTCTATACATGAATGTATAAGTGTAACAAAACTCATAACAATCAATCGTTTATTTCTTGAGGACTATGCCAAAACCACAAATGTAAATATTATGGAATCGCTTCACTTAAATCAACATGCACATAATTAATATTAAACTTCTGTGTGTATGAAAGAGAAAAGCAAGGAGTGGTTGTAAGAAAAGCACTGACAGTCTTTATTACATCGTATATATTGACATTTCAAGGAGCTAAAACTTTTATTAGTAATATGTAGAGATTGAAATAGGAATTTTGGATTAGCGTCACCATTGGAAGTACTTCATCATATTGACTTAAACTATTCAATTCTCCTAGCAATTTTTCAGTATTTTGATCAGAGAATTTCAATTTGTTTTGGATACATGAAACTGATTGCAAATATATTGATGAACTGGCATAATTACCAAAATGAAAAGCTTAAGGAATGGATTGTGAGTAACTCAATGACTTGACTTGGGACAGAAATGACATTACCATATAAGAGAAGATAAGAATAACCCCGGTAGCCATACAACATAATTACCCAGCATGCAGGCCTCAAACCCCCTTAAATCCTGCCTGAAGGAACACGACAATAAAGAGAAAGAAACTAGGTGATAGTGTAAGAGAGACTGAGGTCCCTGGAAGAGGATATGGGGAAACCCCAGCAGGAAAGAAAAGGTAAAGAAATGAAGAAGAGGTCAAAAGATGAAGTCACCCAAGAATAGTAATAGCATGGAGGACTCTTTGAGGAGGGGGAGGAAGGGTGAGAACAGAATGGTGTGTAGTGTGGTGAGACTGAGAGGCCTCAGTCTCTAGTCACTGGGTGACTATGGCACCATTAGCCAGTAAATCTGCCAGTGACTTTTGACATGGGTGACTTGTAAGATCCCAAAACAAAGTGAGGAAGTTAAGGTGTGACATAGCCGTGCCGGTCGGCATGCAGTCCTGTTGGATCCAGTGTGGATCCAGCGTATGGTGGAAGATTCACAGATGTGGAACTACAGCTGAGACAAATACATGAACACTCTCTTATTTGATTGCACCTTCTCCTCTGTGCAAGAGCCTTTCCACACAAGGCACACTTTGCAGTGGAAGTCCGTAGGTTATCAGGCTATCTGATATTGGGTAAGATTTCTGCCAAGCTGGGAATGAGGAGATTGGGGGACTTTTGAAAGGGGATCCCCCTAGAGCCTTCCCTCTCACGTACACACACCTGTCTGCTCGGGATACCACTTCACTTCCAGGCCCTGCTCTGTCTGTGGCCCTCCGGTCTGGAGGCTCCAAGGAAGTGCATTCTTCACGCTGCTTTGAACGATCACATAACAGTCAACCCACTGGGGTCTATGATCCCCCGCCAATGCTGGAAGACTATATTGTTACTATCAGGAAAAGCACAGAAAACCTATCTGACTGCAGAGGCTTTATGCTCTCAATCATCTCGTTTTTGGTGTATAAGTACGTTTGTGAAATCTAAGACCATCCTGCTCCTTCAAATTCACTGTGAAACTGTATTTATAGGACCGATCATTATTTGACATTAATACCCCTCTTCAAAAAACAGGGATTGAACAGGAATGTCAAAACATGTTTGACAGTAAGTTAAAGTTTTCTCTCCTCGCCTGTGGGCCGAGCCTGATGGCAAAGGATATGGGAGCTGTGTATCAACTTGTAAAAACAAGTATTTATTGCCTCAGTATTCCTCACTTTGAATAGCTGGAGGGAGTTTCTGACCTGGTCACTTCAATAGAGGTAACTGCTTTTCTTCCAAGAATTCCCAGCAGACAGAAAGAAGGAATCCAAGTTGAACTAAAGTTTATGTTTGAGGTCAGTGCTGCACCACGACAAGACAGTTACACGTGTAGCTCTGACTGTTGTGAACACGGTTCAGATATCCGATAAAGTGAGTGATATATTGAGTAAAGATGAAACAAAAAAATCCTCTTATTTGTCGCAAAAAAGACATGTTTCTTCCTCTCTCTCTGAAGCTCTAACTCTGGAGATAAGGGCCTTTATTGACCAGCACATCATCAAGGATCAGGCTTCAGTAACAGACAAATAATTATATGCTGCTAAAATGATAATATTAGAAATGTTCAGTTTCAGTGTTTTTTAAAGGTGTGTTACCTGGGAGGTAGCCTCACTTACTTAAGAACCTCACTCCCTCGAGATGTTGGTGAAGAAAGAGCTCAATGACATCGTTGTCTACGCCAGATTGATCATCTTTAAATGGTAAACGGCACAGTGGGACTAACAACATGCCAGCACTGACCCAGAACAACCACTTAAGACACTTCAAAAAAAGGACTAATCCATAGGATTTATTTACAAAGATGAACAATCAAACAGTCCATTATAGGAATATTACCAAAATAAGACTAAATAACCACATTCAGAAACTCCACGCTTGAAGGCAACATTGTGAATCTTCTGATTCTGGATCAGAAGCTCTTCAGCTATTCTTTCAGGCCAGGTGAGCATCATGATCAATCTAGGTGCAGAATACCTGATAGAGCCGGAGAGGATGGAGAGGAGGAGGAAGAAGAAACAACACAGGCAATACATATTGCTGTGATAATCATGGTTTGACAAGTGAGAGAACATATAGTGTAATATATGTTAGATTTAAAGCAAAGTGTTATCTGTATATTTCTGCCAAGCGTTCCGAGCGAGTGTCGAAGAGGATGTGCCTCGTCAGATAATGATTTGTAACATCCTGCGCCGATCACTTCGCTTTACAGCGCTGAAGCTGCGATTTATCCACCGTGATGTGTCGCTTTACAGTTCGTGCAGCTCATCGCTGAAGGGCTGATAATAGTTATGAATAACTATATATTCATGCAGCATTCGTCACAAACATACTTTGGAGCCCGAAGAGGAAGTCCCAGCTCTTACTATCTGAAAAATCTCTCTCTATACGTAAGAATGAGCAACAAATATTTTTCATACTTTGGTTCTGACTTCCCCATGATTTAATCTAACATACTGAAAAATGGTATTCAGACACCGGACTTAGCACAGGAGTATTTATATCAGCAGGATGATTGATGAGGAAATGCAGTAATGGTGATGCTTGTCACTTGATGAGATATTCTTAGAAGGTTGCCCTTCCTTGCATCATGCATGTGGACGTCAAAGCCTCCTTTTAACCTTCATCTCCAATTATGTCTCGGCCTGACCCACTGTCCCACTGCATCTATGTATGGTGCAGGCAGCAAATATGAGCTCATGAGGAATGTAATGTTAAAGAATGCTGGTGCGGGGAAAATCTCGGCTTGTAACATTGTGTGTGCGTGTGTTTTGATGTTGTTTTTGCTCTGGACATCGTATACATGAAGTCCGTCAAATATGCGTCAATGTGGGCTCTAAACAGAACAGCTCTAAAATAAGTCAAGCGGCTCCTAATAATGATCTAGAAGGAATCCTGTGGGTCTCATCAGGTCCTAGAACAGGAAAACAGTATCATAGGGTTTTTAATATTAATTGCCTGCTCTTGTCAGCGAAGCGCATAAAACACGCTGTGGCCAACTTATCAAACCGCGAGACGTTTAGGACGTATGGGCTGTAAAACATTTCAACCCAGCAGAAATGATGATGAGTGTCAGTATGAATGTCCAATGGAAATGTGATATGAGGCAGCAAGCTTCAAATCCAGTCTTGTATCAAACGTGTGCTATAAAATTTAGACCATTAATCAAGTCAGAGCCACTGTTTTCACTTTCACAGACTTTTCTGTCTGGCATCGTGGCCATTCCTTCTTTTGGCTCATGCCAGCAAACGATCTCAGTGAAATTTACAAAAGAAGTCGTAGAAAAGGGAGGATTCCCCTTTCGCACAGTGCCGTGAACAATGTGGAGGCAGACAGGGAGGCATGCCATGGTGGTAGATCTGGCCCACCCAGAGTGTGGCCTGCTGTTCCTTCAGTTGAGCCTCTACAAAGCATAGGGGGGGAGGGGAACATGGAGCCGGGGGGTTGGAGTTCATCTGTCACTCTGCTCCACATGGTCTAGGACTGTAGCGGGAAGGGAGCATTTTGCTGGCCACGGCGGAGATATAGAGGGTGATCTTTGCTTTGAGGTTCTTGAGGTCAGCATGAAACCTTTTGTAGTCCACTTCCTGAATTAGAAATGTCGTAAGCAACACTGAGAGGAGTTATGGTGGACAAAACTAGCCAGACACATCGACTGTGGTTCAGGAAGTTTAGTGTCCATCCACTCCTCAGTAGGTTGGTTGTTCAATCCCTGAGCTCTTACGTTTCCTTGAGTAGGAAATTCAAATTGCTCTGGATGGATGTTCCATTGTGAGTTGTTGGGCAAAGGCTGATGCACCTGATGCTTATGAATATGTGTGTGAATGAGTGAGATCTTGTGTGTATCGTAAAACGCTTTTGGTCTGAGTAGAAAGGAGCTAAACGAGTGCAGTGTAATGACCACCTGTTGATCACACCGTGTAGTAAACCCACCGTGAGGAGAAAATGGCAGCTCTCATTTTCCACACATCTCCTTACTTTCCATCCATTCTCTTCCGTCTATTGGGGGTCACAATGGCAGCAGGCTATCCCTCTTCCCAGCAACACTATCCAGCTCCTCCTGGGTGGTGCTAAGGTAACCCCAGGCCATATGAGATATAAAGTCCGTCCAGTGAGTTCCAGGTCCACCCCAGGGTCTCCTCCCAGATAAAAAAGCTGGAAAACTTCCAAAAGGAGGCGCCCAGGAAGTATCCTGATCAGATGCCCGAAAAACCTCAACTGGTCTTTTCGACATGAAGGAGCAGCGACTTTACTCTAAGAGCCCTGTGGATTTGTGAGCTCCGCAACCTTTTTCTAAGGCTGAGCCAATCCACCATATCCATTCGCTATATCATCTGTGGAATCCTATTAAGCTACATAGTTTCCCAAATGTCATGTCACGTCCGTGCCTTTGGTTAACATGAACATGGCAGGCAGCAGCTTTCTCTCATTTGCTAAATTGCTAAATCTTTATGTTTAGCCCAACCTACAAGTCAGATTAAATCTCTAAGAAAGTGTTCAAGTATTTAGTCTTTTAATCTTGCAATAGGTATACAAAAACATGATAAATACCATGAAAGAGCGGTTTTATGTTACTGCAAGTATCTATAATTATGAATTATCATAATTATTAATATTAATATTAGTCTATTAAGACTAATATCACCTGACGATCGGTGTTCTCATTCACAAAAGCATCTTCGTTTTACTCCTTGCAGAGAAGCCGTGCGCCAAAGCTGCGTAATGGCACCATGCCAAATCAGAGACAGCTCTTTCTGTCCGCCGTCTTCATTTGATAATGCGTGATGATAGCCGCAGAATAAGCTTGTCGTCATATCATTTACAAATCGGGGCAGCTGCCAGGACACACTTTTGTCCCACTAAAAATTATCGGACATCTGCCAAAGACACTCGCCCATAACATGGACGGGGTTTTTTATTCCAGACACCGTACTTAGCAGTGAGAGAAGATCTGAAAATTAAAGTGTTCTCAATCAGAAGTTTTTATACATTTAAAGGAATAACTTTTCTGTACTCTGATGAGTTTGCAACTTTTTCCCCACACTTATTTTAGCCAACAAAGTACAAACAGTACCGATGTAATATATAAGTACATTCATATTCAACATACCTCAGATTGAAGTATATGATATTGCGATACATCAAAATGAAGCAAACAGGAGAGAAATAATAAAGATACAAATCAAGAAACAGCAAAAACAACAAATGGGTTAACATGGAAATACTTTGGTAATGCGATGTACACCTTCCCAGAAGGGGTTTAAGAACTGGGCAGTCCCAGACTATGTGTGGATTGTCTGCTATACACTGACCACATCCTCTCCAGCCCTTGGGTTCCAGTTTGGTCCGTTTACCCTGAATGTTTTCTGATTTCATGCATGCACTGTATAAACACCTGAAGAATTTGGGCCATGCAAAAACGAGCATGATGCACATATCCTGTATTTTTAGCCCGTGACAGTTGGAAACCTGAGCACAGAGCGTGGAACGGGGTTGTAATGCCCACTGGGCTCCGCTGCGTAATGTTGCCTGCCTTTAACCAGCAGCAGGCTTTTGGCTGCTTGAGTACATCTGTGGAAGATGGCAGATTTTAGCCTCTTTTGTTCACTGTCATCGGCCATGAAAATTTACCACTATCAGTTCTCATCTGAACATTACAGGGTTGCCCTGTTGCTTTGGTTTCGCTGTTGACATGTGGGTTTTAGGAAGTCTACTGTCTTGAACACCTACATTCAACTACCAGTGTTTTCATTCTCCTCAGTCACACAGCATTACAACTGGTCCATTATGCGGACAAGCAGAGGCTGATTTGCACTGTTCTTTGTCCAGTTCTTATGTATTTTTATTTTTTTTCGAACTACTTCTCCTACACAACTTTGTGTTTCTTTTACGTTTTATAATATCTTTGACTCCTATCACACCAAAATAAATGGAACACGGCTCTATCGAACTAAGGAATGCCTCCTAAGACCCGGTGAAGTTCCCTCACTCTTCGGGAGCCTTTAGCTGAGTTAGGTCAACAGTGTGAGCAGTGATGCAAGAGGCAGCCCTCTGATCAACCAACCCACTAAGCTTGACCAACTTCACATGAGAAGTCACAGTTCAGCAGGATCATCTCACTGAAGAAAGAAACTTTAAGGCCTTTTGCCGCAGTCGTTAAAAAAACATTCAGATAACTTGGCAGAGACTATAATCTTTAATATCTCCTAAGCAGCCAAACCAAATCAAATCGATGACCAACACTGAGTTGACAGTTTGAGGGATTACACGAGTCATGAGATAGCATGGATTAAGGAAAGCACTGGGTTTAAAGTTGGGGACATGTGGTGGGCGACTCGTGGGCTGTTGGTTCACATGTGTGTTTTGTGAGCAGGATAACCTTCACAGATAATGGAGAGCTATTATATCAAGGTCAGAGAGTACAGAAGGTTCAGAGTAAATTATTAAAGAGAGGGGTATTAGTTTAAGGAAGGAGAATAATCTGTGTTTGCTATCACAGGCTCTAATGAGGTGGCGTCACACTAAAAAACATCTTCTAGAGCTAGAGCAGTAGAGCGTGGACACGGACAACATCACTTTATACCATGACAGAACTTTTCCATAGGAAGAGCGTGAGTGTTAGGATGCACGGTAGGAAGTAGGAGGTAGGGGTCGATAAAGTCCAGAGGAAATAAGACGCAACTCTTCTCAAGGCCCAGTATAGGGAGGTAAAGGGAAGCCCTGGAATTAAGCTATCAGGTTTCCCTTCAAACTTAAAATGACCTTTTGATTCCTTTTATCCTTGAGCCCAGAGGAGGTCGCTGATGATATTTCTGTCTTTCAGGTGGAAACAAACTAAAGCCTCAGCCATTCCGGCTCAACTGGGCCTGGATCTCTCTGGAGAAGGAGTACTATCTAGTGGATGAGGATGCCAAATTCCTGGAGGTGACACTCAAACGGAGAGGCTATCTGGGGGAAACTTCCTTCGTCAGTAGGTGTCAATGGTCGTTTGTTGAGCATTTAGTGTGCTATGAATGTGCTTGAGAATTGATTTTAAACTCATTTTCCTTAACTTGATGTTTTAAGGAGTAATAACCATAGTCATATATTAAATTTCCTGGTAATCTTCAGGGACAAGGTAGAATTTTACCAGATCTTTTGTATCTTAGTAGACCCATGCTTAGAAATGATAGTTCTTCTGCTCCTATCAGTAATAAACCACACAACTATAAAGCACCACCCAGCCTGCTCTTATTAATAAATAATTCAAACGAGGTCTACAATTTCATTCTTCATATCAATGGTTCATTGACCGAAAAGCCCCTAATCCCCTGCATTGTACAAGCAAATCTACGCAAATTAAATGTGGTAAGTTATGTCCGAAAAACAATGTTTTTGTAAAATAAATATCCCCTAGTGAGTAAAATCTGAACTATAAAGTTAAAATCTTACCTTTACAAGATAGATGTCCAGGAGTTGATCCATATGCAACAAATTTGGATTAAATCAGACCAAGGATGGTGAAATTATGGCCTGAAAATTATTGGAGATAAAGTCCCCCCTAGTGCCAGAAATATACAAGCACCCTTTCCTGAAAAACACTCCAGTTCTTCCTCACATAAAGGTCTATGTGTGTATTAAAATTTTTATATGATCATTGAAAAACTTTTTGAGTTATGGCGTACACGCGAAGGATCTCCAGCGGCCATGACGATTCCGTGACATCATCGATGTTTTGGGGGAAATAATAATACAAGAATAATTGAAGCATTAGCATTGTTGCTATGTTCCTTATTGTGTTATTTTTATATGTCATTTTGAAACCAATGTTTTTATACAACTACATCAAATACAGTAACTGTCTCCTTTAAATCTATACATGGCTCTTCATGTTCAGCTCTCATTACGCTCTAATGGACGCTGAGGATACCAGAAAGAAAAACTCCTTGTCTTTAAATATATAAATTTGTTATAAAAAAGTACATGGAGAGGATTTTTTTTTTAAATATGGTGTTTAGAATACTGACACACCCGAACTTGCTCTTAAAATTAAATCTGATTTGGTATCCCTCTCTCTCAGGCATCGGCACCATCGATGGGACAGCTAAGAAGGACAAAGACTTCCGAGGTAAAGCCCAGAAGCAGGTCCAGTTCAACCCTGGCCAGACTACAGCAACCTGGAAGGTGAAGATCTTCACAGACCAGGAGTTTGAGTCCTCAGAGACCTTTCAGATTCAGCTTTCGGACCCGGTCATGGCTGTGTTGGAGTTTCCTGACGCTGCGACGGTGGAGATTGTGGATCCCGGGGATGGTAGGACTTCATTAACTCCGACGAAGCCTGAACACCATCTAAATATCTTGAATAAATTCATGATTAAATGATTTTGTATACGTAATAACTCAGTGTTTGCGTTTCCCTGCCCGAACAGAATCAACTGTCTTCATTGCTCAAGCTGAGTTTAGGATTGAGGAGGATGTGGGAGAGCTGTTAGTGCCGGTGCGCCGGTCAGGAGACGCCAGCCAGGAACTAATGGTTGTGTGTTCCACTCAGCAAGGTGAGAGGAACCTGTTTGTAATTTTTCGACTTCAAAAGAAAGGTTGTTCCCAGGATTGCACAAGTTCCTGCAGCTTAATATTAATAAGTCTGAAGTAATCATTATGGTCCTGCTGAGGTTAATGACTTGTTTTCACTTCACTCTGTGGGTTCTGTCCTAAAACAATTCCTAGAAGTCATGTTAACATGAAGGTTCAGTCTTGTTTTGTGATGCTCAGGAATCTATCAAAGATTCCTATATTATGCAAATTGTGGATGTTATCCAGAATTTGCATAATATACAGCTTGTCCAAAATGCGGCAGTCAGAACCAAAAAGAAAAACCTATATTTCCTGTTGAAGTATCTCTTCATTGATTTTTAAGTTTATTTTTTGATAATAATTGATAATAAGATTTTCTGTAAAAAACGACTTGGTCTTTCTCATAAATATATCTTAACGTACCCAGTCATAACCTCAAGGCTCTATAAGCCCTCACACAATCTAGACAACGGGACTGAGTCATAGCCCCTACTCTTCAGAATCAACCTCCCAGAGGAGATCAGACTGGCGATCTTCTTAGCCGCTATTAATTCTTTATCTTATATCACATCGTCAGCCTTTTTTATGCATTCTCTGCTTCACTGATTGATTATATCCTGCCTTTTCACATAGCATTATAAATTTCATCACGGCTTTCTGTTGAATTTAGCACTTTGTAACGTTCTTTTGCAGTGAAATATAAAAAAATGTTATTAGCATTATGACTAATAAACATAATAAATACAATTCTAATCATTTTTAATGATAATTGTTACAAATTAAGGTAACGTAGTAGATGATGGAGTTCAGAAAGGTACCTTGAATACATTGAATTATCTTAAATAAAGAAAAAGTAAATAACTGAATTTTGTAATGGTCACAATATATGGAAAACCCAGAATTTTATAGTGAAAATATAGACTTTTGATAAAATTAGTAGAAAAAACATAATTTCACAAGTATGTCATGAAGTATTATTCCATTTAAATCAGAGATTTTGCCGACTTTAAAGATTTCAGTAAAAGTTACTGTTTTAATAATTAAGCATGCCGTTGTTTCTACGGTAAAAATATACAAAAGAAATAGGTTTTGTACTGAATTTGTGAAATAATGTTGATTTCAAGGTAAAAAAAAGTCTAAATTTGTTATAATTCAGTGACATTTAATGTACTGTGCTTATAAATCATAAACAATTTGGTATTATATCTGTTTTTCTAAAGGTAATTTACTGTAATGTTTAGTAAATGGTCACTGTAAACTGCAAGAACAAATTTAAAAAATAAGAAGAAGACATTACTGTATTTTTTACTGCAAACATTCTGGCAACAACAGCTGCCACTATTTTACTTATTTATTTATTATTAAACAGGTTTTTTTTTTACAATGTAATCCTCACTAAAGGAAGAGTCACTCCTCACTCTTCCTTCACTATTATCTTCATTTACACTTGAACATTTCCTTTCAGTTACAATATCTATATGAATGTATTATATAATCTTTCCCTTCTCAGTCCTTTGACCTAATACCGGTTGCAACTCTTCAGTAATTTACTTTAATTAGTAATGAAGTTTAACCTCCTTTTCCTCTCTTTTCCCATAATACCTCAGCCACGGCCACCGGCACCGTTCCCAGCAGTGTGCTGTCCTACTCTGATTACATCACTCGACCTGAGGACCACACCAGCGTGCTGCGTTTTGACAAAGATGAACGAGAGAAATTCTGCCGCATCATTGTCATTGATGACTCCCTGTATGAGGAGGAAGAGAGTTTTAATGTCACCCTCAGCATGCCAATGGGCGGCCAGGTGGGCACCAAATTCCCAACCGCCAAAGTCACCTTATTGGCAGACAGCGATGATGGTGAGTTGACGGATATTATAATTGATCGTAATTTATGTTATTGTTGATGCACAGGTCTGGGTGCCATTCTAAGTTATAGTTTATGGCCCAAACGCTGAAAAATTCTCAATCTTGTTATCAGTCAGAAAAGATTGATTGATATTTATAATAATAATAATAGCACACACAGAGAAATATTTCTAAAATCTGCAGAGCTTAAGCCTAACCTAGGTTAGGCTTAACTCTAACCACATAAAATGATGTTGAACATGGTTGGTATAATTTTTTCAGGCCCAACATCATCTCTGTGACCTGTCAACTATATTTATTTACTTTATCATACTATATCAATATACCGAACCCAAAAACATTTAGGGGTAGGGCGAAGCTGTTTCATAGGTTGTTCATGTTAGGATACAACGCCATCGAAGGTCATGATGGGTACAATGAGTGATCGCGGCTGCAAACTATTAAGCTGGCGGAGGGCGCAGGCAGCAGAAGAATATCAGTCACGACAGCAGAAGACCTGGCAACCGTACTTGCCCATAATGGCTTTATGATATATTCAGGTCCATCGTCCCCCCGGTGCCTAGCTCTTACTGTTTTGTTTACACACTCCTCTGTTTTGTTTCCACATTCATCCTGCGTCTGCCTCTGGCTGCCTCCCTGAGTGTAAGAAGCAGGATAACAGTAGACAGCTGTTGAGAGGGTGAATGGCAGCCTCATTGGATGTTATACTGCACTGAAGCCTGTCTGACGGATAAAAGGACTTCAGGTCCCGCCACGCTTTTCAGGCGACCCCCCGTCCTCATTGGCATTCAGGGGAGCTCAGGGGAAACAGAGGCCATCCCTTTGTCCGCTGGATGCTAAAGACAGGTGGTGGAGAAAGGGGATTGTGTGGGGAATCCAAATGAGTGGCATGTTTAAAGTCCTGATGGCAGCTTTTTTAAAGCAGTGTTTGGTTCATGTAAAAGAAAATGTCTTTACAAATATGATGAACTGGAATCCTCCAATTCTTAAGAAATCCTTTACTCTCTATTTAGTCTTCCTCGCATTCCTCCACTACATCTCCAACTTTTCACCAGGGCTTAGTTGCAGGAATTGCTTCCTCCACCGACAGACGTGCTGCAGGAGCAAACAACCTTCTTACCAATTTGGAGCAGGAGCACAATTAATGCTTATGTATAAATAATCCTTAGGTTTGTTCCCAGACTTTTGAACAAACAAGAAAAGACTCCTCGGTTTAAAACGTATATTGTGTTACACTTCTTGGTGGGTCCTGAACTAACGCCCCATCATAAATCTGACATCATGTGTCGGTGTGTTTGTGTGTGTTTGTGTATGTGTTTGTGTGTAAAATCATGTGTCTGCCTGAGTAAACCTGTTGTTTGGATTCTCTCCAGCATCAAAGCTGCACTGTTGCCACATTTATCTCGCTCTTCCTCCCGCTGATCTTTAAAGTTACCATGTGCACTCTTGTGCACCCACAAATAGCACCCTGTTCGGTCTTTGTGGTACCATATAGCTGGCTCTGAGGCTGACAGCATTTCAGAGTGTGCCAGAAACTCTCCCCACGGTCGTCTATTGTCACTACTGAATACTGGTTTGTGAGAAATAGGAATACTGAAACAGTTCAGCAAATGAGAATGATACGGAACAACTCAGTTTTCAGCTCACTCTGAAATTCATTTTGCATCCTTTCGGCAGTTTGCCATGTAAATAATAATTGGCTTTAATGTTTAATAAGCCCTTTACCTACACAAATTTGACAATAGTTAAAAGTCATTCATGTAGACAAGCTTGGGGTTGCCAAGGCACGAACGATCTTTGCTTACTGCATGTTTGCATTGCATTTTTAGCCTTTTAAAATTCAGAGGGGCTAATTTGGATGGATTATTGCAAACATCATTTATTGATGATATGATTTGAAACTATAGATTTGATTGTACATTGATAAATCTTTATTTACAATAGATTTCAAAGAATTAGTCCCACATACAAAGAGGCTTTTCACAACTATGCAACTCTATTGCTGTGCTTGTTGAGTAGTAAATAATTCATTCAAACAGCCATTACTTTCTTTAAATAATTACTATTTACAATTCCGTCACAAAGGTTGCCTGTAATTCATATGTCTGTACAGTTTCCTGTCTTTTTTGCTTGATAGTGCAAAAAAAAGGCTTGGGGCCTGATGAGTGGATGTTTAGGAGTGCTGTCAGTATAGAGTGTGATGAAAACACTTTACACCTAAGTGAGGAGAGATAAAATTACATTGTCTGAATTCTTGCCTAGTGCCTTTGCAAAGTGGATATTTCCCTCTGTTCCAAACCTCCTCCATAATGCTTATCAGCTGCTCTGTCATCAAAATCGGGGAATATCCCATCACTTATGCACATACAAGTACACACTCTGTACTTCAGGTGTATCTTTAGCCTTCTGGCATTGAGTTCAGACAGAGCTGTCTGGATTTAGATAAATGGGGGAAGAAGATTGAAGGACATAACAGGATAAGAGGGATGACTGCTCTCTTCCTGCGCCGAGTCAAAATTGAAGGAGGTTGCTCAGTTTTTTTAATGCTAATTTGAACCTGAGCCTGATCACAAAGCTGTAAAATAGCTTAAATATAGGCATACTGGGTGGTGTCCTTCATCACGAGACATTTGCTCAACAAGTGGCAACAGTGCTTCCCCTGATGCGGTTAAGTCAATAAGAACGCCTAGAGAATTTCTAATCATTTAACCCACTGCATTTTCCTGCTCTACAGAACCCTCGCTCTATTTTGGGGAACCTGAGTACATTGTGGATGAAAGCTCAGGCTACATTGAAGTTAAGGTCTGGAGGACGGGGACTGACCTGTCTAAGGCAGCGACGGTGACGGTCCGCTCAAGGAAGGGTGATCCTGTCTCTGCAGAAGGTAAAATTTGCTGTTCGTCAGAATGATCATTATTCTGTCACGATTGTGCATTTCATTGTTTCCCCTCTGTTTGATAGCTGGACTGGATTACGTCGGCATCAGTCGCAACTTAGACTTTGCCCCTGGAGTGACAATGCAGACGTTAAGAGTTACCATCTTGGATGATCTGGGTCAGCCAGAGCTTGAGGGGCTTGAGACCTTTGACCTTGTGCTACGGATGCCCATGAATGCTGTACTGGGAGAACCAAGCAAAACCACCATCAGCATCAATGATACAATCACTGATTGTGAGTTCCAAAAAGACATTGAACAAAGTTTTACGACTAGATTAATGAAATTAATAAAATGATGTATAGAATGAGTTTTGAATTTTTTGAATTTTAGAAGAATCTTTATATGCTGAAATTGACTTTTAACATGTTTAGAACTTGATGATTGATGATTAGGTATGGCAAAGGAAAAAAAAGAAATACAAAAATATATTCCTGATTTCTATAAGTTTTCTTGTCAGAAAATATTAAATATGTAATAAAGGACATGTTATTAAAGCAAGAGAAATGTTCAATAGCTTGAAATGTACCTTTAGTAACAAAAAAAGCTTATAATTAGCACTTTGGCATTTCATAAGTTAGAAAATCCAAGCAGTATATGGAACTATCAAAATGCTATTATATCTAAATAGAGAAATATTAATTAGGTTTAATTAATCATTTTTAATTGTTTATAATTACTATAAATATTAAGAGAACGTGAGATTCACTCAGATCCAGTCAGACTTGTAATAAGTTGATTCTTGTCTATGCAGTGCCAAAGGTTCAGTTCAAGGAGGGAAGCTACAAGGTGGATGAGTCTGATGGCGAAGTCAAAGCCACGGTGTATCGCAGTGGAGACATTAACATAAAGTCCACGGTCAGGTGTTACACTCGCCAAGGCTCTGCTCAGGTCATGATGGACTACAGTGAGAGACCCAATACGGATGCATCCATCATAACTTTCCTACCAGGTCAGACCTCCTTCCTGATCTCTCTGTTTCTGTTTATCTTACTTCTACCCTATCTGAGTACGAGAACCATGTTTTTCCCCAGGCGAGACCGAGAAGCTGTGTGTGGTTAGCCTGATGGACGACTCCATCCATGAAGAGGAAGAGGAGTTCCGTCTCGTTCTGGGAAATCCCAAGAGCAAGTCTCAATATGGAGCTTCTATTGGCGAGCAGAAGGAGGCTGTGGTCACGGTGACAGATGAGAAAGACAGTACGTGCCTTATCAACATACAATAAGATATGATGGAGGAAATTCACTTCCCGGTAATTCCCTGTTTATTAACCAGAAGTGCTGCTGGGATGTAATGATAAAAAAAAAAATTTCACACGTAACTGCTTCATCTAAGCCAATAAGTGTCTGGTTCCCACCAGTCGAGGACAGCTATGAAAAGCGATGTTGCTTCAAATAAGTGTTGATTCACTTTTTCATCAAAGCAACTGTATAGATTCTGGTAAAGTGAAGCATTTTACTGCATTCCTTCTCAAGGACTCCCACCAACATTCCTCGAGTAGAAACATCTTAAACTCTGCATGTTTGAAAGAAGGATGTCCGTGCTGTTCACTATTATTCCGATCTTCTTTGTGTTCCAGAGCCCATCATTCGTTTCGCTGAGATCAAGTACAGCGTGCGTGAACCTCAGGTCAAAGGGGACGTGGCTTTGGTGAAGATTCCTATTCTGCGTGTTGGGGACACGTCCAAGGTCTCGGTGGTGAGAGTGCACACCAAAGACGGCTCTGCAACCTCTGGAGAAGATTACAACCCGCTGTCACAGGGTAAGATCCTGGTTTAAAGTGAAATAGTCACAAGCACAATACCTGATCTGGATCTTTTTGATAATTGGTCATTGTTGCTCACCTTTCTGTCTAAGATGTTGAGTTCAAAGCGGGCGAGACGGAACACTTTGTCGAGATTGAGATCCTGCATGACGGTCAGAGAGAGATGAGAGAGGCCTTTACGGTACACATGAAGCCTGATGACAACATGGTGGCTGAAGTACAGGTGAAAAACAGCAAACACACACAATCAGTCCAAAGTCCTACGTGTGCACATGCACAGTGCCGCATTTCTACACACGTGAGCATGCGCCGTGTCATGTCAGCCTGTGTTAAAATAGCCAGTGAGCAGCTGGCATTGCTGTCAGCGCGCCGGAACCACAGTGTCTTATAAAAAGCTTTTCCCTCTGGAATGAGATGCTGAGGGGAATGTCCCCACAGAGACAAACAGTAGCCAAATCTATAAACAGAACTGGGCCGATCGACCCATGTACATCGAAAGTGCGGTCCGCTCATGTTATTCAAATGTTAGCCACCAAAATTGAGAAAGTGTTAAATGACCGTGGTCCAGTTGCTTTTCATTCAACTTTTAACCATAACCATGACCTGCAGCAACGAGTATCTAAACAAAGCTGGTCGAATGATTTTGAAAAGGATGTTATTTTTAACGACGGTTAACCTGGCCAACATAGTTTCGGAGTTTTATATGTAAAAGTGTTTTATAAAAAGGCTAAAAAGGCTAAATGGTAGTAGTGTCTGAATCAAAAGTTATGATCATGTATTTTGACCAAAACCTAGTAAAGGAAAGTTAATGAAAAGTATTTATTAGCCCCCCAAACCTTCAGAGGTTCAATGTGTTGTGGCGCTAATTTTGGTGATACACGTCGGGAACGTATGAATATTCCTGGTCAAATTTACAGGAAACATTTTTTAGGTTATGCAGAAAGCACTAGATTGCCGGCCAGTTGCTGGGACAACTGTAGCTCTATAGGTAGAGTGGTTGTCCACTTGTCGGACGATTACTGGAAGATTCCAGTACCCTGCGGTCTTACATGTCATATCATTGCACAAGGTGCTGAACTCCAATTCGCTCCCCGGGCGCTGCACAGTGCTGCCCTCTGCTTCTCAGGGAGCGATAAAATGCATAGAACATATTTCTCTATTGTCCATTGTATAAATGTTCTTCTGACATTGCCTTTCCTCTTCTTGCTAGATGAACAAGGCCATTGTGTACATTGAGGAGATGGACACTGTAGCAGACGTAACATTCCCTGCCGTGCCCCAGGTGGTTTCCCTTCTCAAGTATGATGACACAGTAAAAACCAAAGAAAAGCCCCAACCATCCAACGGATACCCTGTTGTGTGTGTAACGGTGAGACTAATGCTCCTAGCTTTGCTTTGGGTTGCCACAAACACCTACAGATTTCTTTAATTTTTCAGCTGTCATCCATCTTGTCATGCAGGCCTGCAACCCGAAGTACCATGACTTTGACAAAACTGGGTCCATCTGCTCTGTGGAGAATATTAATGACACTCTAACTCAATATCGCTGGCTGGTCAGCGCCCCCACCGGGTCAGATGGAGTCACCAGCCCCATGAGAGAGGTGGACACCAACACTTTCTTTACCAACACTAAGTCCATCACTTTGGATTCAATCTACTTCCAAGCGGGCTCAAGGATTCAATGCGCGGCAAGGGCCTTCAATGCCAATGGGGATGCTGGACTGGAGCTGTCCAGTCCTATTGTTCTGGTCAGCAAGGAGGAAGGTGTGTGAAGGGCTAATCGGGCAGTCACAAATGTGTGCTTGGTAAAGAGTTGGTTGGTTCAACTGGTTTTTAACTCTTTGCAGGAATGTGTCAGCCTCGTATCCCTGGCACTGTTGGAGCAGAACCTTTTTCTGCTAAGATCCGCTACACCGGTCCAGATGACCCAGACTTCCCCAACCTTATTAAACTAACAGTGAACATGCCTCACATGGATGGTGAGCCGTTGAGATTTGTTGCACTGTAATCATTGTAGTTAAGCTGTCTAGACAAACATACAGAACTTTAATAAGCATCTCACTCCCCCACAGGCATGTTACCAGTGATCTCAACCAGACCTCTGTCCAACTTTGAGCTCACCCTGAGCCCAGACGGCACACGTGTGGGCAATCATCGCTGTTCCAACTTGCTTGACTTCAATGAGATCCAAACTGGCCACGGCTTCATTACTGACGCAACCAAAAACCCTGAAATAATTGGCGAGACTTCCCCTTACCAGTACAACACAATTATGCGGTCGGCCAACTCTTTGCGCTTCTACAGGAACCTCAACTTAGAAGCGTGCCTCTGGGAGTTCACGAGCTACTACGACATGTCAGAGCTGTTGAATGACTGCGGAGGCTCCATAGGCACAGATGGACAGGTAGGACACACATAAACAGACAGGAACTACAGACAATGAGCCATTCATGCCTAATTTCAAGGAGAAACAAACGTCATGCTACTGTTAGCTGTGTTACACCATCAAGTTTCTCTTTTCTCTTCTATTGGAGGATAAACAGCTCATTGTTAAATGAAAACATCGTATATGGCTATGAGACAAAAGCCTTTGATACAAATACGTTTTTCTGTACGAACTGCAGGAACTTAACCTTTGTGATTGAGCTATCCAGCTTGCCCCGAGTAGCTGACAGGTAGCAAGCTTGCTAACTTAAGAGCTAGCGCGGCTGCTACCTGTAGTTACTGTAGAAGTACAATTGTGTGTGTGTACAATTTCATTGTGCCACGTAATGGAGTGGTCAGGTATTCCATCTCACATTGAGAGACACTTCCTACATTATCCCTCTCTATTTCCGATCCAACTCTTTTTTTAGGTACTAAACCTGGTCCAGTCCTTCGTCACCCTGCGTGTTCCTCTGTTTGTGTCCTACGTCTTCCACTCTCCGGTGGCAGTGGGAGGCTGGCAGCACTTTGACCTGCAGTCAGAGCTCAAACTCACCTTTGTGTACGATACAGCCATTCTGTGGCAGGATGGCATCGGCAGCCCACCAGAGGCAGAGCTACAAGGTAAGCTTGTCAGTCCAAAGCTGCTCCCTGTGGTGCTTAGAGATGTCAATATGCGAGCTGGGGAGAGAAGATGAAAAGTAAGAAAGGCAGATAGAGGAATTAAAGGAGAGATATGGACAAGAAGGGAGATATAATGAAAGAAAGGACTGAAAAGAAAAGAAGACAAGATATTATATTGGGTTTTCAGACTTTCATCATTGTAATACAATTTAATAATTACTCATTTACTGTACTGAAATAAAAACAACCAAAGTAATGAAAGCATATATATAACTTAGAATATACTAAATTCTATTAACATTAACATGTATACTTTAAAACTTCTTCTTTCACTGCATTAAGGCAATTGCAACTCCACATATGAACAACAATTCTTCATTCAACACAATTCCAAATGTATTATTATGTGAAATTGAAGCTTCCATATGAACCTTGACTGTTTTACTGTAAAAGCCCGGACTGGTTCACTTTGTGAAACTGCCATGTTTCATTGTATGATCCTCAATTGCTTTAACTATAAACACCTAGACTGTTTCACCGTGAGAATCTTAAAAGCATCTGGTAGTAGAAGAAATATTCATAATATCAGTAGTAGTATCGAAGTAACTCGAATAGAAGTAGAAGCAAACATTTGAAGTTTGGGACGGCTTGGAGCGTTTACGAAGATTCTATCTTCTCTCGTAGGAGCCATGTACCCAACTAGTATGCGTATAAATGAGGAGGGTCGTCTTGTGGTCAACTTCAAGACAGAGGCACGCTTCAGAGGACAGTTTGTAATGTCTCATTCAGGTAAGAGAGCGGCAACCCTGCACACACATTCACACACACACACACTTTACCCATCCATTGTGACCATTCTACATAGTAACCGCCTATTGAATTACCCTGTAGTCCATAGTCTCTCTTGGTCTATTTTTGGAGTCTCACATTTGGAGTCCTTCCTGTGTCAAAGTGCCAGAGGTCCTTTCAGCAAATGTAAAATGACCCTGCAGTGTTTACAGTGTGCAAGCGACCCAAACAGAAGGTCACTCTTTAAATAAAAGCCAGACACTGTTGCTGGCTGGAGTACGGAAACATTGAAGATTTATGACACCATACATGTCGTTTTCAGGAACCAGCATCTCGTCCATGGTGATGTGTGCTGACCACCCGGGGCTGACATTCACCCTCTCCCTGGTCAGGACTGAGCCTACTTACAATCAGCCCATGCAGCAGTGGAGTTTTGTCTCAGACTTTGCTGTGAGTTCATTTCCAGACAGAACTCACCAGTAGGGTGAAATGGCCCTAAATGTCATAGACACTCTTTATATTGTCTCCTTGTTTCTGTGGGACCTCTAGGTACGAGACTACTCCGGGACCTACACAGTGAAGATGGTCCCCTGCATTGCATCACCTAACGGGGAGTTCAGCATCCCACCTGTCTGTCACCCAAGAGAACCCCTTACGTTTGACATGGACATTCGATTCCAGCAGGTTGGACTTAATATTCTGTCAATCCAACCTTATTTAGTCCAAGATTCAAAATAGTGAGCTGAGACACAAGAACACACATTGCTTTTTTTAAGGGTGAAATTGTGGGTGTTTGTGATAATCAGTAAGTAATCATTGAAAAAATGGATTATTTATTTTTGTTTCAAAGTTTAGTTTTTCAATTTTACATCATGTTTAATTACTTCCATAGCCATGACATCTTTTTGGATCAGTTTGAAAAAATAGATACAAATATTGTACATACAATTAAATCAATAAGGCCTTACTGTATCGGCTCCTTTTGTTAATATCCAACATATTTTTGGTGTATACTAACCCTCTCATATGTTCCAGGTGAGTGACCCAGTTGCAGCTGAGTTTAGCCTCAACACTCAGATGTACCTACTGTCCAGGAAGGAGTTGTGGTTGTCCGATGGCTCCATGGGCTTTGGAGAAGGCACTGATGCAGCTTTTGCAGAAGGTACTCCAGCACTGCCACCCAATGGATTTCAGTAGACATTACACATGCAGACCATTAACCCTCTGAGAAACCCATTATTCATCTACACTTACCAGCCAATCTGCTCTTTGCCTCAGGCTCCACAATCTATGGTCGTGTGATGGTGGACCCAGTACAGAATCTGGGTGACTCTTTCTCCTGCAGCATTGAGAAAGTCTTCCTCTGCACTGGTGCCGATGGCTATGTTCCCAAGTACAACCCCACAAACAAGGAGTATGGCTGCCTTGCAGATGCTCCCTCTCTGCTCTACAGATTCAAAGTCCTGGTACGACGGGATTAACATTTGAATGGGTTGTTGAAGCAAAGAGAATAGGGATCATGTCTGATTTGTGGGTCTGTGCCCTCCTGCAGGACAAGGCCCAGCCTGAGACTCAGGCCGGAGCATTTGGTGATGTTGCTTTTAAGGCCACACTGGCTCAAGATACTCCCGGAGGCCTGACTTTGATCAAACAGCCAGGAACAGATGGCTTCACGCTTTCCTCCTCTCCACTTTTCCAGGTCTGTGTAATTCTCTAGTATGATATGGTATCATACTATACTTGATTATACTTTAGGCATCATATTATAAATGTGAGAGTCTGTGTGTCCCTAGAACGTGGTGTTATGGTTAAAAGAAGAAGACCTCATCTGTCATATACAATTATATGTGTAGTACATTGGAGCAAAATTGCTTCTCTGCAACCCATCTCTGAGTGTCTGCGGCCCCTCGGGAGAAAATTGGTGTTCCCGATCTGAAAAGCACTGGGATCGAACTGCTGATATTGTGATTTGAGGACAACCGTTGTACCTGCTGGGCTGCAGCCACCCCCTGTTAGCACTAATGCCTCACACCGAGAGGGTTCTAGTTTCAATTCCCCCTTAGGGCCTTGGACCTTTGTGTGGTGCTTGAATGCCCGCCCCCTGTGTGCATGGGTTCTCTCTAAGTACTCTTTCACCAAAACACACAATAAAGGACAAACAGTGTCTTTAAATTATCAGATGGTGAGACTGTGAGCGTGAAGTTTTTAGTCTCTATATGTTGGCCCTTTGATGAACTTGTGGCTTGTCCAGTTTGTACCCTGCCACTTGTCCAATGTCTGCTGGGACAGGCTCCAACCCCTCCAACCCAGCACAGGCCAGGTGAAGCTACGTATTGGTAGTGCCAAAGCTCTACCAATTTCTCTGACCCAATACGTTTTGTGCCCCTCCAAATATATTATAAACTCCCAGACCTGGATTACGATCCGGATTATCCTATTGCACATTGGGAAGGACCATCACATCAGAAACATCCATGCCAGGGGAACCAACATCCGTTCCTGGTTTCTAAAAAGTAGTTGTACCTTCACCGCGATGCAAAATTTCATCTAAAACTTTTTCAGATATCTTGCAGACAGATGGAAATAAATAAACATGGGTGATCAGGTGACATTCTCAACTCTTGTTTGATGTAATAAAAACCTGACTGAAACATGCATGTTCTCTTGCAGGTGGCTGCAGGCCGGGAATGGTTCATCCACACTATTTATACTGTCCGCTCCAGAGAAAACGCCAACCGCAACATCGGCAAACGCAGTCTGGAGTACCTGCACCACAGCATGTCCTCCGTGGAGCAGCCTCCTCCTCCTCCTCCTCACACCTCTGACTTGGCCACCCAACGCCACCGCCGTGCCGCACCTGCGTTATCAATTCCTGCTCCGACCCAGGATATCGGTGTTGAAAACAACCGTGGCACCAACCTCCAGCACATCGCTCTGGACCGCTCGGACCGCATGGTGGTGAGCCAGCGCCAACCTTGGTCGCCTAACAGCGACGCCCTCCTGGAGAGGCCCCTGCTTGAGAGTTCTGGCAGAGAGCCGTCCGACTCCTCCACCCTTCCAATGTTGGTGGGCCTTGCAGGTCTGATCCTCCTCGTCTGCCTCATCGCCATCATTGTAAGTCTGCTGCTGCGGCGGCGCAAGAGGGAAAAGAAGACCCAGTTCCCCCCTTACACCACCTCCTCTTCTGCCGCCTACAGCCACGGCCCAGAGAACATGTGGAGCAGCTCAGACAGCTCTGAGGTCTAGATTTGGACCCACTCCATCCTAAATACCCGCCCTATTAAAAAGACTTATAGTCTCCTTGTCCACCATTGTGCCTTCCAAGCACAACACCTGTAGCGCTGAATAGAACCCGGTACGACCTGCGGACAGCACAGCGTCAGTGTTGTGGTCCACATGCAGAGAATGTACCAGTGTTAGGGAGACTTCCTGATCGTTGACAAGGGTTGGTTCTGCAGTGTACTGTAGGTTTGTGCCTTTTTGCAGCCTA
The DNA here is from genome assembly GCA_037951165.1 of Lophius americanus. Lineage (NCBI taxonomy): Eukaryota > Metazoa > Chordata > Actinopteri > Lophiiformes > Lophiidae > Lophius > Lophius americanus. The sequence continues at coordinate 5,129,459 of JBBDHG010000091.1, forward strand.
TTTTGAATCGTACATGCGCTCTGAAGCCTGTTCAGACGGCTCACCTGCTTCTTAGGATGCTAAGTTGTAGGAAAAGAAACTGCTTTCTTAAATGTTTGCAAATGCATGAGAATCCCATTTGAGTATTATTACACTCATTAAAAAAACATTTTCTATGTCCCTCCGTTAAAAGTAATTAGTTTACCGAGGTTTTTTATTACTATAATTCACTGTTATTTTTTTGTGGAAAGTAGAGTAAAATGGACTGAATGTGGAATGAATGATTTCTAGCAAATATGTCACTGTTAATATCCTGCAGTCACCGCCCACTGCTGCTGATATGGTGTCACCTTAAGGGATTGTAAATGTCATTATAATCTTTTTGAAATTTATTTGGGGTCAATGAGGCTGCAACCAGATGCAAATCTGTGTGTAACAATGTAAGACTGAGACACACGGTATTATTACACCCTGGTGAAAACTTGAAAATTGATTAATTCTACATCTTTTCTGGTTTGTTGATCACTTCCTGAAAAACAGTGCAGGATAGAAATCATTCTACCGTTGACCAGACCTCATGTGGATTTCAAGAGTTTGGATCTATGAACGTCATCTGCCAAAAATAAATGTCCTTTTTTTGAATGATCGTCTTATTTACCATGGAGCACGCATTATTACAAAAGGGGATTTATTTGTGACGTCAAAAAAGACATTTTCTACTTCACATAGGAAGATCAAAGAACAGATGTTTTCTTAAAAATAAAAAAGGGTACTTTTTTTTGGAGCAATGGAATGTGGTACAACCAACGAGCATAAATACATTTGAATTTAGCACTTGTTTAAAAAAAAAAACAAACAAAAGAAAACAGACTAGCCAACATGAAAAACTAAACCAGCACAGCTGCAGCTTTTAGGTTAGTGACACAACAAGGCAGAACACTTCCTAAAACCTAATACCACACGATCAGTCCAGAGGAGTTTACACAGTACATCATCACAGCCTGCAGAACAAACAGACACTAGGACTAAAGACGCTGGAGCTGGCTGTCGCTCTCCAATCCTGACTCTGTCCTCTACTAGATTCAAACTGAGCAGATTCACAACTTGAGCTTTTTCCTGCGTCCTCGACCGTCTGGGGTTCCCTCTGACTTCCGTTTTTGGGCCTAGACGAAAGGAGACAAGAATAAGTCAAAACGTGAAAACTGGGACTTGTGTGTTAATACCTATAAGATATTGACAGAAAGTTTTGCAAAGTTAGCTTTTAAATTTTGAAAATACTAGACCCTGCTGCATCAATAAGCAATGAGATGAGCACAATAGGAGATTGATTAGTTACTTACCGAACCGGTCTTTGGGCCACGTTTCTTTTTCTCTGCCTTTTCTCTTTCCTCCAGCTCCATGTTTTCTCTCTCTATCAACGTAATCAGGGTGTTACAGCGCCTCTGGAGCTCCTGAATACACGAAAACATCATTTCAATTTACATCATATAGAAACATAAAGGGAAACAAAACCGGCCATGTGCTATGAAGAAACCGAGAGTTACCATTGCAGTCCTGGATTTAAGGAACCAGTCGAAACGGAACTGAGGTGAGTTGCGGATGCACTGGCGGAGCTCGTCGTACACGCTCTCCTTGTCGAAGCCCAGCTTGTGAAGCATGCAGATGAGGAAGCGATCCTCCTCCTCGGTGTAGTTTTTGCCTTTGTTGGTGCCGTAAGAGATACGAAGCTGGTGAAAGGGAGCCTTGTAGCGACCGATCTGGGTGAGAGATGAAACATATTTAGGCGGCATTAATCAACCGAGTTGATAAAAGTTGAATAAATCATTAATAGATCAGGGCCACAGTAAAAGTCCAATTTATTTATTAAAATGAGGATTATTGAGATAAAAACTAATAAGGTGGTTAAAACACGACGAGCTGAACAGTCGACAGTTGGTTACCTTTGAGTCTAGCGCTTTCTTGATGCTGATCCTTCTCTGGATCCTGGCCTCTCCTCTCTCAATCTGGGCCATGATCTTCTCGATATCCTGTAGCTCATTGCAGCGCTCCCAGAACACAGCTGGAGAAACAAGCACATTCATTCATTCATTCAACATGTGAAGAATGTCCTCTTTATTTTCAACTCATTTGCCTAGGAAATAGAGATTTAAAAAAAAGAATACCAGAATATTCCATCACTTCCTCTGGAGTCTTCCCCTCAACTTCTCTGGCGATATTCTCAATATCATCTCTACCCCACTTCTCATTGGCTTTGATGAACTGGTTGAAGTCACGTTTGTTCCAGATAGTGAATCCCTGTAAGGTAGACTAAGTTTATGAGAAATATGCACAAAGTAGAAAAACTTATTTTGTTGTGTGGAACACTACCTATAAGCTGTTTATAACTTATATTATAAGTGTTGAAGTACCTGTTGCAGCAGATTCTCCTTCTCTTCAAGTTCTTCCTCTGTGAGGGCCTCAGCCTCATCAATTTTTGCCTGCTCCTCTTTTTGGACCTGAGCCGAATTTGGCATGTCTGGATTGCGAGGAACCTAAAGAAAAAGATAAAGATAAAGATAGCCTTTATTAGTCCCACAATGGGGAAATTGCAATCAAAACTCAGCAAGACTTAGATAGATTTCTACTGATCACCTCCAAAGTTGGAAAAATCATCAATTTCTCACTATACCTTGTAGCCAATGGTCTTTCTGTAGAACAGAATCTCTTTTTCAAGAAGCTCAAAAAGACGTGGAGGGAAGAACTGGAAGTCCTGAACATTTGGCTGCTTGGGAGGACGGGGAGCCTGGAAATTAGAGTCCAACAGATTATTTTTATGACATGATGTGCATGATAATATTCTACCAGTCATCAAAGGACCTCCTGGTGCATTCGTACATCATGCACTATGGATTAATTTACAGTCACCAGTTCATACCTTGGGTGCTTTGGGCTCACTGACTCGGAGAGCTTCTCTGAAGTAGGCATCAACAGCATAATTGGCTTTCCTTTCTCTTTTGGGGGGCTCAATCCAGTTGTTTATTACCTGAAAGAAGAAGCAAGATGGTAAACAAGGTACCTATTGTTGAGTTTGTTAAAATAGGTAAATTAAAGACTGAATCGTTACCTTTTTCTTCTCTCTATAGTCTTCTCCTTCAAATGTATACACGCTGCTGTTCTCCGTGTCCATAGTGAAGTTTCTCAAGGAGCTTTCCCCAAGAGATGACATTTTCTCCTTCATCTCCATGGTCTAGAATCAGATCGGAGAGTTAATATAACAACTAGATACAAAAACGAAAAAATTCATTATGGATTTGCCTTCATGCATTCAGACTCGCCTTTTGTTCCCCTCTCTCCAGGATCTCATCGATGTCTTCATCTGTGATCTCGCTCTCTTTGGAAGCAAACACATGTGTTGCACCATGGCGGATAATGGACAGCATTTCATCCTTGCCCAGCTTGTTAGCACTTGGATCCACGAGTCTTCCTGTTGAACAAAAACAAGACGACTTGTCCTTTGCTCAAATAATCTATTGGTGTTTTTTGTAACATATTTATTTAAAATTGTCAAAAATTATTCCGTAGAAACACTTCAAATAAATTGGTGAGTTACCTTGCTGGATGACGATGGAGTCTAGACGCAGTTTCATCTCAGCTCTCTCCACGATTCTCTCCTCCACTGTATTTTCGGTGATGAAACGGAAGACTCGTACCTGCTTCTGTTGACCGATCCTGTGAGCTCGGTCCTGAAATAAAAATTCAAAACAAAAGAGGTCAATTTCCATTAAAACGTGGTCCTCGCATATTCTTCACATAATAACGAAGTTCCGTTCAGCACTTCAGAGTACTAACCATGGCTTGGAGGTCAACTTGAGGGTTCCAGTCTGAGTCATACAGGATGACCACATCTGCTGTGGCCAAGTTGATACCAAGCCCTCCAGCTCTGGTGCTCAACATGAAGAGGAACTTAGAGCTGTTGGGATCATTGTAATTGTTGATGGAGATCTACAAACATAATGAGGTTGACAATGAAATTTCTAAACTTTTCTGATGGTGTTCTGAGATATTGGGTCGATCAGCTTAAATCTCTCAAGCCTCTCTTTTTTTGCAAGAGGATAGCAGCACACCTGTCTTTCTTCGTGTGGCGTCTGACCATCCAAGCGACAGTAGCCATAGTTCCTCCACATGCAGTAGTCCTCCAAGATGTCCAGCATCCTGGTCATCTGACTGAAGATGAGTACACGAGAACCTGGAGAGAAGGAATAAATAGTAGTCTACGTTAAAGGTATACGTATCAAAAAAAGGGAAAAGAAGCCCTTTTACTGAACGTTTACTGAAATAATCCACTAAATAAAATCATGGTTTGTGAAACAGCTATGTTTTGCCTCAAACATGTCCAATTTAATTCAAATACAGTTTAGACACACATTTACATCCACATTAATTGGGGTTAATACCATGATTTGTATTTTAGATTTTAATTGGTAAAGATTTCATCAGAGAAATACCATATGTGAAGATAATCACAATACATTCTCCTGAAATTACCGCAAAGCCAGCTACATACCTTGCACCTTCATCTTGGGTAGCAGCTTGTCCAGCACCGCCATCTTGCCGCTGTTCACCACCAAGTGCAGGTCAGTTGTGTATGGTGGACCAGGCTCAGCACCATCAAACAGGTATGGGTGGTTGCAGCATTTCCTTAGCTGCATGAGAACATTGAGCAGGCGCATCTTATCCATCTTACCCGCAGAGTTCAGAATATCAATGTCCTTCATCAGAATCCTTGTGTACCTGATGGGATATAACACGAGTCACAACCACATACCACTGTAATTCAGATTCAGAAGACGTTAAGTATCTGCTGCAAGGAACAAAGACATTTAGTGAGGATTCTTACCACTCCCGCTGCATCTTGCTCAGGCCCACATACATCTTGATTTCTTTCTTTGGAAGCAGTGTCTTTTCTACGTCAGCTTTTATACGACGAAGCAAAAAAGGACGCAGAACCTACAGGAACAGATTGCAAGGAAATTAATGCTTTCACTCAAATAACTTAATATTTAGTGAATTTAAATATGAGATGAGGAATATCCTTCAATACATACAGTGTGAAGACGTTCAACCAGCTTCTGATCACCCAAGCAGTTGTTTGTGTCAAACCAGGAATCAAAGTCCTTTGGGGGAAAAAACAACATTTAATTTTGACAGGGATACACAACAGTTTTCTTCTAAATAATAGACTGGAATTGCATCAGTGCAACTGAGGTCTCCTGCAGGTTTCAACAAATCAAAGTTAAGGCATTTGAGGACCATTCAATTAAATTAAAAACTTGTATGTCTTACTGGACAACAAGTATGCTAGACGTCAGGAATATCGGAGCCCCAGTGAATTGAAACCTCAATTTATTTATTCACAAAACTATAAACAATATTGTTAAAATGAGCCTTGTCTAAGTAGTACAGTTAACATATTTTGGAACTACCCGAGATTATTCATGGCCTCGTAAATGCCTCAATGAATTTCAGACTTTTTAAGTTCTAAAATTCAGATGCTCAAAATCTTACTATCTAATGATATCGATTGTTGACTTTGTACATTTCTTATCTTACCTCTGATGAGTTGAAAACGTCAGGCAGCAGGAAGTTGAGCAGAGCCCACAGCTCATGGAGATTATTTTGCAGAGGTGTTCCAGTCAGCAACAAACGGTTGGTGGTCTTAAATTCTCGCACAATTTCTGACAGCTATTGGAAATAAGAAAAAGGCATTTTTGCTTCACTGGGCCACCTCGTAAAATATCAAGTTGTTCTGACATATGTAGGCCTGTGGTAAACGAGTATTCCATCGATTATTCTGGCGATATATCGAATAATAGAGAAAATAATATTGCATGCTCAGCTATATTTTAAATTAAATCATTTTTGCTTTGTTCAGGAGCAATAGTAATATACAAAAGAGAAAATACGACACAGGTATTGAACGAACAACCAATTATTCCCCTTTTCAAAAAATAAGGGAAAAAAAGGCATGTTTATTGCTTGAACTGCAATAATATCTGCCTCTACATTGGGCACTAAAACAGTTATAATAACAAATGAGATTTATTGTTGTGGGATCTTTCCAAAGGATCTGCAATGCTTTCCAGCGCTTTTTAATTTGTTCACAGCGTCGGTCTATCAAGGGTCCTGGGGGTTTTTGTTGGTCGTGTTTCACACTTATCTTTTGAGAGTTTGTATTAAAAAAAAAAATCTCTCTGATGTTGTCTAGATCTCATTTGGAAAGGGGCCTTCTCATTCGAGGAGGGGTGTTTACGTGGATACATTTTTTTTTAATTTGTCATTTCTTCAAATTTTATTCCGAATAAGTTTATGGCACCCAGAATCGGAGGTTCACAGTTCAAACAAACATTCAACCAAGTCACTTCTTTACCTCCCTAAATTTGAGGCAGAGTGAGCATCCGTTTGCATTCAAAGATTGTTTACCTCCCTTAGCAGGCAGAGGTGTGTCTCCTGAGAGACACATGTCCAGTGGGTGACAAGTAAGAGGAAATGAGGTGACTTGTAATAATAATAACTTTAATAAATAAAGCACCCTGTAGAGAGTTGATCCAGTTTGCAACGAGTTGCTAGAAAAACACGGACCGTAACACGGTGCCCGGAGTTAGCGGGCTACCTGCGGATAGTATGGGACGATCTGGGCCACTCCCTCGTCGAGTGTCGCGCCACTGTGAGTATCCGTTTCCGTATCTATCATAAAGCCATTCATTATTTGAGGTGTGTGGGAGCGTGTACGCGACGTAATGGTTAGGTGAGGGAGATGCGCACTACAACACAGTGCACCGTATAGATGTTCGAGTCTTGAAGCAAATAATTTGCATCAACGATTTTTAGTAATCGAGTTACTCGAGGAATCCCAATCAGCCCTAGACATATGTACAGATCTATGATCCACCAGTGGCTGACTGACCTTTGATTTCTCATTCTTGATCCTGTGGGCTTCATCAATAACCAGGTATCTCCAGTTGAACTTCTTGAAGACTGCCTTCTCAATGATGAGCATCTCGTAGGATGTGACACACACGTCCCATTCTCCAGGCAGCAAAACATCTCTGATCAGGGCAGTCTGAAATTAACACAAAACCATTTTTGTTTCGTTCTTTGAACCAGATGTATGTAAAATATTGTGAGCTGAAAATCACACAGCAAATCTGCACATTGATCCCAGACTAACACAAGATCTGAAAAAAAATGTAATTAGGAATAAATGTAGGTATAATGTAGGGAAAATCCTTAAAATTATAAATAGGCACAAGAAACATCTGAATTTTAAAATAAATACTTGAGATGGTTTGCAAACATGTTGCTGTATGGCAAAACTAATTCACAATTATTAAAAGGAGCACCTTATTATCAAACAAATGGGAAGTAATCCACAGAAGAAAATCAAATCACGGTATTATGGCTCTGCCTACCCTCTCCTCTCTGTCACCGATCAGGCAAACTGCACGGAGCGAAGGCACCCATCTCTTGAACTCATTCATCCAGTTGTAGAGGGTGGACTTGGGCACCAGCACCATATGGGGACCAGGGATGCTTCTGTAGTGCTTCATGTAACCCAACAAGGAAATAGTCTGCAGAGTCTTCCCCAAACCCTGTGTATGTGCGAGATGGAGGAGGGCATGAATAGTTTTTAAGATAAAAAATAACTGTCGCTCCATTTCAAATATACAGATAGCAAGTTCGACTGTAAAAGTTCTCACCATTTCATCTGCCAGGATGCCATTGATGCCATTCTCATACAAAGATATAAGCCAGTTTAGACCACGAACCTGGTAGTCTCTCATTTTTCCTGATTTGACATCTAGGCAAGAGACCAAAATAAAGTTATCACCTCTGCTCATCATATATATTTACCACATTCCATTCTCAATCTTCAATAAAGACAGGTGTTTTTCTCACAGGAAGGGGAGTCATCAAAACGAGTGCAGACATTGGTAGTTTTTGTGCTCTCGTTCAGGAGCTCTTCGTCCTCCTCTTGTTCTGTCCGGCGATGGCGATTGCTGTCCGACACACAATAAACCAACATGTCATTATTACAATAGCACCGACAGTCCTTCAATTAACCCATCTTGTGCCTGTGTTACTCACTCTCCAACAGACAGCAGGTTTTGCTTCTCATCTTTCTTGATGCGAGGGCGCCCCGGCTTCATTTTCAGTGGGGAGGTGGGGGTTTTCTGTGCAGCTGGTTGAATGAAATGAGCAAACAGCTCTGTTTGCTTCAACAGGTATTCAAATCTGTTGGTCCGGTCTGTTTGCTATTCACAAAGGAAGACAGTCTTGTTCACTTATTTATCCAAAACAGAGAGGGTAACCAATTTGACATGCAATCCAATGTTTGATAATGGCACCCTTACCACTTTCTCCTCATATCCTGGATTGAATTCTTTAGACTTTGATGAGGAGGGCGGCGATGCATCTTGTCCATCAGGCCCAGCATCTGAAGATGATTCTTTTCCAGCATCTGAAGAATCAGACTTCTCCTAAAGAGTAAAAACAAATGTTAAATCATCTTCCTTAGCATCTATCTTCTAGTTTGTCCACTAACAGCAGACAGACAAACTAAACGAATCACCAGGTCTATTATTTGATGATCTGTGAACACCATAGATGAGGTGGATGAGAAAGGCTTGGTGGAAAATGCTTGATGCAACTCCTTCGCCCAAAAGCAGCATTATGGCAAGTCATTTGTCCCAACTGCAATAACTTGAGCTATTTGGGGGAAAAAAACTGGATTCACTTACAGTGATTAACCCTTTACACTAATGTCTTTGCTGCATTTGATGCAGAGTGTCTTTTCTTTTCTGTTGCAAAGACCCTTTTGTCAATTTCTGACTTCAATGTATTCTTTGTGCATTATTTCTAACCTTTTTTCACAGTACACACAGGTTATCTATTACTTTGTAAACTATCACATGCGAAGTCAGAATAATATTATATCTGGATACAATGGCAGCTGTCAGCAGGTGCGATATATTAGGCAAAAAATGCAAAATGCAAAAAAATGTTTGGAAAAAAGAACTACACAATATTAGGCAGGTGGTTATAATGTTATGGTCCATTACTGTATCTTGCATTGAATAATTTGGTCAGTATGCATTGTATTAGATCACATAACCTACTTTATTATCAAATGTTTTGGTACTATGACATTTTACAGTTACTTATTATTTTAAGGTCTACTCTGCATCAATTGTTGTACTTCTGATCAATGATGGACATTAACCAAGCAGTTTAACTCGAGTACTGTACTTGAGTACAAATTTGAGGTACCTGTACTTTGCTTGAGTATTGTCATTATATGCTACTTTATACTTTTACTCCACTATATCCCAGAATGAAATTTTGACGTTTCTACTCCACTCCACTCCACTGGTCTGACCGCTGACTTTACGAGATCCTTTTTGCATTACTATAAATTCTCGATTAGCAAGTCAGATTTTTTCATTTTTTTTTCAGTAATAACCCATTATCCGCACCAACACTTTACAATCAATAATGTCTTTATTATGTTTTAAGGAATATAATACAGAGCGGTGTCATCAATGTTAGATTTATTTATTAATAGTTTCATGCTGTGGCGGAAAGTATCTCATTGTGCTCAACTAAACATGTAGGATACCTGTACTTAATTTGAGTTTTTCCATTTCGTTCTACTTTATCGGTCTACTCTGCAACATTTCAGATATAAATATTGTACCTCATGCTACACTGCATTAGACTGATGGCTGTAGTTACTGCTAGAGTTGGAGTGTAGTTACGTTGAAGGTTGTTTTTTTACATCTACAACAATAACACGTCCTACACATGGTAGGCTACACCTGTAATCTAAATATAATAGTTCAACAATGAGCAAGACCGATGAATACTGTGACTTTAAAAACACATCATTCATCACCATCAAAGTAAGGCTTTGAAAGCACCTAGTTCACTTGTAGCGGAGAATCTTTTTAAAGTGTGGTATAAGTACTTTTACTCCAGTAAAGGAACTGAATATTTCATCTAAAGCTGATGCTGTGACACTTAAAGGGTTATATCAAAAAAGTTTGCATCTCCTACTGATCTCTGATAAGCTGTAAAAATTGAGAACTCCATCCTACTTGAAAGTATTCTAAACGTACTACAGTAACGGAGACTAATTCACGGGCAGCTATACTTGGCGCTATACTGGCATTCTGCTCCACCATTACTGCAGTGTCCCACTGAAAACAAAGACGCGGATGGGACAGAAGAGCAGCATGCTCTTGAATATTGTTTCACTTGAGTTTTCCAAAAAGCCTGGCCTCTATTGGGAGTAGGTTACTAGATAAATCTGATCTGGATGTAAACAAAGACCACAATTGTGACTATTAATCTGTTAATAGAAGAATAGCTAACCGGATATAGCTAACAGCCGGGGCGCTTAAAAAAACACACTGGCCTTGATGCTGCTGTAACGTTAGCTTCAGTCTGGAGTGAATGGGAGTTCATGTAGTCCGAGCTAATGATAACAGCTAGCTGGCTAACTCCAGCGGCTAATGAGTGACAGTTTAGCTTAGCCGGAACTGGAGAACAGATATAATCAGAAAGGGATAAGCGTATCAGGGATATAAACACACGAAACAATTCTACGAAAGGTGAGAGGAGACAAGTCTCGTTTTAAATGGTCGTACCTCCACTCCTCCGGCGTCTTCAAGTTCAGTCTGTTCTTCCCGCTGTTCGCAGATTGAGCTTTCAGACATTTTTACCGACTTCCCTCTCTAATTTTGATTTGTCGTGCTGTGCCTTAAGTGATCCCGTTTTACTACCGCTGGAGATTTTCCGAACTTTACGGCTATTTAAGACCTCTCTCTCGATGTTATCGACGAAGGGTAGACCGGCTCGTCACAAACGGCACGTTCGCGCTAGGAAGCTTGTTCTCAGATACCCGCGTTCATAGTGCTGTATCGCGAGACGTCATTGCGCTGCATTCAGTGGCTGTTGGAAAATTTGTGACTTTAGTTTCCAGTAAGTAAGTGCTAGGGAAGGAGAAGAGCCACAATATTATTATTTGAAGCGCAACACCATTATAACCTCCGCTAACGATGTATATTATCACATCTGTGCGTTTTTCCTGTTTGTTTGTTTATTTCTGTGCAAGATTACGGAAAAGCTACAGGACGGATTTGCATGAAACCTTACCAAAATGTAGGTTCGATTGTATATCCTAGAGGTTATTACACTTTGACGTATTTCCGTGTTTGCAGTGTTTTAAATAAAATTGAATAAAAAAACCCAAGCTATTTGGATTTGTGACGTCAGGATTTGGCTATTGATGTTTCTTTGGTGTTGGAGCTGGGGGCTCAATTCCAAGAGTTCATTCGATTCCCTCGATATGCCTTTGTGGGTGGAGCAGGGGGGGTCACTCGGCTGAACACAGATGCTGAAGGGGAAGGTGTAGGGGACAACAATTGACAGAGCTCTCGGTGTGCTTCTTCTAGTTATTATGAGAATTTGAAATATGTGAGATTAAAGCCAGAAAAAAAAACATTTGTAAAGAGTTTAACTAGTAATAATTATGACTTTATTCTCAGATGTCTGTGATTTTTTCTTAGAATAAAGGCAGAATTTATTTACAATATTTTGACTTTAAAGGCAGTTAGTCTTAAAAAAAAAGGTTTTCATGTGGCCGTGGTCCTTTTCTGTAGCTTATTTTTCTCGTTAAACCCGAAATAATAAGTTGTAATGTTTGATAATTAAGGTCTGATTGTTAAGATTCTCAGCAATCATATCATATTTTAAGTAGTTAAGGCATTGCGCCTCTTAAGATTTAAATTGTTTAAGCACAGCTTTCACCAAGGCTTTGATACATTTGGCCAATTGTCAGTAAGTCCACTTATAATTCTTACATTATTTATTTACTTATATTGTTGGATGGGGTACAAGAAAACCAAAGTGTAGGTAAATTAGATATATTTTTAATTCAAGCAGGACCATTGCGTCAGTGCAACAATGTGTTATTATTATAATTGTTCCACCTTGTAGTCTGAAAAGCATCAGAATTTAACATAAGAACCCAAATTTAATGTAAAAAATAATCTTATGTGAAAAATATTAAGTTATAAAATGATAAATAGCACAAAGTAACTTGGAAACAATATCAATGTTTATTATTTTCTGGCATGACAGCAATGTGCTCCTATAATTTTCCACCGACAGTAGTCCTTATGGGGGACCTCCTAACTGGAGAACAATGACAATGAATGCAGCACATATAGAGTACAGAAACAACTCATAAGCACCAGAATCACTTGATTATTATTCGGGTTTCTTTAAATCTTGTTATTTGCACTCTTCAAAAAGATCGTTGGCGGACAACCGCCGATTTGTTTTGTTAAATTTCAACTGGTGCAATACAGGCAAGGTTGAGACGAAAATCTCCCTACACAAGGGTCCTCCCAGTGTCGCTTCCTGCAGTGATGACGTCACTTAACAGTTAATCAGCTGGTTTTAGCGAATCAAAATAACATTGTTTTGTCTGTAAAAAGAGGCTTAACACATAAAGGCATTGGACTATATTTTAGTGCGACAACAGGAAATGCTTTATTTGGGTAAGTGTATCTTATAAGCCTTTCGTATCGCGCTAAAAACAGCATTCTGTTGTAGAATTTGTAGAACCTCACGTAACTCAGGCCTTGTCCCTTGCTTTGTTAGTATTCGTTGTTTGACGATGTTAATATTTTGTTTGGCTGTAATTTAGGAAACGGGTTTAAGCCGGTAGTGTCGTGGTTAGTAAATGAGCCATATTTTGAGTACCGGGTGGACAGATAAAACCCGCTAACATTCCAGCTAGCATTAGCAAGTTATCCACCGGTCTCCACACAGCATTCACGCTTAGCGGTCGGTCGCTGTTCGCCTTAAGAGACGCGATAAGAGGAAAACATCAGGTGTAATCACAGACTATTTACGTGATAATACTTCCATCTGCGTGGATCAGTCATGCCAAATACCTGAGATATTAACTTGTATTCCACAATGACATATGATTTCACAATATGTCACAACCCCCCAGGAATGTTTGGTCACAATTTACACTGAATATGTGACAGGGATACACCCTAACAAGAAATCTGATTTTTTCGATATTCCTTTACCGCTAAGGAAAATAATAAAGGTTTTTAAAGGGAAGTCACATTGTGTAGCACATTGGAAATGCAACACAGAGTTGAACAAAGGACTTACACAACATGTAACAATTAAAACCAGCAGATCAAATTAAGATAATTTCAATCATTTGGTTTTAAGTCATAAAAACCAAATTAAAGATTACATTCAAAATACAAATAAATAAGCGAGTCTTCGAAACAGATTCAGACAGAAAGTATGCATCAAGGTTTAGGTTTTTGTTTCATTGCACACGTTTGATCCGCTTCAATTATTCCCTACAGATTTCCATCATGGACAAGATTTTGGAGGGCCTTGTAAGCTCCAATCACTCTGTTCCAGTGAAGAGAGCCATTGTGAAGAAGGTAGTGGAAGCGGCAGAGAAAGAGGTGACTGAGGAACAGTGCCATTCACTGTTTACAGTCACCACCCGCCTCACCTTGCTGGGTGAAGATGCCTTCCAAAAACAGATCGGCTTACAAGTCTTGGATGCTTATGCACGTTATCACCGCCCAGAGTTTGAGTGTTTCTTAAGTAAAGACTTTGTGCTCAGTCTTCTCCAGCAGGGCTATGGCCAACTGGACCGCAAAGACCCAGCCATTATAGACTACATTCACTGCGGCCTGCGGCTACTCATCAGCTGCCCCTCTGTCCTGGAGATCTTCAGCGTTATCCGGACTGAGGTTTTAAGGATGGTGTGTGAACGTCCAGAGCCTGCACTATGTGCCCGCCTCAACACTTTGCTGTCAGACTTTGTGCAGTGTATCCCAAGGGATAAGTCGGGAGTTCTTTTCTGCCAGCAACTCGTTCGGACCATCAGTTACTTCCATTGCTTTGCCAGCCAAGAGGAGGAGCTGAGAGAGTATGTAGGTCATGTGACTAAGGTTAGCACACTTCTGCAAAACATCTGGAAAGCTGACCCAGCCACACTGCTTCCGTCACTACAGGAAGTCTTTGCTATTATCTCTTCAACCGGTGAGCTTCCTTACTTCCTTCTTTCCGTCCGTCCTTCCCTGTTTTATTAGTATAGAATGATAATGAATAGTAAATGTCCTGAAGAGTTTTAAAATATGAATATGAATTTGGCCATATATTATAAAGATCTGCCTACCAGTTATTAATTAGATATTTTTAGTATTTGGAAACCAGCAACCCACCCTCTCTAAATCTTGGGATTAATCACTGGCCTTTTTCATGGCTTGTCCGAGAATATGGGTTACATCGTTTCCTTTTATTCCTTTTTTTTGCTTTCAGGGTGCTGGCAATTTTTGACTCTGAACCCTTTTTCCAGATCTCTTTAATGTAGGGTTGGTTGTTCATCCAGCTTTATGATTAGCACACTGGGTACTTTCATTTTGGATGTATTGGCCTTACTTTACAGACAGTAAGTTATAATTATCAGGAGCCTTTTCTCCCAAAAAGGACAAGTATTCAAAAGCATTTTGTGAAATGTTTAAGTTGAGAATATTTCAGGCAGAGTTGAATCTACAGTCTTCTGTTGAGCTGACTAAACTTAGGTGAAGTATAAAAAAGCTAACAGTAGGCAGCAGTGTCAACTGAATAGTCACACTGACTATATAACTGACATACATGAGCAAGTGATATGAGCAGAGCTGCTATGTGTCAAAAGTTAATTTTGTCTCTGTGGATGGATGTGGAAATGCACATCCATACCCCCTTCTTTGTAATAAAAAAATGAAATGTTGAGTTTGTGGAATTAACAAAGTGTGGTGTTTGTGAAAGTCGTTTGGATGCTTGCATACATAGAGATAGAGTAATAATGAACAAAAGGACAATAAATGAGAAAAGATTCCAAAATTCACAAAAAGCCAATAAAAGATTGCATGAAAATCAATACAATAAAACACACTAAGAGTTAAATAATTAAAATCTGGAACATTTAAAATGATAAAACAGTTAAATAGATGGATATAAACTGTGAAAAGGATAACATTTGTCATGTAAAATGTATTTATCTTTATTTTATTGCAGAGCCTTCTTTTGAACCCTCCATCGCTCTGGCCAGCTTGGTCCAGCACATCCCTGTCCAGATGATCACTGTGCTTATCAAGAGTCTCACCACAGACCAAAATGTCAAAGACGCAAACATAACTAAGGCGCTCTACAGGTAACCTCACGCACTTAGTCAACCGAGATAACTAGGTGCATTACTTACAGTTACACACTCCTCTTCTGTCTGTCCAGGATGATCGACTGGCTCTCGTGGCCTCTGGCCCATCATGTTGATACCTGGGTTATTGCTCTGCTCAAAGGGCTGGCTGCAGTTAAGAAGTTTACCATCCTTATCGACATCACTCTGCTTAAAATTGAACTGGTTTGTAGTCAGAGTTCCTAATTCTTTATAAATAATGGACCTCCGTAAGAAGTATCCCTTAGATTGACACAGATATTAAACTTAAAAGTTAAAACTAGATTGCAGAAAATGCTTGCTTTGATACATTTTACTCAACTGGTTCACATGAATCATCAAAGCTGTTTCCCAGTTTATATGAATGTGCTCATGACATTAAGATTTATTTTTTACCCTTAGGTATTCAGTCGTCTGTGGTACCCCATTGTGCGGCAGGGGGCGCTCGCTGTGCTCTCCCACATGCTATTGAGTTTCCAACACTCGCCGGAGGCCTTCCATTTGGTAAGAGATTCTGGTCAAAGCCAAATTACCTCTCATTGGACGCTTTATTGGTTTCTTCATTTTCTTTTGTACAGGGTTAAATTACTTTAAAGCAGTAGATGGGTGTTTTTCCCCAAACCCACAGTCTTGGCACTGCTCCTCCACTAATTATGTCGAACCAGTTAAATGCAGAGCTGTGACTATATATTCACTGCTCAGCCGTAGCATTAGAAAACTGGACAAGCAGTAGGATCCGAGCGAATTTGACAACGGCCAAATGGTGATAGATAGCCGACTGGCTCGGAGCATCTCCAGAACTGCAGGTCTTGTTTGGTGTCCCTGGTCTGCAGTGGTTGGTCGCTTCCAAGTGTTCTTAGAACAGCCAACTGTTGAACAACCACCAGGGTCATTTAAGACCAGTTGTGAAGGCTGGTCCGGGTTGTCCGATCCTACAGAAGACCTACTGTAGCACAAATTGCTGATAAGGTAATGCTAGTTCCGAAAGTTGCATCACAACTTACTGCCCGTGGCGCGGTGTAGCTGCAGATGCGGCCATGCTGATCAGTGACCAGAGCAGAATTTGCCTACAATGGCCGTGTCAGAACTGGACTATTGAGCAATGGCCTGGTCTAATGGATCCTGTTTTCTTTCCCATAATGATCACATTCTAGTGTATTTGCATTGCTTACCAAAAGAACAGATGTCACCAAAATTAACAAGGGAGAGTGCATGCCAAGGGATGCAGTGTGATTCTTTGGGCAATTTTCTGCTGGTAAACTTTCGGTCGTGGTGTGCATATGGTTTTGCTTTGACACTAGCTACCAAAACGTTGTTGCAAACCCAAGTTCATTCTGCAAGATAATGAGCCCTGCTTAACTGCAAAAACTTTGTTCAGAAATGGTTAAAAGAAAAAAACAGAGTTCAAGGTTTTGACTCAGCTCTGATCTCCCCAGAGTTCAATCAAATCAAGCATCTGTTAGATGTGCCGGACAAAGAATTCAGATTCCGAGAAGACCCATCTGGCAATTTACAGGACATAGATTACCTGCTGCTTAAGTTTTAGTACCAAAGCACATTTTCAGAGGTCTTGTGGAGTCCACACCTTGATAAGTCAGAGTTTCTTTGACCGCTAAAGGGTGACTTACACAATATTAGGTTGAAGATAATATTATAAAGTTGTGGTTGAGTTGTGTAAGTACAGTCATTTACCTCCTAATGTCCATGTTGAAATTTGTATGATTTTGCCTTTACCTTCCAACAATTTAAGTTCCACACTCCTTTTTTCCTCATGTTCCAGGTTGTTCCGCATGTGGTACATTTAGTCCAGTCTTTGAGGGCAGATGGTCTCCCCACCAGTAGAGCGTTCTTGCTGCAGTTCACTGAGCTCATACATTGCATGATGTACCAGTACTCCGGCTTTCCAGACCTCTATGACCACATACTTGAGGCCATCAAGGTAATTGAGTGGGGGACGCCTGATACTGTTCAGCTTCTCATATTAATGAATAGGATTTGCCAAAATATTGCTTAATAAAATACTGGATAATTTTACCCTTATTATTTATGAAGTGTGTTCTATTTCCAATATTTTCAGGATCTCCCAAAACCTGCTGAAGAGAAGATCAAGTTGGTGTTGAATCAAAGTGCCTGGACATCCCAATCCAACTCATTTGGCCTTGGTCTTCTGAAGCAAGCTAGGAAGTCAGAGACGGGAAAGACGGGTCTGATCAACCTGGGAAACACCTGCTATATGAACAGCATCATCCAGACCCTATTCATGGCCACAGAGTGCGTTTAATCTGTGAACACCAAACATGTACACTTTTTTAATACATGTTTGTATGCTGAATCAGAAGGCATAAGTGATCTCAGTGTAACTTTTCTTTACAGTTTCAGACGGCATGTTTTATCGTTACCTCTAAATGGTTCCAACACACTAATGAATAAGCTCCAGCTACTTTTTGCTTTCCTTGCTCACACTCAGGTAAGTGTTTTCCTATGAAATGAATATTATCACTGATGGTGACAGCGACGGATCTCCATGTGTGTGGGTTTCATGTCTGTTTCCTACAGAGGGCAGCATACGCTCCGAGAATCTTTCTAGAAGCGTCTCGGCCTCCCTGGTTCAATGAGGGTTCTCAGCAGGACTGTTCAGAGTTCCTCAGATTTCTTCTTGACAGGTACAGTCAGACTGAAGCAGATTAAATAAATCAAACGTGTAGTAATTCAGTTGTTAAATTCAAATCAAAATGGAAAAGAAAGATAATTTAAAGCCTTTGCTATTGGAACATTTTGATTGCATGACCGTGGTGCACTAACCTACATTATAATATACTTTCATTGCAACTTAATAAGGTCACTGCGGGACTTTTGTTAAGCTATAATAAGAAGAAATAAGAAATAATAAGCTATAAAAGCAATGGCACAAATTCAAATCAAAGCTGCATTGTATTTTCTCCTTTAACATTGAACGTCCATATCTCCTGATCTCAAGGTTAGACGAAGAGGAGAAAACACTTCAGGTCCTTGAATCTGCTAAGCCAAAGATTGCCTCCTCTGTTGACGCAAGAATTAAAGGCCCAAGAGATCAGACTTTTCCAGAAGATGGAGACCCGTCTCCAGCAGAAGCTGAACACGGATATGACAGGAAGACCTTGATAGAAACTATGTTTGGTGGCAATCTGATCACAGGTATTCGCTGTCTGCAGTGTGACTGCATCTCTGAGAAAGAGGAGCCTTTTACCGACCTCTCTTTGGCCTTCTGTCCCTCTGCCGTGTCTCAGGACAGCCCTCATCCTGATGGGCATTCAGAGGAGCCTAAGGTTCTCTGTCAGGGATCTGTTAATGGTGGCAGTGAAGTTCCTGAGTCAGGCTTGACCAAAGCCACAGCTAGTAATATCTATCCAGTACCAGCAATCAGCGAGCCTCCTCTCTCTGTGCCTGATCTGGTCAACTACTTCCTGGCTCCAGAGATATTGGACAAAGAGAATGCCTACTTCTGTGAGAAGTGTGGATCCCTTCAGCGGGCTGAGAGGACCATGAAAGTGGTGACGGCGCCTGAATACTTAATCCTCACTCTGCTGCGATTCTCCTATGATGCCAAATGCCACGTCCGGAGGAAGATCCTTGAAAATATTACCATCCCGACACTCATGAAACTTCCCGTACACGCCCCTACGACGCCTGCACAGTGTTCGTCATCCACCTCTTCCCCCCTGCAAGTGGATTCTCCTGAGAGCAGTGAAAATTTGGCCAAGAAGCTCAAACCATCTCAAAAAGACGAGGAGGAAGAGGAAGAAGAGAGGATAGATGGAGCAGAGCAGATAAAAAGAGGTGATGTGTCTGTTCAATCAGTGCACTATGTCCTGAGCTCGGTGGTGATGCATTCTGGTCTTTCCTCTGAGAGCGGCCACTACTACTCTTACGGGCGTAACATTAATGGAACGGACGGAACACTGTATCCAGTCAATCACATGGCCCTCAAGGAGGATTTGGGAAATGGCCGGGCTGAGTGTAGCCTCTCCAGCTGCTCCGCTCCTGCCACTCCTGCCAAACAAGGGGTCTCACAGCCTAATAATAGCCAGGAGGCACAGGATTGGCTGTTGTTCAACGACAGCAGAGTGACATTCTCATCCTTCCAATCAGTCCAGAACATTACTAACCGCTTCCCCAAGGATACAGCATATGTGCTCATGTACAGGAAACAGGAGCTACCAGGGGAGAGTACGAACGGGGGACTAGTTGCAAATAGAATGAGATTGAGTGCTGAGCCTCCCCTGCAGAAAGAACTGCTTGATGCTGTTATCAAGGACAACAAGCTGTATTTACAGGTACGTAGGGTGGTGAACCTAAGATATATTATTTCTACCATTTATGGGTGTAATGTAACCCATTTCAACCAGTCCCTGTTAATTATACCAATTAATGCCAGCAAAGTGTGAAGCGATTAGCCTTTTAGCAAGTATTTCCTCTTAAAGATAAGAGGTTCAGTGGATATCTTTGCTGATTTTACTTGACATGCATTTGGTGTGTAACCGAATTACCACTAAATCTTTTAGCTTAATGTTATTGTGGGAGTCAAGGACTGTACACGATTCTTAGGTGGAAAGAAGCTGAGCGAAAACAGGCTGTGATTTCACAGATAACTAAGAGCCTGGTGAGTGTAGCCAAAAGATTTTTTTTGACTGAACTTGGAGCCAAATTTCAGCGGTCCTGTTAGAAGACATGAGATGTGTTTTCATTTGAGTCAATGAATTGTACTGTGATGTGCTCACCGTGTTTGCACAGTGGTTCTTAAAACATTTTTGCTGTAATAGATCCCTTTGACTCATTTTCAACCAGCAGCAGCTCTGATGACCGTAAAAGGTTCTTTGTAAAACCTGATTTATCAAACAAGAAACTTTTCACGGATAAAAACATGCTACACATCAAGTGTTAAAGAGGTGATCGCGAAATTCATGGCCAAATTGAGACTTTATTGATAGCTCAAAGGGGAGATTTCAGAGCGGCGGAAGCAAATAGAGAAAAATGGATACAAGATGTGCTCAACACACAAAACAAAGTTTGTGAAATAGTAAGAATTAACCCTGTGAGTGAAGCAAATTTACAAACGTGTTATAGAAAATATGCAAAACTTGAGCACTCAGAGAGCACAGACCTCCACCGATCACATCAGTACCAGGGGCAGACACTTGTGTGATCACAATCAATGGGATTTGTCTTACAGGTTCCTCCATTAATGTATGAGTTATTGCAAGACTATAAATCTACCAACAACTCCATCAAACTCTAGGGAGCCTACCACTGGTTACAATTTCATTTATTTAAAATGTTATGTTGCATGTCTAAACTCATCTTTGGACACTTTTCTTTTTTTTTTATTACAAACACTCAAAAATATGGATAGCAAACATTATACAACAGTTGCACTAATGCGTATAATGAATAACTGTATAATGATGTTTTATCAGCTCTGTTTAAGCTTTCTTTTTACTTCATTCACTGTGTTTCATCTGAACTGCTGCTACATTTGAACCACTATTTTTTATTCCAACATTCAACCCTCCCACTACCAATCAATGTGATTCTGTTTGTTTGCAGTTTATTCGGTTAACATTTGGCTATAAAATGGGAATACTCTATTTACTAACCAAAGTATATTAAAGTAATGCTATGAATTGTGGCCCTCCAGGGTTTGTGGAGCCCTATTTGAAAAACACAGCGATATTTCGTTCAATGGATGCTACGTTAAATTTTTCTAAAGTCTTAGTTTCAATATTAGGTATCAGTCATGAACAATCACTGCATTTTGTTATTATTTGTTACTTAATTCAAACAAGTTAGATTTCAAAATATGTAAATGCAAATACAATAAACGCAAATTGTTTTTCAGTATCCCTACTTTAACTGTAATTGTTGCTAATTCTGTTTCGTAACTCCTTGCGTGCAAAAAAAAATCAACTTAACTAAAAGGACCATCGCAATAGTCATAGTTAATACCTACTACTCGGTGAACCCCAGGGCTCCATCCATAGACCCTTACTCTTTAGCCAAAACCTGCTGCCTCTGGGTCCAGTTATAAACGGGTTCAGTCAAGTGGATCACACATTTTTCAATAAGATGAAGAGACTCGAAATGGACTCCGCCACACAGTTGTGCAGGACATTAAGGGGTTTTAAGAGTCAGAGAATAATTGTTGTTATAAATGTATTAATAAAGGCATTTCTTCCAACATTTTTTTGTTGGCTGGAAAAATAATAAGGAGGTCTATTGTTGAAAAAAGTTTGAGAGCCAGCCGTCTGGCCCACTGCTAAAATGACGGTGGTTCTGTAGTAATGATAATGTGACAACACCACTTCTCTCTTACATAGCATAATATAAATATGTTTCAGTTTAAACTTGTGAATAAACTAGCTTTAAAATTTCTTTTTTCCTTCCTCCATGTTGTCAACAGGAACAGGAACTCAATGCCCGGACCCAGGCTCTCCAGGCCCCTTCAACCTCCTGCTCCTTCAGGCCCAACGGGTCAGATGACAATAACCCACCAGGGAGTTGTGGCCCATCTGGTGGAGGAGGAGGGGGTGGAGGGGGCTTCAATACAATCAGCAGACTGGTCTTCTGAAAGAAAGAAAGAAAAAACGCTGCCGGAAACACAGGTCGACTGGACTGGACTGTCTGTTCTACCGAAAACGTCTTCTGAAAAACAGCACTTAGATGATGTGAACAAACACTAACAGACAGAGCATCTGCACTGATTATAATCTTAGGTTTGACTTAGCTTAGGTCCTACAGTTTCATCTAAGCGGATATGATATCATTGTTTCCCTCATCACATAAGAGTTATGGAGCGGTTTTGATTTCTTTCATTCTACTCGTTCTCTTCCCAATATAAAAACTTGAATTTGGTGATTTTTCTTTGAGAAAGACTTATTGCTGTATAAATAAACAAACACTTGGTAATTACATTTTTTGAAAAGTGCTATATATAGATAAAGATTATAAGAATTATAATTATCATTCTATGAATTGCTATTATAGAAATAAATTCAAATGATTAATTATTAGTCATCTTTTCAAACACTTGAAACGTGTAAAGCCGGTTACGTTTAAAACACATTCTGATATTACCTCACACCAACGTGCACACACAGACTTATGCAAATACATGCATGTGCAGTGCACAACACAGAAGACGACATTCACCTGTAAGATAAACAGACTCTTTTTGATTGTTGTGCCACAGCTCTGAACACAGTCTGAGATTTCTGATTTGCATGCAGCTTTTATTTGCGAGCTGTGGGGTTTGATTTTCAAAGTGTTTGAAACTTTGATGTGTGCTTTGTTGTTTTATAGGTTTCATATCTCATGCAATAAATGTATTTGAATTAAAGTATCATTTTGAATATTATCGGAACACAAACATGGAACAGTGCGTTGGAGATATTTCCAAGATAAAAGCACTTTTGTGACGACTATTTGACGCTGTTCTCACACTCACGTCATGTGATATGCGTAGGACTACACACTAAACTGCGTATTTAAATACTGTTCACAAGGGTTAACTGATGACATGTTTTAATGCATTCCTCTGATTATTTGCGAGGAATTGTACTTTCATGTTTATTCAATGGGCCTTTTGATAATCAGTGGAGCTTTTCAATGGAAAAATACCGAGGATATACAGATTGCTGTGAAAACAAATATTAGCCTCCCTCCCGTTTCTTCTGTTTTTCTGTGTCTATCTCATAAAACAGAGTCTGGTCTTGAAACAAAACCATATGTAAAACGAAAGCAATCAGAGTAAACATAAAATACATGTTTTAGATGATAATTGTACGTATTGAATCGTGAAGTTTCATTAATACCAACTAAGCATGTATGAAAAGTATTTGCCCCCTCCGAAACTAAATTAAAAAAACTACAAGACTGCAATAATAACTAGTTGCAAGTGGACTAGCTGCAATCAACAAGACCTGATTACTATTCATTCACAACACAGTTGGCTGTAAGTTTCACCATTAGCACACTGCAAAAAAAACAAAAGAAATTCTACAAGAGATGAGGATGAATGTGATATGAATGTATCAAATTTAAGCTATGTGATGTGAGAAACAAACTGTCTACAAGACTTGTAACAATAGTGAGCCTTTGCGGAATTGGCCGATCATCCAAAATTCCTAGGATTCCTAGAGCGAGGATGTTCTCATTCAGTGCGAAAAAAGTAAGTACCTCTCTCACCTCAAGAAAGGTCAGAGGACATAGCTCCAATATTTAAAATAATCTGTGTAAAGAAGGCAACCATGGGAGGGCAGTAAAGTTAAAACCACTGATAACACAGCTCATTTAAATTTTAACAACACACCTGGATGACCCTCAGAGCTTGGGGAAAATATTCTATGTACTGGTTACTTGAATGTTAGATCTGGCAAAAAAAAAAAAAAAAAACACAGCTAAAAGAACAATATACCTTTTTCAAGCAGCAAAGTTTCAGATCAGGACAAATTATCATAATGAGAGAAACACGAATTCTACTTTAAGCTAGATCATTCTTGAGGTGAATGTCAGGTCATCACTCCTGGAGTTGAAACTCAAGCGCAAACTATGCCATGCAGTAAGAAAATGGTCCCATGCAGACAAGTCAAGTCCACCGCTGGATGGCTCGAAAAACACCAACGTTTGGAGTGACATAGTCAGAGTTTTGACCTTAACCCCATTGGGATACTGTGGTGGGAACTGAAAAGAACAGTCCATGCTCACTAACACTCAAAAGTAGCTGCAAGCTATTCAGCAAAGAAGAGTGGGCCAAAGTTCTTCTGTAGGTATGTCAGAGAGTGATCTCCAGTTACTAGAAGCATTTGGTCACAGTTGACGTTTCTTATGCTGACTAAACTGTCTAATAAGTTCCAAAACTGTCTAATAAGTTCCGTGAGGAGGACATTTCTTACACACACTGGTATAGCTAAAAAAAAGCTTTGAAAATCATATTCTGTATTTAATCAGGCTGCCTTAGTTTATGTTACGTTTTGTTAGGAGAGATGACGGATTGCATACACTAAGAAATGAGAGGAATATAGAGGACGCAATCCTTTTTCATGGAATTACTCTTCAGCCCGCTGTTAATATTCACCATGGATTCACTTTTCCCTATACAGTAAAAACCAATCAGTGTTGTTGCATCTTACTTGCAAACACTAGAAACAATAGAAAGTATGAAATTAGGACTGTGCTCTATGGAGTTTAGTTTATAAGAGACACTGTTGATTTAAAATAACAAACCAAAAAAATTCACATTATGGCACTACTTAAGGAGTAATGTGAATTGTCCCTGCCCTAATGTGCAATAGTCCCTCATTGCAAAATGTTTTGTAATGCATAAAAAAGGGAACTGGAGCATCATATACCGAATCTTCGGGGTTAACACAAGTGACTCGACATATTATTTGTCATTTATTACTAATTATTGGTGACTGATATGGAAAAAAATAGGACAGATACACTAAAGTAAAGAATCTCAATTACTAATTGACCAAATCAATTCATTGATTCATTCCTTTCTATTGCTGAAATGTTCATTCTTCGGAATAGTCCCATCCTTAAATGTCGAGCTACTTTTTGATTTTATAGTATTTGCATGAGTTTTTGTTTTTGCAAGAATTACATATTATAGGTGGTTATATTCATATGGCATGCACTTGCAGGAAATGAGGCCTGTTTATTTATTCTTGGGCACAAAAGAGTTATGCAGTGCAACAAGGGACAAGTTGAAATAACTGCGCCCTAGCTTTGGCAGTTTATTGAAACCTGTTGGATCCAAACCACAGCATATCTGCTACTTGATGTTGTTACGCTTAGATTGCAGCACTAAATAAAAGGCCTCAACCAAAAAATCCCTAACTGGAATTTGCCTATTGTGTCCGCAGTGTTTAATTGCTCCCATTTACCTCATCAATATTAAGACTATTGAAAGAGGTAATGTGCGTGAGCAAAGGCAAAGTCATTAATCATGGACTAACACTAAACATCCTTTGGGGCAAGTGTTTACCATTACCATAGAATTCCAATTAAGATTCCTGAGATACCACTCCACGGGAAACATGCATTTACCCGTGGAGTGGATATGTTAGGTAAAGGTGCTCTCTTAAGTCCAATTTATGGATAGGATGTGGTAATCAATTAACAATATTAGACTTAATTTAATCAGACTTTTTTTTTTACCACTGATTTTGTGCTTAGAATATAAAAATGATCTCAGCATATATGCACAATAAAATAAACAAGATGATTACATACATACTTTTATATATTTGTTTATATCAATATAATTTTGTAATGACCTATATTATACTACTCTTCTTGTTAAGGTACAATTATTTTTTGGTGACTAAAAACACGGATTATGTTATTACTGTAGTTCAGAAGTGCCATGATTTCCCGGGACCTTCCCGTTCACACCGAGCTGGGTCGTTCCTTTGTCTTTTCTCCAAACATGTGAGAAGTCTTTTTGTTTCCAGTGAGGAGACCACACAGCCTCATTACAAAATGGTTCATATATCAAACTGCTTTACTCTCAGTTGTAATGTGGGAAGGGACGCGAGGAATATTTGAACTACATATCCCATGGTTGAAGGTCCAGAGTTTTCCCTGCGCGCCGCCTCCCCGTTCCGTCCTTTAAACCGCGATGAAAATCAGCCGAGCTCCAGCACTCTTACATCCGGTAGTAAATTTCAAAATTATGGTCTTTTTACCAAACCTTAGACCTGTCATTGAGCTTGTAAGATTACAAGCAGGCGGAAAATAAGTAGAGAAATTTGCTCTTTCAGATATTGCAAAACATCTTCAAAATTGCTACCTGCAGTGCTCAAATCCAATACATCCTCCCACGATAATAATAGTAATAATAATAATAATAAGAACAATAATTAATGTATGCACTTATTTATTCACCATCTGTGACTACGTATCCTGTTCATCGTTATTATTATTTCCCTGAAAAGTCCAGCATAATATGGAATGTCATTGCCCGCCCATCTGCATCTGCTTCCACAGATCCTTCATGTTAATGTATTAAATCAAAACCTATTCAAATTCTATACCTACATACAACTTAGAGTGAGGAAGAACTGAACTGATTATGGGAAAAGACATTTGAATATTTCCGACACCCGGCTTGAATAGTTGTCGGGCAAAATGTATCAATCCTTGGGAATCCTATCTGGGAAATTTAACGTTCAGGACAGACCTTTCTTTTGAAAAGCAGAAACCCCGAACTTCCTGTCAGCAGTTGTTGCTTGACGCTACCATGTTTGGGAGGAGGGTGAGTTGAGGGAAAGACGGAGCCACCTTGTCAATCATAATTAAGGAACCATGGGAGTAAACTGGTAGGGAAGCTCGGCGAAACCACTGATTATGGTGAAGATTGTTTTAATTTGCGCAGAAACGAAAACTCTGCGGGACGTTTCCATCTTTGCTCACCAACTGGGAAGCGCTCCACTTTGACGGAAATTAGCATGAAACGTTCTGTATAACAACAAAAAACTTGGCGCCTTCCAGTTGTCTGCGTCTGTTTTTTGGTCCCTCAGCGTTCCACTCTCAACAAAACACACAGGCCATTGGTGATATTTGTACTAAAGGCGGTGCCGCGGACCAACTCCAGGCTCAGGATATCCCCGGTTATTTGTCTTCAACTGGTAGAAAATCTGGTGTGTGCATTTCACAGAAGTGCATTGTTGGTGAATTTAGTCGACTTTCGAAGGAAAATTGACGGTATTTATCGCTGTGGGAAATATTGCATTTAAACTTTCTTTATTGCTACTTGACAATTTCAGTTGTGTCAACGTTTCCCCCCCTGTAGATACAAGAAGACACTCCCAAAAACAAACTAAGCCCAACAGATCTCCACTCCAACTCCGGGGAGAGCAGAAAGCAGCAGATATGAGTGGGGGAGACGTGGTGTGTTCAGGGTGGCTCAGAAAGTCCCCACCCGAAAAAAAGTTGAGACGTTACGTAAGTGCACTTTTAAATCCTATTTGTTACATTCTTACAAATGTGCCTGGACCACTTCAGGTGCAGGTTTAGAAGCACTGACAGAAGTGTAGGCCTCATCGTTTGCGCCTTTCCGCAAATAAGTTTTGACATATTTTTCCCAAGCTTGATCTGAGCGCGTCTTCTCCGAGCTCAGTTTGCCTTGTAGTCTCTTATAGTGAAAGTGACTTGAATAAGCAGGTAGAAAGAAATTTCTGTGTTCAAGGGCACTTCGCTTGTGTTTTGGATACTCTCTTATTGAGATGGCTACTTCTTGTCGCCACTCAGCGATCCAATATCCTAACATTACCGATGAGGATTACATTTTCTTGGACAGATTCTATGGTATTGGATAATACTACACACTGATTCCACGAGAGACTAACGCTTGTGCAGTCACACACACTCCATGTCTCAAAGGTGGTTGGTGGTCATGCAAAGGTTAAATGATTTACAAAACAACTACAGAGTCAAAGAATCAAAGGAGGACCCAGTTCCTGCAGAATTTACTGTTTGCATAGAGAAGTCAGGTGTGCAAAAAGAAGTGTTGAGTGTTGTTTGCCACAGCTAGTCTAACGTTTACGGTTTACAGCCTTACACTCACTGATCTCTCATGCACGCTCACAATCACGTTTACCTGTCTCTGTCTTTGCCAATAGCTTTTCCCACCTGCAAGTAATTATCACTTTTTTGTGTGCCAATCTTTCTGCTTAAGTTCAGTGGATTTGGTAAAAGGTTTTTGGTTGACTATAGACCATAGTAATGACTGTTTGATACCAAATGGTAGTTTTATGTAGCGGTAGTTGTGATTACAAATCAACCTCGTGCATGGGGGCATTAAGTCACAAACTTTTTGAAAAACGTATCTGTATAACCAGGTAAAACACACTTGGTCACAATCTGTGTTTGTGTGGCCCCACTTTGTGCTTGTTTCAGCCAAATAGTAAGTTGTGGTCATCAAGTTTGGTTTCTGCCGCAGAGACTGCTGAGTTTATTATCGCTCCTCGAACAAACTGAACAGTTGCTGCATTATTGCGGTTATCAGCAGAAACCATCTCGTACACATCTTGGTTTTGACTGTTCTTTTGAAAAATCACACTGCGAACTATAGCTTAGCATACGCATCACAGCAATTTAAGTCATTTCTGTAGATCCGTGTGTACTGGAACATTTTCACATCGTGGATCTAATCACACAGAGCTGTTTTAATCCACTGGTGTCATTAACAAGGTTTTAACTAGTGGATGTTAGCTGTGTAGTCGCCTTCTTATCCTATCGGCTGTTCCCTTTAGGGGCCGCCACAGCAGATCACGCTTCCATCTTAACCTGTCCTGTATCCTCTTCTGTCACACAAACCAACTGCATTTCCCCTCTCACCACATCCAGAAACCTCATCTTTGGTCTTCCTCCCTTTTTCTTTTGCCTGGCAGCTCCATCTTCAGACTCCTTCTACCAATATATCCAATATCCCTCCTCTTCACCTGTCCAATCCATCTCAATCTGGCCACTCTTACTTTGTCTACAAGACGCCTAACTTGGTATGTCCCTCTGATGTGCTCGATTCCAATCCGGACCCTCCTCATCGCTTCCACTGAAAATAAGAATGTTTTTAACTCTGCCACCTCAAGCTCTGCCTCCTCTCTTTGGTTAGTATATTTTATTTTTCAATGGCCTCAACTGAGGTGGAGCGATCTTTTCACCTGAACCAGTGACCCAAATGAAGGCGTTTTTAGTAGCAAAACCTTTTTTGCCAATAGACGAATATTTTCATTGAAGTTAAATCACTCCTCCTTTTCCTAATTTTAGTATATCTTCAAAAGAAAAGAAATGCACACACACACAAAAAAAAAATAATTATTTTGTATTGGTACACAATAAGTAAATTGGTTGTAAACTCATTATTTATTTAATGGACTGTCCAGCTACATTGCTCTGTTTCACCAGAAGTCAGTTGAAGTTATAAAGTTAGCAATAGCTGTGGGGTCCTTTTTTATTTCCCCTTGGCATTTTGCGGACAGCCTAGGTAATGCCACTTTGGGAAAACAATGGCACGAGGGGAATATTGTTTCCTGTCCGGTAACCATTTTTCAGAAGACGTCATTGCTTGCATTGTTTATTGGACATATATCTTTGAACAAAATGGAATGTGATTTGGATGGTGATATCAGCGTGTCTTTGTGAGCTTGTTGGTTGCAGTGATGGGCTGTATGGAGTCGCTGTTATGGATGTCACAGTTGATGATGGGCGATACATGTAAGCAATGTTTTTTCTTTGCTTTAATGTGGTCATCAAACAGGAGTTTGTGGCATGGTTGAACAGTTAGTTTCTGCTTTTCATCGTAGATAACCCTGAAGCTTTCGTTGCTTATGATTTTTTCTTGGTTAACATCACTTGCACTAATTGGATATAACCCAGACTAAAGGATGATGATGATCCACTTTGTCGGACAAGTTCTTCGCTGTCTGCCTCTACAGACGTTTAATATCTATTTTGACCACCTTTGATCTATCTATATCTATTGGATATTACTGATCCGCTTTTAATGTTGTTTTAATGTTACACCGAGGTAACGGTAATATTACCTGGTAGTAATCTGAATTACACCCAGGAAGTTTTTGCACAGGTATTGTGATGCATTGAACAGTTGGGATTGATCAGGTTGGGTTTTGGATTGCTTGATTTGCTTTGCTGCAGAGTGTTTTATGGCTGGAGTGTTCATTTCAAATGTCAATATCACTCAATCTTTTTCATTTAATTGTGGAGAACCAAAATTCAGATGAATATATTCTAAATTTTACAGCTATAGGATCGATGAAGCCTCAGTCCAGATCATAGTTTCTGTATAAGCCTCCGCATTTATTAGTTCTAACAAGGTATACATTATTATTATTATTAATCACTCACAGACTTCTAACACTTCCCAGACATGATCATTTTTTTCAAGTCTGCATCCCTTGTGAGAAAATCTTTGGAACCAAATGTTTGCTATAACCACCCAAAAAAATCCAATTCTTTTTCACTAGAGTAAACAACATTCTGGTGGATGGCTTAATTATCCTTAAGGGGATTTAGCAACTAGCTTCTCGGCAGTCAGGCGTAACACAGAGGAGCTTCGGAGGAGCTTGGGAACTTTTCACAAGCTGGTTTTATAAATAACTACATGACTTGTTGTTTTACAAGCCAAGTCAATGCATTTAACAATACAAATACTTGTTTTCTTCCCATCTTCTTGACCACATCGACTAGAAATACGTTTTTGCTGTTTGACAATAGCTTTCTGTGTCAGTATTTTTTTCCCTCACTTTCATATTACAAGTAGAGTGTATTTTTGTTTATTTGACAATATTTATATATTTTGAACATAAATTTTTCCTGCCCTTCAGTACCTTCATGACCATAAAAAAAAAAACCAACAAGTTTTCAAGCATTGCATTTCATGAACTCTAAACATGTCAACGAACAAAAAAAAGTGGCCATCTCCCTCTGAAAGGTTATGGTTCTTGGTGCCAAGGAGCTTTTATAATCCAGGAAAGTTATGACTGTCGCTCTGTTTTGACCAACATTTTAACTGTAGCCCATCTGTGAACCCACCGCCAGCTGTTTGAGTTAAGGCTCTTCTCTGAATAGACTTCATGTAGCTGGTAATGACGAATTGTTGCTTTAGCCTGGTAAAGGTTTGTAGTATAGGTTTTGCGCTGAATCATGGAATTGTTTCAGTATTTGAATCATCAGGTGACCTGTAACCCTTTCAATATAAGAAATGACTGGGGAAAGGGGCTAAAGTCATCAGTATGTTTGTCTGTCAGTCCATCCAGCTAATATCAATGCTGGTCTGCGCATCTCAGAAAGTGTAAAAACTAGCTTCATTAAACTCTATTCACAAATTCACAGGGGCATTTTAGACTTACCAATTCACCTATGTTTCATGTTTTAGGACTCTGGCTGAAGAAGCCGGAGTACCCAGGGGAAACCAAAGTAAAAAACGGGAAGAAAAAAGCCACAAAGCCTTGGTTGGAATTGAATCCAAAACTTCTACCTGCTGCGCTGCTCATGCTGGTGGCGGGTTCACAGATGCCCCTTTAAATATTGTATTTGCCATTCATTTTTATTTTACTGTTTATATACAGTTCTGGCCTTTATAGAAACAAAATACATCTCATAACAAGTGTCATTGTTGTGCCCCATTCCAGAACGTGCATTGGGACTTGGGGCAAGTTTTTTTTTTTTTTTTGGCAATACCCTGAGTTCTTTTAGGAAGAGAAAATATTCTTGACCAAAGCATATCTTATATTAACAACCTGAGCAAACAAAAATCTATTCTGTGCACCGAAAATGCATTTCCATGTTTAATGATATATCAACATACAGACAATTACAAAATCTCTGCTCAGTTTGAGTCATCAGTTTTCTCATAGTGCTCTCCTCGGTGCGCTGGTGAACCTGCTCAACATGCCTGTATGCTCGCTAGGGATGTGATAAGATTTTATTGATACCAATGCCATTATCGATTATGCTCATGGAACCAATTCTTTGTCGATTCCCCACGATTTTCTTTTAGAAAAAGTAGGCCTACACAGGTTTTCTATATCTGAGTATCTTCACACAAGACACACAGATACTGTACATTGTAGATTTTTGAATATCTATAGGCCATATTCATCACATTCTCATTATGAGTCTTGACATTCTTACATTTTTAATATTCGTATGTGGCCGAGAGACACAGTTCTAGGCCGGTTGACATATAATAATAATTAAATATGATTAAACAATGGGAGATGATTTGTAATCAAGACACCTGCATTCAAATACTACAACCCTAAACCTACCAGAATGCTGGGTCCTCAACAGTGTCATAAGGGTCCAAACCTTTCACAACAAATTTTGTTGCTGCATGGTGTCAGTCCTCCTCTCTCTTTCTCCTGTGTCGGTTTACCCTGTGCAGCAAGTGTAAATGGAGTTTGGTGCTGGCTATCCCTAGGGTGAGTGGGGCTGGGACATGGAGGTGGGCGAGTGATGTTAACCTGGGAGCTAACATTACTAGTAGTAGTCGGTCAACTACCGCCATCATCTTAAATTAATCAAATGAGAGAATATATGTACAGCATTTGTTTTCTTTTAGGTCTCAAGTCAAATAAAATATGCGTTCTGCGGGTTCAGGTCGTCTCATAAACAAACTTCATGCAGCATTTGTAATTTAGTTGTAATAGTGATTAATTCATTGTTGCAGTCACAATTCACCGACAGTCAGCACTTCATGGACATCCATATCTAATTTAGCAGCAACTTGAAGTTATACCACAACAGCTTTTTCAGTAGGGTTTTCCTTGTCTGAGTTTGTCACAATTCCACCATCCTGCATTTTTACCAATTGATTTTCCTATTCTTCCCTCGCTTAAAAGTCCATCTGTGATTTTTCTGTTGCGGTCCACTGAAGGGGGATCAGTTGAGATGGATATATTCACATCTGCAGTGTGTTATCAGAGGGACCTATAGACGTGCAAGGAGGAAAAAAAGGACATTTTCAGCCCCACTCTGTAGGGAGATTTCGTGAAGCTGAAAATAAATGTTCTGTTACTTATATAAATACAGATTTTATCATTTGTAAGAAAACCAATGGGTAGACACAGTAGACATGTCCACTTGATGCACAAATTCCTATGACCCCCACGGGCCAGCTTGCAAAAGTAAAAAGGTTGGTCCACTGTTCCAGGACAAAGTCATCATTGAAGTCACGGTTCGACCATCGACATTCTGGGGTAAGCTTTCTCAGGACGACTTAGAGTTGTGATTTTCTTATAACTGAATCACCACACAACCTCTGGCCCTCTTTTTTTTATAAAGTGGGACCACCACCCCAATCTGCCACTCTACAGGTTCTGTCCTTGTCCGCCACGGTATATTGAATAGGATTGTCGACCACCACAGCCTAACAATGTCTAAAGCATCAGAAACTCAGGGCAAGTCTCATCCACCGCTGGCAGCTTGCCACTGGGTAGCTTCTTAGCTACCTTAGCTACCACTGCTATGGGCCTTCAGGAGCTCCTTGGGGCCTTCTTCTCTCTGTTCGGCAATATCTTTTTTGCGGGTCAGCAGTTCTCCCCTCAGGCTGTCAACAGTCTTAGCCAAGTTCTGCTTTCCCTTCCTGAGTTGTCCGACGGTATGCCAGAACTTCCTCTTGGCGGACTGAAAGTCCTTCTCCATGGCCTCCCCAAACTCCTCAAATACTTTGGTTTTTGCTTCAGCAACTGCCAAAGTGGTTCCTGCCAAAGCATGCTTATGTTTGGTATCTCTATATGTTAACCATAGATTTCATGTTCATTTTCTTATTCTTATAAGACATCATATATTACATTTCTTTGCAAAGAGAGCTGTCTTATTGCAGTACAAACATTCTCACTAAACAAAGAAAACCAGTCTTGTTAACACACTGAGTGAACTGAAACAATGACTTTGCAATCCTACAGTATATGTAATTGTCTCCCATCTGCTTTAGACAGCTTTCGCTTGAAAAATGTTACAACCGTCCGCCATCGTAGCACCTTTGCAGTTCATTACAAACATGATTTTAACAGAATTACAACTAATCCTATTATTTGCCGTAACAATAAACATGCTTCAATTGATGTTAAGAAAGACCCAGGTTAAAAAAAAATGTTTTAGTTTATTGAACGTGTCAACCGCATCAGATGCTCACATCAAATCTTTGAGATAAAAATAACACCTGCAGAAAAGTGTGAATTAAATTTTATAGCAAATATTCATTGATTTGACAAATAAAAGAGCACCCACGGGCCTAAAACTCCGGTCATGACTGTATCCGCTAGACTGCAGATACCAAAATTTCTTACGCCATGGACCATCCTGATATGAATGGTAATCTTACGAATTGTCAAATGGGAGGGACAAATCAGCCATAACATTACAATAACCTGCCTTATATTGTTAAGGTTGTCTTTTTGCTTTGGAATACAATGTGACTTCCATTGGAATACAGTGTTTTCCATTAGAACCACTATTAACCTTCTCGGCAATATGCGCAACTGTAGCTGATTTTTGTGATTACATTTTGGTCGTTACAAAAGTAAATCAGATCCTTACCCTTGATAATTTTTCCTGGTTTCAACACATTAACTTAATTTCTGGGGGGCATTTAAAGTACGTAAAGTCTTACGGCTGTTCCAGAACAGTTGACTTGACATAAACCATACAGGTTTATCATAATTGATCGTAAATGTCAATTATAGTGTTTTTGTTGGTTGATTTTCTCAGCATAGTCCTAATTTTGCAATGAATATTCTGCCATTGATCATTCTAATCCATTATAGTCCATTGGCATGTAGGCATTGGACACATGAACATGTTGTTATATATTCAGTCCAGCCCTTAATGGGGCCTCAAAGCTTGAGCATCAGATTGCAAGATAAACCAACAGAAGGAAAATGTTGAACCCTAAACGTCTTCTTCTGATTGCTGAAAAAGGACACTGAGGACATGCTCCACCATGATCTTAAGTCTTCCAATCTGGGGAGAATGACTTTATGCTCCACATCGCTGTGGTCATTAGATTCATATCTGTCTATGACTGAAACCGTTTTCATTTACAGAAGTGAAGAGAAATATGTAGTCAACACATGATACACGATGGTCAAACAACAAAAAAAGCATAGCTCTGAATAAGTAGAGGATTCAGTAAATCAGCTTGGTAAGTGGATCAGAGAACACTTGCTCACTTTCTGTTCCCCCTCCACACATGCCTTAGGAAACAAACAAGCAGGCAAGCCAAATGGGATGAAACTGAGGCGTTCTTGTACGGAATTAGCCTCTTAGGCTAACAAAGAGATTTTCTGGACCGCATCTTGATGGCCAGGGGCAACACCGCTTTTCATTTGGAGTGAGCAGACTACTGATGTACTATCTTCCACAGCTTGAAAATGGATTGCATGAGCCATTAATTATTTAATATCCATTACAAACAAATAACCATTAAATATTAATACAACTGCTACTACAATAGTTATCCTTACCGACCCCCTCTTGCCATAAACAAAGACTGTTGTCACTGTGTCATGCTTGTCATACAACAGCATAGCCGCAGTTGTAACTTTGCAAAGCTACGCAGTGAGCAAACGGATTAGTGGCTTGACTTATACTTTCAGTTTTTTGCTTCATAAAGTGATCACTTTAACAACAGAATTTTTTAATTAAACCCACTGAGAATATGTTTCAGTTATTCAAAGCTTTCATGACCCTAATTGGTGTTTTCGTAAGTGGTGAACATTTTCTCCTTTTTTTTGTGGGTATTTAGATACTATGAGTATGGTAGCCTCGAATCATGTCATTGCATAACAGAAAACACGGTCAAGAAAAATCAAAACAACAAGAATGAGCAAAGGCCTCTGACAGTTGGCAGCGTTTCTTTTTTTTTTGACACATGGTAAACATCTCCCCAGTCCTATGCAGTGTCATTTAAATGAGATTGTATTGAAATGTGAAGTGAACATCAGACATATGTATTTTGCAAAGTGTCCATTTTGTGTGTTATCCATCAAAGCGAGACATGAAAGCTGTTGTGATAGTTTTGAAAAAATATGGCTACAAACATCCAAAGGTGCTGTTCAGTTAAAGTAGATCAAGCAAAAATCAAAAGTCCAATCCAATGCCTTGATAGTTATGATTATCCAAATTTGTGGACTCAAACGATAGTTATTCGTAATAGTTTGAATATTATTCAAATATCGCTTCAAAACTCTGTCTCCATCAAAGCCTATGGGAAGCATGTCTTAGGCTCTCATGTTTGAGATGAGGACTGATCGTTTAGCACGTCAAACATCAAACTGACTGTAAGCTGCCACTTATCATTCAACTGTGGAAGGACCTTCTTATGCCTTCTTATAAAAACGGATGCGAATAGCCTGTAGCTGCATTATCGTCACCTGCTGGTGGTCGTACTGTTATTACCAGTCACTGTTAAAAACAAGGGACAAACATCTTTGAGAAAAAATGACTTATTCCTACCAATCAATTTCTTTTCTTATTTATGTTTTTTATATAATGAATATTTGAGCATCCAACAATCATTGTTCATCATGCAGAATATATACCATGTCTTTAGGCATGTTAAACTGAATGATATTTAATCCAACATTGTTCTAAATTAAGAATGCATACTGTATTTCTAAAGTGGTACGGCCAGGGCTTCTGTCTGTTTCACCATCAAGTACCGAATCGGACTAAGTAGAAGAATCTGTAATACTGGACACTAAAATGGTTAAGTGCGGGGTTGGCAATGTTGCCGAATTGCTAATAAAATTAAATATCTCAGACTTTGTCGTTTGTTAGATGACACAATATTAAAACAAGAAACTCCATCACTGCGGCACTTAAAAAACTGAGCACTTTCGGATGAACTGACTTTTAAACTGACTTACAATAATAATTGAAAACAAAATATAGTTATAAAAAAGAAATAGTAATAGCAGTGGTATAATAACAGAAAAAAATTGTAGTAGCCATAATGACGATGAAGAGTTAATGTATCGGCTGATTTCAAAATTCAGGTATAAAATTTTTAATTTTTGATTTTCTTGTCTCTTCTAAAAAAAAAAACATTCCTGTCTTTGTTTGCAGACGGTTACAAAGAGTTTAATCGATGTGGACCATGGGGTCTTTGTCTCTCTGCCTTCTCTGTTATACAGAGATGTATTTGGAGATAGATACCAAGCCGACATCATTGGGCATGCATGTGTACAAGCTTCCCACATCCAGGAATACCAGGGTAGTTGTTTCGTCTGCTGTGCAGCTTCCCATTTTTATCTTTCAGAAAGGATAGTATGGAAGTCACAAGGTCTTTTAAGTCCACAACTTTGGATAATGGTTCTGTGATGGATTGGTTGCCTGAAACAATGGGTCTAAGTGGGGGATAGTTTTTATTTTTGTGTTTTTTTAGGAATACAATATATGCATGGTGTTCCAGGGTATGCTTCCGATAGGAAATCAAACTCTTTACGTGAGATCCAATTACATTCGAGCGTGTGCATGATGATGCTGTCATTTTTATGCATGATTGGGTTATTCTTTAACTATTCGTAGGACTGTGTATCTTCCATGAGGACGATTATCTTGGTTCTATATTAATTTGAGTCCGTGAGTTCAATTTTTCCGGATATTACAATCAAAAAATTCTTAAGGGAATATCCGGATTACTACCCGGTTATTCTAAGGCTTGGTGTTCAATTTTATTGAGTTTGTAGTACATTGGTCCCTTCTCTTCCTTGATTATTCCTTCGATTAATGTTCGATTGATTTCCCGAAGTTGGTTATGATAGTACTAGTATTGGAAGCTGGCATGAAGGTCGATGGTCCGGAATACAGAGTTGGGTTCGAGGGCCAGCTGGGAGGTGCCATGGTGTGGCCTACATGTTGGTTTGTAGGGGAAAATAAATATTTTCCCCTAAAAACCAACATGAAAATAAATATTTTCCCCTTCTCATGAATTTGAATATATCCACTTTAAGGTTTAATGCATGGATATAGTTGGCTGTTGAAAAACTGAGTGTTTAGCTAGGAGAGATTAATGGGCTGGACTGAGGGTGACTTTCAATTGATTTGAGTGGTATCTCCTGGATCGTCCTGGGACGTTAATTCCTTCTGGACCCCCTCCTTCCTTTCCTAGTCCCTCTAGGTTTCCATTTGGTCCCTGTCAATCTGGAGGTTCTATTTGGCCCTTGCATGAAAAGGAAAGTCCTCATCATAGTTTGTTGCGGTGGGTTCCGGTCCAGTATCCCTTTGTGCATAAAGGCTGGTCCTACATTGGGGACCTGCTGGTCTAGCTGAGTGTTCTGTAGGTATCTGAGTATTCCCGTGGGTGCTTGGTGAATATTCCCGTTGATGTTCGGAGTAAGTAGATTGTTCCCGTGGTCATTTGGGGCTTGTCGTTACCGAGGAACTCTGGGGTTGTTGGAATGTTCTTGTGGACGCCTGGGGATAGTGGAATAATCCTATAGATGTATGGTGCGAGTACGGTGTTCCTGTGGATGTTTGGGCTTATTATCGGTGCTGTTTGGAATCCATCCAAAACAATACCCCCTGAAAATGCCTGAATTTCATTATTGTATACTTCATGCAAACTTGTGCGTGGCTTCAGCAAAGCACTGAGGTTACTGCACTGAACTGTCTGGTCAAGGCTGACACAGAGCATTCTGTAAACAGATGTGGGTCTTTTTGCCGGCTGCGGCTGCATACACTCCCAAGTGCCAAGTCCACTAGCAGCTCATGCACTGACCGTAGAACTGTTTCTCATGCAGACCTGGTTTTCCTGTTTCAACTTGGCAGCAGCTCGCAAATTGTGTTTTCTTTTGGAATATGATTCTGCTGTGCAGTTTCACTGCCAAGTGGATCAGTTTCAAGTCCTAGAACTCAATTTTACAAGTTATCTTGTGTTCTAGACATTGGTTATGTTTGATTGCGATGATTCTTATACACACTGATGTCTTTAAATTAAATTAATGTAACAACTGTCTCACATATTTGCTTTACCATGTTTCTTGTTTCAATTGTTTAACGGATTACACCAGGCAGTAAAAATAGTATGTGTCATAAGGCTACTTTCTATTTCCGGAGTGTAGTTGGAGTCTGTTCTGGAAAGACCAGGGTGAGTAGGAGAATACAGATGGCCAAAGATGGTCTTTGGAATTATTCCAAAGCAGGGTAAAATGTGGATATTGTGACGTACAGGTGGGGATATATCAAAATGGCGATCAATAACTTGATCTTCGCTTTGGAGCGAGAAAAAAAAGCAAACAGGATGAGAACGCCTGGAGTGCTTCTCACAGTTACACCATTAAGCCGTTTGCACTGAGAGTAGCTCTCTGTTCTCTCCCTCTCTCTGTTCCCAGCTCTTCTTGGCAAGCACAAGCAGCAGGAATCATAACGTTGCTTAATGCTCCTCTTTGCTCGTTTGCTCGGTTGAGAGCGCCTGGGCCTGCTTAGGCTACAATGGACCAGCCGACTGTTGTTTCTGAAAAACTGGGAAGGAAGAAAACGCCGCTCCCTGGCGCCCCAGCAAGGCATGGCCGCCTCTTCCTGTGTGAGGCGGTGATTGCTACCAGATGGCGGGTGAAGAGAGAAGGAGGAGGGGGCTGTGGACACTTCCCCTCTTTTTTTTAATCTATCCTTTCTGCATTTGTATTGCTTTTGCTTTTATTCATCTTTTAATTCCCTAATTTCCAACAGGTGTGTAACAGGAGTATGTGTCATGAAAGCATTCATGACACATACCCACTCATACAACTTATCGCTGTCGCACTGGAGCAGTTACATCTCCAAGAGCTGAGGGGAACACTAGGTATGACGTCTTCGATGTCAATAGGATGTTTGCAAATTATCGCTACTGCGATATGCTGCATATCTAAGTCCTGGTTATCTTATTTTCTGCCTAAAATAGTTCATCCATCAATTTTATTCCGTTTATCCGGGTTCAGGTCGTGGTGGCAACTGGCTAAG
The DNA here is from genome assembly GCA_037951165.1 of Lophius americanus. Taxonomy (NCBI): domain Eukaryota; kingdom Metazoa; phylum Chordata; class Actinopteri; order Lophiiformes; family Lophiidae; genus Lophius; species Lophius americanus. Next base: position 5,169,249 of record JBBDHG010000091.1, read on the forward strand.
GAGGGCATACCCGACATTCCTTTCCCCAGCAACACTGTCCAGCTTATCCCTATATAAAATATATCTAAAATATTTTATAAACTCCCATGTACACTGTACAATATACATATATTGTATTACACTGTACAATATACATAGATTGTATGTATATTGTACAATATAGTTTATATTTACTGTATATTAATAATACAGTAATAAGTAATACCAATAAATTAATATGCACGTGTCTATATTCTGTTATGTTGCCAGATGCTAATGTGCCTCAACAAAAGTTTCAGCTTTTTCAGGCTTGTTAAGTATTATATGATTATATTAATGCACCATTTGCAGGACTTCTAAAAGAAGCAATTTCGTCTTTATCTGACTCTGTAGACCAGTTGTGTACCAGTTCACAGCCGACAGGAAATCTCATCGCCTTGTATGAAGGTTAAGTTGTTTCTTTTTGTTTTAAGGCCTCGCCCTCAACTAGTCTTAGAGACATATGGCGCACAGGTATTGAATTACACGTTTTACCCATTCTGCTCCTAATCATTGTTTCATAAAAAGACTGAAGCCTAGAGATGAATACAAGCAATTTTATGTTATTCAATTCACTATGATAATAAATACAGGCTGCTTAGTGAAATAGGTTTAAGTGGAAATACTTGGAGGGATATGATTTTATTCTCAATCTGAAAATTGTTAAGAAATAGTTTATCAGTCACTCATAGTTTTTAAGTCCAATTTGACATCCTTAGCACAGCAGTTCAAACCCAACAGCTATTTAAAAATATTACTAAATGGACATTGAAGCTAATGCATTTTTGTCTTTTTTGTTTTAAAACAAAACTTGCGAATTCAATTAATTATGTTTGCATTCTTGTTTATTTAGTGCTTGAATAATTAGAATGCCCTTTTCAGCCCAAAATCAGAATCAAGTTTGCCACTTCCATAATACCTGTAGTGTACATAGGAGCAAAAGACTTTTTTCCACAGATCATTTTATAAATCAGGCACATATTTCAAAACTAAAAAACCCATTTAAAAACATTAAGAGCGGCATTAGATAAAAGTGCTGATGATTTTTGTGTTTGCAAAATCAACACTTTACCTAGCTTATGCATAGCTGTACAATGAAATAGACTGGTAGCACAGGTGTATATACAACATGTGTGACGTTTTGGCATATTTGTATGTTTTTGTCCCATCCCATGGAGCAGTGGACGGCCGTTCAGAGTTTTGATGGATTGGGACACTAATACAGTCTGGCAGATCTTGGATGGATGCTCTGGAGCCTCCCTCCAGACGGCAAGAGTGCAAAGATGTGGGGGAAAGTATGGGAGGGGTCAGTCATTATGTTGATGGTCTTCCTCACACAGCGGTCTGTGTAGATGTCAGTAATGGAGGACGGACACCTGTCATCTCTCTGCTGTTCTCACTATTCTCTGCAGGGACTAAAGGTCAGCGGCCGGATAGTTCCTATACCAGACAGTGATGTAGTGTATAAGGATGCCCTCAATAGTTCCTCTATTATGGATGGAGGGGTGTTCACTTTTCTCGGTCTACACAGGAAGTGGAGGCGTTGCGGGGCTTTCTTAATGAGCGGCTGTAGTGTTGATGGGTCAGTTCAGATCATTGGCAATGTGCACATTCAGGAACGCAGTGCTGCAGACTCTGTGGACTGCAGTCCTTTTGATGGTTAGTGGGTGGGCACACAACCGGTAGGTTGTCCAATCACCATGAAGAGAGTCTCCGGGCTGGTTGGGGTGACACACAGAGTCTGTTCATCAGATTGTGGAATAGTTTCCAAATGTGATTTTGATAATGAGCACGGTCCCTTGTTTTATAGATGCTGTAGATGTAAAGTCACCTTCGACACTTGTTGTCACAAGTCACATCTGGACTTGATGGTATCAGTTTAACCTTGCCTGAGTGTTATAAAAAATTTCAGCTAATGTAATACTTATGATCACGTTACTGTGATAGAGACAATCTACACTGCAAGATTTTATGACGCAGGTCTTCAAAGGACTTCCACTTTGAGAAGAATGTATGTCAACGAGATATAACTTTTTTTTTTCAAAGTAAGCCAGAAATAAAATACATCAGTGCCAGAATGTGATGCAGAGGAGTTAACATGTGTAGAATGTCTGCAGACTTTCCAAGTTACTTGTGTCTTATTTTTCTTAAGTATTTCCAAATGTTGGATGATTATTGATCAGGTTTAATGGCAGCTATGGAAGGTAGAAATATGTCCAGCTGTATGTGTTTGCATGGAATTCCAAGGGTTCACCTGTCATTACAGAGACAGACACAGACACATACAGAGAGAGAGAGAGAGATGCAGCTGGCGTTTGGTTATGTGTTGCTGTGTGATCTGACCCCAGCCGCTGTGTCTGCAGCCCCTTAATATAGACCATTGCTGTCATGGTGGTTTTTGCCAATCTTCCTCTGGTCCTCGCTGTGTGCAAAGCAGTATTTGTGCCTGTTTGTCCCGTCTTGAGGACGAGCTGAGTCAGACAGGGTTGTTGTTCTGTCAGCGTGGAGACTAGATGTGAAATATTGCTACTGACCTGTGTAATTTCCCAAGTTACTGTGACTCAAACAGGCCATCAATAAAATGGACGTTATAATGGATATTGAATATAATTCCCATTAATTTGTGTTTTTATCTTAGTTTAAAATATATACTTACTTTAATAATAAGTTTATTTGTTTTAGAGTAGGAATCCCTGAAATGAGTAGAAACGGACAGAAAGGATGGTTCTCTGCTGTTCACCGCTGACCCTATTGTGGCCACCTCCCTGATTGCATTAGTTACTATGGTGCTGCCTTATATCTGTGGCCTGGACTGTAGCCAGAGGACAAGCACACATGCACACGCAGAGATGCAGCTAAGACCCCTGCTCTCAGAGAGCATTTGTTTCCAGCTTGATTGGGAGCTAAGACAGCTGAGACTGGAGGATCTCTTCCCCTGCTCAACTATTTTAATTTTTTCCCCCTGATTCCTGGCCTTCTCGCTCTTCCTTTGAGCCAATCACAGATGTGTTGTAGAAACTTGTGGAATATCACCTCTGAATCAGTTCTAAGCCCGTGGCATTTGGATAACCAACTACTAAACAGCTCGAGGTTTGTATTTTTTATTACTTGACTTGAAAAGGCAGATTTCAATATTATTAGTAATACGTTTTGGATAGAATACAAGCAAAAATTTTTCTGATTAATTCACTGATTCATTATTTTGTGAAACAATACAGGCAATAAATAATCTTCTGTGCTCCAAAATCGATTTCCATCACAAACTCTTTTTATGATCAGCAGGGTTGATTACAGGCGTTCACTGTATCAACCATATTTGCATTTTAGCTGAGATTTAAGGGTATGTTTTTATTCAGTAATAATTGCTCCCCCACCCCACATATCCCAGTAATTTGTTCAATTTTCTGAAGTGGTTTTGAAATGAAAAAGTCTGCTTTCATATTACAGTCTCAGACACTTTAAATCACAACATTTATATGCCACAGTGTTCTATGATCTACTGTTATTGTTTTTTTTTGTCTGAGCTGGTAGTACACATTTAGCTGTACTGCGGCAGTGGACCACACAGGCCAATAGGGGCTGAAAGGACAATTGTTTCGTCCCGTCGGCGGTCACGGAACAGCGTGATCATGTGAACCAAGTCTGCCATGCCATAGGAATGTGTTGAATTCCAACCATGCAGCTTTGGCAAGTGCATGTGACTCTCTGCAAGCTCTTACACTTGCAAGGGCAGGAGCAGCCAAGGCAGATAGAATGAAAATGGCTGGAGAGAGGAAGCAGGTAATCAAAAGGAAAAATGCAGTGGATACAAAAAAGTCAAGGCAGTTTAGGAGCCGAGCATGACAGGTTTGACCTTTTAACTGAAGAAATGTCTTCAACTGAGACCAAACAATGAGATACTGTGGGAATGTGATAAACTTTTGTTTTGAGAGTAACACATCCTGAAGTTAGATGAGCTGGTCTTATCTATGGTATGGCTCTCATAGCTGAGAGTTGGCCACCATCTGCATTCATAAACACTCCTTAGAGTATAAGCAGAGGGAATAGGGCTGTGTTTACACAAAACGTAGCCCAAATTGGATTCTTTTGCTCCTATGCTACCAAAGATAGATTTTTTTTTCATGACTGTACAAACAGCACAATTCACATGGAATCTGATCTTTTCATCACGTGTAACTCTAAATCAGATATGTATTTAATTCATGCTGCTGTGACAGCAGCGTGAACAGTCAGATCGAAGCTCATGTGGCTTTTACCCCAATGAGCCCATTCGGGATAGGGTTTTTTCAGCACTTTAATAGATAAATGGGGAAAAACGTTGGTCTTATTTTTGCCCTCTTATGGACTTCAGTGTAAGAAAGTGATGACAAACACCCTACAACGTACAAGACTTGAATATTTGCATAATATTTATCTATTTTGATAATGAACTGACATATTTATGACATTCTTTTGCTCATCAGCATGCTTGTTATAAATATGGGCTCATCAGTATCTGTTCATACTGATGTCCAGCACAGGTAGCATCCAAAGATCCCTCCATCCATTGTCTTGTGGTGGCTGAAGGGTATTCTGGATATCCCTCTCCACAGCAACATTCTCCGGCTCATCCTAGGGGAAAATCAGGTATTCCCAGGCCAGATGAGATAATAAGTTCCTTCAGCGGGTTCTGGGTCAACCTTGTCGTACAGGTGTGGCTGGAAAAACCTCCAAGAGAGGCGTCCTTGAGGCATCCTAATCAGATGCCTAAACAACCACAACTCGCTCCTTTCGATGTGAAGGAGCTGCAGCTCCATTCTGGGCTCCCTCTGGAAGTCTGAGCTCCTCACCTTCTATCTAAATCTGAGTACAGCCAACCTGTGAAGGAAGCTCATTTCAGCCGCTTGTATCCTTGACTCATTCTCTCAGTCACTACATTCTCCTTCTTTTATTATTATTGGTGGCAAAAAGCTTGTATGCATAGTACCACCATCCTCTGATGATAGTAGCTTGTGACTACACTGCACAGGTAAAAATGTGCTTTTCACAACATCGAACCAATAGAACACACGCATTACTGCTTGCGCTACGCCAATGTCCATCTCACATTCCATTTTCCCATCACTGGAGAAAGAAGACGCCAAGATATTTAAACTTCTTTGCTTGATGCAGCAACTCACCCCAACCGGATGGGAACAGTCCACCGTTTTCCGGCAGAGACCCATGGCCTCGGAGTTGGAGTTGCTGACACTCATACCAGCTATTTCATTCTCAGCTGCAAACTGCGCCAGTGCACGCCGGAGATCATGTACTGATTAAGCCAACAGAACCACATCATTCTGCAAACAGCAGAGATGCAAATCCACTTACAAAAATGAATGTGAATAATAAGGGCAAAAAATATCTAATTGGAGAGAAAAAAGGGATTTATTTAATTTTCAGCTGCAGTGTCAACGTAGCCAAGGATACATTATGTACAATAGTATGAATAGAATAGATGATGCTGGGAATACTTTCTGTTTAGATTCCCATTGCTCAAATAAATGAGCCTCATTTGTGGCTCATTTAGAAGAAATATATCTCTAGAAGATACCTTGTCGTTTTTTTTATCGTTGGTGTAAGATTTTTTTGTTTTTGTTCGGAAAGGCTGAAAAGAGAATTGTTTTAACTTTTCCTAATTTTTTTTTACCAATAAGGGTTCATGTGCAATGCATATAAAGGATACACAAACCGCCATTTCGTTTCCTTAAGTGTAAATGTAGTTGCCCATTCTGAGGAAGTACGTAATGATTAGTGACCTGGGTTTTGCTCTTGCCAACATAATTCAATGTGAGTGCATGTTCTCTATGCTGGTACAGCAATCGCTATAAAGAACAAGTGAGTGAGAAAGATACTAAAGATTGGAAAGCCGATGGTGAAATGCACTTTAATAGTCACATGCACCATAAACTTATATTCTTTTTTTATAAAGGACTTCATTTCAACCTAATTTGTACTACTGTATATTTACAATCCATATCATTAGCAGTGTCTCTTCAGAGCCTTTTGCATATCAGATTAAAAGACAAATTGAATCGTCATGGACAGAACTGAGTTTTTTTTTTTTTTTTTCTACAGAGGATATGATGACCTCAAGTTTCACAAGAGCAAAATGATTTGAATTGTGAATAAAGATAGCAATTCAGATAATCTCAAAATATTTTTCAAACCTATTGAACAATACATAACAATCAAACAATTCTTGACCAGTCAGAACATTAACTTGAACTCAAAGGTGTCTTATTTTTGGAGAAAATAAATTAATAATGATACATTTAACGATGTTGTTAGCACGATTGTTGTCCATCCAAACACAAACTTAAGTTGTTTGCGGGCACCACAGAGAGCCTACATAATGATATGCAATAGCACCAATGATATGGTATGTACTTTAGTTTAGTTGCAAAGATATATTCTCAGTTCATCGCTCACTGAAAACATGAGCACATTGAATAAACTGTATGGTAGCTCGTTCATGCAAAATGACAGTTTATATGTCCTACACGTATAGCTGGTGCATAAACTAGCTTAGCTGTAATTAGCGCTGAATGATTAAGTCGACAATCGTGATATCAGCCTCTGCAAGTAAGTGATGACAAATGTCTTTGATTTAATTATATAAACATGTGTGAGAGAATGCGACTAACCATTCTTTGTTTGTGTGCACTCTGCTCATTGTCTACGCCTGCCATAAAGAAATGGCCAATCAGTGTCTGTGATTTGAGTAATTGTCCAGACTAACACATCGGCAGTGAACTGGGGATACTTCAGTTAGCGGCCTTAGTGGAGACTCCCGAGTAGGTTAAGGTGGAGATGAGTGAAAGTTCAGGTTTTCTGTTCCAGAAAGGGGGATACGTTAATCTCTGAGACTGTTACCGCGGAAACTTATTCGGTCGCTGGCAGGTTAACTTAATTTAAGTCTGAGGTTATTTCCGACTCCTCAGTCCTAGCCTGAAGCAAAGCTGCAGATGTGACGTGTCCGTCAATTGTTTGTCATATTAATATATTGATGTAAGGAGATGACTACCCTCTCCGGCTCATCCTCAAAAAGTTCTGACATTAAATTTGAAATTCCTCCAGCGAGTTCTCTGTCCGTCAGGATTCACTTTGTATTTGTGTGCAATTTTAGCCGCTGCTTTCATGGGCTACATGAACTTATTGCCCACAAATCTGTTCAATGTCATTCTGTCAACAGGTCAATAGTAGATACATTCACTCAGGTAATCTATCGAACACTTCCTTTTATTGGAAGCCTGAAAATGGACCATATGTGATATAGAAGAAAGAAAGAAACAATCCTTTATTAGTCACATAGAGTCATACACAGTACAACATAGTGAAATTACTTCTCTGCATTTGACCCATCCCTGAGGGAGCAGTGGGCAGCCCCTCGTGGAGCGCCCGGGGAGCTAAGGATTCAGGGTCTTGCTCAAGGACCCTACGACAAGTAGACCCTGGTGGGATTCGAACCGGCTACCTTCCGATCTTCTGATTGGGAGACGGCCGCTCTACCCACTGAGCCACAGTGGGCTATATGGCATCTTTATAGAATTTGGTTAATGTAATGCCAAAGTGCTGGTCGATTCCTTTTATGAACGGTGTTTAGATTCGTAGAGACTGCGGCAGGGGATAGCCTGTCAAAAAAATTAACAATTCTCTTTCAATAATTTTCTGTTTAATGATGCCATTTCAGAGATATTTCAGTCTGTGAAGAGACCATGGCTCAAAGCATTCATGTACTCCCTTTATCAGATACATTTTTTTAACATCACGCCAAAGTGCAAGACGAAACTGTTTGTCCATTGTTTGATAACTCTTCATTCTGAATGCAGGGCAATTTGTTTATCGTTTGAGTTTTGTGGTCTGACAACAAAGGTTATATTCGCGCTTTGGTGAAGGGTTTTCAGGGATATTGAAAACTGTGGTTGTTGAAGGTCTGAACAGGACTGAATAGATATGGTGTTGCTTGTGCATCAACACCTGCCAGCTTTTACATTTCAAGTCCTCTCCTAAATGGACATAAAGCTTGTAATACACAAATGCATAATTGTATTAATAAGCTTTTAAAGAGTTGATTGAATAACCTGATAGTTTATAGTTCGAAAAAGATAAGGAACTTATAGAGAAGCTGTGAGACACAAGACATGTTGATTTCATGTGAGTTGAGTATGAATGGGTGCATGCTGTTAGAAAAAATCTCCAGGCATGCAATCCCACACCCACAGAATCCAACCCACAGCTAGAGGAACGTTTATTTTAAAAACACTGACATTGTTTTGGGGCTGTTTGCGTAATGGTTGAGTTGGAAAAATATTTTGCACTGCTCACTTGTTGTTACAGTTTTGGTTGCTTAAAATGAAATGCACGTGGATGGGAATTCCATTCATTCTTAGCTAAACGTGAATCACTAGATGGGAATCGCATGAAAATATTCAGCACATGACCTCTGAGGTATCTCTTGACACCACGCAGATTCCATTTCAACTGAAAGTGAAGCAGTATCATCTGAATTTGACAACAGAGGGTGGAGGTGTATACCAGTTTCAGGACACTGGCTGAAAGAGGAGGTGTTTCTAACATTTAACAAGCCTTGGCATGCTCAACTACTCAGCTCGTAGAACAGGACACTAAGCACAGTTGATTCACGTACTAAGAATAAGTATGTTATATTTCAGTTCAAAGAAAGTCAGTTTACCAAAATGTAATTTGCAGGAGCACCTGACCTACATTCACTAATAATACCCTGACATTAGAATTGCCTTTTGATTTATTGATTGTATTGACTGGAAGAACTGGGAACCTAAATTGTACCTATTTCATGTTTTGCTGCATTACAAGGATACACCTTTTGAATGCAACAGCACTGGCCACGCGGAAGTGCGTAAGCCATTACCTTATCTGTGTAGAGCATCTCAACCCATTTCCTTTTTGATGGACTCGGGCAGGAGGGGGACTAATTGGATCATGTCTAAGGCAACCTCTCACTGGCCGCAAAATGTGGTCTGAAATAATTTTCATTGGATTAGACTACTTGGATAATGATTGGGTTAGACACACTAACAGAGTGGAATGACATTAATAAGAATGTACCTCGTTTCTTTTAGTCATTGTGATTTGTAATCAGTCAAAATACCCTAAAATATGGAAATCAAACTTCATGTTGGTTGATTGTGTACACTTTGTAAGAAATTAGAGAACGTAAGCATGAACTCATTTCTGCAAATGAGCCACATAAATACATATTCACCAACATATTCAAGATCTGCAAACTAGGGCTGCAACTAACAATTATTTTGATAGTTGATTAATCGTTGTAATAATCGGCCGAGTAATCGATTAATCGGATAATTTTTTTCTCCTGGTTAAATAAATAAAAAATAAAAATAAATGCACAATTACTAAATGGCTCTTATTTTGCTCTCAGCTTTTGAATCTAGCTTTAGGTTGCTTAGGTTTATAAACGTTTGTTAAACCAAGCAGGTTGCTGAACTGGAATTTGGTCCTTTCCTTTTGCATTACATCCATGCTGATACAAAAGGTAAATAAAATGTAGAAATAAATATTATAAAAAAATATAAATAAGAAATATAGCAGGTTCTCTGGAAAATCAATTTTAATTTAGGAAAATAAACAAGGTTAGAAAAGAAAACAGTCAGTGCTTTGTGTATTCTGTAGTCAACAACTACATTAGGATAAATCCTTTACAAGTTGGATGCAGCCCACATTGGACACGCAGAGACGTGGGCACTCAGCAGGTAGCAACACACTTTCAGCAGTAATGTAAAAACGTCTCCATGAGTAATGCAACGTGTAAGATCCTAATGTAGGGGTATTTGTTAGAGATATTGAGTAGTTCGTTATTTGGTACTCTAACGTCATTAATAGTTCACTACATTTAAAAAGTCACGTTAAACCCAACAGAAGCGTTAGGTACATTCCCTTAAACATCGAACTAGCTAGCTAGCTAACTAGCTTAGAGAGATGATTCGTCATCGTATACAGAGCCAACGTTCCTCCGCTTCAAACACTCCTGCATTACTGACAAACTCCACACCAGGAAAAGTCACCTTTGCAAGTCTCACAGCTTACAAAAATATTTTGTGTTGAGGGAGAAATGCTCCCAGACCTTGGATGTTTTCTGTCGCGATGGGGCTACCATGGAGGTAAAGTTTCCTTCCTACTTATTACGCTGTGTCAAAGGCAGTGTCCGATGACGTCACTGACTAACAGGCTATAAATTAGTGGACAACTAATTATCGATTTTTGCAATTAGATCGATTATTGGTTGCAGCCCTACTGCCAACATATGTCTTTAAAAGTCATCTTTAACTATTAGAATGTGTTTCTTTTCTCATTAAAGTTAAGATGTTTTGGAGACTTGTCCTGGTATTAGGCTGTGGGTAGTGGACTTTTAGCCCCCAGGAAAGTGTGCAGGATATGAAATCAGATTACAGGCTAAAATTATAGGGACCTGGTTGCGTTGCTGTCCAAGCGTCTGCTTTCTGTTTTGGTTGGATGGAGAGCTGCAGATATGTATTTAAAGAGTATTTGTTTTTTCCCATACAAAATCAGGCAGTGTTGTTTGTGTACATGCTTATCAGGAAATAACTTCCAAGAAACAATTAACTTTTTGATTCTCATATTTAAACCTTTGTGGCAGTGAATGTGGGTAATATGGATTTTTGAATAATTATTAAAAAAATAATTTTCTTTCCCTTGTTTTAACCTTTGTTTGGTAATCATAAGCTACAATCGCCATAAAGTGGTGGTAATGTGCCTACAAGCTGTTTGCCACCGATAATAACAAAAGAAAGAGAAAGCATTGTCAACACCAGTACCTGTGAATCAGAGTGGCAGTACAAAAATGCTAAAGCCATCAAATAGTTTGGTGTTGAACTCACTAACGGAAATAAAGAAATATTATGCACAACCCACCATCATTCAGGGCAAATTCAACAACAGAAGCTCCATCCACCATTTATCATCAACGGCTAGTTTTAAATGGCAAAGTAAGATCTGCTCCAAATTTTGTATTATTTCTTGGTCCAGGATACATACGTCCACCAACTTTAATGTCAATCTGGCCAATACCTTTACTGTAATCTTGCTGACAAATGGACTAATGGACCAACAAATCAAAACGAAAACAAGTTTCTTGGATAAGTTGGATCTCTCAGAAGGTCCGCAGTAATAATCGATCTTCTAAAATGAATTGTGCAAATGCAGTAGTCAAGCAAAAACCATGTGGGGGATTCAAGTGGGACGATGCATTTTTTGACACGTGGACCTCCTATTTTAACAGGGACTTTAAAAAAAAAAATTGGTCCTGCCCACCTAACTTGTGCTGGCATATTGCGCACCTTGTGCGCATATAGTGTAGCAATGATGTACAATGGGGGTTGGAGTGAGCAGTTGTTGCCAGGGGAGGTGATGTGTTATTTTCAGTCCATTGTGTCTACTTCCTGTGGGTCAGGGGTTATTTGAGCAGGGTGTTTCAGACTTTATGGAGTAAAGAGAAGGGGAGGGAAGTCAGCAGGGTAGGCAGGAAAGTTGCCAGACTCACTCGACAACAGTGGCTGGTCAGCAGCTTGCTTACCTTGTTAGACGTACTATGTTTTTAGTTTTTAACCGTGCAAAGCTTGGAATCTTCGGAACCAGGTACAGAACTGTTAATTGCATTCAATAACCAATGAGCTTGTTATTTTGCACTTTGTTTCGATCATTTGAATATAAGCAGATAGATTTAACTATCAAAAGATTTTTCTTCCACACAAGTATGGAGGTGTTTCTTAGTTGCGATAGCGTACCAAAAAAACAGAATGACACGAATGGATGGAAGTTTGATAGCTCTTATATACCCAAAACAATCTGGTGTTGTTTTGGGCATCAGATTACTAAAATGCCCGGCTTACTTCACTTTGTTTTGCAGCATGTTCACTGTTCATCCTTAAGTGAATCATTGGGCAAGTCATTCCTATATTCCATTGTATCGTCTCAATTTAAAGTTATTAATTTTCATTGGATGGTCAGTTAGCATGTCTGTATCAACTTTAAAAAATTTTTTTAAATCATATCAATACACCATAGTCTTGCTTATGCAAACAAGTAACCATAATGAGTGCACTAGTGACAACTTCTATTTGTAAAGAACTGACAAATTCAATGTAATATTATTTTGTTAAAACTATATATAGTATGTTGTTGATGGTACCATTTCCGACCAAATCGGAGCAGCAACTTAATCCAAATTAACATCAAACCAAGGTTAGGATTCATTGCTACTTCCTCCTGCACAGGTCAATCATTTTGCAGAGGAAATCATGCTCCTGGGTGAGCAACTCAATCTAGATTTTTCATCGTACAAATGTTATTCCCCTCAGCTTTATCTATATTAAATAAACTGTAGATGGTAACAGTATTTTACCATAATACGTGTGAGATACTTTTCAAAGAGCTCTGAAGGTCAAAAGGAAAGTCCAACTGTCACTGTTTGATTACCTAGTTTGGTGGTGTGACACAAATCTCCACTTTACTCTGCGACTTGTTAGACATTATGTTTTGCAGCTAATGCTAATTTTGAAAAGGCTCTATACATAGCTACGGTCTTACCCCTAAAAACAACCACATTGACAAAAGGAGGCAAAACAGGAAATCTTTTTGTCCAGAGTGTGTGTTGGGACCAGATGACCAGGAAGATAAAAAGTGCTAACAAAGTGGAAACTTCCACTAAGGGATGTTTTTTTGTCTTGTGTGTGTATTTTTCCCTCCTTTTCTCTGTTTCACAAAGCCTCATGTTTCCTGGAAAACACAGTAAGAGGCAGTTGGTTTAGTTTTTATGAAAAAGCTAATACTGTGATTGGTGAACAGTTTCCTACATTATACCCAGGTACAGGCGCTTCTGTGCTCCCTCAGTCATACACGATGTGATGTTGTGTTAATGTTTAAACCCGCTCCATGTGAGTTAATGCTTTACCCTGGTAGCACAATTCAAGTCTCAACCTAACCTTAAAGCTGTGGAGGTGGCAAGTGTCAAATGTGGTTTGTAGAAAATACATTGAATCATACCTGTTTGAAATTAAATAAGACTACTGCACTCAACTATAGTACAGCTAATACTGCTCATAAATGCTTATCATACCCCTGGTTCCATCTGCTACATTTTCCCAACCTTCTCCTCTCACTCACTGTCTCTGGTATTCTCCTCCCTCTGTCTTTGGATACTCTTATAAATGATATAGGACGCTCACTTCACTGAGAGTTCCTGTCCCCGCCCTACGAGAGAATTAGTAGACCATCAACAGCAAGTACACAGCTGCTATTGAAGACATTGGAGTACAAGTGGTATGTCCTCAGCTCTATGGAGTAGATACAGAGAACCGTAGAGTTGGAAAATGTAACACTCGCTGTTCGGTAAGCAATATTCTTTCCTCTATAGATCTGTTTTTGTTTTGTGGAAAAAGCTTACATTTGATATCAGTTTAAAATGTAAACCTTGTTCAATCATTACAGCCTATACGTCCCTGTTTTTAACATAAAGAGCGGCAGGTTATGGTGTCTGATCTGAGCGTGACTATTTGATTTTCATTGTAAAATTGTTTAAAAATGCACAACATTGTCTTGTTAATAGGTCACTCATCAAAGTCCATAAATTAAAAACACCTGTTTGCTATTCAGGCGGTCTTCCATGAGAATAATGGTCTTTGTGTGTGCTGTTTGCAAAGATAGCAGTATGACCACCAAGGTCTGTGTTCTTTGGACAGTTAGCGTAGTTAGGGCCGGGGTCAGATGGCGCCTGGCTGGGTGAGAATGTCACAGCTGCACATGAAAGAGGAGCGACTGCAGGGATGGTAAATGAGAGAGAGAGAGAGAGAGAGTAAGGGATTTTTTCAGATGATAAAGGGCGGGAATTGGTTTATTTTGATCACAGGTGCTCCTTCACTGTTCATGGGCACGTTAATCTATCGCACAGACCACAGAGGAGCTACATAGATGCAGCAGCTGAAAGTTGTTCAGAAAAGTTGCTTTGATTTGTGACTTTGAAACGGTGATATCAGAGAGCTCTAACACGACTGTGTGAGTATATTCTATTTTGAATGCCAACAAAGCAGACACATGTACATTGTATTTACATCACACAGTTGATGTATGATTGCCAGTTTATTTTTAGCATGGTAGAAAAGCCGAAGTGTTCACTCCATACTGCATGTCCAGCTGCATAAACCAATCTGTTTTTTGTATGTTAACTTGTTGGGTCTTGTTTTTCAGGGCTGATACCAGTAATCATTAGTATTAAAAGGGCAGATTATTAATATCTGCAGTGAGCCTGTAACTGTTGTCTAAATTAAAATCCTAGATTTTTTTTTTATTATTATTTACATATTAGTGTTTCAAATGTCCATAAATCAAGAAACAGTCTGAGTAATAAATGTTGCGTCTCACATCTATTGCTTCTTAACAAATAAGAAGTTTTTGCATAATAAGTAGGGGTAAGATGATCACTCATGTTTGTTTTCAGATCAGGGGGCGAATGTTGATACTCAGACATTTAATTCCAAAGCGCTCAAAGAACTAAGAGTTCTGCCTAGACCATTGTCACTAAAACCCGAAAGTCAGAAACTAGTTTCCAAGCTATGAAGTTATGCCTTATTCTCACAGTACTAGTATTACCTCGGGTACAGTGGTAATTTGTTATAATTACGGAGGACCTCGTTGTTGTTTCTTCTGCTGCCTTTTCTGCCTCTTCCCCCGATCAAATTATGGCAGCTGCAGCGAATATAATGAAATACTGTTTTGAACTGTGTGTTAGAAGTTTCCTTGATCAACTTGTTGTGCAATTCACATTATTTATTGTAGCTAACTGCATTCCTCAACACCAGTGCCGAGTGTCCGCCGTTAAGAGTTATCATAGAAGGGGGTTTGGTGCGCGGTGAACGTGGATATTCCGAGTTCACCGCTGTGGCAGGTACCGGAGACACAGGTGTGAGTGTTGGGTATCCGGGCTGCGCTTCTGAGGGAAAGGGCCACCTCAAGCTGTGTGATGTGCACTGCTCTGGGGGGATTAATCACTCCAGAGGGCAGGCTCGTGTCGAAGACGTCCGGTTTGCTGGTTATGTCTGCCTGCCTGTCTGTAAAACTTTCAGTACTCTTCCATGCCCCTGACGCAACTAAAGGTGATTACAGGTGACCTGTTTGCTGACCACTGTGTGCAGCGGCGGCCCGGAGCCTTGACATTACATCCGGTGGAGATAGTGTCAGTAAAATGCAGACTCCACCTATCCCGTGCAAATGCACTGCATGAAAGACAGACGCTGAGTGTAATATCTAAATCACATGAGTTCCTCAGGTAATACTGGTCCGGTGCGAATAGGGCATTAGACATACTTTTCTAAATTATAGTAATTACTCTGCATCTTGTTTTCCTGTCCTCGTTATCATGAAATTATTAAGACATAATATTGATTGCGTTCTTTTAACAAATGGAAGGGGATCTCGAACTTGGATTCTTCTGGAAAACTGAGCTTGAGATCCTCACTGTTGTGTCTCTGACCTGTGTGGGAAGATGGGCCACTTGCACACAAAGCAAGGATGTGATGTTTTGGTAGAACAAAGATTAGTTCTTATTTTCTCTTGGAGACGAGAGAAATAAAGGGCTTTACTCTTATTTAAGATTGCCGTGGAAACAGATGATAGTTGATTCCATTCAGAACCAATTGGGAGTTCCAATATTTGCGGTGGTCAGTATTTCAAAGCTGATGTTGCCTTAGCTTCCGCCCCTTTTTTCTGAATGGTATTATCTTTAGCCTTTTGATTTCTATTTGTTACATTCTTCCACTGCTGTTGGCCTCAATCCTACCACTCGTGCAAAGGAAATGGTATATTTTGACAATCCATCTTTTGTCAATTGGTATTCAGTATAGGTAGACAGGCGAGTATATTTCTTTGTTTCCATTATAGTAAATCATTAGTGTACAATCGATTTCAAACAAATCTTCAAATAAGATTATGAAATCACATTTTGATTGACCTTGTCTGTTGTTGAGAGCTTACGACCTCAATGGTAATGGGTTAATACAAGTAGTTAAAATAACTTGTTTATGCAGAAGGGAACATTACGCAATGCTATAGTGTGTGACTTAGCTTCTTTAGGGCCGCTCTGCAATGTCAATGTCAGCATGGTTTTCCATGCTCTTCGAACAGGCAGGTGATAAATCCCTGAAATATTAAGATAACTACATCAAACAGGCTTGTTAGGATGAAGAATGGATTGGAAAGCTGTGACTCTACCTGAAGACCTCTCCAGTCACTGACTAGCTGTTTTTGCAACTTTAGCAGAAGCGTCTCGGGTCACTGGGCTACTAAAAGAGAGGCTTTTGGAATCAGGCATGTAGCGGGAAGCTAGCCATGCAATGAAATATCTTACCTTTTTAAATGAGTGTGCGGCTACAAAATAGAACCATAAGGTCCCCAGAAGAAGGCTGAGGTTGAGTGACGAGGACACTGCTGCTGACACGCCATGTTATCACCATTGCGAAAGAAAACATCCAAGGTGTGGGAACAGGTTGTGAACTGCAAAATTTGCAAAGATGTCCTGGCGTGGAGCACGTCAGTAATGCTGGAGCGTTGGCACATTGGCTCTGTAGACGATGAAGACTCGTCTCTGTAAGCTTGTTACAGTGTGTTGCTGCCAGTTGACACTTTTCTTACTGTATTTTTTACTGTTTTCTTTTCTACCCTTGTTTGTTTTTCCTAAATTTACATGGATGTTTGATTTTATTCCAGAATAAGTGCTGTATTTTTTAACATATTTCTAAGTTATTATATTATTTATTTATACATTTTATTTACCCTTTGCCTTTGTATTAGCAGTGATGTGATGCGGCCTGAAATGACTAAATTCCAGTTCAGCAAAGACACTGTTGGTATAACAACCTGCTTGGTTTAACAGTCTGTTATGAAAGCAGTAACGTTTATTCAAGATATTTAGAGAAGAAGAATTCATCTTTATTGTCTTTATAGTTATTTTGCATGTGCCTAAAACAACCTAAAGCTAAATTCAAAAGCGGATAGCAAAATGAGAGCCATTTAGTTATTGTGTGTTTATTTTTTATTTTTTTCTTAAACCTTATTTAACCAGGAGAAAAAAATTATCCGATGAATCGGTCGATTATTGAAACGATTAATCAACTATCAAAGTAGTCATCAGTTGCAGCTCCTGATGCAACACTAGAAATAAAAATGCAAAGATTTGTCTTATGAGTTCTTCAAAGACCTTAGATCAGTTATATTATACAAAATATTCCTTAATTTGTGTCTGCTTCAATCTGGTGACAAGGCTGCGTTTCAGGAACCATCGAGAGAAGCGACATAAGTGTCGCAAAGAGACAGATGTTCAACCCTACATAAAATGCTGTCTTTGTTTCTTTAAAATTATGCATTTCTACGTCAACCAGGATGTCAGTAATGATATAACTCACAGAAAGACTATTTTACATGCCATTTATTTACTTACCTTCATTTGTACCCCAGGTTGTAACAAAAAGTGAAATATCTGTAATTGTAAAAGCAATTATTAGTAGAGGTTGCTCTCCCATTTCATTCTCTCCCAGTCCCACCCCTTTAGATTAACCTGTGACAGTTAGAAGTCTGGGGCAACCTGATTACAGAGAACAGGAAGTCAGATGAGGGAGAGGTCATAAACCATAGACCCTCACACACATTGCACCACATGATAAAGTCAAAAAAACACACTGCATGCTCCCATCACTTTTTAGTAATAAACACTTCAATGCAAACAATTACATGTGCTCCAATGGACTTGCAAGGTAGGCCCTCAAATCTTCTTGTGTGCTCGGAAGAAATTACATTTTGGATTATCTAAGATTTGTGGTAACATTAAATAACCAGTCTTATGTATGATGTTGAGCATTTTGGTTCACTGTCCTGGTTAAAACTCTGAAAGCATTTTGACTATGCCTCTTTTCTGGAAAAAGTTTTCCCCTTAAATCCCATGCAAGATTTTCCCTACAGGTATGATTGGATTGATTGGTAGGATTGATCTCAACACACCAATGTTATTCTCACTTGCTTTGGATGTTCACCAGTTAGAGTTAGAGTTTCTAGCAGGAAAGACAGAGAATGAAAAATAGATGAATGTTTATTACAAAAGTAGATAGGTGGTAATTTGTCCATTAGAACGTTTTCGGCACTCAGATTCTTCGGCGAGATTTCCATTGAAGGATATGTCTTCTGGGCTGCAACAAGGCTTATCTCACCTTGGGTTCTGGATGCTTGTAATGGTGACTGATCGTGATGCAGATGGATCTGCAAGGACTAAGTGGAGATGGGGTAGTAGAGGTTCCTCAAACCAACAGCATCAAAGATTAATAAAGAAAATCCTATTGAAAAATATTGCAGACAGGCTGGTGATGATAGGCTAACCATGAAGCTGTGTCATCAAGATTGGATAGATGTGGCTAACTGAATGGTCACAGCAAATATCAATTGATACCCCAGACCATGAGACTGAGCATGTGTGAAAGCTGAGAGAAATAGGTATGAGCAAAAGCTATAATTTCAACAGTGAAAACTAAAAGGGTTGACCTGATGCCAAAGACTTTTGGAAAATTTGATTATCAATCACATTGCAGATTAGTGGACCTCAGACACGAACATATTTCACGGAAGTCTCATGTCCGTCCAAGAGGCGGAGGGCTGATGATGAGTGAGCATCCTTACTTAACTAAAGGCCATGCCCTATTTCTCAAACGTTGGCTACCATGTCTGATGCTCAAGAAAGTAAAAATAGCTATTTAGTAAGAACCCCAGTCATGTCTTGCAAACAAAGACTGATTTATACAAGTTGCTGCACGAAGTATAGAGGATCTTTTGTCCTTCCTCTCCCCTCTTTCTGCACACCTCGTCACCAATGTCATTAGCGCCAAAACCTCTCGCGCTTGACAATCCTTTCGTAGAGCAGCCTTTGTTCTGCACAGTCCTACGGTTCTGTCAGTGACGTTCAGGCAGGCTTTGTCGTCAACAAGATTGCGTATTTATTGCTACATTTGTGTCTGATGCAGTGTTATGGAAATATTCTTTTTATGTACTTTATTTATTTTGTAATAGATTTCATGTATATTTTTCCATATGACTGCTGAGTCAGATTGCAGCTTTATGTTTTTCTTATCTCTAAGGGAACTTGTTCTTTCTAATGTAAATACCTTGATGAGTACCCAGATAAACCCCGACATATTGCTCAGTGTTGTATATTTCATTTCCTGTTTAAGACACAGATTCATTGTGTCGGCATAAAGCGGTACGTGTGTGATATATCAGCTTGACCATACATGGTGGTCAGTTTTGTGTTTGTCCAAATGTTATCTTTTGGTGATTTCTGGTTAATCCAACAATAACGCATGTTCATTTGTTTGGTTGGTACCCATATCTTGACCGTCTCCTTTTTGTCTTCACCCAGTGCTCAATCTATTCCCCATCTCTCCATCACTCCATCTCTATTTTTCTGACGTGCAGAGAAGCTTTCCTAGTCAGAATGAGTCAGTGCAGCTGAGGTGCAGGTCATGTACCCACCACCCACTCGAACAGGACAGATGGCCTGCTCACTCTCATGCTGCTAGGTGCTAACTGCATCCAGATTCTGACTGATCATGGCTTCAGCTACTGGTTGAACTGGAAATTATCAAAACATTATTACGATAATGATAGTAATAATTATAGAGCACTCCTCTGGAATGTCCTCTTGGTTTCCTTTTTTCTCCCTCGTGGTAACCATCACTGACAAAATGAGGCTGCACAGATTCTCTTCTGTATCCAATGGTCTTACCTTTATTTCATGAATAGAACACTTTTAGTAATTATTAGTAGTAATATAATATTTTTATATCATGGCATGATAGTATAGATTATCAGAATTGGAAATATTCCTGTTGGTCGTATACATGGAAGTCTTGGTGCTTATGTGCCCTTTTCTTTGCCATATTAATGTGATATGTTTGAAAAACTGAAGCTGCCACAGGCTCCAAAATGTTAAGTGTTGATGAGCTGATTTTTCTAAGTAACCTCTTACACTAACAAGACTTTTTCTCATTACTACTATTTGCATGTTGCATTTACAGATATCTCTTGATTGTGTTTACGTGCAGCATCTCTACTGCAAAAACTGCAATATGTGGGCTAAGTGATATTTTATCAGCATTATATTTGAATCTTAAAACCATTTCTGTTTGACTTTGTGAGTAAGTCTGAGAGTACAATGCTTAAGAAGATGTTCTTTGGGAATCTTTATAAGATTAATTTTGACTAATGCTAGTTGATACGTTTCACAGAAGAAAACTCGCTAGCTTCGCTGCAGCTCATGTTACGACAAGCCAAGCTTGGCCCTTTAAGAGGGCGGCCTTATGGGCAATATTCATCTGTGATTTGGGATATTACGGGAGACGTTTGTGTGTTCATAGCCGTTTTTGTTGTCAATTGGAGCCACTCTGTAATAAGGCTTCAGAGTTGGCCCAGATGCTAGCTCCAGTGTATTAAGCTAAATTCACATAGGCAAGCTGAGTCTAAGCTAAGTGCTAACTTAGCTTTAGCCTGCTTTCCCCTTGGTTTCACTACTGATACTCATCTCTACATAAAATAGACCTGTCTTGGAAAAATTTAAAGCTACCGTAAACCATTCAGTGAAATCAGCGGTTTGTAGGGATTTTGATTTAGTTGAGTATGTTAAGTCTAACGAAGCAGTTCACCAGTGATAAGAGTCTAATTTTAGTACATTTATAACTGCTGCTGACAGTGCGTAATGTTTGTATTGGATGTGTGAGAACACCAGCTTTAAGGACATATAGCCAAAAAGAGGCCCTTTTACGGTCATTTACACGGCCAACATGAGTAAACAGACAAACTGTAACGGTAACTATGGTAACAACTGTGTGACAAAGTAAAAAGTCAGTGCTTCTCTTAGTATCAACTATGTTCGACTCAGGTCGGGTTAAGGACATATAAACAGAAGGTCTGCTGGATTCGGCCGGTCTCAGAAAAATGTGACCTGAGCCATGCTGCAGTGCAAAGTAGGTCTGTCAGGATTTAACCCTTTCTTGTCCACATATACCTGCGTTACACACGGGCAGCGCATGTTGCTTTTGAATTATGTGCAATATGATGACACTGGAATGGTAATATCATGGAGAGAATCGTTTTTCTCTACTCTGAGCGAAAATATCAGTAAATCTCATTATAAACAGCCTTATTTACAACCATCTCAAAATTGCAATATAGTTTTTGGCATTGAGTGTGGAAAGCAAATCCAAGTTGGACCCACATTGACAAATACTGGCTTATATGATGAAGAGACAAAAGCCAACACCAGCGTCAAAGAAATCACATACCCGATCATATGCTGAAGAGACAGTCTTTGTGTAACTGCTGCTGATGCAGAAATGTAGACACCCATAGGCCAAGTGTAATTTACTGTCACAGAGATGGAGGTAGAGTCTACGCATGCAGTTTAATAGCCTGTGATGAGAGTATATTCACAATAGCAATTAGTGTACTTAAAGGATTTTTAGGGTAGATTCAACCATGAACCACAATTAGCTTTCAAAGCAAATGAAAACTAAATTTGGTAGAGTTTGGGTGATGTATTCATTAGGGTTCTTTAGCAACGAGTTCCATATATTTAGACTTCTGGATCAAAGCCATCAATAATGAGCTGATTTGGCCAGACTCACACGAAGTGGGAAAAATATGAACTATTAGATAAAAATATGAGCAAAATATCCTTGGTCACTTCATGTATGAACCAAATTTGTATTGGAAAAATTTTGGAGCGGAAATATACAACGGAGCTTTCCCAAAATCAATTGTTTTCCATGCACTATGGACTATGTGGGGATACAATTTGAGAATTATCCATGAAATGTTTTTTGAGTTAAAGTAAAAAATAGCACCTCAGTGAAGTAAAATATGAACTGTTTAAGTAAAAACAATGTACACAAGAGAGTTCTCTTCAGGTTGATTCCTACACACCAAATCTGGACAAAATCAGACCAATGCTTGAGAATTAAAGCATTGGTCACTGACTGCAAACTTTTGGCAATAAAGCTACCCCTAGTGTCAGTAATATGACCAACTCTCCCAAAATCAATCCAGTTCCTTCACACAATAAGGGCTATGTGGGTATACAATTTGGAAAATAATCGAGGTAGTCATCGCATTAGCACGAAGGATCTGCAGTGGACATATTTTGATTCCATGAAATTCCATGATCTCTCAGATTGTCATCCTACACTGCTACTTTTTGTAATTATGCTAACATGGCTGGATAGAAATTAGATTCTATTGAGGCTGCTCCTTTTTGAATATTATACTGTTGCCTATAACTGTAATCCTCAACTTACTTATCATATAACAATATCGCAAGAGGATTTTTTTTATTTTCTATTTATATAGTTTATTATTGTCCAATATTTTGAGTTAAATAAATTTTGACTGTCCCTGGAGGAAACTGGGCTAGAGTCAACCTCTTGTCCAACCCAGGAGGGTATGTTTTCACTGACGGTTATTTGTAAGTTTGTCATTTTGTTAATTTACTCAAAAATCTTCCAGTTGTCAACAGTCTGGCACTGGGCGGGCTTGGCTTCACTGTAACATAAGCTCTTGGTACTGCTGGTCCCCCGCAGGGTAACTTGACCCAAGATTGCTTTGTCATGTGCCAGACAGATAGGACCTCTCTCAAAAACCCACTGTCTTTGTCCAACCCAACAAAACAAAACACAGCGGTATTGTTATTCAAATTCACTTCAGCATTTGTTAGATTTGATACTCACAACTATATAGTCAACCAATAATGACTACTTCTCATGTTCAACACTGATATGATTATTGATAAATTCCAAAGGCCGAGATGTTTTGTTTTTTCCTGTACCTGTACATATTGCCAATGGAAAATAAATTTTTGTCTCTCCAATGTACGTACGTACGTATGCATGCACGCTTCTACTTAATCAAAGTATGTAAATGCTTCGTTTTATATAATTAATGAAGTAAATGGCTATAGTATAACATCCGTATCCCTATAATTTGGTAAGTAAGTAGGTCTGTCTCATGGATGTTGCTTTACTAGGATTCAATTTCATTTGGGCTATGGCGATGTTAAGAGTTCTTTTTCTCTAGGACAGCGTGCTTTATGTATTTATTTCATGTTTTTGTCCATGTTTGACTTTTAATTGCCCATATGCCGTAATTCTTAAGATCTTAATATCTCGTTTTTCATGGTTTTGACAAAAAATGTAAGGCTCCTTATGTAATTTCTCTCCAGGATTGGTCCCACTACTAAAGGACATCCTGTAGATGGAAAAACTAGGACACAGCATGATTAATGATTCATTAACTATTTTAGTAACACTTTGTTCATATCATTCCTCTTTACTTAGTCAGTTTGTGTCCACCATTTCTTCTCTATGATTGGAAATTCACAAGCAGTCAAACTTTTCTGATATTCTGTTGATCATCTAACCAGGTGCAAAGTGTACACACTCACTTGCCCTAGATTAAGCAAGAAAAGGAAGTAAATCATTTTTGGACAATCCACTTTCCCTTTAGTATAAATTTAGCAAGAGCTCAGACATGTCTCTCTACTATTTTGTGGTGAGCTTATTTTCATCTCTGAAACAAAACATTCGGTCTGACTGCCATGACTCAGCAAAAAAGAGTTCATGACCCAACGGAGTCTGCATTTAAAAGAAACACTGCTGAATATGTTTTTGGAATAAAACTGCAAAATCATTAGTTGGAATACAGAATCCAGTGTGAGTATAGTGCCAAAGATAATTTGGCTGGTCTTATTTTTATTTTTAAGGCCAGAAGAGGCTTTTCACCGTCTGACATGTATCTTTGAAACAGCAACTTATAATATGGCTGCTAAGCAGGATATATAAACATCTTTTGAAGCTGTCTGGTTTGTTATCTGTCCAGTGAATAGCTCTGTTTAGAATAACAGCAGTACAAACTCAGTGCAGTGTCAGTCTATTGCCTTATCCCATGTAAGAATGGATGCAAGTAGTTTTAAATTCCATAGCACATTAAAATACTTGCATTTTACGATAAATATTTCATTTCTAAACTTTCTGTAATTTTTTATACACTGAGCACCTTATCTCATTTTTAAAACCTTTTTCCCCCCCCTTATTTATCCCAACCAGAGAGCAACACAAAACTATGCAGCTTTTGTTCTGGCTTTCCTAGACAGATATTTTTGGTTGCAGACGTCTTCCCCCCGGCTTTGACTAGTCTTCAGGGGCTGCTGTACAGCCATTGGACAATTCAGAGACCCAAGCTATGCTAGCACCCATTGGCTTTGCAGGAAAAATAAAGCATTTAGTCAGCTTGTGGTCAGTTGGAAATGGAGCTGTCATTTTTTCAACACACATGATAACCTTTGGCTTTGTTTCTGTGCTCATCCTGCAGGCATGGAAGAAGCGGTGGTTTGTTCTTCGCAGTGGCCGTCTGACAGGCGACCCAGATGTGTTGGAGTACTACAAGAATGACCATGTCAAGAAGCCCATCCGCGTGATTGATCTCAACTTGTGTGAGCAGGTATGGTTTAACGATACCATCAACCTGCATAAGAGCGCCTTATTTTTGCCTTTTTCTCATAAACTAAAGTCTTAAAAATATTGACCGTTTTGGCTACTCGAAAAGAAGAGTAGCTTATACTGAATCTGCAGCTGAAGTTTTACCAAAGAGGAATATAAGATCCAAATAGTGTTGAGATTTAACATTTTTGAATTGTTTTGCTGGGGATGCAAAGAAACTGAGTGAAGAATAACGAATGAGGGCCTGGAGTTAGGGAACAACAACTGTACTGATTTACTTTCATTCAGCTTTTTCTTTAGTAGCGCCCATTGCTGTATTAAAGTATGATATGTTTGTTATCTCTTTAGGTCGACGCTGGGCTTACATTCAACAAGAAGGACTTGGAGCACAGCTTCATATTTGACATCAAGACCATTGACCGCGTATTCTACCTGGTAGCCGACACAGAAGAGGAGATGAATAAGTGGGTTCGCTGCATTTGCGACATTTGTGGTTTTAATCCCACCGATGATGGTAAGGACCCTCATTTTACTCATACTTACACACCATGGCTGCCAACCATCAATGTCTCTTCAATAAGTTAAGAAACAATACTAGTCGGTTCTCACTCTCTATTCCTCTGTATTTTGGTCTCCGCATCAGTCAGTTAGAATCCTTTAATTTCTTCATGTTTTGCATGCAGGAATTTCCCCCCAGAGAAACCGCAATGTATAAAATCAAACAAAATGTATGACTCCCTTTTAGCAACAATCTTACTTCACGATGTGTCATTGTGGAAGGGATTACCTTTTTTCTTTTTTCCCCCAAATACCTTTATTTTTTCAACATTTAATTCACACCCCTACATATATCATTATTTCAGGAACAATAGGAGACAGCTTTATGAAACAAACAAAAAACTTACATAAATAATACAGGGCTCTTCTTAAAATTGTCAAATGGTTAACTATAAGAGTTGAGTTACAAATAAGTCAAAATTTAGAAAAATCTAAAATTACATTTAAAAAAACGTTGTTTTTTTTACGAGCTCGGAAACTGCAGAGTTCACAGAAATCTAATCATTCACTTGGTCATCTGTTAAACCGAGTTTTTTACATATTTGATGAACGGCGTCCATTTTTCCCCAAATACAGGTTGTTTGGACTTTAGTATGTATGTTATCCTTTCTAATGGCAGCGTTGATAACATCATCCTCATCCACCGAGTAGTGCTTGGTTTAACTGTTTTCCATTATAAAAAGCAAATGATTGGTAGAGCTCTGAAATTATACATTTTCTGTACTATTTCAGGGGTATGTGAAGTAAAAAATGAAATCTTCACAAACTAGAATTTAGTCACTTTCGTGTGCGGTTCTGGATAAGGTGCATTTATTTGTGGCCATATGACATGAATGAGAAGGGTCAGATAGTGTTGTGGGGCTTTGTGCATGCGCTCAGGCCTGTCATCGTCAGCCACTGCCGGCAGCCTGGTGAAACAATATAACTGGACAGGGTATGTAAACAGCATTGCAGTTCATCAGCTGTTCAGAAACAGACCTGTGACCAAGTGCTTTCCATCCTCCAGGGAAAACAATATCATGCAAACATTCGCTACTACTAACTACTGATATTTACGATCAGTGGTTTTATTGTACACCCCAATAACTGACTGAGATTTCTAAGATTCATGTAGGTATAATGTACTTTTGAACCCTGGTTACTGAGTCACTGATTATGCAGCTCTTAAGTTGTTGTCTCTGCAGTATTGTAACTTTGCCTCCACCTCTGTTATATAGTTAGACCTGTTGTGTTTTCCTGATAACAGTGGCATCTCTTTAACAGAATTTTTGAAACTGGCTGGTTGAGCCCTGACCAGAAGCAAACGATCAGTCCACTCAAGATTCAAACTAAATGTGCTGGCAGATAGCCAGAGAATTTAGTCCTTTCAATTTCAATTAGAAAAAAATGGTCCCTAGGATTCCTCTTTGTGCTCACTTCCACATCTATGTATGTGAGATTAATCCTCAACTCTCTTTCTGCAGCCTGCTGTTGGTCTTCAGGGCTTGGCAGATGTTAGCAGCTAGTGACACAGGCTCATGGAGCGAGGTGGGAGGTACAGATGAGCATGAACAGAGGGGATTTTCCCTTTTCCTGCATGAATCATCACTTGCAACTTTAAATAAATGCACTGCAATGAGGGAAGAAGATAGCAGGGGAGGAAAATGAGGCAAATGATGCTCCGTAAAGGACGAAGAGTAGAACGTTGATTATGAATTAACATCTGGAATGCAATTGTAGATATATTTTACAAAGCAAACACATAACCCATGTTGACTCTCAGTGGAATATGACCATCAGTGTGAGTAGAAAGGCCTTATAATGAACTCAGTGTGACAACGCAGTGACCTTGAGGAGTTTCTGTCTGAGACGCAGTGTATGCCCACTGTGTTCAGACTCTGTAGAAACAAAGGAAACCTTTTAGTGTTGTTTGTGTTTGTGTGAAAATATAATTCATCATGGTCCTTTTTTTAAATCCATAGCTCTAAGTGCAGCAAGTTTCAACTTTTTATTAGCCATTTTAATGTCTTATGTTAATGCATCCCACTCTAGCTGGACACTCTGTTTCATTTCAAGTGGTTTGATTTGTCTTGGCCAATTCATCAAAGTAAGAAGCGATGCTATTGATTTCGGTGACATGCATGATCTATTTAGAAGATGTAGAAGGTATCTCTGATCTGACCGTGAGTTTTATTTTCTTTAACTAAACCACACACACAAACGGCTTAGTTTTGGACCTTATTTAGTTGTGATTTTGACAGTTATAGTCAAAAACTCTATGTGTAGCTGTAGACTATTACAATAGTAATGGGTTGCTAGGACAAAGGTTAAGTTTTCCTTGATAGAGTTAACATTTGCAAACAAAGCTTACGGTCTACATTTGAATACACCAGCACTGGTCTTAATTGACTTCACATGTCTACAATGTAATTACAGTTTATGACTTTCTTGGATGGTTGGGTGCTCAGTGGGTGCCACCAAATAACAGAAGGTTGGAATAGAAATAGTATAAATACTGTTTGCGCAACGAGTCTCATCCTTAATTCAGTTTTATTATTCTTCACCA
Organism: Lophius americanus; assembly: GCA_037951165.1. Taxonomy (NCBI): domain Eukaryota; kingdom Metazoa; phylum Chordata; class Actinopteri; order Lophiiformes; family Lophiidae; genus Lophius; species Lophius americanus. The sequence goes on from JBBDHG010000091.1 coordinate 5,196,987, forward strand.
CGAAAGCAGTGAGGAAGACGTTTTGGGAGAGGAGCAAAACTATTTGCACACAGCTGAGTACTGAAGTGGTGCCTTTAGCTATTTAAGAACCGTTTTCAATAAAATATCTCAAATTTCTTTCTCACTTGATTAGAAGTTGATGTAAAGCTCATTCCATCATTGACAGTTGATTTAAGGCTCATTCCATCATTGACAGTTGATTTAAGGCTCATTCCATCATTGACAGTTGATTTAAGGCTCATTCCATCATTGAAAGTTGATTTAAGGCTCATACCTTCAATGGTGTTTCGTTCTTGGGCTAAACTCAAAAACAGTTCAATATTTATTCATGAAGGTTCATTTACCACTTAAAATGATGGTTTAACTGGTATGGGATGATCTTCCAGGTACTCCAGAGTCGCCTTTTGATATATTTGAAGTTTTAAGCATTTATTTTGATTTCAAAATTGTAATTTTTTTATTAGATATGAAATAATTTATATAAACAGGAACAACTTGAGTACCTTCTCACTTATCCTGAGTACTTCATGCCTTTATTCCTACGTTGTTCATGTAGGCGATCTTTTATGCAATGACAGCGGCTCAAACCCTCTAATCAGCCGTGCAGAAACCTGCATTGCATTTGAACTTTTAGTGCACATGGTTTGGTTTATTAACAAAGATAATTAAGAGTCTGGAGAGGAGTTAACACCAGCTTTCTCATTTCTCTCCTGCAGAGGCAGCAAAAGCTGCTCACCAGTCTGCCATTGGTGGCCTGGTGGTCGATACTCCCCCACATCCTGCGCTGGGTAATATTGTCGGTCCAGCAGCGGCTCTGTCCAATCTGCCCCCTCCATACCAGCCGGTCAGCGTGCGACACCTGGACTCTCAGTCCAGCTCAGAAGAGCCCCAGGATTACCTGTGGCTGGTCAACTGTGAGAGCAAAAAGCCTGAACCCAACAGGTGAGTTGTCTGAAGCCCAACGTCTCTGTAGTGATATTTTTCAACATGATCTCTTCACTATTTTTCGTTCTTTTTACCTGTGCTACCACTCTTTACATTCTCATATCTTTGTGGCGTGTAGCTCAGTGCAGCTTCCCTCTTCACTGGAGGGAGACCGGGAGTATTTACTCCTGGAGGAGTGTGAGAGCAAGACTCTTCCTCCCCATGGTGTTCTGTGAGTGGCCAGCCATCCAACTGGAAATGCCTGCTTGTGTGGAGTACTAAACCCCTTCATTGAAAAAAAGACAGATCAAGAAAGCTATCAAAGACATAATCCACCTGGCTGTATTACATGGCTTCCGTCGATAATTATTAGCGCTGTATTTGAGGTGTTATAAATCAGAAGAGACTGATGTTTACTTTATCTGTTGGAATTTTGTAGTTGCCTGCACGTTTAAAAAAAATTCCAACGTCTGTCTTTCACTTGACTAAGAAATTAATTTCAGCATGGCAGTATTGTTAAAGATAAGTGATACCTGGTGTGTGTATTTATCATGTAGTGATGTTAAACACACTACACAATAGCTCCACTAACAACCCCTAACATGTACTGTCATCAGTGGCAAATTCTCTATTGCTGCATTCATTCCCCTGGGAAATGACTCCAAGTAGTTTTATAAGTATTTATTAACTCCCTCTTGGATGAAATGTGATGTAAATTGCAAGGCATTGTGGTAAATACTTGAACTTCTCCATTATACTGGTCAATTAATCTTGATAAAACCACAATCTCAATTCGCACAGAAGTATGACAATGACATCATCAGCATCAAAACAACAGCTCGTACATTCTCCCTCAACAAACGAGGGTGGGGCGTTAGGTCACGTGGTGCAGTGCCGCAGACACGAGTGTAACGATGAGAGCAGGAGAGAGACTGGTTGATTTGTGAGGGAGAGTTTTTTTGAGAGAAAACTACAAGTAAAAAAGAGAGTGAATCTATAAGATGGCCCAACTGATGCAGGAGGCATCCAAAAAACTAACCTGTGCTCCCAAGAGAAAAAAGTTCTGAGGTGTGGACTTTTTTAGAAATCTGGGAAGATGATGAAAGACAAAAACATGCTTACTGTAAGCATTGTTTTTGTCACAGTTGCAGCCCTTTGTTACTTTCATCATAATGTCTAGGATAAAACATATATAATTGTTTAAGACTTTGTGAAGTCTTTCGGATGCAGTCTGCTGCTGCCTACTATTCCTGATTTTCCAGCACATTTGTGGAATTCAACATGAGAGGAGGCACACGTTTCTATGGACTATAAGCATGTACATACAAACTAATCGGGTTGCTGAATTGGTTGAATGTATTTTTTGCAGACCGTGTTGTGATGACTTACTGTGACTGCGTGCAATTCTTAATTTCTCAATCAGTTGGCGATTTTTCATATTCTGTTACATATCTTATTGTCTTCTCAGAGCCCATGCAGAATGCTCCAAGTCTACCTCTTCAGAGACGGACCTGAATGACAACCTCTCCTCCCACCGCACACCCACATCCTCCACTTCCTCAGCAAAGCACACCTCGCACAATGGCTTCTTCCCGCAGAATCCAGCCCCTGCCTCCGCATCGTCCATCTACGACTCGCCTCCGTCACGGGGAGCCTCGATTTCAACCGACAGTGGATTTTACCATCTCCCCCGCAGCTACTCCCAGGACACTGTGCTGCTTCCAAAGTCAGCCTCCTCCCCCTCGGCCCATCCGGACAGCGGGGATGGCTCTGAGCTCTATGTGTTCAACACACCGTCGCGTAAGACCTCAATGGAGGCACAAATGCGCAACCTTTCCATAAGTTATGATATCCCACCCACACCTGGCGCAAACTGTACCTACCAGGTGCCCCGCACCTTGTCATCAACAGGGGTAGGGGGCTCAGATGGTGGGGGCGATGTAGTACCACCTCCCCGACCTCCCAAACCTTTGCTTAATTCCAGCTCAGGACCCCCACCACCCCCTGCTGACCGGTCACCCACAGACACCTATTATGTGCCCCGCTCGGCCTCGGAGACAGATGGAAACTACTGTGTGCCTACTGGTGCCGGAATGAAGGCCCTACGCAGCAACACTATTGGCACGGTGGACTGTTCACGCATCCGCAAAGGTTTGTATCGAGTAGAGCTCTGTATTAGATAGATCTCCTTTTCTTTGCAACACTCCTGTGCAATTAGACAATATGCTTTGTGATCTTGGAATGTTTGAATCTAAATATGGTGTTAAAGAGGAAATGCCCATTCGTTGAACCTTTGGCATCTGCTACCCTTTTACTTTCTTTAATAGATTGTTAGAGACAATGCTGAGCTCTTGGCATACCTTTATTTTCACCTTTTACTCCTCTCTTCACAGAGTTTTAAAAGCTTAGCTCAGCAGACCGTTTGATGCATATGTCTAATGGGTTAAGGTTATTAAAGAAATTGATGACAGTTTGTGCACCAACTTTAGTAATAGATCATGGTTATGGTATTCGTAATTAACATTTAAAAGCAGAAAACATAAATTAAGAAACGTCCTCATATTCGCTCACTTTTTAACAAATACATACATACTTTCTACTCAATTACTGAAACCAGCTATCAAAACTTGTTCATCATATTCATCAGCAGATTCTGTACAAACATGAATTATTTTTTGTTTCCTTGAAAGTCTGGATTTGCTAGGTTTTAAAACATATTTGTTTTACACATTTTTTCTTTAGCATCATCATTTCCACTGTGTATTTAGTAGTGGATTTTAATAATGTCTAGCACTCGAAGGTCTTCTGAATAATAATAATAATAATAATACAGGCAAAGGATGACTTAAATAATAATATTTGAGAAAAAACATAGTAAATCTAATAATAGAATTCTATCAAAAATAGCACAGATCATCAATCATTAAACATCCTTTTAGTAAGGCTTAAAATAGATTAAACTTTCTGTCAAGAGGAGTGTACTAACTGTAAGACAACATAATGTATACTTCCCCCTCCGTCCCCCTCCTGTGGTGAGAGAAGTCATTGCAGAAGACAATAGTCTCGAGTCTTGGTTGAAACTTATTCATCACTTCCCCTAAAAAAATTGTGTGATTGCGCAAAAACGCAATGTCTCAGATTTCTCTGATACATTGTGCAAAATCACAAAAAGTAATTTAGACCAACTTCTGATTAGATTATATAATTAATTCCTGCCGTGTATCGTGGTACTTTTGTAGTACTTTTGTGAACCTCTTCAAACTGTATTTTTGATTTTCGGGGCTGTTACAGTCCTGGGAAAAGGATGCATTTCTCAGTGCTATTGTTGCCAGTCATCATCTTCCACCACCACTTCCTCCGCTGACTATGTGATTTGCCTTACAAGCTTCTCCAAGCACTGATCTGGTTCTTGTGGTCATAAGTGAAATGCATTAGCGACTGCATCAGTGTCTAATGAGACTGCGGTAAATGAATAAATAAATATATATAAAAACTAAAAAATTCAATTGTGCTTTTGCATGTTACTGCTGAACTCTATTCCTCTAAATATTATAATCTCTTGCTCCTTTCTGAAAACACATTCAGCATTCCAATAAGGCATTACTTGTGTGTATCTTTATAAAAGACTTGAGAATCACCATATAGCCCTGATGCGGGAGGTGTGGGCTCATATGATGTCTTCTTGTTATTCATTGACTCATTTTTTTTACTTTTTGTGCGCTGTGGTAATTTTTGTTTCATTGTTTTCAGAGTTTGGATCCCAAGACTGCTATGACATTCCAAGATCATTCCCCTCGGACAAAAGTTGCTCATTTGAGTTCAGCGAAAACTTCAACAGCTACTTTGTAAGTGATCTAAGCTCAATGTGTTGTCAGTTGTTGGCTACAGTAATGACCCACTGATGACCAAGAATGTTTTGACAATCTTAATGTGAACAGTGTTTCCTAAAAATGAAAAGATAGTCATTATCTTCTCACCCCGATGCCAAAGGAATGTTGGGTGAAGTCTCTTAATTTTAGACCAGACAAACCAGTCAAGATGGGGACTTGTTTGCAAATAGTAAAAATAGTGAAACAACCATAAAATGAGCAAATCGTAAGCAAAGACTACAGAAACCCAGAGCTTCTCAAGTGATGAGGTAATCAGAGATGTCAAATTGTTGTTGATCATGTTTGATTGCGTATGTGCATACATTCCAAGCTTTAGTCTGCACCCATCATGTTTTAGCCTGCACTCAACGAAAAAGATACTGGCTAGAACTCAAGCTCAGAAGCTACAGAAAAGATTTCATATTAAGTAGTTAAAACGACATATTTTCAAATCAGTTTAGGTAAATAATATGGCAATTGACTACTCTTATCCTGTTTCAACATTTGTTGAGCATTTTTGTTTTTTGTATTAGTTTGATTGAGATTTGTCCTTTGTTATTCCGTGGCGCTATAACTCATATTAAGGCTAACAATGCGGCAATCCTCCTACTGCTGCTCTATTTCTGGTATAATTCTGTCTAACATAGTTTTTCTTTGGCTTCTTAATATATTTGTTTCCCTCAGCCAAATATTTTGTCTTTCAATCGAGTGTTATCAAGATAGCATTGAACATAGTGTCCTCAAGAATTATTGGCAAAACCCCATAAAAAACAGTAAAATGAGATTCAGGAAATTTCTTTTTCTATACCCGTGATAGAAGATGAATCACTTGAATAAAAGATTATGTTTATACTTTATGTTTGATGTAGGTGTTGTCGTATGGTGGTAAAAGAGACTTTCTGACCACAAGATTAAACCGACCTCTGCAATTCTGTAGATATAATCCTTGGAGAGTCTTTTGTGATTTGAACCATCCTCCTCACATTGGATAAAGTCAGTGTGCAGACATGCCCTCTTCCAGGATGGTTTTTAACATCAGCAGTCGTCACTGTCAAAGCTGACATTTCCTTAACTGTTAAGAGATTTTCTTTTGTCACTTTCCGGATTGGTGGTTATGGATAATGATGAATGAGTTCCTAGGGGTGCCACTTATTGTGACGTACGCATTTCAGAGTGAAGTTTTTTATTTTTTTACTTGAATTATAAGTTGGCTTTTTGTGAAGAATGTGAATTAAAGAACAGGAGTATAGACAAAAATAAACATATTTTGTATCTCGTGACTTTTTTTAATAGTGCCAATAATTCTTGAGGGCTGTGTCATTACTCTTCACTGTTCCCTGAGTGTAGAGGCAGACTTATACCAACTACCTTATACCGTTTGTTGTTTGACATACATATTTACTTTATCACATTCAGAAAAGCAAAGGCATGATGCCGGTGGGAAGTCAGTCCACAGAGGAAGTACACCAGAACTACGTACCCATGAGTGCCAACTCCCCATCACACCATCACCCAGAACCGATGCAAGAAACAAACTATGTACCAATGACCCCAAGCACCATGGAGTTCTCCTCCCTTGGAAAGCAGGTCCCCCCACCTGCCCACATGGGCTTCCGCTCCAGTCCTAAGACCCCTCCTCGCAGACCATTGCTCAGTGACTGCCAGCCCCCGCCGGTGGACCGAAATCTCAAACCCGATCGAAAAGGTGAGAGGGCAATGGTAATGCATGAATGCACAACTAAATGCTCTCTAGATATTCCAAGGTCTCGCCGCATAATGTGCTGAAGTTTATTGTTGCACTCAGCGTCCTTCTCTCTGCTCTGTGTTCACTAATGCATCGTCTGGCCAAGCTTTGTCTCACATTCAGCTGCTGCTCTCACACACTAGCTCATGGTCGTAAAGCCATCTGCAAAAAACATTGCATCATTTCGAACCATTCTCAGAGCCGTGTCTCTCATCCAGTTATTTGACACTGTTGATATGGAGAAAATCTTTCTCTCATTTTGTCCCCCTCAATTTTTCCTGTTTATCAAATACCACCCCTTTCTTCTGGGTCTGTCCTTGACTAGCTTGTTCCACCTCTCGATGACTTTGTTAGTGCCTGCTACATCCTATTAAACCGAGCACAGTAAGCTCCTTGTCAAAGGCACATTTGTCCTGAGCTCAAGGGGCCATGTAGACTGTTTTGGTCGGGGGGGGGCGGCCGCAGTGCCATGGAGTGTCCAAAGCCGGACTGGTCACCTCCATCGCCTTTGTTCCCTCCACGTGAATGGAGCCCTTTGATGAGAGACCTAATAGCATGGAGAATTACAGGCTGGGCAGATTGGAAGGCTGAACAATAGGCAAAGACAGTAAAAATGGAAGGGAGGCATGGAGTGTCTTTGAAATCCATTGCTGTTTGTCAGTGAGGAACATGGTTTACAATCCTTCCTTGCATGATTTTTGGTATTTTTTGGAAACTTTTAAGTGAGTTTACGCACATTTGATATGAACCATCTCTTTACTGCCATGAAAATTTGTTATTAGTTCAGGTCATCTAGCTGCTTTTGTTAAAGCCTGCCAATTTCAGTCTTGTAGTCATATTTAAAGAAAAAAAGGATCCCTGTTCCCAATGTCTGATACTTGAGGAGTGGAGTTACACAAGAAAGAAAAAAATCCAAGCTGCCAGCAGCTCATCAGCATTTTCTGTGTCAAATTAAAAATGCAGCCTTCATTATCTGGGTTGCCACAGATTTTTTATGTCAATAGCTGTTGATCCATTGGGCATTGAATAAATAGCTGTCTCAAAAATCTTCAGGAAGGAATGACTGTAAAGTGTTTGGCTCTTTCATCCATCTTGTCTATCAGTTGCATTCTCATTCTTAGCAATTAAGTAGCACATTTTTCTTCTATCAGTCTGCTTCACCATCGTATCTGACTGTCAGCACAACTGTTTTCATGATTGACTAACCTGTTGATTATTTACTTGACAAAGTGATCAGTTGTTTGGTCCTTATAAGACTTGGAAAAAAAGAGAGAACTAGTAAAAATTGAAGCTGAAAGCAAACTCGAAAAGGATCAATAGTTTATCCAGATAGTTAGCGATTAATTCATTAGTTTGCTACAAATCTATTAATTATCTATATACTTGAAGCTCTAACATATGTCTTTAATCTATGAAAGCCCGGGACAATTTGTCTTAAAAAGAAAATTATAGAGGTTATAAAGTAGACCAAGTGGGCCAGAAATTCAGTTTGAACTGCTGCCCTTAGACTCAGGTTGTGTAATGTTACATGTATGCGACCCATAAATATGGGATTTTATGGTAATTTTTTACTCATTGGAAAATGAGACAAGATTTCCATCTTTTTAATTTCCAATTCCATAATATATATCGAAATTTTCACTTCAATCATTTGGTTTTGACACATGAAATACATTTTCCTACTTGTTTTACATCGATTTGATCCAAATATGTGGTCAGAACAGGTTAAATGTAATACAGGAGACATGACTCCAAACCTCCACTCTACTGTGGTTAACTCAACTCTCCAACTCTCTAGAAGTCTCACACACATGTTTATCTTGTGTGAACTTCTATCACAAGCAAAGGACTCGTGCTATTTCAACACAATGCTGTCCTATTTCCCTGAGACTATGGCACATTTTGATTTCACTCTCATCAGCACTGCGGAAGAATGTTATGATCAGGGTGTTAAAGTGTAAAAGGAGCATTAAGCTATTCTTTGATGCATATTTGTATGTGCTCTCCTAAACATGTCCGTTTACTACAGTGCTTTACACATTCTTCCTCATGCATGCACAGCTGTGATGTCATACTTTGTGTGGGAAGTTGTGGTGCATGGAGTGAAGTGCATGTTGGGCATAGTGGGTCTGATGTTGTCATGACGATGGTTCTCTTGAGAAATCCACTGCACAGAAAGATGACTGGGCGTATGCAAGGTTGCAGTCTTTCAGCAGCGTCTGGTCATTTGCTTTGCATGGCAGGGTATTTGTGAAAGTAGGGTTTAACTGTTGTGATCACCAACAAATGTTTGTAATAAGTAAAGTCTTCTTTCACCAATCAGGTCAAAGCCCAAAAATAATAAGAGCAAAGGGTGTCGGTTTAGAGCGAACCGACTCTCAAACCGTAGGAGAATTCCCGCGGGGACGACGTAAGGGTAGGTACTCCATATTGAACCGCTTTGTATCTAAAAACTCTCCATTCTTTGACTTGTCCCAACTGTACTCCACCTCTTTGCATGCTATCAGTTGTTCACTGTGGGATTTCTGTTATATCTATCCGTATCCTGCTGTTTCTGTTGGAGATTAACTGTGCAAATCCGAATCGTTCAAATATACTGTCGGCTCATTTGGGTATAAAAATATAACATGGGTCTCAGAGCTGTTACATTAATCCTGTTTAACTTTTTAAACCCCAATTACAGGGGGGTGGATTTGCACTTCATGCATCGTGGAATAAATTGTTTTAGAGCTCATGAACAGTCAAAACGTACGTACATTCCTTTATAGATAAAACTACCACCATACCAATGTCGTCACTCTGGTGTGAGTGAAAAACTTACTAACATTTCTCTTCCTTAAGATTTCTTCTTATGTTCAAGTTTGAAATATCAGAGGTAGCAGCAGCAGCAGCAGCAGCAACAACTGAACCATTATCACAAAAACCCTCACACAGGTAGCTTTTCAGAAGGAAATTGAAGATTGATATCATCTCATGAAAGGGATACATAACCGTAATGACAAATCCCACATACCATACTTGTGTTATGCAGTGGTCATAATCTACACAAGAGTGTGTATTTGGCAATGGTTGAGTGAAAGAAACGATTGGTTAGTGAGCATTTATCTAGCATCTGATAATGTCCTAGTCATTACATTAGACATGATTTTTAAATAAAATACATAAAGCCCAGTGTTTTGGATTTTAAAATTTAGAATGTTTTTTTTATTGGCATTTGACTGATTTAAATGACTTTTCTCACAGATTAAAGTAATTCTTCTCAACAGGCCCATAGGTGGGCTACTACTTAGTTTTCAAAGTTTTCTTTACCGTGCACAATGCTAGACTTTAATACAATCATTTGATTTATATCACACCCAAATTCTATGGTATCTGCATATTTTGAGTGGACATAAGTCTAGGCAAAATCTCTCTCTGGGGTCAAAATTCTTTTTTCGGTACATTTTGGCTACATTGGCTATCCAGGTGTGCCATTCGAGATTCCTCTTGGTCCTAAAATAACATGTACATTCCGGTATTTCTAACAAACTAGACCCTGTAGTTGTTTCCAAGCAATTCACGGATTGTTTTGCACGGTAATTAAATGATACTTTATCTTACTGGTTTGCTGCTTCATGTCACCATTACCAGCGACTGTAATATGGCAGTAATAGCAGTACTTTCCTACAATCTGAAATAAAGTGATATATTTTACCTAGATGGGGAAACTCGGCCTTTTCTGCAAAGCTAATACACCGCCCTTTGATCCAGATCCCCTCCAAAATGTACTAGTCCTTCCTTTCCATGCCCATTCATCCTTCCATGTTTCGGTAAAATCCATGAAGTCGTTTTTAGACAAATGCCAGGAAACACATAACGCCCTTGGTGGAGGCAATAATATCACAGCATATAGAGAATATGAACACACGTCTGTACGTCTTCAGCAGAGACTGACTGCTATCCTTTCCTTGCTTCAGGAAGACCTGCTCCACTAGAAATCAAACCACTGCCAGAATGGGAGGAGCCCTGCACGCCTGTCCGCTCCCCTGTCACACGGTCATTCGCACGGGAGTAAGTATCTGAAAAGTTCTGCAGCGTGTGTTTCTTTTCTTCTTCAATGCTTCATTAAGCTGAGAGCTAAGGCGGGGGGGGGGTTCACACCATTGTGCAACCCGGTTCCTATATTTTAATTTGATATTAAGTGGGATGGGCATTTTCATTTGGAGATTCTCCTGGTTTCTTAAGCTGAAACAAATAATTTCCTTTTCCTTTCTTGGTTGGAAGATGGGGTATTTGGTGTGAACACTCCCTTTTGTAGTACATATAGAATACACTAAAGAATTAGGCACTAACACGTCATACATTACCCTAGTCACTAGCACAAACCAACCAGTCTAGAACGTGTTCGGCAGAATTCCATTTGTCGGCTTATCTAGGATGAATTGTATTCTGTGCTCAGTGGTGCAGGGACTATTCTGGCTGCTGTCTGTCATGTCTGTAATTTATTTTCTACACACCAGAGATTGTATTTGCCTGGAAGTCAGTGTGTAAACATTGTGAATGCTGCTCAGTTTTTCTAGGTTTCCAATGCCAACCAGACCCCCATCAGTGCATAGTACGGCCTCCAGCACTGACTCCGAGGACTGTGAGGAAAATTATGTAGCCATGGACTCTAATATGTCCACAGATGAACCAGTATGTAACACACAAACTATCTTATGATTATAAGCTGCATGATCACTTTTTTTCCTTTTTTTCACTATTTGGATCGCAGATAATTAGAAGAAAAAGAAAAAATGTTTTGATTTGACCTTCTTTTAAAATAAAAAAAATTATGATGTACATTCATTTTTGAACTTATATTTCATATTATTATGAAATCTAAAAAAAACAGTTTTCATTACGGAAGCAACATAAATGCAGTTGATTTTATAACCTACGCTTCAGCACAGAGGTCCAGGCGGTTTTGACAGTCAAAATCCTGTTTCCGAAGGCATTTGTTGGTGCGGACAAAATAGTGATTGCTGCAGATGGACTCCTCACTACTTCAGCTCTTTTCTTTGCAGTTCTCTGCTTTGCTTCCCTTCTTGTCTTTTTGTTCTCTTGCCTTTCAGGTTTAGCTTTTTTATGTTGATTTTGTCAGATCGGTACCCAAAGTGTTGTTCAAAAGATCAATTGTGGTTGAAATGGAGCTGTGCCTATTTTCACAGATTTTGCAGAGTGTGAATACAAAACAGTGGGCTTCTGCATCCTTCATTCATTGAATGGATACTGCTTGTGTTGACAGGGATTTTTTCACTTACAGTTTGTGTATTAGATGTCCTACTCTTCTATTTTTTTTTCTTGCTGTAAATAAAAAACAATCTTGCTTTTCCCCAACGTTTACTTTAACATTGTCTCCTGACTTTCTGCTCTTTCATCACCCGTGTTTTATTCCTTTTCCCTCAGTTCTCCTCAGTTCTCTGGCTTCTTCATCCATTTTATTTGTCCTGCATTCTCTCCTTGACCATCTGCTGTTTTTTTCCTTCTTTTCCCCTTTGTCACCACTTCCTTCTCGCTCTGTAGAGAGGAGTCCTTCTACTGCACAGTTCCCATCACCCCTGTAAAGAGGGAGGTGGAGGAACTTGACACCATAGAGGAGGTGAGCAGGGTTGCCAAGTTAGACGTGCATGGCCTACCCTGTCAGAGTGTGAGAGGTTACTCGTTTCAGATGTCACTATTGGATCAGAAAACTCATACTCTGATATGTGTACTCTTATCAGTCCCAAAATATGCAGGAAACTTTAGCTTGGATACATTTGCAGGGTGTCGTTTTTTTTCTTTTCTTTTTTTTTCATTGTAGGCAAACACTTTTCATATAATCATATATTCTAATTCTTTCTCCATCTAGTTCTAATAATTCCAACCCATGCATAGGATTAACACAACCGACATAGTGTTCTCACAATACCAGAAATTTACTTTTTACATTAAATAATAAAGCTTTTTATCCAATCTTCTGTTGTCAGTAGATCACAGCTAAAAAATAAAAACACAAAGCATTGCCAGTAAACCCATACTTTATTCAGGATCCATCTATGAAAAGTACCAGTACAGCCCATTCCTCTTTTAAAGCCCTGAATTCTTCAATTGGGCCCTTTTTCTGGGTTCATTAGAAAATTTTACAGATTCTTTCTTGATACATGCCAAACCTTGAAGCAGGTAGGATCTTATTAGCGGTGTCATTAAAGTAGAATCTCACTTGAAGCATGTCCATGCCTCCTAGTCAGGTCCTGAAAAAGAGCAGAAACGGCAGAGAGGGTTTAGACAAATATCACTGATCTCTGTCACATCAATATTAAAGTCGCTGCTATTTGGTACGTCCCAGAACCAAAGAGAATCTGTGCACAAACACGGAGACCCCAGTTAAAAATGTGCGCAAATAGTGGTTGCTAAAGGGTACACCATCCTTCTGTCCAGATGAAATGGGCCATTCAGAACATCAATCCCTAATAAACAAACACTGAGCATTAAACAAAGATCACACGACCGGAGGGATCCAAACAACAGAAATGAGTCCTTAGAATTTCTTATGAAACTTGCTACAAAGAAAATGAAACTACAAAGAAATATTTGAGTTTTCCAGTTACTGAGGTGAACAGACATGTTTATCTCTAGGATCCTCTCCATGTAGTGAGACAACTGTTGGAGATAATGAGGATTTCAGTGGGGAAAACAAGCGTATGTGCATTCCCTCCCGTGTATGGTTACGTTGTATTGCTTTAATATCCAAACCATACTGGGCCCATGTTTGTCCTAAAATCTGTCACTGAAAAAAATAAGGGAACTTAGGGCTCCACTGATAAATCATTCAGCCATCAAGTTTCAAAAGTATTTCCTAGTGTGTATATATAATAATATGATAAATAATTTGTAAATAGAAAAAAAAAAAAACGATTCTGCTGGTAGAACATGCTTTGCGATGGAAAGAACTTTTTGTAAATCAAATCAATCAAATCTCTTTTAATCTTAAAAAACCCCAAAAACAGTTATTGTGATAATGCTATCTTAAACTGTGAGCTCTTAACTGTGACTCAGCATTAGTGCTCCTCTTCTGTGAATAAAAGCAACTTTCCCTGACTTGTGCAGAACATCAAGCTCGGTGCACCCATGACAGTAGATGGTGGGAGCAGCCCTATGGTCAAGCCAAAGGGGGACAAACAGGTCGAGTACTTGGATTTGGATCTTGACTCCGGCAAGTCTACACCACCTAGGAAGGTAAGAATATCCGCCTCCACACCCTAAACCACGTGACGATTCTGTAAGGAATTTTAAAAGACACTTAAGATCAACATTTTATGCATTTTTTAATTTTTTTCTGGTCAGATGAAAAGCAATGGAACTGGCATGGCGGCATCAGATGAGCGTGTTGACTATGTGGTTGTTGATCAGCAACGGACTCAGGCCCTCAAGAGCACCCGGGAGGCCTGGAACGACGGCCGTCAATCCACAGAGACAGACAACCCTTCCAAAGGACCCAAGTGACCCTTAGAGAGTCCCCAAATGCCAAACCCCAGACCAGCTGGCCCTTCCCAGCAAGAGCAGGCTGTTGTGCTTTGGGACATTCCTCCTCAGCGGCATCCTTATTGTATCGGGGCCATGGAGATTCATAGCCACTCAACTGTCTTTAGTTTACACTGCAGTGCGGCACAGGCACTGTGTACGGATGTAGGAGGGGCTGTGGAGCCAGGAATAAGCTGTATACAGTATAAAAGCAGGTGGAATGACTGGACTTTATCTGTGGGGGTTTGACTTAAGCAGACTCACAAACTTTGACTGTTCAATGCCTACAGCGCCTACTTTGGATAAGACTTTTTTTTTTTTTTTTGGTCTGTTGTTAACTTTTCAATGTCCAGTGAGCTGATCCAGACGTAACATTTCCTTAATTTATAAAGCCGTTTGATGACGTCATTTGGCGTGGGGGTGAAATCGCTTAATAACATGACCACCGTACTTAATCAATGCAACACTCAGTACTCTGTGTCGTAGCTGGTTGACAGTGGTGAGATTTTCTCCTGTTTCATCGGAAGCGGGACACTGGTCATAGGTCAGCTCGACAATTTATTTTCACTAAGTTATGGTGGGCAGCTAAAACTGACCCCAATCTATGGAGCTAATTTACAAACAAACGCACCTCAATTCTCCAACCTTTAATAAACGAATACGTTTATTGTCACAAATACTGGCCTATCAAATTCGCCAGAACACTAATACCTCGTGCTTCAGAAACAAAAACACGGCATCATACAAAAGAGTGTAGCCCACAAAGACACGATATAAAGTGTACTGTGGTCAGGATTGTCTTAAATGCTTCAACCTTAACAGCAGCAGCTTTGAGTCTATTTATAACACAACTGGTCCATGTCTTTGAACTGGTGAAGTTGGTATTTGCCTAAAAGTATCTCGAACCCAAGCAGCACAGTGTTGCAGCGAGAAGCACAGTTACCTCACAGCAAGAAGGTTCCGTGTTCAAAGCCAATCGGTGACCCGTATGTGTGAATGAGAGTGTGAATGGTTGTCGTATTCTGTGTATGGGCTATGTGATGAACTAGACCAGGGTGTGCCCAAAGTCAGCTGTGATGGGTTCCAGCCGCCACCATGACCATGAAAAGGATAGGCGGTTACAGAAAACGGATGATTAGATCTCAATCAAGTTAAATGGACTCATCGCACCACTTGCCTCTGACAAAGTTCTCAAAGCATTCCTGAGACAATCCTGACCGTCGCGAGCGGGAAAAACAGCTTGTGATGGTTCTTTAAATATTTATTGTTGTTGCTGTTGTTTTTCAAAGAAGTTCTGTATTTGTTTCTGAAGCATTGGTCATATGTTGTGTGGGCTTGATGGGCTCCTTCTGTGTTTGAGAAACAATCCATTAGACTCAGTGATGTTCAGAATTCGTGAAGCCCGCTGTTGGAGAATCGTAGTGCATTAGTTAGGAACTGTGTCGAGCACAAACTTCATACCTTATCCCTCAGATAACCCAGAACGACAGAATTTCAGATGTTTACTTTTTTTTTCTTCTTTTAACGCAGAGGCAACGTATTGTACATCTAACCAAGTGCTCAATTTAAGCTTTGGATCCACTTACGGTTTTATCCACTGAACGTGATTTGATCTCCGTGTACGCTGTACATGGAGATGTTCCAGTCTCTTTGAATGGAAGTGCAAAGTCTGTATAAAAGTGTTATGTATATAAACAGGAAAAGTGTCCTTTATTTGTTTGGAATATCTTATCGTGTTTTGACCCAAAGGTATGTGGGATTCTGCAGGGTAGAATCCTATGCCTGTCGTCGGTGGTATCAGGACTTGTGAATATTGAATTAATTACTGTGAGTTTTTAAAACAGACGTGACAGCTTCTCTGTAAGTTATGCAAAAGTATCAAATGTGGGGCTAGAAAGAGTAAATCAGGTACTCTAGAAATGAATTCTAGTACAACTATCCATTTCTAATTTATTTCTCATCTTGTTTTCATCAGGTGGATGTCTGGTCCACTTTTAGCTCAGTATTTTTAATTAATATGGAAGAACATTTGCTATTAAATACTTAGATTAACAAGAGCCGGTCAATTAGTTTCAAAAGTTCATGGATGCTCCTTGTTATCCTCTAATTTATTTCAAACTGAACAGGCATACTTTTTGAAAACTGACTCCTTTGAGGTGGTCAGACTGACACATCTTTGATAGTCAGTTAAAAAGTCTTTATGCCTGCATCAAAATGTGCTTTACTTACCGGTGACATTCATTCAGACGAGCCCAGCATGTGTCACCGCCAGGCAAAAATCAGTGCTGTACATATTTTGCCATCAGTTAGATTAACATGTATCATTTGAAAGATGTGCCTACTAAGTCATCTTCACTCTACTTCACCCTCTCCTTATCGCGCTCTCTTTTGTGATACGGCCTGCAAAGCTGACGATGCTTTATCTTTTTTTAATAAATCTCCGACGAAAATGTAAAATTGTAAAGTGGACTAAATAAAATCAAACCTCTTATGAAAGTCTCTCCTGTCGTCAATGATCATTAGCTATTTTAAGATAGTACTGAAGATGGAGAAGAAGTGATGAATAGAATGGTGAGTACAAACTTTTAAAGGCAAGACGTGTTTTTTCTCATATACCTGCTGTTTTCTTCTTCTTCCACCATGTAATCATTAACTCCTGCCTCACCCCCCCTTCAATCGTATGTAGCTACACTCTACAATACCACCAACTCACTCTCCACCAGGTTGCCCTTCCTGCAGACTATAGTCCACCTGTGTGCATCTTCCTACAATCATACGTCGCCCCATGCTCCTCCTCATCCGTCAAAACCCCCGCCATCTGCCCCTCCACACCTCTCTCCCTGACACCTCATCTTCTTACCACCTCCTCTGAAATCAACGCCTGCGCCACCATCCGTATGCCCTCCATCAACCCATCCATCTATTTCACGAAAATCCTCTTTCTCCTCACTCTGACACCAACCTCGTGGAGCATAAACTCCCGTTACATTTACCATTTGCTGGAACCCTCCTCAGTCGTGACCAGCTCTACCCTCAGAACGATCTCTACGTTTGTCCTCGCATCACTCCGTGATCCATAGAACATTGCCACCATCTCCAATGTTCTTGCATTATTCCCTTCCATCTTCTATACACACAGAAAACTCACCTTCTTCTTGTCTGTCATTTCACCCACCTCTCTCCCTCTACCAGTCATTGCCCCTACATTCAGAGTTTGCACCCTCTTTTCCAAAATCCTTCCCTTTCATTTTTCAAGCTTTTGATGTTTGGATCCAGGCAAGCTTTTAAGTACAGCACAAGAGCTGCGCAGCAATGGAGCAAGGCGGAAAGACAAAGCTGTTGGATGTTATACCTTTATGCTCAATTCATATTAATAATATGGTTGCTAAAATGACTAGAAGGTTATCAGACATAAAAAGTTAAGCTTATTCTTTTGAAAGGGAGAGATGAATTAAATAAGTAACCACTATTTGGTCTTATCCCACTTTGGGTCTGTTATAGCGCATTAAAACAAGAGTTTGTGTACATTCTCATAAATCTAGGTCATATCCCTGAAGGTTGAATCCAAAGCAATAAGACTTTTCAGACAGGGCAGTCAGATTCTAACCTCCACTAGGTGTCTGATACATACACCTATAATTACGAGTTGTTGATTATCGGCTGGGTCATCATGTGAGTTGTTAGCGTAACGGAATTACAGGTGTAATTTTATTTTTCTTCCTTTCCTAGTGACCCATAAAAGTTACATCTGTGGTGTCATGGGTCACATATTACCTGATGGAGAGTTCTGGATGTCTGTGCATCATTGAGAAATTGTGCGTTGCTCAGTGGATCAGATTTGGTTCAATCAAATTTCATCTTTGACGCTTGATACGACAAAATGTCTAATAAGGGTCAAATAGTTTTTTTTTATAAACATGTTTTTCCAAAGGGCTGGGTTAATGTAATTAAAGCTGACTGTTTTCCATGAAACACAAAATTTCATCATTAATATAATTTTATATGCGATTTTATTTTTTGCTGTTTAAAAACATGGTTTACCAAACGATTTGTCATTTAAGGGTAAAGTTAGAGTTTTAAATGAATTAATTACATTTTAAAATAACCCAAAGAAATAAAATATGCAAAGAAATCATTTTTACATGTTTGAAGTAATCCTTTGTCATAAGAGGAGCATTACCCATTTATAGAATAATAATAATAATAATAATACATTTAATTTATAAGGCAATTTACATTATATAGGGAATAGGGAAGCATCTATACAAACAGAATGTTGTGTTCATAGTAATCTCTCCAGATATAACAGGCGTAGCACTGTTTGCCTCACCAATATAAAATATATAATGTTTTTATGTGAAGGGAAATATGACAATTTTCAACCTAGTTTTCTTTATTAACCTTTATTATTCTATTTTTAGTTCTCGCTGTACGTTTCATTTTTTTTTTTTTTGCTTTCAGTGACGGGGGAGCTCAGCTTATAGTCATTTAAAGTATGAGTTTCCCAACCTTTCCATCATTTGTTGTTTTTAGTTTGATCAAGAATCCACTAGATGGCGGTGTTGTCTAAAAAAACCCAAACTCTGGCTGTCCTTTAACTGGGAAGTCTGAACTCCCACTCTCAATACTTTTTAGTGAGGTCTCTCCTCAATGGTCTCATATTAGAGCTGGACCAGCGTAAAGTACATCTGCAGCTTCTTCAGCATGACCTGCACAGGCCAAGATGTCACCAATTATAACCAGTGATCTATCCAGTGGGTCATTTGGGAGTTAAAACTAGGGCTACCAAGTGAACTCCTCAAATTAAATGTGAAGTTCTGTCTGGAAATAAAGCTATTATGAAGCTGACCTTTTCATGAAAAGATCGGGTAAAATATGAACTATTAAAGTAAAATATGATCTACACAAATTGAATCTCCTCCAGATGATTCATATTCACCAAATTTGGATTAAATTGGACAAATGGTTGAGAAATTATGGGCGGAAAACTTTTGGATATAAATCCCCCCTTAATGTTGTAAATACATAACCAAAATTTCACAAAATAGACTCAGTTCTTCCTCACATTAAGGTCTATGTGGGCATTAAATTTGAAAATGGTCCAACAATTTTTTTTTGATTTATCGCGTAACACGCAAAAGACCTGAAGCATTATTCCATAACATCCCGAATATTTGGGGATATAATTATATAAGTTCGTCATTTACGCTAAGTATTTATTCCCTAAAGTATGGGTGGGTTTATTCTTTAAAGCAAAGATCACTATAGTGGGGTCCAGAAAAACCTCCGATTCCTGATATTTGCTTTGTGTGGAGATAAATAATTGTAATTAAAATAATGTTATGAATCCACAATGACTTGTTTTGTCAACGTGATAACTTTATCTACTGAAAATAGATATAAACGTCCAGACTGCAACTGACATACGTCGCGTCTCTGTTGGAGGTAGAGCCAGCTCGCATAAAGAAAATATTAATTTTATTATATATAGACTTTATTATGTGTAAATTTTATATATACTTTATTATCTGGGCAAATTAGCTCTTTGACAGCCTAGTGGTATGTATGGCTGCCTTAAATAGCTTTACTATATGTACTTTATTATGCACCGTTACATCAAATCCCACACCACTTTCCCTATGGCATTGGTTTCTTCCAAAGGTTCTGCACAGTGAGGTGGAAGGACTCATGAGTTCTGCTTCAGTGTTGGAGGACATGTAGCTACAGCTGAACAGCTTGCTGCCATTGAAAAGGAAATGCATTTACTTACACACACTTAACTCATACAAACTTAATTCTATTCGAGAAATATAGTTCAAGTTTGCGACAGCTATCCTTCCATCTGGTAGTTTACCCCTCTGGCTCGCTGGCCACTCATGACTTCTGATGGCAGCGCCTCCTACATGATAAAGGAGGGCTGTGGGAGATCTCATGCCGGCGAGCTGAATTTTTATCACCACTATTACAAGTTTTAATGTTAGTAATCAAAACACTGAGTTCAATCAGAATGAAAAGGAAAATGTTGTTCTTTAAAAAAGAAATCAGAAATCTTCAGCCCAGTCCCCGCTCAGGAGATTTTTAGTTCAACAGGTAGGTTTTAGCTGGAATAGTGATATATAAATGAAAGTCACAATAAAACAGTCTAGCAATTAGTTTTATGTAAGTTATTTCACATGATTTAGTGAAGTTTCTTCTCAGAATTTCAGACTATTATCATACCCCAGACTATCACTCTGTCTCTCTCTGTCTCTCTCTCTCTCTCTCTCTCTCTCTGTCTCTGTCTCTCTCTCTCTCTCTCTCTCTGTCTCTGTCTCTCTGTCTCTCTCTGTCTCTCTGTCTCTCTGTCTCTCTCTCTGTCTCTCTCTCTCTCTCTCTATTGTGCCTTCAATACCTATCCAATGGACTTGATTGATTTCTGCGTGTGACCAATAACCAGTGAACAATATTAATAAGACTTACTTGGGCAACCCTCTCAAGCATGTTGGAAATAGGTTTCCACTGCTCCGTATAAGCTTTTGTAGGCAATGGAGCAAAGACTGCTTTGGTATTTCAGCACAGTCTCATATGTGCTCACACTTCTTCCTTGTGTTTGAAAGTACAACTGTCACTGACGTGTTGGCATTATCCATTCTCTAAATTAATTTGCATTGATCATATAGCCCTTTAATGTGAACTAATGCCCCCTGTTGCATGAAGCAGATAAGATGCATGTCTTTTTCATGAAAACTAGCAACATTGAAGAAGTATAGAAGTGAGTAAATAAGGGAATGCCATTTTCAGTAGCAAGAAGAGTAATCATTTTTGTTTTGAAGACCCCCATGCTTATGCATAAATATTATGTATATTCTTTATTATGCATATGCAATATGATCCGGCCAAGCAGTATGAAGGGAAGTTAGTCGAATAAGAAAAATGTGGTATCTTGAGATCAGAATCAGAGTGTCCTCATTAGAAGAAGGTTGGAAGCCAAGTTAAGGATATCATAACATAACATTACCATTAGAAGCAGAGTTCCCCCATGGAGAAGAAGACAGTAAGCCCAACAGATGTGCAGACGGGCATCATGAGAGACGGAGTGCTGACAGGGAGAAGACGGTTTGAGGGTAAGAAAAATCAAAGAGAAATGCAGAAGTGTGTCATGAGAGGTCCTGGTTAGTACTTGGAATGGAGACCCCCTGGAAATACCAGGTGCAGTAAGCTTTTTTTTTATATGGAAATATATAGGGGGTCTCCTATAGGGGGAGATTTATTTCTAAAGGTTTTCAGGCCATAATTTCTCAACTATTGATCCAATTTAGTCCACATTTGGTGCATAACAATCGACTCGAGCAGATCTGTAATAACACTCTAATTGTTCATATTTCACCCACTAGGGGGAAATGTTTTAACAAACCGTCTAACCGTTGATCTGATTTAGTTAAAATCTGGTACATATGAATTGCTCGAGGAGATCTATCTTGTTTACATCTTATTTTACTCACTAGGGGAAGCTTTTTTATGAAAAAGACACAATTCTTTCCAACTTAAACTTCCTAACTGTTGGTACGGTTTAGTCCAGATTTGGTGCATATGATTCAACTCAAGGAGATAAATCTTTACTATATCATATTTTACTCTAATATTAATATTTTATTCATCTTGTGGAAGTTTCGTATGAAAAACACTGTGGACATAACTTTGCTTTTAATTTCAGGAGTTCAATCAGGGGGGTTTTGTTTGTCAGGGATATAGACCCCCATCGTTTTTTTGGTTTTTCAGGGATGACAGCCTGGGCCTATTTTTGTTAGATGTGGCTGATGGGATAATATGATGTTAACTGAATTTAGCCAGATGCTAACATCAGTTAACATCAGCTAATTGGTTTCTTTAGTAGAATTTTGATATGCTTGTATTTCCATTTTCCTGTTACTTAATAAATCCATTCCACTATAATTTGTAAAATAAAATTGTAATTATTATTCCACGACATGTATTGGAAATATTGATTTAATTAACTCATTATTTTTTATATTCGTAATATTATGAACATAAAACCATGAAAAGACATTTTTAAGCTGATATATCCCTCTACAAGAGTTAGAAGAGTTTAGGTAGGGCCTGGTGAAGGAACAGGGGATCAGATTTTGAGGCTTATCTGTAAAATGGTATGGATACAGGTTCTTTTTTTTAATTTTTTTTTATCATGACTCCTTCTAAGGCAACACCATGATATATTTTGGTTTATTACTTGTGTAATTACAACATCAGAAATGTCTTTAAGTGTCATTACATAGACTGGAGGACAGCTCTGCTGTGTTCCACCATGTGCAGCGTCTGTTAAATGAACTCTGTTCTCAGTATCCATGTTTCCATTAGAAAGAGGATGTGGATAGTTAAGATGAGACGAGAAATGTTAATATTAATATTATCAAATATTCACAAATAAGTCTGCAGACACTGATGAAACCTCCAACTCCAGCTGGGCTGTTATGCAGAGTTCTGCACGCCTGCTCAGAATTGCAGGAAGTCCTTTTGCCAAATAAAACTTGCATGCTGTTTGTATCTTTCCAGGTATTTCAGAATGACACACTTTTAAGAGCTGGTATTTTAGGCTCATCTGGTTTTCTCTCATCATTTAGAATTTCCTAAACGTGTCTGTAGTATCTAGTCTGATACTTCATGTCTATGCGTTATTCTGGCTCAAGAGTGCGAATGAATAACAGGATCAACACGCAGCAGCCAACATCAGTTCTGCCAAAATACTCCATCCCTTCCCATCCAGGACACATCAAAGCAAACCAACAGTAATTTAACAAATAGTGTCAACACCACATACTTAATCTTACCATTGACATAGATTTAACTATTATTTTTTTAATAATGTATGAAACCAATTTAAGGAACTGTGTAGTTGATGCTCAAAATAGTAAATCATGCTTGGTTTACCTGGGAACATTAGTATGAGAAAAAAAAGTCTGCGTTACAGACCTTTAAGAGTTATGAAGATGTGTCACATTAATGAGGAAAACACTGTAGGTGTTGTAAAGGAACATCCCTCAAGAGGCTTGTTTGTCCTAGTAGGCATCACTGAGCAATGCAATTAACTGATGGGGTTGCGTCAGCTGCTTGTATCCTCTTCTAGATACAGTTGCAAGTAGAACTCAGTTTGAACAAATATCAAAAAGAGTTACAAAAATATGAATAAATACTCACTTAACTATATATTCCCGAACTTCAAGAGTGAGAATCAATCTGTAATGCAATAAATCAGAAATAAAGATGGTTGTTTAGCCTGTATCCTGGTAGTTTGACACTGAACAATAGAAGGATTATTCATTAAATTTCACAATGTCCATCTTAGAATCAGCTTCAAGAAAAACAGGCAGAATTCAGAATTTGAAGGTTGAATTAGCCCAATATTTAGCATATCTCTCCACACAGGCATTCTGGTGCCTTCATTAAGATTCTTCTCCATTTTGCTCATTACTGTATAAGTACCTCATTATACTCAGAGGTCAGCCAAGTATGTAACAAAATAAAATAAAATAGATAGAAATATAATAGCTCTTTAAACATGAAAACAACTATAAAAACAATGAACTGGAAGAAAACAATGAAATCTGGAGTTCCAAACAGGTCATTTGTATAAGAGTAATGCATATTTTAAATTCCATGTGGTTTTTTTAAATTAGTTGTTTGATTATAGAGTATTTTTTAAAGTATGAATATTGAATTTTTTGGTACCTTCAAGTCCCACTAGGAGGCAGTCGTAAACAATTTTGATATTATTGGTTTAAATTTTTATTTTTCACATTTTAACACAAGCTCCTTTTTTTATTTCATTTTAAATTTTTTAAATTTTTTTTATAAAATGGCTGTTCAATAAACTTAATAACAATTTTATCTAATTCCTTGTATGACATGTATTCAGTTAGGACTTCAATAATCAATAATTTAAGACAAGTTTAGGTTTTTTTTGCATTTGTTCTTTAGAAAAAGACACAAATCAATCAATTTAGAATTAAATAGTTGATTATCAACTTATCAGTTCATTACCAAACATTACAGGGTAAACAGTTGCAATGCCTTAGGAATGTGGATAAGTTCAATACAGCACCTCATAAATAATTTGTGACATCCAAAAAGTAATAATTGACAGTATTAGCTAGAAGTGAACATTTGAAATGTTATTTATTAATAGTGTTACTCAAGGTAGTGACTGTAACTGTTGTCCTGGAAAGACAGTCTCTCTGATTTTCATTGGCATGCTCTTATTTCCTTTCAGTGATATTACACAGCGCTGGTCTATAAAACATTTGCTGACTTCACATCTTATCTTGCCAATATTTTTGGTTCGAGTTGGTTGAGCGCCACTCCAGCATTCTTGTCTCTCTGAATGAGCGTCCCCTACTTGGACATATTTCTGATCAATGCATCTCATTACACTATTTCCTGGCAAGTCTGTATTGAATCATCTAGAGTTCTGTTTCCAGCATCTGTCACGATCTCTCTCTTTCACTCCTGGCAGCGGATCTGTCTCTGCCTTTAACCTCAAACCCACCCGGTCAATGTCTCATCTCACCAACGTGCCAATTTCTCTGTCCTCATGTCCTTCTTTCACTGCCTTTCCAGCTTTTCTTCTTTTCTCTACGCATGAAATCTTTAATCACATCACAAGGCCGAGCCGAAGCCGAAGCTGGACTGAATCTAAAACGACTCCCAGCTCTCACTCACATAGTGCCCGGTGAGTGCAGATACAACGGATAAAATCCATTTCTTCTCCTTGTCTAAGTCCTTAAATCAGTCATACAACAATATTCTCTTGGCTATTACCATCCCTTCCCAAAGCAACACTGCTGAGTGGATAGAGGTGGTTAGGCAGAATGAAAACATCCCTGTGATTTAACAAAACCATGCAGAGAGCCAGATGGAGTGCTTGGTTCAAAGTGAAACTTGAAAACTAGGCTGTGTATTATTTTATAAATTATGATACAAGTCCCAATACAAGGACTGTTAACACAGCTCCCTTAGGAATGGGTCAAACACCACCAGCAGATATTTGATATTTCAGCATGTCAAATCAATCAAATACACCCTCCTTCGAGGGTCTGGGTTTGATGCAAAACAGGACCAAAACAGATCATAACAAAAAAATGAATGAATGCTAGAAAAAGCACTCAGAGATCACAAACCTCTGCCAAGAAAGAAAAAGTTCCTTAGGTTTCGAAAAATTCATGCAGATTTCTCCATTAATGTTTGAGTTATTGCCAGCCTCTAAATCTACCACAACTCCAACAAACTCTTTGAGTATCTTTATAATCTCTCAAATATGCAGCCAATCATCTCCTGGGCCTTCCACTTCAGTGTCTGTGTTAAGTCACTGAAGCCCCCAGTTCCACCCCCGAAAGAAACGTCAAAGGAACAGAAGCAGCTGCAGCTTCATTGTGACGTCATTACTCCAAACGGCTTATTTGATTTAATTTCAAATGCTGCTATCTCTCGATTATCTGCTGCCCGTTCAGCTTTGCAGGTGGTGAGCCCGTAGGCTAGGGGCTCCATGAATTGTGATATGACTGGGCCCGGTCGCCATGGAAAAGGCCCGGCTACCAGACTCTTGCCAACCAGGAATAGGAATATCTGGAAATCCCTTCTTGGACTGCTGCCATCTCAACCAAAACTATATTCATCAATTTGACACCATACATACGCTGCAAAAAAGGCAGTTAAAAATACCATGAAATGTTTGTGCATTACATCTGTTTTGTTCACTAACATCGTAAACGCTTCCGTTGTCATGTGGCTTTTGCACATCATTTTTCTTAAATTGTTGTGTTGTTGCTTCTGCCGCGCTCCTGTGTTGTCAATTGATGGAGATGGTTTCTTTTTTTGCGTGTTTTGTTTCTATTTCCACGTGTTTTTTTAAGTTGTAGTTTGTTTGCCACCGTTGGCCATCGTATTTTAGACAATACAAACATTTTCTGCATCTCATTTTACAGGGTGCTAATAATTCTGGACGGCAAAGTAAACGTCTGCTTCTCTAAACTTTAATTCTCTTTCCAATATCAACAAGTAATTTATTTTCCATTTTTTTATTTCTTTTTTATGCATTGTCGTCATTGTCGTCATGTTGTTGATTTTGGGAAAAGCATGCATTGGTTCTGAATAAAAATAATGTGTGGAGGAGTCTGTTTTGAACATGTCAGAATGAGATATTTGTGTTGTAATAATACTTTTATTGCTACTTTCTTTACTACTTCACAAAGGTAGTTTATATCTGCTTGTTGCATGTACATCTGCTTGAATGTAGTATGACCTTCATCTCTTCCATCAAGTCTCTATCACTCAGCATAACTTGGCCTCATCTGCCTGCGTCTGCCCTCGCTTTCACGTCATGCTACAGATCCCTCTCCCCGGCAGTCGGCCTAAGAGGGAGAAAATTTAGTAATTTCAAAAACCAGTTCTTCTTCTCCCTTGCCGTCTCACTCTCACCAAAGCTGTCTCTAATCAGATTTAGGAAGGGCTAGAGGATTGAGTTTTTGTGTGCGATGTCATCAGCCGAGATTTGCAGCGGTAAAAGCCATGACTGAATTATAAAGAATTGTAAGGAAAACAGCTCAACATTTTTAGCTTTTTCTACTTTTTCGCTGCATTTATTGCACATTTTCACAGGTCTATCCACTTAGCTGATGATTATTGTATCACTTAAGATATAACTGCACATTTCTATCACCCAATAGTAACGTTACACCGCATAATGAGGTATCGTTATTTTTTAATAGCTCAAAGAATTGGTCTTAAGCTAAGTCTTCATTTATCCTCCTAATCATGTACTACAGTGCCATGGGGTAAGATCAGTCATCTAATGCACGGTAGGACTAAATGTTGCCCAACAGCTCACTCATTTATGAATTAGATTTGGCTGAAAGTATGCATAAAAGATTATTTTCTTCTTAAAGAGGACTCAGGTGAGAAGCTACCATTAATTGCTTCGGAGAAGGAGACCTCATTTGTTCTGACTAAGACGTCAAACTTAAACTGATAAAAAACATAAATTTAAAAAAGCAACGTAATCAGTTGCCGCAATTTAGTTGAGTTCATAAACTGAACCATCTTGCTCCAATATGAAGAGATGAGTTGAAACTCATTGTACTTTTTGATTATGGTTAAAGCATGAAGTGAGTTAATTCGAAAATCTTTCAGTTACTTCTACTTTTTGACTACGGTTGAATTAGATTAACTATTCCCCTATATTTGTGTTTTTGAACTTTGATGAAGGCCTCTTCATTACTGACCTATTAATGTTAATATTGTTAATTGAGCTCTCTATCTCAATTGCCCTTTGTACCAAACAACTTTGAAATGCACTTTAATGATGGCATTTTGCACTTTATTTGCATTATGGGAACTTAATTTGCAAGGCTTGCAAATTTAATAGGGAATATGTCGTGGTTCACTGGACCAGTGTAAGGTCTGATAGAGGGTCTGAGTTTCAGTACGGTACCTTACAGAAGGCAGGGCACCATTGGTTGTACGTGGAGGTTCTGTGAAACCATTCAAGGATCTTTCTCCCAAGACCATCACTGACCCACCACAAAAAACAGTCCTGCTGGATGATGATGCAGCAGCATTACGTTCTCCACAGTGTCTCCACACTCTGTGACGCCTGCCATGTGACCTCAGTTTGAACCTGCTCTCATCTGTGAAGAGAACAGGGGCCCCAATGCGGTCTGTTGCTGACAGTTTTGTCAGAAACATCACACCAGTGGTCCACGGAAGGGCATTTTTTAAGGATCCGTCAGTGCTCCTCCTGTTCCTCCTCCCACTGGGGAGCAGATACCAGATTGGCTGCTGGGTTGTTGTCCTTCTACGGACCTGTCCAGATCTCCTCGTGTAACGGCCTGTGTCCTGGCATCTCCTCCATGCTCTTGAGACTGTGCTGGGAGACACACCAAACCGTCTTGTAACTGCACGCAGGGGTAAGCCATGCTGGAGGAGCTGGGATACCTGTGCAGCATCAGTGGGCTGAAGGTACTGCCTCATGTCACAAGTAGTGACAAAGACACCAGCAGAACACAAAACTAGAGACGAGTCGGTCAGGAAATAAAGGAGAGAGAAATGGATTGTGGCCACCACCTGCAGGACCATTCCCTTTTTGGGGTCATCATGCTTTTGCCTCTCCATTGCACCTGTTGTCACTTTCATTTGCACAAAATTAGGTGAAACTGATTCACAATCACTTCTGCTTCCCAAATGGACAGATTGATATCCCTGAAGTTTAACTGGCTTTGGGTCATACGGCCATGATTAAGGGTTCACTTTATTTTTTTCAGTAGTATAAAACCCTATTTATTAAGTGTTTTGACATGGATAATTCATTGCATTGTCTTTTTTCAGGCGCTGTAGCAGGTGCTTGGCTCCACCTGGAGAACAGGAAGCGAACTACTGTCAGACAACAAAATCTTTGTCAGCAACAGATTGGGGGTGGCACATTAATGTTTATCTATTGAATTATTGTAATTAAAGTGTGTGCTGGTGCATTGAGTAGGAAAATAATCAAAACATTTGTACAAACACTCATCTGTTCCGTCCCATGTCTCCTCCTGGGTATTCAGACAAAAGAGTACCCAGGCAAACCTAATGCTGACGTGAAGGTTCTGGGACGGACCAAGTGACAGGAGAGGAGGGGTAGCGTTTGATATGGTGTACACTTATTCAATTATTGTAAATATATTCATGTGTTTATTCTGGTGCTAAATTACAGAATTATGTTACGGTTAATCTGTCGTGTTAAACTATATCAAACATATATTTCCTATAATAACTAAACTATGTGATATTTTGTAGAACACCTAGGAATGGAAGCATCCAATTTCGAAGTCCAGTCAAACAGGATCCAAAGGGCCATTTTACTGTTGATCTGTCCTGTTGTATAATCAGACTCCAGAACTGTGATGCTGTGCTTCAATTCTATGTTTAAGAATGAAGAATAAGTTCTAGCCATCTTCTCAACGTCCGTCTGCTGCGTCATCCAACAGCTGAAGGGTCCTTCTAACCTGGAGGTAGGAACCCAGAGTACCTGAAGAAAAACACAAACAGACACTAGAATAAAAGGCAAACCTGACACAGAAAAGGCCAGAGATGGATCTGAACGTAGGACCTTCTTATTTGATAATACTATTGAGTTAGTCAAAGTAGAACATTAGTGATTTAACAACTGAAGTTCTAAGTCCCTGCAAAAAAGTTTTATTCATCAAATGATATGAGTTTTATGAACTAAAAAGCAAAACTATGTTTTCATTATTAATTCCAAATCATTTGAGCATTAAAACTGTGGAGTTTTAATTATGTTTGATTTTCTCATTTTAAATGATATAGTTACGTAATTTGCAAACACATTTATATGACTTGAATAATTATTGGTTTGATAAACCAATATGCAAAAAAGTAACTGATAATCAACAATTTTAAATTAAGAAAACATCCTAAACAAATTTTTTATTTATCACTGATTAATTAATATTGAGCATTCTGGTTTATATCGCAGCATTTTGCATTTTTGTTTGATGCATTGCCATGAAATATCAACCAAAATTGATATATCAGCCAAATATAAAGTTACCGAAAAGTGTGTGATTATTTAAGGACTAAAAAGTCACAGTTCAGTCAGAACTGACCAATAACAGCAGCAATAAAGAACGAGAGAAGTGAAGCAATTGCTGTCTTCACAGATTCATTGCAAACCCGAATGCTGAAATGAATTATTTGGAATGTCTATTTGAAAACATGAAATTTGTTAGAAATTCCTATTTATATAAAATTGTGCATGAGAAGCCGCTCATTGATTCAGGTGTTTTTCAGTATGAAGGAGAACTTCCCCTGGGGCCCAGACACTGGTGCTGGTGATGAAACCTCCATGTTGGGATGATTCATGAGAGGGAAACTCTGATTTTGATTAGAGATTGCGAGGCATTCCGAGGTTGAGGCAGTGAATGTGTGGAGGTGGGTTGAAAATCTGTGATGTAACTGAAATGACAGCTCGGTGATAGCAGAGAGAGAGAGAGAGAATAGTTACGGGTTGACAGAATACAGATGAGTGTCTGAAGCAGAAATATGAAACGTGCTGGTGAAGCTTGAAGAAACCTGGAAACTATGATGTGGAGAACACGTGCAAAAGATAAGTCTTCCTGTTCAAACTTTTCGCTAGTCTTCAGGGGTAGAACTTAATTCAACTCTATATTGCCATCAGTAGTATACTGAGATAATTCATCTTCGCTCTTGAGTTTATAATATATTGGTAATTTAGATGCAACTTGTGCAGACCAGTGAATATGTTAATTAATCTGATAAACTGTCAGGATGTGTCCGGCTCTTTGGAACTCAACTCGCTCCTCTAAGACACTGTGTCTAATGAGTGGGATGCTTTATTACCCCGCAACATCCCACCCTTTCTGTTTATGCAAAACAGATCATTAGTGGTGTGATTAGGTAAAAATAATCTGCAACAAGGCAGACACCTCATCTGATGGTGACCCTGTTAATATGCCTGAAGTCCTATTAACAGGATCTTGCTGGTCCAATAAAAACAACTGTGCTTCTGTGAAATAGGCCTTGTCAAAAGTTTACTTAGACTCAGTTCCTCACTTTGAGACCAGACTGAATCTTCCACGGCGAGGAGCTCCGATAAACTGTTGGAACCCACTGAGGCAGAGAGCAAGATTAAATACATAGTCATATCTTCACAGTTGGTGTCCTCTCCTCAAACTTTTCCTTTCTCAAGTCTTTCAAATATACTGTCTGTCCAAATGTTTCCTCCTAAATGCCATTTTTGATATTAAGAAATAAAACCCAAACATTACAATGACCCAATTGATCATCTTTTCTATTCAACATCTGTTAAACATTGCATTACTGAATAGCGTTGTTATATGAGCTAAGTCATAAAAGATCTTGGCGAGAGGATTTAATAAAAATGAACTTCAATAATCTTGATAATTTATGGACCACTTTAATCTAGATCTTCACTGATCATCCACACCATCAATTTCAGATACTGGTTCTAATGCTGTGACAGATTGTTGTATATTACAACTTTCATCATTTATGGCTCTGTAATATTGTTCTTTTCGGTTGTTGTTTTTTTTTTTTAAGATATCTGTCCTTGATGTCACTTCCACAAAATACATCAGTTTTGTTTCTAAACTGTTGACAAACACCAAACAGCCACAACATTAGAAATTAACCAGTTCAAATATTTTTAATCATTGGTGTATCTTGATGACAATACTCGTAATCCAGATGTGTAACAATAGGAGATAGGAGACACGATAATCAACTGAACAAAAAACTATGGAACAAAACACAAACTTGTAGAGATGTGATAATCTCTCAATTTGCCCACAGTCAAGCATAATTATTTATGCTAAGTGCTGCAGGGGAGTCGCTGCTCCTTCACGTGGAAAGGAGCCGGTTGAGGTGGTTTGGGCATCTGGTTAGAATGCCTCCATGAATCTAATGTTTAGATCTAATGTTTAGATTCATGTTCGTTTTTCAATAAGGTATGAACTGTGGATGTATAGATATAGTAAGAAAATACAATGCTATGCTAGCGGACCAGTTGCTACAAGAACGAGTTGAGTTACAAGAACGATTACGCCCTAGATAATGCACAAATTCTATTTTGGGCTAAAATGTTTCCTGTATATTTATGTTAAATTACTTTAGCAGAGACTTAGATAGTGTCAATTGTAAATGTGTGCAATATGGAATATGAGTAATAGAAGAGGTACGGTGATGTTACTCATTATAAGATTTGAATTTAATAAAAATGATGAACCGCAGAATATGTAAATTTGGTAAAGGTGTCATTTGATTGCAGCTGAAGAACAAAGTGACTTATGGACAATTATATGGAAAATATTTTAAGTTACCTGATCTTATACTAAAATTGTTACCTCAGAAAAGGATTTTGTTCTATCTCTGTTTCTTTCTGCTTTAAGACTACAAGGATTTATGAACAAACCCCTATCAGATACCCATCAGGCCAGGGAGTGACACTTTCACCTTTGATTAACCAAATAATACATGGGTGCTGGAGTCACCTCCACTCATAGTTTCCCGCCCTCTAACCATCATATTTTTCAGTACAGATTTGACAGCGCAGATGCATTTATTAATTCAATCAAATCAAGCGAAAGTCACACTACTTGTGTTAGACTTTCTTGAGAGAAAATGCGCTATTCTAATTGATATGCTCAGAAGGAAGATTCGGTTTGTTTAAATAGAACTAGAAAGGAATACCAAAGAAAATGTTCATGTATAATTATACCCGCTCTGCTAAGGATTGCTAGGTAACAAAAAAATAGGCACTTGCAATTATCTTTCTCTTTTCTTTCTCGTTTTTCCTTTGAATGATACAGTTTTGTTTATCATATGCTCTTTTGGTGTCCTTTGTCCAGAAATGTTTTGTTCTATATAAAGTTAAAAAAAAAGAAAATAGTGCCACTCCATTGTTTTTTTTCAAAGCGAGCAGAGATGTGAACCTGGATTGCTGTCTTCACAGATTCACTGTAAACCCGAATGCTGGAATTAATTAGTTGGAATTAGTCAAATTTGCAAAATAGTAAGAACATAAATTTTTTTTGAAATTCCTATCAACATAAAAAAATTGAGTGACTGGTACATTTGCTTTCTTTGAGAAAACTCATAATTTTCAATTAGTTTCATATAATTGCAGCTTGGTACCGGATACTCAAAATTTTACAGTCAAAAACTAAAACTACAAGTACCAGAATGATTTTGAGTGAACTTATTCTTTGATTAAATTAAATGCACCAGGATTAATACTGGTAACTTATTCAGGTCTACAGTGTTCCTCAACCCACATATCTGTGTGGGGGATATATGTAATATATTCTAAAATTGCTTAAAGGAAGATTAATTGTTTTTTTCTGGTTCATTTTGTGGGTGCAGCTCTCTCAAACAATTGATAGGCCATGACTTGGCCTATTGTGGGATCATTGTGTCTGCACAGGGAATTGCCACACATTTAGCCAAAGAACAGCTGAAACTAAGGTCCAAAAGTATTTATACTGCTTGATCAAATCTCAAACATCTCCAGACTCCATTCTAGTGGTATACGTGAAGTAGACACAGTGGTGCAGCTCTATCGATTTTTTTCTAACCTATTCAAATGAACAATGGTGTGCACAAGGACTTTAAGATGTATAGGACTGTTGCTATTATTCTCTGGATTTCTCTTGTTGCTGCATTGAAAAACTGAAAATAAAAGAGTTGCTGTTCAAAGGACATCCGTCCGGAAATTAGTTTTCACAAGTGGTCGGGGAAAAACTGGCCTTGGTCAACTGCAATGCATTTATTAAAGTTTTCTGTCTCAAAAACAGAACAGGGATGAAATAAGAGCACCTTGTTACTGTTTGTGTGGAAAAGGCCTATTAGCTTGAAAGATGGTTGGCTTAATACAGATGAAGCCAATATGTACTGCAAAAGGAACGGTGACCTTGGACCCTACAATGGTGAATGAATCGTTCTGCTTCAGCTATGCAACAATCTGGCACAATAACACAGTATTTAACAGACACACTCAATCTTAGTGTTCTATGGTTCCCTTTAAACGAAGACTACATGTGGTCATTTTCCTCAATCAGTCTCAATCATAAAGATATAGGTATATTAAACTAGACCTATGCTGTAGGTGACAACAGCAAATGAGTCGTCAGGAATCGTTTGGGTTAGAGTGGTCTTGATTGTCGGCTAGGAAGGACAAGGGGACAATCTTTTGAGGACAACAAAATCCACATTTTGGACAGAGGATAGATGGTTTGTGAGGGGAGTGAAGGAAGCCATCTATGTCAAACTGGAGAGGCCCTCTCTCGACAGGGGTGGGCATCTATGCCACCACCTACCACCGACACACAATGCAGAATTAACATCTCGTCCAAGACAGTTTCACCATCAACCACACCTTGATTCACATGATACTAAAGACTCACATGCTGCCCCAGCAGACAATCAACACAACTCTGTCCCTAACGACTCCTGAAAACTCATACCCACCTTCAGAAGTTCTGCATGGCCAACTGCCAGCGACTCTTTATGTACCAAACACCTATGGTAGGTATAAAATCACCCCCACCAGCCAGTTAGAACAGAGGAAGCCTCTTGGATGAGAGTTGAAACGTCATAAATTGTTTCATGGCTCATTTTTGATGATAAACTGGATTGACTGGATTCATTTATATATTTCTGACACTAGAGGGAGCGATATCCCCAAAAGTTTTCGGGCCAGAATTCTCAACGATTGGTTCGATTTATTCCGAATTGGGAATATGAATCGACTAAAGGAGATCCATCTTAAAAATATCATATTTTAATCTGATAGATCATATGTTTATCAAAAGGGGAGCCCTTTTTTTTTTTTTCTTCTTTTCTTTTTTTTTTTTACGAATAACAATTAACACATTCATTTGAGGTTTTCAATAAGGAGGATATTAAACAAGCTGTATGGAGACAGAGAAAGAGATCGAGGGAGAGAGAGAGAGAGAGAGACGTTGCGTGAGGTGTTATAAGGCCTGATGCTGTCGGGACAGAGGAACTCCTGAACCACTCAGTCTGACAGAATGCAGCGGAGAAGGTGGCAGGTATTGTCTAACATGGCCTGCATCTTACTGTGTGATCGTCTCTTCACAACAGTCCTAAATCCAACCTTCTGCCAGGCACGGAGTCAACCTTTCTGTCCAGCTTGTTTTTAGCCTCCGTGTGTTCTTGTCTGTCATGCTGCCTCCCTAGCAGACCACAGCATAAAAGAGGATACTCACCGTCACTGACTGGTAGGATAAATGCAGCATTTCACTGCATATATCTGTCCTGAGCCTCCTGAGGAAAAACACCCTTCATGGTAGATTGCATCAGTGTGTTGACACCAATCTAATTTACTGTCAAGTTGCACCATCTCCCCTGGATCTTCACTGGCTGATGGATGGGCCTCATCCTGCAGAAGTCAATGACCGTCTCCTTGATCTTTGAGATGTTCAGATGGAGGCAGCTTTTCTTACCAGTTACTAAAGGCTCTCGTCAGGTCCATTTAGTTTCCTCCCTTTCCGTTCCTGAAACACGCCACAATAGCTCTAACATCCGAGCAGTTGTGGGTATGACAAGACTCAGAGTTGTATTTAAAGTCCGATGTGTGCAGGGTGAACATGAACCGAGCCAGAAGAGTCTCCTGTGCACACTACCGTCCTCGAGACACTGTTTCCCATCCGGCTGAACTATTGTTGTCCTGTCAGGTAATCAAGGTACCAACACCAGTTTAGTGCATCAAAATATTGTTTTTGGGTCGACAAAATGGTTCTGAGGCCAATTTCTCTGATCAGTGATGAGGTCAAGGAGATCAACCAACTAGAAGCTTGACCCATTAACAATAACTGATGGCTTAAATCTTTGATCATGTTTGGATTCATGTAGGTGGTTTTTCAGACTGTAGAGCTCCTGCTTCTTTTTGACGCTGCTGCGAAAAAAATGTCCCAGAAGTCATTGATTTCTGTGTGATGGAGGTGCAAAATTCACATCAAGGGAATACACGCCACCTTAAATTGATATCTTTGTGGAAAATAAATCCCCCTATTGTGGACACGTCGCTCCTGTCCTTGAGAACTACAGGAAATAGTTTCTTATTAAGGGCCAAACAATGTGGTCTGTGCACAATTTTACATTCTCCCTTTAAAAAACCCTTTTAACTAGTCAACAGACAGAACACTCTGTATCCTTCTGCAAATAAAAAGCATGCATGACCACGCACACACACACACGCAAACGCACACGCACACACGCACACACACACACACACACACTCACACACTCACACACACACACACACAGTGGTGCTACTTGGATCTATGGTGTACCCCTTCTTCAGTGATATCCTTGTTTTTTTCGTTTTTGATGAGCGAATTTCCTCTGACACTGTGTGGACTTCATCCCTTGATCTCGTCGGTTGTGTTGACATTAAAAGTGAATAAATACTTCATGTCTTTAGTGGCTTATGACGTCTGATTATATACCTGAAAGGTTGTAGATATAATGGAATCATCATCGCTGCTACCGCGTCCAAACCTGCAGTATTCGCCGAAGCAGATCTTTAATCTTATGTCAAAAAAGTATTTCATGGATCTTGCCTGCGTAGATTCTCATTCATCCAGGTTTTGGTAATCCATGTGGGTTGAAACCAAAGAACTGGACTTGAGGACGTTTCACCTCTCATCAAAGCTTTGGAAGAGGGAGGTTGAGTTATTTCTGTTTTGTCTCCAATCCAACATAGAAATATTTCATTGATCATTTTCAAATGTTATTTCTCCATAGATGTTAGTGTGAGGATGAACTGGGTTGATTTTGGTGTAGGAACGGTTTGATATTTCTGACACTAGGGGGAGCTTTATCTCCAAAAGTTTCGGACCATAGTTTCGCAACTGCTGATCCAATTTACTCCAAATTTGGTGCATATGAAACAACTTAAGGAAATCTATCTCGTATACATTGTATTTAGCTCTAATAGTTCACGTTCTACTCACTA
The DNA here is from genome assembly GCA_037951165.1 of Lophius americanus. Classification (NCBI taxonomy): domain Eukaryota; kingdom Metazoa; phylum Chordata; class Actinopteri; order Lophiiformes; family Lophiidae; genus Lophius; species Lophius americanus. Next base: position 5,233,609 of record JBBDHG010000091.1, read on the forward strand.
GGGGGAGCCTTTGGAATGAAAACCACTGTATTTGCACCATGTATATGTACTCATGGGGATTAATAAAGTTGTCTATTTATCATACATCTAGTTATGCAAATCAAAATTGCATAGCTAGCTAAAAAATAGGCTGACACGGTGAAATGGGGAAACAGGCATGTGAGATAATCTTCGATGATGATGATGACCCTGGTCGAGAACATGGGTCTGAACTATGATGGTATCATCAATTCTCTAACAGTCAATCTGCTCATGCACACAAATGGAAAGCCTAGACTAAATGTTTAATCATCAGAATAATTCCAAACAATGATAAGAGCTGTATTATTTTTATTAGATTGAATATATTTTACACTCAACTGCGACTGTATTCTTTTTGCTGCAATTGTTGAATAAATGCAAAGGTGAATGGATTGCATGCTTTTAAGAAAGTGTCGAAAGTGTCTGAAATTGGTTGTTGTCTCTATTTACATGAAAAAAACCTTTTACCCAGGCTTTTATCCTGCAAAAAATGTTTTATTATTCTATGTATGGTAGGGAGAGCTCAGAGAAAGGGCTGCACTAACACCACGCATCAACAGGCACACTCTGAAGTTGTAACCCACACAACACAACGCCGTTTAACACTTGGCCAATATTTGGAGTGGCAGAATCTGGGGACAGAGAAACCTTTTATGTGCCTCTGGCTTGTCATCTTGAAATGCCTTATTAAAATTGGTGTCTGTCCTGTTGTCACTGATGCTGATTTATTGGAGCGGAGGGAAGAGAAACAGGACAAAAGCTTTTTCCCTTTAAAGCTTTCCATTCGGTAAATGATGTGTTGACTTTCATTGTTGCTTTGGGCTTCAAGCACAGCTGCATTTATACAGACTGGCTAACAGGACACTATTGCATGAATGCAAGAATAATAATGAAACAGCGCCTGCTTCTTGATGAGTTATAATGCAGTTCTTTCCAAACTGAACTTATGTTTTACACGGTCAGTAAGATTGCAGAGGAGGTGAAGGAATCAGGACAGAGGCTCAGACATCTTCTCAAATCCTAACAGCTGTTTTTTCTACTGCTGTTTATCTACAGAGGATTCACCTCAATCATGTGGCGTTTTACAGCATTTCAAGAGCAATAGTTATTAACATGTAATAAATGTAGTTTATTCAGATACTCACAATAATTACTACTACTAATAAAAATATTTACAATTTAAAAAAATATTCAGGTTTATTTATTTATTTTTTTACAGAGAAAGACCCTTAAGGCATAGAAAAGTGAAATTTTAGATATTCAGAGATTATAGAACAGTTATATTTGTGTATTATTGGTGCATGATTCTGACATTATTTTATTCCTGCATTATTTTAAGACACAATTTACATAATTTAAAAGAGAATTGTTGGTAATTTGAAAAAAAAGAAGACTTTGTGGTGACACAATTATGTATTTTTAACTTAAATTATAATTAATATTTTAAGAAGGGGGACGAAAGGATGTGTCCCAATTACACACTCCTCAGCCTCCCTGGGAAGGTCTACGCCAGGGTACTGGAGAGGAGAGTCCGGTCGATAGTCGAGGATAACGACAACGATAACGACAACGACAACGAGGACTTAAATTATAGACTAAATAATACTTAATTTAATGATGTGTTACAAATGAACACATTTTCTGTTTTTTCATTATTATTGTTTAATTATTTTTATTAAATATTTTTAAATTTTTCTGTGTTTTTACCAATTTATCCTTGCCTTCCCCTGTAGTTTCCCTGCCTATTTCTTACTTTTTGTGTTCGTCAACTGTCCTCTTTCAGTTTCTCTCGGTTTTTCCGCAATCCTTGAATATTGAACGTTCTCACTTGTTGCAAACTTGTCCTTGTTACACAATTTATTTAGTCCATGTGAATCACATTTCCCTATCCGTCCATTGTTATAATGTTATTCTCTGGTTCTCCAGCCGTTTTTTAGATTCTTTGAGTTTGATGATAGTTTTCGATGCTTGAAGCTGTTTTTCCGGATTGTTATTTTTATTTTCTTTATGAAATCACTGAACAACATTACGCCTCCTGCATCATCTGCATATGGGCCTTATTTTTTAAACTAAATGCAACCACAGTGGTCTTTAGTCTAATGATCTGTTACTGCCTTTTACCCACAGGAAATACAGTCGCTGAAAAAAGGCTCATTATTGTATTTTGGTTATTATGTTAAAGTCAGAAAAAGAAGTCAAAGGTAATACTATATATTATCAGTTGGTAGCTTTGGATTTTATTTGTTCTTCTACAGGGATAATTCAGATTTTTAGGGTTTCATATGTATATATGTACATGTTTTTAATATTTTAGAGAAATGATGCTCTTGTAAGATCATAACAATGATTAATTCCAGCTCTATGATTTATTCATCACATACTCTCTCTGTTGGACGTTTGCTTCTTAATCCTATGATTAACTCAAGCTGATTGCTCTCTTCAGCAACGTTCTCCAGCTCATCGATGGTTTAGTCCATAAACACTGAAAAAAATGAGTCTGACACCAAGTTAGTGTCGAATCTTTTAGTCTGGCTTATTTCATATGTTATTGAATCCCACTTATGTTTTGAATCAATTTTAAAATGTATTGCCCTCGTTTAAAACAAAATTAATTTATGTCAATAAAAAGAGATAAGGGGGGAAAAAAAGAGTCCAATTTCATTTCCACAGGTATTCTTGCCCGTGCTTGAGCAGACATGCTTCAATTTTGTTCTGGTTAGAGGCGTGGTAGCATGGTGGAGTGTCAGCTGGCACTCACAACTTACAGAAAGAAAGCTCTGGATTCAAATCCCAAATTGAAGCCTTTCCATCTGGAGTTCACTTGTTGTTACTGTGTTTGTATGTTTGGGTTCTTTTGCTTCTTCCCACAGTCCAAAAACTTGCAATAAAGGTAATTCGATGACTCTTAATTGTGGAATTATTATAAATTTAGTTTAAATTCAACTCAAGTCAAAACATATCTGCATCTAGATTTACATTTATTTCATGCAAAAACTTGATCTAAATTGGGTAAATTCAAGAAAACATTTTTTAAAGTGTAGATGTTGAGTCTCTCAGTAATCGATAAACTTCAATAATCAGGGAATGAATTAGTTCCTCAAAAGAACAAAATTAATTGAACAACTTGACAGTTTCAAAGTAAGAAAGTTTAGAAACTTCAATGGTGCATAAAAAAACCTTTCTTCTTCAAACATTTATTTTCTTATGGTTTGTCTTTTTAATGTGGGAATTTCAATGGCGGTAGTAAAAGTAAAAGTAGTTGCAGTTTAATTTGTTTGAATATACTGATTAGTTCATTTTTTATGGCACAGTTGCTATGGAGATGGTCATAAACACATAAAATAGGAAATCTGCAAATTACATTTATCAAAGAAAAAACAATAGATAACATCCACTATAATTGATGTACATAGAAAAAATCTGGTATGCAATGGAATACGTGTCATAAATGACGCTAAAAAGATATCAAATTAGTATAGCAGTAAGAAAGCATTATAACACTAAAGCATTATAATGCAATTAAACTTTGCCACCAGTACTTTTATTAAATATTTACTTATGAGGATAACATCATGCTCATGTCATGTTTGTTTGGGAAGCGGATCACGAGATAGATATCTTCTTGTGATTCCTTATTTGGATTGTATGGTCCTAAGTTATATGTCTTCTTGCCACTCTACGGAACCCACAAAGCATCCTGGGAACTTCCCTGCCCGAATCGCTAACCATTGAAAGCTACATCTCACAGCATTTAATGATTTGCCCCCGTGTCTGTCTCTTATTGTCCTACTTTGATCCCTTTTCTGGAGGCGTTCTCTCCTCCAGACATCAAGTGCAGAAGATGATTCAAACTGCCTTTCCGCGACTGCTGCAGCTCGTTTCAGACTCTTTTGATGAAGCTTCAGTGCTCTTAACACCAAGGCTGCATAGAAGCTTTTGCACTTATTGGCTGTGTTCTGGTGCCATTACGTCTTCACATCTGTGTTCTTTCCTCCTTATGTGCACAGACTACTATAGAAAATAGACAGAGACACTGAAATGATGAGTATAGTCTGTCCATACCACAGTTAATAAACTTATAATAACTAATAATAACTACTTAAAACAGTTAGAAGTGGCATACATGTGGATATTTATTTATTCATTTTTCTTTATCAACAAATTCATGCCACCAAGATGCACTTTGGGAAAAAGCCAAGCCTGGGATGCAGTTTGATGATTTGTAAATGTTCTGCAGAGAAACGTTGGTTCAAACAATAAGAGGGTTAAGCACTTAACCGGTTCTGAAATCACTGCACTGGCTTCCTGTGTGTCATTGAATAGATATTAAAAACCCTTTACTTCTTTACAAAGCGCTTAATGGTATTGCGCCTGAATACGTTATCTAACCTACTTGTGAATTGCGAGGCATCCAGGACCCTCAGGTCATCTGGGATTGGATTGCTTCAAGGTGAAGCAGCTTTTGGCTTCTATGTTCCTCATCTGTGGAACAAACTCCCAGAGTACCTGAAATCTTTAAACCTTACTTTTCACTGAGGCTTTTAAGAAAGAAGATTCTTAACCTACTTTGAGTCCTTGCTTTTTTTCATCTTTATCTCTATTTCATTTAATGCATTGAATTGTACAACTTTTATTTGCTCGATTTGTTTTAGTTGTCTTAGATTTTCCTTGTGCCCTGAATGATGCCGTATAAATGAAGTTGCCTTGCCTCAGATCCTCCCGGTCATTCACAAATTAGTTTATTGTATTGCACACTGTTTGCATATATTGTACAAGTGCCGATGTATGTATGGGTCAGGATACCTTGTGTGTGGATAAAAAGTAACTTGAAAAACAGTTTGTCAACTACTAGGCAGATGGATGCATAATTGATTTGTGATGTGTGTTATTGACTCGGTCATTATATTTTGTTACCGTACAACACATAACATGTACACTTGCAGACTAGCTTACACACTTTCACCCAGTTTACACTCGACTATTTTCCCATATACACACTTACACACCCTGTTCATATAAATGGGGTCATGTGGCCTTAACGGCAATCTCAGTTTGCAGCTGGGGTTCAGGTCCCCACTCACATGTATGCTCAGAGTGCATAGGAGGCTATTTAAGGTGAGAGAACCTGAAGATTTGCACAATAGCCATCCAATTTAGAGCTTAAGTCTGGTGCATCCAAACTGCTGTCTGGCTGGGATGAACAGCTCCTTCTAGATGAGGTCAAGCACATTCGGTGTTCTCCAGTGAGATAGATGGCCACATTTGCATACCAGGCTGTCAAGCTTCTTTCGCCCTTAATTTCTCTCTAGGCTCTCTCTCCTTCCACATATATCAATGTCCAGGTCTGAAAAATAAGTCCTACCATTCCACTATATCTTATCTATTTTATGTATTATTTTCAGCGGACTGAAAGCTGTCCTTTTTTATCAGACTAAAATGTGACTATAGTAATACGAGCCCAAACCCATAACGCGATGGATTATAGTTGAATGAATTGGTCGTGATAGCAGGTTTTCTAGGGGGAAGAAAAGGATTAGACGATACCTGGGAGTTCCACAGGAAAATGGGAACCATGATGAGGACCCAGGTAGTTTAGCCAGAGCAAAAATTCCTCCTGATGGTAGAACAGGTGCTAGGAAGCGTATAGAAATAAGATCCAAACCGTCAAAATGTATGACATACCTCTCATCGGATACCCGGACAGAATAATATAAAGGCCACATAAAGAGATGCTGCTGATGCCAACACCTAAAACCCAATCACCTGAGACTCTATGAGCGATGAGAAGAGGAAGCCAAAGAAAATAACAGTGAATTGTGGGAAATGAACCCATGGTGTTGGTAGGTTTTCCATTCAGGTCCGCTGGAAGGGCTTCACTCTACGGACAGAGGCCTCAGATGTTGGACCTGAAATCTGCTGGAACCATTCGTCCAGTTTGAGGGTCACATCCTTTAATCTCCCCATTACTTCTTGAAATAAATTGTCTTTCACCTTTCAGATCTGTTTTAACCGAATGTCTCAATCTTCTCATGCTTCCTCTCCTAATCCCTGATGTTACTGTCAACTGGGATTGCATCATCCATTACAGCAATCTTCTTCTACTCTTTAGTCAACCACCATGTCCGGTTGCTTATCCAGAAGTTGCTCGTCGAACTGGAACATGAAGATCCACAAGATCTTGGCTCCAATGCTTTGATTCACGTTCTGTGATTACCGCCCATCCAACCGACCTTGGAGGACTCTGGTGCCAACTTAGTTACGCCAGCTTGTGCTGGACTTTCTCGAAGGCGCTTTTACTGTTGGCTGTGGCGGAACTCTGCTTCCATCAATCAGTTAGGGCCTCTTCTTGTACTGCCACGATCAGAACCTCTGTGCAGTCTTTCAGGTCGTCCTTTTCTACCGACCGGTAACACTTCTATAAGACCATCACTTCCTCTATCAGTCGATGATACATGCCCTGGAGGGACTGGGTCTTCCCACACACTCATGTGCTCTGTGTCGTAAGGCACTCTCTTAGCAATTCATCCCAGGGGGCCCTTTCCCTCCTGTGTACAGAGATGCCTCTTTTTTCTTCCTGAAATGTGGCTCTAACAATCACTCATTCTTATCCTCCTTTTTGTCGCTCACAAAGTCGTTTTGCTAGATTTCCCGTGTTTTGTCATCAATGCTATCTCCTCCCACAGCATACTTTATTCTACTACTAAGCTGACGTTTTAGCACCAGTTTCTCCAGACAGTGGCTTGTAGCACACACTTGTAGCCGTCCTGTCTGCTTGTCCGGTTTTATCTGAAAAAATTATTCCACTTAAAGTAATTTACAGATACCTAAAAGAGAGACTCAAAAAAGCGATGCTCACTATTTCTTCTTTTACATCTCCTATTCTGAACTAATTTCTACTTTAGGGGCACCAAACATCTACATAAATAAAATGAATTAACTATTTCAGACATATCATGTCTAAGATAGTTTTAAAACCATTAATTCACCTCGTACCTACGTACCTACAACCTATCTCTTACCTATTTACCTCCTACCTACCTGCCTACCTACCTAACTAACAATTCATCTCCATCCTAGCATCTACCTCTCCACCTATTTACCTCCTGCCCCTATCTCCTAACTGCTTTCCTATCTACAACCAATCTTACATATTTACCTTCTCATCTCCCTCCTACCTTCCTTTCTTGCTCCTACCTAACTGCCATCCTAATTAACTCCTACCTAACTATCAAATGAATGTCCTTCCTAGTGTCGACCAGCTACCTGCTCTGTTCGGTTCGGTTCCCTGGACCCAGTGGTCTGCATGTCATAGTGAACAGATGCCCATTTGCTCCGATATAGAGCTACGAACTGCTCCTCAACGCTGGATCAATCGAGAGAGTTTCACTATGTCATAATGGCGTATGTGACCAAAACTATATATCTAAATCTTAAAACAGTAATTACGAGTTAATGTACAGTGTGTCCTTGGCATTAGCAATAACTAACGTCTGCTGATCACTGGTGCCATTAGACAGGGCCAACTGGCCCTTGAGAATAATCAGAAATCAAGTTTTTATGTAGGGAACTGCCAAAACTGTCTCTCTGCTTCATAAAGCTGTAGGTCTATCTTGAGTAATGGAATGATAATAGGTACGGTAGGAAGCTGAAAGTCATTTTCTTCCGCATGTTCGTTGTGTAAGACAATTTTTGGTTTTCCAGCCATTTAGATAACATTTAATCCTGTATATATTTTTGCCACATTAAGTTCAAGAAATTATGACGCTTATTATGAGTTCTGATGGATGGAAATTCGATTTGATTTTGTGGTATGTGTGCAAGTCATGCTATCCCTCCAAGGAGAGGTGGTGCCCGGGGAAATGTTGAGGGATTAGCTTTACATTGAAACAGCCGCAAAACTGCTCATTATTCATTCTTCCTCCTGTCAATGTGACGTATTACTGTCCCGGCCAGTCTTGACACGCTCTTACCGAATCCACAAGGGACCTATCGTTTACCTGCTGTCCCCTTCATAGTACTGTTAAATGGCTCATTAGAAAGGTTAAGGTGTCATGTAGTGAAGAACAAATGTGTTGGCTCTGCAGCTTTACCTTTTCTGTCATATACTCTTCTTGAAGAATGGAGGCTGGAGATTAGTGCTGTCACTGTAACTCTACAAAATAGTTGACTCTGAAGCCAAGGAAGTGATGCATGTAGACATTTTAATTCCCCTCTGTAGTTCATTAAATAATTGTATCTGATGAAGATGTCAAAGAAATACTGCAGGATTGATCCTGCTGCAATCCTACATAAAAATTCAGTGTCCATTCCCAGAATTTTCTAACCACACACAGCTTGGTTTTTCCACATATAAACTTAAAACTTAAACTTATTGGAATATTCTACAAGTGTAAGAGGCTTTCAAAAATCTAGAATTGCAGACTATAAAAGTGTGAGGTGATCTGACTGACAATTCAAATAAGCTATATTATATATATTATACTTAGCTATATAAGCTAAGGATAATAATAACAAGCAAGATTTTAAGTTGAGTAACTCACATGGTTTTGTTGGTTTTAGTGTTATATATATATACACACATATATGCACTGTGTGTATATATATATATGTGACTCTTACTTTAATGCTACATCAGATTTATTTCACTATGTCAGAGTCAGTGACTGATAAATTGCTTTCCTCTGCAGATTCTGGTGTGCTGGCGAACACAATTGGCCAAATACAGACTGACCAGTCATGATTTGACTGAACTTTCTAAAGGCCTGGATGCAGAATCAAAAATACTTTGCGGTAAGAATCACACCATTCAACTATCGAACGAGCTTCCCAATAGAATCTCTCTTATGCACCTCTTTAAATGCACTGATCAGGATGTGACCTCTCTCACACAGCGCTGCATCACAAGAAGCAAAAACAAGAATAAATCTCTCAAGAATATATAAACCGCGCTCCGTGCCAGTATTTTCTCGAAGTAGAAAGTATGGAAATATTTATGATTGAAATTTTGTCAGATTCAGCACTTTTACTGAGTGGATCAGTAATGTAAAACACGTTTTCCTTGTAGTGTTTGTCTTGGAAAATGGAAAGTTGTTGAAAAACTATTAAATGCATTTTCCCTCTATTTCTCTCTCCTGTCTTTGCTATCAGTGTGGAGGAAGAGGTATACCGTCTCCTGGCTCCTGTAATCAGTTTGTGTCAGCACACCACGTTTTTCTCTGCAAACGCCAGCGCAGGGAGGACATTGGTATTCATGGACCACCATGAGTCCTCAGAGGGACGTGTTTCCTTTCACTTATATTTGGGGAGATCTCCTCATAATAAGTCTTGATAGCATCTTTGATAGAAGCACTGGAGCTTTTTGTGACTCCAAACACGGGCTTTGAAAAACCTTAGGTGTAAGAACAGCAAACAGATTAAAAGTTCTATCCCTCACTATAGGTTATCCTTTCTGTCTATCATATATAACACATTCTATTTCCATGTGTTGCATGATTACAGATTAAGGCTTTTTAATTATTTGCTAAGCCACATGCTGTGGGAGTTTTGAACATTTTAAATATAGTGGTGTTTTTTCTTTTTTTTAACCCTCGAGGCAGAAAGCTGCATCTCGGTAGATACATGGATACATAGCCCTACTTTCTCTTATTCATTGAAATTCATGAGGAGACAGTTAAAAAACAAGGCAAATTTTTCAAGAGCAGGTTCACAAGCACCTGGTCGTTTGTAAAACCTGCTCAGATGAATACACGTGAAATAAATATTAAGTCTGCCGACAGGCTATTAATAACAGTCCCTACTGTTAGATTTAGGAGCAGGGTATCTCGGAACGAGGTGGGAATTGTATAAGTGGTCTGAGCAGAGAGAGAGAAGCCTTATCTTGGGGAACTGATGCCTTTGGGCTCATTGAATCTATCACGCTGATTTGGAATCATTGGACTTTTATCATGAGTGGTACACGCCAGAAGGACTTCCTGGCCAATCCTGGATCAGTGGAACAACACTTTACTGGTGACATTCAAATCCATTACTTCGCTCTATGATTTATTAAGACCTTTCAGTTTTAAAGAATAATTATTATTTCCCCGAAAAGTAGGGGATAGTATGGAATCCTCATCGCCGCCGCCGAATAAATGATTTTAGATGTTTGGACAAATTGCCCTATCAGTTGTTAACAGAGCATAAGTCCATAATGTTCTTGATTTAACCTTGTCCTCTAATCAAATCACTGTCATGTGCGACTCGTTTAAAAATAGTAGCTTGTGATTTAGCACTTGAGATTTGATCCAAATGTAAAGTGCGTTATAAATTAAATATATTACTATTATTATTATTATTACTGTTTGCGTCTTCAGATGCATGAACCTGTTCAATCTCATGATTTAATCTGTATTAGCCCTCCCCGGGATCTTTCCCCTTACTTCAAAGCATTTGAGGTGCCTTACAATCACAAATAACTTAATATTGTTGAACAGAGTGGTGGTAAATCAAATCATCGATTAGAAATCGATGTAAAGCTGAATTCAGTATTTACTGCCACTGGGTGTCAGCAAAAACAAATTATAAATGTGTCATTAATGTCTATATTTTTACAGCAAACCAGAGGGCTATTTATGAACCAAACAAAAATGGGAACAGCATTAGCGCTCATCAGGTTCTAGTATAAGTTCACATTTAGTATTCCTTCTTCTTCTTGCTCCGACTTTGGTCTCAAACATTTGTTGGAAATATCTTACTCTTTATCTGCGAAAAGCTCTAATATACTCAGTAGATCATATATTACCTTTTTTTTTTTCCTGTCGGCTGTTGGGCCTCCTTCAGGTAGTTTAGTGTATTTGTTTTGTTTTTTAAACCAAACCTAAATGCTGCCTGTGTTAGTTTTACAACTGTCTGTTAACAATGATATTTAAGCTGTTTAAACTGTCTACAGGGTGATGTGAAATGTTCCTATGTTTTAACAGCAATAATAGTTCTTTAAATGTATCGTAAATGTAAACGTGGAATCACGTTTATGTGATTTTATTTTACTTCTATGCTTATTTAGAGGTTTTGACTCTTAAAAACATCAGGAGCAGGTCATAAGGATGAGCTCTTGAGGCATTGTTAATGCTTGTAACTGTTATTTTACAAAGCATGGAAAAGGCTGACGTCTACCCCCATCAACTGGTTGTTTGTAACCTGCTGCGTTCACTGTTTTTCTTCCAACCTGAGTATCCCGGTGTGCAGAATTATCCATCTGCTGGTGTGTGTACTGCAACCCACTGTGTGGGATTAGGAGATCAAGGCAGTGGGTGTCTATACGGTGGGTTTATCTTGTGCGTCTGCCAGGTCAGGGTGAAAATGTGTGATGTTCTGCTTTAAAGTCCATGAAAGCAAAGATGCACCATAATGAGATACTTCGTGTTTGAAATTAAAATCAAACACATACTTGGTTATTGTTGAGCCACAGTGTGTATTATAATAGCATTATTTTCCATGTTATATCAGAGCAAACATCGACAGTGATAGACAGGGATATTAACCTGTTACATTATTTAAGTACTCTTAAGCGTTACCAAATAGTGATGGAATCATGTGAGGCATCATATTTCCTTACAGAGAGGCAGGGGGTAATTGGCCTGTATACAGGCAAATGAAGACCCCCAAACAATGGAGCCAACAAAAAGATGGCTATCATGGCTGTGCTCACTAGCCAATGTCCTGAATTATTGGTATGAATCATTCTCTCAACAAGTCCTATTTTTGATCATCATTTAAAAAAAATTGTAGGATACCCATACATTTATCAAGGGTCTTGGAATTGATATTGAATGCCAGAGTGCTGTTTACATTTATTTAAAGAACTCGTCAAGACTGTTGGACCCACATCACCTTATACTGCATAGAAATTAAGCAAGATGAGGATTCACACTTACAAAAATAATAAAAGTATACCACTGAAAGGAGGCCCAGTCAATTGATAAGCTGTTTTTTCCGCTTTCTGATGTCTTTACTGTATAATAATGGGATCTGCCGAATTTTAATGAATGCGTGTATTCAGGAAACAGACTGCTCCACTAAACCAACATGGCCCGTGTGAAAACATGATTAACTAATGCCTTTAATGGAGGTGACAGCCAGAAGCATGAAGGAATCTTGAAACAGCCAACAAACAAATATTCAAGCAAACACACTCCACATCACCGAGAGCAAATTTAAAAAAGTAAAAAACACAACTATATCAAATCCAGAGTAATTGGAAATGTGAAATGACTGAAGGAAGGAACATATTATCATTTGTGTTGTACAAGAATTGAACAAAAATATTAGATTTTACTGCAAATATTTTCAAAATTTTAAAAGCAGTTAATGATAATGTTCATTCTAAAGAATATAAGCATATTGTGTAACTTTGTATGAACTAACACACTGCTAGTGGGATTGCATGAGCGGATGTTTCTTTCTGTAAACATTCATCCATTTGTTTTATATGTCATAAAATTAGGACTTGAAAATATAACAAAGGATCCACATCAAAGTGTCTATTCTAGATTATAAATATATAATATATATTTGTAATTCAATATATAATATATATTTATAATTAAATAAATACATTAGGATACATTCAGTAGACTCTTGGGTCAAGGTACCCATTCGATTTTTATACATTACTTACAATATAATCAGGCATAGGACCTTGATGAACAAATAATTTATGTTGAATATCTTAACTGGTGTACATTGTATAATTTGGTAAGAACAAAATGACTTAAGAACGGTCGCAGGAAAGCAAATTCATCAACACATTGAGGGATGGATTCAAAATCTCACCTAAAATCATGGAATCATGGAAAAAGCTGGAATCAGGCTCTGATTCAACTGGTGAGAATTTTATCATGACAGCAAATAATGTGACTCAGTGTGTTTGACCCCCATGTGACTGTCAGCACGCACGGCAACAGTTAAGCTCCTGATAAGTCGGATGATGTTGCCCTGAGGGATATCCTCTCAGACCTGGATCAGGGCATCTGTGAGCTTCTGTGGCGCTTCTTGATGGCTGCAGATGCAGCGATGCATAACGTTCTAAAGGGGCTCAATTGGAATGAGATGAGGGGAAAGTGAGGACCAGTTATTGACATCAAAACTGTCATCATCCAGGAACTGCCCAAACACTCTGGCCACATTGTCCTGCACCAGGAGGAACACAAGTTCCAATGCAAATACATAAGGTCCGACACTGATTCTGAAGATTCCATCCCGGTACCTAACTTCAGTCAGGGTACCGATGACTATGACATGGAGATCTGTGAGACACACAAAGGAACTGCCTCCACAGACCATCACTGACAAGAATGATGTTGCAGGCAGCATAAAGTTCACCATGGCTTCTCCAGACTCTTTCAAGTCTGTCACATGACCTCAGCGTGAACCTGCTCTCATCTGTGAGGAGAACAGGCACCAATTCTCTAGCTGCGAATTTTGGTGTTCTCTGGTGAACATGAATCCAGCTGCAGGGTGCTAGACTTCTTTTCCCATGTTGTTTCAGAGCGAACATGTGAGCACCTATTCAACTAGAGGACCACAGGCCCTCATGTCGCCCTCATGAAGTCTGTTTCTGACGGTTTGGTCAGAAGCATCGGACCGGTAGCTGTTAGAGGTCATTTTGTAGGGATCTGGCAGTATGTCTCCTGTTCCTCCTCACAAAAAGGACACAGCAAACCTTCTAGTGACCGCACGTATGGATGTTCCATCGTGGAGGAGGTAGACTACCTGTGCAAGCTGATTGGGCTGCAGGTACCGAATCATGGTCCCAGTAGAGGCTTGGACGCCAGCGGAACTCAAAACTAGACATGAATCAGTCAGCAAGGATGAGGAGAAATAAATGGTCTGTCGCCACCACCTGCTGAACCATTCCCTTTTTGGGTGTTGTCTGGCATTTACCACTCCTACCTCCAGCCCCGTTGTGACTTTTAACTGCTCCAAAGTAGGTGACATTCCTAACTGGACAGATGTATTTTCCAGAAGTTTAACTGGCTTGGTGTTGTACTTTGATGATTAAGTGTTCCTACAAATGTTTTCAGTTGTGTATTTCTTGTTAACAACATTCGTGGAGAATTGTGAAGGATTGAGGACTGAAAAAGTAACATTTCTTACATTTCAGAAAATGAATTATTAATGCCAGCACAGAGCCGTTCCAAGAAAATGGTTTTGCATCGTACTCTGGAGTTTCTGACAATCCAAATTACATTAACTGACAATCTGGTCAGTGGTTGTTAATATATATTTTCTCCGTGGTTATAGACACGTCTTTGTCTTTTAGTTCCATCAATAATATATAGGCCTACTGCCAGGGAATGAAAATGCATCAACCTTATAGTAAGTATTAAAGTTGATGTTAGTTATGTTGTTAGCATATCATCGTTTAGAGGTGATGAAAACAGCTGATATCTAAATTGACAGCTCCAGACCATAACAACGGGAAAGTAAGAGTGAGTTTGTTAGAGGATGGAATGGGAAATAAACTATGGTCTAGGTGTGCAAGGGTCCTAAATTTTAGCCAGATCTTTCAATGAAATCATTAAAGACATGCAAGTAGACACAGATGAATGTTTATGTCATAAGGTTTGGTAAGATATGTTTACTTCCACCATTAAATATGATACAAAGCTTTCTGCCTCCAGCCCCTTTATTATTTTTGAAAAATAAATTGAAGTACCTACCACAAGGCAATTAAATGCTATTGATGAAGAGAGACAGAGAGAGAGAGAGAGAGAGAGAGAGAGAGAGAGAGAGAGAGAGAGAGGAGAAAAGAAGGAGATAACTCAGATTACACATTTCTCTGATATAGCAGGCTTTTTGTAAGAACTCATTGGATACATGCTCCCTTCGGACAGCAGCGGATTACGATTACGATAGCTAGTTCTTAAACATCGGTCGAGTTGGTACAGTCTAGAAAAATATCATAACGCAAGACTTAACTTGATGTTCAGAGTAAGTGTGCTCACAGCCGGAGTCCCCTCCCCTCCTAAATCCACCAATAATATGAATGCAGGACAATTCTGGTCAATTCCCAATGTACAATGAAGGGGGTTGGGGGATTGGGGGATTTTCAGGATTATTCTCTTGCTGTTGGAAATGATAATTTAGCCCTTGCTTTTTCAGTAACATGTTTTTTTGCGATTTTATTGATAGAACTATTGCCCAGTCAGAGCTGGAAATAAGTTTGACCTTGATGAGATTTGTACCCGTAGTCCCACTGCACTCCCTTTCAGTTGTTTCGTATTCTATACACAGTCACAGTAGGCTTTGTTTGCTTGTGAGAGCTCATATGAACAGCAACACCCTCATCCGTCACACTTAATGTTTTGGAATGCTGGTAAAACATGATTTTTTCATCCTAAAATGGTATTATTTTCTGTTGATGCCACACCTCAATAGTTATATGTCTCCCTGTGTTATTGCTGTGTTGCTCGTGCCCTGCAGCTAGATGAAGAGTAAGGCTCTGCAGAGAATCAGTGCCGGTACGTGAGCTTATCCTCCACAGCTTTGATACGGAACACTAACCCATCCCATGTCTGCCTGATGGGACCAAATGTGTAATATTAGTGTGATAAAAAATTGAAACTCCATCTACTCTCATGTTGTTTAACAATACAGTTACCACTAAACTCATGTTTTTTAATATCATCACACATTTCCACCTGTGCAAGTTTTAAAGCAGCAGCCTTGTCCAGCAAAAACAATGGGGGATTTCAAAGGTATGACAAAAGTCTTTGCTTTTACAACTTTAAAGTTGAAAGCCGATCAACAAAATCAATATCTAACCACAATGGCAAGAATACCCGACCTGCATATTTTATGCAAGATTCAAGAGGATAGTCTGTGAAAGTAACTGAGGCCAGAATAAACTTCTGAACTGCAGTATATGTGATGGAACTGAATCTGAGACAAATATTTGTTTATCACCATTTGACACTTTCAAACAGAAATCCGTACAGAAAACTGTTTTCAAGGAATATTCTATCAAAGTTTCTGTTTTCTGTGATGAGATGATGTGGGCCTTTAAGATTTTAAATAGAACTACAGACCATAAGCAAGTACATTTCAGTTGCTACCCACTGAATGTGAAAAGAAATATTACAAAGCAGCAGAGTTTGCTCATGTTCTTTTTCCATGAAATTGATTATTTTAGTGGCAAAAAATACATTAGCAAAATCCAAATATATAATACATCTCTTTATGTCCCATGAAAAACTGCAAAATATCATTATTGCGAGGGAAAACCACATCGTATGATTAGTCCTCTTTTTATGTGTGGCATAATGTTTGAGTCTTGAGGCGAAGTCTTTATAAGAACTAGATCCTAGCACTCAGTTGAATAAAGTCTGATGGGGTCTATATGTGTTGATGCAGGTCTTGAGGTTTGTTCGTCAGGTATAACGAAGTTTAATAATCAAGTATGCTTTATTACTGTAGAGCATAACATTGTGAAAACAGCCCACTGCAATTTAACCGTCCCTGAGGAGCAGTGGGGAGCCCCTGTGAGGCGTAGGGTTTGAGGGTCTTTCGTTACGGTAGTCCAGGGATTGAACCGCTGACCTTTTGATTAGTGGACAACCATTCTACCTCATGAACTAAGGCTGTCCCAGGCAATGTAGGGAGCAAAGACATTTATTCTTGCTGTCTATGCATTGTATAGACGTCCTTGTTGATTTATCTAGTCTAATTTATATTCAATTGTCTTAAAGTTCCTGCCTGATTGGATCTCAGTAACTCAGTAACCAAAACGAGTCATGTCTCCTACCGGTGTTTGTAGTTGTCCATCTGAGAAGCAGGGTTTACGTTATGGGGAGGTTATGTGAACAGACTGGCCTATCAGGGAGGGTCCAAAAAATGTGCGTATTTTATGCAAGATTCAAGAAGATAGTCTGTGAAAGTAACTGAGGCCAGAATAAACTTCTGAACTGCAGTATAAGTGATGGAACTGAATCTGAGACAAATATTTGTTTATCGCCAAATATTTATCACCATCGCCATATGTTATTGTATTACATGTATATGATATAATAATGACATCATTATGATATTATCAACACATTTTTCCATTATTCTACTGAATACCTATTTATAATATTGTTGATATTACATTTGACATATTTATGATATGCAAATATTTGTACTACTGTATCAAAATTTTAATCATGTTTTAAGTAGTATAAATAGTTCCGTATACTGTATGATATATACCAAATATTCATATTTTGTGATGGTATCATTTTGTTATTATGCATGTGATCATATCGATATACATTTTTTGAATCGTTTTTTTTTTTGGATCACATGTTCATAGGTAATAATTCACATGTTGTCTTTTTGTTACCACAATCACATATATATATATATACACATATATACACATATATATACACATATATATACACATATATATACATACATACATACATACATACATACATACATACATACATATATATACACATATACACATATACACATATACACATATACATATATACATATATACATATATACATATATATATATATAAGAAAATACCGCCTACAGAAAATATTAATGATGGATAATTTTTCTCAGCTTCATTAGATTCCTGAAGGTCAGGTACATTAATCTGCTTTTGCTTTGTAGCACTTTGGGATTTGATCCAAATGTAAAGTGCATTATAAATTAAATGTATTATTATTATTATTATTAATCAATTTTCTAGAGGTACATCCTAAATAACTTCTGCTCTCTCTCTTTTTCTGTGTATCACTATGTTATCTCCACCTCCTTCAGGTCAGTGAAACGGTAAAACCTGGAACACTCACACAGACACAGGCGCTGGGGTAGCATGTCAATCACACAGCTGTATGTATGAGAGTTCATCTGTGGAGGTGTCCGAAACTCATGATGTTCAGCTGACAGTGCGGCTAGAAGGGGCCCCACTTAAGAGGGTTTGGGCTCTTGGTGGTGCACTGAATGAACTTTTCCTACATTTTTTGATGGGGCCCCAAACATGTGCCTGGTTTGCCTCTCCCGACACCTTCTGCTGTCATCCCAGACTGGGTTTTTTGCGTCAGCTCCTATGTTTCGCTTTCCAAGCAAAACTTATTTTTCTTTCCTCTGATACTCTTCAGAGGAAAGAAAGGCCCCCTCCCCACAATCCACCTGGCCACACTGGACCCTTTGTGTTCTCTGTCTCCCACAGAATTATCCGACACATACATTAGAGTTCTGCTTCTGGGGGATTTTGTGAGATAGTTTGTTTCAGTTGCACACATCCTTGTCTCTGCCCTCTCGTCTGTGCATGGCACCCTTTGGACTTTAACTCTTCTTTTCAACTCGCTAGGGGGTCTACAGCACTGACATGTCTAACTCAGTGGAAAGGACTCTTCAAGGGATGAGAGAACCCTGAGAGATGATGACAATTTTCTTTCAGGAGAAATCCTCTTGTCAGTGTCACAGTCAGTCAGAGAGGAAAACAGAGCTGAGGTTTGGAACACAGAGTCTCATCTTCAAAGGAAAAAGTTGGAGAGTCCTTGAGGGTTCAACCAAAACTATAAGTAGGCCTATACTGTTTTCCCCGACAGCAAGGGTATATCTCTGAAAAGTCCTCTCCCTGTGTTGTATAAGCAATCCCCCTTATTTAACGGCTCAAATTAAATTTGGAATTATGTCTTGAAAAGAGTGTTTTTTGTAAAGAAAAGCTCCAGATGTGAGAGGAGGGGCTATATTGGTTCCATTTCCCCCCCCCCAGTTTTTCATCATAAATATAGAGATTTGTTAATGTTAGAGGTGGCGTCACACTGTCAGGCGAGGCAAACCAGGCCAATGTTTAACCCCCCACCCCCCAAAATAGGGAATACAGCCCTCAAATAGCCACTCAAGTTGTCACATTTTGCAATGAGAGCTAAAAATCTCCGTTTATGGGACATTAATAGGAGTAGTGGCTCAAATAGCACAAGCTGAAATGAATGACATTTTTAAATAACAGCAAAACATATAACACCAAAGAAGGTTTAAAAAGAGGACCTTTTTATTTTTGGTTCCTCCTCTGACAGGCAGTGTAAACTTGAATTGTAGCTAAATGTTTAGTTTCGTGTCTTACATTTAAAATTCTAGATGTGGGTCTGAACTACCACTCTACCTCAGCAGTTCCTGCTTTTTACATGGGCCTGGTGTTCTGCAACTGCTTGTCTCTAGCCTCACTGACAAGTACGAGGGCAAAAAAGTAAGGCAGGAAATGATGCTGAGTCTCAAGATGCGATACAAGCGGCTGCTCTCAGACTGGCAACTGAGAGGAAGTGGACGCCATGCGCATCCACGCAGTGCAGTAAGTGAACACTTGCTATCAAGCACGCTGACATTGCGGGGCAGGTGGAGCCTGCTGTTTGTTTTAACATTTAGATTTAATGTTTACTAATTTTATTCAACTAATTTTTAGTTAAGTAAATATGTCTAACTTTATAAATATTGCTGTAAATGTGATTAAGATTTGACATCAAATTTTAAAAATGTTTTAGGAGCTTAAATGTGACAAAGATGTCAGACATCATACAGTCATGATGTCAGACATTATACAGTCATGATGTCAGACATCATACAGTCATGATGTCTGACATCATACAGTCATGATGTCAGACATCATACAGTCATAATGTCAGACATTATACAGTCATGAAGTCAGACATTATACAGTCATGATGTCAGACATCATACAGTCATGATGTCTGACATCATACAGTCATGATGTCAGACATCATACAGTCATAATGTCAGACATTATACAGTCATGAAGTCAGACATCATACAGTCATGATGTCAGACATCATACAGTCATAATGTCAGACATTATACAGTCATGAAGTCAGACATTATACAGTCATGATGTCAGACATCATACAGTCATAATGTCAGACATTATACAGTCATGATGTCTGACATCATACAGTCATGATGTCAGACATCATACAGTCATAATGTCAGACATTATACAGTCATGAAGTCAGACATCATACAGTCATGATGTCAGACATCATACAGTCATGATGTCAGACATCATACAGTCATGATGTCTGACATCATACAGTCATGATGTCAGACATCATACAGTCATGATGTCAGACATCATACAGTCATGATGTCAGACATCATACAGTCATGATGTCTGACATCATACAGTCATGATGTCAGACATCATACAGTCATAATGTCAGACATTATACAGTCATGAAGTCAGACATCATACAGTCATAATGTCAGACATCATACAGTCATGATGTCAGACATCATACAGTCATAATGTCAGACATCATACAGTCATAATGTCAGACATCATACAGTCATGATGTCAGACATCATACAGTCATAATGTCAGACATTATACAGTCATGAAGTCAGACATTATACAGTCATGATGTCAGACATTATACAGTCATGATGTCAGACATCATACAGTCATGATGTCTGACATCATACAGTCATGATGTCAGACATCATACAGTCATGATGTCAGACATCATACAGTCATGATGTCAGACATCATACAGTCATGATGTCTGACATCACCCATGAGTGAAGGGCTTCTTTACGTGGGCCCCCGGGTTTAGAAATGCTAAATTTAAACTGAAAGGATAATGCGCTTTATTCTTGTTATAATGAGATATTCAATTTGATTTTTTTTTTGTGCTGTTTTGCGGCACATTTCACTTTGTCCATATTGATGTTCATCCACACAGGCATCCCATCTCTCCCCTCTCCACAGATTGATGCCGCAATTATGCCTCTCTCACTTCCCGTTGTTCTCTCTCACTCCTATAACCACATGGGTTTTTCTTTAAAACACTAAGAACTAATATGCTTATAAGTCACCCCTACAAAATACTGCAAGTACACGAAAGAAAGAAATCACAATTAATTCGAAGGCAGACTAATAGAACAATTCATCAGATAGCTGCAGACTGCCTGCAAAGACCCCAGAGGAAAAGAACAGGTGGGACCAATCTACTCAACTTCCAACAGTATTGACCATGTGTCTGTGAATTGTGCTTTCTCCAGTCCCACTGCACTCTTGGGTTCAAAGTAAGAGAACTCCCCTCTCATCTCACTGTTTACTACTATTAAGAAATAGTTAAACAACTATATTTGGCAAGATAAACCCCCTAAAATTACATTTCTATGTATTAAATGTATCATATGACTGAGAAAAACTTTAATACCCAAATATTCGATAACATCACTGGGTGATTACATCTTTAATTTTTCATTTGATTGCTCTACTGCTTCAAAGTGCTCGCAAAACAGGTCTGAGCTTATCGTTACTTTTGTATTTGTATTCAGAAAATCATAAAAATTTCAGAAATAAAAGCCTGAAAATCCGTAATGTGATAAATGCCAAAATGTTTGTTTGGAATTATGAGGAGAAATGATCTATGATTTAAGATATGGACTAAAAAAAGGTTAGACAAATATGTGACGGGAAACACTGTGGGGGAAACTATGTCCTTTATAGAAATATTGTTAAATAGGAGCTTTAAATCCTCATCTCAAATCATCACATACCCATCTTCTTCTTCTCATTAGAGGCGTCAGGTTCAATTTGATTATTGTAGCTCTTGATTGGGATGTGATGGTGTGAGGAAATAAAATGTTTACCGTTTGCTGCCTTTTATTGTATAACTGGCAAAGCAAAAAAACAATGAAAATATCATTAATAAAGAAAGGTGAGGCAGCATTATGTGGAACAATGAGACCACTTGTATTACTGTAATAGAATTATTTCACCAGAGAAGTGTTTGTGTTCCTATAGAAAAGGAACTTTTGGTTTAACGATTACATTTTATTTTTTACTCATTCTCAAGCATAATTCACAACTAAACCTGGAGTTAATATGAGGTTTTTGTCTTTTTCACGAGCTGCAGAAGGTAAAAGGCAAAAAAAAAAGTTAATCCTCAGTAACAAAACATGGATGTTTTTGGGGAGATACAGATTCAGCCTCACAGCCGTGACGAGTGGTGATGGTTGGAGGGTTTGATTTTGTAATAAAACACTACATAAGATTGTTAAATGGTCAAGTAAACTGATTTGGGAGCCACAGCTGAACTTGGCTTCCTTATATATCAAGCAGTTGCAGCGAACAGCTGACTCAGTCTTAAACAATGTTCTCCACCCTCTGCAGAGGGGATTCAATTTCCTTCCTTCTGAGCATATGTTTACCTCCCAAAGTGCAGAACAAGGCGCTACAGAAATAGTTTTAGTGCAGCATCCATTATTGAGTGGAACTTAGTCACAACATCGCTGAGTCTGATGCAAATTGCTTTTTTAGCTATTTACCTCTGTATTTAATTTCATCAGTTTTTAGTTACTTATATATTTTTATCTATCTATTGGATCATTGGAATCTCTGAGCACTTTTTGCACTATTCATGCTTGTATTTTTATGCCTTTTATTTATTGTTAGATGTGACTCTCCCTCCAACAGATCTACCTACGGGTACAAATAAAGTAACCTGAACCTGAACATGAACATAAATCCAGTTTCTTCATGGGTTATGTTGAACATTATTATAACATTATTATAGCTAATAGTACACACAGTGTTAGTGTTAGATAATTGATATAGATAGGAGCAGTCTTGAGACCGGATCCCTGGGGCAAACCCTTGGATTTACAAAAGGAAAAAGAAGTGAAACCTTCTGCTTGCTCATATTAAGATCTACCTGAAAGATAACTTTCAAACCAACGACATTTAGTAATGACTTTCCAGTGTTCGTAAATCTTTCACCCATCAAAATATGATTTATGGTATCAAATGCTTTGGGAAGGTCAATAAAAAGGCTGCAAGATGGTTAATGATTGAAGAAAGAAAAATCTATAAAATCATTTACCACTTATAAATACAAAACATTATTGTTTGATCAGAAACACTTTCTTTCGATCAGTCACAAGTGACTCCATACCTTAATCGGGAGAGACGATTCGGAAACGAGCCCATAATACAGACTATTTTATTGCTCCCTTTGAACAAGGCGAGAGAAAGAACAGATTTCCATATCAAAGGAATTTCAAAGGTATACAAAAAAGCTATGTTATATTCTAAATAATACAAGGCTTTAACTAATAACTTCAAATTTAATTTGAGTGGTTCAATCAGAGGGATTGCTTGTACAAAGAAGGGGATTGGAGACTTTTCAGGGATAAACCTTTGCTGTCGGGGATGACAGCATAGGTCTAGTTTATTGTTGAAGACGATGTATTCCACCAGTCTGTACTAGTGGTGCAAGTGCTGAATGAGCCCAAAGTCTGATGATCAGCGTTGACGGACTGATACCTTGTTGTTGTTCCATATGTAACCATGGTATTATGTAATCTCTTGATATAAGATGTGCCTGAATTGTGTTATTGACGCTGTGGTGGACCATTAAAACCCCCCATAGCCTTATCCAGCCCTCCATGTCCAACTCAATAAATAATTTACGCTTAAGAAGGGCTTTGTTGTGAATAATACTAGGCTTTGTTTTCTAAAACCATTGTATTCCTCTTTTTTGTGCTTCTTTTTCAACTGTGTTTTTCTACATTTTGTTTTATTAATGGTTACTTAGACCGACATTTTCTACATTTTGCACAATGTTATACCTCCCAGGTTATATCTTCCTCGCCTCTTGTAGTTGCTGTGCAGTTCTACATGATCACGTTTTTATACACCACTATCATATTGAATATTATTACTCTGCAGGGATCCCACTGGTTGATTCAGTAACACAGTTGTAGACACTGGTCACAGTCTGACTCCTCTTGGACTCAGCTGCTCTTCTCCTTTGGGGGTGAGGAAGAGTGATGTGTGGATTGATTTTGTGGGATGTTGGTTTTGTTATCTTCCTCTGATTATTGTTTCACTTTTCATCTTTAGGTTCAAAGCTGTACAAAGTACAAAGAACCCTTAAACTGACATTAGTTAGAGGGACAGGAGGTAGTTCAATGATTTACCAACTAACATTTCCCACATGCTGGCAAAACGGTTCAGTCCAAAAGTACTGGTAACATTTTTACATCGATAATAATTAAACAATGTCCAAAAGGCAGACAAAGAAAACCTGCCATAAATTTATGCACGGGATACGGGATATCTTTATAATCTATTTTGTTCTTACTTTTCATATTTTAATCACTTGGGGGAGTTTTATTTAATTAAATTTTTTACAAAAAAACAGTTTTTTTAAACAACTTGGTCTGATTTAGTCCAAATTTGGTGAATATGAATCATCTCAAGGAGACCTATCTTGTCAAATTTTACTCTAATAGTTCATATTTTACTCAATAGGAGGAGCTTCTTTTTCTTTTTTACAAAAACACCAAACACTTTTTCAGATATAACTTCACATTTAATTTGAGGGGTTCTATCAGGGGCGTGGCTTGTACAACGCAGCAGATTGGAGCCTTATCGGGGATATACAGATGAGGTTTATAATCATTTAATCATTGCTCAGAAACTATAAATCATCTGGTAGGACAGTGGACTCTCTCAGTGGTTGAGGCTGCCTGTGGAGGGTTAGTTTTTAAGACAGCAGTGCGTTTTAGACAT
Source organism: Lophius americanus (assembly GCA_037951165.1). Lineage (NCBI taxonomy): Eukaryota > Metazoa > Chordata > Actinopteri > Lophiiformes > Lophiidae > Lophius > Lophius americanus. The sequence goes on from JBBDHG010000091.1 coordinate 5,258,210, forward strand.
ATTACCAAACTATATTGGGTGCAGCATTTGAATATGTGGCATAAAGCCTGTCAGCAGTGTTACCTTGAAAATCTCTGAGGGCTACCACCACCATCTTTCAGCCACACTAAAACGAAGCAGCTGGTCACAAACCAACCAATGAACAAATGTGCATTGAATGCCATAAGAAACTAGCCAGCCACCTTATTAAGGAAACAATCAGTGAACCTTGAAACTCACTCGCCCACTGTGTGAAATGCCAATTATTCTTTCTCCTCAGTTCAATAACTCCTTATTACTATGCAGCATTCATAACTTCAAGCACCCTCACAGTAATAGATGTGCAAATCTTGCCAATATTGTTTTCCATCTGCTGTACGGTTCTTTGATGGCTGAAGAGTATTTGAGCAAATAAAGCCGATATTACCTCGAAGCACGTAATCATACCGACACAGTATTTTAGTTTGTGCCCATATCGTGTAGCCTAGTGAGGAAACAATGTGTGGGCTGATTCCAAGTCCGTCTGCTCTCTTCGTAGATATCTATTAGACTTTATTTCCCAGGAGAAGGATAACTCAATCCCACATTATGTAGTGGAAGAGCCCAATCCAGCTGCTGTATATCAACAATGCATTACCTCAGTTCATTGGCACTAGGGGGAAATTAACCCCTCATGTCTTATACGTCTCGCATGTAAAATTTGCACACATTTCAGATGTAATGTAAGATTAGAAAATGTTCTTCTGTTGCACTTGGTCAACCTCTTTCTGGATAGGTTGTTTATGATCCGTCTCAAGTCAAGACCAGTGATTATAATACTTGTACAACCATAATGAGTTAGCTTGGGTTAATTAAATTAAATGATATATGGTTCTAACCTCTCTACAGTTCCTCATCGTTCATCTTACATGTCATACTTTACACAAACCTCAGCCCCATTAGTATGATGGAAGGGTCCCCATAGCACTCAGAATGAAACTCTAATAATCTCATTTGTTTTAAGTAAAAGTTAAAAAAATGCATATATATGACTTCTGTCGACTTTCAACAATGATTCTTATTGTTTGTTTGAGAGGGAAAACAACAGGTTCTTCCAGAAAATTATGCTACTCAAACCAAATAATTTTTTAGGTTCACAGCCGTCAAATATATTTGATAAACTTCAAGTCAGGTTTTGTTAAATTTTGTCTTATGTAATTAGTTGCACTATATGTGTTTTAAATTCTGATTTGGTCAAAAAACACTGATGAAGACCATGAGGTTGAATGCATGTTTGTTTGTCAAGGCAAAACAATTCATGGAATTGAGATTAGTCAACTTGCAATGGAATTTTGCTTTTGCCACCTTTTCAAATGTGGGAACTCAGTGCTGGAATTATATTCTGTAATTCTATTTGTTTTTTGTTTGCTTTCAAGTATTATTCACTTTGTTTATTGAAACAAAACACAAATGAAACTGAAAAAATATAGCTCAGCCAATTATCTTGATAAAAGAGAGCATTAGGATTAAAGATGCAAATTACAATAATGACCGAAACATTAGCCCATTAGCATTCAGTCGAAATGTCTCTAGATTATATTATAGAGATAGAGTAGAGTAGAACAGTAGTAGAGCTATATACCGACGCTGAGGATCTTGTCCCAGCCTATCTCATGACTTTGGATCTTTAGAGGCGATAGTTTGACCGCGCCCCACGGTTTCTGCTGGGAGATGTATGTGAGTGGAGTCTGCACAAGCTTAGCATCTACTCCGAGGAGTGAACATAACAAACTCACAGTCTGAGGAGAGGAAGTCTTTTTGCAACTTTTTTCATTACTGAACAGAAAAATACAATCAAACACATTCTGAAAAAAACAAAGATAAGATGAATTTAAAATTGTTGTTCAAGCCTCACAAAACTCACAACTTAAGACATATTAAAAATCATCAAGACCTTCTTGGCTTGTGAGTATTAGGACCACATTAAAAAGTACGAGATTAAGAATGTAAGAGACAATGTTTCTTCATTAATCAAACCTTAAACCTTCTCCAAGATGCTCCACATTCCTCATTTGGAGACTGGAGATGTTCTTCAGATATTCAACCTCTAATGGGTTGTCTAAATTACGTATACAATTTTCGTATTATGACAACTTAATTCTCCAAAAATAAAACTCTATACTTGAAAACATACCACTTTACTCTGACATTATTAAATGTAAATTAATATCTATTCTCATAATCTCCAGTTTTGAAATATTTGGTCTTAAGATGGGTATGTAAAGGTTTTTTTTTAAATTTCTTATATAATTATATGTGCTATTGAAAATATTTGAATCTTCCCCTCAGCAGTCTTCCAGCTAAATTTCTCCTTTTTTAGTACCTGCTCATTGAACCATCAGTCACAACCATGTGACTGACGTGTATTTTAGAAGATTGGACTTTTTCAGTATCAAGTGTATACAGAGTCGTTCAGCGCTATAAGACAGGTAATCAGAATAGAAAACAGTGGTTATTGCTTTCTGTATTATTGAAGTTGTGTACTGTTTTGTAAATTTGTTCAATGATGTGGTGAAAGTTGAGGCGACGTGATTGGTGTACAATCTCCCATAGCGTTTATGCTAGTTAACAATGCTAACTATGTATAGCGACCTGCCTCTTTATTAATCTGTCAATTTCAACGTTTGTTCATAGATCAATCTTCAGTTAGTTGGTGCCCTTAGGTGGTTTATTGTTGAACTAAAGTACGACGTGATAGAAGTTAAAATCATTTAACTTTTTAGTTCATCATGTGAACAGACGTAGCAGAAGTGGAGGTTCTCATAATAAAAGCATCACGCTGTTTTGCTAAGCTTAGAATTTTGTCATGGAACGTGGATGACCGGAATAGTTTTTTGTAAACATTTTGGGATAGTGTTAATGTGTTCTTAGTGTCATGAGCTGACCCAGCTAATGCTGTGGTAATTATAAAAGCAAGAAGATGTCATTGTAGACATGCTTTCTATTTATGATTTATTTTTTTGTTGATTATATGCAGTCATATTAGAACCAGCAATAGCCATTCAGATTGTTTTTTATTAAATTATAATTGTAATATCTCTTCAGAGATTCATGTATGGCTATGTTATTGGAATTCTTTTTTTATCTTGTTATTTCCTGTTCTAGAAACCAACAGATAGTTGTTAACCACAAAGAGAGAAGTAAACAGTTTTGAATTGTCTCACAAGCTACCTATTTCATGCTCTGGATAATTTGGCTTTAAGTGGTTTTCTGTACGACACAACAAAATGAGTCTAGTCAGAAAACCAGAGCTAGTACTAAAGCTGAGAATACACCCATTATTGCCATCTCCATTATATTCCTATTATCCCCATTGACAGTTAGTTAAACTATCAGCCCCAAAGTCAAAAAACTTAAATTACTCTATCATCACCTCTAAATTGTGTCTAGTTTTCTACTTCTGACTATAACCACATTATTGATACACCTCTAATCACACAAAATCTAAACACTCAATAATTTGGAGTGAATGTTTTGCTGTTGCCTCTGTCTATTTTATGTTCGTTAAGGAGGTGTTGCTGCTGACCGCAACAAAAGGCCAAGATTTGGTCTCCAATTTATCAATGCCAATGGTTGCCAAAAGCAACTGCCACTGTCCAACCCAGCCTCGGGTGTGATTGAACTCCTTCCCCCTCAATTGTTTGTCACTCTTTGACCCGTGTCTCTTAGGTACAGCTCAGCTGCTCATTAGCTCCACTGACTCGAATAAATTTAACGAGAATTCTGATTTTGTCCACAGTAACCACAGAAAGAGAGAATTAGGACTTTGCCTCCTGACCAGACACTCTTATTAAGTCAGACTTCTGCAGAGCCATTATCTGATTGAGAGGAAGAATCTCATTTAGAGTATCAAAACTATGGTCAGGAGACTCGGGATGCCATTATATAGCCAAGAATATGAATTAAAATCTCATAAAGTTGTATTATTAGTTTTGATTATTTTTTGAGTTGTAAATATTTAATTACAAGTCCTAATGATAAATTAAATAATCTCTCTGGCAGGTCTCCTGCTGTACCTTTCAGAACATTGAGGGTTGGAGACTCCATGACACTAAACGGAGAGCTGGACATAAAATGAGCTTGGTTAAACTCCTGGAAGCTGGAAAGATCAGCGAAAGATAAGAGTTGCCTTATGGAAACTCCTCTGTTTATTTTTTTTCATGAATCCTCTCATCCGAAATGACTTATGACTTGTGTTGGAAAAGGGATAAACAAGGTATTCAGTGAGTTTTGGTTTCTCCTCAATTCAGGTAGACATGCCCAGAAACAAGAGCATCTTTACCAAAGTTCCCTCCAGATTTCCAAGGTCATCCTATTCCTAAATTTGAGTCTATCCATCCTATGCCCTTTGTCTTACAATCTCAGTCTTTCAATCACTGCTTAGACTTCATGGGTGACTGTCAGAATGTAAATGCTTCTCTAGAGCTGTTGCTTCGAGCTGAGATCATTCTTCATCACAATGGTATGTTAAAATACCTACATTTCTGTTGATGTTCGACAGCTTCGATCGATGCTGTGGTATGGGATGGAATCAATGGGATAAGGAGTGATGCTTCCAGACTACCTCTATTCATGAGGAGGATTTAAATCTTTGTGTAGGTAAAAGCTCTACCGATAGTCAGTTTCACATGCTTTTCATGTGTGTATGCTTGTGTGTTAGAGAAAGGGAGAAAGAGAGAGTTAAGCACCTTTTAAACAAGTTGTGCAGCAATGTAGAAGATATTTCTTTGCATTATCGGCATCATTTCTGCAGGAGTGAACAAGCCAACCACAGGATAACACCCGCTTCAGTGTCTTATTTTCTATAGCGAGTCAGCGTTTCACCTTGGAAACCTTTGTAATGTTCAGTCAGAACGGTGTGGTACAATAAAAATGCAACAGTCCTGTCTTGAACACGTTTTGTTATACAAGTAATAAGAAGTAAGGATAAGAAAGAAAGACAATGCGGAAGGTATATATGAGAGCTTAAAATGGGAAAAAACTACAGCTACAGTATCAAAATCTTTCTGACAAGAGAGCGAGTAAAGAGCAAAGACTGGAGCAAGGTGAAAGAGTGGCATGTAGAACCGGAGGAGTGGAATGAGAGAAATTGAAATAAAAAGTAGGCTGACAATAAAAATGCACAATGCCCAATAATGCAAACATTTGTATCACCACCAGTAACAATTATAACTGATGAGTACGGTATAGCTAATAATACTAAGTCAAATTTGATTAACTTTGATTGACTTATTAAGGGCAGTGTACATTTTCTGACACAATAGGTTATAATAACAATATTTTTTGTTAATTTCCCACCTGCCAATAAACATAGTAACAAGAAAGAGGGGGAAGAAAGGGATAAGCTGTGTTGCATGCGGTTGTCACACTTGTGTAATCAAACTACTGCGCTTTGGTAGAAACAAGCAATAGGTGGGCTTACATGGACAACGTAATTCCGAATATATTTGGGAAAGACGCCTAATTGTTTACATGCAACATGCAATTCTTTCCGAAAGAAAAGTCCTTGTCTTGAAATTCCTTTGAAAGGAGATGGTCTGAGTCCTTTCGGAAAGTCTTTCTGATTGCCAGTCGCTACATGTAAACACTGTTTCGGAGAACTTTCTGTTTGAGTTGTATCTGCGCATGCCCAGCGTCGTGATGTAGCGCTCTGACTGAGTGTTTTCAGCGCTGCGACGCATTTAAAATATGGCGACATCAAAACAGTACCGGTCTTTGAAACTTTGAAAGAGCTACATATTAAGATAGTAAGAGTAAAATATATTCGGACGGTTAGATGGAAGAAAAGCCACTCCTGCGCATGCCCTCTTTGGAAAGATTAATTTGGATAGGAGAAAAGTTTCCCATGTAAACCCAACTACTGTGTACGTAAGTCTTTTATAGTTAGAGTGAGAATTTTAACACAAAATATCTTATTTATCTGTCTCGCAATGTTATATTAATACCCGTGTTTTAAAATAGTATGGCGATGCCTTTTAAATCAGTCAGTCAGTCAGTCAGTCAGTCAGTCAATCTTTGTTCATATAGCAACTTTTCATACATAATAAAGTAACAGGAGTTCTTTACATGGTAAACATAATTTCCACTTAACTCACCACGACCCCAATTCAAACAACAGACAAAAATGGACGAGAAAAAATGGAGCAAAGCAAGAACCACAAAGACAGGACATACAGTAAAACAATTTAAAAAACATTTCCGCACCCACTACTCCATCCATCATATTCTCCATCTGCACAGCAGACAAAAATGACTTGGAACTATAAAAACACAAACTGAACTGAAGGTAATCCATCATAAATCTTCCAATATGCATGGAAGAAACACTGGCGACAATAAATAAGTTCATAAATAATAATTCTATCAAGCATAAAACCATGAAAACTCATGGTTTTATCGAGGGCAGTCGACCTTGTGTACTGTGCATGTTTTCTGACCTGTTGAAATTAATAAAACCTCCGTCCTCCCCGCCATGCTGTCTTTTAACCAATTGTATAACATTTCGAAGTGAAAATAAAACTTGTAAGCGTCGTTCAATCCACTATATGTTGGCTTTGTTCAGGGACGTCAGGGCTTGAGGCTGGCTCTACTTAACTTGCTATGTTCGTGGGGTGATTTAATTCAAAGTCTGTGATTAAGTTTGTTGTGCCGATCGCTTTCAAGGACTTTCCACTGCCGCTTCTTTTGTCGTTAAATTTTAAAGCGATAAGATACAGTAAAGATACATTCGTACATCAGGCTCGTGGCTGACTCCGAGACCGCTCTTCTAACGCTAGTTAAACTTTCTATGTTCCTCAAGGTGATTCATTTTGTAAGTTTTAATTTTTAAGTACGCTCTCGGGGTTGAAGAAATACCTTATTCAGTCCTTACCGGTGTAACAAATTGTGAGCTTTGAATTTTCTGGTTTACTTGTGAGATGTGTTGAGCCTTGGTAGCTCATGCTTGGTTTGTGTGTAAGTTGATGCTTGCAACCGGCCTCAAGTGAGGCTGCTCGGCTGATAGCAAATTTAATCAAAGTAGGTTTCCCGGCGCCGATCGATCGGTGCACCTCTACTAAAAAGTAGAAGCAAAGAACATTAAATAGTAATAGTAAAAACTGACTGAAATGTAGAGGGACAAATAACTATCTAAAGCCTTACTGAAATGTTAAATCTTTTCTCATAATTTCAAAAAAACATCCACACTTTCTGCCACTATCAGGTGTTCCAGGAGGCTGTTACACTGACGTGAACCCCAGTAAGAAAAAGATGTGTTTTTTTTTTCCTTTATCCTATGAACCATCGGTTCATATAGGCATTAATATCTGATAAATAGAAAGGACCATATCCTTTCCGAGATTTATAAACCAATAAATGGATGTTCAAGTCCTTCAAATCGATCACACATGACCATAGAAGATCAGAAGGGAACTCTAGGACAAAATTGTTGGATATTTGGTGCATTTGTGGGCCCATTTTTACAACAAGGAAATCATGGAGGAACTATCCATCAGCTCAGAAAACTGCCATACGTTTCTAAGCAGAATTTCAGAGGTTAGGCATCCATTTAAAGATGGTCAAAAGTCTTAATTTTGGTTGAACTTTGTTTTGCAATACAGAAACTTATTGTTTGTAAATGGGACCATTATGGGCGCTTCTGTGAGCAATAGCCTAACTCGTTTGGGTTTCAATATTAATGGAAGCTTTTTTATGTCCACGTGTAAACATAATTACTTGAAATGGGAGTTAAAGCATTCGTTAATGACATCATCAACTATTCAAATACTCCACAGCTTCTGTGACCGGAGACATTTTTTAAACCTATTTCAGGGACCAATCCATTTTGTCTAAAAGTTTTCTTTAAACAAGAAATTTTGCCAAAAATTCACATTTAGGGCCACCTGATCACTTAACTTAATTAATGTTTGAATATGATATTTAAGACCAGTGTATTATTTTCCTGATGCAAATAGCTTTAAAAGCGAAGTTTAAGAAGATGCAAGAGTAAGAATCTTGAATAAATGTAAATTATTATTTATTTTATTTCTATTTGCTACAGAGAATGGTTAGATATATCGTGTTGGCACTGTCTTGTCACTCTTCATCATACACAAAACACACAAGCACACACACACACACACACACACACACACACACACACTGTGCTGGCAGCGTTTGCGGTCAATGGAATGCTTTGCAGTCAGAGCATCAACCCATGACGAATCACGTAATTGAGACATTGATGCCCTGGATAACTCCCCACCTATGGGAGACTCTCAGCTCTCACTAACATGAAGAGAAAGTACAGGAGCAAATCACGTATAGAAAAACAACTTAAGACTGAAACGGTCTCCTGTACCAACCAGCAGTGCGGCATGATATGAGGCCATTCAAGTACATCCATCCGTCAGTGGTTAGGGGAGACGTTATGTGGCACAAGCTTCATTCTCCCATTGCAGAAAATTTCTTTATGAGTATGCAGTGACAAATGAAAACCTTGACAAAGTTCGAAATTAAAATAAAAAGCAGGATTTATCAGTTATTCTGTCACATTTATTCAGATGTTATGTATATTATAGAAGTTCATCGAGCTCTTGGCTGACCACCACATCAACAATTTTTTTTATAAAGTCTGACTGGCAGATACTGATTTTGCCAAATTTCTTTATTTTTTCTTTACAATTTTAAAACCATAATTACGAAGCCCTTGAAGTCCATTGAGAAAAAAAAAGAAAAAAAGATTTTGTGCCCGCACTATAATAATTTTGTGCGCACAAAATTTAAATATTCTACAAAATAAATTCAACAATACTAAGGTAGGCCTGTTCTTTTAAACAAATAGTGTAGCTGCATGCCCATTGTCCTTCAGTATGAGCAGCAAATGATTCCTGCTGATGATGATCCCATATCTAGGAGCAAAAGCTGTTAGAATTTTATTTTGTAACCCATTTTTTCTGTTTATGGCATAAGAAAAAACTTTTGTTTCCCGTTGCTGAGTAGTGTATTTTATGTTATCTTATTTTGGAGGACTAGAGTTGAAGTAACGTTGGTCGGCATTGTATATGTGTTCTGACTTGATGAAATGAATGTATGCTCCTTCCTCCATGCAGTGTGTTTCTTAAACCATTTGTATGACACTTCAAAGTGAAAATAAAACTTTGTAAGCCTGGTTCAATCCATTATATGTTATATGTTGCGTGTGCTTTGTTCATCAAGAAATGAATATTGGATAACAGTAGATAATCTTGTGCGTACAGGATTTTTTTTTTCTCAATGGACTTCAGGGATCCATACATAATTGACAGCTTACATACATACATATAGGGGGCTTGTGGATGGCTCTGTGCTCTCGCCTGCTTTAACCGCTCTGCCAATGTTAGCTTCCTGAAACTGGGTATGCTCCTCAGGCTGATTCATTCTGAAGAGTCTGATGAATTTACTGCCCCGAACGTTTCAGGGTTATTCCTCTGCAGCTTATTTTGGCCTGACTGATGTTACAAATTGCGAGCTTTGTGTTTTTCTGCATTTACAGCGAAAGATTTTCAAGCTCTTTAGACGTTTGTTGCCATGGCAGCTCATTCTTGGTGCATGTGTGTAACCGGCATGGAATCGGCGATACCGAGACGGGTCTGCCAATCACCTGTGATATATTATATACTGTTAGTATATTCGGTTTTAATTTGTTTACTTTTTTACTTTTTTAACGGAATTCCAAAATAAAAACAAAGAAAGAACATTTAAATGCATGATAGAACCTGCACGAAGTAATGCAGAAATGTGGGCTGCAGCCTCAAAGGACAAATATCAACAGCATTTACAGTAGAACGACCGGCGGCGTCTTCATCAGTTCCGGTTGTCTGAGCAATCAAACACCCAGCTGGACTATGATGTGGTGCCACTGAGGTGGTTTCGGACATAATAGGATTTTTTACCCTCCAGAAACAGACTAGTCCTTGTACATGTTTGTCCAAGAGGAATGGAGTGGCACGAGGAAGGGAAGTGCTAGACATTGTTATTTTTCTCCTCTGTAACAAGTGTTTATATTTTCTCTTCACATGGAAACACTTCTACTTAAAAACTGTTTTAATGGTAGTTTTTCATCTGTCATTATATATGTGACCTGCGTGCTTGGAAAATAAACACTTGTACGTCTTCTGCTAATTTCTACTTTAAGCAACACTTCCACTTTAGAGATAATGGGGAATAATATCAGAAAGGCTTACATGCTTTATGTTGGTTTACACTCATGAACAGAAACTCAAAACAGAATGATAGTAGATTTAATTTTAATGAGGCAGCTGTGGTGTTACTATTTTATTTTATTTATGCATTGAAGGAAAATTGTTTTGAGCTCATCATACAGTATATTTTATTTGTGATTCATCAGTATGCAGCTATGGAAGTTTAACATTAGAGAAATAAAGACATTCTTTAATGAGAATTCTGCCTTGTTAGATACAATTAACCTTATGATTTACTCAATGTAGTTACGGGCAATGATTGGATTTCAAAACTGGATTATTCAAGAGACTATGACGAGAAGGTTTAGTTTTTTCACTAGTTAATTCACTAGACATGGTAGATTTATATCTCTGCAGACATTTCCTAATATGTTTTTTTTATGGACTCTATGTAACAGACATATTCTGAAGTATCTTGCTAGAAAAAAAAACGAATTAAAACATAAAGCGATGGTACAAATAGTCTCCCCACTATCACATGGTGTATTCCGTATGATAATTTGATTTGGAGCGTCGGAGCGTTCCCAGGATGGTTTTTGCACAAGTTGTATAAGGAATGCTATGTGAATTCTGAACAACTAAGCGTTGCCTCCAGCAAATGTCACAGATTGGTCATTTGTACCGCTGAATGTTAGAACAGGGGTGATAAACTGTGGCTGAATTGTAGCGGTATATGTAAGGATCAAATGAGTATCCCCAGGGAGGTAGAGCCCCACATGAAGCAGCTCATTGATCCTCAGCTGGGATGTGAAACACAGAGTTGAGCTGCTCCTTCTGTGCATTGAGGGGCATTAAGCTGGTTGAAGACACAGGGAGCTCACTTGGAGGTATACTAAAAGAAATGCTGGTGTATACTTCAATAGCTGGCCATGGAGTTTCTTAGAATAAGCTGGAAGGCTCAGGAGGTAAAGCGGTCGGACACTTATCAGCAGTCCACGTGGAAATTTCCTTGATAGAGCAGACTAGAGCGGTGCCAGATCCAGAGTTCATTTAACTGTTGACAGAAAATGGAACAAGAGCTGTATAGAATTTTTTTCCCTTTGCTTCATGTATAAGGAATTCATCCATCAAAAGCAGGAATATTAGCAATCAGATTGTGTGATCATCCTGTCAGGATCTTGGGAAGCCTCTGTTTAGCCTGCATTGACTTCACACATCTTAGTTCCTATGAAACGCTCAGTCCATTCTGAAACTCTGTTCTCAGGTAGTCATTTTGGCTCAGTCTATATTATTGCAGTGAATGGAAATGTTCCTGGAAATCTCCTGTTTCATGTTTGACAGCTTTTAAATCATTCAATTTAATATCAATGGGTTTTAGACTCTTAGAAAGACAGTCAATTTGAAGACATCACTTTTGGCTCAGTCAAATGATAAAGGTACATTTCAATACATTTGGACATAATATGAATCATTCTAGAAATTGCTGAAGCCCAAAGTTTTTTATCTGCAAAAAATAGTACCTTGATCTCATCTAATTCTAAACTGGGCAAGTGAAAAAACAGTAGGGAACTATGAACTCAACAGGCTCAGCGGTAGTCTGTGATCTGATTATAGGTTTTGTCATCATCATGTGCGGCACAGTGGTGAAGAGTCCCATCCATTGCTGTGTTGAGTCTTAACAAAGGATACCTCTCAGGGTGAAGGGGTGACGTATAGGTAAGGTGTATATTTTAGTTTTTTGGTATGTACAGTATGTATATGAATATAATTTACATGTTTGTATGTGTGTGTATATATATATATATATATATATATATGTATGTATATATATATATATATATATATATATATATATATGTATGTATATATATATATGTATGTATATATGTGTATGTATATATATATATATATATATATATATATACATATATATATATATATATGTATATATATATATATATATATATATATATATATATATATATATGTATGTGTATGTATATATATATATGTGTATATGTGTATATATGTAAATATATATTTGTATGTATATATGTGTGTATATATATATATACATAGCTTTACATATATATGTGTGTGTATGTATTTATATGTATATATTTGTATGTATTTATGTGTTTGTATGAGTTGGTTCTCCTAATGATAGAAGTTCAGAACTCTAAAACTGAGCCAATCGACCTCAGCTATAGATTTTCTTGCTCTGGTCCAAGCAAGATACCATTTCTCTAGGAAGGGTGGCAATTTCAGGAGAAAACCAGGTATTGTTTCTCCCTTTCACCGCAAATTTTCAGAATGACGCCTGTTTGGCAATGAAAGTCATAAGAAGCACTATGTCTGGGTATTTACGGGGAGCGTTTGATAAGATTAAATTGTGTAAGGACGGTGTCTCAGGATGTTTGATATTGGGTTGAGTTGGGTTATCAGTTGAGTCAGGTTTAACGAATCACAGACTTTATGACTTCCTGATGCTGAATACAACCCGTCACAATTACGATCCCCACCAAGAAGAAGCTCATTTGTTTCTTTTTAGTAAAGCATATTTGTGAAGATAAATGTTTAACCTTTTAAATGTTAACAACATATTGATGTTGTTTAATGTATTCATTTTACCAAAGAATATCCTTTAGTTTTGCATAATAAACGTTTGCATCTTATTCTTCTTAAACTATATTCTAAACATTGCCTCATGATCATCTGGTTCCTTCAAGTCTCCGTGAATTTCCAGCATACTCTTCGCACCGGCTCAAAATTGAAGATTGTGTCAGATATCAATATTTTATCACTATAAGAGCATTGTAGTTGTTATTTTGATGTATTGCAAAGAACTACACGCCACCAGCTGCTCTCTTTTTGTCAGACTGTGTGTCGTGCATTCATGAAACTGAGGTCCATTTGGAAAACATCATTAAATACTACAAGACTTTCATCTTTGCCCTGGTTGACGTTCGTTTTATGTTTCAAACGGCATCAAAAGACTTCATCCTCATTTCTACCATGGGGAATTGAGTATGGCATCAGGAAGTTTACTTAGCACTTTAAACTTACAGACGTTGCACTTTGCAAAATTGCAAGACTGAAATGAGAGCTCCCAGGCAGAATTAGGCATTGGCTTTCAAAATGTTTCCAAATCTACGGTTTTTGATATTTTTTATAAAACTGAGTACACCCTGATCAGGTATGTAAATATGTTTACAATACATCAAAAAAATCACAACAACCCAAATGTTTGGCATCAAGCACGAGAATAAAATTGCATTGTTGTAACGATGGCACCGAGTGACAAACAGAATTTTACTGGCTTTATTTTAGCTTTATTTTTTCCCTCCTTTTCCGTTACTTTATTGCTGCTACATTCCAACTTTGAATAATAAAGAATGTGTGATATATCTTTTGGCAGGTCATGTCAAAATAGCAACTTTGCAGTATATTGCAGTAAGTTTCACAATTGACCCGATTTTTTTATATTTCACTTTTTAAACTTATTTTTTATTACTGAATATATTTTTTATTACGTACCAGAACACCAAGTTTTTAATCGCACCATATAAAAAAACAACTTAACCTACAGTTAACCTAATTCTCATTCCGTTGGTCTTTATATAGCTATGACCAAGATCACGCAAAAAATCCTGCTTTATCAAAACCCTACATGTACTTTGTATTGTAGATCCCATTATCAGGACCTCTTGGGGGTCACTCTTAATGAATCCCAGAAGGATCATTTATTTTTGCTGCAAAGCAATTTCTATTCAGAGTGAACAAATGGAATGAAACTGGAATTCTTTAGAAGGAAGTCAGGGGACAAACACGGGTTTAGTCTTTTTATTACTCTTAAGAGACTTAGCAATAACAAGGGGGATGCTGTTTACTTTAGATAAATACGTGTACAGGGGAGGCCAAGGCATCCCATCAGACACAACACACTTATTGACGCAAAGGACACAAATTTAGAAACTAAGTTTGCAAAGTGCTTGTAGTCCCACCGGTGCATACCCTGTGATAAAGCCTCTTCTAGGTTACACCGCTGCTAAAAACTGCTGGGTTAGAAACACCAAATCTGTGTTATTTATAACCCAGTGCAGGGTCTGAAATGGACCAATTCAGCCACGGGTTGTTTAACACGCCACAGTTGTATTATAACCGTGCACATTAGGTTACTTTTTCTTACTCAAAATTGGGAAACAATTACTGTGTGGTTGTGTTAAAGTAACCAAAAAGTTGGCTTTGAGTATTACATGCCAGTGGGATAAAATAACTTAATTGATCTTATGAACATTTATGTCACCATTTTTTTTAACCAAATAACTGTCTAGTTAGTTAGCAAGCAAGCTGACTCATAAAAATAACTCATAAAATGTCTGTTTAAAAGCAATTAATGTTGGCACATGATTGCAAGCTTACTAAATTTGTTGCAATGTCCGTATCGGACAAGTTTGACTACATTGACATCATTTGGTGCTCCACTCAAATTTTACAATAATAGCTAATGTTACCGAAATGAGCTAGTTTGTTAGCCAGCGAAGGGGAATTCAGGTTATTAATAATACCTTACAATAGTTAACTTTCAGAATTTAAGTCATGCACTGATTTCACTGAAACATAGAAAACGCTCCATACATAATATTCATATGCATATACAGTATATATATATATATATATATATATATATATATATATATATATATATATTACACACAGTATATGCACTTTAAGTGCATTGTTTATCCCTGTAGTGAAGTTCAGGAGTCAAAGAATAGACCAGAATGGAATATTTACCTGAAAAGTATTCGGTAATATAAAAACAGAATTCAAAATTTAAATTTCATTAGCCAATCATGATTTCAGTAACACTGTGCATCAAAAATGTATTTTGTAAAAGACATAGCTCCGGCATAATATAAAATATGGATTGTGATTATATCCAGTCAT
Source organism: Lophius americanus (assembly GCA_037951165.1). NCBI lineage: Eukaryota > Metazoa > Chordata > Actinopteri > Lophiiformes > Lophiidae > Lophius > Lophius americanus. The sequence goes on from JBBDHG010000091.1 coordinate 5,273,338, forward strand.
GAGCTCACGAGTATCATTTTTTATCCTTGTGGCATGAAATCTTTTCTACCCCCATTGTGAATGCTGCTTTAATTTCTTTGATTTCATATAAATCCTTCAAACAGGGAAAAATATGTTTTATTGGTAGCTATATGTATCGGTGGTATGAGTGATTGCCAACCCCTGAGCCATCAGTATGCGCCGCAATGTGCAGAGTAAAAACTGTGGAGGCAAGCCACATCGTTTATAGATGTCATGGACGAGCTGACACAGTGTCTCAGTGGTCCACTATTCAGGTTGTGTTAGACTGTTCACTTAATATCATTGAACCATTTCTTACTTTGGACAAAGGATCACCCCGGACTGAAGTAACATAGTAAGCAGACGTCTTCGCCCCTAAGCTAATTTAATTCAATGTGCCATACATTAATCTATGGTGATTCTGCACCTCAGGCAAAGCTATGGTTGTGTCGTTTTGGGAAAACCTTATAGAGATGAACAACTTAACTTATCAAAAAATGTTAAGGCATATTGATTTTACAGAGTTTGGCTGGCTTGTCTGAAATACACATTTAACAAAAAAGTTAAGTTCAATCGTATCCTGTTTCTGGTCCTTTGTCCCATTGCCTCCTTTCATAAAATCTCCATGGTCAGTGACTTGTATCACTTAGTTCCTTGTGTCCATCAAGAGTATCCTTGGTTCTAAACCGTTTACTTGATTATACAAAAATCCTGATTTCACAGTTGCAGCAATTTCCTTGGTTTGAATCGTGGTAGATACATGGCTTTGAGATGAGCGGCCTTCTGCTGTGTGAAGAAATGATGAGAGGATGGAGAACATGTATAATGGCATACACGTAGAGCAGAACACCAGGGATGATCTTCATTAGCTGCTTCTGTGGTTTTATTAGGGTTGGGCTTTTCAGGGAAAAATACCATTTAATATTCACACAGTTCTTCAACTATCCTCCAGACTTACATAAGATTTTTTTGTGCCAAAATGATAGTCGTTTAGACCATCGGATTATTTATTATATGACAATTTGAATATTTAAAAATCATGGCCAAACTTTAGGATTGATACTGTAATAGAGTTTTTTATTACCTAACTGCTTGGCTGAAGGACATGAGGCAGTAGCGAAACTGTCGAGAGGTCTGATTATGACTGCATTATCATGGTTCTGGCTTATTTTCTAGTTTAAGGTTGTGTTTCCTGTTTTATTTTGAAGGTTTAGTTCCATTTTCTTTTTACTCTACTTTCTTTTCTGTCTTTACTCAATTTTTTTTCTTCGAAACTGGTCTGTGTGTTCATGTTTGTGCGTGAATCCTGTTTCTCAGATTAGAAAGATTATTTTTATTTTTAGAGGCATGGGAGATGCTCACTTCTTCTTCTTCTTCTTCTTCTTCTTTCGGCTCCCATTCATTGTCGACATAGCAGATCATCTGTTTCCATCCATTAGCAGGTACCCTACTGGCTAAAAGTACCAGTGATAGTATTTGTTAACCCAAGCCCCATTTGATCAGATCTGGAATTCAGTTTTGTGCTTGGCATACAGACTTGGCATAGGTTGAACACCGGATGCCCTTCCCGACGCAACCCTCCCTATTTGTTCGGGCTTGGGACGGGCAGTAGAAGCAGACTGATCTGTGACCCCTTCATGGCTGGGATATTAAATCAAACAAGCTCGGTGCCTCTGCCTATTCTTATTGGTAGAACTCTCTGGGAGTATAACTGCACGTCTGACATTCATCAACTTAACAAAACTGAACAGATGGCTGCATTTTTTGATTTTTAACTTAGAATAAAGCATCATGAAGTTAGAGCTGTACTGAATATTTAGTACAGCTAAATATTACAGGTATTTTTTCTCTTATGCATAAATATATATATAATTATAATATATAATAATATAATTTTCTTCTCTCAAACACAATAACTGTTGATTTCCGTAGTTCCCACACACAAACACCCACACACAAACACCCACACACAAACACCCACACACAAACACCCACATTTCCCCTGGTCCTACTCTCCATCATTCAGAGCCATGGTAGCTTCACGAAGCAGCTGCAGACTCTTCCCCATAGACCTGTCATACATGGTTCAGTGCATTATTTTCAATTGTTCTGTAGACTCTAATAAATCATTGTTGAATGTGTGTATGTACCTGTGTGTGTTTGTGTGACCTATGTCACCAGTCCAGGATTTTGTGTTTGCACTTAACTGCACCCTCACTAAATGTGTCCAGGTTCTGTTCTCTGTTGTGTTACATAGACATGAATGAATCATTAAATGTGTGTGTCTTTTGTGATATCTGTCAGCTGTTCACATATTAGTAGTGTGGATTTGCAATCCTAGATTCCACCTCTATATATTTCCCGTCAATTACAACTTTCAACCCGCTGTGAACGGCTCCATTATCTGAACCCCTTTAAAAAGGTTGTATTTCTCTTGTATTTTTCTTTCATGGTGAATCTCTTTGCTTTCTTAACATTTCTTGGCTCTTTGTCATGATTGATCTCCGAAGCCGTTAACACAAAAAGAAAACAGGCCTCTTGATTTATTGTATGAGCCGGCCTGCTGTTTTATCACTTGATTTTTTGCAACACAGCAACCCTCCCTGATAAATTATGCAGTGTAGAACTGCACTGTAATCTGTAATTTCATATCAATTTGAGATATGTCACATTTTCACGACGGAAAAATTTTAAGTCTAGCTCCTTGATGCATCTCAGCTCCAAGATTTAGTTTGTGATGTCTTCCATTATTGCTCTTATTCCCCTTTCAGTCTCTTCAAATGTCATTTTTTCCCTCAGCATCACGCAGGATATTTGTTTTTTGGGTTGGTGCTTTGACATATGCAGCTATGTAAGGAAATTTAACCTTACTATTCAAGCGGGTATCTTGGTGTATTTTCTCAAAATACTTCAAATATTCAAACTAACTCCAGTTAAGAACTCCATTCTTGCTGCTTAAAAGCCTCAGACCTAAAGCTTTGTTGTGCTGGGTCGGCAGCACTTAACTGGTAGACGGTTACTGTTCACTTCTGTAACCGCCCCCACTTCACTTCTGAAGTCTTTCTCTTTTACATAGCCAACCCAAACACTGTTCACACACACACACAAGAACTTATTGACATTTTTGTGTTTTAATTTATTTCTCGCCGTGTACTTGTTTACACAAATCCCTATTAGAGCACAGACCACAAGACCACTCCATTTGCTTCAATTTTTATTTGAGTTTTTCATTTGAGTTGACCTTTGACCTTTGAGTTGACGGCCGAGTTTGCCTGAAACCTCTTGGGACTGTTTCTATTAGTATCATCCCCAAATTTTGTCATTTAACAGTAAATAAGGTATTTCAAATAAGGGAAAAAGGGCTTAACGAGTTACAAAAATACTTTGCGTAATATGCCACAATTAGAACAACAGCCCACACTGCAAACACATCCATAGCTAAAAGTTCCAAAGAAATGTATCTATCATATTTCGGCTAACACAGAGGTCGTGTAATGTTTTAATTGCCATTTCTTTGATTTGGAGTCAGACTTTTTTGGTTGTTGCTGTGTCTGCCCGCTTTCTCTGCATCTATCCCGGTCGAATAATGGCAGCTGCTGTGGATATAAGGAAAAACATTTTTGAAAGCAAAAGTGCTTTCAAAGTGTCCATGATCAATGTGTCCTGCAATTCACAAATTCACAGCTAGCTGCGTTCTTCAGCGACAAACAGGGGCGGGTCTAGGAATTTTTTGATGGGGTGGTCAGGTTGGGGCACAAACTCAGAGAAGGGTGGGATATTTAAATAACAAATATAAAATAAGTTAGAAAACTTTTCATTTTGGGTAATAAGGAGTGCATAATAATCAACTTGCACGTGAAATGAAGTAGAAAATGATTTACAGTAACTACAGTATTTTTTTGCATGTTATCCATGATACGATACAACCAATACAAAAAGCAAGAATGTTCTCCACCATATAGTTTTGCATTGCAATTCCATTTCATTTACATAAAAATGAATTGACAACAGTAGATCATTTTTTAGATCGGATGAGATTAACATGACGCATACTGTTATAGTTACAATAACTGGATATGCCTATTACAGTGATGAAGGGCAACGTGTCAAACAAAGTCATCCTGATTTAATGATGTTTATCTCCTCCCCCCCTCAATACTCGGTACTCCAATATTACTAAACCTCTCATCATTCATGGTTGTTAATAAATTATTTTTTAATAAGTTTTAGTATTGAAAAACTGCTCAAAACTAGAACTGCCAATAGTCAATACATACAGCTATGCAACACCAGATAAAAACCTGAAGAAAATACCTCCTTGTGAGGTTCAACGAGAGAAAAAAACTCCAAAACACTGGTCAGGTCATTCCCACACTGAGCTTTCCTCGGAACAACCTTCCTGGCTTGATATTGTTCATGTTTGACATCATCAAGGTCATATTCATACAGACTGCCCGGATGTAAAACTATCTCCTCAGTCAAAAAGCTGTCACTCTTGGGAATAAGAGCTTGAATACCCTGTATTATATCAGTTTGTTTTGCTTAATCTTAAATACTGCTAGTGCTCCAATAACGAGTAGAATAGATTTGAATAGAATAGCACTTTTATTATCACTGTTGCAATACAATGAACAGTTTGGCAGCTCTTGAACTAGCAGCATGTAAGAACAAATACAAAGGCATGTAAAACACAAAATACAATAACGCAAGAAAATAAAACAATGGCATAGCATAGAGTGAATACTTCAGAGAAATGCTCTGAATTTAAACTGTTGTGTAGTCCTTCAGATTATTGCACTAGAGCAGTATCACTGTTAGACTTATAAAATAATAATATATATAAATATCACAAATAATAATACATTATAATTTGTGAATTAATAATCACTCTGAACATCTTAAGTAAATAAAAATAAATAAAAAACTATTGACATATTGAAATAAATTTCCACCTTCAAATATGTTAAGTAACAAAACACATGAGATGATATGTGCTCAATAGTGTGTACCTGAAAAGTACACACTATTGCCGCACGAAATACATCGGGTAGAAATTTATAAATCGTGTCTCCTCAGGTAATATCATGTCATACAAATAGAACTTTTTCTCTCTTAATCTTACACTTTTGTTCTTGGAAAAAATTGTTGTGAAATTACAATTATTTTCATTAAAATGAAATCCTTTTTTCTTGTAATATTATAACTTTAATCTCATAATCTCCATATTTCTTTTTTATTTTTGTCAGTGTGGCCATATTCCATCATACTAACCCACTAAAAAAGAATTACTACATTTCATGTTTCCTGGGTCACATGTCCGAAATTCAATTTGGAATATAACACATGCTACTTTTTGCATTGAATGACTATGGTCTCTTATCTGTTGACCAGTTTAGTAAAACCGAACTGTCGTACGTGAGCTTTTACTGCTGTTTTCATTGATAATTTATGCTATACTCTGACATTAAATCATGGTGACTGTACCACAGTTGCTCTGTTTAGACTGAAACGGACATGCAAGTATCGTGACAATTTGCCTGAAACAATTACATCCCACTGCAGAAAGTGGCTATCAAGAGGACAGTGTCAGACTGAGAAATGACGTAGCACAGAGGGGGCCATGTAAAGTTCATATCAGGCATTGGTTTTGCAATGATGTAGTAAACAAAAAGCACTTCATTGGTGAAAATGAAAATGAGATTAATGGCTGTTTTCAACCTCCCCACACATATAAATTCTGCTTATGTAGGGAACAAACTGGCAACCTTTCAGTCATCAACCATCTTTCAAAGCTTAAGCTCCCAAGATTTTTGCCCCCCCAAAAAAACAGACTCCCAGAGAGAAACATCAAAGTGTTTTTGAAATATTTTAATTCTTTAAATTCTATGTACTAAAATCTGTTTTGGAAAGTTGGAAAAGGGTAGTTACAGTTTGCAGATTTGTCTCAATTCTTTTACAAAGTTTACCCTAAAGGAGGGGAGAATGGATCGATGGAACATCTTTATGTATCATCAGAAGCCCCGGATCAATAATGTTGCATCTTGTACCTACCTTAAAGATACGTTTGTTTAGCTATTGCAATCGGAATGTGAGGAGGGCATTATTTGTGTTATAGTGAGGACATACATTTTTGCTAATTAAATGTAACATACCTAAAGTGAGATTTAACAATAAACACAATATCCACACATGAGACATAAAGGATTATCTTTCACAACAGGTTTAAATCTGCATCATGTCCGCCCCTGATTGTGAAGTAAAATCAAGATCAAATGTTTGATTTTTACTTAGCTATTATATCAAGTTTCTATAACAGAGTAGATTTAAACACACAGTTTATACATTTTTTTCCTCTAGGGATATCTCTATCAAAACAATTAAATAAATACAGTAAAGTAGAGTCGGTTCATGGGAGTTGTTCTCTTCATTTAGCAACAATTACCATTCCAGAAGAAATCTGATATGACAGCGAAGTTAATGGGTACGATTGTGTTTTTAAGTTTGAGCTGAGCGAATCTGGCTAAAATGAGAAAACTATTTTTTTTGCTTAGATTGGAGATTGAAATTAACAAATTAGTTAACAATTTATTTGCACTCAACTTCGTGATTGTGGTTCAATAACATCAACATAATATACTGTATAATGTGAAAAATACAACAAATATTCTTATTATTTATTATTATTAAAGCATTTTGAACCTACATATCAAACATCATTCATATTCATATTTCATTGCACTTCAGTTTAGTTCAGACCCCCTTATGTCACATAAAATAGGATCATCAGGATCTACTCCTACACGACATGTTTCTTCCTTGACGACATGTTTCTGCCAGTAAACTATTAGCAAGATTGAGCAGAGTTTATGATTGAAACTTTTGACTCTTTTTTCCACATATGTCAGTAGGAGACTCTTTTTGGTGATGTTTAAGTCGATTGTATCCAACAAACGTCCACATGTCAGAACATGAATCTTTTTTCGATAAAAGCTCAATGTAGTTTGTTCGATTTATGCCTCTTTCACCTTCTTCAATGGTTTTTTTTCTGTGTTATATTTTCTTTGTATTCAATTAGTTCTCTCACACAGACACAGCCTCTCCTTTTGCTGCTCATTTATTGGGACATAAAGTAATGCTCTCACATTACTTTTAATGTGAGAGCATTAAAAGTAATGCTGCGCTTAACCCTTTACTGATACGAATGTTACAGTGGGTTGATTTACTTGTGTCCAAGTGAAACAAGTAAATCGTCAGCTGCGGCTCGGATGAAATGTTGCAGAATTGTTGTACTGGAGAGTTGAGTCTGTCTCAAGATTGGATTTTGTTATTTTTCCTTCCTCACTCACTAACCCTCTCCCAAAAGGTGACCTCATCACATTCATAAATACCTTGAATTGTTGATCTGTTTTAAACACGGCAATCGTCATTCATTTTTTGATAATACTAGTACACATCTCGTCAGTTTAAACTTTTGGACATGATATATTCCAGCCACAATTGTGGCTACTATGTGTAACTATCTAAAAGTTATAGGTGTGTTGGCTGTTTTATTTTATAGCCCTGATAAATATTGCTACAATTATAAAATAAATCTGCCAACTAAGTGTGATTACATGTCTCAGGGCTTTGTTTGGTCCTTATCTATGACTAATGACTAATCTGTTCACAGCACTCTGAACCTTACTGTCATTTAAACAAACAAATTCAAAAGTTTTTGAGACATCAGGAGGCAAAATGTGTCATCTTGAAACTTGGCTGGAAACGTAGGAGTTGAGAAGATGTCAGCCGGCTGAAGTACGCAGACTGTACAAGGATAATTAGTTGTCTTTTTCAATACAGTGAAGCCTTACATTCCCTGCTGGACCACAAAGTTCCTGCCAAACGAAAATGAAGTTTGTGAAAATGATGCACGGTCAGGGGACTTGGTTGCAGCTGGTCCTGTCTATTTTCAGGTTGGTGAGGGATAATAACAAGTGAGATTGCTACCAGCAGGCAGTGTTCCTCATAGGGAATCTGTTTTGTGGCAGCGGTGATGCACAGTCGGAGTCTATGTTGTCCTCCTGCTGTGGCATGATGAGAAATAATGCAAATACATTTGGCATCTGTGTTGTATGATGCTGTTTTTCAATATGGCAAATCACTCAGTAAGGCATGGTGGGGAAATGTCACATTGGCTGTATTGAAGACATGTGCAGGGAAGGTCACGGACATGGGCAGAAGTAAGGTACTTACCCAAGACCCTGTTCTCCCATGTCACCTACAGCAAGTCGTTCCAAACATTGCTGCATTTTGCAGTTTGAGACTGTGAGCAATATAATTGTCAAGTTGAGATTACAGTTCAACATCAATCACTGTCTGCCCCTCAGGCAAGGTACTGGCTAGACAGAAGGCTATCTTTCTTCTTAGAGGACGCCCTGATGGCAGGCTGAACCAGACCCAAAATGAGGGCCTCCTGCGGCTAGACTGGGAGGACTTCTGATAAAACAATGCGTAAATTAATAAGAAGGGGGGGTGGGGTATGTGTGTGTGTTTTGGTGCGTTTAGCCTTGGTTTTTGAAGGTGCAGCACAGTAAATGTCAATTTAATGATGCCTAAACATCATGTCTATTACAAATGAAATTGTGTGAGACTATTATTATTAATTTAATTGCATCATGTTGACTGTATCTGTGTGTGTGTTTTGGAAGTCAGTAAGCAAACGGCGTAGATGTGTACGATTCTTGCCTCTGATACAACGCTGTATAAAATATACCAAATCCGTGTCTGACTAGATAACATTGCGATGACAGCCCCCGTCACTACCCTTAAGTTGAGTATACACTGCACAATTTTAGATTTGTTGTTGTTAGATTTCAACTCGCAATGCGCGAATAAATCGTTAGAAAAAGCTCACTTTTTGTGTGCTCACACTGCACAGCTCTGATGCAGGAAGAAACTTGTTTGCTAGCAACTAACAAGACGGAAACAGGCTTTCTTAGTCATTTTTGCCATGCTCTGTGCTAGGGCTTGGCGATTAATTGAACAAAGATCACAATGTCGAGTCAGACCTATACGATATATTATCTGGAGTTGTTACAACGAGCGAGATCTGGGCTTCAAGAGCATGACCGTATGGGTATTTTGTATCCTTGCCGTGGGGGAACAAGGTAAGTGCTATTATTAGCTTTAGCTTGCCTAAGCTAAGTGCTAAGATAAACGTTAAGTTAGGGACTTACTTCTAACTAGATGTAAGTCACTAACTCAGCGTCATGTTCAAGATAACCACTGAACATGACGCTTTCAACATATCTTAGTGAAAACCCACTGTGACAATAAAATTAAATAAATGGGTCTACTGTCTGTGTCTCTGTGTTGGCCTATGTAACTTTTCAGTATTGGATGTGTTCTTTACTTGAAAGTTGCAATCTGTCCCTGACGGCAGCATAGGCTATGGGTCTTCTGTTGGGTTAAAAACCTTTTAAACTATAAAGGGAAACTGAAGAGAGAGATTTTGATTAACTTCTGGATTTGTAGAGTCTAATGAAGCAGTTTATCAATGGTAAGACTCCAGTTAAAATATATTTATAATTGCTGTTTACAGTGTGTAATATTTGCGTTTGATGTTAAAAACACCAGCAATAAGAGGATAGAGCCAAAAATAGACCCTGTTACAGATGTTAACTGTGCAGACATGAGTAAACAGGGTAAATAGACTAGCCATAATCATGTTAACAACAACTGTGTGACAGTGTAAAAACTCAGTGCTTCAGCTCATATTAGTTGTGTTTGACACGGTTGGGTTCGGACATAAAAAGAGAAGGTCTTCTGGGTTTAGGCCGGACTCAGTCCGTAATCTACTAGACTTGGCCGGTCTTGGACATAATTATGTCCCCGGGGCTCGCCCTAGTGCGAGTAGAGCTCGTGTGAGGTCACCCTTTAGTGTCCGCACACATCTATTTGTATTACACACAGACAGTGCATGCGGCTTTCTTCTTTCTCCACTACTTACCGTTGAGTTAAATCATACTGTTTTTTGTTAAGTGTGTGGAGAGAATCGCACTCTTAACTCATTTTTGCTAGAATCACCCAACCCTACTCTGTACTGAAACCTCCTTGAAAAGAGGCGACCCCACAAACAGACCCTCAGGACGTGAACAGCATGGCTTGTCCATTTGATAAAAAGACAGTTGGAGCTAAACGAACTACGTTTCACTGTACAAAGTGTTAACTTGATAGCCAGTAGTTCTCTGGCAGCTAAGGGACCTTTCTTTTCTTCGTTACTACGCAGTTGCCAGTGAGAAGAAAACTCGGTGACGTCTTGATATCGAGTCGTGGCTCTGCTTCAACTGCATGAAGGCCCGAGTTGGCTGACTCATTTCAGAAAATGCATCTGTTCATCTGGCGGTCGTCTGGGAGCTGCTGATTGATCCCCTCGCCTCCCAGTGCATTCTAAGATAAACAACGCCTGGCGAGCCAGCAATGTTGTGAGATGGGGTCAAAAACGGAAGTCAAATTTCTTTGGAGGCTTAACTGTGCTTCCTCAAAAAGTTTTTACACACGCCACTTGTTATGGGTTTCTATCTTCTCTTCGGTTTAAAGTTTTGTCAGTTTCATTGTTATTGATATATTTATACTTTTTATACTTTCATTTTTTTTTAAATTCAAAATTATATTAACACATCCACAACTTTTGAATATTACTTTGTGTTTGTTTATTCTGTTTTGTATGAATTTATCTATGTATTTGATACCATCACACATTGACCATTTTTTTTTTCATATTTAATTCAATTTTAGTTGTTTTGTGTTTTATGGTTCAACATATTCAGTCTTAGTTTTAATATGAAACACTTTTGTGTGGATGTAGCTACATTCCTGAACCCTGATAGATTGTTTAGAAAAGAAAGGACTTTTTCAGAAATCAAGCCCATAATCAGCCATAACTGATGAGGGTCCTGGGGCTCAGCTGGACCCCTCAGTCAGTTAATAAAGGGGAAAAAATAACAAACATGAGGTACAAAAACTCCCAGAACACTTTTCCTGGTATGATTTTTTTCTAAACATAACAAAAAATATGGTAAAGCACAACAGCATAACTCGGAAAGTACAGTTTAAAATATAACGTAGTCTTAACTAGCCGATTGTTTGGTACAGAGGTAATCACAAATCCAATCAAACAGTCCAAAAATATTTGGCAGAGCAAAGACTAAACAAAAACAAACATGGTGAATGCTGGCTTGAAATTCCTGTTTGATAGAACAGAAAAAAAATTGCATGGATAGAGCACAAAAATAAACAAATATTTTTTCATCCTAATTTGCTTGTACTGGAAGCTACAGCCATCTGTGTGAGAGAAATAAAAATGTCTGCCCTGTAGCTGAATAAATCTTCAAGGATAAGGACCAGTATATCAGGATTGGCTGTGGAATGGTCCACAAACAGATGGCCGTAACGTGAGTGCGAACCTTCATCTTGTGCTTTACAATAGTGTGTTTTCAATATTTAACGACCCTTATGAATAATTTAAACAAGAAAATGGGAAAGCAATGGCTCCTTTTCTCTACTGGATTCTATCACGAGAAGACAACAAACCCTGGCAGCTTTCCTTCTACTGTATTCTTTGTTGTTTGTTCTCATGATGGGACATGCAGAAATCCTGAGTGCATGATATTTACTCATGGATTAGTGGTGTGCAAACTAGCCCTGAAATTGTCCAAATCAAGACTGGCTTTTGCATATTTGGTTGAAGCCCTCTCCTTTAAGCTCCTCCTTCTGTACGTGGGGCCCGGACCGTCACTCTTTTATTTAGATAATTAGATTGTTGATGTGCTCTTTGGTTCCTGAAAGTGCCCTTCATTCAGAGGGACACTCTCTTTGTACTGTTTGAGGGGGTGCAGTATTGACTCGCCCTGAGCCCAGATAACATCTCAGTTTAATCCACAACCAACTAGTCTGAAAGAAGCAGCTTAACAGATGGGAAGGGGAGAAGATTGATACTGAAACACCTTCCCAGCTCACTGTTTCTCCGCTGCGTACCCTTTTTTTTTTTTAATGCCATATGTTTTAAATCTTAATGTAAATGTTGAATTTGAATGGTAAATACAAATATTAAATTGAAATATAAGTGTTAAATTTAAGGATTAACACTAAATGCAAATATTCAATTTTAAAGTTACATTGAAATGTAAATGTTCAACTTTGTGGAAGTTTTGTGAATAATGTGATAGGCGTAAGGAGTGGGAAATGGAATGTGGATATCATATTGTACTTTGAACATATTTGTTGTATTTTTAGAATTTGACATCTCAGTTAAAATGAACTGACTTCAGGCCCTTTGTACCGACAAACAAATCCTTCACTTGCGCTTATCGGCCCCGACACCATTTTAATTACATGCTAGTGCAAAGTGACCTTGATGAGTGTGTGATTCATGGTCCGTCTGATAAGGGTGTACCAACACTGTGCTGAGCGTCTCCAGAAGGAATGATTAAGTTGCCATCTCTTGAAAGATTTTTTATTACTGTTGAAAACAGGATTCTGGATAACCTAACCAGCTAGAAACAGCTGAACCAAAGATGTAGATTTATGAACACAGCATGAAGATCGAAGGTGTGTCTCAATTTAATTACAAGGCAGCATCACAGGCAATAATAACACTTTAAAATGAATATATACATTTAACAAATTATTAAATTAGAACTAAATTGCACCACCATGGGTTCAGTACAGTGTCATGTATAATATAGTTGTGTCTCAAAATATTAAAATTGATAAAAAAAATCACGCACGCTAACAATTAAGCTATTAAAGGAGACTACCTTGGAATATCTTTAAGATTGTCATATCTGTATATATATGTATCACTATACAAAGAGCACCTCAAGCAGAAGTGAAGCTTTTTTGAGTTTAGGAATCCTCTTTATTTCTTATTTGTGTTGATGTGCTTTCGGCTTTCAATCACTACAAGTTTAGGTTCCCCACCAAGCATGAAGAATACGATCAGCCAAGCTGTAACTAGCCTCAGCTGGAGGTCTGTGTCGGTGCAGGAGGAAAGGACCAGGTGAGCTGCCTCCCTCCTCTTTTAAAAGACTCTTGGATTCTAGATTTAGACTTCCTGTTGACAACGCTTCCGCATAATTTGTAGCTTGACTGATTTCAAAAGAGTTCACACAAGCAGCAGTTCCTGTTATCAAAGGTGAAATACCTAACAAAGGTTATTACCCTGTATTACTACACTCTATTGCCTGCAGAGTGTTGCATGTGTGTGCACCCTCAGGCTCTGAGATTATATTCAAAACCAACACTGTAGATTTAAATTGCTGCGCGACTTTAACCACAGGCTAGGGAAGCCCCGGAGTGTCTAAGGTTAGGGATTTGTCTCACTTAGCTGATAATTCTATGCAAATTTTAATGGTTGCTTTTGAAGAGCCAGCCATTCTAAACGAGGCTTCAATTAAAATTAGATCACCACTTCTGTAAACGGACCTTTTTGGGCATAGTAACGTAGTACAATTCACAAATGAGTGGACTGTATGTCCATGGAATGTATCTTAAGAAAACAATCTTAAAAACTGTCTGTATCATTTAAAAACACACCACTGTGCACACTGAGTTGTTTGTATTTTTATTCTTTTTATTCCTACCCTTCAATGATTATATTTATGATTACCTCTGGGTGGCTGGGAGGGTCCTTGAGCAAAACCCTGAACCCAATACGCGACCCAGTTGCTGCCCACTGCTCCCTCAGGGATGGGTCAAATGCAGAGAAATAATTTCCTGCTTGTGATTAATAATGGATAAATTATTATTCTAATTAATTTAACCATTAACAAAGTAAAACTAACACCAAAAACTCTATCAGGGATTCTGACGGCGAATATTCTGCACATAGTCAACCATGGTGTGAGTAGGTGGACAGACATTGGGCAAATGTCTTTTCAAACTTTAGATTCACAAAAATCTGTCATGCGTGTATAAACCTTGTATGTTCATATCTAACAAAAATCTGTTTTGAACAACCAATTTAAAACAACCAATTTTAGAATAGAAAAAAATGTTTCTTCACATTTAGCCAACATTCAGTGTTTTTAACTCCCTTGAGTTAAAGGAAAGTGAAAATAATTAAAGGCATGATATTTTAGAACTGTCATTGCCGCGGCTGCTATGAGCGCTGCGTCCTCTGCATCCTCCGCATCCTCCGCAGACTGGTTGTGTTAACGCAATAACCTGAAAATCATTTCAAGGATAATTCTTCAAAGTTTATAACCTCATAGAAGCCAGTGCAGAAGAACTGGATTGAATTTGGGAAATATTCATTGCATAGTTCTGACACTAGGGGAGCTTTATCTTAAAATTGTTTTTCAGGCCATAATTTCTCAACAGCTGGTCTGATTTAGTGTGATTCAGTGAGTTTTGTGTATATAAATCGACTGAGAACTATTTTAAATATATTGTATTTTCCTTTAATACTTCAAATTTAACTTTAAGTGGAGCTTTTTCACGTTTTTTCCAACATAACGTAGATTTAGTTCCCATAGCGATGTCTATATGCTACTTAAAAGATTTCTGAAGTGAAAGAACATTAGGGAACCAAATATTGATAATTGTTTCAATTCTATATTGTGCTGATTATTTTGTGAGAAAAAGATAATTACACGTGATGCACAAGGGATATATGGAGGGGCTACTGATTTCTACATAATCCACCATACAGCATGAAGAAACCCAGTCTGCAAGGATAGAACTTTTTCAAATCATATATTTTCTCCACTGGTGTTTTGTCTTTTTTTCATGTGAACATAATACACCTTCTCGTGTTTCAAGCAGGACAGTGTAAATGGAAAACTCATTGTTTATGCGTTAAAGTTGCCATCTCTAGTTATTAACGTAATTAATATTATTGACTATTTTCACATATTCAAATGTAATACATGAAAAAATACATATTCTAGACCTACACTAAGCATGTACGATATGTATGTTGCACGTATAATACCTGCATATATTTAATATAAATGATTTAACATACTGTATTTTGCTCATTTAAGAAATCATCATACTCCGTCATACCCAACAAAGGTTATTACCCTGTATTACGAAAGTTTTAGTAACTCTGAAAATGAAGACATTTAAGTATCAGTTTGACGGCTCAGCAAACATGCTGATATGAGAGTGGTGTAGAAGAATCCCCTGATAAAATGGAGAAGTAGGACTAAAAAAACTTTTGACTGATGTTAATAGACAACCGCGAGCGATGTGGTCTAGGTTATTTTCATCTATTAAAAATATTTTGTTTTTATTGCAGTTGGTAAAAAAGTCTTCAAAGCGTTTTATAGCCAGTTAGTACATAAACAGGGAAATGCAGAACCTTGAAAACCATAAATGTAACTGAAGATTGCAATATAAAGTTTGTGTAATAAACAACTCAATAACTAAATAGGGACACAAGCCACATGCAAAGTAAATGATAAGCAGGGTTTCAGCTCTCTGGTGTTAAATACAGTTTCTACATTTCTGTTATTTATTCCCTCCTCTTGATGCAGTGATCCTTAAGCCTATGTGGCTGAGTTAGCTTAACTATGGTGTGAGTGAAGAAGACCAACGTACTGACCAAATGATTGAAATGTCAGTACGCATACTCTCTGCTTTCACGTTCTTAATTACATATACACTAAATGTATCATTCATGTGTCACTCATTCATGTGTCACTCATTTATGTGTCACTCATTCATGTGTCAGGTATATTCTGCTTCGTTTAAGTAAGTGGCTGTCCCATGAGCTTCCAGCTTCATATCCTAGATATGTTGCAGGACGGAGTTTGAATGGACCTGAACTTTTTACCTATCAGTAAGGGGAGCATATGTAGATCTGCTGGAAGCTTGCAGGTAAACTCCCAGTGTCCATGGCCTTGGCTCTTTTTGATGGCTAATAACTTAAAAAATGATTCTGGTACAACTCTAGCTCATCTTAATTGTTTAAAGTTAGGAGTAGCAATGTTGTCTGTTCTGAGATTTCTTTAGTGTCAGCAATGACGATAGAACTAAGGAACCATCCAAAGAGCCAACACCATAGCGAGATCAATTAGGGATGCTCAGTCTAGCATCAGGAAACGGCAACCAACAAGTTTGAGGTAACTACCTGATGAGGAGAATAAGTACTGAATCAACCAACAGACAATGAGAAAGACAAAATTACCTCAAATGTTGCTTAAATGCTTGAGGACCAAATATTGTCATTGTAGAAAATACAACTTTGGAATGTCCGCTCAGTCGTAGTTATGAGGATCCCGGCTGTCACCAAGTCAGAGAAATAGCATTGCCAAAGCAGCGTGAGAGAAATATAAGTGCAGAATGCTACTTAACACTCTTGTCAATGTTGATACCACTAGGACCTACAAGGAGTTTGGGCCGATTTACCCGCAACTGACACAAACACAGAGTGAACACTGCTCGGCTCTGTGTGTGTTCTCCCTCAACTGCTTGGGCAACACTTTACAAGGACTATAAAACAAGACCTAAAGATGATTCACCAACAGTTGTGTTGGTTGTTTTACAGCTGTGGCCGTCTGACTGCAAACGCCTTTTCTCGCTTCTGACGTCGGTCTGGACTTGGTAGTTGTTTTAGAACTTTATTATGTTTAAAATGGATTGTTATGCTATTAACTCTGAGGACGTACAGCACGGACCTGGATTTAAATGAGTAAATTCTATCAGTTGATCACTAAGAACTGAAAGTGGTTGTTTAGATGGCATCAGTATACAGATTTTGATTCTCCTTCTTCTTCTGGCTGTTCCCCCTTAGGAGTCGCCACAGCAAATCATCTGTTTCCATCTCGTGCTGTCCTCTGCATCCTTCTCTGTCACACCAAACAACTGCATGCCCTCCCTGACCACATCCAGAAACCTCGTCTTTGTCCTTCCCATTTTTCTCCCGTCTGGCAGCTCCATCTCCAGCATCCTTCTATCAATAGATCCACTGTCCCTCCTCTTCACCGGATCTAAATCTGATCTCTTCTACTTTGTCTGCAAGATGTCTAACCTGGGCTGTCCCTGTGATGTGTTTGCTTCACCTTTATCGATCGATCAATCAACCAAACAAACTATTTATATGGCATATCTCAGAACAAATAAAATGTTATTCAATGTGCTTTACAGATGATTGACAAACAGAGGAGAAGAAAAAGGTCAAATGAAGTAGTTCAAAATGAAATAAAATAAACAAAGATGATTTTGGAGCTGAATTTACACAGAGAAGGGAGTTAAAAAATAAAACCTGAAGTTTAGATTAGAATAATAAAAATCTATCACTGGTAGTAATATTAAATTATGCGTAAAATAAAGATGGCAAAATGGTAATTGAGTGAAAGGTATAAAAAGTAAAATACATAAATAATAAAATACAAATAAATAAAGAATGAATGGAAATAACAATAAAACCAGGATCAAAATAACATAATAAAATCAAGATAATATCTATGGATAAAACAAATACCATAGATAAAGTTCTAAAACACCACATGAAAGCCGGATTAATCGTGAGTTTTTAGTTTATGTTCAAAAACTTACGTGTGCGTATCATGTACGATCATCTGACATGTACAGTGCTTTAAAAATACAGGTAATGCATTTATGTAATGCATTACCTGTATTTTTTTACAAGTATTTTTATAATTATATGTTCATCGAGATGAAGGACGGCCTCGACCAGAAAAAACATGTGACTCTTTGATATGTTTTAAGTAGTAACTGGACAACAATGATGGTCAATGGTCAACAGGGATAAGACGCGAGGCTTTGGTCAGATAATATCAGCGGGTTCTAGTCATTATTGGTTCTTTTAAATATGCTTTATAAGGAATTATTTTATTTATATTATATATAAAATATGATATTATATATATTTATTGTTTTTTAGATGGCAATAAAGGTAGATTACCATCCATATGGAAGTGTTATAAATTGACATTTTATATTACTGTGAAATTAATATAAACTAGGATGGAGTGATGGATTAGGATCATTCTTGGAAAAGAAAAAAAACAAGTTACTGCTGGGCTCAATTCCCTGTGACAGTTGAGCTGTGAATAAGAAAATCAAAATGATGGCTGCAGCCGAGAGTGCACTCTCATGTACTGTTAGAACAATAAATGGGTATCCGTTATACCACTACAGCAACGTTTGAAATTGTATGAGGGATTACAGCGTGTCCCTGTATCCAGCAGTTGTGTGTCATTATAGCGATACTTTGTTTCCACTTGTACCTCAGGTGCCTTTAAAATAACTTCATGCCTTCAGGCTGCTTCTCCCCATCTGCTTTCATCTACCTCTTCCTTTTGCTTGGCTGGCAAGTAATATAAAAGAACAGCTCCAAAGCACACTACTGCTCACAGCATGTATAGTATAGCCTCAGTAGCCATGCAGATATTATCTTCACACACAAAGTCACGCACAATCATTGCCTCCAGATATCATTATTGTTATTGTCGTTAGTGCAGGATTCACAGGTTGGAAAAATCAAGGAAGAGTGTATTCATTTCACATTAAGCCACTTTTCCCCTTTTAAGAAGAGGATAGAAATGTCAACAGCCCACTGTCTCTCTCTCTCTCTCTCTCTCTCTCTCTCTCTCTCTCTCTCTCTCTCTCTGTATATATATATATATATATATATATATATATACAGTGAGTGTGTGTGTTGTTTTTTGTTGGATCCACTTTTTGCTATTACAACTGTTCTGTGATGCACCGTGTATTCAGACACCATTCTCTCAGTACTGGTCTTTTCAATTCAGGCCGTCTTTGGGATCGGATAACTTGCGCTAACAGTTGGCTCCCCATGCATGTCAGTGGTTAGGGGTTAGGGTTAGGGACACAATCCCCCCAACACTGTTTCACCAATTGTCCTTCAGTCGATTACTTTTAGAAGGTCCCAACCAATGCACAGAAGGAACAGCCTGAAACACTTGTGGCTTTGGAGATGCTCCAACCCTCATGTTTAGCCATTGAATTGTGGCCCTTGTCAAAGTCACTCAGATCCTCACGCATTACCCGTTTTCCTGCTCCAATGCATCAACTTTCCGGACAAAATGTTGACATGTTGTCTGATGAATCCCACCCATTGAGTGATGTCCCTGCAATGAGACAATCAATACCATTTTGACTTCATCATGTCAGTGGTTATAATATCTTGGAAAGCTCTACGCCAAAAGAGCTCAAATTGGAAATTAAGGTACATCTATATATATATATATTTATATATATATATATATATATATATATATATACATATATCAATATCTTCGTAAGCAGCCTCGCCCTTTTAGGAAGTGATTCATCAATTATGAAGGAAGGCGCAGTTTGAGGTGAAGCATGCAGTGAAGCATGGAGAGCAATAACAGACATCATTTCCCACTAACCCACAGCCCACTGCTCCCATTATCTGAAGGCGTGGATGTTAACAACAACCGGAGGAGCAACACAAACCATTATTATTCAATAAATGTAGTCTACTGTGACGTGCTTGTTGAATGAAGTGTTTGTTTAACACTGGTAAGGGTTACCCAGAGAATCAATTACATTTGTTAGGAGCAGATTTGTTAATGGGTAATGTGTGAGGATCGGAGTGACTTTGACAAGGGCCACACATATACATATTTTATAAATGTATATATTCATATATATATAAATATACGACTATTGGACAATAGTAATTGGACAGTTTTATGAAATTAAGGACAGAGAAGAAAAAAGCTCTTAACACATCTCTGGAATTTAAAGAACAATTCTTAAAGCTGGGCAGACACTGCCTCACAACCTCGAGCCTCACAACCACTGGGCTGAATGTTGGGGCTTGTTAGGCTTAGTTTGTTTCTGCAATGTACCGGGGCCGAGAGAACGATCAGATGGTTTTCTGATATATCAGAAATTTTTGTCTACCAACTCAAGCATTTGCTCAGTTGAAGCATATGTACAAGTTCGATCGCCCGACATCAGCGCATTTTTTTTGCTATGCCTGTGGCTTCCAAGTGTCATGGCGATAGAGCGATGATAAATAATTAGCAGTCATGAAGTTGGAAATGCAGTTTGTGGCTGGAAGCAACTGCATAGCCACGGAGAAAAAAGAAATGTTCTTTTATAGAGTATCAAGTTGACACTCTATACAGGAAAGTGTAGCTAGCTTACCTCCATTTCTCTCTGCAAGTGGACTGTATAAACCCTCTCCCTCGTCCTAGCCGCCTACGAGTCCATATATATCATGTCCATGTCGTTCTAGCCTCATACGAGTCCATATATGCTGGCACCCCTTAAAAAAAGGGGTTTCGGCACACAGGAGGCTAAGCATTATCAAAGCATTTAATTTCTGTCTTGCTGGTAAGTTGCTCACAAACAAACTTCTTACTGCTTTAGAGCTTTCAAACAAATCTTTACTGACCAACGGGCCGTACGGTGTGAGCACTCAAGTTTGGCCTTACGACTGGACCTTGCAGTGTGAGCACACCAATCTTGAGCTTCTCCAGATGATTTATTCGTACAGACTGAGTTAGAAACAAACAACAACAAATGAAGGATCATATAGTTTTTGCCCAGCTTAAGTCACGTTGCTTGTTGGATTTAGGGAGAAGAAATTGGGAGCCCTTCCACACCCGCAGAGACAAACATGATGCCTTGAAAGGACAAACCAAACACTGGATCCAGAGGGGGTCTCATGGATTATTTGTGTTTTTATCCTGAGGGAAATGTCTTACTATTTAACAGCCAAATATTTCATGTCTTAATATTGCGCAGCTACCAAGTAGATTCACTCTTAAAGAAAATAGTTATACAACTATATAACACTGAGGTACGGATTTTGTCACTATAAGCTACAAGTAGTCGTGGTTTATTGTTAAAGATGCAGCATTTCATTTGTTCGTAAGAGGTCTCTCAGTCAAAGCAATTAAAACTAAAGAGGTATTTTGATCACCTTTATTGTTAAACATTCACCATTGCGAGGAAAATCGGTTGCAATGTAGGTGATAATGTCGACAGATCATGTTACATCGATTAATTGTCTGTGATTTTCATCTGATGTTTTGGATTCTCCAATGAAGCTATGGCAACAGCAGCCACAAAAACCACATTCTTACCTTAAGTAAAATTAATCAACCTTGGAACGTATTGGTATCCTCTGAGATGAGCTGGAGAGTGTTGCTGGTGAGAGGGATTTTCTAGAGTACCCTTCTTGACCTGCTGCCACCAAGGCCTGATTCCGAATTTGGAATGGTCCATTCACAATTTATAAACAATTTAATTGAAATTCTTTAGAAACATGATTAGATTGTTGCACATTTTTATAAAACTCATTTTACTTGTATGAAAAGATAATAGACACATAAAGAAATCCATAATATCACATGAGGAAATTCAATTTTCTTTTGTGAGTTGTGGAGTTTTCCTTCCAAAGAAAATCCTTGCAGGACTTCCTCCCGCTGTGCAGGCACTGTGCTGTCCTTACCCTCGCGGGGCGGCGTCGTCTGTCGCCTGTCTGAACCTGATCAAAACCGCAGCAGAGTAAGGTTCATCTCAGCGGGGTCAGATGCTCTCCACAGCTAGCGGAACACTGGGAGAGGGCAGACCTTAGCCAATGCAGATAATGCACTCGTCCATGACAGCAGAGAAATGACAGAACTGAAACTTTCACAGCAGAATAAAACATCACAAACTCAGGGATGTATAAATAATACAAACTCCAAAGCAGCTGCAACCAAACACATAAACAAAGATCCTTAGTTCACATGTTTTAGTCGCTTGTATTTTTCTTTTATGTCATTATTGTACAGTTAATATGACAGACGGAGCTTTTTTCCTCGATTACTATTTTTTTTTGCTTTCACACTGCCTGCAAAGTTCTTTGACAATGTCAGTACTGTAAATTATTGATCTGCCAAAATCTGTTGGTACAGAACAGTTTAATGTTAAACCTCAAACAATATTGCTTTTGTATATTTT
This sequence comes from Lophius americanus, assembly GCA_037951165.1. NCBI lineage: Eukaryota > Metazoa > Chordata > Actinopteri > Lophiiformes > Lophiidae > Lophius > Lophius americanus. The sequence continues at coordinate 5,295,301 of JBBDHG010000091.1, forward strand.
TTTATTCCAGTGCATGCACAGATACTCATTTTGATTGTGTGTTACAAGTCACGAGTGCATCGACAAAAGCCAAGACAAAAAGCTTATTGGCACATATTAATGAGTTGCTTGGATTGGGTCTAAATCTCCCGGTTCAAGATCCTTAATCAGGGAATAAATAACTCTTGTGCATAGCACCTTCTTAGGGAGTCCCAGAGCTTTGCATTGAATTCACTTTGAGGTGGCTGATTGAATTTAACACAATTGAAGACAATAGGCTGGGAAAACTAATTAGAAAGGCTCTAAGTGAGTCTATTTAAAGAGAGCTGTGCTGTAATTCAAAATGCCTCTGTTGTTTTGGCATCTGGTGATGCCATAAATCAATATGGCTTATTAAATAAAGGTTCTATGAGTTATGTTATTATATTGAAATGAGACAAATGCCCTGATTTGAACTGACTCAGGATGGCGTGGCGACTGCTCTCTAGTTATTAAAATGTTATGGAAATGCAAAAAGGATTCAAGGAACCTTTCGTCTTCACTCACATGCCATCTCATTCAGAGATATTTTTGAAGGATTTTTACCCTGTCGGATTTATAACCATGAACCGAAAGAAACCTGAACCCTGAGAAAATTATAATTCACATACCAGTTCTTTTGACAAGTCGTAAAAACGATTGGGCTGTCTCACTCCTGTCTTTCAGAAAGCTTTAACTCCTTTGATTAGCCAATGTCAGCTCCCTTAAGTCTTTTTGTTACACCTCTTTGGCTTTTTTATGGTTCGAAATTTTGATTGCCCTTGATTCTGGATACTGGGAAGGAAATTATCATGAGCTCCCACCTTATCTCCTCTTTATTTTAACCCTGAAATGAACCTTGTCGCTAGGATTTGGCTGATAATGATTGGTATAGCCATGTAAGCCTAATGGCTTCCCTTTATCTTCAAAGGCTTTGATTCCTCATTGTTGTTGCTTAGCAGACAATTAAGGTCTGTAGTGATGGATTTCTGTGAGTGTTTTTTAAGTACAACACTAAGCTGTAGCCCTGATTTTAACACGCAGAGTGCAGGAAGAAGACTCAACGAACAGTTGGGAATTTCATCTCTTGAGAATAAATCTTTTTTTCTTTCTTAAATGACGGGGGTAAAAGAGCACAAAAGTTCAAATTTACCAATAATCAAAAGAAAGAGCACATAAAATCAAAAACTCAACAAGGAACATCCCCTCAGCCTCTAAAGCTGCCAAAAGGTCTAACAATCTATTTATGTATCCCTCAATTACTCGTTATTTGTCTCTCCTGATTCTCTTGCACCATTCTCTTAAAGAGCTCTGCTCGGCACCCCATGCCCTCCCCCCCCAGCTCAACCACAGCCCAGCATCTGCAGATTCTGATGTTATTTTTAAAAATGTTTCTTCATACGATGGAAAAACAGTGAAGCTATTGCAATCCCAGTTATCATAGTTTTGCTCAGGCTTAACAATATTGGCCGAGGACTCTGCTGAGACTGATGAACGACGAAGCTGAGGGCTGGCACAAGAACCAGCAGCAGGAATGACCTAGATTGATGAAGAAAATCATATTTAAAAACACAGCTGCAGATGATCATAGGCTAAGCCTGAAGGTCAGACTGATTGAATGGATATGAGCAGTAAGCAAGGATGGTTGGATGAGCACCGCTGATCAATGATTCTGTGAAGCAGATCATTTGTGAAAGGTGAGAATAACAGAGTGGCAAGAGTAGTAGCTGTGGCCAAATTATGCTGGGGTATAGACTTCCTGGCTGAACATTTGATAGATCTTCATTTGTCTATCAACACATCATTTATGTCTATTTGTTAGGCACATTACATTCTTTTAAGCTAGTTTTAAGAATTCAAGGAAAGCAAGAAAATATTTGGCTTTTTTTTAGATTGCTTTTTCAAGACTCTTTCTTGTAGTGGCACACTGTGTCACTATAAAGTCATAATCAAGGCTATAACATTCATTACATGATAGTCTTTTTAGGCTTCATGAAGGCCAGGGAACCAGATCATTGAGTGGATCAGAAGCAGAAAAGAGCAGAAAAATTAGTAGGTTACAAAATTTGCAAAACTATGATCATTCATGTTCACTTGATTTTTAAATTTAGTAATGGAACACAAATTCATACATAGGCTTATTATTTAAAGTAATATTTACGGCAAGCCTAGAGTTAAGAAAGCAATGTTGTAAACGCACCATCTGAACTAAGATCCTAAGATCACAAGCCACACAAATAAATAACTCTTCTCACAAGACATGTATAACAGTATAAATCAAGACACTAACACATTTTCAGAGGACAATTGAAAGAAAAAGCTTAAAAGCAACCCTTAAACCACAACAGCAGACACTGGGTTTTCTCTCTCAACAGTTTATCACATGTTGACACCTTAAGGGAAAATTGAACTTGGGAAGTTCAGATATATTTCACCTTAAATGGTCTTAAGGCAAAAAAAAAAGGGTTGTTATATTCAGAAGTAATTAAAAAGAGAAGTCTTAGTTGATGATGATTCGACTAAGATGACATATTACATAAAAAATGAGTGCCATCATTTCCAAGATGTTTTAATTTCATCCAGTGGTGGATTTGAATTGAATGTTGAGATGAATGAGACAAAAAAACTAACTCAAACTTTTTTTGGTCAAAACAACTTGTTACTTATTTATGATGTAAGAAAATAATCCTCTGCCACAGCATCTGCTACACCCATCCCTCAACCCTGTCACACGTGGACACCACACACACATACGTTTGAATGCTGTTCATTGATTGAACAGCATTCGGTCATCCATCAGCAGGCGATGAACAAACTTTCCCTGCTGGGCCTGGACATCAAGCATGAGCTACCATGGCTACAAACATCTAGTAAGTAAATCAAAAAAATCCAAGCTCGGAATTTGTAACACTAGTAAGGACAAAATAGGCTGTGGAGTAACAACCCCGTTCGGCCCAACAAACTAAATCACACACTTCAAATGTAATCACCCCGAGGAACATTATATGTTAAGAAGCTAACGTTAGCAGAGCGGCTGACGTTAGCAGAGCGGCTAAAGCTAGCAATAGTGCAGAGCCAGAAATAAGTGTGCTGTATTTATGCTGTCATTTATGGTTTTAAAATGTAAGGACAAAAGAACCTGAAGGGGAACCACCCTGAAAATGTTAGGCACAAAAAACTTCATCAGACACTTAAAAATTGAATAACCCGAGGAACATAGCAAGTTTCAAGAAGCTAGCGTTGGTAGAGCGGCTAAAGTTAGCGACAGCAAAGAGCCAGCCACTGGCCCTGAAGTTCCTGAACAAAGTCAACATATAATAGAAAATAGAAATAGAAGTTTTTTTTCACTTTGAAATGTCAAACATTAACAGTAGTTTGAGAAACGCCCCGCGAGGACATTCAATAAGTCAGAACTCAAACACAATGCCGACCAGCCTTACGTTCACTGTAATCCTTCAGAATAAGAGCACTTAAATAACATTAACATTAAGTTTGAATATGTTAAAGAAAATAAATTGGAATTGGCCAACATCGGTATCAGCAGGTCAGCCTTTAAAGAAATTCAGTGAGCGGCTAAGAAAATCTGAAAAACTGTGAAGCAACAACAACTTTAGTTGGTTGTTGACTTCAGGAGGTCACCAGGTGACCATTCTCCACTGTTCATCAGTGGCTCCACAGTGGGGAGGTTCAGAAGCATCGAGTTTTGGGGGATGCACTTCAAAAACTGATGACATCCACTGGCACAGCCTCCATGGCAAAATAATATGCAACAACATCTTCTATTGCTAGGATTTCTGCGAGCCACCCTCCTGCCAACCATAGTCACCACCTACTGCAAGGCACTGTAGAGAAAGTCATCAATATGTGGTATGGGAATTGAAGAGCAGCAGATTGCAAATCACTGCAATGCATGGTGAGGACAGGCGAGAGGATCATAGATGCATCCCTCCGCTCCATCAAGGACATCGCCCAGGAACTCAATGCCTCCTCCACCATGAAGAAACCCTCCCAGCCCTCACAGGGCATGTTCTGCAACCACTTCTTCCCCCAAGTTGTCAGATCGCTCAACAACTACATTAATGTACAGAAGTGTGTACAACTGATGTCAGCTTCATGTTCTGCACACTGCCTCTTCTGGGTTAATTGAAAAGGAACAACAGGCATGGCTTTCAATATTTGGTTTGACAGCTCTGGACTGCACCATATTTCAAAAGTTTTGACACCTTGCTCCTGAGTAATGGCACAGTATTGTATTCGCACATGTAGGCTGCTCTATCACTAATGGTGTTCACCTTTCACAACTATATATTTTAAAACTCTCACTGACTCAACCAATGTGATTATCCCCACTGAACTCGCATTGGAATTCCTTCCTGCAGGTTTCTGCTTGATACTCACGGTCACAATCGTCTGTTGTAATATACCTGTAGAAAGTATGCAATCAGTGTTCTATATTATACTTATTATGATGATGATGATGATGATGGGGAAAATGACAGTGACATGGATTTGCCATACACACTTAGATATACCATTTCTTTGAGTCATCATCAACTGTTAAAGAATGTGTTTCTTATTTTTTCTAGCTTCCCTGTTTCCCTGTTGCAGTTAGTGCTGCAGTGTTAAGCTCTATTCTACCGTTGGAGCATTCTGAGAGCTTCTGTCAAGGAGGATTGTCCACATTGCTTCAATCCTCTGAGCCATGCAAAGAATTGTGTTCTTGATTGATGTCCCATGCATTTTTCATAGCAAAGCTTGACTGAGTAGGAAGCAAAAGTTTTTTTTTATCTCTCCCACCTCTCCCTTCAACAGGGTGCTGTCTTTCACCTCCACACACCCTCTTCCTTTACCTCACCCTCCTCCCTTCACACTCACATTTCAAGCCTGTATCATTGAAATCAATGGAATTGATTCTCCTGGGGTTAATGGATTTTGCTGCCAAGGTGAGGAGGATGCACTTTAATCTTGACAGATCTTAAATATTTTATCAGGGAGAGCCAAAGGTTCAGAGCTGAATCAGTCAGGAAGAAATGGTAGTAGGAACAGGTCCTCTGTGCATCTCCGCCCTCTGGTCTAACAATGGACCAAAAGTTGCTCTCTTCTGAAAACAGCAGTATCATATCCTCATGTGTTCATACACCAAACAAATGCCAATCCCTCCCAGTATCTTCAAAAGTACTAATAATACTCTAACATTGTTATTAGATATCAAACAAACAAGGGCTGTGGCTTCCCATACAAATCTCTTCCACAATTAATTAACCATTCCAATCACTCATCAAAAAAAGAAGAACAGGACTTTTACCCAACATTCATAATCTTCTTCCATCAGGTGGATGGAGAAAAAGGATTCTGCATGTATGACTTCGTCTGTCTCGCAGGTCATTTTCATATATTCTTTTATTCAGAATCATTGAACATTAATTGGAAATATTTTAGGGCATACAAATAGATTGACGTTATAAAGGTGCAAGACAATGAATGTTGGAACACGGTTTTGAATGCAAATACAAGAAGAAGTAAAACTTTTATTGATTTGTTAGGAATTTGTTTTAGGCTCATTTAATGAAACATTGAGCCTGTTTTTATATACTTTTATACATTTCCTGAGCCAGTTAATAGCTACATTTCTATAGTAGCACCTACTTCCATCCTTGTCCACTTCTAACTCACAACATAGAAGTTATACTTGTGCAACATAGATATAAATGATTTGTTACGTCTTCTGCTGTCTATGATGGACACTCTTTGAGGAATAACAAAAAAAAAAAGCATAGATGTCTGGGTTAAATACAGGGGAGGTATGGCCGTCCTAACATGGACGTATAACCTGAGTGCCTCATTTCATGTCTTACCTTCAGACTTATTAAGAATTATGTGAGAGCCTATAGACGGAGTTTTAAGATGATGTATGTTGTATTGAACAGGTTTCCCCAGGAGAGGTATGCCGACTCGACAGATAAAACCCACACAAAGCCCCATCAGTGCCAGGGAATCATCACCAACACTTTTCAAACACACATTGTCTATGTTATATTATTTTTTGGTGGGGTAGAAAAATAAATAGTACGGTTACATGCATGAATAATTCTGTGGTAAATGTGATGAAGAATTTAAGGGTTATTATGCATAAAAGGCAAACCATCAGGAGTCAACTAACAACTTGTCCACCTCAGCCGTTGGACATCTTATCTTGTAATTACGAGAGGCTAACAAGATGAGCATTTCCATGCTCATCCAAATTGCAAAGCATATTTAATAACATGTAAACCTCTGCATTGCTACTTCCACCCTTTTGTATTTAAATTTCGGTGATGTCACTCAGGGTACGCGCAATGCATGTATCAGTTCAAACAGCGGAGCAACATTACGAGTCTCCTCTAATCTGATGACTCCATCCCTCCTGCTGGAAATGATGGAAAAGTACAGTAGGACCTCATGGAAAACTCCTAATAAGGTCTAGCAATGATGACATTTATATCGATCATATCTGGGATATGACATTTATTTGTAACATTAAGACAAAGGAAATGAAAATGAAGATTCCTCATCCGCTTTCATTTTATTATTAGATTTCAATCAGGAGAGACAGAAAATGAAGTCAAGATGAATGTTTATTACAAGACATTATTTGAATGATAATTAGTTTGTTAGAAAGTTTTTGGCAATCAAGATCTTTAAGGAGATTGTGAATGAAGGGTTTCTGCCACGAGTAGCGGCAAGGTATATCCCGCATTGGAGTCTGGATGTTTGTGGTGGTGGCGGCTGATGACTTTTCTGAGGCTGATGAATGATGAAAACGATGGATCCGCAAGGACTGGGCGGAGAAGGGGAGGTGGAGGGTGGATGAATCAGCAGCATGAAGCAATTATATGAATGGAGAGTATCGTATTTAAAAATAGCAGAAAGATGATGATAAAGATGAAGGTGTGTCAACATGATTGGGTAGATTTAGCCAACTAATTAATGCTCGAGAGTGTAAGAAAGGTTTGAATGACGGAGTGGCATGAGAAATAACTGTGGCCCATTTGTGCAAGGGGACCGTCTCCCTGACTGAAACTTCTCTAGATTTTCTTTACACTTTATAGTTGTGTGGTTCTTCCTCAGTCTGAGCAAACAGCAGATTAGTATGTTAAAAGGCTTATCAAACACCAAAACGATGTAAGTAATTTACCCGGGATGGGTGCTTCTGTGAACTCCCAGGCTGTGATGTTGAGGCTGCTACAACCAGAGGGCGGTCCAGGAGAGATCTTCACGTTCTCTTCATTTGAAACAGAGAAATGTGTGACAGTCAGACATTTCAATCAGATTCTTAATGTGCATCTTTTAATTATTCATCTTTTCCACTTCCTCAGAAGTTTTGACTCCTTAGGAATTTTAAATTATTTTGTACTTTCTAAGAAATATACACTAATATATTACACCCATTTAAAAAAAAAAAATCAAATTACACTTTAAATGGAGCCTTGGCAAATGTTTTGAAAAATGTTAGATTCATCTTTATCTGTGTAGTTATGCTCAGTCTGATTTTTTCTGATATTATTTTAAGATGAATTCCATCAGGATATGTATCTGAATGAAGTCAGTTATTTCAAAATGAACTGCAGCCGCAGTGAAGCAAATGCTAATTATGTGCAAATTATGAGCACACATTTTAGTTAAAAGAAATATGCTACTTTATAAACACAGTACAAAACCAGGAATGAGTTGCTTTTTTATTAGTTATCGCTAAAATAATAACACTTTTGAGTCCCACTGATCCTGTAGCCTTTTTACTCGGAATATTGATGCCCTTGCGTTCATACAATAAAAAGATGAAAGACACAGGTTGATATCCACAACCTCTTTGCCATCACTGCCATTAGCATTCACAAAACAGTCAAGCTACATGTGGTCGGTCTGTAATCAGCCATCAACAGCTGCACCAATCTGGATTGCATTGTGTAATGTTCCCGATAGCCAGCTGCAGTCAAAGACGTGCCACACTCCAAGAACGGGACAAACAACAGATGCACACAAAGCTGTTGTTCTCTTATAGCAAACATACTCAGACCGGGAGCAGGACGCAAATCATCTTAACTGCCTCTATTCTATACTCTACCCTCAGCATCAGGTTGGCACCAACTGGGAGTTCCCAGGTGTGTGAAATGAACTGAGCCATGCATTTAAAAATAGATTTTCAATGCCACTGCAAAGGGGGCATATGAGGTTATAACTATCCATCTGTCCTACCAAATGTATTCAGTATGGGATTCAATTGTGTCCTTCTTTAATTTTTAATGGACACATTGAAAACAGAATGCATTAATAATATACATAATATTAAATATAATATATAGAAATACTTTTTATGTTTGGGTGAATTTTTTTGGTTGCTAGGTGTCAGTGCCAGTTAAACCTGCCGGGTTTCGCTAAGAATCAGGTCCAGGTTAGGTACTGGCCCAAAACTAGCTCAGAGAACACATTGGTTCAAAATAGAGCCGCATTTACCATGGATAGAAGTGTTTTTCTCTGTCGTGCTTTTATTTTGGTACCTCCGCTAACGTCATTGTGAATTAGCATTTTAGATGAATATTTAGTTTCATTCTAAATATTCAGTTTCAACATTTAGATTGAGATTTGACATTAAGATATAATATTTACATTGACATTTAGCATTTAGACTTAACAGTTATATTTATATTTAATAAATAGGCAAAATAGGCATATATATAGAAATATTTCCTGAGAAGGCAAATATGACAAAGTTCATAAATAGAGCTGTAAATGTTGGTTAAAAAAAGTGACTTTAAACAGTTTGACACCATTTTTGTAAATCTTGATTGGCGCTAAATGCGGCAAAAAGTAGCTGTAAAAAGCAGCATGGGCCACTTTACAAACAGCGCCCCATCTTTATACACCTAGATGGCTGTGGCTTTGAGTACAGTGTATGTTAATCTCATTATTAGGTACATTTTTTTTGTTTTCCTCCACCTTTTCTCTCATATTCTTGGTGCTTTGCTTAATTTCCAGGTTGTGCTTGCAGTTACACTTGTTTTCCCATGATGAATGATAAAATTAAGTCTTTATCATGAGAAAAATGGTTGCTTGTTTTCATAATTACCTGCCAACCACGACTGTCCTTGGCTTCCTAACGCATCAACGCCGCTTGTCTGTTCTCACAAAGCCATTACATGTAGCCATGCTACATGTTCATTTAAACACAAAATACCGAAGGTTTCTGCCTTGAATTTGAATTATGAAGGAATTAGTCTACAGCAAATTGTTGTGTCAATGGATCTGTCTTCTAATTTGCTTTGGCATTTTAGCTTGACGGGTGTTTTACAGAGATCTCCAAGAGGCAGCTTGAAAGAAGTCTAAACCTGAGTTTTGTCTATTTTTACTAACAACAGCTCCTTTGAAGCAGCTGACACGTGAGCCGCTGGTGTGTCGAATGAGAGGAGGCAGGAGATTACAGGGAGCAGGTGTGAGATTTATGGTTTGTGGCTGACTTAATGCTGTGCATACTGCCTCTTGACAGCATATGTGTCGTATAACAGAAGATTTACACTGCAGTGGTTTGGAGGGAGATGTGATGACGGCATTAGTCTTAAGATTGAATCATTTTCATTCTTAATCTTGTATCCTTTCTTTCACTACCTGCAGTAGATTAGATAAGGGTGGATTTATTGGTGCTGTGAGTGTGGAAATCAATTACAAAAACGTCCTTTCTCCCTTTACATGTCTATTTTCTTTAAATACAGTTGAATGTACTCTGTATTAGTTTGTATTTAATGATCACATTTTTAGAATAGATGTGCAATTGGAGAGAACATTCGCCATAAAAGCCAATAGTCCACCTTGTCCAATGCTCTTCGTTATCACTTGTATCTTACCGGAGGTGTATGGCGGAGTCAGCAGAGACCCTGAGAATACCTGTATTTTGATGTCATCAGTTTTTGCTTACTGAACTTGTTGCCTTCAGCCAATAAAAGTGTGCACGGTGTGAGTTTGGACTGTAGGCTAAACAATGGTTCTCCCCTCTGCTGTTTCGGGTTATGGATGTGTAAGGAGCTGCTGGTTTGTGTTAATGTTGGCCTCATTGGGACCATCAAGCAGTGTTGTCCAGATTTGTGGGAGTATTTGTTTGCGCTGTAGAACTTTAATTCTCTGATTCATTTTCTGTCGTCCCTCATGTCTAGCTTCCTTGGCTCATACTCCACCTTCCACCACCTTTCATGAAATCAGGCCACTACTTCGTCTGATATCCTGTAGACTAGCAGAACCTCTCTTCCACAGGAGATAGGGGGTGTTTCTCTCCCTCATAAAACAATATGATATGTAACTATATGCCCTCTGATATGATTCCCGAAGGTTGCATTTCAATGCAGAATGATTCAATGAAATCTGTGGCAGTTTCTTAAATCTGTATAATTTAGAAATTACTTGTCCATTATAAATCAATGTAAGCCATTCCAAATAAACTACTGCTTCTACTACTGTCAGTACAAAACCAAACAATGTCGACATTGTGATTATAAACTGAGATCCAAATCACATAGTCATGACCAGGTGAGTGACTTTGACACTTACAGAGAGAAATATAATAAATTGTGAAAGAAATAAGTATTTTTTCCTCCTGTCCACTGAAATCCATGAACTGAAAGCCGTTCAACCACAGAAAATAAGATTAATGGTACATTTTCACCAGTGCCACAATGAAGCATGAAAAAGTGATAATAGAAATACCATTGGAAACCAAAATTTTTCAAACACGTCAGTGTGTCAGACAAGTCATGTGACTGAAAAGATGAACGGTAACACAGAAGTAACAGTGCAACATTTCACTGTAAAAACACAATAAAGCAGAAACCACAAACTTTGAGATTTAATAACTTTTATCCTTAATCTTTTATAATTTCCCTTCACTACCTGCAGTATATAAGATAAAAGTTGATTCCCAAGTGCTTTGATTTATTGGTAGATTTCCATCCTTAAAAATTCTTATAACATGTATTCAGCTCATTAGACATATATTTTCAACTTCTGAATACACCTTTCAGCTTTTTTTTATATAGATTATCAAATTCATCAATCATTCTTGTTCAGACGGTGGGAAGTATTGATCATAAGACCAATCTAGATTGTATTAGGTGTGGAACGTCACTTTGGACATCCATTCACAAGACTGAAAAATATCTGCAACCCTATTAATGTCCCTCAAACCATTGGTGCTCACGGAAGGTTGGAATACACCTGTGATGATTGCATCATAACTTAATTTCTTTCGTGTGTCTCCACAACCTGGAAAGGGCACAAGCCTAAAAGATTTTTTTTTTTTTAAATGAACTCTTTCTCATTGAATTATAGGCCTTTTATTTTCAAACTAACTGGAATTCCTGGGCTTAGGTTTTTTAATCTTTTTTTTTTGGTCATACTTCTTCAGCTCTCCTTTGTCCAGCTACAAGACTTGAAGTTGGGAAACCTCAGAGTGTATCAGACTGACGGCTAAACAGATTGCTAACACTCCTTAGTACTCACCATGTTCTCCGTTAGACCTTTAGAACCAGAAAAAAAGTGGAATCATGAAAGCATAATTATATTTGCCATTTCAGGGTGGCACAGTGGTTAGTGCTTCCGCCTCACAGCAAGAAGGTAGCGATTTGGAATCCACCTCCGCTGGCCTTTCTGTGTACAGTTTGCTTGTTCTTCCCGTGTCTGCGTGGGTTCTCTTCGGGAACTCCGGCTTCCTCCCACAGTCCAAAAGATGCAATATAATCTAGGTGAATTGGCGACCCTGACCTTAAATTGCCCATGTGAGTTGTGTTAATGTGAGTTTGAATGGTTGTCTGTCTCTCTGTAACAAATTAATGAATATCATTACATGTACATATGTGGAGAGTACGCTGGCGTCGTGTGTTTGCCGATTCTCCCTCCGAACTATACTCTGTAAAGCATCTTTGAGCGCAGTGAAAGGCAGTATATAAGTATAAGGTATTATTATTATTTGTATAAAAGATCATTATAGTAATAGTTAATATTGGGTTTTCTTTCTCATGTTGATATCTAAAATGTCACTGTGTCAGTCGGAGTTTGGTTAGATCAGCGACAGGAGGGGGAGGGATCAGGGAATGGCTTAGAGAGTTGTGCCAGGCAGAGAGTCCAATTAGCACAAGAGTCCTGGACTAAAATAGCAGTATCTTGCTGGACCTGAGGAGGGACAGTCTGAGAGTGACTTCAATTTGTCATAGAGAACGCTTGAGAACTAAGAAACTTATAGACAATCAAGTTACCTGACATCATACGTCTGGACTGTGAATACTGAGAAAGAAATCCCCATCAGTAGAAGCGTTTAGTGATTGCTACAGTCATTATTAGTGTTATCTTTAAGAGAAAATGCCCAAACCATGTACTGCTAATTGTTGTCTTACAAGTCTAGGGAAGATAGAATAAAGGCAGATGGGGCCACGAAGCACCTGCACAGAGTGTACAGTAACAGTTGGGGATTAGATCAGTATTGACCTTTTCTTGGTGGATACAATGTTAGCTATAGAGAAAGAAACCCGATAAAGAAATACCAGCCTTGGCTGCCAAAAATACGCCAGATGCTTCAAGAAGACTGATACATGAATGTTGACACAAGGGTGTCCATGGCAGCTGAGTCATTCAGAAGCATAGTAGAAACGGCTAATCCAGGAGATTGGGTACCAAAGCCATTTGGTTTTGAATGTGTCGGAGTCACTGCAAGCAGGCTTGTGTCCTTTTATCTTCTTTTTCAGAGAAACTATGGTAAGTGAAAAGAAGCATCATCAACTCCACATTGTCAACTCCACAGAAACATTAAGTTCTCTTTCTCTTACATTAATTACAATAGCATAAGGACTTTATCACTTCACTTCATCCTTAATAATGACAATGGGACGGCTCAGACGAGAAGCAGATGTTACTCTGTAAAATCCGAGCTAGCCTCCACCGAACAAAGACTCTCGGAAGGATTGTAACCACATGCCGGCATGTTTTCTGACAGCTGTCAGTACCACCACCACCGCTCTGAAACAAACCAAACTCTAAAGGCACGTGTCAGAGGTAGATGTCTGTAAAAATAAATAAAGCATTCATGCATGATATATGTCAAAACACAGCACACTGAAATCTGGGGTTGTAGTTACCAAACAAATCAACAGATGTAATTTCATGTTGAGATGTGAGTGGAGCAACAAAGAGTTCTGTGTATTTGTTGGCTCTGCTCTGGACCACAGTGTGTATTCACCAAGAACAGATTGTCTCTTGCTTCTGCTCTCATTGCAAGCCTGATTTATCCGTGAATCAGGCTATCGGCTCTCCCGAGTTAATACTGTGAAGGAGTGTATCACAGATTCTAATGGACCTGAAGTGCAGTTGGAATGGCTAAATGTGAAGATCTATTCTACAGGCTTTGGGTCCAAGTAGCTACAAAGGGCATGTTCATTGTCTTTTCCTCTACTCGGTGTACTTGTATTGTCTCTATCCCTAGTGCATTGTCTATTGATTTTAACCAGACCCCTCTATCAGTCAAGCTTTAATAAGACAACACATGTCGCCTTTAAAAGAAAAACGTATTAGAATGTTAATGGTTCACGCCACAAACCTCCCTCTGTGTGTGTGTGTCACATTTTCATTAAGGCAGAAGACAACATTCATCTTGATGTTTTTGGGGAGTAAAGGGGGGGAGGGCGTGGAGAATGTGGCAATCGAGGGATGAAGGGATAAGGATGGGGAGAGTAGTAGAACGTGAAGAAAAAAAGCTCCTTGTACAGGGTGGATTCATCTTCTGTCTTATTGCTCCTGTAGGGACCAATTTATCTTAATTTAGGTTTGTGGCACCAACCCCAATTCATGCCTGTCGCCTAATGAACGCACAAGAGTCCACCATGGATTTAGCCCATGTGGCTTACAACTAGGTTTTTGACCATAGCTCCTTTACAAAGGGCTTATTATGTTGTAGAGGTTGTCTGACAATATAGTCTGACAATACAAGGAACCACCTGAAACAAAGAAAGCAACAGTATATGTTTGTAAACAGGTGAGACTGTAGGGGTCATCTTTAATAATAATAATAATAATCTGTCCTTATTTCCAAACTCCGTTTTTATTTCCAAACTCCGTTTTTATTTCCAAACTCCGTTCTTCACTCCCCTTGAGTGATGCTGACAAGCTGGTCCACGCGTTTGTCTCCTCCAGACTTGATTACTGTAACGCACTTCTCATCGGGATCTGTGATAAAAGTCTTCAAAGACTTCAGTAATTTCAAAACAGTGCTGCAAGGATCCTGATGAGAGTTCGTAAACACGAACAAATCAGCCCTTATTTTTCATTCATTGGCTTCCCATCTCCACCAGGATTGATTATAAGATCTCTCTCCTCACTCACCAGTGCATCCATGGCAACGCATTCCACTACCTAAAAGAACTTCTCACCCCACTGAACTCAACACGATCCCTTCGTTCTACCCACTCATACCGCCGCCTCCTTCCCCCGACTAAGCTCAGCACCATGGGTGATCGGGCCTTCTGTTCTGCTGCCCCTCGTCTGTGAAATACCCTCCCTGACCATCCGAGGGCTCCACAGATGACTGAGACATTTAAAAAAGGACTTAGGACTTAAGAAACTTTCCTTTTTAGCAGAACATTGCAGCTTTTGGTCATATTTTTAGGTCATTAGTTGTTGTTTTTTATTAATGCTTTTATCTGCTTTTAATTTGTAGCACTTGAGATTTGATCCAAATGTAAAGTGCGTTATAAATTAAATGTATTATTATTATTATTATTATTAATAAATGCGATCTTGGTACAGTCATCGCTACAAACTGCAGAAATAATTTTAACTTGCAGGTGAATTGTGGTGAATTGTTTTATTGCGATGCTATGTGGCATATTGAATTATATTGCAAAATTCCTGTTTTTGATACGGGAACTTAGACAACATTGACAGAGACCATTTCGGCCTGAAAATTTCACAAACTGGAATGTTTTCATCAACTCCACTGGCCTTGGAGCTCCTCTGGTGACATTGAAGAAAAGAAGAATATCTGCTGGCCCTGATATGATAAGAAATTTCCTACTCCTTATTAAGTTGTGGCCAACAGATAGTTGTCGTTTCTTCAATGTCACCCACAGGAGCTCCGTAGGCCTTAGCGAAATTCTTTAAACCAACATGTTCACACACATATAACAAGTGTTAACAAAGTTTTTTGAAAGTACTGGTTTACTCGATCCAATTTTAATCAATGTGATCAGTTACATATGTTGTCATCAATCAAATAAAGAAGATCAATTAAGAAAAAGGTGGAGGTGAGTTTTAATAGGAGATTGACTTTCCGTGTCCTGTTTCATTTTTCAACCTTAAATTCCCAGCTAAGAAGTTACATATTCAACAGGCCTTGCCAAAGAAGATTTCATCAGCTTGAGTGACAAGATGGAAGGATGATCACATGTGATTGATAGAGGCAGGAGCCTGATGAGGCCTGAGAAGAGTAAAGCAGTCCATTCTATAATGGCAGATTACCATAAAAGACAGTAAAGACATGATGGTGTCGCTTCCATCATGGGGTTTAGTAAGTTACAGTTTTTTTATTCTTATCCCACTGATACCAGAGATGAGGGTGAATTACCATAATCAGGTTTGAAGAAGGTTAAGCATAAATAACCTATTTTATCTTATGTAGTTAAAACGTTGAAGGAGAAATCAGGACTCCATAACTCGCTGCCACAAATAACAGCAAATATCGATGTTTGCATTCTTTCAGTAACTTCATTTCTTTTTAGATTGTGTTTGCTGCAAAATAGTTGTAAAAAGCTTGTATTATATTCAAACTAAAATTTACACAGTATACAAAATGAATAAATAATAACATTTAATCAAAAAGTTATTTATTTAATAAGTCATAAAGGCCCTCAAATCCCTACAATCCGTGCCGTCACGGCATCCCAATGCGGTTCAGGGTTCAGACTTTGACTATGCCACTCCAAACATTCAGTTGATATATTTACAGACATTCATAGATGGGCTTACTCTTCTGCTCGGGATGGTTTTCTTACCCAGCTGAGCCTGAACTCTCTGATCAATGACCTGACATTCCCCCGTACAATTTTCTTGTAGAGAGCAGGATTTATGTTTACCTCAATTATTGCAAGTTGTCCTTGCCCTAAAGCAGCAAAACAAATCCACAACATCACGCTGCCATCCCCATGCTTGACCAGAGGTGTAATGTTTTTTTTAATGGGATGCTGTGTTTGGTTTACAACGTATGTAACGGGATGTCTGTTCTGCAAATAGTTCAACGTTTATGCCATCAATCCAGAGAATATTTTTCCAATGCTTTGAGGGTCTTCAAGGTGTGCTGTGGGAAAACACAGAAAGACAAAGCGATTTTAATAGATTTTCAAAGCGTTCAGAATTAGTGTAAAATACTAAATCAAAACTTGGCCAACAAAAAAAAAAAAAAGCCCCAATCTCCTGCATTGTACAAGCATCCCCAAGATTGAATTCGCATTAAATGTGAAGTTTTGTTTCAAAAACAATGTGTTTTGTAAACATGAAAAAAAATCCCCTTAGTGAGCTAGATATGAGTTGTTAGAGTAGAATATGATAAATGCAGGAGAAATATCCTCAAGTTGAATCATATGCATCAAATCTGGACTAGATCAGAACGGTTAGGAAATTACTTTCGGAAGTTACTGAGAAAATGAATATGAAATATGCAACTGACCTTTCCCGAAGTCAATCCAGTCATTCCTCGCACGAAAGTCTACGGGGGCATTATATTTCAAATGATCCATGACATTGTTTTTGACTTATTGCATAGACATGAAGGATCTGCTGCAGATGCATGACAATTCCATAATATCCTCCACATCTTGAGGTCACATTAGAGGAAAGGTGATGCAATCATCTTACATAATATCCTAAACAGATATGCAAGTACCTTAAAAGATGGTCGTAATTGCTTTCAACCTGAGTTTTTAAGGGTGTGTTTACCTCTATTAGGAATTTGTATCAGTCGCCTTCAGCCCTTTATCTTTATTGAACTTTTGCTCAGACAACAACATTCTCTCCATTCAACACGGTATAAATTAACATTTATTTTAGATATTGTCTGGCTGTAGCATCATGGCCTTGGAGGGAAAATAACTAGAAAATAACCTTCACAGTAAAGGGAAGAAAAACAGTGGAGGCGAACAAATTAACACACAAAAGAGGAGGGATACATGTTGACTATAAAAAATTACTTTTCTCTCTCACCTTCTGAGGTTACAGAGTTCCATTCATCTTACCTAAATAGCTCAAGAAAGTTTTTTTTTATATCACTCTATATTATATTGACATCACTTGTTGGGGTTTACTGGAAACATTCACCGCACTATGAATCCTCTCTTCATGAAATCACTGCATGACGCTGCATTCACCGTGGAGCTCAGCAGTTACATGCCTGTTAATGCTTTTTCTTCTAAGAAAGGAACAGTGGAGGAGTGGGTGGTAGAGTGGAGAGAGAGGTAGGGAGACAGATGTGAAGGACCCCTCCTGCTATGTCTGGATGCAGTACTTGCTGCGCAGTAGGAGGAGAGAGGGACAGAGTTGTCTCTCTGACTGTGTTGCGCTGTGCAGTCTTGTCGATTTGCCCCACTGACATTTCAAGATTGATGGATAGAGCTGTGTATCACACATAACAACAATTCTGTCTCACTTTCCCTCTCATTCTGAGTCTCACTCCCTCATCACTCCTCCTTTGGCTCGCCCCCTTCTTTCCCTCTCCTCCTCCCTCCTACCACTGCGCCAGGTTCCTCGCCTGTCCCTCTCCTCTGTATTCTTTTCCTAAAAGCGTCTTTCATGTTTCCTGAGAACTCGCTGTGAGGCGGCGAGAAAGCGAGGCGAGCGGATTGCTATTTTTTTGACAGTTTCTCTGCTTCGCGGGCTGCGTGTGAACTCTGGACTGGACTGTGGTGTTTCATGGAGGAGCTAGGAGAGGAGGAAGAATTGAGGGGCAAGCTTTACAGATGGAGGACAGCAGCCAGCGCTTGGGACACTGCATGGTTGACATGGAGGAACTGAGCGCCAACCCTGATGGTCTGTTCTCAGCAGGTAAGCTGATGACAGTGTGTTGTCTCTTAGTCCTTCTCTGTCCTTACTCACACAGTTGGTATCAAACTCCTTTTCTGCTGTTAGAGTCCATTCTGTCTCCTTCACAGCATTGGACTGTCTCTATAAATATATGTCTTGATATTAAGATCTTTCATTATATTTTCTCTTTTTGTATTGATTCTCCATCTCTTTATCTCACACACACACACACACACACAAACGCTCAGAGAGAGTGAGATAATTTGTGTGTGTGTGCGCTTGTGTGTGGGTGAGCTGGGGGGGATGCAAGAGTGAAAAAAGGGATGAAGCACCAGTGAGTGAGAGAGAATCCATGATCAATAATTAAGTGATTGGATTCCGTGTTATGTGTGTAACACACACCTAAGGCTGCATTGTCGCAATGATTACGGGAGAAGATAAATAATGCATGTTATTAACAAAGGGTGTCCACGGGATTCGTGAAAGTTAAATCGAGTGTACAATCAGCACACTGGGCTGATATGGCAGTTATGACAAACTGATGTAGGATGCTTGTTTTGGAGCAATATGAGGGTGACGTTTATAAGTGTCCATTTCAGAGTATTGATACAAAAACTAATTGGCTGCCTAGCTGCCAGGTTTCAATTAGGGTTGTATGATATTGTAAAAAAATCCTTATTTAGGAGGATTTTGTTGATATATTTTATCTGAGAAAATGTGTTGAACAATATTTGTATTAGACAATCTTGCAATAAGACCATAACATCAATAGTGACAATATCCATTCATTCACTAGATATAAACTTTTTTCCGGTTCAGTGTTCATGGGGCTGGAGCCTATCCCAACTGACATTTGGTGAGCGATGGAAAAGTCACCAGGTCATCACAGGGTCAAAACACAGACAATCATCCATTCAGACTCACATTCACCCATATGGGCATTTTAAAATCATCTAATCACCAGTATGACATGTTTTTGGACCTTAAGAGGAAGCCTGAGTATTTGGAGGGAAACCATGGAAACATGAGACGACATGCAAACTTCACTCAGGCGACAATGTTAACCTTACCTTGCTGCCTTAAAGATAGCGTGCTCAAGAAAAATCGATATTATCGAATTAAAAAACCGAAGCATTCAATTGAGAAGCATGTTGTTTATGCTGTTCATGGAGACGACATTTCTGTCTGGAGAGGCAGAATGAAGTAACTATGAATGTTTGTTACAATAGATATGAAATAATCAGTCCGTCAGAAAGTCTTTGAAGCTCAGACTCTTCAGGGAGATTGTGATTGAAGGGTATCCACCCCGAGCGTCGGCAGGTATGTCATTCCTTGGATCTGATGCTGGTGATGGTGGCTGATGAATCTGCTAGGATTAAGAAATTATGAGGATGATGGAACTACAGGGTTTGGGCAGACAGGGGGAGAATGCAAATACCCGCAGGATGACTGGAATGTGTCATATTTAAAAAGAGAGCAACAAGATGAGAGGCTGATGAGGAAAGTGTGCCACTATTATATTGGATAGATGTAGTCGGCTGATGAGCACAGATGATATCGGCTCACATCAAGAAACATTGCTAATTCTTCTTCTGTTACGTCTTCCCAACTGATCATTTACATGGTTCTGATATGTGCTGTGCTCAGTGGTTTGGAAGTATTAAACTCTGAACATCATCCTACAGAATAAAACATCAACAAAAATCTGGGGTTTTCTGTAAACAGCCACTCTTAATTAATGTCTCATGAACTATATATTTATGCATTGATTTGTATATACTCGTTTACTGGTTGATTATGGTTGTGCCACCAATGCTAACTACGTTATCATGTGTATGGCAGTTCACACTATATGTTAGCATTAAGCTACTGGACCAAGTGCTAATTCTGTTTCCACATTGTTGTGAGGCAGTAAACATTCAGACTGTACCTGGAAGCCTTTAACTCTCATTTGAAGAACGATTATTTGCCAAAGTGAGCTTTAACATTTAGGGCGAGCAGAATAGAAAGAAAAAATTAAACTGCAGCCTCTTGCCAGTGGTCCGCAGGTATGTGTGATGATAGGAAGGGGAGCCCGTGTATGGGAAACAGTGTAGGCATACCCGGTAGTAACTTCAAATTAAAGATGTATCTTAAAAATGACAATATATATAGATATTTTGACTTTCCATCGATTTGATTGGATCGTTGTTCAGCAAACCGATATACCGATCCAGATCGATAAATCGTTGCACCCCTACATTGCAGACATATTTACATTCATGTTTCTGTCTCTATGTGTTCCTCTGTTGATGAGAATGTTATTTTATGGAAGTCATATTCCACATAGGCGGAATATTTTGTCACTAATGAGTGCTGGCGAGGGTAAAGTGGATGTCTCAATGCCCATCCCAACAGGAGAGTGGAAATAGATTGGCCATGTAAGTGATGCCACAAAACCGCCTCTCCAAGTTTAATACCTTTGCTCAAAAAGAGGACAGACACTGCATGCAACACCAATTTGCATTGGCATGCAAGCCGGATACCTTTATCGTCCCCCCGAGGACTGGTAAATAGAAATGTCCAAAGAGGAAGGAAAGGGCAATTTAAGATGCTTTTGTCTCCTTTGCCAAAAAGCAGATTCCCACTGAACCTGAGCGTACATGCACAGTTACACACATGCAAAAAGCAATGTATGTTCTCAAAAGGATGTCGTCACGGCAATACACACCTGCAACGAACTGAGCACGTACGCATGTACGCACGGTAACACACACACACACACACGTTCATTCTCAACTGCTATGACCTCATCAGGTACCCCAAATATTCACCTTTATAAAATGACCTAGTCCCAGTTTGAGATGACATCTGACAGCTGTTGGAGACACAGTAATGAAAAGCACCTCGCTTTAACTCTGTTTCCTTTCCCCTGAGCATTCTGGAAGAGAAAATGGAAGAGCAAAGCCCATAATTACCATGTTTGGCACAGAAGACAGGTTGACAACCCCACATTATCAGTAACAAGGTGAAAAAATGTATCTCCTCCTTCATGGCAGGAGAGATGTGGGAGCAAACAAGGTACTGCTCAAAACTTACTAAGGTGGGACTGGATTGGATTTTTAAATATGCCTTACCACAAGGTGTAATTTTTAAAACTTTTGATAATATGATCCCCAGGTAAAAAACTTGAGTTGCATGACAGCTACAACTTGTCACACAATAATATTGTGGAGTAAAATGTCTCTCTGCCCTTTCACAGACTCCATCAGTCAAGACCTCCTCAAGACATGCACTTGATTCACAGCATTCATAACAATACCATCTGCTGCCTCTCAATCTCCCAGGGCCGTTATGTTGACAATAACTCACTCGCCCATCCAAAAGCACTTCTCCTAATAGGATACCTGTTTGTGCAAGCATCAATCGAGTTAGAGGAATCTTAGCCCGGCTGATGAGTGAATCATCACAAAGGATGTGCAGGTGTTGTTAAGGCAATCTAAACCACATAACAGAGGGGGTAATATTGACTAAATGGGGCAAGAAGACACAAAGAATAAACTGATATGTTGCGTGTGTGTGTGTGTGTGCTTGTGTGTATTTGCAGAGGTAGCGAGGAATAGAAAAGTTGGTGGTGCATTCAGACAAAGCCAGTTTATATTCACCAAATATAAAATCCGAAGGTGAGGCCGCCACCTTAGTAAATTATTAATATCATTCCAAAATCCAGAATGAATAATAGTTAAGATACAGACATCATTTTTTTCTTAGGTACAAGCTCCTAAGTCTAATATCTAGTCCCAAAGAAAGGGATAAGAAGGAGTCACAGGTGTTATTTTTGAGGGTTTTTTTTGGAGTCAGGAATAAGCAGGGATCACCTGTAATCTATCTTCGTGCACATTCACTGCTTCCATTAGCCCTCTCAGAGTACGTGCTGAAGCTAGTGAGGAGTTATCTCGCCGTGCAGTGGGTGAGGAAATGGGGCGATGAGAAGCGAAGAGGCTTAAATGATCATCTGCAAGATGAACAGTTTAAGGCTCTGTACATTAATTAATGTTGTCATTCCTTTGAAATCCCCCAGTGTTCTTACACCCTAATGAATTACCCGCTCCTCTCCCTTCAGCTTATCTTTTTTCTCGCTCGTACCACCTGCAGACAGGAGGTGAAGTATTGGAGGAACCGTGTCGCTGTGCTATTATTTCTAGATCAAGATGAAAATGCTGCATTACAGGCAGGCATACCTCATCTGCTTTGGGCCCCTCTGAGAGTTGCATCCGCAGGTGACGCCTGCCTGCCGACTTGTTGAGCTGATTAACATATCCATAATGCCAGCGGATATCGATTTTTAATACCGCACCTGTTCCTTCTTTCCCCACACACAGTAGTTATCTACACAATTGAGCCGTATCAGCCACCGGACAAGGCAGGTGGTTGACGTCGCTCTGCGTAATTACTTTAATTAGGCTGCTTATTTGTTATGGTCACCCTTAGTGGTTAGTAACTAGTAGTGTGTTGATAATGATGCCTCAGCATACACAACAGGTGTCCTTAGGGGCACATGCATAAATCAGTAATGACTATATCCACAGGAAATTCAGGGATATTTTGAAAAGGCCATCGCCACGTCCGTGTCGATCCTTCGTGTTAACACGATAACTCAAAAGACTGTTGGAAGAATGGATCATTGAAACTTTTTATATCTGCATGGACCTCAGTGCGATGAAGAACTGGATTGAATTTGAGAAAGGTTGGTTGTATATTTCTGACACAAGGTTGAGCTTTATCTTCACAGGTTTTCGAGATATAATTTCTCAACAGTTAGTCCAAATTTGGTCAAGAGATCTATATTATGAATGTCATAATTTACCCTAATAGTTCATGTTTTACTCTCTAGGGGGACCTTTTATATATATATAAAAAAAAATTTTTCAACCAAAATAATGATGAATAAATGATTCATAATAATTACCTAACCGTGTCCGATTTAGCCCAAATTAGGTGCATATGAATCCACTCAAGGTCTTTCATGGATGGAGCTAATAGTTCACGAGAGTTCCACCAGGGGGATTGCTTGTACAACACAGAAGATTGGGGGCTTTTCAAGCACATACCTTTGCTGGAGGACGGCGTACGCCTAGTTGTGGATATTGAGCCTGTGTGAGCATGTGAGAAACAGAGCAACACGGCTGAATGTCAAGTAGCCGGTATTTATTCACCGTTGTCTCTATTATAATCGGAGCATCTAGTATGATCCTTCTCAGCAATACTTAACCCACTCACAAACTGTGCTCTGAGATTCAGACACATTTTAATGCAGTCATCCTTCACTATCGAGCAGATCCGGATGCTTTGCCATGTACGCATGATTCATGGATCCAATCTCCACAGTCCATATCAGACATAGACTAATCTTATCTGTATTCACCATCTCTGAAATTATATTTCAAAGCGCTCTCTCCTAGTCTAGATAAGTTGGTAGCTTGCACAGATGGAGTTCTCCAAACTAACTGGGCTGTTGAATTGACAGTCCCTCATGCTGGCACCAGAGACAAGACCCAGCATCTGGCGCCGTCTCTGCCCACCTGGCTAAGGGGCTTTCTGTTGCCACTACACAACAAGTCATTCAGATTTATTAAAATTTCATCAGAACTCCAAAGAACATCTTAATGGTGACATTACCCAGAAGGATCCACATGATTAGAATGATTTGATTGGGAATAATAAGAAGTGCTGAAAGTAATAATGGAGATGGAGATTTTTTTTTAACGTTATCTAATTTTCTCTTTTTCTTCAGTGATTTTGGTTTAAGAACTGGCAAAGAAAGTAAAAGTATTTCTAATAAACTCCTTATTTTATTTATATTAATAATGACAACAATAATAATAATGATAATTATCTAATATTTATGCAAGTGAAAAAATGTTTTGTTGGATGATTTTTTCACTGTTAGGGTAATATTTAAGGAATACATTTTCTTTTTTAAAATTTTAAAGTTTGCTTGAGCCTGTTTATTTTAATTTTTGCTACTAATGACTTTTGTGATTTAGTATTCTGGTTAGTCATTATCAGTTGCCCTTGCGTTGTTCGTTTTATATGAATATGAATGGATTTACCAAAGCATTTAAAACAAAGAGTTTTTGAGATGATGCCTGCATTTATCAATCTAACTAAATTAATCATTGTTGGAAATCATTTGTAACCAAAAAAGCATACTGATGAAAGACTAAGAAGTCAAATGTTTGGAAGTGATAGGAGTAAATACTCAGATCTGCCATAACATTATAAATACTGACAGGTAAAGTCAAAATAACATTGTTTTATTACAGTGTCTGTGTGAGATGTATTAGACAGTAAGTAAACATTGTATACCCAAAGTTGATGTGTTGGAAACAGGGAAAATTGGCAATCATAACAAATCTTTGACATGAGCCATACTGTGACGGTTAGACAACTCCATCAGCAGGTTATTGTTGTTATATGTTGTAATAGAGTTTCTATTTGTCTACAGCTATTAATACACTACCAAATTAGTGTAAGGAAGGAAAACTGGTGAAAAACCAGCAAGGTTCATAGATGTGCAAGGGGACCAAAAGCTAAACATATAATTTGCTTATTCCTACATATCCTACTGTAAATGACATGAAGCATACAAAAAAGTATACAGTGAACAAATAATGATGCATAATGACATACACCAGAACCACGTAACATAAAAAGACAACAGATATTAAACTAACGAACTACCACAGGACACCTATATGGATTGTGTGTTATAAACAAATATCTATCAGCCACAACATTAATAGCAGTTACCGGTCCTAATGTTGTGGCTGACTGGCGTACATCAACATTTTTCAAATAATATTAAACTTTTCTTTTTAGATGTAGGTGTAAAGACACTCATCCAAACAAATGAACATCAATATCGATCAATGTACAATGATAAGCCACAACATTAGAACTGGTAAATGTTCTAATGTTTTTAATCTTTTGGCTAATCAGTGTATATTTCTTCATCTATTGTCATAACAGTGGTAGCGTAGAAAGCCCTTATGGATATGTCAGTGGACTTGATGTCTTTTTAACATGCCATTTTGTCTTGCACGCTTCTAAGAGTTTTCTGGTCAAATCTGAGTCTGCATTTTAAATCTAAAGAACCAGCAGATACACTTTGTGATGAAAGTCTTTACAAATAAATGGACACAGCCTGACTTAAAAGCTACCAGGAAAGAGCAATGACTGAATTAATTTAAAATCACAGCTAAACCATTTCCTATCTTTGTAGCAGGTAACAGATTATATGAAATGACTGCCTCCTAAAGCGGCGTGGCTCTCGTACATCAATAAGTGCTGCATGTCCATGCTCCATTAGCGGGCGTGATGAGGCTTATAGGGGCCAATCGTGTCCAAGAACCCTAAGAAGAAATCATAGCTCACAATCGGCTTCATCTGTTTGATTTTTTTGTGTGTCAGAACTGGAATGTGATGAATGAGAGTTATGGTGGGTGACAGATGATACAGGCAGCCATTCGTCCACTTATCATTATAGCAGAAGCCCTGGAGGACAACCAGGGAAGGCTGCTGGGATGCTCACAAAGATTGCATTGTGTTTTCATAATCTAAACAAACAGCTACATCCATCACTGCGGCGTCTCGGGAGTCCGTCATGTTAGTAGCATGTTAATGTCCTATTTCTAAAGATTTTTCTACTTTGTAAAGAGTTTATGTATATGATGCATCATTAATGGAAATCAAAGTCTATTACAGAGTATATTTGATATCCCATGTCAGTGGGCTTCATGTTTATTCCTTTTAAATTTATTGTAAAATAAAGCAAGACCTCTTTCCATCTTATAGATAGATGGAGAGATGGATAGGTAAACCGGCTCTGCCTTGTTGTGCAGGTTTCATTCATGGTCCATTATAATGTAAGACTTACTTGATCAGAGTACAATAGTAGCGGCCAAATAATTAGCTTCTTTATACGTTGGAAACCACAGTTCTGGATATATGATTTTTTGCGACGTCGTGTAGCTTGCCGGCGCAATGGGTAGCACTTTTACATCACGACAGGAAGCCTCCTCTCATGGAGTTTGCATGTTCTCTCTTTGTTTGCCTGGATTCCTTCCGGGTACTTCTGCATCCTCCCACAGTCCATAAACAGGCAATATAGGTGATGCGGTGTCTCTAAATTGCCTGTAGGTGTGAATGTGAGTAGTTATTAATCTCAAGGTGAAGGCCTTGTGATGAACTGACTCGTCTAGGTTGTAACCCACCCTTGCCCAATGATAGCTCTAGCCCCGCTGTGACCATGAAGAGGATAAGTGTTTACAGAAAATGGATGGATATATGGATTTCTGCTATGATACAGCACATCTGTTTGCAAAAGCAGCAATGCAAAAGCACTTGGGCGCCTGCCAGTCTCTCTATTTTGAGCAATGCACCTTTCATACTCGGCAGTCTGATTATTTTAGCAGGTGATCGGACAAATTTCTCAGTACCAGTGCATCTTAAAATTATTTTTCTGTGTTGTTTAAATTTGAATACTTTTTTTTGGTATAATCTTCCCTGAAGCCATATGTGACCAAATGCTTGACAGGGCAGTCTTTTCACGTACAATCTCCTCTGATTGAGAGCTTTCTGTCGGTGCAGTGTTTGAATTCACCATCCATGCCACTCTGGATAACTATTATAGGATGAATTGGGTAACGCCAGAATAGATACAGTAGTTCATAGATTTACACACGTAAGATAACATTGGTTAGTTTAGATTGAATAACTCTAATCTTTCGTTGAAAGCCACAACTTAACCCTCAGGGGAGTTAAAGTTCAAAAACCTTATTCATATTCGGTGTGTGCTATTTTCCAACATTGTCAGAGCAATATTTTCTTCCATTCCTTTTCAGCCTAACTGTCTTTTCTTTTTCCCTCATGTCCCTCAGGTGTTATTCTAACGCCCACGCTGCTTCAGATGGAGTTCAGCCTAGGTAAGTCTTGAGTTTACTCTCATTTAATTGTCAAGAAATTGCTCAGTGCGATCCCACGCACTCCTAACATTCTAGTAAGCACATTGAAAAGAGGATATATGGACTTGCATGCATGGTTACACACTTTAGTAATGTCAAACGTCGCACACAGTTCGGAAACACAGCAAAGATTTATAAATTCAAATGTAACTGTTGAATATGTCATCTTTTTGGTATTTTGTTGATATTTTACTTTTTTTTGAAGGTTAATGGTTCTGGGCTTCGTCATTGTTTCCTGTTTTATTGTGAAGCAGGATCTTTGTGTCCCCATGTTTCACTTTGCACATCCTGTCCTTTCTCTATTCCCCTTTCCTCTTATCTGTCGGTCTGTTGCTCAATGTATTTAAGTCTCTATCTTCTTGTCCCTTCATCTGGTATACCTGCCTGAGTTGTTGCCAGTGTATATTCCCGTTTGAACTTTCTTACTACTCCTGTCCTGTTCCTTTACGTTTCCTATCTGTTTTGTGTAAGTTCTGCTTCCCTCATGGGTTATTATTTGCTACTCTAGTTTTTTGGGTCATTATTTGCTACTTTCATCTGTGTGCCTTAGATTTTTGGATTATATTTTGGCCTCTTCTTAAGCCTGTTTTGTAAATCAAACCGTTTTTCATCAAACTCTTTCTTTGTTCACTTCACCTTTTAGCTAGATGTTCGCATTTGCGTTCCGTTTTTGAACTGAAACATTACAGAAAATTTACAGGAACAGACCGCCATTTGCTGACGGAGATGCTAATGCATGTGTCACTCACAATTAGCCGTTTATCTGTGGACATCCTCACTCTTTCATCATTTCTGGTAGATTTAAAGACCCCAAAGTGTAGTTTCAGTCAGCAACACTAAAGGCATCTTTAAACTCCATACAAAGTGAGGAGAGGGAGTAACAAGTATGAAGTATGAAGCCTTTTTCCAATATTAATTCCGACCGAGATGTTGGAACTTTAGTATTAGACAACTCAGTGTCACTCAGGTCTGGTTACTTGAGCAAAAATCCAAAATAGAATAATTACTCCTATGCTCATTTACAGACTTTTGAGACGTGAGGAAAGTTTCCTTTCGTTCGCATTAAACTGGGAGAGGTTGAGGCTGGATATTCCAAACTACAACTTCTCAACACTATGAAGAAAGATAATCCTTCTACAACTCTATCCTCCATAATGTCACTCAATGACCCTCTAAAATCACCAGTTTTAATTTACAATTCTGGGAATTCTGTCTATCCTTGTGTGTTTCTTTTACAACACTATGTCAGATAATCCCTGTTACAACCCAAACTACTCCCTGGCCCAATTGCTTGATGTATCTTTTAGGCCGTAGGGTCTTACCAGTAGCACAGAAGAGGAAAAAGGTATCAAAGTTAAATTCCCAGCACACTTTGATGAGACTGATAGTTTTCCGTAGACAGCAAAACATTTACATCTGGTGTATACCAAATGCAGCATTCCAAAAACAACATCTTACGTATAGTAAAGCATGGAGGTGGCAGTCCAATATTGTTGGTCCTGCTTCAGGTCTCTAGCTATATCAGAACCATTTATTGGAAACCTTTGGTTACAGTTGTTGCCAATCAAAGTGGCACAACTAGCCATTCATTTTAGTGGGGCATATAGTGTTTTCCATGGGGATTTAGGTACTACATAAAATTTCAGCCTCATTAAATAAAACTAGGCCTATGCTGTTGTCCTCTACAGTAAGGGAATATCCCCCAAAACCCACAGCATTGTACAAGAAATCCCCCTGATTAAACTCCTCAAACTAAGTGTGAAGTTATGTCCAAAACTACAGTGTTTGTCATAAAAATGCTTCCCCCAGTGAAAGAATTATGAACCACTAGAGTAAAATATCATGTATACCACATATATTTCCTTCAGTCGATTCATATGCTTCGGATTTGGATTAAATCAGAACAATGGTTAGGAAGTTGTGTTTGAAAAAACAGTGTTTAAGTAAAAAAATTAATCCCACTAGTGAGTAAAATCAGATTTTTTTAAATAAAACATGACCCATTTGATTCATATGCACCAAATTTGGATAAAATCAGACCAAAGATTGAGAAATGTTGCCCGAAAACCTTTGGAGACAAAGCTCTCCCTATTGTCGAAAATATATAAACAATCTTTCCCAAAAATTCAATCCAGTTTGGCCTCGGACTTAGTTCTATGTGAGAAGAATTTGAAAATGATACATGAAACAGTTTTTGAGTTTTTGCATCAACGAGAAGGATCTGCAGCGGCAGATGCGGCAGCGGTGATGATGAATCTTAGTATGCCCGACATTTCAGGGATATAAACTTGCATTTTATGTTAACACTGGTTGTCTTTATTTTGTGAGAAATTCAATTTCAACGATCCAACTCAAGTTATTATGAGAAGCAAAAATAGAAGAGATCCTGAGCTGGACGAATATCTTTTCACAGCACTGCATATACCATATATTCTAAGACCAGAGCACAGTTTTCAGTTGATACCTCAGGATTCCAAACACTCCTCATGCTGCCATGACCATGACATAGATTGCCTCCTTTCACACAGACTGTGCGGGGTTCAATAGGAGAGCCATTAAACTGAAAAGATGCACACACTCGTTTAACAAGGTGGTTGTGCACTGATCTAAAGAAAGGCAACTTGAATTTCGCAAGTGGCCTCTTCTTAAGCCTGTTTTGTAAATCGCCTGCTGGGTGTCAAAGCTGTGACAAGGCTGTGATCAAAAACCTTACAGCTGTGAGTAGAAACATAGAGGCAAAACATCATTTTATTTTCATTGTAGCTACAATATTTACTCTGCCTCCATGCTTCACCTCTAAAAAACCAACAAGTAAGAAGATGAGGAATATATTGTTCCTGGATAAATGTTTTGTGTTCTGACTAATGGAGGTTCATACTAAAAAAACAATAAAAGCGGAACACCTCACTGTCAGAGTAGGATTGGGGAGTTTGTTGCAGTCGCATTTTCTCCGCGTCTGTAAAGTCAGCTTGGAAGGGTTCAGGGGGAGCTGCAATCTTTGCAACACCCCATCCACGTCCGGACATCGCCGCTTCCTAGGGTCGTGGAGTGCCAACTGTGGAATCTCTCAGACATGGAGACCTCTCTTAGTGGAGCCCAATCAAACTGGTTCTGTCAAAAAATACACATATTACAAGACTGTTCAGAAAGCTGATCCCTGTCCACGGCTACAAGCGCCTGCATTAGGCGAGTGGTATGCCTACATCAGAACCAGACCACGGAGCAGCTGAAGATGTTGAATTACATTTTCTATTATATAATGAGGACGGATAAGACCATACCTGCCAATCTCCTCCTCAGCTCCACTCTTCCCTTCACCAACATGCCCGTAGAGGTCCGTTCCAACCAACACTCTCCCACCACTGGGAATTCTCTCCATCACCTCATCCAACTCACTGAACAAATTCTTTCTCTTTCAACTAACAAGCAACCATCATGCAAACATTTAAAATTCCTGCTCTCACCAAGACACTCCTGCCTTTTTTTCATCTCTCACCGTCTCTAGGCAAGTTTCCCTCCTATCAGTCTTCTTTTTGTTCAACCAACAGTAGCTTAGTTTCTGGTTGCACCCTGCTGGTTAAAAATGCCATTGGCGACCGTTGTTATTATGGACCCCGACCAATGCAGTTTGGAAATCAGTCTCGTGTGTTTCAGCCTATTGATTTGGCATAGGTTTTACGTCGGATGCCCTTCCCATTTAGCTGAACTTGGGACTGGCACTAGAAATACACTGGCTTGTGATTCCTTTGTGAATTGGTTATCAGAAATCGCCATCCTGGTTAATGAAATGTAAAACTGACATGTTCAGATTACACTACAGATACAGGGAAAGTTCTTTCCCCCCTCTTATCCAAGATGCCTTTACGGCCAAGATGTATCATCTGTGTGAGCAGCACATGTGCCCTTATAATGTAAACAGCTCAGAAAACCAGACAACAGTTGCTTCCCATCCAGTGACTTGGATTCTCATGTTTGTAGTTCTCAGCAAGAGTTTCACAATAGTTTAAATGTCCATATCTGTACATGTCTATATCACGTTGTACTCAATTTCCCTGTCTAGCTCTCTGTTAACACACACTTCATGCAGGCTGTGTGTTCCTTGTATAAAACTCCACTATATCCTTCACATTGATATATTTATTTGCGTTTACTGTTCAAAATATCAAATATTTAACCATTCAAAGTAAGTCTGCAAGAGAAAATGTTCTTTACATTCCGGGACTTTCTGGAAAATTTAGGATACACCCTTTTAACTATTTACAAGACTTCACCGCTGCTCCGCTTAAGATGATCCTGATTTCAATATCCTATGCAGTACACACTTAAATATATTGAAGTAAAGCAATGGAGTACATATTTAAAATAGCTTACTTATTAAGACATTCTGTTGGCAGTATTTAATACCTTAAACCTCTTTACTTACGTGGACTGAGAAAATGGTTTCCTCTTGCCTCTGCACAGTCACAGTAGAATAAAGTTGTGACATACTTATCAGGCTGATCATTTGATAAATTTTCACAACTGCAGCTCTGGCTGTGTTGAGAATATTTTTGTCAGTTGGCATTTGAATCTGTTATGACACAGTCCCAGAAAACCTTATGTGAAAGAATCTGCCCAAAATGTAAGGTAAAAACTAAATAGTAACAGAAAAGGCAGGATAAATTTAAATGCGCAAAATTCAGTTCCATTAAACACAGAGCGCTTTACATAAGAGACTTCTGTGCCAGTCTGTGATTGTTTGTAGGAGATGTTTTAAATACATTTATATTTCTTAGATGAAACGTCAGATGAGAAGAATTCTTGATTAAATTATGTTTAATTATGTATGTTGTCTGGACCTCCAAACTTCACTAGAGGAATACAGGTCTCTATGTTGATGATACACATTCAAGATCAAATTCATGCTAAGTTAAGGCCTTAACAGTATATTTAAACAACATTTTTCTTCATACACTTCCTTCAGTTTGAAACTTTCTATCTTTTTTTAAACACAGTAAACCTACTTTTTCTTTTAGAAGCAGCATTGTCTTGAAAATAGAGCTTAAATCTTTTTTCTAAAATTAATTTGTCCTACTCTTCAACAAATTTTTTTTTTGGAGCCATAAGTTGACTAATCGCTTTAAAATAGATTTTCAATTTCCATTTCCCCAGTACACTTCATTTCTTAATGAATAACCATAAGAGGAATAAATGGATGTAACTTGGCCGTAGATGGCAGCTTACTATGAAATAATTTCCTGATTGTGGGACAACTGCACTACCTACTGAGCTAAATCCTCCCCTTAATGAGATATATAATCCCTCCAACAATTTCTCGATCTGCCCCGGAGTCTCCACCCAGTTGGACGTTGGACGTGTCTGGAAAACCTTCAGAGAGAGGCGTCCTTGATGCATCCTGATTAGATCCGCGAACAACCTTAACTGGCTCTTTTTGAAAAGAAGGAGCAGCGGCTCCATTCTACCCCCCCTCGGAGTCCAGCCAAACTTCGAAGCTCATTCCAGACGCTTGTATTTTTGACCTCATGCTTTTGATCACTACCATGAGCTCGTGACCATAGGAGAAGGTTGAAACATAAAGTGATTGGTAAATTGAGAGATTAGACTTGTGACTCACTTATGAATTTTTATTCATCACAATGGACTGTCAGGACACTAACGTTACCACTGATGCTGCACCGAGCCGCCTGTCCGTCTCATGGTCCGCTTTCCAATCAAGATAGTTAAACTCCTTCACTTGAAGCGGCAACTCCCATCCAACCCAGAGGGAACAATCCACTTCTTTTCCAGCAGAGCTGATTAATTTGAACTTGTCACAGCCTTTAAACTCAAAATTGAAAATTACAAGCTTAATTTTTAATACTTTTATGGATTTAACATTCTAAGCTTGCCAATCTGTGCAGCAGTTTATGAAATATTTATGACAACCCAACAGCCTTAATTTACCATCAGTTTGCCCAAAACAGATGGGCAAACAGGTGTTCAGTGTGGCAGTACCTCCAAATAATATTGTCACATTAATTGAACCATTGAAATATTTATCATGACGAATAAAGCTTCTTCTGGAGACGGGGATATTAACCTGTCTCTTGTGGCAACTCCTTTGGCTCCCCTCACGATTAAAATGAAATGTAGCTTCGTTATGGGATCTCTGAGGCTCGATGCATTAAAATCCACTTCCAGCAAATCTATCTTGAAATAGCCGAGCATATTCCAATCACACAAAATAAATGCAGCATAGTAATTGAAGCTTTCAAGGATGTGCAAACATTATTACTCCAATTGCTCAACCTCCTTGATAATTTAGGAATCAATCTCAGTATACTTTGGAAGTTGAGTCTAATGACTTAAAATTTCACAGGCACGTAGTTGTTGAATTCATTTTCACCCAAGATAAGGGAGGTAAGTTTCTGATGTATTATCCAGAAATCCACCCGTATATAGTTATTTGCCTTGGACACTCTTTTTTGCCCTGCTCTTGAACCCACTTTTTGAATTTCTAAAACCATAATCCAACATATTCCTTTTCCCTTTGGCCGCGTCAGTCCCTCATTATCTCCTGTCTCCCTCAGACTTCCTTCCTCAAATTCTAAATGTCTCTCAGAGGGACTCAATGTCCT
The DNA here is from genome assembly GCA_037951165.1 of Lophius americanus. Lineage (NCBI taxonomy): Eukaryota > Metazoa > Chordata > Actinopteri > Lophiiformes > Lophiidae > Lophius > Lophius americanus. Next base: position 5,328,995 of record JBBDHG010000091.1, read on the forward strand.
TTGTCTCTGTCAACCTCTCAATTTAACCTTCCTGAAATCCCATCAAACATCATTATATATATCTTACCTTCATGTCATAAGTGCCAAATCCCTGCAAGAGAGACAGCCTGGTGATGCATTGTTAGACGCTGAGTTCCATTCAGTCACTAAGCCCGGCTTCTTAACAGTGTGTATGTGAGTGCTGGGGAGTAAAAAATAATCAAAAAATGTTTGAATGGTTTCAAATACAGTCACAATATCAATAATAAAATCGAAAGAGAGGCTATGATATAATTAAATAGACCCCCACGTGCATTTGTGATACCGCATGGAATTGTGTGCTTCTAAACAGTTTTTAAAAACAGTTCAATAAGTGAAGACAAAATGTAGAGAACAGTATTCTAGATCTCCGAGGACTAGTTGGAAATAGTGAGAGAGTCATATTCAAAGGCCGCAGCTGATGGTGATAGGCTGAACATGTATGTGTGACAGTGATTGGATCAATGAGACTACCTGAATGGGTTCAGCTGACATCAATTAACGCCCCAGGCCGTCAAGCAGGTAATTGAGACCAACTATGGCCTTAGTACACCAAAGGATAGTCTTTGTGAATGAACTTACGCTTGATTTCAAGTTTAGCACACACTGCATGCAATAGAAGTTCCATCCCAGGCCGAAAGATGCTGTTTGTACGCACATCAGTGCCTTGAAAACATATTTTCTGTTGTGTTTTGCCTGTGTATAAATTCCTCTGCTTCAGCATTCCTCAATCTTAGCCAAATGGTAGACCTCCATCAATATCAGTCCAATTGACTTGGCAGTGGGACCTTGAAGAGAAAGAGGGAATGTTGAATCAGAATAAACCCTAACAGATAATACATGCATGAGCTCTGCTGCTCTGCAAGATATTCTTTCCCAGAAGCAACTGCTAAGAGAATCAGAGGCTCTTAATATTACTGTTTCATCAATCACAAACATATTGGCCGTCTTCCTTTCTTTTAAGGCTGGACAAAGGCTGCATAGATAAATCTGATTTTAACCCCCATTCGGACAGCTCTCATTCATTTTGCGTTTGGGTTATTCTCAGAAAGGTGTCCATGTCTGAGTTACAACAAGAATCTCAATAATTGGGATCTTGGAAAGTTGAATATATTTCAAGAATTTGAGAAAGTTTGGTCTCCTTTCAGTTTGAGCAGATTTCTGTCAGTTTAGAAAGGAGGGTTAGAAGGTTTTAGTGTGAGTTGGATTAAGAAAAATCATACAGGGTCTTTTCTTGTCCCGCTTTATGAGTACTTTGCAAATTGCATTTGTCTCATTGTGCTGTCTCATCATAAGCCCCTCAAACATCTGCACAGTTAGTGACAGAGGTGGACCATCTAATGAAATCCATCAGTAATCAGTAGGTTTACTGCAACTAGCCTGATCCAGTTGTTAAACCTCCATGTGAAATGTGCTGCACGTCAACATTCAGTCCCACATACACAAATTAAGAACCTCTGGTTGGGTGTGAAAACATGGAGACCTAGAGGAATGGATCAATTCAAATTGGTTTTAAAACGTACATGATGCAGCCATGCTACACTAATGCCCCAGGATCCAAGGTAAGTGTATACAAATTACTTACATTGTATTAAAATATACACGGTTTTCCATTCTTATCATAGAAACCCTACCATAAATGTCATATAAATCGGACGAAAGAAAATCAACATGTTATTCTTTGTCTTCTATGAAAACTGCTAATAAAGACAATAAATGCATGAATGTATAGACCCACAATTGAGTGGTTTACAAATAGTCCTCCACCATTACAGATTTGCTGGTACTTGACCTACTTTTTATTTCCATGGGAAGAAATTGTCCAGTACTGTAAAAAAATATATTAACGTGTTAATTAACATGTTTAAATTTGAGTTTATGTCAATTCCATAGCAATAAGACAGTCCATGTCAAAACTCAGACCTCCGTCAGATCTTGTGTTCCTGGACTGCAATCTCACTTTTTAAAGAAGTACTGGGACTTTAAAGATTATTAAACAAGACATTTTTTATTTCTAACCAAAATGAAAATCCTTGTTTTATTTTTCCAATTTCAAGTGTCAGCCATAGACAGTATTTCTTTCGATTGTCACACAGATGAAATACAGTTCTACCTCCAGGTTAAGCCCATGAGTTGCTCAATGCCAGTGTAACATTTTCTTCAAGTTCATTCTATCAGCAATACAGCTGTCTCGCTATCTGTCACAACATATCATGCCTGTTGCAAAAAAATTACATTACCTTTTCTGATTACATTTTAGCTTTGGAACAAGATACAACTGTTTCCTGTGTGATAAAGAGTTAGGTTTCAGCACACCCCTGCCATTTTACTTAGCCCAGACCTTCAGCACTCTCTGTTCCACCCCATCAGATTTCTGCTGCCTTTTGAGGATTCACTTGCTTCAAAGGCCTGAGGACCTGGGTCCATGTCTCCTGGAGTGTCGTCCCCTCTGGGCTACAGAAGGACATTAAGCGAATGTCACTAATATGTCTTTCTATCCCAGAGTTATAACATAGAATTTCCATGCTAGAAATCTGCCTCGACATATCTGTTAGTTGTGTTTGGTTGCGGGGCGATTATAATTCTCAGTATTTTTGGATGATAACACAAAGCTTCTTTTTTTTTTGACCGAACCAGTTAGATTTTTTTAGTCATTCTTCAGCCACACGTATCTCTGCTGTGTTTGATTCTGTGTTTAGTTTCACATAAAAGCGGTTAAGAACAAATCTATAGCTACACATAACACAGCCAGGACTTCAGTCGTGTCGGCTCGAAGTTTTCTCTTTTTCATCTGCTTCATCAAATACAAATGTTTGAAAAGTTCTCATTAAAGCCAAGCTTTGTTTTGAGGATGTACTCCAATTCCAATGTTGCTGGGAAATATTTGCATCAGGCTTTTATATATATACATATATATATATATATATATATATATATATATAGAAAATGTTGTGAATACAACCATGGGTTTGTGCATGTGTATACAAATTTAGCCTTATGCTGAACCTCTATTAATTGAGTTAGAGTTTAAAATTAAAGCTTTGAGACGTGTTGATCTGGCCCCTCGCATTCCAGTACGCAACCTAGCTGGCACCAGCCTTGGCCTCGCTGCTTTAGACCAAAAGGAGCGTGAATATTTAATTTTTCAGGGGGGACATTAGCAAGACTTACTGTCAATGTAAATATTGCTGTGCGTCTGCAGATGTGTTCATGCAAGGTTCTTCCTTGTGTTTCTAATGTAGGAAAAGTTTTGAGATCTTGAGCAAGCGCCGAGTTTCCGAAAAGGCCGTTAATTCTGCAGAAAAATAATAAATGACATTGCCCTCAACCCAACTCAGTTCCCGGGCCCCAAAGATGCATTTACCATGCAGTTTTCCTCGTCTCTTAACCTTAAACACCAGGCAGAGGCAGATAAACCACCTTAGAAGTGTCGGGGTGTTTTATGTCCGGGTGCTGAACCTATTCGTGGGTTTTTTTCGCCTGCATTATTCTGGCTCTTCAGTTCCTTTAAAAACACCTTTCAGAATGACCTTTTCAACTCCACTTAAAATCCCCTGTATGAGGATGAAACAGCACACACCGAACGCTCATCGATGCTGCTTTTTAAGGACATTTCAGTCACTGAGTTATTATCGCCAGATGTTATTATTTTGCGGCGTAATGTGTGAACCTGACAAGGCTTTGAGAATGGATCGTTTGCCGTTTACACCAAGGCTTTGTGCTCCGTGGATAAAACCCAGCTCTTGGACAGGATCCGAGGAAGTTGCTGACAACACACTTCTGTTACTGCTACAGCGCTGGAGTGTATACATATCCTTATTAATACATAAATTCAGAGCCATATGGAGTAATTTACTAGGGATCATGCCCAATCCTTTTTCCAGGCCTTCCATTTGAAGGAGAGTCACAGCTACATCTTTTTTTAGTTGTCCTTACAACTCAGCATTATTAGACGTGTGGTTTACTCAACACTTACACCAGTCAGCCATAGAATTAAAACCAATGACGGGGGAAGTCAGATTACAGATACAGATGTTTATCTTGCACATGTTAGTGGGAGGGCTCTAATAGGCAGCAGATGAACAATTTGTCCTCCGAATTGGATGCAAGTATCTGAGTGACTTTAAAAGGGGCCAAATTTTGATGACTAGACAACCGAGTCAGAGCATATTCAGAATCTCCAGACCTTTGTTGGATGTTCCTTGACGCCGGAGTCATAGGAACCCAAGGCCCATTGACAGGCAAAAAGAGAGAAGGCAAGCCCATGTTGTCTGATCACTCGAAAAAAATCCCCTTCCAAAATAAGAATAAAGGAATGAATACAAGTTTTCTTTTAGCTTGTGATAAGACAAGTGATAATACGCTTGGTAAGATTTCTTAAAATAAGACAGAATGAAATATTATGAAATGAGTTGATAAATCCAATTTGTTTTTACTATATTTTACTGACATTAAAAGGTTTTGTGTCCCAGAATCAGCCAGTAATATTTTACGTTTTTTCTTTTTGTTTTTCAAGATCGTGCCGTATCACTTTTTTTGTTTGTTTTTATTGTATTATGTGCATTTTTGCATGTTTTTTTACTTCTATAGCCTTAACCACCTCATACATTTCTCCCGTGGAGGGTTATTTAGTTTCTCTTTATTTAGTAGTGACATGTAATGAGTACTGAAAATGAAATGCTACTTCACAGAGCTGAGCTGTTTTGGCAGCCAAAGTTAAACCTGCATAATATCAGGCATGTGGTTATAATGTTATGTAATGTCACTGTTGTATTTTTAAAAGTTCTGAGAAAATAATCTGAAGAGATAAAAAGTAATGACTCATGAGCTTAACTGTGATGGAATGAGTGAGTGCTATCGCTTCATAACCAGGAAGCGTAGGTTTCCTATATTGTGGTGCGAAGTCTTCCTGTTCTGACGGGCTGCTTTTCTTGTCCGAAATGAAAACCCGAATAAAGGGGACTCATTAGCAGGAGGTGTTACACTTTTCTTTGGTGCCACTTTAACCAAATGCTGACGAAACACTTTTTCAATCTCAATGTAAATATACGTTTTATTTCTTTGCCAATTCTTGGCAAAGATGTAAATGTATTTCTTTGCAAATTCTTTGCAAACAAAATGTGTTTTGAGGTGAGGCTTCTGGAAGGGAGGACAGTGGATTTACATAATCTGTGATGATGCAGCTCTTTGATGTTTTGTCATTTGTGACATTTTATCAGGCAGGGCTTATTAATAATCCTTTAATTTAGCAGTTTTATTCATCAATTTATTGTCACATTTTCCTTTTGTGATTGTGAGTGTTGTGTGATCTGCGTTACTGCGTTACCTATGTGTCTATTATAAGAGATTGTCTACCCTCTCATTTTGATTTTCATCCTCTTATTCTCCCCACCCCCCTGCTCTCCTCCTGCTTCTGCATTCCCATCCTCTCCTTCCTCTTTGTAGCCTGCAATGATCTGGTGGCCTCGGGCAAAGACAGGAAGCCCAATGCTTTGGTCCAGGTGGCTGTCATAGATCCCCACGAGCAGCACCTCGTCTCTCAGTCCTGCACAGAGATAGTGGAGGTAAGAAGGCCGCACACTCACACACACACACACACACACACACACACACACACGTTCACCATCCCCTCTGTGCCTCTCTTTGACCTTCTATGTTTGTGGTTTTGCTGGATCTCTAGGTCACTGGTTCTTTGTTTGTGATCTCTCCATCTCTCTCTCTCAGACTCTGCCCACCTTTTTCTACTGCTTTTCTCTTCACCTGACACAGTGAACTAAATACCACTTAGACATTAATCTTTGATTTCCTGTGACAGACCAGACATTTAAAAGAGTTGTTGCATGACCATCAATCATCATTCTCTCTCAGTATGTACAGCAAGTGTTTGTGGGTTTAGCTGAGTGGGAGTTTCATACAATGAGAGTGTTTTTGTGCTCTTTGACTTCTTTACTGGCTCCAGTGTGAAAGTGCGGCTGCAGGAATATACGTGTTTCTGGGCAGCAACAGCTGCCCCCTGTCCCACTATGGAACGCCCACTTACACACATGTATGCGTACACAAACACAGGCTCACTCACACTTTTTCCTTTTTTCCTCACAAGAGAGAAAATTCCTGACTCACATTATTTTCCTGCTAAACTCGTCAAACTAACGCATAACCGTCTCTTTCAAAGACTGAATTTCAATTACTTTTCCTATGAGTCCTGTGAGGAAAACAGCTGTGTGTGTGTGTGTGTATGTGTGTGTGTGTATATGTGTGAGTGCGTGACTGTGTACTCCAGCATGTGCGCTCAGAAACACAGGATGTGGTAGGATACTGTATGCTGGCTCAGTCAGCTCTGCAGACACTCTACTGTAGGATTTTCATGGCTCTAATATTCAGGATTTGGAGCTGAGGACATGGACTGCTTTGGACTTCACAAAAAGCGGGTATGTGCAAAATCTGTGTGATTTTACACTCTGTTTTAAAAGACAAGTTTGCAGCTGTTCTAGATGGTCCATGGAGTATCCTCTGGAGTACATTTATCTTATTAATCTGGATAGTGAAATGAAAGTGAGACACCCTAATTAAACATAAGAACGATCAGAAACTTCCCTCTAGCATTACTTATCTGATTTATTTTACGTGACAACAAAGAAGAATACAAAAAGACTGACTTCAAAATGCTCTTTAAATGAAGTGTGGGTTTGTTGTATAGAGAAGCAAAGGTTACATCGAGACATTGGAGACCAGAAGAGTTTCCCATTCATTATATTGCTATCAGCATACCCAGAAGCCGGGGCCCCTCTGTTTGTCTGTATCGCATGAATTTAAAAGCAAGCCCAGCTGCCATTTGTGTTCCTCTGGTTTGTCACATTCACAGGAGGCCAGCTCTTAACAGCTGTCACCGGCTTTGCTTGAGACGGACTGGCTGCACGGAAACTTTAGCTTTACTTCTATTCCTGTAATAGGCATGTTATTCAGTGTATGATATAAGGCTTTAATTTAAGAGATAAACGATGGAACATTCCATGTGCTTCTTCTCCCTCTCTATCCTACCGATGAACCATTACAAAAGCCTCTACTTTTCTACTATATTATAACCTCCTCAGCTCTTTAACTCTATCTATTGAGCACAGTGCACACAGCAGAAGTGAGTTAGTAAAAAAAAAAAAAAGGTTAATGGAGTTTGAGTTTTCATATGTGAATTTGTATTTGGAATTTAAAATATTATTTTTGCATGTGCCCATAATAGAAAAGAAGGTAAAAAGTATCCAACGCTCAGTGGTTCAAACCACAGCCCTTTCAGTCTGCATATCATGGGGTCCTTCAGCAAGACCCTGAACTCCTATTTGCTCTAAGGGCGCTTCAAAAGGTCTACGTAGCGCTCCTGACGGATCAAATGCAGGGGAAGTTATGGAATTGTCATCGGCGCTGTGTCTGCAGCCGCAGTTACTTAACTCAAAGATTATTTCATGGATCATTTTCAAATTTTATACCCACATAGACCTTAGTGGGAGTAAGAACTGGATTCATTTTGGGAAGGGTCAGTTATATAATTCTGCCACTAGGGGAGCCTTATTTCCAAACAATGGCATTCCATAATTTCCCAACAATTGGTCTGATTTTGTCCAAATGAGGTGGACAAATGCATATGAATCAACTCGAGGAGATCCATCAAAACATATTTTAATCTATAAATTCATATTTTACTCACTAGTGGGAACTCTGTCACTATAAAAAACAATGTTCTTCAGACATAACTTCACATCTAATTTGAGGGAATAGCCATGCTTTTGAGGAGACGATTTAGGACTAGCTACTATTAAAAGTTGTTTCGAGAGGGTTATGATGGTTTAGGCCAAATCTTTTGCCTTTGGGTAGTTTGAGTTTTTGGTCTAAAAGGATCATATAAGGCTTTATTCTAATGAATCATCCTGGCGTCTCCTAGCAGGCACAGACATCAGTAGGTTTGGCATGTAATTATTAACTGATGATAGAGGAGAATTACTTTTAATAACTTTGTTCACATACAGTAACTAAGAAGCTTTAATGCTTGAAAATATATGAAATAATTTCTGACAAGTGGGTGGCTTTACGGCACTAATTACACAATTTATTGATCACATGTGGCAACAATCATGTCTAACGGCCTTGCTTAATATCTTATCGTCACAAAATTTCTTGCATACTGATGTATCAAGTAGTTATCACGGTACTATACCCAAAGTTATTTTTACGCTATATGTCACTTAAGTGTGCCTCCATAAAAAAAAGGTTTGTGTTTTTCACCGTGGGTACTTTATCCAAATCTACTACTGGTAAAACAGAAAATTGTAGTTTTAACTTAATTAGAAAAAAACATCTGAATCTTCAAATTGCAGTAGAAAACATCTTCGACTAATTGTATTCAAACATGAAGCGCCATCTAGTATCTCATTGGAAAATCCCATTCCCACAGCGTGGGCAGTGGGTTCATGGGTGGCGGTACTAGAAAGGATGTGACATCATGCAAAGCCAAGGTTTAAAACAGACTTTGATGTCATGCTAGATGAGCAAAGAAGTCCTTGACTGGAACGACGCCAGCATGTCTAGTAACGTGTGTGCGTGCATGTGTGAGTGTGTAGGAGGGAGGGAGAGTGTAATTATGATTGAGTGGTCAAGTGAGGGATGAAGACCAGCATAGGGTGTAGCAACAATCTGTACTTCCCCTTGCCCAATCACACTAAAATGAATGTGCACACACACCCTCTAATGACCTCAATTCCACCGAGATTTGCCACCCAAACGGACAAAAAGCAAGGAGAGGGCCAGCCTTCCCTTCTCCAATGCATATGCTTACCACCGGTATGACATACTAGCTCGCTTCTCTGTGTGCACGCAGACAGACTTACCACTTGGGCTCATCTCAGCCCATCAGCAGCAGTAAGAAGATTCACTCGCAGTGGAAGCTGCCAAGCATGCTGGTAAGTCTGAATGAGGCCCATTCAGGGCACCACTGAGGGAGACGTTAGGGTGTTTGTGTGTGTGTGTGTGTGTGTGTGTGTGTGTGTGGGTCTACCTGCACATCTTTGAGCATAATGGCTCTCTGTGTTTTTGTCAGTACACAGAACCAGTGCATCTCCTGATTTGTTTAAAACGCAGCAAACCCTTTGTGTCTGTTCCCACTAGGCTGAATCGTTGTGTGTTTAAGATGTTTGAGTACATGAACCACAAAACATCATTGCGAGTTGGCAAAATAGCAGTAAGACTCAATACTGGTATTGTCATGTGTGGAGGGACTGTAACAAGAAAAGAGAGACTTATCCACGGAGGATTTATAAAAGCAAAGTTGGGATAGATTTGTGGATGTGCCTGTTTCCTCTGTGTGTGTGTGAGTGTGTTACTGTGTGTGTAAGTGTGTTACTGTGTGTGTGTGCTTTGAAAACATAATTCTGTCTTTGGGTATGTTGAGTACACTGTGGTTTTCAGGCTACTTCATGCTTTGGCTCTCAATCCTCTGACAAGTCTCCATTTATGCAGGGGTTTGCGGGATAGATTTTTGCTGATCTTAGCTTTTATTTAACATTTCTTCTGTGTGTAAGTAATGAGTTGCTGTGTTTATGCATTCAGAAGGTGAAAACAACAGTTATGAATCGGCGCTATATGTAAGCTTGATGATCGATGAATAGACTGTGTGTGCCACAAATTAATGTAGAGTAAGGGCTGGTATCTATTAAACATTTTGACATAAAGAAGATCGGTGATCAAAGCGCTGTCTACTTAAATATGTTCACAGTTCCATCACTACTGATTTCCAGAGGCTGTACACACACAGGTTCTATGCATGTGACTGCACTCTTCGTAATGTTCTATATGTTCTATATGCCTATATGTTCTACGAGCCAAGTTACTGTTATTTATTGATACGTCACATTTTGGTGATTAACAAGGATTATGATTAGTCCACGCTCAACGCCATGTCACCTGCTGGACTGAATGATTACTTTATTTTCAAAGGTTTTCTCTGAACGGACTTCAAGCCATAAAAACACACATTCTGAATTGTGACCATACCTAAACACAAGGGACCTTGTTGACCTCAGGAAACACCCACTGGAACCAATCACATAGCACTTCCTGTTGATCTATTACGTTCATCTGGTCATACTTAGTCTTTGATCAGAACCCGTGGACACTACTTGCACGGGTTGTGTTTTGTTAATGCCACCGTCTTTCCCGCCACTTTTTTAGGATCATTACATGCTTTCGTTGAGCGCAACATACTTGAATTAGAGGAAGATGTGTCCTCTCCCACATCCTATTGTCGTTACTTTGTTTCTTTCTGTTTTTATTATATTTTATATTTATTTAATAAGGAAGTTTCATGCAGATACAAAAAAATCATTTTTGCAAGAATCCTGGCCCAGGGGGCAGCCAATCCTAAACATAATAAAAAACAAACAAATTAAGGAAAACGGGTTTTTCCACATTGAAAGTAAAGAGTTCTATTCCACAAAATGTAATTATAGAATATTTCATTTTCACTGGTCATATGTGTCCATTTTGGAAAAATATTCGCCCTGATGCTTGAAGGTTGAATCCAGATCAACTGGACTCCCTGCTAAGAAAAACATTTTTCAACTCTAAACAACCCCAGCCTGAAACCTTCAAGTATTTCAGTGACCTGAATGAATCAGAATGAATTCTTTTCACAAACATTCAGCCTGATATTAACTAATTATCTCGGTCATGCTTACCAGTCTTAATTATTTGTTGATGTTTTAACTGAAGGTTGTGGTCCCATATGTCTGCAAGCCTGACTATGTCAGCCTCATTACCTCTCCCCAGCCTGTCCCACCATGCTTCCAAATTGTTTTGTTTGACACACGCCCATCAGTGTCGGGCAGAGGAAAAGGAAGTCCCCAGTGTAAACACAAAGCGCTTTTAACTGGTTCAAATGGACAACACCAAATTCCACAACAATCTTCTGAGGAAAGCCGCTCGGCCGCTATTGCAATAAAATTCACTCCAAGTTAGAAATCATCGCAGATTCTGTACAAATATCCATCATTTCTAATAGTTTTAAGTTGGGCTGCTCCTGGCGTAAGTTTTTAAATTATAATGAAAGATTCATTTGAAGAGAGATTATCTGGTTCTGGTTCCTGACCTAAAGTTGACTCACAGACTATAACTGAGCTGAAGTACACACCTGAGTCTGCTGAGCCTCTCATATTACCACGGCTAAAGTTATAGTCATAGTAGAGCTTTTCAGTTTGTTCAAACAGTTTGATCAAACAGGTTTCTTACAATATGAATCACTGTGTCTCTAGATAATTGTTATAAACCTTACATTAAAGTAATTCTACCTCTGAATTTATTATCCAAATTCTGACTCAAAGGCCCGTTGACCTGCCTGTATAGGTTTACCTATCATTTCGGGGATATTTTGGGTTTTCTCTTTGAAAAAGCCGATCCTTGCTTATATTTGGATGCAGCAACATTTGTAAAAACGGAGAAGTTTTAAGTTGTTACCGTGTTTAAGATGGTTTGTGGCCCTTATCTAACTAATGAATATAAAATGTGTTTTTGATTCAGTGGTTGCATTTTGTTTCAATTAAATTTACCACAGAAAAATTATTTTAGGAATAATGCATGACTGATGAATACCCAAAATCGACCCTTGGCATACACACTCATGGATGACAAACATTTTTTATAAAGAAATCTGCCTCGTTTCATCCATTCATCCATTCTGTGTATCTGCTTATTCTGATCAGGGTTGCAGGGTGGTTGGAGGGTTTTATGCTCTCTGAGCGTCCTACTGAGTAACACCCTTTCTAAGTTGAATTTTTTTTTTTACTTTTTAAATCAAGGTCTCCACAGAAAATTCTGAAATGAATAGCCTTTGTTTAGCAAAAAAAAGAGTATTGTAATTTGTGGAACCTTGGGATTGAATATTATCAAATCCAATAGTTGTAGTTTGCTTGAAGGCCCAGCATGGAACCTGGGAGCACCAGTTTAATCCCTTTACCAACCTGCTACTGTGTCAACATTTGTTGCTCCTAGCCTACTGTATCTGTTGGGGGACCGTAGTTATTCCAGAGCTCCAGGTAGACCCACCAGGAAAAGCTCAATCTACTCCTGCTTTGTGCCAAAGAGAGGAGCAGGGGAAGTGAGACGGATGGGAGGAAATGCCGAGAGGCAGACAGACTGAGCCCAGCTTTTTGCTCATTTACCTACCCAGAACTACCTCCTTCCCTTCCCTTCTCCCTTTGAATCTGCTATTTCTATGAACATGTTTGTTGCTGTATAAATGTGCTGGAGGGTAGACGTTGTCTCACAAGCACACCCACACACATTGAGTGTTTCACCCTGTTTCTCTGCGTCCCCTCTCTCTGACAGGCGAACAAAGACCCGCTGTTTTTGACGGGGGTGACCTTCCCTTCAGACTATCCTTCTAGCCCAGAGACACTAGTCAAGCTGACTGTGTATGATGCAAAGGACAAGAGTCAGGAATCAGTGAGTAAACAACTGTCGGGTTTCTCTGTGTTTGCGGTGTGTTTGCATGTTGAGTGTGTGCTTGTGCATGCATGTACGGTTGTGTGTCAGAGAGCGAGAGAGAGAGAGATAATGACAATGCCTTCAAAGCCACTTCTGAAGTGGTTGTTCTCTCTCATGTACGTTGTGCACGACTGAGCATTAAACTTTACCGGGGTGGAATTTGAAAAGAATCTCACCACTGTCAAGATGAATCCTAAAGTTTTGTGGGAACATGGAGTTTAGGGTGATTTATAGCAGGCAGTGAATTGAAGCATTACAGTATCGTTGTAATCTTGGCCTCAGACATTTGCCTTGTGTTCTGACGAAAGAGGGTGTGCAGCCTTCGATGAGCATCTGAGCATGGCAGCCCATCCATTGGTTGTTATCCACTGGGAAAAGCAGCTGTGAGAATGGTAAAGAGAGTCAAAAATAGAATTCTGAATGGGATGGGACTTTGCTTTGTACTTGTACAAACAGGAGTGGCAAAGGTTTTTTTTTTTACATAAGTCAGTCTTTGTGCACTACAAGTGTCACTGATTTCACTAATGACTTCAACAGTTTTGTGGCTTGAAACAAATCTTACTGAAAGGTAGCTGGGGTGTGTCATTTTTTGTTTGATTTCCTACGGGGCCAAATGAAAGGAAAAAAGTTTGTTAATTTGTAAAGAACATGTTTTTGAAAATATTCTTCTCTGTTATGCAATCACTCAATATCCCACGGCCCTCTCAGTTGATCCCCCGCCCCCCACGCCAGATCAGGGCCAAAAGTCTGAAACTGAAAAAATTTGATATGAATGCGGAAAAAAAAATCTGAAACAATGATTTGGACATAGAAAAAAAAGATAAGATCTGAATCTCAAAACATATCATGTTTTGACACAAAACAAATGTACAGTGTATGTTCAGTATGTATATTAGGTGGAGGTATTATGAGAGTTTAATTTTGTATTAGTATTCAATTCCTTTTTGCCATTTTACTTGCTTCCTTGAAAGTTCTGATTCCGACTTGACTAAAATATCTAGGCTTTTTTGATGAGGTTTTCTCAACAGAAGACTTGTTCAAGTGTCTGACAATATCCCATATATCGCGGGTGAGATCATTCACATAGCATGCTTTGTAAAACGTTCCCTCAGCATCATTAAATCTCAAGGGAAGATTTTCATGAAGCAAGTAAACAAGATTTTCGTCTGCATAGTTGAATAAATATTTTTTGTTTGTGTCAGATGGATTGTTATGGCGAGCTGTGCGTTTGTGTGTTCACATAAACAGCTTCTATCTCCCTCTTTCCCCTTTCTCACCCAAATTGATCAAGGCCTCACATCAGCTCTGCGATCTCCCTCCGTTCAAAAGCAGCTTTTCCTCTACACTCTTGCCGAGTTCTTGCTCACAGAGAATATGGGGTCCCTGTAAAATAAAGAGAATGGTCTAGACTGGATCTCTTTGAAAAGTGTCATGAAATAGCTTTTTTCATGGATTAGAACTATAAAGAATTGACAGGACTAGTAACAGCCTACACACACAGCGTCTTCCATTGCATTTTTTTTGTGTGCACGGAATTGTCTATTTCCTGACGGGTGAAGTTCCATATAATGGGTTCATCATGGGTTCATGTTCATCATGGGTTCATGTTCATCATGTATATTCGGTGTGCAGCATCTTCACATGGGTGATAATGTATTTGTCCCACGGGACAATGCACTTCCTGGAGACAGTACTGTCTTTCAGTAAGTGTTGCAGTCACCTGCGCAGGAAAAACTAACAGACTCGTCAAAACTGCACTGTTAAATGTGTTAAATAATTTACATAGGGCTTTACCTCGAACGTTGAAATTTAAAACCCGTCAACACAGGGTGGTGTTAAATGTTCATGACACCAGTATGGAGTGTGAATAGTTTACACCATTTATGTCTTCTTTTAACAGTCAACAGACTGACTTGAAAGCTAATATCACCCCATTACAGAAGTGAGGCATAACTTGATGGAGAGAAAGTCTCGTCACTCACAGAACATTGGTTATAGCATTAGTCACTCACTATTAGTTTGCTGTGCAATCGGGTTCTCAAGTTTTCCTCACTTCTCCCTTACTCAGGGTGACCCCTTAACTTTCTCCAACTTCTTTCTTTGTGGGGTTTGATTTGGATTAACACTGTTGAACTAAACTCTGACCACTAACCGTAACACTGAACACTATTTGAATCTGAAAGTGTTAAAATAACACTTACTTGAATGAAAATCATCTCAGAAATGTTTAACACTGAGATATCAATACTCCAGTTTTTGCTGTGCGGTAGCAAAGTGAAAGAGGCAGCTGATAATACAAACTCAAAATGTTGATAATGAAGAGGTATTCTTGTAACTTGTAATGATTGTGTTCCAGATCACTTTACAACTGTGTTTGCCAGGATACCTTTATTTGCCATATTGGCACAAACAGGCACTGAGGATTGTTGTAAAGTGTTCACATCAATTTCAAATGACTTTTAAATTCTCATAAGGTGAAATGCATATTTTCTAAAGGAAAATATACTGCTGATTGTCTTGCTGCTATGAAAAAGGCCTGCTCTTTGCAAAAACTAGCTTCTGAAACATGACATCTCTTTATTTGCTTCCTTCAGAATAATGTTTACCGTAACATACTATTCATTTGCATTTTCGTCTCTAGCTGTTCAGTCATTTACCTCTTTGAATTCAGCCTTGGAACATAATTCTTGTTAAAAGGGGAACACAATGGTTTATGTGAGGTGCGTACTGAATATTCATGTTGAAAAAAAACATGTGAGCTGGACGCGGTATAAACCATCCATTCATTGCTCACCTTCTTCCTGGTAGTATTTCCTCCTGCGCCGCAGTTCTTTACCACCATAGGTTTTACTAAACCCGTGGCTAAGCAAGCGAGTACCTGCATACAGATGAGGAGGTTTTTCATAGACAAGCAAATTACCTACGTCAATACTCTCCACCTGTACCATAGCATACTGTCAAAGGATGATCAATTCTATTAAATGCTTTGGAATTTTGTTCTCTTGTCAGTCAATTTGAGTGATTTCACATTAACCCCTGTCAGTCTGTCAATGTAATGATATGTTTCATTCAAGCTTGGCCTTAAGAGCTTAAGGATGAACCAAAAGCCTTAAAGGACACGCTCCATTGAGATTTATACACTTAACTCCACACCCAATTGCCTTCAAAGGACCAAGGTTTGAATGATGAACGACATCACAACTTTGAGATGGGACCATCTTCAAAGTCGTATCAAGATATGTTTTTTATTCTTTTTCAGCAATTCACTAAATTTCATCTCTCTTTCTCTAAGTGGACCTCATATGGCGTTTTACTTAAGGATCTTCTGTTCCTCTTTCTTTTACCCTGGCAAGAGTGCTCACATTCTGTGGTTGGCTTTCAGATTTTTCGGCTCCACTCGGCTGGGCACAGCCTGCTTGTCTGGGTCTCATTAGAGAATTTAAGTGACATAGACATGACCCTGAGCTTGAGCTGGCACAATATGTCAGCCCTCAGTTATTAAAGTGGCAGATCGGGAATCAGTCAGCCAAGTCCTTTTAGAGACAAGACATTTAATGGTTGTTTTCTTTCCTTTTTTAAAAAAAATACAGTGAACATGTGCGGCAATTTGCAGTGTTTGAGTCATGTGTTTAACAAATCGGATGTCAAAATTTTACATATCACTTACAGCTCCGGTAGCAGATGCTGTGCCACAAGCAGAAACATGCCAAATGAATGTAGATAGCGACATTGTAACCAGGCAGTGTGTATAGAAAGAGAAAAATATGCCTTATAGTCTGGAATGAAACAAAATCTACTCAAAATAAAAACTTTGAACTGGGAATAAGCAGTGAGGGAGAGGGACGGGATGGATTATGGTTTAGAGGCCAATGCTTCTTAAGGACTTGAGAATTTCATAGAAGGATGATTTCCCTCTGCCTCTGGCTTTCCATTCAGACATTCTAAGATGACAATGCCCACATAGTCATGAATTTTTGAGGACATGCTCGGGACTGAGAGGACGGAAAGCAAGGGAATGGAGGTGTTAGATGGACAACGATAGTGTTAACTATGTCTCAGGTGTAAGTGATCCGAGGCTAGTCTTAGTCACTGACGGATTACCTGCGACTACAATTTGAGTAGCTCTCAGATGTAGTTGGTTCCCTCGCCTTCTCATCATAAATTAATGAATCAGGTTCTTTTTAAGAAATTTTATCAAGGGCTCAACTAAATCTTTGAGTGTAATGACTTAATTATGCAAATTTTGAGGAATTTACTTGAGAGGAAATAAAATCTGACAGTCATAGTAGTCAGCACAAAATTAAAATGAAACTCTTTTCATCCAAAGCGATCTCTAATAATTGCATCCATGTTTTTTCACTTGTTCAGGGTGGAGTCGGTTACCACAGGCTAACTACAGTATTCCAGATGTCCCTCTCATCAGCATCATTTTCCAGCTTATCTCCAGAGGCGTTCTCCGACCATAGAATGCATATTCCCTGCAGCTTGCCAACCCACGGGTCTTCCCCCAGTTGGATGTGCCCAGAAAGGGAGGCATCATGCATGCATCCCAATCAGATGCAACCTCTTCAGACATGTAGGAGCAGCAACTTTCCTCTTAGTTCCTACTGGATGTCTGAGCTCCCCACCCTATCTCTAAGGATGAGCCCAGCCATCTAACATAGGAGGCTCATTTTATCCGCTATCTCATTCTTTCTTCACTACTCAGAGCTCATAGAACATCCACATTGCTCCTGCTGCACCGAACCTCCTGTTCGCCAAAAACACTCAATTTTCCCATCACTTGTGAACAACCCTCCATAGAGTTGCCACCTTAACATGGTGGAGGGCTTGTGTGCCTCTGTGCTCCTGAGAGCTGTGATGTCTGGGTCAATAACCCCTGGTAGCCTCTCCCGGGGCTAACTTGTTCCAGGGAAGAGGAATGAACAAGTGGGCTTTGAAGACAATAATGATAAGGCTGAAAGGCAGTTTTGACTTCTCGTCCAGATTAGGGAGACAATGGCTCATTTCTGGAGCCCAAGCTATGAAGGGAGGTTACCAGTAATCGTCCCGTTGGTCTGGGATTTCATCACTAGGGCACAGCCCTGTGGTGTCTGGTCTGATTGCCGGGCTCCTGGTTCTGTAGACTGTTTCAACTAGAGACTGAAGTGTTTACCAGCTCGTTTGAATCTCAGTAGCCAGTCATTATTTTCAAAGTTCGTCAGTGTGAAGCTCTAAGAGAGGTGAAATCAAATCGGGCAATGGGTTCAAAGCATATATAAGAAAATATAAGAAACTTACTTTTTTCTTGCTTAGTTCTGTGAAGAGGCTTGGACAGTCTGCTAATGACAGACCTTGGCTTTGTTGTCATTGTACACCTATTACAGAGGCTTTTCTTGTGATATAATGGGATACAGAAATAGCTGCCACTGGACATACAGTTATCTCTTGTCAATGTCTCACATACCAAACAATCATAAATGAAAGTGCATATTTTTTAGTTTCCATCCTAAAAGCAGCCATGGTGAGGTATTTTAGGTCGATAGTTTTGGTGATGTTCACTGTAGCGTGGCCAATAAAACATCATAGGGAAACAGGAAAACTGTACATGTCTGGTCATGTTCATAAAGCTGCCATGAAATTAATTCAATCAAATAAAAAGCAGGCAGATGGGATTTTACTGTGTTGCTATAATGGCCATTTCTTACTTTGGTAGCCACGAGCAGGCTGAGGAGCATACTCACACACACACACACACACACGCACGCATGCACGCACGCACGCACACACACACACACACACGCACGCACGCACGCACGCATGCACGCACGCACGCACAAACACACACACACACACACACACACACACACACACTAACACACAGACACACACACACACACACACACACACACATCTTTCTGGAGAATTGGATAGGGTCTGTATGAGAGGAGTCCCAATACATGGGTTGCATGGGTTGGAATATCGTTGAATTTTTTCAGTATAAGTCTCTTAAATGAAACATTTACAAAGGTAATATACACAGAGACTAAACATCTCACTTCAGGGTAAAAACAAGAAAAAAAACAGTTTGTAATGTGTATTTTAATACTGTATGTTTCACATTCACCAAATATATGGTTTGGACATATATGTTTTTTATACAGCCCACCAAGCAAAGTCAGTCCACGGTTAGCATGCTAGCACAAGCATAAATGCTGTCTGCTTTTGTTCCATATTTTTACTTTCCATGACAATGACCTTGGATCTTTTTAAGTTTGAATTTGGAACGTACTTATTGGCACACATTTTAGTTGATACCAACAGCGGTGGAGCTAGCACCAATGAATGTCATCTAATGTTTTAAGCTGTACTTTAATAGTAGAACATTTTTGAAATCCTTTACAAATATAATTCAACTAAGCTTATGAATGTACCCCTGACAGCAAGGGTATACCACTGGAAAGTCCCCAATCCCCTGCGTTGTGCAAATGATCCCCCTGATAGAACTTCTCAAATTAAATGTGAAGTGCTATTTTTTGTACAAAAGGCCTAGTGAGTAGATTATGAATTAATATAGATTAATATTAATATTAATATTAATATGGATAAGTTTTCAACTTCATATGAATATGAAGTATAAGAGGACTTATGAAAACTTATGGCCCGGAAATTTTGGGTGATAAATATCCCCCTACTTTCAGAAATGTACAGCGGACTTCTCCCAGAAACAATCCAGTTCTTCCTCTCACTAAGGTCTAGGTGGGTGTCAAATTTGAAAATGATCCATGAAATGGTGTTTGAGTTATCCTGCTAACACAAATGATATGCCGCAGATGCGGATGTGGATGAGGACACTGTGGCAGCAAAGATGATTCCATAATATCCCCAACTTCTCTTGGATAAAAGATATCTACAAGCAATCTACCTGTATCTATCTGGTATAAAAAGATACCTGACAACCTCAATTGCCTTTCAATATATTCAAAAGCTGTGTCTAAATGGATGTGCCAAAGTCTTATTAAGTTTTAAAGGAGGATTGGCTTCTAAGAATCTAATTCAGAAAGTTCAAATTGGTCATACAACCAGTTCCTCTTCTTCTTTGGCTGGCTTTAGATGTTGTCACAGTGGATCATTTGTTTCCATCTTACCCTGTCCTTGGCATTTTCCTCTGTCTCATCTACTAACTGCATATCCTCTTTGGCTCATCTCTTTTTATCTCCATCTATAGCAACCTTCTACCAATAGATCCACTATCCTTCCTTTTCAAGTGATCAAACCAACTCAATCTGGCCAAACGTACTTTGTCTCCAAGATGTCAAACTGGGGATGTCCCACTAATGTGTTTGTTTCTTATCCTGTCAAGCCTTGTCACTCCCAAATAAATTATTCAACTCTGCCACCTCCAACTCTTCCTCATGCCTTTTTGTCGGTGCCATCAAGTGTAAACCGTAAAGCAGAGCTGTTCTCACTACCTTTGTGTAAACACATCCCTTCACTCTTACTGCTACTCTTCTGTCAAAGATAACTCCTTACACTCCACCCTGCCTGCACGCCCTTCTTCACTTCTTTTCCACGTTCCCCGTTACTTTAAACAGTGGACCACAAATACTTAAACCCCTGCACCTTCTTTAGCTCTTCTCCTTGTATCCTCACCATTTCATCTGCCTCCTTTTAATTATGTATATTGTATTGGTGCGACTGACTTTCGTTCCTCTTTGCACTAAGGAATACTTCCACCAATCCAAGTTTTTTTCCACTTGCTCCCTGCTCTCGGCAACATTTCAGAATGCCATCCAGATTCATTAGCCACTCCTGTCTGACTTCATATATCAGCCTGTCCATCACCATACCAAACAAGAAAAGGCTCAGGGCCGTTCTTTGATGCAGTCCCGTCTCCACTTTGAACTTATCCGTGACTCTTACTGCAAACCTCATTGCTGCCATACTGCACCCATACATATCCTGTACCACTCTTTAATTCTTCTGTCACACTACACTTACTCATTCAATTCCACGATTCCTTCTAGGGGCACTTTGTCGTACGCTTTCTCTAAATCCACAAAGACACAATGTAGCTCTTTCTGGCCTTCTCTGTACTTCTCCATCGCCACTCTCAAAGCAAACATGGCATCTGTAGTAGAATCCTTCTTGGCATGAAACCATACTGCTGCACAAAAATTGTCACATCTTTTCCTAATCTATGTTCCACTATTTTTCCAGAACTTCATTGTGTGGCTACTCAGCTTGTTACCAATGTAGCTGCTCCAACTCCATTGCATATTATCCTTGTTCTTGAAAATCGGCACAAGTACACAATCCCTCCATTCCTCGGGCATTTTTTCACTCTCCAAGATCATGTTGAACAATCTAGTTAAATACTCCACTGCCCTCTATCCTAGACACTTCCAAACCTCCACTGGTATGTCATCAGGACCTAGCCATTCTTTATCCACTTGAAAGCTGCTCTTATTTCCGTAATCCTTTGAACTTCCTAATTTACAATTCTCACATCTTCCCTCCTTCTCTCTCATTCACTTAAATTATCAGTTCATTCATTCCATCTTGCCCTCACAATCTCTTCGTATTTAAGTACAGTTCCCTTTCTGTCCTTAACCCACCTAACCTGCTGCATATCCTTCCCATCCTGATCCTTTTACATCCCCAATTGGTATAAGTTGGTACCAATTGGCGGTATAAGTCCTTTTGTCTCTTCCTTGTTTGTTCAATCTTCATACATCTTCATACAACCCATCATAGGCCTCTTGTTTAGCATTTGCTAAATCACTCTTAATTTTACGCTGCTTCCAATTGTATTCCTGCCAACTTTCTTTAACCGTCACAGTATCTCATTTCTTCCTCACAGACATTTTCCTGCGTATACTCTCCTGAACCGCCTCCTGAATTCCACCACCAAGTCTCTTTATCTTCTTTCCTCTTTCCAGACGACATACCAAATACCTTTCTACTTATCTCCTTTATCACTTTGTCCCTAGACACCCAGTCATCAGCCAGTCCGTCACTGACATTCAGAGACTGTCTAAACTCCTACCAGAAGTTTACACAGCAGTATTCCTTCTTCAGCTTTCACCATTTCGTTCTCCCCTGTCACTACCTTGCAGTCTCCAATTTCTTTGGGATTGCATTTACCTGTGTTGTCCTACCTCCACTCTTATATGTCATCATTTGCTCCTCCCTTCTCTTGAAATATGTATTCACCACAGCCATCGTGGTGGACAGACGTGGTCTACCATCGTCTGTCATTCCATGTTCCTGTCCTTAACACCATAACTGCCCATCACCTCCTCATCTCCACTGATCCCTTCACTTTTCCTCCAACTACCACTATGTCACTCCTTGGAATCCCAGATCATCACATCTTCCAACTCACACCAGAAATTTGCTTTCTCTTCCAAATCACAACCAACTTGTGGGGCATAAGCGCTGACCAGATTCATCATCATCTTCATACTCAGCCCTCTGTCCAATGCTCACTTCAGCTCCAGAACACTATCCACATACTCCTCCTTAAGGATCACCTCTACCCCATTCCTCCTCCTATCTGCACCTTGACAAAACAGTTTGTACCCTGCTCAAATGCTTTTAGCCTTGCTACCCTGCCACCAGGTCTCTTGGACACACATTATAGCTCCCTTCCTTGTCGCTATCATATCCGCTGGCTCTCTACCTTTGCTTGTCATGATGCCAACATTAAAGTTCCTACTCTCAGCCCTACACAGCTGCCTTTCCTCATCCCGCTGTCCCTTTTTTTTTCTTTTTTATCTATCTGCACAGAAACTTGTGGTTCGTGCCAAGATTTGGTAAAAAACATTTAAAGTATATGCAGTTTGACCTTGCAATATACAGTTGTTATTTCAGTATGTGTGAGTGTGTGTATGTAACCTAGACAAGCCCTCCTTGAAAGACTAGCCTATTACTCTTTATTTGGAACTAATACCTAGGTACAAGTTCTTTTACTTTCTCTGGGCACGTTTCCCCCCTCTTGGTCTTCTTTTTCTTCGACCAACAGCACAAAAGTTATTGTTGGGACCCTGCTGGTTAACAATGCCAGTCGTTGTCAACCCAGGCTGGTTGGTCGGAGCCCGGTTTGGTATTCTGCAAACCTATTTGGCATAGGTTTTACCTCGGACGCGCTTCCTCGCACAACGCTACCCACCCATCTGTGCTTGGGACCGGCACTAGAAGTATACTGACCTGTGACCCCTTTTTGGCTGGAATCTGATGCAACATATAAATGAACTTTTTCATGGATAAAAACATCACCATATGCCTTATCTTTTAGTAACTCCAAACCATTGTGCATTTCCAATGCTGTTATCTTTGAAGATTTTCTGATTCTACTTATTTACATGATCTAAATACTGTTTGACAGATACATTCTAATTACATCTCAGGAGGCTGATTGAGAAGTCACTTTTCCAGTGTGAATGTCGCTCCAATCCCCACGTATGGAGAATCACAGCTTCAGTTAATTCTGCCCTGTCAAACATCATGAGGTGTAAAAGGCAGTGACTTGATGTGTTTTTGGCACAGTCGCTTGATTTTAGTTGGATGAGTGTCAATGTGTTGTCAATTTTCTGTAAGTGTACGTTTTTACTGCCAGAAAGATAGAGAGGGAGCCAATGGAAGCAGACGGGGAACAGTGCAGATGGTGAAAGGTGATGAGAGGACACCCACACAAACACACTCAAACACACACACACACACGCACACACTCATGCACACAGTAACGCACACACGCACACCAGCACGCACACGCACACACTGAGAGAAATGTACAAACAAACATTTACAAGCAAAAATCTAAAAGATAGATAAAAATGGTGGATAGGAGAGAAAACCTAGTGAGTAGAAGTCCCCAGATAAGTAGAATGCAATGTCAGTCAATGTCATATGTGCACATGCTGTAAATATGCTGTTCAAGGTGACAATACTCAAATGAGTCAAACTGGGAGCCCCTGTCTTTTTATTGTCGGGCAGAAGATGCAATGCAAACCGCTATATCCTGTTAATTAAACTCGTTTTTTAAAATTTAGTTTCACAGTGAAATTGTTTTGTTCAGAGCCGTCTCTAATAAGCATTGTTGTGTCATGGTTGTATGTTTGACACCTTAAATTCATCAAACTAGATTTAAAAAGTGGTTCTCTACATATACAGTAATTTTGGTCATTGCTTCTCATGGGATGCGGCACATTTCCACACCTTAAAGATCAACACCATAATCAGTGGTGTCTTTTCCTCACGCTGAGAGAAGTGACCTTGCAATATAAAGGCTGCAATGCTCCCTCATTGTTACCAACGATTCCTTAAACGTACTAGTGGAGCTATTAAGTGTTGATCAGACTGTGGTTGCACTAAGCAGCTTCCTGTGAATGCGGCTACTGAGTCATGTGATCAGGGCTTTCCTGCGAAACGAGGCTCACTCCTCTCACTGAAAGTTCCCTCAGCGAATAAAGTTGTAAAAATCATACCGATATTACATAGACTGCTCTTTGCTAGACCTTTACTGTCTTTAATCAGTAATGCATATAAGTTGCTTGCTATATTGTCGCATTTAATGTTTTGAGCACAATAAACTAGCATTTGTAAAACCTCTCTTGGTAGTTTGTTTAAAGTGTTTACTATATGAGAGCATTTAATTGTGAATATGAACACACTATATTAGTGTGTTTGACCACTTTTTTTTTTCATGAGAACTTTACAATGGTTTGTGCATAATTTTGATGGTGTTAAGGTAATAATATGTCAGTTGATGCATAAACACTTCACTGGTATGTGTGCGCTGCTTTTAGTGTGTAGTGAACATTTTTCTGTTGTATACCCATTCACAGATGTTCATCTGCTTGCTGAAGAGGTTTTAATCACACCTGTGATTAATGGTCTGCCTGCTCTGCATCTTTGTCTACAGCTGCCATCTCAAGTCTCTTACCCCAATCTGTAGGCTAGTTAGAAGCTCCACTGGTGCAGTAAGGGTTAAGGGTCTAGTCAAGGAGTGCAGTGGTGAGACCACCGTTTCTATAACCTTTCTCACAGATTCGGTCTGCTGACGTCACGATTTAACCAGATGACCTCATTAGACTATAAGGGGATGAGCATGTATGTGCCAAGCAGGCGTAGACATGAAGGGCTATAATCTTAGAAACTCCAGTGTAAAGATTTTATCAGCGGTGCCTGGACTGATCGGTTGCCTGATTGATTGACCACAGAAAGCTTGACAGGTGAGTGGACAAGCAGTATATTTTCAGTATATCTGCTCCACACGATGGGTCATGTTGCATGCACAGTTTGTTGCAAGCGCACAAACACATCACTTGCATAAGCTACAGTGGCAACAAATGTATCATCACCAGTATGGCAATTTTAACTAGGAAGAAAAGAAGGATAACCTGAGGCAAAAATAAGCAACAGAGAAGCAAAACCAAGAAAACATAATCAGACTTTTAGAAACAATCATCCAAGGAATGTTACAAGTATCAGTGGCGAGCCATGAGTTTTCCACGTGGGCCTTCAGTGCTATACCCTCGCAATTATGCTGCCTTCAAATACAGATACAGGCTGCTCTACCTGTATTTCTAACCAGTACTTATTCAAAGAGACAGTAACATTTATCTAGTGTAGTAAATGGTTAGAACGAGGTTCAACATTATCATACAACCAACCAGGAAAACCAAAACACCATCAAATGTAAGTAGGATTCAGCAGCGTTTCCGTTGGACATCACTCACACAGCAACACCAACAAACATCTTCAGCAAAAAAAAATAGCAAACCAGCAAATAATAGCATGACAGCAATTTAAAATACTTAAAAATTAGACTCACCAAAGCTGTTCCTCATCTGAAGGTTAAGTCAGTCCTCCTTTCTTTCTTTAAAAATTACTCCAATATCTCTGTCGTAGAACACTAGTGAGTATCAGTTCAATTATAAATTCTGTTTCCACATGGCATGGAGTCCAGTGTTGACAGGCTGTCAAATCCTTTTTCTCCAATAAGTTTTAATTTGTTGAAAATGAATGCTCCTGATGAGCCGGAGACTGAGACCAAATTAGCAGTTTCCGGACAGGTAATACTGACACAGGACCAAAACGAACTTGCCAAACCTGCTGTTAGATTAGGCCAAGCGAGAATCCCCTGGCATGTGAAAGAACACCCCCTAAATGATAACTTCGGAATTTGGTTGGCTAAAAAATATGACAATCAACAAAATCATCTTTGTGTAAATTAAGTGGGAGAGGCCTTTGCTCTGGGAGCTGCATGCCGCGTGCAGATGTTCCACCCAGAGACGGCAGTTGAGAAATCTGATTGGATAAAACCACACTCCTCACTCACTTATATGAGCTAACTGGAAGCAGTCACAGCACTCAGAGAAGCAATGAAGGGGATGGGAT
Source organism: Lophius americanus (assembly GCA_037951165.1). Classification (NCBI taxonomy): domain Eukaryota; kingdom Metazoa; phylum Chordata; class Actinopteri; order Lophiiformes; family Lophiidae; genus Lophius; species Lophius americanus. The sequence goes on from JBBDHG010000091.1 coordinate 5,354,918, forward strand.
CAAACTACTTAAATACATGTAGTCTCACCATCCACAAGCTGTCTTTCATGAGCGAAGAAAAGGACAAAAGCAACAAGAGAAACTTCCGTATTCATGACCTTAGATGACCAACCATTTCAATCTGGAGAGAGAGGATTAAGTGAAAATGACAATGGCAACATTACAACAGATGATGTGTGATAATTAGTCTATCAAAAAGTCTCTTTAAAACCCTTCAGGGTGAGCAAAGGGTATCTGGCCTGAGCTGCAGCAGGGAATATCCCTTTTTATTTTGGATATTGGTGGTGGTGGCTGGTGAGACCAATGAATGCTGAAGTTGGTGGGTCTTTGAGAACTGTGCAGAGATGAGGAGGTGGAGGGTGTACAAAAGCTGCAGCTTGAAATAATTAATGGATTGAGACAGTCATATTCAAAAATACAATAGTAATGTCAGGCTAATGATGATGGGTCTCTGTGATATCGGACAAATGTGGCTGAGGGAAAGAGCCCAGCCAATATCAATTAATGCCTCAGGCTGCTAAATGGGTAATTTAGACTGAGCTTTCATGACAGGTGTGGATGACAGACTGGTATGAAGGATGACTGTGGGCCGAGTGTGCAGGTAGATAGTCCTCCAGTTTGACCTTTTGTTTGAAACCCCTTTTTGGTGGTGGATATACGATGCAGAAACACACAGTCAGGCGAGCGATATTTCCCAGATGACACATTACCCAAACTGTTTAATCACATGTAAAGAAGAAGACATCCTTTATTTATCACATGCAACCATACACAGTACAACATAGTTAAAGTATTTCCGTGCATTTGACCCATACCCACACGGACAACAAGCTTCAAGCCAGTTTCAATACAGCCAGATTCAATTTGTAATGTTCAAAGTAAGAGAGGCCAGATTGAGACGGTTTAGACATGTGCAAAGAACAACAAAGAGAAGACGAGTGAGATGAAAGAGGAAGTGGTTATGGTCTACAGGTGAAGAAAAAACATTCGACGACTATACATACAGAACGCTGACGAGGGCACCCTAAGGTTGTTAATTCTTATTAGATGCTGGTACATGTGGGGCCCGTATTCATTTTGAAAGATAAGCACACTGCACAGTTTGACCTGTAGCACTTTCAGTCTGAGACATGGAGCAAGAAAAGAGAAAAGGTCAAGGGATCCTGTTTTCTATTGGGAAAGTGAAACGTTGATACCAGCAGACGGAGAGTGTTGTGGCCAAGGGTCAAAACCCTCTAGGAAGGTTAGGCTCCGCCTCCTGAGTTGTCCTGCGGACCAAGGCTGCATTCATCAAAAATGCAGCCTTGGTCCGGAGGAAATAAGGCGTAAGAAACACCTGAGCTTTGTCTGAATTTAATAAGGCCTCTCTTTGGTGCTGTTGAACTGAAGGTGAGAAAATGTGATATAGTATGATAATAATTAATTAATATATATAATATGAACAGATGCATCCATGCAATATTTATTTTCCCATGGTTACATTTAGATAAGCCGTGGATCATCGTAGTTTTGAAACTTTCAACCAAAACGGTTATCAGCAGGTCAGATATCGTTATAGGAATTGGCCAAGAAGTCTGCATTTCTGCAGGTATAAGTATTAGTATGGACACATTTAAAAATATTTAACGTTAATTTTGTAACTTTAAATCATTCAAACAACAGAATCCCAGTCACTGAATAGAGGAGCTCCATGAATGGTAAAAAGTTTGCAATGAAAATAGCTGCGATTACTTGATGAATCATTTTCAGCCTCACCAGGTAAAGTGTTACAGTCTCAGTGGTTATAAGTTTATATAACACTCATTCTGTCTTTGGCAACAAAAACAGAATTAGATCAATAACACAGTTGAACTTCTGTTTCCCCTCCTTATTTCTACACTGTAACCATCAGTCTTTTCTTCATAAATATGCCTTTGATTCTAGCCTATTTTACTAATGTAAAATGTCTGTGTTGACTGTGTTGACACTGAATGTGTTGGTAATTTCTATCCTCACAAGCCTCATATTTTGTTTATTTACACCCCATTTTTTCTGATCAGTAGCCTCACCATGTCGTGCTCAAAGAAAGAGGAGTTAACAGAAGGTGATGAAGGGCAGAGGAGCCCGTACATGTAGCCTTATATGATTGTGGGTGAAGCTTTTGCATTGGCAGGAAAAAAATCACCTCTGCATGAGACTTTTCCTCATAAATATGGATTATAGCCTGTTATTAAACGGTTAAATTCTCTCTTGTTTGAAGAAGCCATGGCAGCCTTAAGATTATGAATTCAGAATGTATAATTTATGGAAAGCCTCCAGAACCTGAATGGGATTTGCCTTTCATAGGTCTGATACAGATTTGATATAGTAATGAATTAAAGCGCTCCCTCAACATGAACATCCATACAGACAGAGGGAGATTGCCCTCAAAGCCCTGTAAGAACTGCTTTGTCCTCCTTTCTTATTAAAAAAGAAAATCCTGCTAACTTTAGCGCGCTTGCAAAAGTGTTGGTGTCAGACGGATGATAATTAAGGGAGGAATAAATGGTTCTCGACTCTGTAGAATGGAAAGCTTAAACTAAACTTGACATGGCAGAGAAAGTTCTCAATTGTCCATGAAATAGCCTCAGACTACATATGAGTCTAGCACGGAGTCTAAAAAGTCATGCTGGATCCGTGTATTTGAGAATATTTGAGTTCTGTTTGAATGTGCTCCTTTTAATCGGCTGACAAATCTTCAAACTCCGGCATCAGATAATTACTTTTATTTCGTACATTTCCCCCTCTCTTGTCCTCCACATCAATAAAGCAAACTCATTGTTTCAATTAATATTTACAATTGTTGTAATGTAAGCACACTCTTGGTTTTGCTGTGAGAGCTAAAGCAGTCATTCATGAAAATAGTTGTTTGAGTACTACACACTCATTAAAGGCAAATTAAGCAGAGGAGCTAATTACTTTTAAAAATTGCAGAGCAGATGTCTGCGGCTGCCTGGAGATGACTCCCCATTTTTCCAGGATGAAGCCACAAGTCAATTACTCTAATAAAGAGTCTATTTATACAGAATTACAAGGGAGCCTTACTGGAGACAGTCAGTTATTAAATTGTTTCTTCATTAGTAAAAATAAAATGTATTTGGTAAGTGACGTGAAGACATTTACAAATGTTTTATTGTAGCAATATATTTATTTTTAACAGAAACGTTAAAAACCTAACCTAATATTTATAATATAATATAATAATCTTCTGAGTGATGGATGAAAAGTAAAGTAGATTAAGACAAATTATAAATTCAAGTGAAAAGTGATAATAATAATTAATAATATTAATAATAATAACTGTAAATTGAAACACATGCATACAACATTGTACAAATAAAAACAGTTATTTCTTTCAGCCAAGTGATGAGTACAGGACATTTCTTGACTGTTATTTTTCAAATGAAAATTTTTAAATTTATCGCACATACGCCCTGCAGTTCCCACTAAGTAACCATAGGGACACATGTTCCCCTATTTGAGCAACATTGAAGAACATGAGAACAAAAGACTAATAAACCTATGGCAAAAGATAGATCTGCTCAAAACATTGTATCTTTCAGGACCCTATTATGGCATCGATAAGTCCACAAGATTGCAATGAAAGGAGAAAATAATTTTTTGACAGAAACAAAAATAGCAAGAGCAGAGGAAGTTGCAAAAATATACTTTATGAATATGACTGTTTACCTTGCAGAGAATTTTAAGGCCACTGGATATAGGATATTGTGACATGTGGAATTCAATTTTTTCTTTACTTTTCCCTCCTCTGAGTGGGAGTCAGGGAAATTTGCAAGCTTACAGATCTGTGCCAGTTTGACATGGGCTAAATTGTGATGGATATACCATTGGGTCAGAGAATCTCCAGAACTGCAAGTCTTGTCATGTGTCTGCATTGATTAGTCCCTACAAGAGCGCTCTCAAGAAGTACAACCAGTGAACTGGTGACAGGGAGGGTTCTTTTCTGATCCCACAGAGGAGCAAATGTGGCAAAATTGCTTAAAAATGAATTACCGGTTTTTAATACAACAACACTGTTCTGGTGACAAAACGGGACACACAATATTAAGCATATGGTTCTAATGTTGTGGCTGAGCGGTGTTTTTTTTTCCCGCACGTCATTGACTTATTTATTTATTTATTGAACGATCTATTAACTCTGTTTTTTTTCTTTTCTTCATGTACATAGAAGTAAAATAATTGTTCTTGGAGAGATTGATAAAGGTATATGTAATGAATGAATGAATGGATCAATGGATGTGCAGCACACTATTCAGACTAAATCACATAGATCCTATTAGTGTGCATTTAACTAACACTGGTCTTCATCTGCATGCAGCTGATACACACTAGAGAAAGGCATACAGCCAGATAAAGGTCCAGGTAAGCACTAAGTGCTGAGGAGCACATTTCCAGGAAACCTCCTCATTGAGATAAACTCTCCCAAACCTTGTCATGTACACTATAATCATAGTCCAATCTATTCAAGGTGGGAATTGTCTGGATCAATTTACATAATGCATCATTCCTTTGACAATTTAATCAAAATTCTCATCCACCAATGAGCCTTAAGAATACTTATCCCCCCCCCCCCCCCACCCCCCCCCCCCCCCCCCCCCCCACCCCCCCCCCCCCTCAATCCTCCACCCATCATTTCAGTTATTGTTCCTGTAGCATATTTTCTGCCAGTGAATTACTGGGTCACAGGTGAATTAGACACTTGGCTGACTCTAATCTTCTTTTTTTTTCCTATGGCAAAAAGTAGCTTAGTGTAATTCAGTTTTTTTTTTGCTTTTGAGAGAAGGATGGAGAATGGGAGAGAGATAAAAGTCCTTGAGAAAATCCCCTTTCAATCTGGCTTCCCAAGGGTTCCTGCAATGTAATGTTTTTATTTGAGAGACACTGGTGGAAAATGCTGATGCATTTTGGCTGCGTATGTGTCCGTGTCTGTGTGTGTGTGTGTGTGTATGCGTGTGTGTCTGTGTGTGTGTGTGTGTGTGTGTGTGTGTGTGTGTGTGTACGTGTGTGTGTGTACGCGTGTGTGTAAAGGCAGCCATTTTCCATGGTTAACTGAGCCACTGATGAGTTTGCCAGCCCCGGGTCTTGTACAGATTGTGACTTTTATGTGTGTCTGCACGTGTAAGCCTCTTGGAAAGCAGCACTCATAATAAAGTGCGTGGGTTTCAACGTAAAATATAATAATTCTGCGGGAGCGCAATTTAAATCCTACAATCCAGTTCATAATTGTCTGTATCGCTGTAATGATTTGTCATGTGCCAACATTAAAGTGCATCATCACTTCTACCACAGGCCACCATTGACGTTTTTGGATGACAAAAGTAACACATTTATTTTCTCCTGCTCTTGTATGGGAGATGGAAAAGTAAATTATTGTGAGGCAGGGGGGCTCTTGTTTCCTTGCTGTTAATGTGGATGAAATTACAAGATAATTACAAATCAGCCAACATTGTTTCCTCTCTTCACGCCTGAGGAGAATGGGAAGCCTTAAAACTCTTCCAACAGGAATATTAACCTACCATGGGAAATACAGACGGTATGTATTTTATTTTCTTCTTATCTCTTTCTCTTTTTTTCTAAAGAATTTCATGTGTGGGCAAAAAAACAACTTAAAATAATCCCGAAGGTTCGGATTGTATTCATCTGCGAGGCCACCAAGGACATATTCCACTTTCACATAGGCAGCAATTGTAATGGTTTTAATGGTGTTGTTCAACATCAACCAGCAGATATGTATTTAAGTCAACAAATATGTCTGCGGTGTGCCAAGGACAAAAATAACTAGCTGTTGATCTTCTCCCACTCTTGTTTACCGAGTCACCGCGGTGCGAGCTGTCTCAAGCTTAATCTTCTATACGACTTGCTTTGAGACAGGAAGGGGCAGGAGAACTCGTTCTGGAACTCCCACACAGTAGCTAAGCCACTGTTTGCAGTCTTCTCCCGCTCTATGAGTGAACACACACACCCACAGAGACACACACTGAGCCCTGATAAAGGCTACAATGCTGTTATTATTCATTTTTGTATTCTTGTGCAATTAATGTCAAAGATGTAAAGAAAAAAAGAAAATCACAATAGTTTCTAGAAACATGCAAGCAGTCACATTTAAAAACAGGAATAAAGAGACAATAGTCATGTTTGATAAAATGTTTGGTTTGTGATGGAAATGTATCTTTTATGGGATTGCACAATATTAAGTAAATCGGGACTCATTACGTATTAGGTCCTCTGTCTTTTCTCAGGACGCGGGGAAACCAATTTGACACCGATTAATCTGAGGGTAACTAATGGGCTAAGAGTTGAAGATGCATGGATCATTTATCAAACACACTGCTTATCCTGCTGAGGATCGGGGTTGCTGGAGCCTATCCCAGCTGACATTGGGAAAGATTTGGGGTACATCCTGGTTAGTTCACAAGTCCATCACAGAGCTGAAACATAGGGACTGACAACTATTCAGGCACTCTTTTCTCCTCAGGCAATTTAGTCGCCAATTCACCTGTACTGCATGTTTTTGGACTGTGAGAGGAAGCTGGAGAGAACCCATGCAGCCACGGGGAGAGAACATGCCAACCATGCCGCCTCCCATTTATTATAATCATACTATGACAGTGTAAGCATGATTTTTTTGGACATCACTAATGTCTAGTGACAATACCAATGGGTGCTAAGGCACTGACCTCCAGGCCGATGGAGACATATTTCCTGGAGAAAGAAACAGCTCTGACCTCCATTTGCTCCAAGTGTATTGCAGCAGAACCTGCAAGATTCGGTTTGAATCTCACATGCGGAGGGATGTTCCGAGAATCTTTGCTCCAGCTACTGTGGTCTGAAAGGTGTGGTCAGCGAAGATGGGCTGTACAGTGAAGTAGGGTTTGGTATAAAAATGAGTGATCCAGCATCAGCAGTAAAGAGTTCTCCACCAAAGTGGTCTCTGTGCATTTGTCTTTTTGTTTGTTTGTTAACAAGATCACGGAAAAACTACAAAATGGATTTGCATGTGATTTGACCCAGTTGTATGTTTTGCAGTATCCTAGACATGATTCAGTATAGCTGACATTTTGTGGTTAGCATTTAACAAGAAATAAAATAAATCGATAAATAAATGACGGTCGGAGCAGCGCCGCCTCCTTGTGGTAAAAATGATTTCTTTAAAGTGTTGGTTTTAGTTTGAAGTTTAGTTTGAGAAGTGGTGTTAGAAATTTCCTCAAAACCTCTTCTGTGTGCCTGCACAAAACGACAGCCGCCGGGATTATTGTATATCTGTTATTTTTCCTCATATGAAGAAACTAAAAAAGGGGGTCGGGGTGGTGGGGCTGTGAAGCTGTGTGCAATAATAATAATCTTCTCTGCAATGAGGAGAGGAGAACGCTTCCAGAGAATTCAAGAGATACTGAGAGAGTTGTCGGTGGTTTTGGTGAATTCAGACGCAGGCTTTGACTCATTATTAACGTACAAATCTGCATCGAATGCTCCTACATAAATCCATTTTTTAGATTCTGATGACAATAATGTCTACTGTTGAGCCTTTGTGGAGGTTTGTTTTTTCCTATATTTTACTGGGATCTCATGGCGATCGCTCAAATTATCGGCACCTCATCCTCATCCAGAGGTCATTTTAGCAACGAAAACAAGCAATGTATGTATGTAAGCATGTCAAAGGGATGAGAATCCTGAGAAAAGACATGTCAGGAAGAAAATATATCTTTGAAGAGGAATCACACACATAAATTGTGATCAGAATATCAAACGGCACTTGAAACCAAAAGTAAACTGAGTCCGCACTGATGCACCCCCTATTCTTTTACGTTTTACTGAGACAGCTGCAACATTTTCACAGGAATCCAACACAACTCCTCTCAGAGCCTTTGTGGCACTCTTGCCTCAGATGTTACCTCTCTGCCACTTTCTTCAGTTTTCTGTTCGTTCAGCTTTCCCTTTATTGCGAAACAGGATGGATTGTCATGGATAGTTCTCCCTGGGGTTTCCTGGAGGCGCTAGCAAGGTGCTGCTAGCGCTGTCTTAAAAACAAACAAGATAAAGTTAATTTTGCAGGAGCAACAAGACTTAGAGCTAATTAGCTTCCTGCATGCATTGCACTTCTTCCTTTCTAAAGTGAAGTCTATTTTTCCATTTGTGGTCATGTTATGTCATGTTTGGCTTGATTTGATCTTTTTCCTTTCACAGATTCTGTAGTCCTGTTCCCGGGAGAAGAGAGCTCTCAGCCACTTCAGGCATGAGCTAGTACATTATTGTGCTATTATTGTGCAGGTGTTTGTGTGGACCAGAGTGTGAGAGAGAGAGAAGAATTCAGCTTCAACCTGCAGCCTTGCAGGCCTTGGGGCGAGCCAGCAGCTTCTTGCCCTAACATAAGGGTGGGGAATTGCAACCTTGAACCCTTTTTGTAATTCTGCTGTATACAACATGACAGGCTTAATTCAGCTGTGTTGGTGTGAGAGATGTTCTCCTGATGCTGCAAAAAAAAAAAACTCTCACCAATGCTGCTACCACGACAACAGAGATGAAGTTAAAAACAGGATGTTACACTGAAACACTCTCTGTGGGTGATAGAGTCACAAAGGGTGTCCATTTCAATTCCCTGCCAGCACTTTTTTTCCATTGCTGCCTACCCACACCATGTGGCTTTTGCTAAACCACTGTCCCACTGATGCAGGAGATGTGTTTCATTATTCGCATGTATGTTCTTTCTTTACCGACGATAGGAAGGTTTTGATTAAAAGATATAATATAGTATGTCTAATTTCTCAACCATTGGACAGATTTACTCCAAAATAGTTGCATATGAAACGACTCAAGCAAATCTATCTTTTATATATCATAATCAACTCTAATTGTTCTTATTTGAATCAACAGGGGACATTTTAAATGAAATATACTGTGGACATAACCCAATATTTAATTTGAGGAGTTAAATAAGGGGAATTACTCGTACAATGCAGGGGAACGGGAACTTTATGGGGATATACCCTCGCTGTCGTGGAGGACAGCATAGGCCTAGTTTAAATATTTCAAGAGAAGTCAGTAGAAGGGGTTTGAATGGGGCTGGGCACGCCTTCCACCTGCTATCAAGTCGTGTTTACAGACTGTGTATGAGTGAGCCTAGATTTTTATCCCCTGGTCTGCAGTGGGATAAGGCATAAAAGTTTATGGACCAAAGAAAGAAGCGGTGTGAGGAGATCTCTAGCTTGATTCCAGTGTACCAAGGGAAGACTGCATCTGCAGCAATGTGAGCTTATTTTCCTCCCTCCTGCAGGTTTGTCTCTGATAGACATGAATGCGGGAGTCAGACTTTCTATTGCTGTCACTCGTGCACAATCCTTATCATTCCGGGTGCTTTGTGTAGTACTTAAAGGCTTCTTACGGAAGCCTGATAGTTGGCCAACTACCAAAATGAAGCCGCCAAAACGTGACTAAGTAAGCCGGAGCAGGGAAAGCGGGAGGGAGAACAGAGTTTCAGGGAGGGATTGTTGTTTTGAGGGCAGGCATTGACAAGCTGAAGTATGTATGCGAGTGCAGGAATTTTTTCTTTGACTCGGGTCTTTGACAGAAAAATCACTGATATTTATGAAACTGACAAATTTCAGCGAGTATTTACCTCCAAGGGAGGAAAAGTTCGACTTACTTTAAGTGCTGTTAAATCTCCGGATCAAGTTCCTGTAGTGATAGCTCTGAATGTTGGAAAGAAGTGTTGGACATTTTACATTATAGAATGCACATTTTACGTAAACCAAACATGAAACCACGAATGAAGAGATGCTAATAGAATTGATAAAAATTGTCATCTATATTTTCCTTTTTTTTGTAAAATTGTCTACAGTGACAAATATGAATTGTGATATTATCTGACTGCCTCTGCCAAAAGATATCCTGTTGTGGAAAATTACATAATGAAATGAACTACATGCAAAGGAAAATCTCCCTTCCCAAACATGCAGGGACTTATATTTCTTGCAGCTCTGTCAAAGTTGACAGAACAGGCTAATGATGGAAATTCTTCGTCATCAGGGCTCATATTTCAGCACAGGGAACTGTGTTCTTCAGACCGACAGCTAATTAAATTAGTATGTGCATCGCATGCCATTGTAGCTCCAATTTCACGATCACACAGATATTAAACTATTGATTCAGTTCTTAATCATAATGCACAGCAGCCCATCCTTATTCTCTCCTCATGCTCTTTAATTTAGTTTGGATATGGATTTTTTTGAAACCCTCCGTGCGTTTTCCTGGTAATTAGCTCTTGTCAGACTCCAGAGTAAGACAATAATCATCACTGAAATATGTGAGCACACAAGTTAAGACATGGAAAACCACGCCAATTAATATATTACACTCAGTGATGTCTTACTGCACTTGCAAAAGATGAAAGTTTAGCTTTATTTTTTTAAAGGGCACAGTTAAACATTTTGTTTCCCTTTGATATAAGTTATTCTTAGAGCAGTCAAAAATAGTATAAACCAATTATAATGGCAATACATGGAAGAATGGTCAGATGAATCTGTCCGATATTGCTTGAAGCACACACAAACACACACACACACACATGCTCTCTAACACACACAGACACACATGCTCTCTCACACACACACAAACAAACACATGCTCTCGAACAAACAGACACGTACCCCCACACACATCCACTCTCACACACACGTACACACACACACATGCTCTCTCACACACACACGTATGCTCTCTCAATCACTCAGGCACATGCTTTCACACACACACGCTCACACACGACACCTGAGGACCACCATGAGCAGATACTCTTCCTTTACACAGATCAGACTATACAATAGTGCTGAGGAAGTGATAACCTCCAACGCCATAGATGATTCTATTGTACTTGCTGAATATGAGACAAGCGGTCTCCAGTACATTTTATAGAAGGGGTTTGAAGATATGAAACCTTTTCAGACAAATCCAGTGAGGAAGTTTTCCCTAAGATACTCTTAGTCAGGTATTCTAGAAGTCTTTTACTTTTATATCTTAGGATCAGGGACTGGCAGTTCGGTTTAGAGGGGACTTTATTTGTCGTTATTATTAGGTTGTTAGAATCTGTTATTATTGTTCATTTTACCAGGTAAAATCCTCATTGAGTTTGAATGTCATTTCCAAGATCTGGATTTGATAGAGGCTAGCTGTTGGCAGAGGGAGGGGGTTTAGCTACGGCTGGATATTGATGGGACTTGAGCCGTCTGAGTAGCAGGGTTAGATGAGGCGAGGGCAGTGGAGAGTTACGAAGGACTTGGCACTGGACTCCGGAGCACGGGGAGAAAGAATATAAGCAAAATATTATCAGAAGAAAATACTGGGAATGAATAAATACGCACTAAATGACCTCACAATCTTCTCAGGAACACATAAGGGCCACCTTGACCATTTTCAAACATGCTTGATATCTATGGTGAAAAATGAGATGAAAAAGATTATGTTATTGCTTTCCTAATGTGACCCCAGCAGACAATGAGAGTCTGCTTGCAGAAACTGAGGCTTTTGCAAGCTTTGAGGCTAAAGTTAACTGGCAAACCAATGTAATTCTCACTGGGGAATTTCACATTCAGACTAGTTATATCCCCGAAAGGTCACTGATATAATGGAATCGTCATCAACACCGCAGGTTGGTTGTGTTAATGTGACTCAAAAACGTATTCTTGGATCTTTTTCGGCCCATAATTTCTCAATTGCGGTTCAGTTTAGTCAAGCTTTGCTGCATATGAATTGACTCAAGGGGCTCTACTCTAATAATTCATCTTTTATTCAGTAAAGGGCTTTTTAACAAAAAAAAAGAAAGTTTTTGGAACATAATTTCACATTTAATTTTAGGAGCTCATCAGGGGGATTGCTTGTATAACACAGGTGATTGGGGGCTTTTCAGGGATATGCCCTTGCTGTCAGGGAAGGCAGCATAGGCTAAGTTTGGCCTACGCATTGATGGAGCAATGCAACATCAATGCATTGATGGTGCATTGCTCCCTGTGACACATCAATATCCTACAGTCTGTGATGCACTGTTAGATTTAAATCTCATAAGGTATGCAGATTTAGCATTAGAGAAGAGGAAATCTATATGAATTAAGCTACAAGATTTCTACATCAGTTAGGATTTTAAAAGTCCTGTAGTCTGAGCCCAGCTTAACTAAAAGATAGACCATGAATCGGCTTAAAAAACATGCTAGCCTGGCACCATTAAGGCTACAAACAACCGATGATGCAACTTTTATAACACTATTCCACTTTTTTTTAAGCGAGGGAATTACACCATCCAAACATTGAAGCCAATCCAGAGTGAAAATCCGTGTGGTTTGGGTGATGCTTCCGTGCAAACTGTAGTGAAGTGTAGAAGTAGACGGGGAAAGGCAAAGAGGGTTTCCTCAGGTCTGGCTGCATCACTCTGCAAACTCTTCTTATTTTCTTATTTTCAAAATAAAGGATCAGGAGCAGGGGAGTTAGTTAGTAGAGAACCATGAAAACAATGAATAAGCATGTCACGGAAGAAGAGAGGAGAACGTCGGATTAAAATTAGAACATATCAGCTTTTCCAAGGAAAACACAGCTGCCTGTGTTTGAAGTGACTTATCTTCTAAAGATCCATTGTCGTGGTCTGTTTAAAAAAATCCTCAGCTGCCTAGAAGCATTTGTCCATTGATCTTTACACAGGCTAACACAGCCACTCCCAAAGGACTCATACAGGCTCCATGAATAATATGTGTATATGCATGCACAGTGGTACTCAGGCTCAACTAGATTCACGTAGTTGTTAAAGGAAGAATTAGCAAAGCTTTTCCCCCTGCGACCAGGAGAGTCGATCGTTTTCTATGTGGTAGGTAGCTTTAGCTCCCCTCGCTGCATGTAAGACCAATCCCTGCCTGTCTCACCGCGCTCCACAAGAAACCAGTTTGAACGACTAAAATATGTCAAATATTTTGAATATTAAAATACAGGTTGAATTTTAAAATATGTATAATAAGAATATCCCAGTGTGCTTATTTCACATTCTAAACTGGCTTTAATCTGGGATTTTCCATGTATGTTGATATTTAAGATCTCAACATAGTTGAATTATTTCCCCAATGAGTCTGGGATATTATAGAATTGTCATCGCCGCCGCCTCGTCCACCGCAGCTCCCTTGTGTTAACATGATAACTCAAAAATGATTTCATCAATCATTTTCAAATTTTATACCCGGATAGACCGTAGAGTGAGGAAGAACTTTTTTTAACTTTGAGAAAGATCGGTAATATAATTATGACACTAGGGGGAGCTTTATCTCCCAAAAATTTTTGGCTAACATTTCTCAACTGTTGGTCCGATGTAGTCCAAATTGGGTGCATGTCAAATACAAAGAGATACTTCTTCTGTATGCTATATTATACTCACTAGTGGGAGCTTTTTACAAAAAACATAACTTCATAAATGTTTGTCAGATTAAGTCCAATTTGGGTGCATGTGAATCGACTCGAGAATATATGTCTCATATAGGTCATATTTTCCCCTAATAGTTCATATTTTACTGACTGTAGGGGGAGCATTTTTGAACGAAAAACAATGTTTTTTGTACATAACGTTTGATTTTAGGAGTTCGGTCAGTGAAAGTGTCTGTGTGTCTCTGTGTGTGTGTGTGTGTGTGTGTGTGTGTGTGTGTGTGTGTGTGTGTGTGTGTGTGTGTGTGTGTTTACACAAAAAAAGGTGCAATTTACTCAAGTAATCCCCAACAACAAAAAGTACGATTTGATGTGGTAATAGCCGAGCTCTTATAAACGCAGCGTTGTTGTCAGAAGGAAGAGGAAGCATCTTAAGTCGTCTTTGGCAGGTGTGAGGTCACACACTTCCTGACTTCAATTATGAAAAACACCATCCAGTGTGTTTCCACCACCACCGCATAATCCCACTCCTCACCTCCCATATTAAAACAAACTGATGGCTCATCACCACGACCTCCAGCGCTCGGGTTGTTTGCACATTACACTCCGTGTGAGCTCATAAATGTCTGGCCGAGTGGGCGCATCCATACGTGATGATGTGTTTGTGCACGGTCTTCATTGTGTCGGCTTATGTACCTGTTCAGAGTGATAAATCCAGATGTAGAGTATGTCTTTTGTTTTGCTGGAATAAACCCCCCCTCTGCTTAATCCAAGGTTCGAGTTAGTTAAAACCCATAAGCTCAGTGTCAGTGGTGTTGCTGTGTGGGTGTGTTCTTCATTGTCATATTCTCAGAATGGACAAAGGGACGGTATAGGGTTACCCTCATCCGTCCCGTCCCGTCCCGTCCACCAGTGAATAGTTAATCCACATCTCTTCAACACCTGCTGTAGACCTCCATGAAATTCTACACATGTGCTTTCTGGACTATGAAGTTGTGTATCCCATTATTATAACAATTTTTTTACATGTTGAAGACATTTGAACATTTTATTTGCACGTCAGTGAGCTGCATGTATGAGAGGGGGTTTAGTCCACCGACATCAACACAATCTTAGTGGCTACATTGCTCTGGTATCTAATCTAAATAGAACTGTACAAAGAGTGCTACATTAACATTCATCGCTACATGTATAGCGCTGTGATAAAAATGCAAACCCCCTTGTCTTTTTCTTTTAATTTCATACTATAATATTAAAGAGTGTAGTATCTTCAAATGTACTTACTTAAAACTTAAAAAAAGGACATGAGTAAAGATATTGTACAGAATTTCAATTATAATCTGAGCCTGGCCGGCTCAGTCGGTAGAGCATGAGCCTCTTAATTAGAGTCTTTGGTCATTTGGTCGGTTTCTGAAAACTTTTGATTCTGCGTTTGTAAAGCTCACTAAATCCTGCTGAACACGCCAATATTTGCTCTCCTTCTTTCAGCATGACATCACCTCAATGACCCAAAGATTATTTCTTCATTTTAACAAACTGTGTACATTATTATTGAAACAAACAGTTTGAAGCAGATAATGCTGCATGAAGCATATTAAAGACAGAAAATCCAAGTACAAGTTAAAGATGCAAAAAGAGACAAGATGAAATAAGTTTCAATCATGCTTTAAAAAAAAATTCCTAAAAAAAAGCTTTATGTGTATTGAGTTTTTCATTGCAGATAGTCAAACATAGTTTAAGATATCTATAACATCTTTCTGACTAGTCAAAAGTAAATTTAAGATATCTAAAAATATATTTTATCTTATAAAATCCAATTCAATATCTTGTATTGGAATTTGGACTGGTCAGAATTCAGAAACTGGAATTACAACTAGTCAAAATGACAAAGTAGACATCTTGAATTAGAGTTTTGACAAGACGAAATGACGTCGTCCTTGCAAATATATCAGTAATGAATGTCCAGTCTGGTGAATAAATGTTAAAAGGGCTTACCATCAATCAGACAAGGGATCATCAGATTCAAAGGGTTATTCTCGGGGTCGTGCATTCCAGCCCCATGGTCTGGATCGAAAAAGCATTTATCTACCTATAACAATTCAACTCTCTGAACTTCATTGTTTGTTGTGTCACCTTTAGCAGGAAAAACATCAACCAATTACCTCCAATAACTGGTTTTAGGGTCCTGCCACAGCTTTTCAATGGGGTTCAAGTCCCAACTATGATTGGGCTACTCCAAACCTTTGATGTTATTCCATTTAGAGGTGGACGTCTTCTCTTGCTTGCGATCATTTTCTTGCTACAGCACCCAGTTGGGTTTGAGCTTTCAGCTCAAAGAATGATGACCTGACATTATACCCCATAATTTTCCGTCAATAATGGCCAGATGTCCCACACCTGAAGCCGCACAGCATCACGCTGCCACCTCCATGCTTGACTGCAGGTAGCCTCTAATCTTTTTGCTGAAGGCTGTGTTTGAATTGCACCAGTCCATACCTTTATTCATTCAAATCTGTTATTTATTTTATGTTCAATTTAGTTTGAGTTTGTATGAGCAGCAAACAGTAACAGACGATAACCAAGCAGGGGGTCTAATACTTTTTCACAGCCATGTACCATGAACATGTAGCTGGAGTTAGTGTTAATTCAAGAGTCCAGAACAAGTGCTTGTTTTTTGTCCTGTTGACCATCTGAGTCACAGACTGCAACCATGGTGTGACACACAACTGTCTTGCGCTCTCTCTCTTTGTCGGTCTGCTCCCCCTCTCTCCCTCCCTCCCTCCCTCCCTCCCTCTCTCTCTCTCTCTCTCATCTTCTTCTTAACATCTCCCTTTTCTATGTTGCTATCTTTCTTCTCGACCCATTAATTGGTTGCCTGCCTTCCTCTCTGTCTCTTCCTCTTCTGTGTTGCCTCCCCCCCCTGCTTGTATTTGTCGGCATTCTTCCCCTCCTGTGCCTCCCTCCCGTCGCTGATCTCGCTCTCTGTCAAGCCAGACAAAGCAGAAAACGGAAGCAGCTCACTTGAGCCAGCTCTCCGTCACAGCAGAGGCTGCAGAGTTTCCGTATATCTACGTGTGTGTGCAATGATATCGCAAACATGGACTTATTCTAACTCTGAACTGGAGGAGAATTTGGAAGAATATCGCCCTGGAGCTCCTTAAGAGGAAGAAAGACAACACAACAACCCTCCACCTCTCTCTCTCTTTTTCGAGTCTCCTTCCATCTGTTTGCCTCTCCTCAATTCACATCTCTTCTCCCCTCTTTCTTCTTTCAGTCTCCCTCTTTCTGGTAGCCTCTCCTCACTTCTTTGCCTTTACTCTCATTGCCTCTCACTCGCTTGGTGCTGCAGGCAGGGACAGAGTCCTGCATAACTGTAAGTGGACTTATTTGTGTGTGTTAGTTCATTCTGTACGTGTGTGCGATCTAACTCTGTGTCCATATATGGGGATTTAGAGCCCATACAAACCATATCATGAAATCTTTAATGACTACATTAGTCCTGTTTGTACAGCTCTGTCTGTAATGTGGGGCAGCGCATTAATTAAGACACTACTGACCTCTGTGGTCTAAATCTCTTCATATTCATAAACATTTTTCAGATGCCTATTATTCAGCAAGTGCCAAAACTGTCACTGCTGCCATTTAGATGAAATGTCATTTGTCGGCATAGTATGTGAATAAATGTCCTCTCCTCAAGGTATTCTCTGCAGAATGTGTGTGTGTGTGTGTGTATGTGCGTGTGTGCATGTGTGTGTGTGTGTGTGTGTGTGTGTGTGTGTGTGTGTGTGTGTGTGTGTGTGTGTGTGTGTGTGTGTGTGTGTGTGTGTGTGTGTATGTATGACTGATAAGCACAGTGGGAATGATTCAGGGAGAGACATTGTGTGTGTCACTCCTGCCATTCAGGGCATGAAGAAAATCAATAGTTCTACAGCCTGAGCTGGACCGTTTACCTCTGCCAGCTAATGGTCACACACTGTGGCCTTCATTGGTCCATGGTCAATGGTTTGGAATTGGCTGTAGAGCTCAGCAGACAGTTTTGCGTGCTCCTGCCAGTGTGCCCTCAATTTTTTTTTGTCTAGAGAGAACTTTTGAGGAAGACCAGGGTCAAAGAGCAGGCTTTCTCAGAATTCTACCTTAGTGTCAGCAACCATTTAAATGCAATTGAACGTTCCTCATACCGCTATATCCTTGATTTGTTTTACTCATGACATGCTCATTGTCAGCTTGTTTTTTTCAAACGTTAAGTTCAATCAATTAAACAAATCTAAAGTTTTAGCTAGGACTATGCTGTAATCCCTGACTGCAAGGGTATATCCTGTAAAAGTCCCCAATCCTTTGTTGTACAAGCATTCCCCCTGATTGAACTCCTGAAATTAAATGTGAAGTTATTTCTAAAAAAATTTTCTTAAAAAGAAAAAAATACCTCCCTAAATTAAGTAAAGGAATAAGGAATATTAGATTAAGATGCGGGTAAAATATGATGTATTAACGAGATAGAACTCCTCGAGTCGATTCATATTCCCTAGATTTGGACTAAATCGGACCAACGTTTGAGAAAATGATGTCCGGAAAACTTTGGAGATAAAGCTCCCCTTTGTGTCAAAAATATACAATGGACCTTTCTCAAAATCAATGCAGTTTGTCCACACACTAAGGTCTATGGGGTTATAGAATTTTAAAACGATCAATGAAAATTATTGAAGTATGTGTGGAAAGGGTTTTTTGTATTAAAAAATAAAGAAAAAGCGCCCCCTAGTGAATAAGATGTGAAGTTTTAGAGTTAAATATGACATATATCAGATAGATCTCTTGGATTGACTTCATATGCATCAAATTTGGACAGAATCGGACCAACGCTTGAGAATTTATTCTACAAAAATGTTTGCCAATACAACTCCCCCTGGTGTCAGAAATATGCAACCGATCTTTTCCCAAATAAAACCAGTTCTTCCATGCACTACGATATTTTTTGGTTGTGAAAATGGTGAAATAGTTTTTGAGTTATGTACAGAAAAACTTTTTTTGTAAAAGTAGCTCACTCTAGTGAGTAAAACATGAACTACTAGAGTAAAGTACAATATTTACTAGATGGATCTCCTCGAGTCGAATCATATGCACCAAGTTTGGACTAACGAACGGTCGAGAAATTATGACCCAGAAATTTTGCAGACAAAGCTCCCCCTAGATTCAGAAAAATATGCAACAAAAACACTCCAGTTCTGCGCACTAAGGTTTATGAAGGCCTTCAAATTTAAATAGATCCATGGTTTAGTTTCTGCGTTATCACGTTAACAGAAAGGATCTGCTGCCGTAGAGGTGGACACGATGATGATTCCACAATATCCCCGACTTTTCGGGAATATAATAACAAGTCCTGCCCTGCATCTGACCAGATGGACAATGTAAATCAACTTTGTTTTAATAAAATTGTGGTAATTTATGTGTAAAATCTAATCAACAAATCTAATCAACTTTGATATATATGTTGTGAAGTTGCAAGTAAAAAAGATAAATTTGGCATTCCTGATTAATTTTCAATTGACAGAAAAGAAGAACATAGAAATTGGATGTAATATTAAAGGGCTCTGACGGGGGGGTAGCATTTCAAAAAAAAAAATTTCAGAAATGTATTCCACATTTTATCAAAGCCCATTGGATTTAAGGAGGAATGGGTTTTGTTTATGTGTTATAAAGTCCTGGAATGGTCAGAAATCTGAATTTACTCTCAAAGCTCTGATGTATTCTCTGCATTTTGAAATTAATTCAGAATTCTGACCTGACCACTTTTTACAAGTTTTATGAGGCCCTATCGCCTTCGTTAAAAACTTCTGTTAGCTTAGAAAATGTTGATCTATGTCAGTGTTTGTATAAAAAGTCCTGCTGGCAAGTGACTGTCATTCAAAAACAAGTTGGGGGAGAGCAGAAGTTTTACTGGCAGCTTAGAACGGGTCTGGCCTATAGGATCATTCATGGAAATGAGCAAAAGCAGGCTAAAACATAACTAGAAATAAGTGGGAGCGAGAGCTTGCGAGGGGGGAACGGAGCGAGACTATCATAATCAATCCTCCATGATCCTGGAGGAGCATCATTTGTCTTCTTTTTTCAGTGCACTCCTCCTCTTGCCCCCATCTTTCTCTCATTTTCTTCGGTGCCGCCACTTTGATCTTGCGTCTCGGGAGCTTCATTACTTTTAAAGCCTTCATCGTGAAAGCCATAAAAAGATGCTAAGGAATGGATTTCCAACACCATTCAACAGACATTTGGTGCCGGCCTGCGAGTAATGGCTACAAAGGGATATAATGTTCCTTAGCAGTGTAATGGGCTTCTGTGCTCCGGGTGACCAGGGCAAACTAGGAGGGGCAACGATACGTCAACGCTGAAGAATATGACGTTGTGCATTACAATTGGTGCCCTATGAAGGTCCGGCCTCTGTTTTTTTTTATGCCGCTGTGCTGCATAAACTTGTACCTATGTTGCTTCTTGTTTGGTGTCTTTCTTGTTCAGTTTGAGCTTCTTGTATGATTTACTAGAATTTTTCTTGTGTTTTGTCTTTTTTGCTGTCTCCTAAAGAGCAGACGTGTGTCTCAGCTTACTCGTCAGTGGACCGGGGCCAGAAAATATAATATAATTATATTATAATATAATTAGGGGCTATGTTTCTATGCAAGTATTATGCATTTCATTATTATATGAATCTAGAAATGCTTAATATTAATAATAATACTAATATAATTACTATTACTATTATTATTATTATTATTAACAATATTACTTTCACTTAAATGCTTGAACCATCACCGGCTTAATAATAAAAGCGCAGAAATGAAAGGAAAAAAAAACACTGGTCAATGACAGGACAAAAAAATGGAGGAGCATCTGAGTTTTTCAGGAATAGAATGGAATCACCTTTTAAACTTGCTTCTGTTAATTACCGTCGCTGTGTTTTACTTTCTGATGTGAACTTTCCTCCTGCATCAAATACTGTCATGTTGATGATGTAACTTGCAGGTGTGTGATTTTTCTATATTTGTAGTTACGCCTGTGTCTCGGAATGCCTGTGAGCTAGAGAGAGGGCCGCAAAGTACTTTCTACGAATGTGGATCATATCTCTTTGTTATTGATGGGCTTGTCCCCTACCTCTCTGCATGACCCAGTTCTCTTGTGCTGACACCCCCTGTTCACATCAAGCCTACAGAAAAGCCATGTTGTCAGAGTAATTCTAAAGGGATATGGTGGCTGAAAGGGAGAGGAGACTGTATGTACCTCCTCCTCGTGTAAACAAGATCAAATATTCTTTTCTTTTTTACATCACTGGGCTCGCGGTAATACCGCGAACAAAACGTTACGCCTGACATTTTCCTATTGATAACAACTTTGGTACTTTCGAACGAAAAAAGGAATACTTTTTCAGTTGTTTATTGAAATGTATTTCTTTTTCAGCTATTTACTCTGTTTCTTCTTTGTCTGGTTTCTTCAGAGCTGCTTCCTTGGAAGTGCTACATTTTCAGTGGGTGATCTGCTGAGGGCTAAAAATGAACGCCTGAATTTGAGTCTCAGGTAAGTGCGTGTTTCTTTCATACCCTCATATACATCACTCTCTGTCTCTCCCTCCAGCCTAAATAATATTCTGACTTCAGAATTCAATTATGATGCGCTCTCACCAGAGAACTGACAGAAAGACTTAAACATCAAACTGTGAAGAGGTGGGAAAATCAACTTCCCACACATGTTCAAGTAGCCTCAGGAGTGTTGCAGTAGCTGCTGTTGTGTTAGTGGGAATACAACCGCTATTTGTAGGGATTCTGTGGTAAAAAGGGATGGGATCTTGGCGCCTGTTTGTTCAAGATGGGAAGGTGTGTCAAAAGCATTTTGTTTCTAATAACAATATGTAAGTGTTTCGGGTTAACGGGCACGTAATTAGAAGATCCTAATTGCCCGTGGATGCAACGCGGCGTGACTTTTTTTTAAGTCCATCATGGGTCTCTAATTGAGCAGAGGCTGTAAAATTAGCATTAGCATGACCATGGAGAGGCGCGCAGTTGATCCTCATGCTACACTTCTGAATTTAAAAACATGCCAAGATAATTGAAATTTGTCAGGAAAGTAAAAGTTTTCTTACCTCGACTTAGGCAAACAGGATGGATTATCAAGAAGAAGTTGGGAAGTACAATAGTAGAGGTGTTGAAGACAATAGCATAACTTTCTGGCAGCAGGCTTTCCAGATTTTATACCCGTCATCTACAAGAATCACCCAGGAGGTCATTTAGTTGGTATAAAAATGGTTGCACACTGACGACTTGATGGATAGATTTGGTGGATAGATTTCTTGGGTTTCAGTTACACACACGTACACACAGCAATAAACACTTACAGTTAAAAAATAGTAGCAGTGAAATGTATATATTGGTTAAAAGTAAGTATTTGATTATTACCATCAGGCTTTTTCTTCCTTTTTAGAGAAAAAGGAAACAGTTCTTGCCTGTTAGTTTGTCATTTAACTATATTATTTGTGTTCATTTATCTGGTGAATGGAGTTAATAGCATTGATCTAGTCAGGAATGTACAATCATCAATGTCGCATTGAAACGTGATCATCACCTACACACTTGGGCCAGAATGTTCACGTACCTCATGGACTTAATTAACTTAATTTTTAGCCAATTAAATAGAACTGGCTGCCACAGTATTGCACCCTTTCCACCTCAGCCCAGATGCTAAGGACCGTGTCATTGAGTGGGAAGAATTGTTCATTGTTGACCGGCACCAGCAGCTCTACAAATACAAATACTAAGCTGAGAAACAGACAGACGTGAAGAAAGCCTCAGGAGATTGTCATTGAAAAATGTGTCGAAACACAAAAAATTATTTTTCAATGGAACGTCATTTAGTGGCAAATCTTTCTCTCAATGCTGATACAACTTATTACAAATTCAAAGCTTTCTGTTTGTGTTTAGTTTTCCAAGCCAAAAATGTCTGTCACTGTTCAAGCCTCAAAACAAATTAGTTTTTTATCGTCAAAAACTTACTTGACGGTAATACAGCAGAAGGTAAGGACATTCAGGAGTGGATCCAAAGGAAGTCTGGATCTGTATTATTTTGTAGTTTGTAGTTGGTTGTGTTCTCTTACTGCTTCACATTGTTTCCTATTTTGCTTTTGTGACTCACATCCCCTCTCGTTTTCAGGTTCCATGTACACTGAGGTTCTCCGCCCCTTTGATTGTCCTGTCATGTCTGATTGTGACAGGATTGTGTTCTTGTTAACCCCCGCCTCCCTGTGTGTTTAATCTGCGCTCCCCTGTACTCATGTGCCACAATGTTCACTTGTTCCTGCAAGTATTCCTCCTGTTACTCCTTGTAGGGTTGATGTTACCTGTCTTAGATAGTTTTTAAGACTATCTCCAGACATCATTTTTGGTTGTGCTTTAGGTTCCAAACTGTGGTTTTTGACAGTTGAATTCGATGGCATCACCATAGTAGGATTCATTGAAAAAGCTGTCTTTGCCTTTCTTTTTGTTTTTTATGTTAAGTATTTCCCCAAATTGGTTTTGAAGCGATCAGATTTGAGAACTGATTATTGTTTCATCGACTTCATTGATTTAATGGACTTCATTGCTTGAGCTCAGTGTAGCGACACCTGCATGGCGTTGAATTCCTCGTGAAATCGTTGCTTTACTAATTGCTTACTCTTTCTAATTACTGTTGCTATTGCTCTTTTTCACTGGTCATCTGGAGATATTGCATTTTAAAGTGTTTCTCAGCAACACACAGTTGTGACATATTCCTTAATATAGTAGATTGTTTTCTACAGAATGTAGAAATAACACTAAATAGACCATTTATCTTTGCAGGATGAACTCATTCGGAAAGAATATTCCTGTTTGATTTTTTAAATGAGCAGTGATCTAATCGAAAATGGTGTTTACGTGCGCGGACACGTCAATAGGAAGGGCTGTCAACAGCTGAGTGACGAGCTTTAGAGCAACCAATAAGTGTCGACCTTTATCAGAAGGAAGAAGTATGTTTTTTTTCTGTTACTTTGATGCTTTTAATAAAAAAAACTATTTGATTATTAAGGATATGCTCCTGGTTTACTGCTACATACACGAGGGAGGGAGAGAGGGAGAGGGGGAAAGGCGGCACCAATGCCTTAGCAGCCCCTCTGAGGGGTTTTACTCTGACTTACATCTTTACGTTATTAGATAGGCCCGTTGTTGTGTAGTTAATGTTTCATTAACATCACAATCGTCTGTGGTAACAAAACCCAGATCCGTCAACAGTCAGATATCCTCATAGAGGTATACCTCGTCTTTAATTACCAGCTTTGTTGCATAAAACGTGAAGTTGGTCAACAGAAAAGTTAACATTAACAAAATCCACAACGTTAAAAGCAGAAAATCCTCATCACACACTTCATCCTGAAACGGCCCTTTGATTCCTTCATTCTCCTATCCCAGCTTTTTAATTACTTCATTCATGCTCAACAAAAAGCAAATTCGGTGGGTCTGATCCACTTTGTTTTGGTATTTATCCTTATAATTGGAGTCTTCAAAGTTTTCCAGCTGTTTTAATTTGTTCACAGCGTCAGCCTATCACGAATCCTGATGGTTTTCTTAGACAAGTTTGTAGAGTTCATTATTTCTTAGTTTCCCGGTTAAATGCCCGGCACATGCTCACCAGGGATTACTCCGAAACACCGTTTACATGCGCGGTTGTTTTTCCGAACGTCTTTCCAAAAGGACTTAGACTACCCCCTTGCAAAGGACAGAAATCTCATTGGAAAGGGGTGTTTACATGCAACATTTTATTACTGATTAGGCTTCTTTTCAGAATCTATGTGGGATAAAGGCAGTCCAGGTAGACCGACCTACTGTGAACATTTTCTTTCATACTTGTATTTGAAGGAGCAGAGTTTCTCACTGACATCACACACGCTGTTTTCAATGGAAAAATAAATTGCACCCAGAGAAAAGCAAAAGGTGAAGGTCAAATGGGTTACTATGGTGACTAGAGACATGGGTCCACAAGACTATAAATATTGAGTAGACTAGCAATACTGTCCCCTCATTAGAGGACTATCTGATTTACCCCTCTCAATAATTGCGAGTGCATTCCCTGTTCAATTTTGGTCTGACAAAATCATCTGCTCAAATGATGCATTACTGTAAGACGTTTAAAGTTATAATCCTAATGTTTCCAGCTCATATAAACTGTTTTTGTATATACCAAACGTTTACATTAACGCCATTACCACTGAACTGCCTGCCAATGCTAGTTTATTATGGCTTTGTCCAGAGTCAGTATACAGTAGAAAAGGTGACTTTGTTGAAGGTACCTCTGATGTTGATGGTTGTTTCGGTTGGATCCCAAGTTCTTGGGATTGTGCGTGTGTTTGAATACATTTAAGTACGCCCAATTCTTTTCATCTCAGTAACACATGTGATCCCGTGGTAAGGAAGCCTTTCCTCTACCTGTAATCTGTTGAAATGAAAGTGTCTCTATCTGCTTTGTTGGTATAATCCAACTGAACTTCCTTTTTCCTTCACACTCATAGTCGTGAGTGAAAATATGTGCCTTAGGCAAATCATTCCTCTTTTTTTTTCTCTGCCCTCTTTTGTTATGCTTTTTCATTTCCTGTAGGTGTGTCAGGTCGGCTGGTATAGTTGTGTGTTGCATGGTAGACTATAAGGGAAACAGAAAAGACAAAACCTTCTCTGTATGAGTTTGAGCATGCATTCGTCTTTTCATTTTCCTCCGCTGTAGTCATGTTTATTGCTCTGTTTCTTATTCTTCTTATCATATGGTAAAGTCATTTTTCATCTCTAAAGATTTTCTCCCCCGGTTTTGCTGCCACAAGGCTTTTTAATGACTGAAAATTATAGTTTCAGAGGTTCTGTAATTACAATTTTCTTGGCAGATGGCAAATCACAGATCACCGTTCTTGTGATTTTGGAGAATTTCTTTTCTTGAACATTTTAAAACCATAAATGACAACATACATACATACAGTGGGATCGTGGCTGGCTCTGCGCTCTCGCAGGCTTAAGTCACACTGCTAAAGCTAGCTTCTTGAAACTTAGTATGTTCCTCGGGGTGATTCAATTTGTATTATTATAATAATGCTCCTCCACTGTAAAAAATTGCAAGCTTTGCGTTTTCTTCATTCAAAGTGAAAGATTTTCAAGCTGGTGAGATGTTTGTAGCCATGGTAGCTCATGCTTGGTGTGCGTGTATGGCGAATGTGCTTAACCGGCCTGAGGGGGTGGGGGCATCCTATCATGGGCCGCAATTTTCCATAGTTTAGGAGCTGCAACAGGAACAGCTTGCAAACCCCTGGTCTAA
This sequence comes from Lophius americanus, assembly GCA_037951165.1. Taxonomy (NCBI): domain Eukaryota; kingdom Metazoa; phylum Chordata; class Actinopteri; order Lophiiformes; family Lophiidae; genus Lophius; species Lophius americanus. Next base: position 5,380,682 of record JBBDHG010000091.1, read on the forward strand.
AGCTTTATCTAGGTGACAACAAGAGACAACCGGTTGGCGGCCCTCAGTGACCTCAAGGAGGTTTATGTTTGTAGATGGTCAGAGATGTAAGATGATGCACGTCCATTCAAAGGGATCAGGGGTCTTAAAGGAACATTGATGGACCAAAGGCTTACCTGTGTTGTCAGATCCCACAGAACAACTGAAGTAGCAACGAGCTCACGACCATGAACATGCCTCAAATTCCCCAAATCCCCCAAATTCCCCAAATTCCCCAAATTCCCCAAATTCCCCAAATTCCCCAAATCCCAATCTAATCCAGCATCTGCAGAATGTTCTGGACAAACTAGTCTTATCCATGGAGGCCCCGCCTCTCAAGGATCTGCCGCTAACATCTTGGTGCCAGATACCGAAGCTCATCATCTCAGATCTTGCGGATACCATGCCTCATTAGGTCACATCTGTTTTGGCAGCTTGCATAATATCCTGCACAATATCAGGTAAAATGTCTATACTTGTAGAACTGCTTTCTGCTTGAAGGCATCCGTTGAAAGTAAACATGCCTTCAATAATCAAAATGGGTGGGGACACTAACACTGTCAAAAAAGAAAAAAGGAAAGGTTCTGATTTGCCAAGAGGGTGAATTTTTGGACGGGAGAGCTTTTTCCTGGTGTTCAAGCTTTAACGTGTTATACCTCATAGTCTCTGATGCGTGTGGAACACATACAGACACGCCGAGGTAACAGTCTTTATTCAATTTGCTGTTTGGTTGTTGGTTCATCCAGTGAGAAAACATTTCAAAGATGAGCGGCTTTTCATGAGCATGTATGATTCACTCCGGGTTGTTTGACCTGAGGTTGAGCCTATGAATCACAATTCAAATTAGTTCTGCTGGCCAAGCAGCCTGGATGCTGTCAGTGCTGCACGGACCGAAGTGTAGTTCTTCCCGTTAAAAGGAATAGATGCTTCCCTTTAACACGAGTCTCTAATCCCCACTCTATTGCTTGTTGCAGAGAGTCAGTTAATTTGAGCTGACTTTCTTCAGCAGAGGGAAAGACAGAGTGCTTTATGTCCAGGAGGCTCGGATTGGTTCCCTTTAGTGAGTCTCAAAACCAATATGACTTTGACCGGCTTCTTTTCATAAGCTCTAGATTTATATTGGTGCTGAGCATATGTAGAAAGGAAATTGACCAGGGCCTTTGGACTCTCTGTAACCTTCACCGTGTTACACAGCTGTCCATCTCAAGGCCGATTTTTATTTCTATAAATTCTCTTTGCATCTCTGCCCCCCTCTCATGAGCTGTGCTCACTTTCATGTGCGGCTGGTTGGGATGTTTCTCATTGATTGTTTTTGGTTGCTTTGAGACACGACTGGTCTGATTTGGGTAATTCTTTTACAAGCTTCCTGACGGTGTGGTGTTGAATCGAGGGAGTGGTGATTGCTGCTGCATGTTGAATGATGGAACGGGATCGTCATCGACACGTCAGCCGATCCTTCATGTTTACTATTGCATGGATCATTTTCAAATATTATTACCCCATGGACCCCATAGAAGGACAGGGTTGATTTGGGGAACGGTAAATTGTATACATCCGACACTCCCACTAGTGTCAGATATTACCATAATTACCATAAATAAATCGAACCATTAGTCCATTAGATTTTTTCAAATTTGGTCCATATGAATTAACTTGAGTAAATTTTTTTTCAATGAACATAACAATTAATTATGTTAATTTAAATCCTTTAAAATAAGAGTTCAATAAGGGTAAATTAGCCCCTTGGCCAGTGCTGTATGTATACTTGCATACATATATTCTATATGAGCAATCGCCTTTAACAGTTCTCCACAATAAATATGATGTCACTGATGTCACTTCTGAACAGTGACCTCCTGGCTGCTTTTGCACTGGTACTTGCACAAAACGCATCATAAATCTACCTCTCTCGTCAAGTTGCATGGACTCGGAATCATTTCCTGAGTGAAGACTGTGGATCGACCGTACTTTAAAAATGACCCCATACCTCGGTTGAGTGATGCATCACACGGCCTGTTATGTTTACAAAGCTGTAACTAATCACTATCATAATTAGATTCTTAATTGTCTGCTGGTTGTTAACGTACATTTATAAAGTAGATTATCTATTTTAATTAATGGATTTATCTAAATGGCTATTTATTCAAACAATGTAGCTATTAATAGCAAATTAATTTTTATAAATAGTTTGTTGTTGTTTAAAGTGTTGGTTTGATTTAATTTCAAACTCAAGTGCTGAGTCCGTTCATAACAGTATTTTTTTTCTGCAAAATACCAATATATATAGATATATTGGTATTATATTATATATTATAGATAGCATCTCATTGTGCCAAGAGGGTGTGATTTTAGACACAAAAGAGATGCATGCTACAATTATTACAGACATTACATTAGAAGTAGCTCTTTACACATTATTATGCAAAATTAGCGTCTATATAATGTCTGTTTCTCTCCATAAAATATGAATCCATTATTCATTCTCCTGTTGAGCTCCTTAAAGACCTTATTATCTATAACTTTAACTGAGTGTCTCATCACCCATCTGGCACAGAACATCTATGTCAAATCATCTATGTCACCACTGTGGCTCCTTTGTTTTGTGGTGTCACCCTTAGGCTCTATCCATGGCCCCCTTACTCTTTAATATATACGTTCTGCACTGGATCATATTATAAACAGGTTAAGTCAAGGGTCACACATTTTCCAATAAGAAATATTGGGGTTAAAATCGGGCTGCGAACTATGTGCAGCATATTTGATATTTGGAGTTTGCTTGCATTGCCTGTAGCTGTGAATGTGATAAATTCCCTCACCATTAGGCGCCGCCCACCCACAGAACATGGGTATTGGTTTTTGGCACATAATATACTTTGAGTGCAATCAAATTACAACATCTGTCCAACCTTGTGTATTGACCTCAACCTGCAATCTAATGTCTGTCAGCATAGGGTTGGAGTTACTCCTTTCTGAGGTTAAATTGACGTCCTGTGCCAGCCGGGCGTGCGCTACAGTTAGTTACTGGCCCCTCCTTGGTGACCATATCAGACCAAATAAGACAAGCTTTGGCTGGAGGTAGATTAGAGAGGTCAAACAAAAGAGAGCAGTGAAGCTAAGTTGTAAAAGCTAAACAATAAGCCGAAACATGTTAAAACTGTCACGGTTTGGGCTTTTAGTTTCCATAGTTCATGTTTCATTTTGTCAGTTTCTTTCCTCTAAGCGTCTTTTGCACAAAAGTGACAAAAATGCTCTCAATAAAAGTGGCGAAATAATGCCGTCCGTGAGGTTTAATTAATGAGCAACTTTTTGTCACATATGCCATTATTTTACCAGCAATGATTAGTTATAGCTATGATCATTGTCCTATATTGTTCTTTTTCAGCCATTGCTTCCTTACATCATGCCAGCGGGATACCTAACCCTACGTGATGGGTTATAGAGATAATATTTGGCTTCTAAAAAATAGCCAGATACTGGCATGTTGGACATTATTTAATGCGGTATATGAAGATTTACTGTAAACCTTAAACCCAAGCCTGACCTCAGACTCCAGAGGGTTCAGGATGAATTGCATACATTCCTTATTTGCAATCACTTTTAACTGTCCTCCACAATAAATATGATGTCACACTTGGGAACAGTGACCTCCTTGCTGCCTTTCCACTGTTACCTGCACAAACAGTGTAGTAAATCTACCTCTCTCGTCATATTATATGGACTTAGACTCATTTCCTGAGTGAAGACTGTGGACCTACTGTACTTTAGAAATTACCCCATATCTTGGTTGAGTGATGCATCACACGGCCTGTTATGTTTACAAAGCTGTAACTAATCACTATCATAATTAGATTGATAATTGTCTTATGGAGGCAAACATAAATTCACAAAGTAAATAATCTGTTTTAATTAATGGCATTTATTTCAACAATGTAGCTATTAATACAAGTTAATTGTTTTAAATAGTTTGTTGTTGTTTAAAATGTGGGTTTGATTTTATTTCCTACTCAAGTGCTGAGTCCATTCGTAACAGTGTTTCTTTTCTGCCTCTCCAAAAGCTCTCTGCACCCATTTTATCTAACTTGAGGATTGGGGAGTATTGTACCTTTTTTCTCCCTCCAATCTGGAGCTTGGCTTTCTTTGCAGGCATTCACATTCTAAATCTGGCATGTTTTAAATGGGGACCCTGCACAAACAACACAACCAATATGCTAGAGGAGCTGGAAGGATGTCAGCACTGCAGATGTCTCTCAATAATGCATGTTTTTTTTATACACACGGGAAAGACAGATTATTATCTCAAAAAAGGGAGATGAGCCTCATTCACTCCACACCAGAATAAAAACTGTGTCAAAATGGGACAATTGGTAATGTATTAAATTATATATATATATTACGTATTATAATCTGTATGCATATTATGCATACCTGAATGCATGAAGAATGGGCAATATGAGCATGTGTTTGCCAAATTAGAGACAAGCACTCGTTTTTTGCCTTTGCTGTTCCAGCCCATGCTGACAGCTTCCTATTCTCTCCCTCTCAGCCTGTAGTTGCCGTTTTCTCTTGTTGTTCTTTCATAAACTTTATGCACTCAGTGGCGGAGGCTCTCTATGACCTAATTCAACAGCACAGTTTGAGATTTGATTCTGATATGAATTGTTCTGCTCGCGTTAGTGTGCTTGCATCTCTCTGTGGCCCTGTGAGATTTGCCACTGCAAAGCTGCATTATCTCAGACCAGTGACTCCACTCGCTGGCTGCATGGCTTATTCACTCATACCCCTTGGATAGTCCCTCTTCCTCCTGACACACAAGTAATAGTTCAGCTTGCTATCATGATAAGATCCTTTTACCGCAGAAAAGCCTTCACTAAAACCCTGTCCAAATTCCCACACTTATCCGCAGACGACAAAAAACTGTGTCCTCATATGACTGATTTTATTAGTTAGACTAAAACCTAAAAAGTTTTTTAGTAATAAAATGTTTATAATGGTTTATAGTTAGGTCATCAATTGGGTTGTAAACATAAGCCATTTTTTGCTCAGATCAGACTTGATAATCTTTAAGTTCCACATTCATAATTCCACATTACCTGTATATAGCTTCAAGTTCACGTCTTCCCTGAAAAACATCAGAGAGAAGTAACTGGACTGCCGGTGGTGACTTCCCTACCGCTGGTGCTCATTGAAGGAAACAACAACAAAGGAGACTGGAAGCATATAGACCAGGAAATGCCATACCAAAATTCCAGGTCCAGTTACTCAAGCTAGTTTGAGAAGTAAAAGATCTTTAATGCAAAGGTCTAAAGTCTTTAATAAAAAAAAAAAATGGATGTCGGCTAGCAATAAACATAATTTTAAAGACAGCACATTGTAATAAAACAGAAATAATTGCACTAGTAGTAAATATATGCATGCCAGTTTTTGCTGAAGGACCCCAAACACTTCATCAGCTGTTAACGAGCAGATGGTGAAGTAGATGATCTACATACTGTAGGTGTTTTCTAATCACCATTCTGCTCGCTTTGTTTAAGCATGTTACCGCTGCTGGCTGATGATGGCAGGGCTCAGCCTATGCGCCTTGAATCAGATATGTATCCCATCCAGGACCACAGATGACAGTAACACAACTCTAGCCAGAAAAATTGAATATTTGCATTCACACTACCCTGAAAAAATACATTGGTGTCAGATTAAGGCCAAAAGTTGCATTTGAGTCATTTCAGCCTGGTAGTGTGAATGTGGTCCTGGTCCTGGAGAACACAAAAAATATTTTGTGTGTTTAATGTCTAAGGTGTTTTAAATAATGATCTCTATGTTTAAGTAATCTTAATTATTACATTAACTTACAGAGTCAAACACAATCACATATATGCTTCCATTATTCACGGCCTGGTGATTAGCTCCTCAGTTTAAATTAGAAAAATATTTAGTATGGACAAAAATGGCCATGATCAGCAGGATCATTATTGAATGTAAATATTGAATGTTTTTTCTTTATGGAGTTTTATCGGTGCAGCCCTGTACAAGAAAAGTGCAGCGATACAAAAGGACTCTTAAGGACACAGCTTTTGGAGGTATGGCTGGTGGGAAATGTTTTATCTGTGTGTTGCACATTGAGGGCATAGTTGAAAGAAGTTTGTTTGTATGTGTGTGTTGTGAGGGCGTGCGTTTACGAGAGAGGCCTGAAAATCAAATAAGATGTCTTTGAGCAATTTGGAAGATGTGGACGGAATTCTGAATTAAAAGAATTCACACATGTTAAAAAAAAAATGTTTGCCACTTCACCGAACCCTTTTATAAAATGACCCAGTAGGAGCATGTCTATGCTAAAGAAGAAGGGGCCAAGGATTGAGCCAGGGGGGACACCACCTTTTCAAAGCGCTCACCGAGGAGGAATAACTAACCATGGCTGTTGAGGAAGTCCTATTTAATAAGTAGGATGGAGAATAGCTTATTAAAAAATTTGAGGATTTACTAAACGGAATCATGTATCTTGATACAACCAAAAAAAGTCTAATAAGGGTCAAATCGTTTTCTAAAAACAGCTAATCTAATTAAAACAGACTTTTCCATGAAATGCAAAAATCTGTCTGAAATAATATGACAATGTGTCTGAAATAATCTTAACAGTCAGATTTTTGCATTTGAGTTATTAAATTAATAAATGCCCTCAGAAAGAAAATAAGACAAAAAAGAAATATTTTTTCATGTTTTCTTTTACTTGATGAGGACCTTCAAGGGTTAACTGTGAAGCTGCTGAGCAATTTTGAGCTGATGAATCTAAGAATAGACCCACTAGCTCCCATAAAGTAAAAAAAAAAATCAGTAAAAAATTAATCAGTAAAATATTTTACTAAGTTGTTCCGCTAATGTGCTTGCGAGCAAGGATTACTACACACACACATGACATACTTACATCAACACACCGCAATCCTTTATACACCGTGGACAGGGTAAATCTGACACACATAATCACCCACCGCATATGTATGTAAAAGAGGGAGGTAACTCAGTTGGGCTTAAATGGATGCACATACGGCTTCCTCATTTTTCCCTCCTTCAATACTAAAAAATGCCTCTTTTTCTCACAGTTCTTTTGCATAATGTGAGAAATCCCCCAGGCTTCAAGGCTCATAGGCAGAATATGAAAAGCACCAACTCAGCCAATGCTGCATCAATGTATAACTCTGAGGAAAAAACATGAGGGAGATATTCTATTGACATGCTGCCCTAGCTAGACGTAGATTTAGAGCATAAATGTATAGATACATAGATATCTCCAATAAAAAAAAAACATATGGATAATTCTAACTGTAGTTCTAATAACACGACATCCATATTAGCTAATACATTAACTTGGCTAAGGCCTTCATTCATCAGGTTATACGCGGGTTTCCTCACTCTGTAACACATATAGGTCAAGGCAATGGGAAAAATGGGAGCCTAAGATGGGTGAGAGAGATGAAATAAATCTTGCCCGACGTGATGTTGGGGCACGCTACGGGCACAGTTCGCTAAATGAGGAAAGGATGATAATGGGCAGAGGAAAAGGGAGAGAGAGAAAGTTTATAGAATCCTATGAAAATGATATATTGCACAGTTCTTTGTAAAGTCTTGGAATCTCTATTCAAAAGTTTGTCTACTATTTTGTGTATCTTTCCGGTCAGTCTGGCCATCTGTAATCATGTTTCTCTCTGCAGCAAAGCTTGCGTCATACAGTCTAGCCTCACCAAACGTTACACATATATTAACTCTATCTAGTATTTGTGGCAAGTATTCTAAATTTTGAGTTTAAGACATATCTAATTTAGTCTGGTTTCAAGGCAACTCTGAGGGGTTGCTGCTTGTCCGCAGCATATATCACAACCCCAGACCTGGCAACAAAAAAAAAAGAAGTGCATTCCTAACAGCTAAACATTAATATACAGGGGCAATTTGCCATTGTATCAGTGACAGATTGATTACAGTGACATCAGCGTTGTATTGTGTGTGAGGTCCCTCAGACACAATCCCATTGCAGATTTCCGGGTAACAGTATCGTAACAATTAAAGTTTGGGAAGTCTCCATCCAAAGCCAATTAATAGTCCAATGCAAAAAAAAAACCTTTAATACATTTGCTGTTGTTTTTACACATAATTTGAAAAAATATATATTCATTGTCAATTTCAACTTTTTTTTTTAACATTCAACAGTACATCAAATACATCAGGTAAAAGCAGTGAGACAGTTTGGTCGGATTTTCAGCAGCCTAAGTGTCGGGGGGACGAAGCTGTTCAACAGTCGTCAGCAGCTTTTGTCTGATTTTGTTTGCCTGAAGGCAGAAGGTCAAAGAGCGTGTGAAAAGCATGAGGGATTCGGGCATCGGCTCAGCAGGAGTTCCTGATCAGAGGGTAAGGATACCCCAGTCATGCTCTCTGCTCCCATAACCACCAATGATGATGCAGTATGTGGGAACCCTCTCAACCGTGGCCTATGTAGAATGCTGAGAGGATGTAAGAGGGGCGTGATGCTTACTTCAGTTCCCTCAGAAAGAGCAGTCTCTACTGGGCATGTGTCACAATCCAAGGGGTGAATTTTGACCAAAGTCAGATAAACAGTCTGAGGAGCTTCATGTTCTCAACTAACTCCCCTCTGGATCCTGTAATGCTGATTGGTTTGTGCATTGGTCTTCTCAACCATTGCTTTTAGATGGGCACCGATTTCAATTTTTTTGGCCGATCACGGATTTTTATTTGTAAAGTTTTAAAACCATAATAAGCACTTTATTTTAAGTTTGTTGAGTACGTGTTCTATTATGTAAGTGTTCTGTTAAAATTATTGTAGGCTCTCTCCTCCCTGCTTCAAATTGAAAATAAAACTTTTAAAGCCCTGATCCCTCCCTTATATTTTAGATAATGGATTGTAAACAATATGGTGAGTGAGGCTGTTCGATGGATTACATCAAACAAGGCCCTCCCCTTCTTTTGGGGTTTAATCAACATAAAACAAACAGATTGCTGCTTTCAAGATGTTAAACCTCCTCCCTGTGCAGTCGTTCCACATTTCTGTCCTCCCTCTGTGGGATATCCACAAATATGATGATCAGGTTTGTCTAGAATCTGGCTACAGTCATGTGCTAACAGTCTAAACTGTGATGAATGAGCACAGAGCCTTGATGGGATCCAGTGCACAGTGTGATTGAGCCAGAGATGATGTGGCCAACACAAAATGACTTCCAGACTCTCAGTCAGGAAATCCATTATCCAGAGACACGTGGCAGTGTTTAGACCAAGTAGGGAAAGCTTTCTCCACCTTGTCTCTGTGCGATGAAGTGTTGAAGACTAAGCTGAAGTCAGTGTACCAGATTCTGGCATAGGTATCCTCTGCCAGGTGAGTAAGTACTCTGTGGTGCAGTGTGGTGGATATTACATCCTCTGTTAAGCGGTTGGGACATTAAGCAAGCCGGAATGGAAACAGCATTGTGGGGAGGTTGGTTTTGAGGTGTAGCTTGACAAGTGGCTTTCATCACTATGGGAGTCACATCGACACGACGGGATTATACAGGTAAGCAATTCTCTGGTTAAGATTTCTGTTTAGACTACTGGATAGTCAGCATATGTCATTTGCACAAATCCTGGGATATCTTCGGGACATGCTCCTTTTTTGTGAGTAGACAGGGTTCTCCACGTGTCCACTGTAAATAATCAGAGCAGACTGATCAGATGGTGGGACAAGGTCTACTGTACCCCTTTGGTTTAATCGTGGGGTCTGTCTGGAAGAGAAGTGTCACTGTGATCTGCCTACTGCCTGACCTTTTAATCCATAGGTGTATATTTCCTGCGTCCGCATGTTTTGCTTTCTTAATCCATTCTGGCTGAGCCAAAGGCAGCGTTTGTCCCTCATTCTGGAGGCTACATCTCGCTCCTTCAGTCACATATGCATCCGTTATCATATGGCTTTGTTGCAAATTGTGTTTCCTTTGGATGAAGCCGCTGCAGCTTTTCACTGTGTGTTCAGTCATTATGCAAATTTAAGATGTCTCCTGCCTCCATTCTCACAATTGACTGACATGTGCATGAGGATCTTCAATCCTCTCATATTATTAAGGACAATAATAATAATAATCTTTCCTTTATTTATGTTACACAGTACATACATTCTGTACAACATCAACAATTTATCTCTGCATTTAACCCAAAACCTGAGGGAGCAGTGGGCGGGCCCTGTGAAGCGCCCGGGGAGCTGAGGTTTTAGGGTCTTGCTCAAGGACCCCTGGCCTGTTGTGTCTGGGGGCGGGGCTCGAACCCTGGTGTCCCGGTTTAGGTACAACTGCTCTACCCAATGATCTAAAGCTGCCCAACAAAATATTAAGTGAATAAGGATATATCACAAAATATTCGACTATTCCTTTAAACATTTAAAGGATTCTCATCAAGCTGAGGTTTAACACCTTTTATAAGAGAAAATTAAAATCGAGCACACAAGAACGGAAATGCTATGACCGTTCCCCCATCCTCCTGGAAGTACAAGCCCGTCAGAATAACTGGCATTTCCGATACAGTCAGTTGGCGAATACAGGACAAAAAACATCTGTTTGGCAAAGCTGAAAGGAGACACTTTGTTTTTCATCTCTCTTACAATTTGTTGAGATATAATTATGAAGTCTAAGTGGCTTTCTATAGGGTTTCTCGCTCTCGCTCTCGCTCTCGCTCTCCCTCTGTTTCTGATTCATTGCTCTTGAAAGAGACTGTGATTTTCTCTCCAGTTTTTCCGCATGCAGATTCGCCCGTGCAATTGTTTTTCAGCTTCTTTTTTTGTGTTTCGCAATGTCACAAGGCAGCTTATTTTGACCCATTAGCTCTTGAGTGTTCATAATATAGGTTTCAACGAGTGCTTGATGAAGGTGGTCATCATTTGGGAATATAGGAGGTTCTCTAACCTGCCCTCTTCCACACACAGGGTGTGTTTACCTGCAATCACTCAGTTGTTATTGATTCACTCTTAGCCTTTCAAGGGCTCCACATTGAATGTACGGCCCTAGGTTCATGGTCAAGCAGGTATACAAACTGAATGCACAAAGATGAGAATGTCAACCCTGACAGTACACGCAAGCTTTAGATTGAAATGTGCCGCAACAATTAGTCTGCGTGTGGCACTGTGTCCTACATATACAACATATACCCAGAAAATTACCTCCGCCAATGAGACAATGTTTTTACTTCTGTTCTTTTGTTTTGTTTGTTTTTATTAGCAGGATCATGGAAAAACCAATGGAAGGTGTTGAAATTTTATCCAGATGTAGGTTTTGGCTTGACCCAGAGTTGATTCAATTTTGGTGACGTTAAGTTTGTTGCATTTAAAATAAATAAAATAACATAAAGCCGGTTGGAGCAGTGATGCCACCTTGTGGCCAAAGTCTTGACACTTTGCCTGTTTTGGTTTGGTTTTCGATAGACACATTTCAACCGTAGATGTAGCGTTATAAGGATGATCCAAACATCCTCTTCGCGTCTGTGTCAAACAATGACAGTTTGGGGGGGCGGGGGGAGGTGGTACGAGAGAATGAGGAGAGATGAAGGGTTCCCGACATTCCGGGAGATACTGAGAGACTTTATTGGAGTTTTTGGTAAATTTAGAACCTGGAAATAACTAAGTTGTGGATAGCTCCCTCTTGTGGACATAGTTGGTATATCTTGATTATGAGAAAGGTCAGTTGTGATGTCTGACACTAGGGTGATCTTTATCTCTGAAATCTTTTTGGACAAAATTTTTCAACTGTTAGTCCGATTTTCCTCCAAATTTGGTGTTATGAATCAAATCTTATTTCTATCATATTTTACCCATATTTTAATATGATAGTTTATATTAAACTCACTTTGGGTAGATCTTAAAATACTAAATACTAAATACTTACTAAAAATAACTTGGAAATAACCTCAGCTTTAATTTGAGGGGTTCAATTAGGGGGATTGCTTGTACAACAAAGGAGACTGGGGACTTTTTGGAGATATTCTCTTGCTGACCTGCAGTGTAGGGATCTTACGTAAGAGATCTTTAATATTACCATAGGAGCTAAATGTAATTTTTCCTCAAATATTTTCTTAGGAACACAGATTTCCCTTTGTAATTTCCAATTCCACAGAATACATCAAAATTGTAGCTTTGATGATTAGATTTTACAAGGTTAAAACAAAACTAATAAAATAATAACATTTTATATCCAATTGTTCAAAATATCCCCAGTATTTTTAATGGGACAGGGTTTTGATTAACATACGATTAGCCTCCGGAAACCATGACAACCAGAGAATCCATTACAACTTAATAAATAGAGTGTACTTAACACCAAGAAACCTTCACAAGATGAAAGTGATCGCTGACCTTACTTTCTCTTTGTGCACATAAAACGTAGTGGGAACATTTTTACATATGTTTTGGGAATGTGCCTCAGCGGTTACAATTTGGCAAACAGTTGGGCCTAATCTTTCCAGCATGTTTGGTATTGCACTCCGTTGCTCACCCCCTTCCCTTATTCTCAGTGATTTGTCACATCTGGGTCTGACATTAGACAAAAGACAGGCAACACGACTGTACTTACAGCATGAAACAACCTGGTGGCTTGTGCTTGGGGTCTGGTGTACTTGGACATTGTGTATTTAGAGTTGTCCACTGCCCGAGTTCATAGAGGAAAGGAATCTGTCATAGAAACTTTGTCTTCATTTTCAAATAACTTCCAGAGAATTATATTAACATTTTTCACGTGTAGTGGATCCAGGGTTTGTGGTTGAAGGGGTAGTTTTTTTTTAGTGTTTTATTTATTTGGAATCCTTGTTTATTTTACACTGTGTGATTGTCGGAACATGCGGTTTATTCTTTGTAAGTGTGTGATTGCTGTTGTTTTCCATAAATACAAATTTGATCACAAAAAATATATTGTTCAAAATACCTTTTCAGGGTTGGTTTAATGTAATACGGGACACATTACTAGCTTCCTAATTTACAAGCATTTGTTTTGTAAAATTGGATTGAAATTTACATTTAGAAAAGAAAAAAGCTTTGCATAACCACTTCATGAGTTAAGAAATGAAGGATTAAGAAACCTTTAATGGCGTTTAAAATGTATGTCACCATAGTTTTGAATGAGTTTAAGCAGTCAGACGGCCTGATTTACATTAAATCATCACAGAAATTCAAAGATTTACAGCACAGGCATCCTGCCGTTTTGAGGTGCCCTGAAGGAATCCTTTGTCTAATCTACTTCAGCCATAATCCAGAGCAAAAATCTAAGTCTAGGTTTTGCTGTGTGTTTTCAGTTTCCTACACCTGAAACAAAGGAATGGTGCTTCATTACTATGCTGTCATGTCATATAATAAACATGGTCCCGTCCCCGTCCCGCCCCCGCCACCACCACCACCACCACAACCACCACCACCACCAAATCAATTCAACCCTTTCACATTTGTAGTAAAGCTTCCGTTCACTAGCTGTCTTTCTGGAAAGATTTTCTTTCTTTTTTTCCCCGTGGCAACAGAAAGACAAGATTTGCTTGATGGATTGTGACTTTTATCGCGCTGTCCTTCGAGGTCATAAGGACTGTGCATAGCCATCATCGTTATATATAACAATTGCATAAAAACTACCTCATTCTGGTATGTTATAAACTACCACTGCTATCAAAATAGGCTAGGATTACCCCTGTTGGTACACTGGAGTACTGCATGGGGTACTCAACATTTTTTTCATTTATATATTGTGTTGCCATCAGGTGACACACAATTTTATACGAACATGTTTTAGAAAAGAATGGAATTAGACATGGTGAATGGTGAAGAAAGAGGCGAAAGGTCATACCAGTGTGGGGGGCACTCTTTTGAAATAATTCAAGGTGATAGTGTTTCACAGTGTTGGTGTTTGAAATGTTTCATAGTGTTAGTGTTTCACTAAAGCCAGCGCTGAGGACAAGAGTTTTAGTTTGCATCGTTACGTGGAGAACCGTCTTGATTGTCATAGGAATTGGCCTGATGTTACATCAGTCAGGGGGGAGAGGACACGAGGAAGAAACCTGGAGGGGAGGAGCGATGATTTGGCCATTGCCAACCTGACAACCAAGCAGTGCTCGTTGGACATGGGGGATACATCTTCACTCGTTGGATGTCGGGCTCCTCAATGACCTTCAGCCATTGGGGAAATGTTCTTCCATTTTTAAATGATTTTGAGGAAGATCATCTGATGTAAAAAATAAGGTACTTCTATGATTGCTAACTAGTTTATAAATCCTCCCACATTTTATGCACCTTTTCTCACCTCATCAAAGCCAACTGTTAAGTGTTGACATAAAAGACATGCCGAGCCAATTAAGTGAGAAAAAAGATGAGCTTGCCGGGAAAGAGTCGTCTGCAAATGTGTTTCCATGCTGGGGTTAACAGTGGGGTGGAGGGGGAGATTATTTGGGAGTAAGGCCTTTTCATACATCCCATTCATCACAACCTGAACATTAATTAGAGTTCTGTTACGGTCCTTAAAGTAAACTAACAGTGTGGGGATGGAACAAGTCCCATCACTAATGAGCTGCCACCAACAATAATGTAAACAGATTATATTCATGGTACATAAATATGGTTGGATATTAAAACAAAATCACTGAATATATCTCTCAGAGGCATAAACCAATTATCTCAAAGATATTCCGAAAAAGTCTCCACTGTGGGTTTAAATGATGTTGCATTAGTGGATTGAGGCATAGCAATCTGAATAGTAGAGGACTGTAACACCTGTGGTGTGCGAGGCAGGACTATCGCTGAATACGTTGCATGTTAATCTTCATTTCCTCGATTATGTTCGGGCCACTGTCGGTACATAATGTTTTTTCAAAGTCAGGGTGACTTTCTTTCACCGTTCTTCTGTCCCCTGTTGAATAAAACGATGATGAGGAATGAAGGGAATCAGAAGGGTGAGCAGCAGAGTAAACACTTAGACAGGTGTCCGGCCAGGGAAGGTGTTCAGATTTATAAACCAATCTGTTATTTCCTTTGCTTTGAGACTCCTGCAAGACATTAATTAGTAACTGATGTTCCAAGTATCCCATGGCAGGGACCCTTCCTTAGTATCCAAATGATCTCCTCTACTGCCTTGCATCCCTCTGTTCCTCTTCTTCCCTTTCTTGTTTCCCTTTGGTGCAATTAGAATTACTCCCCTGTGTGTGACCAAGTTGGATTGGCTGCCAAAGTATTCTTTCTGCCTCCATCAACATCCTTGTCTTCTTTCTTCAGTCAGGGGTGTGTCAACCCCCCCCCCCCCCCCCCCCCCCCCCCCTCTTCTCACCGCCCCATTGGCTGGCACGCATCATCCAATGTTTTCTCCAGCTGGAGTGTAACTGAGCACATTAGGGATGAGTCTGTTAAGGTGATCATCTTGCTCGTGCGATGCCCAGGGACCATTTGTCTTCATTTGATAGCATCTCCACTGCTGCCAATACTATGGATTTTCTATCAACTCCTTAATCATGGCTCCATGATTGGGAAAGTGATTGGTCGGGCTCCCTGATATGAAAACTCTGGTATACATTTGTGTCTATCAGGGCATACAGTCTGGGTTATTAGGAAGTACTTTGAACACTTACATATAATGTTCCTTCTTTCAACTTCCTGCTGAAGGCAGGCTTGGCTATGTTCTGCATCCATTCTCTGTCAGAGAAAGAAATTGCTGCAGTCCAAGCGTAGGTCCAGACTGGATGATATTATTTAATTAGGAGATTTAGCTGGTCTAACACGGACGTTAATATTTTGTAGGTCCATTTAAAGCACTGGTGAGAGGAAACGTTACTTAAGCAGAACTGAATCTTTACTCAACAGATTAAAGGGTGAAGAAAAGCTCGACTAAACTCTCTCTTTTCGCTCCATATAGGTCATCCAATGGTGTTTGCACAGCAGGAACTGTGGTGGTAAGAAGACTGAAGATGGGTGAGATGGAGGATGGGGGTATCGACCACATCACCACTGACATACCATCACATAAGGTAAAGCAGCAGGATAGAGTCTCCACACTCCGGATGATAGCACTAAAGCTAGGATTAGACTGGCAGTCCTCCAAAGAGATTAAATTATCTTCAGTAAACCCTAATGGGGATTTAGAGCATGTGTGAGAGTGTGTGTATATGTGCGTTTGTGTGTGCTTGCGTGTGTGTTTGCATTTCCTATGTCCTTCCAAATGAACAGTTGTGTTTTGTCATAGTATAAAGAAAGTATTAAACTGGAGACTGACCAAAATCAGCATTCTGCACCCAGTCCTGCAGCCCACCTTCATTTGACCAAATGGAAGATGTTTCTTGAATGTGCCTTTCCTGCCGCAAACCCCCGCCCTGTCCTTTGACACTCTAATCTCGTACAATACATGCAGCTAAACTCCACTCTGAAGTGACTCCCGTAATCAGGGGACAGAAAGGGGAAGAAAGGCAATTCTCTTTCTCAGTTTGACAGCAAACTGAAGATTTTGGCATCCGAATGGGCTGTCATAACACCAGATCGGCTGTTGTAGGTACTCCTATTCCACTTAATCTTCTGTAGATTCCTAATGCCGTCAGATTTGTTCATCATTTGTCAAGTCAATGTGTGCTTTAGAGGCAGTCGGGTATTAAAAGGTTAAGAAGGATCTTTAATGATGTATCTGATCTGTAAAAGGGAACATTCTAATTCTCCGGCACTGCAGCTTGGTAAAGGGAGCACAGAGACTTGTAATTCTCGCCTTGTTTTTATTAGCTATGTCTGTTTGAGTATGTGTGTGCCTGAATCACTGTTTTGTGTAAGAGACCACGGGCTTGTACATGGCTGACTGACTTTCACTTCTGCCCACTCCTGTTGCTGGTGCAGAGGTTCCCTGCTAGGCTCCAGAGTGTCACTGACAATCTGCCCATGTCATTTTGATGAATGTGTGAGTGTGTGTGTGTGTGTTCTTGTGTGTTTCACAGTGCTTCCCCCTTGTGTGTGGTGATTCTGCTTTAGACGATGAAGGAAAGTGGGATATGACAATCATTAGGGAGGGCTCAGTTGAGACTCAAGGCTCACTTGAGGGGGGCGACATTACCCTCTATGTGATGGCAGGCAGCTGGAGAGATGAGGGTGTTGGCGGCATCCTGACCACAGGAAAAAACAACAACGTCAGGGCTGGAGCAGACAAAGAGAAATCTGGATTAACTAGTAAAAGGTTGTCTCAGGGCTGATGCATGTACCACAAAAGTTGCAGTATAATCTGGCAAGGAGCAGTGGATCAGCCAGGTTTGATATACTGTGGAGGAAGAGCTTATCTCCTCCACAGTCTGTCCGGGTAGGAACAGAACCGGTGCAAGGCAGACACCTTCACACGACCACTCACCCAATAATTAAGGGGACGGTGGACTAGAGAGAAAACAGTCCCCTTGAGAAGTAAAGTATAAAGGGCGGACCATGATTGTGTAGCTACAGTCCGGAGCCGTGCTCAACCATGTCCTACATGGGCCACCAACATCAGAACTGGTCCACTCAGGATTGGAAGATGATGGCCTGGTCTGCATGAATCACAGGGTTGGCCAGTGAGTTGCGATTCTCAGTATGAAATGGCACCAGAATGCACTATGGTAGGACCAAAGCATTGTTGCAGACCGAGTACACCCAACCCAGCAGCAGGACAATGTGCCACATTGTGTGTGTGTGTGTGTGTGTGTATGTGTGTGTGTGTGTGTGTGTGTATGTGTGTGTGTGTGTGTGTGTGTGTGTGTGTGTGTGTGTGTGTGTGTGTGTGTGTGTGTGTGTGTGTGTGTGTGTTTGTGTCTATTGATGGTTCTTGTTTGATCGTTCCCTGTCATTGCTTATGAATATCTCACTGACCCACAAAAAAGCAGTCAGCCGAAACAAGAAAGAGACACGGGTCACCTTTGATATGGTCTATACATATTTTAGTCATCAAAGAGCCACGGAGGACATGCTGGCCGCTGCCATCAATTAGTACGAGATTCCTTCCATCTGGGGCCATTTGCCAATTTTTTCAATTTCAGAGACTTTACTTCTGATGTTACAGCAGTTTCCAGATGCCAGCCGTTGAGTTTACCAATGTATGCATGGTTTCCGGCTGGGTGCCTGATATATTCAGGATAGCTTTCCCTCCTGTTCATGTGCCTAACAGTCATGAAAGTCCTTTTCAGGGCAGAGGTCAGCTCATCTAGCTGTGTCAAATGTTTCATCAGACGAGGCAGAGCAGAAATACAGCAACCCATGTAGATAGTTAGTTCACAGTACGATGTCCTGGACTGGATGCGTAAAGGTTTATGGAAGGAATTCAGTATCAATGGCTATCAGAAACCAGGTTATATTTGGGTTTAATGAACACCATAGTGCACACAGAGATATATTTATAGATTAGTTTGACAGTTTCATTTCTTTCATTTCATCATTTCACACCAAGACACACTTGATACAAGACATACAATTCTTTGCATATTTTCAGCCCTTCTACAAGATCATTATTTTAGAATCCACCAGAGTCGTCCGTTGACAATGCAGGCTAATTTTATTTTGTTGAAAACAAGTTTGAACCGTTTTGAATTGTGAGTCTGTCTCGGTTATGAAGACTAGAGTAGCACTTCCTGGAGTTATGTGGTGTATGGACCCACAACGTTCTACTTGAGGAAGCCACCTTGTTAGGAGAGAATGGGAATACCTTGTTTCTGCCTCTGTATAGTGACCATCTGGATAGTAGCCATGACACACTGACCCAGGTCTAATTAAACCGCAGTGGGACTGCTGTGATGATGCCGAAACACCGTATGAAGATGTGACATGGTGATTGTATCAAATGGGCATCCCTAACGAGCAACCCCATTCAATCAGGGAAGTGCCAAAACTTCAGGGATAGTGACGGACAGTCCTAATAGGGACTTTCTACTGCCACCTACATGTATCACAGGCAGGAACAAAAAGGCTTTGACAGCGTATTAACAAGTAAAGACAGGGTTAGGGTTAGGGTTAGGGACAGTCAGCCACTAGCAGTTCATTTATGCATATCTACCGCATTCATTTGTTTAGGTTGATCCACGTTGTGAGGCTCGATTAAACTAAACATAATTAGAGGGTGAATTTTTCTTCTTTATCCCCCCTGGTTCATGGAAATCAGAAAATTACCAGAGCTGACAAGGTCTGTTTCCCAATACCAGCATTATTAAGATTTGAGTGTAAACGTGGTTGTTGTTAGCAAGATTAAAGAGATATCACACCGATCACTTTCACGGATTTGCGTGAAAGTTAACCTAGAGGTAGGTTTTGGCAAAAAAAAACAGCTTGACATCATAATAATAACATTTTATCACCAGGATTACGAAGAAATTACTAGAGAAATTTGAATGAAATTTTATCCGGATTTAAGTTTTGCTATAAAATTTAAAAAAAATCCAGTTCCAGCGTTGATGCCAACTTTCGGCAAAAGCGCTGCCTCGAAACGTTTGAAAACTATCCAAACATCCACATTGCGTCTGTGCAAATCAATGACAGCTGGGACCAAAGCTGAAATGGAAGTCGAAAGAGAAGAGGAGAGAAGAACGGTTCCAGGGTATTTGAGAGACTTTTTGGCGTATTTAGAGGCTGGCATAACCCATAAATGAATTGACTATTCTGCATTAAATTATCATAAATAAAGCAATGTACTTGATTCTTATCATAATAATGTCTACCTTGAGTACTGTTGAACCTTGGCCGGTGTTTGCCCTCTCTGAGTGCTTTTCCTGGTTCAAGTAAACTGTCTCATGTTGCTTTAATGATCATGATGTATAAACCGTTTGTCTCTGCACAGTACTCCAAAATCTTCTATATGAGGAGGAAACTTCAACGTAACAAAGGCAGTGGCGATAGAGATAAAAAATAAAGTCAGGGAAAAAAAGTTAACCCAGTCGGTTCAGTCGCAGCAGGGGTTTCTCTTCAGCTGTCACCTGCTGTTCCATCGCTGATTGCTGTGGAGGCACCGGAAAACGTTTAACATTTAAACTTAAAAGACAACATTTTAGCTGCAGCAGCTCTTTTGTCAGGCTCCATATGTGACTAGTCTTTAAATATAGTATTTACGATGTGCATCCACTAACTACTATTACCAACTGTCACCACAGCCAGTGCATTTTTGTAATAATGGAACCGCAAGTCAGAAGAATTGCTCACCAATAGTCAAAATGCACTAATGAATAGAAAGCTGTCTGAGGTTGACACAATGCTTAAGGAAGCTGCTGACTATAGACTCAAAATTCACGTTTCATTTCTTCTGGCTCACAGAGCTAACTGTTTCATATCTGCCATTTTCAAACCTACTTCAGACTGCCATTAAGCCGTGAGACAAAGCACTCGTCACAGGCTGCACTCGGTTCTGCTCGTCATCCCAAAAGTCATAGTCGTGATCAAAGCCTGCCGGATCCAGAAGAAAAAACTTAATTCACTCTTGTTGCCCCAAAAAGAACATTTTGATATCAAGTAATATTCCTTCTCTGTTCATTCTCCATCTCTCCTTTTTCGTTTCAGTGTCCCGTGATTTGTGAATCCGTGTCTCACGCCTGCATCGACAGAGAAAATAACCCACTCACAGGTCCAGGTATGTCTCACACCCTGAGCGACTCTAATTTAAACCTTAACTGTTGCAGGAGAAAAAATGTCGGTTTAAACTCTATTGGCTTGTTCTAGTGTGCTTGTTAGCATCCTGTAGCAAAAGATCTAAGGTACCTGTAGGGTGTAAATAAATAGGAGATGTGGTTTTTAGGCAACTAGACAGAATAGTGGGAGGTATCTGACAATGAGGTGAATCTTCTCAGTTCTTTTGGAATAAGTGAAAACGAGCAAAAGATGCCATGCTAGGTGTAAGAGACTAATTTGGTGACAACCTAGAAAGCTTGCTCCCTCGCTGTTGGAGAGACAAGGGTGCGGTGAAAATGAAAGACAAGTGGGGCGAAAACAGATAGATCTTAAAAGGCGATGACACCTACTGTGTTGGAGCATTGCAGACATTGTTCACAGGCAAACTGGAGAATTTTCTTTTTCTCCATGGATACATTTGTTCTACAGATTTCTCTTCATCCCTGATACCCGCCACATCCTAAAGCTCCCAGCAGTCCCCCGGTACTGTTTTCATATTGTCATTGCTGCTTTCTCTTTATACCGTTATTAGCCGTTGAACTGCAGCCAAGTTTGCAGGTGCACATCTGTAGCCCGTCGAAACAATACCCCTCCCTGCAGATCCTGCTGGATTGAGTAATGCAATTAAGTCTTCCACTTCTATTGGCTTTCAAAATGAGCATGCAGAGAGCGGGGAGATAGAAAAGCTCATGCACAGCGTGTCTCAGGAAGTCATTTTCTTAAGAGGTGTCAGGAAGGGAAACAGGCTTCTGATTGGTGGTCAGATAAATGTGGTGCCGCGGGGCGGTTCAGGGGTTAATCTGCTTCTCTGACGGCAGTGGAAGGCGGCAACTGTCGCTCTTTGGATTAAGGTTGTCCCTTAAACCCCGTCTCTCTCTCCATGTGTCCTTTGCTTCCCCTTTATTTTTTCAACATTTGACTTTCTTTAATCCCCATACCAACAATGACATGAATCTCCATTAATTTCAAAATCCGCTCAGATATAGTTCTTCAGATGAGTGCCTGTACGTGCATGGCTTTATTGTGGATCTTCACGTTATTTTTCCACACAGTTTCAGAGCTTCAAATAGTTAAAATTTACCCTTTATCAAAAACAAATGATAAAGCTTAAAATCTTTGTATCTGTTTGGCAGAAGAATAAAGATAATATTAAACATGGTAAGAAACACCTTTGACGCAGAGGCTCTGAAGAAGATTTTGAGAATTCTGCCTCACTACTTCCCATGCGCCTGATTTTTGAAATGTTCTTCATAGTTACTGTATACCGTTGGCTCATTGATTTGCCTACTTTAATCAGACAGTAGAATATCTCTCTCTTAGAAGAAAAGATAAGCATAATTGTAGATTTTCTCTCTCGAAAATTAGGGTATATTATGGAAACATCATTGCGTCCGCCCTACATCCTTCGTGTTAACACGATAATTTAGAAAGTATTTTGTGGATCCTTTCTCAAATTTTATAAACACACTCATCTCAGAAGAAGGGTTGAATTGAAGAATTGTTTTAGTGAACGGTAGTTTGTAATTTTCCTACATTAGGGGGATCTAGCAAAAGTTTGGGCCGTAATGTGTCCCCATTGGTCCGATTTAAGTCCAAATTTGGTATATATGAATTGATGTGAGGAGCTCTAACTTGTATATATCATATTTTACCCTAATGGTTCATAATTTACTCACTAGGTGGAGGTTTTTTACCAAAACACAAGACAAAACTTCCAAACTGTTAGTCCGATCCAGATTTGGTGCATATGAATCAAATTTGAGTGATTTGAGTGATCATTCATATATAATATTTTACTCCAGTAGTCAATATTTTAGTCTATAGGGGGAATTTCTCTCTTGATACGCAGTTTTCAAACATAACTTCTCATTTAATTTGAGGAGTTCAATTGCTGGTACATCACAGTGGATTAGGGCTTTTTGGGGATATACCGTTGCTGTCGGGACGACAACCCACCTAGTTACATCAAATCATGCCATATTGTTGTTGATGATGTTCCTTGATGTTTTTGAATATTTGATGGATACTTCATATCAGGCATAAATTTCACAGAAAATATTTGTTAGTAAAAAATCAATTCATTGTGTAAGGCTTTTGATTGGATTTGGTAAAAAATGTATATGATACTTCAAGTTAATGACACAGTTGTTTTAGTTGATGCTAAATAAATAGTTACTTATGTTGCAAATAAATACTTCTGTTTTAGATTTTTGTTTTGACCTTTGCCCAAAATATTGTTTCTGAAACGTAAATACAGCAGACGTGAAAACATGCATTTCATGTCTTTCCTTCTGGACCGTTAAGCACTGAAGGGCTTCATTCAACTAGAAAGCCAAATGATGAAGCACCATCAGGACTCGTCTTACCAGAGCTCAGATCCCTATCGACATGAACACCCTGCTAGTGGAAGCATTCCCTGTGGGAGCAGAAGCCTCGCTCACCCGTTAGAATCCAGGCAAAACTACTTAACTTGTTCCATGCATGTCTGACTGCCGAGAGCAAGATTGTCAAAGTTTCCGCAGCCACATATTGAGCGATTTGCTTGATGACTACAGCACTGGAAATGAAAAGAGGGTAGTAAACACTGTTCAAGGCACACAGCTTTCTTGCCCTCTGCTGCCAGGGTGCCTGATAAGAGCATGAGAGCTGTTTTCGTCTCCAGCTTTCGATTACTGCTATTAGCCACTCGGCAAAAATGAAGACGATGCAGCTACGTTTGAATAGGCTTTAATGGAAGGACTAGGTGGTGGTGATAGAAAGTGACATTTCAGAAAGATGCTTCCTCGAAAAACAAGCAATTAAAATGGAAATAATAAGAGACAGATTAATAGGACAAGGCCTCCGCTTTCAGTTTGCTGTAGCACAACTGAAGTACCAAAAGGAAGACAAGGCCTTGAGAGATGACAAATGCTTATCTATGACAGACACAGTTATTGATTTTAGCATTTAATTTGTGCGTCATAACTCATGCAACTTTTGAGAGTTTCTGTCAGCAGCAGTTTTGGCTATGCAAGTTCATTTTTCATTCTCTTTGTGGTATAAAAATTGTCAATCATCTTTGACTAGAACGTGATTTATTTTTTAATGTGTCCAATCATTGACTATACCTCTCTTCCATGCCTCTCTCTGTCTCTCTCTCCGTGTCTCTCTCTCTCAGTGTTCAAGAACCCAGTATGCAAGGTGTACAGATTTCAAACAGTAGACAGCAAGTGGATGCTCGTGCGAGAACAAATGGAGGAGTGCACGTTGTCCTTCAGCATCCCCAAACAGCTGCTCTCAATGTTCATTCAGGAGGACATGAGCCGGTAAGTCACTTTGAAATCCTACTGTTGACGCTATCGTGTCTCTGCCAGCTTTCTAATTGCATCAGATAGCTCTGTTGGTGTTTGTTCAGTCATCAACCATCCAGCCAATGGAGAACAAATCATAATTTTAAGATCAAAACAAGTGCCTATGGTCTTTCATCACCCAATTCACTGATGACGATAGATGATAATTTAAAAGTTTGGCCTATATTTAGAGAGGAGTGAATTATTCGTATTAGCTTAAAAATTCAAAAGAAGCACCCAAAACCACGGATCTGGAAAATTGCCAACATTGTCTCCGTCAAACCAATATTCGTGCACACCTTCTCTGTCTGCTCCGGAAGAAGCATTGTAAGAAGTTTGTAGAGTGTCCTCCTGTAGTACGGAATTAGACAAGAATTTTGTCTTATAATATTTAACTATTGGGAGTGGTTTTTATTAAAGCCTAAATAGGTTTCTACCATGATCTCACACCCCCTCAAAAAATAATAATATAATATGTACCAGTGCTGGTAAATATGCCAGCCGCTTTCCCCAGACTGGCGCGATTAATCTGGTTATTAAAATAAAAA
Source organism: Lophius americanus (assembly GCA_037951165.1). Lineage (NCBI taxonomy): Eukaryota > Metazoa > Chordata > Actinopteri > Lophiiformes > Lophiidae > Lophius > Lophius americanus. The sequence continues at coordinate 5,405,191 of JBBDHG010000091.1, forward strand.
TAAAAAAGCATAAAGGGGGGATTACCAGGTGCCCCTGATTATGAAGTAGTTAACTTCAGGTGCATGTCAGCATGCAAAATCATTTGACTTTAAGTTATAAGTTTTACTTTTGAGAAGAATTTGAGAAGAATTCTCAAAAGTTGTGTGGAAGCTTGCGTGGTACTTCAGAAGGGTTTTGCTTGATTTTAAATACACAAATATGATTCCACATCAGCTGGTGCAGCAGAAGTAAGCCTGGTGCCTTTCGTTTGTGTGCAATCACGAAGGCACTGTTTCCCTTCCCTCATTACCACCACTGAGGTACTTTAGAGTCGGTCCCTGAAGCCAAACCCGATGTGAAGAAAGATCTGTTTTCAGTGCAGCCAGATTCATATTCAATAATCTGTCAATAGTTTCTTATCATGTAATAACTATGGTTTCTACAACGAGCACAGCGCAAGGACTTTTCTGCACAAAAGCAGGTAGCAGGAAACCTACCTCTCTACGAAGCTTGAAACATCTCCAACTTCCTCTCATTTGCCTCAAGTATTTTTAAACTAGTGAACTGTCAAAAATTTCTCATTCCACCGTTCTGAATTGAATCACATTTGAAGACATATAAGACTACATCAAATCTAGAATATATCTGCAATTAAAATTCAGCCCTGTTGATACTGCATGAGAATGAGGATGGGGTAAGACAACGTCAGATAGAAGTGACGTTTCGGTATCTGAGCAAGCAACCATAATTAGATCAACAAGTTTGTTCCCTCAGGCTCGACAAGTGTTTGTCAAGGCAGATCATTATTCTACTGGCCTGTTGTCCATGGTAACCTTTTCTCGTACACAACACACAACAGCATACACACACTCAGAGCTACACACGATGCAAGATGCACAGATTTTGAAGAACTTACTCATAGAAGGGGGGGATTTAATTTGTTTTCACCAAGTCCACTTAAATGATCTTGCAGAGCTCAAGGGCACCTTCGTAAGAAAAAACATCCTCACAGTGCAGTCATAGCCTCTTCTGCAACGCACTCAGTAGGTATGCTTAGAAGCAATCGCATGCCCACTATTGACCAACTGACTGTGCAGGCTTTCTTATCAGTTTACCTGTCAAACCTACATACTGGTATCTGTTCACATTCCCAGACTGTGAATCCTGGTTGTCCTCTCTCATTATCTCTGACCTTACCTTCTGTTCAAACGGGAGATGAGCTGCTTCGCAAACGGATGATTTAAACCGCACCCACTAGACAATTACAGAATAATTATTGAATGTCTTATCTTTGTGCTACAGCTGATGAGCACACATCAGGCCCAAACCCACGTCCATCGTAGACCATGTTCCTTTATTAGCAGTCATCAGAACTTGGTCGCCTGAGCTCCTCTTCAGGAATGCGTTTATTCTCCATGGAGCCTCTCCATTCAGCCAGACTCATTTTGGTACTGGCCATGTTTTTTTTAAATGATTCAGTTATCGCATCAAAGTTGTGCGCTGTGCTGACACATGGTGGGTGACTTAGTTTGCTCCAACACTCTGTGGAAATCTTCGATGTTTTCTTCCCTCTGTTTGTTCGCTTTGGTGTTGACAGTGACATGTTCTAATCTAACTGTAAGCATGGAGCTGCTTCTATGCCTTTGTTCCTCCATTGAAGATGCTGTGAATCCTGGTGCGTTTTTACATGTAAAGAGAATATATTCATGTGCGGCGGAGTGCCAGTGTATGGGTGTTGATTAAACTATATTCATTAGGGTCTTCTTAGTTTTTCATTCATAGAAATTATCAGTATTTTTTTTCCTTTTAATAAACAAGTGCTGTGGTTGTGGATCAGGGTCCTTTTGGTGAGGGTTTGATATCTGTGTGGAACAGCAGTGCAGGGCTTAGATCTCAACTCACTGCAAGACGGTTTGGGGTACAAACACTTTTTTTGTGCAGTTTGCACAAAAACAAGGTCTTAAGACATGGAATATAGTGTCGGTGAATGGTTGACTTCAAAGTGGGCACAATTTGGAAAGTCAGTGCGAAACCATTGGTTATATCTATCTCTGGTTATAGGGACCCACTCACACTGAGCCCTCTGATTATAACGGGCACTATAATACACCCTGAAATAAGGATGCCCAGCTGACCGGCCTTTCCCCTTAGGAAATGTATTCTATCCCAGCCATCTGTACGAGTCAGTTTTAGCACACTCTTCAACTTGGTCACATCTTTTTCTACTGTTCCCACCACGTTTTAACCAAAGTAAACAACAAAACTGAGTCAACTATGGACAAACCTAACACCGGTCCGTTTATATGTTGAAGTGGCATTAGGACGAGAAAGAAACACTCTGCCTCCTAAAAACAACATGGAAGAAGATGGTAGATATGTTTTTGTTGGATAACTAATTTGACACAAGAGACAAACATTGTTGGTGCATATGAATCGAGTCCAAATGATCATTCACAACTAAACCGTATTTTAATTTAAGAGTTCATATTTGACCCACCAGGTGAGATTTTTTTTACGAAAAACACTTTTTCAGAACTAACTTCCTAACCGTTGGTTCGAAGTCCAAATTCCATGCATATGAATTGACTCAAGAAGATCTATTTTGTAAATATCATATTTACTCAAATAGTTCGGATTTTACTCACAAAGGGGAGCTTTTCTTGACGAAAAGCACTACTTTTTGGACATAACTTTACATTTAATTTCAAGTTCAATCAGTGTGATTGCTTGTACAAAGCAGGCGATTGAGGGCTTTTTGGGGACAAGCCCTAACTGTCAGCGTAAACACCGTAGGCCTAGTTAGTATTTGCTCTAATTATGTTATATTATATCATGCAGCTGCGTACATTTTTCTTTGCAAATGTTATCTGTTCTTATCAAATAATATATCAATGTTTAATATCAAATCCTATGTAAACTGAAGTCACATGACCTTTCTCATACAATCCAGGGACGAAAGAATCAGTCATCAATAATAGAGAATAACAACTTACAAATTTTAAAGATACTTATTTACAGCATGACAGACATCAATCTTCTTTTTTGTAGTCTTTCGGCTGTTCCCTTTCGGGGTCACCACAGCGGATCATCTATTTGCGTCCACAGTTACCGTCGGTACCACGCTGGCTTACAAAAATAGTGACGGTGTTTGTTTATCCCATTTTTTGCGGCCTCGGGACCCCCACGATAAGCACACTGAATTGTGACCCCTTTGTAATTTGGTAAATTGCCAGACCTACTAACAATTACCCATAAACAACAGCCAACGAAGAAAAGGGGTAAATTCCCACCACAGAGATGAAAGAGTATGAATACAGAACCCTAATATTTTGAAATTTGTGACTTTGATTGTACAAATCAGTCCTTGCAGGCAATAGGTTAGGTTTTTGAACTTATCATTTTTACTTAATATTTAGATCCTTTCTTATGAATAAGTCTTTTAATTTATTGTTTTTTAGTGTCCGCTAATAGACATCTAATGTAAAGGCCTATTTCACCCATAATGTAAATAAACGTACTCTTATCACAACCTTCCCCAATCACAACTTTGCTCTTTCCGTACAATAACACTTTGATTGAGGACATAATGTTTCCCTGTCATCATCCTCCTGCTACTTTATCAATATGATTAAGCAAGTAGATGTGTTTCTCTATTATTTTACTCCATTATCTATTATTTGCATGAAGATAACCCATCAGGACCTCAACTCCAGACAACCCAACTCAAAATAGCAGATCTCCCAGCAGACAGCAGCTGACACCAAAATAGCAGCAGCTTAGAGCTGAAGTCAAGATGATGGTGAATGGGAGCAATTTCTAAACAATCTCAGTCTTTTGTCTTGTTAACATGTTCTATATAAACTAGAAGAACATTATAGAACTTTTCCTCTTGATTGGTTAAAATGGTACTTTTATGGTATGAGGGACCACCTTAGAGGAAGTGGGCAAGCTGGAAACAAAATATTTGTTTAGACCAGGAGGAAAGAGGGGGGGGCTGATGTTGAGCTTTAGGTCTGTATTGGCTTACATCGATGAAAGAGCAGTGATTCTTTTTTATCTCATAAATCAATAGATTATGACATACCTCAAAAATATTTAATGATTCATTTTCAAACTTGCACTTCATAGATTTTGGTGCAAGGAAGACCTGGATTGATTTCGGAAAAACGTCGGTTGTATATTTCTGTATATTTCCCACACTAGGGGGAGCTGGAAGGCAGAGTTTTTGGGGCATAATCTCTTAACCATTGAACTGATTTAGTCTAATTTTGCTGCTTATGAAACTACTCTGCGATATCTATATTGTTTATATCATATATTAACAATATTTTAATCTAATAGTTCATAATTTTTCTTTTTTTTAAACTAAAAATAATGTGGAAAATAAAATAGAGTATAATATAATAGGGGTTCAATCATGGGGATTGCTTGATCAACAAAGGGGATCGGGGTCTTTTCGAGGGATTACTTTCTCAATGAATGCTCTGGAGGTCTGGTTTTTTACTATCTTTCCATCTGATGTTGCATTTCACATGCAAATGAGAAAGCCCATGTAAGAGGCTGTTCTTAGGAAATGAGCCCTTCCCTATCAACGCACCATAACGCATGTCACTCTCTGCACACACTCAAGCACTGCCACATTTCTTTCCTTAAGAGGGAGCAGAAATGATTGTGCCTTCAGGCTGTAGACACGTCTAGATGAAAGACAGGCAACCACAGTGACACCACTATAGAATTTTTTTGTAGCTAATGAAAGAAAAATGGAAGGACATTTGAGGAATTTGATAGGAAAGGGTTAGAGTAAAATGGCAGCATTAATGGCCTGAGGTATAAAAATGTGTTTATCCGGGTAAACACAGTGTGCTTCAGGATGTTAATGCATGCGTGTCTGCTTCAATATGTGTACGCCTGTTTGCTTTACCAAAAATGTTTATCAATTTATAAACCTTAAAGCTTGAAAATGTATATTATTTGATTAGAATCTGGATATGAGTCAGCTTTAGGTGCTACACAACAATACCCCATTGTTTGTAACCATCGTCTATGTTTGAAGTTGTTCTTCTCGATAGTCCCATAATCGGGCTGCTACCTAGTTTACGCATCTTTTCCACCATTCACAATGCTAGATTTTAATGAAAACGTTGATTTACAAATGTTGTTGTTGTTTTGTTCCATGGCTTTTTATAAATATAATGATAGCATAGCATTTTTTTTACCTGAAAGCAGAAATCAAGCGTGTATAGAAGTAATGATATGTTTTTGTTCAATGGCAGGTTAATCACACACACATTATAACAGTGATAATGTGACTGACACAGAAAATAAATTATCTTAGTTGATAGTCGTGGAACTATTTTAATTTTATTTTGGATATGTAATTCAGGCAAGGCTTAATTTAAAATAGCCAATATGCAGAACTGATACCACAAGCAACCCGTGGCCTGAATTGTATTGATATTCTGTTTAATGTCCATTTAAACTGCAAAGGTGCTCATTGATCTGTGCTTATCTACAGGGTGCAGGACCTAAGGGAGCTTGGGGAGCTGTCTCCCCACTGGGACAACTTACGGAAAGAGGTGATGACACAATATGGAGGAATCATCAGCTCGTACCAGGAGACGTTGGCCGAACTGGACAAGATTACTGGTAAACAGCACATGTTGATTATTTCTATATTCATAACAATTTCCAAACTTGCATTGGTGCACAAATCCCAAAAATGTGTACTGGCTATGAAGTATCTCCATAACCTCTGGAACGCACTGGGTTTAACCTTTTTTTTATTTTCCACGTTTATTTGTCTTGACATTTTGATTAATTATATAAAAATCAATTTGCTCTCCGCTTAATGTGCTTTGTCCTTGACTGTTCAGATAAAAGCTTTTTTGTCTCCAAAAGAGTCAAAGTCAACATTTTATTTAGTTCATTGATTCATTCATTCAGATGGGAAACTGGCTTGAAGTTAGGACTACAAGAAAAAACAACAACGACACAAGAAATGACACAGTAGATAAATGTCTCCACCTCTAACAAAAAAAATGAAATACTAATAGTTCTTGAACATCAATCTACAAAGAACAAATAGAAAAAACATTCACCATTTTAGAGAACTCTCTTAATGTCAATGTGTACTTAGGAGAAGTTTTAACCCAAAATAAACCACGGTGACATTGAGTGTCGCACGTGATAAAGTACGTTCCGTACTTCATCTTTTAACTCAAGGAGTCAGCCGGTGCCAAGTCATCTGTTCCTTAGTTTAAAGAAAACACAGTCAATGTCATTTACAGTATTCCCCTCTAATGTTATCGCAAAGAAAGTAAAAGTTGGGAAAGGTTATTTCTCTGCATATTTTATTTCTTTGCGGCATTAATTAATTTAATATCCTAGACACTCTAAATCTGCCATTAAATGTGTTTGGTCAAGGATGTTTTTATAAAGTAAAAAAAAAAAATTTGATTTTAAAAGATTTAACATTTATTGATAAAATTTTGACATTTCATGGCAAATACTTCATTAGATTTGCTCAGCCTTTTGGCAAGCATTTTGACTTTTTCTCTGGCCATGGTCAATACCTCAATACTTACTTCCAATGGGTAGCATTATGGACTGGTTCACTCAAATAGCACACATTTTTCAAACAGAAATAGTGTTTCAAAATGTGCTGATCCAAACCAAAAAAAAAAGAATTGTCTAAGCCAAATTTAATCTTTCTATAATTTAATATTACAGTCCACAAAAATATACAACTCTATCATTTTCTAAATAACTTCAGGAATGTGATCCATTTGGGTCAGAGCCCATACTGGTTAATTCATGTGCAAATTAAGCACAGTAACTGCACAAAAACAACAAATCTGAGATGTAGGAGCTTTAGAAACCTGTCAAACTAGGGTTTCCAGACTTTATTGTACCTCATCAATCAACAAACTTTCTCTTTTTTCGAAGCCAAAATTACAACGTTGGTCTAAAATATCAGTGTTTGTAGCTATGCAAGTAGAATATGTCGTTGAAAAATGCCAATAACCAAAAAACTGAGGTAAGTTACCTCGCAGTGTCCTGCGCCAGCCCAGTTCTCCTGGTCTGTTTGTGGACTACAGTTGTGTACTTGAGTTGATTCAAATGCACCAAATAACGTTAGGACATAATATCCGACAAAATGCTTTTTTTTCACAAAGCTCCCCGTATTGAATAAAATATAACCTACTAGGCTTAATTTCATGTATACAGTATAGATCTCCTTGACTCTATTCATATGCACCAAATTTGGACGAAATGGGACCAATGGTTGAGAAATTATGGCCTTACAATTTTGATAAAGCTCCCCCTAGTGTCGGAAATACACAACTGAACTTTTCCAAAATCATTCCATTTCTTCCTAGCACTAAGTTCTCCGTGGCTACAAAATTTAAAAATGTTCCATGATATTGTTTTTGCCACTGACGCTGCGTACGCAGCAGCAATGACGATTCCTTAATAACCCCGACTTTTTGGCTGTATAGAAGAATGACATGTGTCACAAACCTTTCAGATGCCATGAAAATATTTTTTTTAACCACAAGTAAACCCTTAATTTTTGTTCATTAAGTGCAAATGGTCCGTTCGATTTTTGTTACTAAATGTAAGTTTCAATCTGTTTAACAATATTTAATACTCCATCATAGGTCAAACACATAGCTACTAAGAGTCACCAGATCAAAGGTACTGTATGTTTTTGGACTGTTGGTGGGCGCCGGAGTACCCGGAGTGAACCCACATAGACATGGGGAGAACATTCAAAGTCCACGCAGCAAAGCCCCAAAAGCCAGTGTTGGATTCCAACCTGAAACCATCCTGTTGTGAAGCGACTGTTCCAAACGCTGCACCAGTACTGCATCCCAAAAGTGTACATACATTACTCACTGTCCTGTAAAGAATGAACTGTCACACACAAGCCCTCAAAGACACATTTTATTTTCACACAATACATGTCGGGTGTGAAAAATAATTTGCTATAACCATTTCCGTCTGTCAGCAATGAAACTCATTAAATTAATATTAATGAAAATGTTAATGGCAAAAGCACAACAGATATTAGAACGCTTGTAGAGAGATCGATCACTCAGGATTGGTCCGTATCCCTCTCCATAATCTCTTCCTATGCATATTTTAGCATTTATATAGGAACATTATGACTACTGATTTATTTTACTCTGATTTACTCTCCTCCCAATAATGAGATATTTGTCTCCTTTCTGCTTTTTGCGTTGCCAAGCTGATAAGAGATGATGGTGGCTAAGCCTTTGCACCGCCTGCCTGAGCTCTGGGGGAGGGAGTTCAGGGTGAACATAACGGATAATGTGGTCTTGGTCATTATGGTTCCTTACAGGTCCCTTGTGTGGCCCAGATGCAAGTATAAAGTATATGGAGAAGGGCCCTGATGTAGTTCGGCTCCACATTAACTTAGGAGGGTGAGAGAGATTTCTAAACAAGTTTGAAGAGGAAGCTGCTGCAGATTAATCATTGATGAGTAATACTGATATAAATAGATCAAGATACAGGAGATGGGTGGAATGTTAGAACCAGCGGGTAATTAAAGACAGGGAAGCCAAGTTAAACGTAATTACCCAAAACAAACTAATGGTGACAAATAATAAACCCTCTTTTTTTTATTATTATAAAGATCCATCTTTGGTCACGTTTCCTCTTGTTAGACAATATATTTTTACTTGATTTAACTTGTTTTAGAGTCAACAGGAACACTTTTGGTATAATTGATGCCTTAACCTTCTTTTGCAAGGTGATTCCAAGTGGCAACAATTACTTGATTTGAACATGCACTCCATATAACAACTGTAAGACTGTATGAACAATGACTTCAACACTTCACCAAATATAATTTGGATTTGTTTAGTCTTAATTTCAATAAAATCATGTGTTTTTTTGAAATATTTATTTTTGGGGTACCTTCCACGGCTACCCCTTTCATAGTTCTTTCAAATAGTTCAGTTATTTATTTTTAAAGATGTTTAAGAACTACATATAAAAACAAAAGGACCGTTCCCCTTTAGATTTAAAAGCAGTGCTTCTGTAAATAAATAAAAATATAAAAAGAGGGAAGTATGAAATGCTCCCACAGCTCTAATATAATATTTTCTAGTTTTGTCTTTACATAGTTGGCTCTGCGAGTTTCATCTGACTAAGAGATTTGCTGTTCTTGAATAGGGTGATTTATATGTTTGCGTGATTAGATTATTTTACCCTAATGTGCATGTAATTTAAGGTCACTTCCGTGTCAGAGGGGTTTTCCGTGCCCAATGAAAATCAGTGATCAGTGTAGAAAATGCTTGCTTCAGATTTCTTTCTTTCATAATTTTCTATTATTTAATTAGTAACAGTAAAGACTTTTTCAGGAGCAAAAATAAAAGCATAAAGTGGAGAGATTTAGTTGGGTAAGAGGAAGGAAGAAAAGAAACAGGCTGCTGGCTGAGAGGCAGATTTCCCATATTAAGCACCCTTACTGATTCCATTTTATCCATATTTAATGACGATGTGGCCTCAGAAAACACTTAAGATTCTCTAATAACTGTTTGCCATTTATGAATTAATCATTTTACTTTAATTGTTTAACAGCCAGGGAATAACTGGCACAGACAAAATCCTTTTAGCCCGCTGTTTGTTGGACCCCAGTGCTGCAGACGTCTCATTCTAAACTGTCAGTCACTCTTCAATGTCTCCTCTCATGAGATGGCCACACCTGTGTCTCGTAGAGTAAATCTAACTTTCTCTCTAAGACGTCTATTCGGTAAGTCTTCCGTTAGATAACGTTGAAGACAGTTCGGACTGACAGATGTGACTCATTTGTCAAACTCGCCGCTCACCGAGCATGCGCCAAATCTTCCTCTGTTTCTACAACAGACGGTTTAACCGTGGCTCCGTTTTAAAAGCCTGCTGTGCGTGAAACCCTCAATCAGGCTCTCATTCAGCCTACAGCCTCCACATTAAAGCAACCGGTTTTTACAGTGCTGTTCATCATGACCTCTCTGACTGGGAAGGTACCAGCCTGACTGATGTGGCTGCCTGTGGCTGAGTAATGAACTCAGCTTGACAAGGACTGTAAAAAAAAATCACAGTTATAAACTGGTAGCCATTGACAAATTTGTTACTGTAAAAAATGTACCATATTAATTAACTGGCAGCCATTGAGGAGTAAGCTTGTATAAAAGTAATTCACAGTAATTAACTGGCAGGCATTGACGAGTGAGTTACTGTAAAATAAATCACAGTAATTTAATTGCAATTATTGACAGGGAATTTACCGCAAAAAAAATCACAGAAATGTAGTGCCCTCATTATATGAAATAAAATGTATTAATTGGCAGGCATTGTCAGGTAAGTTACTGAAATATTACATGACAGATATTAACAAGTGGTAGCTTTGAATATTAAGTTATTATTCATCACATTAATAAACTGGCAGGCATTGACAAATTTGTTACTGTAAAATATACCACATTAATTAACTGGCAGCCATTGATAATAAAGTAACAGTAAAACGTAAATAACATTAATTAATTGAGGAGTAAGCTTGTGTAAGAGTAATTCACATTAATTAACTGGCAGGCATTGACAAATTAAGTAGTGTAGTAATGAATCAAACTGATTAACTGACAGCTAATAATGAAGTAATTACTGTTGAAATAAATCACAGCGACTAACTAACAACCCTCAACAAACTAATTACAATGACAAATAAGTTACTTTAATACCAGGATAATATTAGTTGTTGTGATTTTCTACAGTATATGATCATTTATTTGTAGTTTTGCAGTACATAAATGTTTAGCATGATTTTGTACAGGACATTATTGGCTACTGTAATCTTTTTAAACGTACTACAATTCTCTATAGTGATTTTCTAACAGTAAGATTTTTCTGGGATTGTCCGGACCTTGTCCTCCGCTTGTTTTCATTCATTCATTCGATTTTCTAAAAGCATAGATTATTGGTTGCTCTTCTTCTCAAATATTAAAGGACAACAGAAAGAAAGAAAGAAAGAAAGAAAGAAAGAAAGAAAGAAGAAATCCTAGAAGAGAGATCTTTGTCTGGTCTGCTGGCACGCAGCGTTTCTGTCAAACAGCCAGCCCACCTGGGGAAGCAGATGGGTAGCTGATACGACTAATTATTCTAACCTACAACGGCCACCAGAACCATTAGCCCGATCCCCAGAGTTCCAAAGCCGACACCGAGAGTCCACTGAGCAGAGATGACAGCAGAACCACTGACTCCAATGTACGTTTGGAAACGGATCCTCTCAGCACAGAAACATGTAGATCCATTGCTGCAAAAGGAATTTCCTTCTATGAGGTGAATAGTTTCTCTCCACTCCAGCAGTGTGGGGATATTAAGGTCAATATTTATATCCCTGAAAATTCGTAGGTTTTATGGAGTCATCATCGCCGCTTCCACTGCCATATCCACCGCAGGTCCATTGTGTTAATGATGTTACTCAAAACTTGTTTCATGGATCATTTTCACATTTTACTCCCTCATAGACCTTAGTGCGTGGAAGTGCTGTACTTATTTGGGACATATTGGTTGTAAATTTTCTGAAACCAAGTAGAACTTTGTTTCCAAAAATGTTCGTGCCATAATTTCTCAACCGTTGGTCCCATTTGGTTCACATGAATCCATCCAAGGTGATCCATCTTCAGTGCATTCCGTCTTTAGTGCTCAAAAGTTTATATTTTGAGCACTCTTTTATGGACAAAACTTGTTAACTGTTGGTCTGATTTAGTCCATATTTGGTGAATATGAGTGGACTGGAGAAGGATAATCATTGTTTCTGTCATATGTACTCAGTAGGGGAGCTCTTTTTTATGAAAAACACTGTTTTCACCACAAACATCAAAAACTTCGGACTTATTGCATAGGTGGGTTTATAAATCACTGCTTGGACAGCTTCTTTACGCATACATGTGTAACAACCAGAGGCTTCATGAGCAACGCTGTCAAAATATTTACAGTTGACGGTCCCCAGAGTCAGAGCAGAGTTAAGTCGATGTGATTGCCTCTAGTCTTTGATTTTTTTGTACTCAGGCATTTGTAATACGCCCGCTTACATAAAAGTTCCATAATAATGCTCAGTCTCAAAAAATTTTCAGAACCTTTATTGTGAAATCAGCTAATATTAACAATTACAAATAAATAGGACCGTGGCCTGAGCTAATGTTTTTGTTAAAGCTATTTCATACTCAGATATTGTGAGCAAGGCAAACCACCAAAATAAACAAATAAATGTGTTCAAGTATTGTATTATACCAACCCTGGGTTTCTAATTCCCATTAATTAACTGAAAATGATAAGTCTGAATTAAATTTGTAAATTTGTAAATATGTAAATTTGTAAATTTGTAAATTTGTAAATTTGTACATTTGTACATTTGTACATTTGTACATTTGTGTCTGTGTGTCTCTGTGTGTGTGTGGGTGTGTGTATATGTGTGTGTTTGAGTGTGTGAGTGTGTGTGTGTGTGTGTGTGTGTTGGTTGGGAGTGGGGTTAAAGGGATGTTCAGCCAGGGTGCCACACGAGCTTAAACTGCACCTGCATCTATGCATGACAGAAAACTATAAATACTACCCTGTAAAATATTGAATGTTTGAATGTATCTCTGGTTCCTAACATCGGGTGCATTTCAGGACAGCTTAACGGAGCGATGGCATTGCACAAATAGGCGCTGTAGTTTTCATCTGCAGATTTTCTGTGTAATCAGTGGTGCAGTTGTTGGGTGTGTGGCAGCTCATTAGACAGTCGTCTTCCGGGCTAAGCCTCAAACTCCACTCACACTGATTCTGTGGTTAAGTATGCCACTTCTTTACATTTGCATATGTAGCAGCAAATCTGCTCCAACCTTTGGAAGAAGACCTTATTTATTCCTAGCGCATGAAAATAACGAGCCCCGTCCCTGTCAAAAGCGTCTGAGGTAACAAGTTTCAGCTTCAGCGAGTCAGCAGTTTGAGCATGTGCATTTGTTGTCATGTTTGGCCAATTTGGCGTGCGGTGATAAAAACCTGTAGCAGGTAGAAGGTTTTGTCACTTGCCTTCTGTTTGAGCATTTATCGTCCTTAGCAGTAAAGCTTTAATTGGTACTGTCGCCTAGAGAGTAATTAACGACTGGGATGTAAGAGCACGTCTACAGCTTAGTTTATGGTTTTCTCGCTGCAAAGCAGTTATGGCACACGTCAGAATGAAGTCAAGTGTTAATTATTGTAATTAACTGCAATTAACAAATATAAAGAACTGCAGAACAGGGACATCACTCTGCTTCCATTAGATACGTCAGTTAATTAGTAATTGGTGACATACTAGCAGTTAATGGCAGTAATCATATTTTGAAATATTAGCAGAATTTCAATTTTGCTCTAGATAAGAAAAGAATCATTATTGTATTCACACATTTGTACCTTTCATTATTGCATTCTCTCTTAATATAGTGTTTTATGAGATACTGATCAATAGTCGGTGCCTCACCTACAATAAATGTTGAGAAGAAGTGAAGAAGCAGTCGGGAATACCAACACATGGGATAAGGGATGTAACATGTGGATGAATTCAGCAGTAAAACACAATTTAGCCGCCTGAAAAAAATCAATATCAGTTAAATGGTTTGCTATAATTTCACTACTTTACCTCTGTGTCAGGCAGTCTTTTCTCAAAGCACTTTATTTTCTTAACCATGAATTACACTCAGGAGTGTGTTTGTCCAGACTCCCAATTTCGCCAGATTACTCCGCTGTAGAGTTTAGCTCAACCTTCCGATTAGCTAAGATAGCTAAATGCTAAATGAAAAGTCTAATTAAACAGTTTTACAAACTCAGTTTTAACCCATTTCTACTTCTCTGCATTTGATTAGGTATCCTGTCCTTTCCACAGCAAGAGGTGTTCAATATTTGCTTAACATTCACTCACATTACTTAACTTCTCCATGTGGATCCCCGTGGGACGCACATGGCTGCAATAAACCTCTTGCACACGTCCCAGTCTCTTGCCTTGGCTGATGCTCCGCTCCATGAAAGACCCATCCCCATTAGCTCAAAGGTTTTCCATTAGGTAGTCTTTGGCCTGCCCCTAGTACTTGCCAGCCAGAGTCAATCTCAGGAAATGAGGACATCTTTAGGCACTGACATAACATTTCTATTACACAGCCTGATTATATAGCCAACTGGTACATTTGAACACATGACTTTGGACCTCTTTTTGTTTCTGTGGAGGCAGGTTTTCTTCGCAAAGCTTGAGAGTCTACATTAAAGTACATAATACATAATAACAGTTCATAGTCCACATTACATACTATATGTAATAGTAATGGTATAACATGTAATAACTTATAATTAACATGTTATAACACAATATGTAATGTTATATATATTTAGGGCTTTTATCACATATTTTGTTCTCATTTGAAAATAAATCAGATTGATGGGTTTTATTTTCTTACTCAATAGAGATTCTCCCTTTGTTTATCAGTTTGTATGAAATTTGTTGTCAGAACAGTTAAAATTAAATAGAGATTATTAAAGCGTTGGAATTTTTAATGGATTTAGACTAGACAGCAATTCTGAAATTAGCATTTGGAGAGTTTAAAGAAGTAGAAAATCGGATTGAACTGTAGAAGGAACTTTCCACAGCATTAACAGCTTGTGACACTTCTATCATGGTTTATTATGGGTAAATGATAAGTATCATACATGCCACCAATGTGACCGGTCCGATGAGATAACATGCCACATACAAGCTGAAAACACATAACTTGCTCTAGAGCCCTTTAATCAGTTTGTAACATAACATCCTGCCTTAGATGGGAAATTCAAAGTTGTTTGTCTTAAAAGAAGATTTAATGAGACATTTGTGTTGGCAGTCTTGATAAGGGAACTTTGTGATATGAAACGTTTTTTCACTGTTTGATCCTCTGTACCTGATTCATACGGCATTTCCTTAGTGGCTCAACTCTTTTGGCAAACATCACAACACTTAAATTGCCTATGTTGTGCGATTGTTCTTGAAAGCATCGCCTCATCCCAAAGAGGCTCATTAACCTTATTTGCATAGATGAGATTTGAGCAGACAACATGGAGTGTCAGGTTGTGATTTTGATCTCGACTATGAGGCACAAACGAAGAGCGGTGTTTGGCAGAACATTTTAATTGGACAGTTTGTGCAAAGTAGCAGCTGCAAAGGGGCTAAAATCCTGTGCTTAAAGGATCACACTGCACATTAGAGAATGTCCTAAGTAGGTGATTTTTAATAAAATGAGCTCCTTGTTGATCTTTAATTACTACAAACCTACCGTAGATGTATGTTAAGTTATTTTACATTGGCAGAACCCAGTACCATATGAATAATAATTTGTAGCTGGCTGTGTTGAACAAAGTTTGCGTAATTTGTGACGTGTAGCAATTAATCTGTATTTGATGAAAGTGCGCTGTACTTGGGGTATTTTGAAAGCCGACTTATTGAGCTCCCACTCACAGGAGCATAGAAAAATTAATATTTCAGGCATAATTGGTCAGTATTTTACTTGTAAGGCTATTGCAATCAAATAGTGAAAATCTCTACACACCTGCTGCTACTAATTAAATTTGCACTGAAGCTATCTGTGCAAACCGCTGATTTATACAGCTTTTAATTTGATGCCATGTATTTCATTTTCACTCGAATGTTTGTTAATTATCTGTTCCTTCATGTCAAAATCCGGTAAAATATTTGATATCAGGTTCATTATTTGTTTCGGTAGCGTGAGCGTTAAAATCTGACAGCTCAAATTATGTTTAATGACACATTTGTTTTGTCTCCTTTCTTCAGGTTGTTCATTCAAGCCAAGCTGCTGCAAAGCCCAGAAATCTCTAGAGTTCATCCCAATAAACTTGCACACTCAGAGGATGAGTGTGACCTGTCCAAGAAAAGCAGGTACTACCCTACTGCTGCTTTTTTTGTTGTACTTTTTTATTACCAATATTTAAAAACATATAATCACAGATATCCCATTGAAAATCTTTAGACTCAGTGACAACAAAGACACATAATCACCTGTTAAGTTCAGAAATTTTTTTATGAAAATTTTAAAATACTCTGCTCACATGAAAACGTAATTAACCAACTTAAACCTTTTTACCAAATGCATACCAAAATTTTTACTAACGAAAAGATGCTAAACATGCAGTATACATCTTGAAATAGTGTTGATTTTAGGGTTAAATGTCAGAAATTACTCATATATACAGTTATTTTATACAATAAACTATGTGACTGTAAACGGCATGACAAATCGTTTTTTATGGCAATTTTCTTTAATGTCTTACACATGTTTACCATTTCGTTTACGGGTTTTTATGAGTTGTCCGGGCTTTTAAAGTGAAAACAGGTGCCTGCAGTGACTTGAGCAAGTATGATGCTGTGTGAGTGGTGAGACTGAGCCCAATGAGGAAAGGTCTGAACTGGACATCCCATAGTGACATGAAAATTACAATTTAAATCTCTTCTTTTTATTTTTACAAAAATGCTAAAAGTCATTTGGTTCAAGGGCTTGTTGACATGAAATCTATGAAGACGTAAAGGTATTTTCTGTCATGTATTGTATTTTTATGCCTGACTTGTGCATCGGTCTATAAGTGTAGGTGTATCTAGGTCAGTACCCAGGCTGAGAGCTGAGAGCGAACTTGGTCTGGGAGCGAGAGAGAGAATGAGCGAGAGGGAGAAACAAAACACTAATTAAGCCCTATGCGTTCCGGTGCCGGTAGAGCACAGCAAAGGAAGTCTCCTTCACCGCTCCTCTCTTACTGGCAGAGCCGGTTATTGCCCTGGAACTGTCTCACTCTATTAGGTCACTAACCGCTGCTTCACAATCTGTGAGTGGGCTCCATTTCAACTATACACCCAGTGATTGATGGCAACTTGAAGAGAGACAAACCTTGACATAAATTGTGGTTCTTTGAGTGAAGACGTCAAGGAAGGCAGATAAAACAAGTCAAATCAAGTCATCATACAGCCCTGTAGCCGTTTTACACCGTCAAAGCAGTAAAAGGGAAAAGTCATGAATCCAGCTTTAGAGATTTTTGTCAACTGATTGATAGAGACTGTGATAATAAGACTCTGACTTCTAGACAAGGTTGTTTTAGCTGACCTACTATGTGAGCGCTCTCCACTGCATGCAGCTGTGAAGACATGGATTTTGATTCTCCTGCAGGAGACACACAACTCCCATCCGCCTCCAAATGTTAATTAAGCAATCGGGTTAATTAATGTTACATCATATTTAAAGTCAGCTCCTTAGCAGAAAAACATTAACAGAAGTATTTTAAGTACCATCTGATATAGTTCCACTCGCATACATTTAGCCGTACGTAGGTACACAGTGGACATGCAGCTAGAGAGAGTGGCTGAGACGCATACCTCTCTGGCCCTGTAGCCCGTATGCCCCTCTCTTTCTCTGGCCTTATTTCCTGTCTGTTATGATTTATCAAATTAGAACAGAAATACACTAAAAAATAATCTTTATTTCACCTATTCTTCATTTAACCTAGAAGTCTCGTTCAGAGTACAAACTCTTTTACGAGTTTTAAAGGTAGCAGCCAATCGCTGATATTAAAATGCAACTATCACAAGATGTTAAACAAAACTCTAATACCAAATAATGACCTCTCACGAAAACCCTCATGCAGTCTTAGATGTTAATTGAATTTTAACATTTGAAAAAAACTGCTGTCAGATATTTCTGATATGAACAATTTAGGTTCATTTCACTATTCACCATGTAGATTTTTCACCCTCAGCCTGTTTCCGCTGACACCCTGACCAACTAGTATGAGTCTTTAAAAAACAGGTAAAACTTTTAGCTTCATAAACCTCCTGAAAAGGGGGAGCTGAGGGTGCATTTTCCATTTCTAACCAGATATGTTAGAATTATTAAAAAAATCTAATAATCTCAATTATTTGACTAAACCTAAATTATTTTGAATGACTGTCAAAATTATTAATCTTGATAAAATAGCTGGATGAAACAGAAGTGTAATTTTTCCATCATTATAACTAGTTGGTTTCCACCAGTCGATCTTACTAGCGCTCATAAATGATGTCGTACTACTAGAGAATCAATCTGGGTCCACAAAAGAAGCCCCCAATTGACTGCGACCCCCCCTAATTCCACTCCTCCAATTAAATGTGGAGTAATGTCTGAAAAACAGTATTTTATTAACTATGAGTAAAATATTAACTATGATTACAGAAAGTGAAAAAACTAAATAACTAAATAATGATCAAAAATGTAGAGAAAAATGGAGCAGTCAAAACTACTTATAAAAAACAATCTATCCACATCATATCATCTAAACCGCTGACACTTTCAGACAAGAGACATGATTGTGACAGCCCTACATCAGAATAATAATAATAATAATAATACATTTAATTTATCAGACAGATTAATCCACAATATGTTTATATGAGCTAAAGAATCACCTGAACATGACATCAGTCGCTATCATACAACCTGACTCTCAGGTGACATTCTAGATCTATTTACTATAAACTGATCATTGACAGCTATTACATTGTGTATTTTTTCCAAAAGCTATACTATGACTAAATAATGGCAATCCCTCAGGAAATACTCCCACCTTTGAAGGGTTTTTCCAACAGTAGTCACTTTTTCTAGTGTTCCATTTTATTTTTTACTGAAATTATGTGTTTCTTTGAGCTTTCAGCCTGTTTAACCATTCATTTCCTTTTTGTTTATATCATCCAGTAAGAGAGAGTAACTCTGAGCTAAAATAAAAGTATTCATTTGGTAGGAATGGTCGTCTTCTCTTTTGAAATGTTTCCGTCTTTAGTAAAGCTGAGCTGCAAGCATTGTTGAGCACTCAATCGGGTCGAGTCCAAGGATGTTTTGTCATTATTAAGCAGGACTGTGGAACGGGTTAAGTATGAATTATGATCACTCAGTCGAAATGCCACAACATATTTCCTGTTTTGGGAAGCGACTGTTCTCTCTGTATTTAAGCTGCTGTTACGGTTTTTGATTTATTGAGAAAGGGGAGGCGAGAGAGGCAGAGCAGAGAAAAATCAAGCACAAATTGGTCATTTGGTCTGATGTCCTGAAACTGGCCTTAACATTTCAGTTTTCTTGTAGTAAAACCAATTAATAGAAATTGGACATTTCAAAACTCCAGGGGCCAAACAGATGGCGGACAGGGAGCCTCATGGCCAGGCACAGGGATAATTAATGTAGGAAACAGTGGGTAGCGGTGAAGCCCCCACATAAAACTACTATTGGTCTGCTGAGGTGTTGTTAGGGGGCTGTTGGCAACACTGTCATTTACACATCTGCAGCAAAACTTCTATTTTCAACAATTTTCTAAGCAGTATTTTCCCTTCGGTCTGGGCTGCTTGATGCTGTTTTAAAGAGGTTTTTATTAAATGAGCCAGCACTCAAGCAAATCAAAATATTCACCGGCTGTCTCTGAAGCCCGTTTTTCTTTTGTCTTGATGTAATTTTCCGTCTCATCCATCATCCATTCCGAACACGGCCTGTTCTTAGAGCCTCTGCACCAGTCTGTGAAGTGTTTATTTACTTTCAATAGTGGTGTGCAAATTGGAATGAAATACTGTGATATTGACTGTCCTTCTGTTTCTACATGGAATTAATGCAACATTAAATACAAAGGATTGCTGGAGAGAAATGATTACGCATCAAGTGATAGCCACACTATAAAAATCAGCCTAAATTATGTACGCCCGAAAGCCAATTCACGCACAGATTAAAGATCACTGACATGCCTCTTTTGTGTGCACAAACATGAAATATAGAGTGGGCTTTAAAATACTGTGCGCAGATTACAAAAGGTAATATCTGACAGGAACCTGTAAGCTGTTCTGTGAACTAAAGCCCCAAAACTGCCTGATGGCATATTTGTAAGTCCTCATTCCGTATTTTAGACACCATTAACTGTTGATCGAACACATACTGAACGTATCCATGTAGGACACTTTCCAAAATGTGAGTAAATTAAGAATATTTTGATTAAATTAAATATAAAAGATTTCTGTATACTAATTTTTCTCAACTCATGTTCCTCCAGTGCCGATGTCTTCCCGATTATACAGCGTAAGTCTAAATCCTGCCAAATTCATTTTGTGTCTTCACAGATTCCTTCTATGACATTGTCACTGTTGGTGCCCCTGCAGCACACTTCCAGGGCTTCAAGTGCGGCGGTCTGCAGCGTCTTCTCGGCAGATACGAAACAGAGAAAAAGAGGTAGGGAAAAAAACATCATTGCACACCGGTCCCCCATGGTGTTTGGAGGGAATGCGACAGATTTAATGCCGGTCAAATGAGGTGGAAGCAGGCTCGTATTGACAAAAGAATTCAAATAGAACATAACTTTTAGTGACAAACAAATTTGTCACTGCCCTGTGAATTTTTCTGAGCCTCACTCAGTTTTCTTACTGCTGGGCAATGCTGAGTTAAGACTGGAACTCCACATTTCTTATTCAGGGTTTGTTGAGTAAGAAATGTTTCTTTTTCCTACAAAGTTTTTTCTTCCCCTTCCTGAGGTTGTATGTTAACTGGTTAAAGTGCAATCTTGAATTTACCATTCAGTACAACTATAAAACTCTTCGAGTAGATTTTGGTTATGAAGACGGAGTAAAAGTCGCGTTGATAGAGCGACCAGAAAAAGTGTGAGTGACTTCCAGATGAGATACTGATTGGAGCAATTATCATTATTACTGCTAAATATGTACTAGAAATTGCAGATGGAAGACAAGCAACAACACCTGCAGTTGTGTGAAATGCTCTGACTAAATCATCTAGCGATCACATTTTGGCTCTTGTCAGAGTCAAGCTGATCCTTTATTCCATGTCTTCAACACATCAACTGAAAGGAATAAATAATAACTTGGTCCAAACTTTTTGTTCACCCACTGACTGGTTGCCATTGTGATGAGATGATCTGCTTTGATAATAATACAAGTTTACACCTTCTGGAGGAAATTAAAGGGAGAAGGTGAGGAGCCTCATCGGTACCTCAGTGGCGTCGGTTTGGCTCAAGCTACCCAACACTTTTATGCCGTGCTCAATTTTTCGGTTAAGACAATTTTGATTCACTATTTTTTATTGAAAAATGTCTTCTACTTGACTGAACCTGTTTATAATGTGACCAAGCAGTAGCACATATAAGCTAAGGAGTGAGGTGCCAAGGTGAAGCCCTGGGGGCCACCAAGGAGAAATAATTAACCAAGGCGATTGAGAAAGTCCTAATGCAACAAAAAACAAACTGGCAAAAAGTTTTCTAAAAACACTGTTTATCAAACTGTTGAGTGTATTCATAATCTAATGAAAACTGATTAGTTTTGTCCAATTTAGTTTTTGTCCAATTTCTATTAATGCGTTTTACTACCTCACTTGTCAGTGTTTATAATGTTACGGCTTATCCTTATATACTTAATTGAGTGCTGTCTGTGACTGTAAAACAGAAATACCCACGATTGCCTGACGGGGACTGGGTTGACTGGAAATGAAATGACATTTTACACAGAAACATAAATTCACACCTGCATACACTCAGTGAACGTCCACCAGTGCAACAAATCTATTCAGCTTGCTCCCTCCTGAAGTCAGCAGTTTCCTGTAAATTCAGCGGCTTTTGCCCTTTGGATGCAGCATGGAGGGACTGTATGTCAGCTGAGTTCGCTATGTGGTCACTTGAGCGATGCCAGAAGAAATGAAAGGTGATTTTTCCCAAAGCTCCCGTAGAGTGCAGAGTCATTACGGAGCGTGCCAGATCCAATTAGTTACAGAGATTGCAGCTGAAGACGGCTGAGGTGTCCGTATGAAATGTATACGTTGACGGTGAAATAGTTGGGGGCCTGTGCTGTTAAAGTAAAAGAAGGGAAGGACTTCTGTAGAGTGAAATCTTTCGTGGAGACTGTAACTTTTACCTGCTAGCATGAAGGAGGACAAGGTTTGCACATCGAGAATCCACTGAAGTGAAATCATTTCCTGGAATGAGAGATTAGACTAAAGAGCAAATTCTCCAAGGAGAGAACATTTTGTTTCCTATTTGACTTATCTAATGACTCACTGTAGCTCAAATTTTCCAATTTTCCGCCTGGCTAAGCGACTACAGCCCGCGCTGAGTCGTATCCATGTTTGACCTGGAAGGCAGTCATTCGTCAGCCGTCGTCAGAGATGGTAATAAAGTCAATTTGTCTGCGACTCTTTAGTTGCCATTATAATGAAGGTGCATGTTTACTCTAAATAAGGAGCATTCATTATTTCATGGTTTAATTTGATTTTAATATGCACGCCCTAAATGTCTGATCAAATCGCCTAGGAAGGCCCAAAGAGGGTCGAGTGTGTAAAGTACACATTTTAGTAAAGTATACACACAGATCTTCGCTCATTTTGCTTTTCCCAGTTAGTCTTCTTGCCTGTCTGAAGCAGCCTTTTGTAATATCATCTGATTAAAAGTGGAACAATCGTCGAGATGTGAGCCTAGGTTTTTCATTGTGATATTAATTTGTCAGAAGGAAGATTGAAAGGACTGAAGGAGGAAAAAATAGGAAATCCTGACCACAAAGGTGTTACCAGGAGGGTAATAAAAGAGCTCTTCATCTTTGTTCTTTGGACACTGGAAGAGAGGGCTCCTCTTTCAAGATCCATTAAATACCTGCATTGGTCAAACTTGGCAGTGACCAGACTGTGTGATGTAGTTTGTCTCTCAGGATGGGGCAGCAAAGAGTATAATCGATGGCTACATTTCGCAATCTTCCAGATACATTGTGCATGTACACACAGGGCACAGCATTTATCTTTCATTAATGTATGCAGTCCCACTTAAATGGTTGTTTTAGAATTCACTGGATTTTTATCTGTATTTAATTGAACCCTGTAGACAGAGCTGTGGATTTGCTGAGTTGTTCTAATCGTTCATTAACAGTCTCTTTTGAATTATTCAGATAATCTGTATTAGCTACGTGGCCTCATGGTTAGTGTGTGTGTGTGTGTGTATCTCAGCCTGAACTGTGTCTTATCCACAAAGCAAAGCAGCCTAAGTAAACAAAAAAATTCATGCTTTAACCGTTCTATCATATCATATCATTCTTTGCCTTTTGCAGGTTCTGTTTATGATGGAAAGTGAAACAGGCAGTAGTTTTGGGCTTAACTGGTCTCGGATCAGGGTTTCCAACCTGTGTCTAAATCACTGAGGGAAACTTTGGCTATTACTTTTAGCGTATGGCGCCCAATGGAGGACAGAGCAGGAGATGGAATTTTACAGTCAAAAGAATCTGTTTTGAAACCAGATCGGTGTATTGCCGTAGTAGATTATATTTTTACCGTGACAGTGTGGAAGTGGTGTGGTGGGAGAACCGTGCTGTCTAAATGATGAAGGAGGCTCCGGCAGTTGCCTGGAGGGCTGCAGGTTATCTGCTGACGTAACTGTATTTTACCTCTGCAAGCTGTCAGCTGCAGGCCACGAACTCTTCATTAATTTCCTCGCCACTATTAATTAGCCGTGCTCTGGAGACGCTGGCTTAATTAGGCGCTGGGCCCAGCGAGTTACTGAATCTCATCACTGTAAGAAACATTTAATGTTGATCATTTTGGAAAAACCAAAGAGGAATTATAAGCTGTTTAATGCTGCTTTAGGAAACTGTTGGTTCTAGGTACCACAATTATGTGCACATAAAGGATATGATAAGATAAGATAAGATAAGAATATGAAGAGAAATCATCTTGTGAGCCAAAGGGCACTGTGCACATTGTGCTAAGGGGTTAGCAGCACACCTTTAGAGATGTCTGGAGACACCTCACACTACTAGAGGGTTCATGGGAATGAGGAGGGACCAAGATCACCCCATTATCATACATTATCATAGAGTGTGTCGGGGTCTGACAGCAGTGGTCCTGTAAAAGCTTTAATCTCCCCACCATCCGCTCTGGCGTCATGTTATGAAGTCCTGAAGAAACTCACTTAAGAGCAAAGTAATAGAAACAGTACAAGAAGAGTTTATAAGGCACAATCTCATCTGAAATAGAAAATAGTGCCCTTTTTTTTATTTGATTTACATGCACCAAGAATGTTACAGCTACCATTACCACTTTAAAGTCCTGCTCAACTGTTTGGTCGAGCAGGATTCCTGACCAAACAATTTGTCATTTTACTGTAAATTTAGATCGTCTAAGATATTAAATAATAAATGCCCCAAGAGATAAAATATGCAAAAATATATTCATTCTATAATTTTTTTTCCTTGGTGGGGACATTCAAGGGTTGTTTTACGTGTTTTTTAACTAAAGTTCTGTAATGAAACTGGATTTGAGCTACAAGCTCTACTCTACAACAAAGTTTTAAAGCAGGTTTTTTTTTCATTGTCACCATTCTTGAGCAGCATAGTCACATGACCAGTCATGATTCTGCTCTACTGTATTCTCTTATGGGCACAGTTGCTTCACTGCAGGAAGGTTTGGGGTTCAGATCTACCTCTGACCAGTCATTCTGTAGGAAATGTTCCTGTTCTCCCTGTGTATCCTTGGCTTCTCTGCCGGTCGTCCGGCTTCCTCTCACAGTCCTAAAACATGCAATATTGGTGAATTGTTGACCCTAAATTGCCTGTAGATGTTCATGAGAGCATGAATGATTGTCTGTCTCAATGAATCGACCCTGTGATAAACTGTTGGCTTGTCCATGGTTTACCCGCCTCCCACCCAATAGGCGGGTTTACATGGATCATTCCGAAAGGATATTCCTGTATTGACTGTTTACATGAGCAGTGGTCTAATCGGAAATGGTGATTACATGCGCCGAAACATCAATCGCAATTGTTATGAACAGCTGTGTGCCAAGCGCAAAAACAACAAAAAGATGACGAGTTTTATCAGAAGGTGGGTGTTGAACTTGTGATCAGGACAGTTTTTTCTGTTGCTCTGATGCTTTTAATGAAGAAACAGCTTGATAATAGATCATGTTTACTCCTATAGCCTACTGGAGACACGAGGGGTTGGGGGAGAGGCCTTGTCGGTTTTACTCTCACTAACGTTACATCATTAATACATTACCAAACATTAAGTTAGTCACCAGAAATGTTGACATCAACATCAACCGTAGCGGTATAAGCGGAAATTCCTCAACATGCGCTTCATGCTGACAAAACCCAGATCCACGTCATGGACAGAGGTCTTTGATTCATTCATTCTCCATAACCACTTATCCTATTCAGAGTCCTGTGGGCTGGAGCCTATCCCAGGTCTTTAAAAGTGAAGTCGTAGGGTCTGACCGATTTTGTTGTCGTTGGTAAGCATAAATTGACGATTAGAAAATTGCGCACGTGAGGAGCACCGCCGAGCACACAGTATGTGCAGCGGTTTTCTTTCCGAACGACTTTCCAAAAGGACTTAGACTACCCCCTGCGAAGGAATGAAATCTCATTCAGGAAGGACCTTCACTTTTGGGGGCGTGTTTACGTGCAGCATCTTATTCCTGATTTGGCGTCTTTTCCAAATCTATTTGAAATTAGGCTCTTCATGTTAACCCACCTGCTGTCAGCTTGGATTGGCTCCAGCTCCCCGTGGCCCTGAACATCATTAGTGGTTACAGGAAATTAATGCGTTTTTAGTTATGAATTTATAATAATAAATACTATATCCTTTACTGTTGCATTTTACTTGAACATCGGTATATCGGCAAGATTAAATTAGATTTTGCAACTAAGATTCTCCGGGAGCAGATCAATAAAACATGCAATTTTAGAAGTCTATTAAGTATCCAGCAGATCAAATTTCACAACCGGTGCACAATTTACAGTGCATGAAATCTGTGGACATATTAGAAAGCCCATAATGGTTTATGTATTCATACCCTCTCTGACTGCATGAAATCAGCAGTTCCACTCATTTTTACTTCACAGAGAGTGAAAATGAGCTCACTGTGGTTTGTAGGTTGAAAGAAATCCTTAAGCTCTATGATGTATGAATTGAAATGAAATGTAATGAGTCTATTAGGTCAGTAGGCATGCATATAAATATACACAATATATTCATAAATAGCGCACATAAAGCAGACTTTAATTTTAACAGAGCTGCTTGACAAATGACTCGCATTCATCATAAGAAGATCATTAAGCTCTCATGTACCCACTGGTGGCGTGGAATTTCCCTACACTACATCTTTTGTTGTTATAAGAAATTGCACTAAACTTACACTCTAAGTACAAAGAACTAAGTAACCTTTCTATAAAGGTTTTGTTTCACTTTATTTGGGATCATGACGGATAATATAATTCTACAAAGCAAAAAAATACATGAGGCCCTCAAAAAGATTTCATCTTACGGTACCTGCATAGGAAAAAATGTTTAACTCAAAATAGATTTCAGCAAGAAATAGTAAATGGTTAGTTCATTCATTCATTCTCTGAGGGCCCCGTTAATCAAAAACCAGACTATTTTCTATCCACACAACTCTATAGATCCAAGATATTTGAACACCTATTCTACCGTCCGTTCACTGATTACTTCTTTTTTACCTCTGAATAGTTTTCAGTCTATGAAGACTTGTTTGGACTGACAGCAGCGCTGATTTTCCTGGCAGCCACACAGGGGATCAATTCTGTCCTCTAGCATCAGGTGTCAGGTCCCAGCATTCATTACTGCCTACGTAGGCTCTGTAACCTGATTGGATTTGTACTTGAGTTGTTGTTATTGAAACTACATCACTAAAGCAATCGTCCTCTTCCAACAACGTTCTCTTCATATTGTGGCTGTACGCAAGACTTTCCCTCTTAGCTCTGCAAACTGTAATCAGACATTACTCAGAGAACAAACCCCTGCCAAGCCATCTCATTTTCTCCATTGTGTCACTGCATCTAAAAGCAATCCAGAATTACAATCAAAATCAGCTTTATTGGCCAATTATGTGCACACATACAAGGAATTTGATTCTGATTTGAATTGCTCTCAAGCTACATACACGCAAGGAATGACATAGGAATAGCGTACATTTATAAACTACGAACAAGGTCAGGGGTTGTAACAATGCAGATAGCTTAAAGAGAAATAATGACTGAGTAGAATTGAAGAAATATGCATGTTTATGTGCAGGAAATACGTCATGTAAGACTTGTTTAGACACTGTGTTATAGGATCGTATTAAAACTGTGCACTTATGTAGGTGGATGTTGTGGTTTCCCAGTTTTATTGGCACTATATGACTGATTTAAGTGTTCACCAGAGTTGTGGCCTGTTGGAAAAAGCTGCTCTTTTGACAAATCGTTTTGGCGTGCAATCTATAGAGCTTGCCAGAGGTGAGACGTTGGAACAGTTTGTATCCAAGGTGTGATGTGTCAGAATTTCTGTTTGCTTACCACGATAGTTTGACCCGCATGATATGATTCCTTAATGATCAAATGATGAAATCCTACCCCTAAAAGTTGGTATCCAATGGAATCTGGCCAAAAAGGTCCCCCAAAATCTTTATTTTTCTTTATTCTATGTTTAAATAAATCTTAATCCTGGATCTGCCTCTTTATCAGGATCCACTACCCAAAAGTAACGGGTGCTTCCTTACCAAAGGCCCAACGCTCCCACTGAGTTAAATAACAAATGGAAATAACAGTCCTTCTACTGTTATTTTTATATAACCTGATAAATCACAGACAAACCAACACTGGCGAAAGCATTACCTTGTTGGCAGAGGTGTTAAGACAGCTGTAGCCTCATAGATGATGAAAGGCTTTCACAGTATTTACTTTGTGTTCATAGAATATTCAATTATAATATTCTCTGTGGCTGAGCTTTTGGCATTTGAAAGTAGAGATACGAAGGCTGAATGTAAGGGATGGCGGGGTTCTGTACTCTTTAGTATTTCATGCTCTCGCTCTCTTAGTGATTCCTTTGATTGGCTTTGATCCCGTGGGTGGTGGCTCTCCTGGGGTCTCATTTGCTGTAATGGCAATGCCAGGATTTTAAAATTGGCTAGACAAATTCATTGTAGGTGGCTATTACAATGTGCTTAATTTATTTAGGCCTTCGCACATATTGACAATTCGGGTGATTCTGCTCCACACTGGCATTATTTTAAAATGCACTGTTCTTAACTTACTGCAAAAATACGGTTACAGAGAATCCTGTATTATGGCAGCTCTTTGTGTGCGCCCTTCTTTCCTCCCTCTTTCGCTCTATCTCTTGTGTCAATTATGCCTGAAGATCTGACTCTGGGACCTGGCCTACATAAAGGGCTTGCAGAGATGACTCGATGCTACCTAGAAGAGACTGCCTCACACTCTACACACTAGAGCCAATGGCAAGAAGTCCGTGATTATCCATTTGAAAGTCGGTGGGACTTTCACTCGAGGACAGTTTGTGATTGGCGTGATTTCCCCTGAACCTAGGAACTGACAAAAGGTGTTTTTGTCCGAGATTAAGTGGTTCACTGGAAACGAGGAAGGGATTAATTATTCATAAATGGAAAATGGGTTGACATGCGACTTCGAGTCCAATTTGACAGCTCAGGCTGAGTACCTGGAAAGCTGTACATTTTCAAAGTAGCAGACACAGCAAGGCATGAAAAGGAGCTCAGAGAACAAAAGCACCATTTTACTGATGGTGATCTTCAGTAAAAAAAAATTATTGGACCTCATTATTTCATATTGTAAAGAGATTTAAGCTGCTGCGGGACACACTGATCAGAGAAGATTATTGTGACGTGTTTCTGCTGCTGATACGTAACATCAAGAGGAACACTTTGTTTTTACTTTGTTTCAAGTCAGAGAGTCATTCCGTGTTTATTTTTGATTCAAGGAGATTAACTGCGAGGGTTTCACCGGTAAACAAATTGCTAGCTGTTAGGAAAGGTCACAGATGTTTTGGCAGCCCTTGGCATCAATAATGACCGAGGTGCGTCTCTAACGGGTGCAGCCTTTATTTGCCGTCTCAGTTTAGAAGTATTGCATCGTGAAAACTTCACAAAAAATACAACATGCTTATAAAAAACACATAAAACATGCATTTAACCACTGAGTACAATAAAACATTGTATAAAATGTTCAATTTGCATTTTGACCTTAAACATCAGAAAATA
Source organism: Lophius americanus (assembly GCA_037951165.1). Taxonomy (NCBI): domain Eukaryota; kingdom Metazoa; phylum Chordata; class Actinopteri; order Lophiiformes; family Lophiidae; genus Lophius; species Lophius americanus. The sequence continues at coordinate 5,434,277 of JBBDHG010000091.1, forward strand.
TACTCAACTTAAACCAAACCACATGAAGAGTCATGCAGAAACGATTATTCCCTTAACTCTTCTGTTCTGTTGGCCAAGGATGCAAATTAGCTAGCTAACTTAATTGACAATCTATTGCTGAATAGTGTTTAGACTAGCATTCAGCATTGAATCAGGCAAGCCTGCAGTTTTATGGGGTATTCTTGTTCTGGGGTGAAAAGTTCTGAACCAGGCATCAGCATGAACACATGAACAAGCCACTCATTTATGTGCATTTGCACTTTACATTGTTATTTGGGCAATCCGGCTTTACGTAGTAAAGTGTAGAGCTGTTGCAGAGAAAAAAGAAGTTTAGTGCATTACAGACTTCATTTTCGAAAGATTAAAGAAAAATAATTTTATAAAAATAAAATAAATCTATATATCAGCAACACCATTTTAAAATGTTAGTTTACACCAACAAACGGTATAAGAGATGCATTACATGAAAAACATTAATATTTAATTAAACAAAAGTTCTTGAAACAGCAGAACCTATTCTTGGTTGGCGTTTTTAGATTTTTGGTTGATTTTGCTGCCAGATGGTGGAGGCCAGTGAAGCTCTAACCTTGTTTGATATCAATAATCCTATTTTCCCACTCTGCTAGTTCTGGCAAACAATAGTGGCAGCAGCACACACAGACAAACCAGCAGAGCTCGGCATACACTGGGGCAGCCTTACTCTGGTGTGGCTTCAGTCTTGTTGTGGCTCAGTTACTTTTGACCACATTTTGGCCACTTTATATGTGATATCAAAACTGAAGCCCTACCTTCATCCTTTTTCTTTTCCTCCCCTATAGCTTCAGCACTGCATACCAGTGTATCTACTACTCTCCAGAGCACACGGCAAAAGCTCACGAGGTTCTCAGCACCATGAGCCTCCTCCAGCCCCTCATCACGAGCTTAGCGGACCAGCTCCTTCAGGCTGCTCAAGAACACTCCTCCCCTGGGCTTACAGACGCGCTGAAGAACCTCTCTGAAAAGGTGAGGCAGCCCCAAACCCACACTCATGTCCACCTAAACAATGTCTTTATCCCTCGAAGCCTCGAGCCGTTGCAACCCTCAAACCACCTCTTTTACTCTTAGACGGACTGCCATCAGCCTTAACATTCGGGCACATTTCTATCAGAAACATCCTTCATTTTTCAGTCATTTGTGCCACAGTAGTTCTTCTGTACCAGCCGTCACTCCCAACATGCATCATTGAGCTTTGGGCATCCATGATCCTTTTAACAATTGTCCTTCCTTTGACCTCTTTTGGTAGTTTCTAACCAATGCAGACCTGGAATATCCAACATGTCCTGCAGTTTTGTGGTGCTCTGATTTTCCAGCCATCAGAATATTTCCCTTGTTAAAGTCACTCAGATCCTTACGCTTGCCCGTTTCTGCTTCCAATATCAACTTCATGTATCAAGTATTTTCTAGCAGCCTGATATATCCCACCAGGTAGGTGCCATTGAAAGGAGAGATTAGAAATGTTACTCTGCCTTCACCTTCAGTGGATATAATTCAATGGATATTCAATTTAACCCAGTTAATCTAAACAGACCTGTGTCCATATATTCATTTCACCCCTAATTCTCTAAAAACTACTGTTATGTATATTGTACTTCTGAGCACATAACCATAGTTTTTATATTGGAGTAGCCATCTGATGGCTATTCAGGTGGACGTTTTTATGGGATGTTATTGACAAAGTATCATAAGCTGTTTATTGTTTTGTTTACATTCTGCCACCTTTAACTACTAACAATATGCAATTTGATTTTCCATATGAAAATTATAATATTTTCATATGGATTATTCTAAAAATGATATATGTATATATTATTATAAAATTAAAATTGAAATGCTAAATCTAAATATGTGTAAGTGTTGAATCTAATCAGTGGATAGACAGCCATTGTTTTAGGATTTAGCCTCAGAAGTAACTTTGTTCCGAATCTGATAATATTATTCCGCTAGCTCCATGGCAAAAATAAATTTAGAACATTCTCAAAATAACTACAAAATGTGAAATCTAGCAGATGTGACAGATTTATGCACACACACCCACACACACATTTTAGATGGGCAACTTCTAGAAAAAGGACTCACAAAAGTGAATAGCAGCATGAAAGTTTATGGAATAGAGCCGCTTGTATCAGTATAATTAATTAATTGAATCTGGCGCTGTCAGATGGCAATTTGTTCTGGGAGATATTGTTTTTGCCGCGGTGGAATAGAGCGCAATCCGCCCTCTTAATTGGTACATTCGCTCTGTCACTACTTCCTCTCATCCTTGATTAGACACGCACACAGTGGCCAAGTAAACCTCTGGCTTGGTCAGCACAAGTAGGACTGCTTCCTGATTAAAATCTCAAGCTGTGTGTGTGTGTGTGTGTGTGTGTGTGTGTGTGTGTGTGTGTGTGTGTGTGTGTGTGTGTGTGTGTGTGTGTGTGTGTGTGTGTGTGTGTGTGTGTGTGCGTGCGTGCGTGCGTGTGTGTGTGTGTGTGGGTGTGTGTGTGTGTGTGTGTGTGTGTGTGTGTGTGTGGGTGTGAGTGGGTGTGTGTGGGTGTGGGTGTGTGTGTGTGCAGGAGTGTCTGTTTGTGTGTGTTTGTTGTATGTTTGTGTGCGTGCGTGCGTATGTGTGTGTGCGGGAGTATGTGTTTGTATGTGTTTTGGTGTGTGTGTGTGTGTGTGCGTGTTTGTGCGTGTGTGTGCGTGATTGCGTGTGTGTTGCCAAGCGGAAGCAGGAAAGTGATTGTGTGTTTGAAAGCTGATGTTTATCACTATCTTCAGCAAACTGCTTCTATATCTATAATTCTATACTATTTTCATCCTTCACATCCGCCCATCTATTACAGTAATAACATCCACCAAGGGAGGAGGTAATGTTTTCACCCGCTGTTGGTTTATGTGTCTGTTTGTGAGCAAGCTTTAGGAAAAACAAGAGGACAGATTTGCATGAAAATGTACCCAGAGGTAGGTTAAGGCATATCCTAGAGGTGCTTAACTCCTGGTGATGTGACCTGTTCTTTTAAAATAGAATAAAACGATAAACCTTCTGTACGAAGACGTCACATTGTGGAGATGCACAAGAGAGCGCCATAAACAAAAATAAACCAGAGAAGGATGTTTTAAGAGAGCAAGCAAACCATGAGGGCTTTTGCTGAATTAATGTAACGTTAATTGTCCTGCAGTTATTTTGTTTGTGAAATAAAGATTATGACAATAATAGCGTAGATAAGTGAGACTTTGGTCACTTTTGTTAATTTTGGGTCACGTGTGTCGGTTATAATGAAGTAATAAAATAAACTCCATCCACAACTTAAAGTCAGAGCTATAGGATTGTAAATGCACGACTTTCTTAGTTAGGTAGGTAAGTTTTGACCCTTGGTTGAGGTTTACGCTCATTTAAAACGATGTACCCACGACTCCGAATTGTTCATGCTTGGCTTCATATTTAATTGTAATTTGATGGTGATTGAATATTTTAATGTGGGAGAAAAATGTAATGGATATACTTCTACATATATATATATATATATATATAATGAATTTTATTATATATATATATATATATATATATATATATATATATATATATATATATATATATATATATATATATATATAAGCAAATGATACACAATGGAATAAAAAGAAAATCATTGGTTGCAGCCCACTAAAATATCCAACTCTCAACCCTTTTCCTCTTGAACAAGATGAGAAACGATTTCTAAACAGAAAAATGAAACGGTGCAAAAAGGGAGTAAAGAACTCACAAACACTAACAGAGTCCTTATCCATAATCACACTTTGCAGGGAGATATTTGATTTCCTTCTTACAGACATATAGATAAAGGTGTGTTCGTTTTAGAGTGTGTCTCAGCTGTGTTTGTAAAGATTCTCCAATAAAAGACGTTGAGTCACACATTCTGACAACGTGGGAAAGATGAAACGCCTGCAGAGAAAATCAGAGGGATGTAAGAACCTCCTCGCTGCATCTGACTTTTCCCATCTTAGCTCAGATCATCTGACTCCAGGCGTCCTTCAGTATTTTCCTCCATAATATGTTTCGTGGGCACCCTCAAGGTGGTGCTGTAGACAGAAGATGTTCCACCTCTATAAGAGGTGATGATGAATCTATTATTGATGACCATAATACTTCCACTCTTGAGATTATCACATCAAAAAGGAAATGGCTACGCGTCTCCCCTGCGTCCCGCTGTGTCATAGGACGTGTTATCTATCTATGTCTCCCGTGAAGAGCTTTGATCTTCTACGCCTGATGTTGTTACATTTTACAGTGTATAGTGCACATATGTAAATTTAAGTATTCTCACAGTTGCTGGGTTTTGACCAGCTTTATCCATTCAGCCTCTCCAGTGAGGTCACACTAGGTGAAAAAGCTGATTTACACTCCAAAAAGCCCTTCATCCGCCTGAGTTAAAAACATACAAAACCATTTTGGATGAGACATTTCTTCAGCTTCCTTGTTTTTTCAACAAATGTACCTTTATTTTTCTACAGGGAAATTTTTCAATAGTAGGTAATATGGACATAAAAAAGCTAGCAAAAGAATGTTTCCACCCATTGATTTGAAGTATTTCAGGTTTCAAAAGATCAGTGTCAGACTGTCAGACGGGCCATAAAGACCTTCTCTGCTAGCCCAGACATTGACAAAAAAAAAAAAAAAGCATCATGCAGCATCATGTCATTATGTGTAATATGCTACATGCTTGATGGTTTTAGCGTATGTCTAGCAATATATCGCTCAAGGGTATTGAACCATGTTTCAACACTTGAATTCCACTAGAAAAATGGAACAGTCTCTTTGAATGTGTGCTGGTTATGTAGTCTGACTGCAGACTGTAGCTTTAGTGTAACTGTTAAGTTGTTGGAGGGCAGCTGACCTGCTGGTGTATAGAGCTGAAAGCCCAGGTGGAAAAAACCCAACCCGCCACTGCTAAAGTTATAAGTAAGGTATAAAAGTAACTTTGGCTTTGAAATAAGATAAGGATTTATTCATCTTTAAGGGAAAAAATTGTTTACAGCAGCATACAGGTACTTCAAATACACAAAGAGACTATACAGAAGTCTTAGATAAAATATAAGAGAACAAAGAATACTAAAAGGTTTAGTGTAGCTAAGTGTGTCTTTATTACTTTTAATATGTTTTCACTCCTGTGCGTTTGTTTGATTGTATGTCTGTTGGTTTGTTTGTGAGGAGGACTACAGAAGAACTACACAAAGGATTTGCATGAAATTTTCCCAAGACGTAGATTTTGGCATATCCTACAGGTGCTTACATTTTGGTGATGCTATGTGTTTCGCAGGATATAAAATTAAATTAAATGATATAATAAGCCGTTTGGAGTGAAGACGTAACAGTGTGACTATTGCTGCCTCTCATTCTTCTGATCTTTCTTTGAAGTGGAGCTGGGGACTCAGTTTCAACAGTTCCTTTGATACTTCTGGTGTCTTCTTGGGGGTGGAGCTGGGGGTTCAGTGGGCTGAAGAGAAACACTGAAGTGGAAGTTGAGCAGCTACATAACTCCCCGAGTGTTATTTCTAGTTTCCGTAGTAAAGCTAAGAAATAAAGGTTACATTTTTTTGCCTCCTTTTTCCAAAATAGTACACCTCTGATATTCTACTTTGAACACATCACATTATGGTTCCTACAGTAGTTTTTATTAAAATGTTTTCGGCTTTTAGCAATGGGTACTGATCTTAGGAGATTCAACCAACAGTTTTTTTGCCTAATATTCAATGACTGACGGAAGGATTTGTATGTTGAATTGATGTGCTTCATTTGTAATACAGCAGTTACCATAGAATTTATTTTACAAAAGAAAAACATTGTTTGAAAACTGACGTAGTGAAATAGTGCAAACACGATCCAGGCTGTGTAAAATACATTGTGTAGCTTTGTACATTCATCTCGGGGAAAGATAATGAATAATGCATGTTCTCATGGATTGCAAATTAACACTGAGGTCAGATAAGCAAAGTTCAATTTGAATATGAATTTACATTTTGAACTCACACTGTGTATTAAGTAGTTACTGTTTCAAGCGCGGCTCATTTTTATGTCATTTGGGCATTTTGATCTTTGTAAAATGATGGTTACTTGGAATACAAGTATGTGCCTCAGTATTCCAGCTGAATTGCTTATTGTCAGGCAATTACAAACATCATCCAATCCCGAAATTTTGCCTCTCACATCTGTGACTTACAGCAATGGTACTCATTTAGATCCATGCGAGGCAATTAGAAAAGACATGAATTAAATACAATATGGGTTTTCAGTGCCGACATAATTTGTTTGCTCTGCTCATATGTTCACCAAATGGGCCGTTTTGTGCATGCCACAGTCTTTTATATTTTTTAAATCACAAGAGCATAGCTGTGTGTTTTCTTAATCACCGAATCAGACTATAGTTGCATCTTTAGAGGAACGCCGCAGAAGACACGCTCTTAATGGACATCAGCACATACATCTAAGTAAAAACTGGGCTGTATCATATTTGTGAGGTAGTAGGTAGTTAAAGTGACAGAAGGAACAGTGTTGGGAGCTTAATTTTAATGAGGGGAACCCCGTGGGAAGTGTTAAAGAACAGCTCCCATCGACGGGCAGCTGCTTTGTTCGGCATGGCTCTATATGACCACAGGTGGTGGCTGTGGAGTGAAGCCAGCAGATTGGTTATGAAAAAATCTTTAGCTTTTCTTTAACACTGACTCCTCTGATTGAACAAGCGGCGCTAGATTATCATTATCGCAGAGGGTATAACTTTCAAAGCTAAAGAACTTTCAGTTTCCTTAGAAGAAGCTACTGATAGAGCGTGCCTCTTGCTTAATATAAAGAAAGCTAACAAGGACAGTTTCCACCTGTCTTTTAAATCTAGGAATGCTTCAAATATCAGGGGAATTGATGACTCCTTCTTCTTCTTTCGGGCTTCCCTTCAGGGTGTCAACACAGCGGATCATCTCGTTCTGCATATCGATTTAGAAAAGGTTCTATGTCGGATACCTTTCCTTATGCAACGCTCCCCATTTGTCCATGCTTGGGTACCAGACTAGAAAGTACACTGTCTTTTGACCCCCATGTGACTGACATAGACTCCTCCAAACCTGGTGTCTCACATATCCACTGACTGCCAAGACAATTTTGGGGCCTTTGAAACTGAAAGTATTTAGCATGGTAGCATGGCTGTAGCAGATGTAGATCCGGAGGTAGATCCACCAATCAGAGAGTCATTGGTTTCTATAGAGACTTATTAAAGAGTATACGTTAATATTGTGGTATACGGTCCTGGAACATAAACATGAACACTAAGGAAACTCTTTTCTGATCTCCTGCTGTGACAGCTCCCTTCCTTGAGTATGAGGACAAAAGTAGGGGTGGCTCTTTGAACTTTAGAAAAAAACATCTCCCAACTTCAGGCGGTCTTTACAAACTTGCCATTCAGCTCACGTTAGTGCAGTCCGCGGCGGGAAAATGCGTTTTTGTGACAAATATTCATTCCCACAGTGGCCTGGCTGGTTTCTTTTCATGGAGGCCTTGGATTCCTGTTTTATTTGCTGTTGTAATAACATTGTTTATTGCAGTGCTAACTCAATTACTCTGGAGAGCCCTTATCATTTCAGCAGCGAGCGATAGGCTCCTTGGTAGCGGGATCGTCATCAGCTTACAGTAGGTGGTGAATTTGAGATGAAAGAAGGAGTTCTCCTTGGAGGAACACGCTGGAAGGAGGAGTAATTGAATTGTTTGTTGTTTGTTGCTGTTTGTATTGCTGAGAGGCTCGGCTATGGTAATGGAGTACACCTACTTTAGTGTGAAGGAGAGGATTCATTTTCATTGCCCCTTTTCACTTCCTCTGTAAATAGTTACGTGTCTCCGAACTCAATTCCACCTGTATTTTCTTCCAGCTGCTCACACCAACAGTGACACTTTCCTCTTGCATCTCTTGCCTCTTCACTTTATGTTTCATTTGTTTTGCCATCCCACAATGAAGTTCCACTTCTCCTTTCTTCCTTTCCGTCCTTTTGTTACAGACAGAACAATTTGTTCACACTCTTAAGGATGAATTGGTTAAGAGTGCTCTCCTGGCGCTGTATACAGCACGGCCTGGGTACGTTTCCAAGAGCCAGAAGCAAACCCCCGCACAGGGAGGCCAACACCAAAGCCACATCCATCAGGGAGGTGACCAGAACCCGAGCCCAGTCCGGGGACCTTCAGACCACAGCCCGGCCGCATCGGCCCCTGAGAGCACAGCGGTGTGTAATAATGTGGAAGGACTGCAAACCAAGACGAGAGGAGAAGGTGGGCTGCCACCCCTGAAGAACCAAGACTCCATACCGCACCATAAAGAGTACGACGAGGAGGAATGGGTGAGTGTGACCACTTCTTTAAGGCGCTGAGAATTTTTTTATGAAGGTTTTATGGATCTTTAAGAACAATCTGATAAATTAATACATTTACTGCAGTTTCTTGTGGAGAACACATTGGTCGATAAAGTGGTCAGATACTTTAGTAAAAGTATTAATACCACACTGTGTAAATACTCCGCTACAGGTGAAATACCTGCATTCACAACTTAGATTAAATAAAAGTATTTAAGTATTGTCAGTCAAATGTACTAAACATTTCAAAGAAAGAAAACTCAATGCTGTTGAGTAGTTTTATTTTAAGTTTATCACAACCGTTCCGTAGCATTGCAGTCCTGTGAGAACCACGCATCTAGAAAAAGTCTGGCTTTCCTGGGATCAGCCTGTTCTCAGCTTTAGGACTTTTTACTGGGTTTTTCAATTACATTAAATAGTTTATTCATCTTAAGAGGTAACAGAATTTTCTCAACCCATAAAAAATCACATTCCGTTTATCACAAGCATTCAAAATGAACACAGTTGAAAACAAATGTTTTTCACTGGACCAGAAGGGTTTGAAACATTTGTATTCGGAAAAGTAACTAGTAACTATAGCTGTCAGAGAAATGTAGTGGATTAGAAAGTACAATATTGACATATGAAATGTAGTAGAGGAGTAAAAGTATTAAATGTCAAACAACGGAAATATTCAAGTAAAGTTCCTTAAATTGGTACTTAAGTCTATTCTCACTCTACAAGTAAATGTACTCAGTTACTATCCACCTCTGAGAACACATGAGGAGATTTTTGCATACCAACAGTCACTGTTCTTTAGATAAATACTATTCTTAAGTGTTTAAACCTTAGAACGAGATTATTTTGTAGTATCAATTCTGTTTATGAGCAAGAGTTTCTCATGAGTTCTGCACACTGCTGCCGAATTACCCATCAAAATACTCCGATAAGGCAACCATTTCCTTCCAACCCTTCAGACAGAAGGTCAGTTCAGACTGACGACAGAAGCATCTTTTTTGCTTTGTTTATTTGACACAAGGGAATTATTTTATACGGTTTCATCTCTTTCTTTTCCATCTTTGTTACACACTTTGCTTCCCTTCTGTTTGACTACATAAAAACTGAGAGAGAAAGATGGAGCTATAATCACGGAGGCTGATCTTACTGCTGATTGCCTCTTTTAGGACCGAGTGTGGGCAAACGTGGCCAAATGTCTCAACTGTGTAATCGCCATGGTGGATAAACTCCAGGAGGAAGGCAACAACAAGCAGGAGCCCATCCTTGAGCAGCAGCTAGCAGATGTCATCACCTCACACAACCCCGGTAACCAACTATAACGTATTCTTATCAGATGTTTGCTCGCTAAAATCAGCAATTCTCTGCATTCGTATGAGTGACCTCTACTGATAATCAGCCATTAGCATGTGATATACTTCCATGTCCCCTCAGTCCTTGTCTATCAGATGCTTTATTTTGCTCTTGTTCTGGTTCAGTTAGATCCTGCATTAGCATCAGAAACCAAAAACCAGGCTAATTATGAATCTTATTAAACTTAACCTGTATTTGAAAAATGTATATTTCGGATAGGCATTGCAACCAAAAGTTGCTTCTTAGAGATTTAGGTGTTTGATGAACTGTAGTGCTTAGCATTGGACAACACATACAACTTTGCTCAGTTTATGTTTGGGGATTTATCAATTTGTCATTATTATTATCGGTAACCGCTTATCCTGTTCAGGGTCACGGGGACTGGAGCATATCCATGCTGACATTAAGCAAGAGAAGGGGTAGACCCTGGACAGCTTTCCAGTTCATCACAGGGCTGACACAGAGACAGACAACCACTCACCCTCACATTTAGCCCACCAATTCACCTACATTGCATGTTTTTGGAGAGCGGAGATAAACGGTCACGGATAATAATTTCTCATTTCGTTGTTTTACTTTTTTCTTTTTGAAGTGCATTTGGATTTTTACTTAGGGAAAATCCTCCCAATTTTTATCAGACATTAATTCACACATGGAATGTCAATGTTGATTGGCCATTCATAGTCTTGATAAGTCGGGGATATTATGGAATCGTCATCTTTCGAGTTTTATGGATCATTTTCAAATTTTATTGCTACATTGACCGTATTGTGTGGAAGAATTGGATTGATTAAGGGAAAGGTCAGTTTTATATTTCAAACACTAGGGGGAGCTTTATCTCCAAGAAATCTTGGGCCATAATTTTTTGACCGTTGGTCGAAATAAGTACAAATATGAATTGACTCGAGAAGATCTATCTAGTATATCGTATTTTGCACTAATAGTTCATATTTAATTCACTAGAAGGAGCTATTTTTATGAAAAACGCTTTTCATCTGTGATAACTTGACATTTAATTTGAATATGTCAATCTAGGGGATAGCTTGTACAATACATGGTTTGGAGTCTTTTCTAGGATATAACCTTGCTGTGAGGGACGGCAACATGGGTGTAGTTTCCTTTTGTTGCGGTGTTTGTGTGTTTTTTCCATTTCTGTCCATGTCCATATCATAGAAGCTGACTAGCTTCAGATCTTTTCTGTTGTTTTAATGGAGGTGGAGGTGGCTCATCGTTGGGTGGTCATCTTGGCTTCCTGTAGACTACCAACATGCTGAACCCAAATTGCTCATTTAAATTGCTGTATTTAAAATATGTGGTGTTGAGGAAGAGGTCAAGCAGGGCACATATCTGATTGGTAGTGAAGCTGGTTGTATTGTTTCGAGAGCTGCCTCTCTTCTTCCACTGTCTCAGATTTAGTCATGCTTTCTTGGGATCAGCCTTTTCTCGGCCATTTAGTCATATATGTATACCAAAACGTCAGTTCCTTTTAAATATGGTAAATTTACTTTATAATTGATTACTGTTTATTGATTATACATTTTCCCTTTTCAGGGGGACTTGTCTCTCCTTAGTGAAATATATCCTGTGTTGCATCATGGGAATATATGGTGTTGTGACTTATCAGAGATTTCTCTTGCCATTCATCAAAACTGCAGTTAAATTTTAGCAGAAGTAACGGAGGACTCTTTAGCTTTTTGGCAAAGAAATTATATAAATAATTTAAATCCAATTAAATGTGACTTTGAGTGAAACATTACAAATAGTCGGTCTTTCTCACTCCCTGAGACTCAGAACTCTGGTCCAACTCCAAGCCTCCCTGTAGTTTTTCCTTGAAATTTAAATTGTTGCCAGAGAATTGGATAAAAGCGATAGTTGATATGCAGAACCATTCACTGTTGACTGCAAGCCGGCCAGTTTTCCCTTACATCCAATAAAGTCCTGCCTTAAGCTTGTGTCCAGACAAGTGCCCAGCCCATTACAGCTGCCAACTGGCATGCAGAGCAGCGGCATTACTGACAAGGGAAGGGTTCTGTGTGTGTGTGTGTGTGTGTGTGTGTGTGTGTGTGTGTGTGTGTGTGTGTGTGTGTGTGTGTGTGTGTGTGTGTGTGTGTGTGTGTGTGTGTGTGTGACAAGTAAATCCACACTCGGGGATCTGTGCCATAGTCTTGCTGCACGTATATTGTGTGTTTGTCAGTCTGAGCTTGCAGTTTAGAAAAAAAAACATCCTGCCAGTGTTCAGTCTGACAGATAAGTTCAACCCCCACCAAACTTTATTTATATGCCAAACAAGCTCAGAGCAAGTGGTCATCTGCCTGTCTAAATACAAACATGGATGGAATTATGAGATAGGCTCATATATCTCATCGTTGGGAGCGGTTAAGCCCGGGGCTTTTGATGACAAGGCATTGTGGGGGTTTGTGTGTTTGGACAGGTGTGCTGTTGAGGAAATGACAGCCAGTGTTCTGCTTCCTCTTTCCCTCTACGTATAGAAGCAGTATTTGCTTGAGATAAGACACAATTTATCTGACATGACAAAGGAAGGCTGATGTCCACACATTCTTGTCCTATCCAACTCAACTTTGTGCATGTGTCAGTGTATATGTGTGTGTCATGTCCAAAAAATAACTGGTCAACACCTCCCCCTGTTGGCAAAAGAGGTTATTGTGTAACAGGACTGTAACATAATTCATATTTCCATGCTCATACATATACATGAATACATACAGCTGAATACATTTCAGTTTTACATTTTATTTTTATTTTATTATTCATGTAGTATTCTTCATTAACTTATATTTTGTTTCAGTTTTCAATTATGTATTCTTTGCTCTAGCCTACAGCAGCCTGCTGCTGTAACTCTATAATTTTCCTTTGGGATAACGGACTGTTATCTTATCATAAGAGGAAATCATCAGTCATTCATCACCATGAAATCCCACTTATGCTGAGTCCTAATTCCTGTTATATTCTGTATCCTCTTACATTATTGTCTCACAATTGAAAACACAATAATATCTAAAAATATTTTAAAAATGCAGATTCTTCCTAAACATCATGTCAGTTTATTTTGATATACATATCACAACGTGTGGATTGCAGTTGTAGTCACATTGCAGGACCTGCAATACCAAATTGACTAAAGCACATAATGCATTCAGCATTCAGCGGAGAACACGTGGGCTTTTGTGATCCCAGTGAACTGGTAGTGAATTACACATCCACTGTAAAAGAATGACTCTTTGCTTTGATAACAGCTCCGACTGACAGAAATAGCTCCATTTACAGAAAACGGATGGATGGAAGCAACTTCAAATGGATCCTCTTTCCTGGTGGCACGATGACCATCAGAAGCAGTTCTCAGTGGTATTTCCTAAACTTGAATTTTGGTTGATACTGTTCACAATATTTCAACACCCATTGTGTGTCTAATTGGAATTGTTTTCCATCTTTTAGATGGCATTGACTTTTAAATATTGTTCTTTTAATAGATGTCTTGGAACAACGTCTGTTTCTGGCAAAAAGTAATTCTTCTTCCACTGTGTTGAATCCTTAACTTCTTTAGAATCCTTCAGCCACAACAGATATGATAAAAAATAAACCTCTGACTTGACAAGTGCCATAACAGAGCACAGCGTTCCACATGGCTGTTTCGCTGCTTATGTCTTCATTAAATTACGTGCAAATGACACCAGGCTGCTGGAAGACAAATAGACACCTCTACATGATATTTTACGTGTTTATTCAGCAGACATCAGATTAAGGATGCTCATTATTTTCTGTGTGTAGTTGCTTCCCTTTTAACTTTTTCAACAAAATGGCATCTGATGTTTCATTCTTGAAATGTATTGTGCTGCAAATTCAGGCAAACCAACAATATGATGTCATCTTTTAGGAGGTAATTTGGAACAGATATATGAGTGAAATGGGGCTGATGGAGGCAATAAAAGAATAATATCGATGGTCTTGTTATAGGTGTACCGGTCAGTGGGTGTGACAGATTAGGGCCCCTGATGTTTGGGAAGCAGGGAAAATGTGACTGTGTAAGGATGGTCTGATCCATCAGAAGAGCTCATGTAGCCAAGACTGTTTAAAAAGTTAATGATGTTTCTTATAGAGAGCTGTCAGAACACACAATGCACTGCAGAACTGTTTGAGAGGGCGCCCTGCATAACATTAAGCAGATGGTTTTAATGTTATGGCTGACATTATTCCTCTATTTTTGTCATCATCATACTAATTGGCAGTTGAAAATCCTACACCATCTGTCCCTGGCTGAGGATCCAGGGTGTCTTACGCTCACGTTGTACCACCGTTCAGACAATAATATGATTTCCTGGAGGAGCGTAGAGATGTTGTTGTCATCCTGAGTGGTCCAGCTGTTCGGAGACCGGCGATGTGACCGGAACGTATTTATTCTTCAAGGATTCTGTTTTATTACCACACCCTCTCGTAATCCTCTGATACAACATTAGCTTTGCCATCATATGTTCAGTACACGGAACAGAATGAAATTAAAAAGAATTTTGAATTTTGAAAAAAAATAAAAATGTAACTAGGCCTATGTTGACATCCCCAAAAGACCCCGATCCGCTGCGTTGTACAAGTGAACTCCCTGATTGAGAACCTCAAATTAAGTGTGAAGTTTTGTCTGAAAATATATGAAATAAACAAAATAGATCTCTCAAATCATTTAATGTGCACCAAATTTGGAGTAAATCAGACCAACGTTTGAAAAATGAAAAATGATGGCCTGAAAACTCTGAGATAAAGCTCCCTCCAGTGTCGGATTATGCAACCAACCTTTCCCAAAATCAGTTTAATTTTTCCTCCCTCGAAGATCTATGTGGGTATAAAATTTGATCCTTGAAATAGGTTTCATGTTATCGCATTAACATAAAAGATCTGTTGCTGCAGCGGTGGGCTTGGCAGCGGCGATGACAATTCCATTATAGAGCCAACCTTTCAGAGATACAATTAAAATATGTGAATATGCACATTCATCAAATTAAAAGACGAGGTGCCTCACTGTAAATAATTTTTGTACCTATAGCTTCGCTGGTACCGTTTTGCAATAAGACTATATTTATAGAGGGTATATAAATTGTTTATAATAAAGAAGAAAAAATCCTTTATTGATCACATACAGCCGTAAACAGTAAATCATAGTGAAATTATTTATCTGCATTTGACCCATCCCTGACGGAGCAGTGGGCAGCACCTTCGAAGCGCCCGGGGAGCTAGGGTCTTACTCAAGGACTCTACGACAAGTAGACCCTGGTGGGACTTGAACCAGCTACCTTTGAATCTTCTGATTGAGAGATGGCGGCTCTACCCACTGAGCTACAGTCACCCGAAAGGTTATTAAAAAGGTTGAAAACAATTTATGAGTCATTAACTAAACATTTATAAACAACTTATGACAAAGTTCTCAACAGTCGGTTTGGATTAAGTGTTTGGTAATATCAAGTTACTGCAGCCCCCTCTAAGCTGAGGCCAAGCAGTACATAAGAAATATTTGTTTGTTTATTATTCTACATCCTTCATGAGGATAGTCTTAGTTTAAAGTAGTCCCACTGTCCCTGTGATTTAATGAGCATACTGTGTATGTCATTTTTTCAAGTTCCTTCAATGTTTCATACAGCACCAGTCCTAGAGTACCGTTCAAGTGAATGGAAACTGAGACCAACAGATCAGAGCACATACCTCCATTCAAGCAAGATATCCAATACATGTATCCATTTTCTTTCCTGTAACTCCCTCCCATTTTCCAAGGATCACTAATAGCATAACTGCTTTCATCTCACAGATAAAATTTGTCGTGAAAACCCGAGCCACAACCACATCAACCACATCAAAGCTATAATTTATTTTCTGTGTACATCCCCGACCCTCTTTTTCCCAACCCCACTTTTCCGCACAGGCGACTGGAGTGAGCAGCTGCAGCCTCCCGTGACCAGGTTAAAGGAGTGCGTGATGGAAGTTGCGGAAAAGGCGAGGAGAGCCATGACCTTTGTGCTACTGCAGGAAGCAGCCTGCAGCATTCCGCAGGGTTTCTTGCTCCAACAGAGGCGAGATGTGGTCTTCAGTCAAGCTGTAGGTGGATCCTTAATCTTTTTCTCATCTTCTTCTCTAGAATCAATTAGATTAATTGGAAGTCTGCAAAGCAACTCCATGTTTGATTGATTTGATACACTACCTACCTACTAATATCAAAGCCACCCCAGGAAAATCGATTCATTATTAAATTAAAACAATTAACCTATAATTTTTTCTATATTTTTTGTGTCATTTTTTTCGTATAAATTTGAAAATACTTTGAAAATAAAAATGTAAGAGCAGTAATGATAAACTTTATTTTAACAAGAAAATACGACATTTAACATTTTCTGATTTTCTAATTTCTAGTCTTTTTCTTTTTTAAATAATTAGTTGAAACTATGATTTTGGCTCAGACTGTTTCAATTATAGAATTACGATGGCAAACTAAGAGAAACACGAAGGTGCAGAGCAAATGTGCTTTTTCTCTGAGCAGATACATATTTAAGGTTCTTCTTTGGCCAAATATGTACCTTACCTATGTGTGTCTACCGAAATCTGATATTAGATATCAAACACAACCAGTAGTCGGTGTGCAAGCGGGCAATTAAATGAAATTTATGCTACTCTATTGTGTTCATATATTTGTAAATCAGACTCTGAAAGGGTCACAAACCACACCGCACGCCACTGCAAGGGTGGATATGTTCCCTGCAGAACAAAGTTTTGCTTATATATAATATATATATTTTTGGGAAATACATTGTTTTGAATGAGAAATGTATTTAAAACACATTTGGTTTGTTAGAACTTTAACATAAATCTAATTTTTACTTGTAAAAATACTTGGTTAATATGCATCACAAGTTTAAATATATTAAATTATTAAAGTTAAAATGTATGCAATCCAAATGCATGGACATTTTACAAGTAATAAAAATACATTAATAAATATCAGGCTTAAATATGTTTTGTGCTCCTCTTCATGTTGAGTCTATGAAGAGGAGGACGTTTAGTCTGAGGCTCTCGTTCAACCAACCGCAAAGGTTTTCAGTGGGATTTACGTCCAGTCCGTCATGCCTGGAACCATGTCTTGTCATGTGTACATGTATTGAGGGGGAAAGTGGTGGTGCTGAAACATTCTTTATGCTGAAAGAATTTGAAAACTCAAACATGATTTTATGAATGGAGCTGCGAAGATTGAACTCTAGCTTCAGTTTGTCAGTTTAGCTTCTGAAAGTACTGCAGCTGAGTTACATGCCTGTCAATCTGCATTTGTGTGCCTTGACAGCTTGCTGCCTTAGCCTGTGGTTTTGTCATGAGGCTGTATGCAGGAATGCAGGACAAAGACTTCCTGAGGCAGCTCCACCTGGTGGGCCTGGTGGCCCAGTTTGAGAGCCTCCTCAGCACCTACAGTGAGTAGATCTGTCAGAATCAAATCAGAACTAACAACCTCAGAGCCTCCACCCAATACAGCCGTTCTCATTTATTCACAACTGAAACACTGCTCGGCCTCGATTCTCATCCTCGACCAAGAATCCAAGCAGGATTTATCTTGTGAATTTTTTCATTATTATTTAAGGTGAAGAAATTGGGATGCTGGAGGACATGGAGGTTGGAATCTCCGACTTGCAAAGAGTCGTGTTCCAGATCACAGAGGCCAAAACGGATGACCTCAGTGACCTCCAACCTTTAGTGTGTGGCCGACGGTGAGATATCATCCTGCTAATGTTTGTTTTTTGTCCAATTAGTCTCCAGCCAGGGCCTACTTAGTTAAAAAAAAACAAAGGGTACATTACTGAAGAAAGTTTGAGAACCACTGATACCCCAGTATATTCCATGTACTGTTTCAACAGTGCAGCACTTTTTGGATGGGTTTCCTGAGGGGGTTTTCATCCTGTCCGCAGGTCTGTCTAATGTGCATTTACTAACTGTAACATAAAATTGAAGCTATAAAAACACACATTCTGAATTGTGACCGTACCTACACACCAGGTAAAATGACATCCTCCTTTTACATCCTCCTATTGCTCAAAAGAAGGCTCCAGAAACTGCCAGCAGAAGTTGAAATAAAGAACTTACACATTGGAGTAATTGAGATCTATCTACTTGCACAAGTTGTTTTTTTGTTAGTGCCACCATTTTTCCCACTTTTCTATGATATTTACATGTTTTGGTTGAGCACAACACACTAATATACATACATGCTGGTTCTCAACCACAGAAATCAGACATTGTATGTTCTATCAGGACATTGTGATTATTTTCTGTAAATGAAATATTAATAATGTGACTTGTTATGATCTCATGTATGCTTGAAGAGAACTTTAGGAAGTTCTCAGATAGATAATGATAAAAAAAATTGTAAAACAAAACATAAATAGTTTTCTACTCTGATGGACCTACAAACCAGAGGTCATCGATTCATATATTGTCTTCTTTCTGGTGAGGTTTTATGTATTCATTTCTTATCTGACAATAATCATCTGGGGAAAAATGATTTTCCATGCTACTAGAGGGTGGATGGCCTATAACCACAAGCATGTTTGTTTAGGCTGCAGCCAGTTTCAAAGAAATAATGCTTACGTGTGAATGTTGGCCTTTAACCCATCCGTGGTTAAGATCCTTTTATTTCAGCCTTTACTACTTTAGAGCACAGAGTACAGTCTGGTTGTTGAGTAAGTGATTACCCTCCCCATCGTTGCATTGAAGGGATAGCTAAATCGCAGCACATCTGCCACCTGACATTCGATACGATATCACTCTCCTCTTGCTGCACTAAACACTCACACACACACACACACACACACACACACACATACAGGCTCTCTTTCCCTCACACACGCATCCGTCTCTCTTTAAAACCTGCACAGGCTTGACGTAGGTGTCTAATAATACGACTTCCCAAACGTATCGAATTTTAGAGCGCAGCAAAATGTATTGAATATTGGTTCATTTGATCTCTTTACTTCTGTCTCCTTATTTCACAACCTGTATCCAGAGACCACTTCACTGTAGAAGTGCCATTACCTCAACTGGTGTTCCAGACTTTGCCAGAGGAGATCAAGGAGGGCAGACCTCTACGAGTTTTCCCGGTGCTGTTTAACGTGGGCATCAATGAACAGCAGACTATAGCTGAGAGGTATTGCCAAGGCTCACTGTACACTCTGAAGAATCTACAATCGGATGCGTTTTGAAGCCACAGGAATCCCTACTCACTTCACCTTAAGAAAAAGCACTCACAGAGCACAAACTTCCGCCATGTCACAACAGCACCCTTAGGTAGACATCATTGTGATAAGAATGAGTTGGATTACTTTATTGAGGAAATCTACTAAAAACTCCAACAAACTCTCTCATTATATCTCTCGGATACTTTGGATCCGTTAGTCTCTCCTCATCCCCTTGCGCTTTCCATTTCCACGTTTTTGTTCAAAGCCCCAAGCTCCAAAATATCATCATCATTGGATCATCTCCAGGATATGCCAAAACTTTCCCCTTGGTATAATTTCATGACATCTTTCCATGTTTTTTCCATAGTCTTGCTAACAAACAGACAAAATAAAGACCAGCATTTGTGTGTAATGTTACAAACATGATATGAAATATTATACACTGGGGTTTTATCTTTAATTTCTTTTCTCACTGGAAAATAAATCTGTATGACAGTTTTTAGGAACACAGATTTAGGTTTTTAATTTCACAATTCCACAGCATGTATCCAGTTTGTAACATTGATAAATAGGATTTACAAAATGAAAATGCAATATTTTCTTCGTTTGTGTTCCAAACTGGTTTGTTATGATCTTAGCAGAGCCAGGTTTGTGGAACCTTATGCAGACACAAGGCAGAGGCAGAGGCAGAGAAGGTGCAGTTATGTAATTTCATCAAAAAAGAAAAAGAAAAGAAAATTTGTCATAAAGGCAAGAGTCTAAACCATTACTTATAATATTTGTTGATCCGCTCTTTACACGCAACATCTACTGCACGTCTGTCCATCCTAGAAGAGGGATCCCTCCTCTGTGTCTCTCCCCGAGGTTTCTTCCCTTCCGGTTTGTTGACCATCATCAACGAACTGGTAAAGGAGGAAAAGGAGTAGAGACTAAGGTCTTGTCCAAGCGTACATATGTAGGTACCTTGAAATCTGTGCATGTGTGGATGCCATTACTTTTCTAGATGAGAGGAGAAAATTCTCTTCTTTTTTTTTAAATCCTTGTGTACCCTACTGCCAAAATATAATAGGGTAACAAGACGATGAGGCAGAGCTGGAGGGAGAACACAGGTGAACATGATGATGTTTCAAGAGGAGACAAAAAAAGAAGAATAACACAGATATTAACAACTTAGAATCAGGGAATAGACAACTAGACTGGGAAGAAGAACAGGAACTGGGAACATAGAGGACAAAACCAAACAACTAACAATAAAGCAATATAGATCACAAAGAGAGAAGTACAGGAAGTGCAAAGCCAGCAAAACAACATGTAGCGACACACTTTCAAAATATAACAGGAAAAAGTCAAATGTAAAACAGAATAATGATAATAAACCTTCAAACCCTTCATAGGCCTTTAACTATAGTCAATTAATTAATTTAAGTGGTTGAAAATGTTTATATAATGGTTTCACTGCTGTACAAAATTGTTACTTTATTCATCAATTGATGAACGACGAATTGTTGAAAAAAGTTTTAATAAGTTTGCCTGGGATTCTCCATCATAATAGTCATTTTTTATTCTCCCTGTCTTTTCCTCAGGTTTGGAGATATCTCTCTACAAGAAAGAATAAACCAGAAGAACTTTGAGATGTTAGATACCTATTATAAGTTGTTAAGTGGAAAGGTGTCACTAGAATGTGAGTACACAAGATATTAATCGCTTTCATCCACAACCAATCATTTTATCTTTGTGAATCTCTCCATGTGTCACCCCTGCAGCAAACGAACTACATAGAAAGCCATATCCAGAAATAAATGTTCTTGTGTTTCTCCAGCCGTAACGCTCCAAAGCAAAAATGGCAAAAGAAAAATTATATCTAGGAATTCAATCATCAAAGTGTGACAATTATAAAGTGCCTTTTTTTTTATGCCTTCATAGATTAATCCAGCATTTAATTTATGCATTTAGCCCTCATGAGCTGCTCCTTTCATCAGAACAAAACAGGAATCTGTACCGATAACGTTTTCCTTGTGTTTTCCTCTATGAACAGGTCTACCGTGTTTTCAGACACAGATTGACATCAAGGAATTACTTGAAACCCTGGGCCAGAATGTAGTCACAAAGAAGAAAAAGAATGTGGAAATACTGTGGATTGCTGGAACGGTGAGTAGTGCTGTTACAGTATGATACTCTCTGAACTTGTCAAAGGAGGACATTTCCTCTGAACCAGCTAAATAAGCTTTCACTCTTGTGAAACCACAGAATCTGTGATTTGACCAAATAGATGACTGTCGTCTTGATATTCAATATGCTTTAATGTGAGCTTTGAACCGAACCAAATGTAACCGCCTGAACACGATGGATTGTCTTTGGAAAACAATCCTGTATAAATGCTGATCTTTGTCCTGGTATTCAGTATCTGTCAGTGGACTTTGTTCTTCTTTTTATAGTGCTTGTGAGTCATGGAAGTCACTCTAATGATCTGTTTAGAGAATACAAGTTAAGAGCCATGTTACTGGCTCTGTGCTGATTTTGAGCTGGGGTAATGCCATCTTTGTTCATCTTAGTTTAGTGAGTTAGACCTAATTTCATCTGAAAGTCATGGGAGAAAAAAAAAAGAGATCACTATCCTTGTTATATTGGAAAATGTATTATTATATTTTAATGACTAAATATTTTCACCTGACTATGACAAACATATAATGTTATAACAAGACACTTTCACTGTAATTATGTAAAACATCACATTATGATAACAAACATTCCACATTATGATCGACAGTGCAATGTTTTTCTATTTCTGGCGGGGAAGCTATCTTTCTCTCTTTTGTTAACCGAAATATTGGGGGGGAAAACGTAAACTAATAATGTTAGAGGGTCACAAAAGGGGACAACCTCACAACAAGAGGGTTCTCTGTCCATTTTTTGGACCTCTCTGCTCATGTCAGCACTTTCTTCCACCGGGTCCTCTGGTTTCCTTGCAGATTCCAAAAACATGCACACTAGGTGACCTGGTGACTCACAAATGTCCATAGATGGGAATGAGAGTCTGAATGGTTGTCTGTAAGTGTTTGTGTGTATGTGTGTCCCTGTGATTTCTGGCAATTTTTCCAAGGTGCTCCATGACACTTTGCTTTTCTCAGCTTGGAATTTTGAAATCTTGGCATCTTGAATGTCCCCATTAAATCCGTCTGACAGTTGTTGGGACAGTTTGGACCAAGTATTGAAAATGAGCATCATCATCTACACACTCCACCCAATAGTATTGATCTCAGAGCATCATCAGAAATCTTAAGAGTTGGATGAGACACAGTCATTATGTCAAGTCATGTCAGGAAAAAAGGATATTTGTTTATAAGCAGGGGGTTTATGTAGAGGTAATCCTGGTTGTTGTAATAAATGTGTAATTAATCAATAATACATAAATTGGTTTTGAGTCTGTGATGGATCAGAATGCCTATTTAAAACTATGCAAAGCCGCTTTTATGAACAAAAACGGAACAGTTTGAAATAAGTGTACAAACATTACATTTTTCTGCTTCACTCCAGATCTGCCGAAGGTTAAATGGCATCAGGTTTACCAGCTGTAAAAGTGCCAAAGACCGTACATCCATGTCTGTCACATTAGAGCAGTGTGCCCTACTCCGTGATGAACACAACCTCAGCAAGGATTTCTTCATCCGTGCTCTGGACTGTATGCGGAGGTAAGACCATGATAGAAGACAGTGTGAAATTGATAATGGTGCAAGTTATTGCTTCAGCCAATCCCAAACATGCCTTAAAAGTCGGTCATCCAAATTGGTGAAGATGAAGTTTGCTCATTTGTGCTGATGAAGAGATCAGTGATCTGCCTTTAAGATTTTTGCTACCTTTCAGTGCATTAGGTTTTCAGAACAATGCAAAACACGTCAACACTCAAATAGAAACTTGTCCTTCCAGAGGTATTGCTCTGGTTAGACTGTGAAACCCACTGACCGTGACCGACAATGCCATCTCTAGATTATCAAGCCTTAGAAGCAAACGCAACACAAAACAATTCCCTCACCTCCACTCTATTTGGCTCAAAACCCCAGCAGGTGAGTAAACTGACCCTTTAAGCAATCATTTAAAAGTTTAGGCATTTGCTTTTTATTTGATAGGTTATCAGAAACATTTGGTGAGAGTAATAACCTGCAACCAAAAAACATTGTTTGTTAGCAAAAGCTGATGTTACTTGTGCAAATCCAAATAATTTTGTGTGCATCCAATCATTTTAAGTTGTGCCAGAACAAACACCATCATGTGATCCCTGCACCATCGTCACCTTCCCTCATAAAGGCAGCCTTGCATGTCCCTGTCAGAACTTAATCCCCAGTGAACTCCAGTTCACTAGTTCATTTCGGTGCTCTGCTGCAAACATTCTGCTGTTTTTACAGTGTTTACAGTTTACTCTGCTGTGTTCGCCAGCAGAGTAGAAATGTATATCCGCCTCTGTCTGAATCTGCTAAATTCAAATTTAAAAACATTTTGTACGTCATTGGTGAAGTCCACATTTGAAAAAGGCCACAATCACGACCAGGGGGCTATTTTTTAAAGCAGTTTATAGGATCCATAAACGGTGCTTGCAAAAATCATCACACTTTAAAATTTTTCCCTCAGCACATTGCTGAGGGAGTCGAGTAGGACATGTTCGCTCAAGGATCAGCCACATGTTAAGATCTTAACACTCACACACACACATTCTACCACAAATGGTCAATGCAAAATGTTGATGCATAGGAATGAGACAATAAAAGTTGGGCATTCTTCAAATCACGTGTTGCTCTAGTGCAAAGACATCGTGTGTGAGTCCAACAACCAAGCAGCGTTACGCTGAAATGTTGCCTCAGTATTTCTAGGTTAATGCTCAGACTGTCTAATGATCATGACATTCAGATATATCTTCCCCCCTCAACCTGAGTTGAAAATAGAAGTTTGATTTGTGAAGATTTGTGATGGGGAAGACTCTTTTATGATTCAGACTCATAGTGGATCAGGATTAGTAGGAGTGTAGAGTATGACAGAGAGCCATCACTGGCTTTATTTACACAATCCACAGCTGAATATTTAAGAGAGCATGGATCTATCATAACATATAGATCCATATTCATATTAAATTAAACTGAATATATGAGAGCATCATCATACAATCTGTCTTCAATTCGCTGCCTGATTACTGAGTCAGCATTTCAAACGTGTCAGCGTTTACACACAGGTTTGCACCGTCTGGAAACAAGATTGTTTTGGGGATGGCATCTGTTTTAGTATGATGTAAAGCCTGATAACAAAACATTATCTACAGATAAGCAGGGTAAAATTTGGGTGTAATTTAAGCATGCTGAATAAATAAAATTAATATATCCATATAATGTAAAACATCTAGATGTCAGGACAAAAAGAAACGTGCAACAAACAAAAAGTGCAGACGGGCACAGCAACAAAAACAATAGCTGCTCTAACAACAGGAGACTTGCATGTAGAAGTAATTGTAATACCTTCTGGGGTAATATTCTTATTTATAATGATCGAAACTGTTGATAATAATAATAATAATAATCAGTCGACATCAACCCAGCTCCAAAGCAGCAGACTGTCGGCACAGGAGAATGAAAGAGAACAGACTCCAGTAAAGAAGTTTGTTTCTGCTAGCATCATGTTCAGTTCCATCCATAGAACATATGATATACGTAGTATAGATACATACAGTATATCTATCTATATCTACGGTAGATAAATGGTAACATATATGCTGCTGCCTCACAGCAAGAAGGTACCGGGTACGAATCTGCCTCTACCGACCTTTCCGTGCAGATTTTGCGGAGAAGCCGGAGTTTGCAGAGAAGCCAGAGTTCTCTCTGGGAACTCTGGCTTCCTCCCACAATCCAAAAACATGATATATTGTAGAATTGGTGACTCTAAAATCGCCGTAGGAGTGAGTGGTTGTATGTCTCGGCCCTGTGATGAACTGGCGACTCGTCCTGGGTTTACCCCGCCTCTCCTTCAAAGTCAGCTGGGATAAGCTCGAGCCCCCCGCGACCCTGAACAGGATAAGCGGTTGATGATGAGTCTGAAGGACCCACATGCAGACACAAGACAGATGCAGAGCTGTAGGGCACTGACTTACTGACTTGATGAGTTAATCATTTAAAATCCATCCTACGTAGTACATCAAGCAGACACAGGTCAAAATCCAGGATCTGTCTACAATGTGACACTGCATCAACCAACTGTCCCAATAGGAAAGGGAGCCCATATGAAATACACAGAGCAACGAAACCATGAGAAAAGCTGAGGAGAATCAAGGAGGAGGCATCTCTGTAAAACACTGAGACGGACAGACAAGCAGAAGGCGCACAAGTGAAAACACAGGAAGTCCGAGACAGCAGCCATGAAGAAATAAAACAAGAAAACTAAACTGAAGATCAAATGGGACAAAATAGATCAAAGACTCACAGGAAGTGTGAAGGGAAATATAATGACATCGCCCATCATAATATATTCAGAAATAAACACGAAACAATATAAACAGTAACCTTCAAAATAACAATAAAACAAATACAAATACAAAATAAAGTAGTAACAAATTAGTCTCCTGTCTTTGTATGCCATGTTAGAAAAAACAAAACGGGGTAGAGTGCACAGCACTGAAAGGTGAATAATATTATCTCAACGGCAGTGGGTGATTCCACCCAGTCACATGTTTAAAAAAAAGGAAAAGTATTCAATGTTCATCAAATCTTATTTATTATCCATAATTTGTGCATAGAATATTGTGGATGAATTAAAATAATCTAAACCTACCTGAACCTAACCAAAAAGTAGCTAAGTGTTAATCCTTTCAATTTGTCAAGATCTCTACAGCTGGCACGTTCGTGTGCGCTCCCATGCACATGTAAGTGTCATTGCTGACAATTATTATCATTTCCTGATGTCTGAAATATTTGAACGTATGCCATACACCTAGGTGACTCAACAGCGGCTCAACAGCGATTCAAATAATATTTCAGGGTTGGAATAAGTACGTACATTGACGTATTCTGGATTTGCATGGCTTTATATGCCTTCCAAAACTGAGTGCTTTTGGTTTTCTCTCCTTACTTATTTCAGATTCAGATTTTGTAGAAAATCTGGGGGGGAAATAGGTATAACAAATGGAATGAAGCTGCACTCTGGCTGTTTTTACTGTGACGTCCACCAAAACACATATTATGTGGCAAACATGAAAATAACTGATATGAATTCTTTAATTCTAAGCAATATCTTGCTACTCTGTACTCTCGGAAGTCATATATCGAGGTTTAGTTCCGACGTTACTCTGTTTTTCTTTCAGACGATCAATCAGGTATTTTACGTGAGCTCCTCCCATCAGTCAGCTACTGCCAATCCCCTGGCAAACACTTGTGCGTCTTTGCTATTTTAACTATTCACACAGGATAAAGACATAGCTACTTTCTTACGTCTTTGAGGAAGTTCTTTTGGCACAGTTGGCAATGAACCTGGTCTGCTTGAACCAAAGAATGCATGACGTGAATTCTTTCTTAAAGGAAATCAGAACACTAAAACAAACACTAAAGCTGCTGCAAACACGAGTCCTCGCTCCAGTCTTTGCTTTAGTGAGTGCATATCTTCTGGATCAGATGTAATCAAAATATACAGTAATGTCCAGATGTTTATGCCTCCACCGTAATCCATCAGTACTTAAACAGCACATTAGTCCATCCACACCTTTCCAAAAACACCCGAAAGAATTCAGAGATAGTACAACGTGTGTTTTCAAGGGCCTAAATGTTTCCATCACATTACTACATTCACCTTTGACAGAGCTAACGTTCTATCCACGTTGGTACCACTTGAGGTTTTACAGTAGCGGGGGAAATCTCTGTCCTTGCACACATTTTCTACTTTATTTTTGGATCAAATTGCATGACTCCTCCTCCATTCCATATTCTTCACTTCACCGCTGCGTGTCTGTCTCTGGCTTTGGGGGTCTGCACTAATAATTCTTTGTGGTTTAAGTGGTCCTTCTGCTAGCAGTCTGTACTGGTCCGTCTGTGCCAGAAGTCCAAATGAAATCCAATCCAGGCTGTACTAACACCGCTGTGCTGTGATCTATCTCTGTCGGTTCTGTTTCACTCTAATGGGCGTCCCTGCAGTCGGCTGACCCAGGGAGGAATTGGGCAGTGGGAAGACCCTGAGGCTGGCGCCGTGACAGAGAACAAACCAGCGTCAAGACACTTTTACCCAATTGCCCTACTGCTTGTTAGCTCCCACTTACTGGTTGTGTGGCTCATTTTAAGTCTTGTTTTTCTGCTTGCAAAATATCAATAAATTGCTAACAATGCTATCTCTACTCACTCTTTCTTTCTATGTTTGTTGGCTGTTGCTGTTTAATCTTCTGTGGTAGGGTTATTTTCTTTTTCAAAAAAGATGAATTACTGTGAGGGGATTAATGACGACATCAAGATTTGGGGTTTTTAATCCCTGAGCAATAATGTAGGATTTAGGTAAATGTATTAAAATGCACATTAATTCAAATAAATGAGAGTTCAATGTTAATTCTGAGAAAACTTTAGCTTAGTCCATAAACAAGAGAAGCTTTTACTTAACCAGCCTTTGAAGTTCACACTCATAACACATAAAATACGTTCTCAATATGCATTTCACTCAATTCAATAAAATCACTTTTATTTATTTAGTAGCAATTCACAACAAATGTTTTCTCAGGGCGCTTTTCAAAACGAGCAAGTTTAGAGCGTACTGTTCATTCTTTATTCTATATAGACCTAACAAATCCCCCATCCCCTGAGCACCGCCAGAAACAAAATGCATCTTGACAGGCAGAAACCTCCAGCAGATCCTAAGATTCCCAGATTACGAGCATAGCAAGAGAGAGGGAGAGGGCGAGGGAGTTTCTGTAAGCTTTATTCTTTACTCTTTATCATGACTAACAAAGGTTTTTAAGACAATTATATACCAGTCATATATCAGCCATAACATTAAAACCACCTGTCTAATTTTTAATAGATTCCTTTTTTGTCACCAGAACTGCCCAGCGATGCTATCTGTGTTCAGACACTTTTCTGTCAGAACCAGCATTAACCATTTCAGCAATCAGTACTCCAGCAACTCCTTTGTGGGATTGGACAACATGGGTTGGACTTAACTCCAACATCCATTAGAACCCTGGGTGCCCATGACCCTGCGGACTTGTAACAGCCAACAAGACATGCAGGGACCAAGAATTGAGCCCTGTGCGACACCACCGGAAGTAAATGACATATGCAAACAAATCATTTTTCAATAGTTTTTTTTTCTTTGTGAGGACATTAAAGGGTTTTAACACACATAAATAATTTGATTAATGCTTGTAAGTAATTTAACTCAAGCCAGTTTCAACATGCCTGACATTAAGTCATGCATCGAAATTAAAGGTTTTTGGGGGGACACTGGAACTTTTGAGTATGTTACTAATTATTAAATAAGAGTAAATAGGATAAATCATGGAATCAGAATGACAGATCAAATTTAGCAAAGTTTATTTTCCAAATGCAGCCTATTATTTATATAATACTGATTTTTAAATTTGTATTATTTTCTTTTGTTTTGTCCATTTACACCTCTTTCCTTCCAACTGCAGTACATGGATCTCTCTGTCTCTTCTGCCCCAAGATTCCTATGGTTTAATGTTGAGAATGAGTTTGTACTTATTCTGAAACAATCAGCATTTGTCTCACAATTTGGGAAAGCAGAATCATAGAGGCTGATATTTTATAAAGGTATTTATTCTAAAAAGGTATCTCTGATCTCACACCTGTCAACCCAAGTTTGACTCCACCTGGTTTATCAATCTCCAAAATCCTTATTATCCTTCAAAAAATCACAAACATACGCAAAAATGTAACCAGGGTTTTTTCACTTATGGCAAAGAAGACACTGTATGAGTGACCCATCCAGTTTCCATGTGAACTTAGCGTGTGCAGGATCACAGAGGGTCTCGAGCCTATCCCAGCTGATATTTGGTACAAGGCGGGGTATACCATAGGCAAGTCGTCAGTTTTTACACGGACGACAAACAGAGTCAAGCAACCATCCACGCACACATTCATACCTGCAAGCAGTTTAAAGTCAGCAGTTCACCTACTGTACGTTCTACCGGGAGGAAGGTGGCGTACGTGCAGGGTGAAGAAAACATGCAAAGTCATCAGGGTCACAGGTTCGCAGGTGGATTGAACCCGGTACCCACTTGATGTGAGGCAAATGTGTGCAACACATTTCAGCAAACAAAGAATTTCATCTGATTATTTTTTATATCAAGACTTTGGTACATTGTTTGATGATGAGATTTTTCTAAGAATAGAAAAACAAAACTACTAAAAGTAGAACCTGTTTGACCTGTATCGATCACTTATCGGAGCAAATTCCTTTCTGATATCCCAAAAATCTAAAAAAAAAACATCAGACAGCAGACACAACACTGTAAAAATAGAATTGTCTGATGAACTCAAAACAACTGTTAACTGCATACTTCAATTTAATCAAGTATTTACAACTTAAATTAATAAGACAATCAAAAATAATTAAGTTAATTTAGGTTACTGGTTGAAGTAAGTTCATCAGAAATTTTCTTTTTCATGCGTGATCAGACACCAATAGTATTAAAAAAATTTAAATACCAGATTTGGAAATTCTTGAAATCTCTTTCAGAAAACTTCTTTTCATGGTTTTACCTTAACAAAAAAATTGAAATAAAAACCTGTTAAAAATGTATTTATAATTATATTATATATTATATTTACAATTTGTAAATGATTCTGACATTATTACCCGCAGCCTTTTGAGACACGTATTAAACACTTTAAGAACAAAATGGTTGGCCATTATAAAAAATGTAATTGTGTTTTACCGCTGAACATTTTTTTTTGTTTTACAGTCATGAACAATTATTTGAGTGACCTGACCTATAAATGAACTCTTAGAAGCAGTCAGAAGGCAGGTTGTTACAAAATGACAAAAACCTTCAAGTCTAACAAGCATTAATGGCATCCCAGAATTCAATATAACCAATTATTTAAATAGCTGTCTGTATAAGGACCTTTTAATGCTTTAATATTGTGTTGTACTCCGATAAACCAGTACCGACATGCTGCAAAAACCACATCTGTGACGGGTTGAACGTTCATTATGAGGGTAGACTTATGAACAGAGTCATGTCTTGTTATCAGTGTGATCACACAGATAAACACTGCTATATTTTATTTTGAGCAATACCATTGCTACCTATGAGTCCATTGAGGGTTTTTTTAACCCTTGTCTGTTTGTTGGAAGGATTAAGCAAAACCTCCTGGACAAATTATCATATAAAGACCCCATTAATGGTGTGGATCCAGAATAAGGGGCCGATCTGTTGTATTATTTTTCTCCTACTTCCTTTTGCGTTATCATAAAGGTACAATTTTTTATTTTTTTTATATTTTCCCTGATTACCCAAAAACTACTGAACTCATTTCCATTAAGCTTTGTAGAGAAGATACAATTTTTTGAGACACATTTTAAAAATGAAAAACCAGTAATTTTTTGGATTCTTTTTAATTTCTAGTGGTGTTAACATCTTATTCAAAATAGAAAATTGAAATACAACCAATGTTTTAAATTTCACTCATCCAACTTTGTTTTTTTTCTTAAATTTATTTCATTTTATTTTTGCATCTTAAAAGTAAACATTTCATAACCACGTGTTTTTGTTTTTTTTATTTTTGCATATCCATCTCTGAAACTAAAATCACGCTACCATAAGATTCGGGCAGCTATGTTGGTACAGTGAACCTGCAGAATGCTCCTGAAGCGGCTGAGCCTGTAGAGTGGATGAATGATACTGTCAGAAAACAAACTCCAGACAATTTAAAATTGTGGTTGGCACAATTTGTAAGAGGCCTATAACGTGTGTGTAAATCCAACCTGCTGACTCTGGCATCAAACTCCATCATGTTCTCGAACAGTAACATAATCTCCGCTAGAGCGGGATCAGACATGAATTAATGTTGTGTTAAGGCACCTGAAAAATGACCAGACACCAGAGATGAGGCCGCTCTTTGCTGAAAGGTAGTTTTTTGGATTGACAAAGTCGATCATTTCACAAATGTCACGTTGATCTCATGAATTATCTCTGATACAATCGTGGGAAGCATAGGATCATTTGGACAGAGTCATGCTGTTTAAACATTCATTAGTTTCAGAAACACTACATCTTAACCTGTCTTACTCAGGTGTGCGTACATTTTCAAATTATTTTTTAAATACTAAATATGAAAGTGTTGCTTATCTTTTTATCATCGGCAATGTGTAGAAAGTAATCATCACTATGCTTTTTGTGGCCCCTTTGACCTGTGGTGTCCCCCATGGCTCCATCCTCGGCCCCTCACGCTTAAGCATATACATGATTGCTAATGGATCTTATTATAAACCTGTTCAGTAAAGTGGCACACATTTTTCAATGAGAAGTAGATACTCAAAAGGAGCCCAGCCAAACAGTTGAAGTAGAACATTTAAGGGGTTAATGCACTAGTAATTACAATCCAATAACATAATAGAAGTCTATTATTTTGATTTTGGCCATTTTGCATAATGTTAGCATTTATTATTATTTATTATTTATTTTATTTGACTGTATTAATCCATTAACCAATTGCTTTGTTCACTAATAAACACAAGGTATCTTAATGTCATCTTATTTAGATTCCATTTTCAAAAGTGTCTTCGGCTAGAGGTTATTTCTTCAAAAAATTTGCCTTCATCACTGTAATCACGATTTACAAAACTCATTGACATTCATTTTATGTTTTCCTCTGCTTTCTTCCTCCCTCATCCTCTTTATTTGTTCACCAGAGAAGGATGTCGGATTGAGAACGTTCAAAAGAATATTAGATCCAGGAAATATGCCTTCAACATGTTGCAGCTGATGGCTTTTCCAAAGTGCTACCGACCACCTGAGGGGACTTACGGCAAAATGGACTCCTGAGGACAAGCTGTGGGTTACATAAAGTCATAAATATGAAAAACCGCTAAACATTAGTGAAAATGTTTCGGTTTTTTCATGGTAACTTAACTAATTGCTGGATTTTATATCTTGCTGCCTAATGTCTGTTTTGTTTTTGGTTGCTATGTTTTGTGAGATGTGTGTGAGTTTCAAAGATGGATTTGTGAAACACGTTATTTCCCAAGTTAGTGCACTTTCCATTTTGCCTTTATAAGTTTTAGTGGCCTCGGCAGTGATAAACAGACAAACCAGCCCACGAGACCGCCCGTATAGCGTCTTAGTAACCCCCAAACAGCTCAACTGGCATTTATTTACATTGCAGTATAGCTTAAAACTGATTCATAACTCAAAGGTCCACTTACACCTTAAATCGAAAATATTAAAACCACATGCCTAATATTGTCTACATAGGGTTCCCTCTTTGCAACCAAGAAAGTCAAAGTTGCTAATATCCGTTCACTTTCCCTGCTTCAACAGATGATTTTTTAGGACAAAATGTTCACCTGCTGCCTTTTGACAAGCACCTTCATCATAAGATTACCTGTGACATCCACCAGTCAGTGCTTATATTTTTATGGCTATTCCCTCCATTTATTGATAAAGGCTAAAGAGATACTGGCGGACTTTTAACCTTAATGGTATTTTTGCCCTGTTTTTTAATAAGGGAAAAAATAATGTTTGTACCCTCATTCCCATGTTTGGGTGTTGCTCTCTGGTAGGTGACGGGTAAAGTGCCAAATTCAAAGCTGAGATCTGGATTCTGGTCTCCATTTGTACAGTTTGTGAGCATTTAATCTGTCAATTATTATGTTTTTACATATATATGATGTTGATGTTCAATTACTTGGACCAAATTGTCCTTCTGGATTTGAGAAACACATCAGTATTTCAAAGCGTATGTCAAATCCTATTAATAGCGTATGTCACACTCTTAGTGGTTGCCCCTGAGCATTTTCCACATTTTGGCTGTGTTTCAATTCAGGGGCCACATTCTTTGATGGACCCCGTGTATCAAGGAGAAGGCCAATTAAAATGTCATTGTGTGTGTGAGATGCTTCAACTCCACTCCTCAGCTGCTAAGGGAAGGGTTGCTGTGCTTTCTAGTTTACGGAGAAAAATCTTCCCAGATGGCAGCGAGTCTTGGGACTGATGCTTCATGTTTGGGGGAGGAGGAGTCATCGAGGTGGGACGGACCCGCTATGCTTTCGGTCACCCATCAGAAAATTTAGCCCTTGATTTGGGCCACCGCCTATATTTAAATATAAAAATGTACAGGCCAGTGAAACCACGGAAGAACAGGTGGTTGTTAAAACAGGACGATGTTATTTGACCATCATTTTTGAATGCTACGTAACAAATCTGATTATTTATTTTTCTAAAGTAAAATTAATTTATATTCTGTGGGCTGACAAATTTAACTTGAATGCATGTTTAGATTATATTTTGTGGAGGATATTTACTATTTACAAGTACATTTTTGAAATGAAATAAAGAAATATGTATATATTGTGTGTACCTACAAAGTTTTTCACTTTGTTTATGAGGATCTTCATGTTTTGACATGAAGAAAATAACCCGCTCAGTCTCCAAGAGGTATTTCATCAATATCAGCATGGGCAGAGGAATGTTAGTGTTGACACAAAACATGGAGCTTCATGAAAAGGTTTGTAATCACCCCATCTATTAAGAGATGAGGGCACATCATGACAAGCAGCTGCTGGCTGCAGTCTTTATATGCCTGTTTTCTAATTCTCCTACCAGACCTTGACCTCTTAAAGAGGAGTTCATAAGGTCAGTTTGTCATGCTCTTACTTGATTTCTCTTTTGCTAGGTTCAGAGACTAGATCTTCATATTAAATAAATACTTAAACCAATGAAGAACGTGAACCAATCATTCATTTTGTTGGATTTGAGTTGTCGAGAATGTGAAGGAAATAATTTTAAGAGCAGGTCAGTGTTTGGTTTGTAACAGACAAAAGTTTGAACATCCTGATGTTGACAGTTGGTAATTAAAATTGTACTAGGAGGCCAATAAATGTGCCAGGCAAGGCAGAGAATAAAACGTGATCCAAAGAAACAGACTGCTAAAACATGGAGGCACTCCGGTGCACAAATCCTGTCCAGTCTCACTTTAAGGTGGAGGTTATGAGCTTGTCTGTAAATAACATCCAAAGTTTCTAATCATCTTAAATAGGTTGAGGCAAAGGGGAAGTTGCCCAGCAACTAACTAAAGCACAGCATAGCAGCTATTAAAAAGTGAGTCCAAATATTTTCCCGCTGCATGGCTCCCTGTTGGGGGAAATGTGAGGAAATGACGCCGCTCAATCCTCCAGCTACGCCACCTGCGCTCAAAAAAAGGGAAATTGTCTTGCTGTATCATTTACTTGAATTTAACATGTTTGTGTTCCACAATCCATCAATTTCCAATTTGCAAGATAATATGATTACATCATTGATAGGGATATTAAGATATTCCCTTGCCCCAATTGTTTCTGAAGTCTGTTCTTATGTTCCGTGTGGCAAAGGATGTGTTTTCTGTCTGAAGGACGCAAGAGAGCCTGACGTGGTGGATTTCCCCTGACATTGTAAGTATATAATGGTCCCGCCGGATCTGAGTGCCGGGCTCTCTTCTGTTAGACCACACATCTGTTGTGTAACAGAACAGTAGTTAGTAGTTTTGTAGTTAATTAGAAATAATATCAATATTGTGCCGATAAAAGTGAAAAAGAAGCATTTCTCTTCATTCCTGGAACACGCACAATTTCAAAATCTAGATAGTTTACAAGATGTCCTTCAAAAACAAACTTCTTCTACTAGTTGTTACTATGCAAAACTTTCAAAAAAAATTGAAGTATTTTAATTATCAAAAAGCAAAATATCCCCTTTATGTTAGCACAATTTGATGAAAAATAAAGTATTGGAGGTCATAAAGATTTCTTTGTGTATACATTTAATTTCCAGCACAAAACGCTGAGTGCTTGGTTGAATATTTGTTTCCGGTTCAAATGACTTGATTTACATATATATTACTTAACTTAATATTCTTTACACAAGTGACTCAGTTATACAGTCCAAATTTATCTCTCAGTTTGATTATTTACACATCGTGATCATTTGACTTCCTTTAAAGCAATCATGTGACTTCTAAAGGCTCTGGAGAGCCAAACCTTTACTTGGCTGTTTGAATAGTCGATTCAAGTAGAATCCAACCCATTCTTGATTTAAAAAAAAGCAAAATTGGTATGTACCATATTTTTATTTTCATTTTGAGTTTATTGTCATTTGTAGATTTTTGTTGTAGCTTAATTTTTAAGTGATGGTCTTATGTTGAATGCATCTCTAATACGTGACAAACGTTGCTCAGGATATACATTCCACCATAGAAAAAAGCTGGATAAATTAGTTGAATACAAAAAAAAAAAAAAAAAATGTCACTCTTGTGTTGAGCATGTGTTTGAAGAGTTTCATGAAAAATAGCTATAGCTCTGTCCTCCTGCATGATATGACCAGGCAGTGATGAAATAACAGACAATATAGTTGGGATATTATTTACTGGAAGTAGCAACTTTCCAAAGATGCTGGAGTTTATTAGGCATATACTGCATAATAGAATACATTCATTAGTTTGTAGAAATTAGCTTAATATACTGCTACTGTACGCTACTTCCTGATAGTTCATTCAGACCTGCATAACTGAAAGGCCTACTGTGACACACAATGACATAGACTTATAGCACATGCAGTGTCTTCCTGCAGAATACGATCCATTTAAATGCGTATGGCTGATATCGTAATGGATGGATGGTTTCTCAGAGGGGTTAGACAGTTGCAACTTGATATTTACAATTAAAAAAAGCACAATCCGAAATAAATATATACAAATAAACCTCTACTTAGTAGTATTAATAGTATGGTTTCACATCACGTGATTTTCAACTTCCATCGTACAGTCATTTCTTCCAAAAGGGTGTTTAGGCTTTCCAAGAATTCTGTTATATTTTTCAGGGAATATGATTCACATGGTGGACAGCCAATCTAGGATTCAAGAGACACAGAAAAGCATGCTTTAAATAACGTTAATAAGATGATTTTAAAGAAAAAAGAATTATGTTTAAAGTTATGTCCAAAAAACGTAGTTTTTCTCAGAAATGCTCCCCCTAGAGAGTAAAATATGAACTATTGGTGTAAAATATGGCATATAGGGCATTACAGTAATCCAGCCTGGAAGTAACAAATGCATGAACTAAGTTTTCTGCATCTTTTTGCGACAGAATGTGTCGTATTTTAGAAATATTACGCAGATGAAAAAAGGCA
Source organism: Lophius americanus (assembly GCA_037951165.1). Lineage (NCBI taxonomy): Eukaryota > Metazoa > Chordata > Actinopteri > Lophiiformes > Lophiidae > Lophius > Lophius americanus. The sequence continues at coordinate 5,470,589 of JBBDHG010000091.1, forward strand.
GTCCTAAAAATCTGTTTTATGTGGGAGTCAAAGGTCATATCCTGATCAAAGATAACTCCCAGGTTCCTCACAGTGGTGCTGGAGGCCAAGGTCATACCATCCAGAGTAGATATATCATCAGATAAATTGTTTCTATGGTGCTTGGGTCCCAGCACAATAACTTCAGTTTTATCTGAATTTAATAATAAAAAGTTTCAGTTCATCCAAATCTTAATGTCTTTGAGACACGCCTCTAAATTGGATTAGTGATTAGATTCACCTGGTTTCATTGATAAGTTAAATAAATAAAATAAATTATGTGTCATCTGCATGAGTGTTTCCTGATAATGTTGCCTAAAGGGAGCAAATATAATGTGAATAATATTGGCCCAAGCACAGATCCCTGGGGAACTCCGTGTTTAACTTTGGAGAATTCATTGTTAACGGATACAAACTGAGATCTGTCACATAAATATGACTTAAACCAATTTAATGCAGTGTCTTTGATGCCAACTAGGTTTTCAAGTCTTTGTATTAGAATTTGGTGGTCAATCGTATCAAATGCAGCAGTAAGATCCAACAAGACCAGAACAGAGGCCAGTCCGTCATCAGAGGCTATTTAAAGGTCATTCGTAACTTTGACCAGTGCTGATTCTGTACTATGGTGAACTCTAAAACCTGATTGGAAATCCTCAATAAACTATTCTTACGCAGAAAATCACACAATTGTTCGGCCACCACTTTCTCTTAGATTTTAGAGAGGAAATATTGACCTTTCCCAAAATGAATCCAGTTCTTCCTCACAAAGAAATAGGTTTTGATTTATCCGGATTACACTGCAGGTGCACAGGCGGACAATCTCATACATACTGTTTGTACTGTTGTATGTTGCTCTGGCAGTAAAGAAAAACACTGATTCAGCATTCATTTATGAGTATGTTAATTACCATGGTTATACAAGATGTGCCATGAAATGCTGAAGACAGAATGGCGAGATTGTTACCAGCTTCATTAGTAGAAATGCAAGAATGACATAGAATAAACACTTTGTCTTACAGTTACAGACGGTAGAAGGTGGATTTTTGTAAACAGGGCTTACGGAGTTTGTTTCAGGCAGTGTGCTGTCAAAATCAGCGATGCAGTCTGCATGATTATTATCCATGATTTCCTCTTCATCGATGACCATGATCAACTCCAACATGTAACATTTCAGTGACATTATTTTACACTTCTCCTAGGAGAAGGAGAGAGTGAGAGATGTTTGGTCAAAGAGCGGCACATTTATTAAGGTTATTTCTCACGGCTTTATGGCACACATAATGCAGCAACTTGATCATCTGCTGAAATCATGATTTGCAGATGACTCTGCCTTAAGATAACTCCTTGACTAGTGTGGTGCTGCAAAATATATAGATAAAGAATATGCGGTGTGACAACAATGCGGTGCTCCTGTCTGAGAAGATTTGTTTGGCATCATCTTGAGTTTATCAGCAAATCTCAGGGAGAGACAACATTTATGATGTTCTCACTACTTCCTGACCCATATACAGTTCATCTTTTAGAATGGATGTGTCGCCCTACGGGCGCCACCACGAGGCTGTAGTTAAGCACAGTGGTGCTTTCATATAAATGCTTACGGCGGCAGTTTAAATGGTAATGTTATTAATGATTAGGGGGGAAACAATGCAATTGAATTCCCACTGACTCTCCTATAATGCACACATGATGCCCCTTTACCCTGACAGTTCTGGTTGGTAATAATCCTGACAGCATGGTGAAGCTGTGATTGGCCCCTCACATCAAGGAGGTCCAGGGTTTATATTCCAGCATGGGTCTATTCTGCGTGGAGGCTGCCTGTTATCTTCAGGTGTGTGAGGCTTTGCTTTAGATTCCTCCCACAGTCCCAAAAATAATTATAGAAATAAAATTAACAAAAAATAATATTCATTGAAAAAAAAGACATCAGTAAACTCAAATTAAAAATATATCAGTGGAATATCAGTGGATATATCACAGTGGAAACCAGGTCCCTAGTTGTGAATGTCATGGCCCGCTTGTCAATCCGACCTTCACATCCTACCCTTTTTTTTTCTGGGTGTGTGTGAATGCATTGTGGGTGCCGACACACAAACCTGCGTCCAGGCTCTACTTTAAACCTGATGACAACCCACTCACACACGTCAGTATGCATCCCCTCCCACCTCTCCATCAGCATTCCATGTGGAAGCAACATCGCCACTCGGTACCGCTGGTACTGTAGTATATCTCCTTCCCATATCACTGGGATTTTTGCTAACCTAGCGATCTCCCTGTGCCAGTTTCCAATTCTATCCTCATCACTCACACCTCACTGATCTCAGCCTTTAGACAACTGGGCCCTCAGCCTGACCCATCCATTCTGATACACCCCTCTGCCAGTCAGCGGCCTCCCTCATTCCCAGATAAGCCAACCACTAAGGGCAATAAATTCTCTCTTATCTCTGTCCGCTCCTATCTGAGTCTGCATCTGGGTCCAGATTTGAAAGATTTTTTAACAGTGAAGGCTCATACATCTTCATGTTTGGAAAATTCTACTGGTAACTTTTGTTACATTTTGAACAGGTGACAGTGTTCTGAGTGTGAGTGGGTTATCTTCGAATGGCTCAGTGATTCATAACGAGGTTTGGGTGAGGGTCGAAACTTTGCAAACACGCAAGATAACATAAACAGCTTTATTACATGAGCTGCATTCAGATTTTACTCAGATTTGATCAGGTTGCAATAGTGACTTGTAACATGATTGGCTTGTATTCGCTCAAGCATACAAAAACATGACACATTCACTTACCTCAACGTCATTAGTGGACGTGGCATATAGCATAGCATCGGATTTCTGAAAAGGAGCAAGAAAAAATCTAAAAGTTAACTAAAATACAAATATATGAATTAAAGCAATAGATAAAAGGAAAGGTTCAATAAAGCGTCCGCAAACGTTAAACAATGACGGTCACTAGATTAAACTAAATCATTTTATCAGAAATGGCAATAGATTAAAATAACCATAAATAATGTAATTTTATTTGATACCTTCTCTCACCTCAATGGCATGCCTCAACATTTTCAAGCAAATCTGTACATCGGCTGTACCAGGCACAGACGGAGCACAGGTATATGCACCCAGGAAGCTTTAAGAGAGTGAGACAATGATTATCATAGAATACACATCATTTAGAAATGAATCATGCAGTATAAATTGTTAATTTACAAATTAAATATATCATTATATTATAATTATATTTCTGAAATACATTCTGACAAGCATTGGTCCATTTTAGTCCAAATTCGATGGATATGAATTGACATGAGGAGATCTATGTTGTTTATATGATATTTTATGCTTCTTTACGAAACATACCGTGGACATAACGTCACACTTAATTTGAGGAGTTCAATCAGGGGAATTGCTTGTGTAATGCAGTGGATTGGGGACTTTTTGGGCATGTACCCTTGCTGTGGGGGACAACGGCATAGGCCTAGTTAGTTAACCTTTAAAAACAAACCACACCTGTTGCACTGCATGCATACCTCAGAAAGAAGAAACGAAGCCACCCCTGAGATTTGTAGCTCTCTCTGCACAGTCCACAGGTCGACAGGAACTGGACACGTTTCTAGAAAGAATAATAGGCAGCGTTAGAGTGTTTTAATACGAGTTATTTTATTAAAAGCATAGCATGCAGAATTTGTATTTAATGGAGTTATTAGTGTGAGACATAACTGTTGAATAGCCTTCCCATGTTGTCAAATACTGATGCCATACACCCAGAGTCATCCTGAACACAGCAGAATAATAGAGAAACTGCCAAAAACCTCTAATCAGAATCACTTTATTGTTGAATTGTTTTTTATGATTGAAACTTATCATAGTTGTTGCAGGGTTTGTTTTTTTTAAATCCTCAAAAACTCCAAAACACTGGCACAGTTGTGGGGTGTTTTTATTATACCGGCCTTCCAAAGTTCAAACAGTGAACATATTTACAACAACCGATAAATGTATGCAAAACAGGTTTACGGAAAAATACTATATACAAAGAAAATCACATACCGTCCATGAATGGAGTCCTTCAATAACTCCCCAAAATTCCAGGCAGGGGAAATAATACAATCAGAATAGCCCTTTAGACAGTCTATAGATATTACCTTCTCTGTAACCAAATCAAGACTGCCTCTACCAGAGCAAAGATGGCCCCCTTTAAACTAAACCCCCCTCCCCTTGGGCGTTTCCCTTACTTCTCATTAATTAACACACTTGCAGCTCTTTAGGCTTTTGTATCATTTACATAATAATTTTCCACAACCAAACTATCAAACGATGTTAATTCTCCATTAAATGAATAAACATGATTACCCTGGCCACGTGACTCTGCAGGGTCCCGAAAGTGCCCCACTTAAGAGAGGAAATAGTTACGCCCCTGTTTGCAGGTCAAACTTATCAATGGACGACAGCAGTGTGAGCGTGCAGAGTTCCCACGACTGGGGACGGAACCAACACGTGTGTGAATGTATGCTTATAATGGAAGCAGAACAACCAAGTGTGCACCCTTGGTCACGCTACTGAGACGATTAGGGAGAGCAATAACTCTTTATTTGCTCATAAAAAGGGAGTGAAACAATGTGTGTGTGTGTGTGGGTGCTGTCGCCCACAGTCCGTGGCGCACCGGCGGTATTAGTGTGTTTGTTGTGTGTGTTGTGTGGATGTACATTGTTTTTACACCGACATGGATACATCAACGAGAGGGCAGTGAGACAAAAGAGTCAAAGGTATTGACAACAACAAATAAGGCAATAGAGGAGGTTGTGATATCCTACCCACTGGATAAGAAGCAGCAAATACATGTTTAACATTGAGTAAATGGGCATCAACCATTTAATGTCCTCACCGAGAAACAAAACAATTGAAAATTATTTCTTCCACATTTTTATTTCTTTGGGGCATTTATTAATTTAATATCGTATGCCTTCTCTGCAACTGAGGAACGCATGAGGATTAGAAATTACACCCCCACGTCTGTGTTTCACATATGCATTTGCAGGACCTGAGCTAAGCAAACAGGCAGGGAATGGGTTCTGGAGGTTGGACGAACAGGCAGGTAGATGAAGATCACCTGAAACGAATCCAACCGCACCAAGTGCGGTTGGATTCGCACCAACCGCACCAACCGCACCAACTTCCTATAATAAGGCAAAAAGATATTATATAAGTGAATGGGCGATTCAACATTGCCCTTAGGAGGGAATGTTGGCATTGATGGTTGTCTGTTTCTATGTGTGTCAGCCCTGTGATGAACAGGAGGATCGTCCAGGTTGCTCCAGGGACCTGCTTCCATCCCCCGCGACCCTGAACATGGTAAGCGGTTATGGATAATGAATGAATTGATTAATGGATCTGGCAGACACACAAAAGCATCCACACTTACAGGCAGGGTTTTTTTGGCGAAGAAAATGTGAAACCTTTTTGACACAATGTTTTAAGTTCGCTTTCCACTGTAAGTTCTTAGGCACATCCAGAGCGTCACCAGTTTACTTTGCTTGTGGATGTGCGTGCTCTCGCCAAGCAGCTGTTTTCTTCCTGGTTGGACTAAACCAAAATCTTGCATCTTTTGTTTGCATCAATTACTATTATTATATTATTAAAAATTATGTGATATTATATAGTTTCCTGATAACAATTATTTTATTGGGGAGACACTCGGTGTGAAGGGGGGGTCAAGGATTTCTGCCCCTGGTCCCCAGGTAATTTTAGTCCCGTGCAAATAGGAAATAAGACAATACATTTACCATAAAATGACCAATTGGTTGGTCAAGCATGTTTTTTGGCTGTAAAAAAAAAAATCGGATTTACGAAATCATTTCTTGATTAAAATTTGCATTTCATGGAAAATAGCAAATTTTATTAGACTAGCTCAAACTTTTTATAAAACATGTTTTAAGAAAAGATTCGTCCACTTAAATAAAACTTTTTTGGTTGTATCAAGTTACGTAATTCTGTTTAGTAAATCACAGTGCTTTAAAGAAAAAAAAAATCCCCATTGAATAGGTCTTTCCAAAAAGCTACGGTTAATGTCTCCTCCTCGGTGGCCCCCTTAAGCTGTGGTGTTCCCAGGGCTCCACACTTGACCTCTTACACTTTATCATGCTGGTCAGATTATAAACAAGTTCAGTCAAGTGGCACACATATATTTTAACTCTGGTTACATTTTAAGGGCCCTTGATTTTAGAAATCCTAGATTTGCCACTGAATCCTTATGCTTTTAAGGTCTGGTTTGGAATAATACTTCCTCTGATGTTTATATCCTGCAGCCACATGCTTTCACTCTGCTGGACTCCTAAACTCTGGTTTAATGTGAAGAGGGCTTCTGCACATACAACATTCTGCACAAGAGGTAAAAATAGCCAAGTGAACACAGAATAAGTAAACAGGTTTTAGGGTGGAGTTCGGCTTCATTTCCATCCATGCAACATTTTTAGATAGATCTCCTCAAACAGGGGGACGTTATGGCACCATTGCACGGTCTCTGCGGTAAGTGAAAGTGAAACCACTCTAGTTTGGGAAGCTAATTGACGGTGTTGGTGGTTTTGACAAAATAACGACGTTTCACCGGCAGCACATTAATGTTCCGTCTCTCACGTGACAACCCCTTTGATCCCAATCTGATCGTTACACGCCGTTCACGTCCTGCTGCAGTGAACTTTGCCTGCTGACTAATTGAAACAAGAAAACTGCCACTTCAGACCTGAAGGTGTGGGTTCGTTACGAGAGAGGTCGGTCTGCCCTGATCCATACACACTCACACACACACACACACACACACACACACACACACACACAGTCAACTTACCGTCCGCTGGTATCCAGGACAAGAGGACTGGACCAGGATCAGTGGGAGTGCCGTCATGAAGTCAGTACTTGCTGCCCTACACAGCCGAGTAACAGGTCAAGATCACATTTTTGCATCGTAGTGAACATAAATATTCCTTGTCTTATTGAACCGAGCTGAGGGTTTTGGACGCTTCTCCCCGGTGTGAGCGTGTCCAGGTGTCTTTCCAGGAGCGACTCCCACAAGCCCCGACCGAGTCATGCTGAGCTCAAGTTCACGCCTTCTATCATTCGTCACTTTGTTGCACATGACAGAGTAGCTGTTTGAGAGATGTAGCAACCCTTCCATCCACAACTGTATAACACTGCTGACCGTGAGACACAGACGTCCTCGTATTCACGAAAAGCCAAATTCTTTAGGGAACAAAAATACTTCACTAAAGTCATGTATGAACTGAAATTCCGAGTATCTCAAGGATTATTATGATAGTGCACTGGGCTCAGAAGTGGGACTGTTTATTTCATGCACCCAAGACCCAAGCCATAAAATGAGTCATAGCTGTATCAACAGTAGAAATAACTATGTGCATAAATAAATATCCCGGATATAAACCATAAAAAGCCTGTTGAGCATATAAAGCACATTTAGAAACGTGCGTTGATGCATTTCACTAAGCATCATTTAAATCCTGTTATGTGTAACACAGTAATTTATTTAACTCAGAAGAAACCAAAGGGACATGAGTGTCAGTCCATTTAAATACATGGAAAAAAGTCCCTCGCACACTTTCATCGCTGAGTTTTAACTCAAAGTCCCAAAGAACTCATTTTCAGCACTTTTTTTTTTGTCAATCCATTTTTTCATTTCAAAAAAGAAAAACGACCATAAAAGCCAGATGTAACATGTACAGCTCACAAGGGGTTGGATTTCAAATCTAATTCCAGAGATTTGTTCTGTGTGGTCCATATGGTCTATTTGAGATAACATTTTTTCCTGTGAGGGTAAATGAGTCTGGGTTCTAATGAAGCGGTCTTGAGAATTTGAACCGCAACTGAAATAAATTGTTGGCAGCATATCAGTCAGCTTTGGATAAATTTTGCATTTTTTGTTACAAACTTCATCTCTGATTTGCTGGCCATATGGCAGAGGCTCCTGGGTAAATTAAATACAAGTGGTGTTTGGATCATAAAGTATTGATACATAAACAAGGAGATTCATATTTTTCAGTGTCTAGGAACATTCAGAATAGGCTAACTCTTATAAATATGCTTGTGGTCATCAGAATAATTGAGGGAAAATGCCCTAAATGAAACCACAAAAGCAGTTCCAATGTAGCCATAGCAACTAGTATCAACAATTTGTTACCTGTTGTGATTTGAACTCATTTCATGGTTTATGGTCAGTGGTTATAATGTTATGGCTGATCGACATAAATACGTCGATCAGCCATAACATTATAACCACTGACAGCTGTAGCCAGAATAACATTGATTATCTATGTAGTTACAATGGCACCTGTCAGCAGGTAGGCTATATTAAACAGCAAGTAAAACATTGATGTGTTGGAAGCAGGAAACATGGACCAGCTTAAAGGAACTGAATGACTGACAAGAGGCAGGGTTTGAGTGTTACAACACAGAACTAAATGGTCAAATAAGACCACTGGCAAACCAGTCCCGAAATCATGGGCACCTAGAGCTTAATAATGGACGTGGATGCTAAAGCTAACTCATGTTATCCGATCGCACTGAGGTGCTCCTGCAATAAACTGGTTGTTCTGACAGAAAGTTGTAAGAGCACAAAGTCCCTCATGGAGCTGTTTTAGCAGTAAAAGAAAGGGATCTACACAAAATTAGGCAGGTGGTTTTAAAGTATTGGCTGATCGGTGTATATTCCTCAGGGAAAAGCACCGGAAAATAAAACGTTACAGAAACGTTGGTTTGTATTGGCAGTTGATTTTTTATCCATAAAACATTTCTTCTGTAGGTCATTAATTCCTGACATCTTACATGTGAACATCCTCAGACGATTGTTTGGATCTTGGGAGTCCTGACGGTTCAGGCTTCCAATCTTTCTCTTAACTCAGGAAGTCCCGTCAAGTTTAAGACCGGCCATGGACTCAGCAGCCTTTTCCTCTTCACCTTCCTCTTCATCATCTTCTTCCTCTTCATCGTCATCCTCATCTTCCTCATCATCATCATCCTCTCCATAGTCGCCATGATGGTCTCCACCTCCGGATGCCAAGTTCTTCCAGTAGGAATCGTAACCAGACGCACCGTCGTCGTAGTCGTCGTAATCTTCAGCACCTGCCTGGCGGCCGAATTTCAACGTACGAGCTGCAGGGAAAACGGAGAATGAAAATATTAGTCTTAAGTTTGATCACAATAAATGAAGCAGCGATGACAAGGAGTTGAGTGTATTCAAGGACGGGAACAAAGGTAGAAGATCAGCTTCAGCTGTGCTTGTCAGTACTTGTCAGTCTAATACCGACCCAGTCCCGTCTGTACTGGAACAGGCTTGCTCCATGTATTTTTTAGTATGAAAGGGTACCATCCCGCCACGAATTCTTACTACAGCAGGAAAAATGTTGGCTTCCTGCAGTCTGAAAAGTCGTCAGTTAGAAGAAGAATCCTTTATTAGTCACATACAGCCATACACAATAAAACATAGTGAAATTATTTTGGTCTGTATTTGACCCATCCCGAGGGAGCAGTGGGCAGCCCCTGTGAAGCGCCCGGGGGGCTAGGGGTCTTGCTCAGGGTCTTGCTCAAGGACACTACGACAAGTAGACCCTGGTGGGATTTGAACCAGCTACCTTTCCGATCTTCCGATTGGGAGACATCCGCTCTACTCACTAAGCTACAGTGGGTACAATTTGGGAGGTAAGAACTGTGTTAAAACTCCTGAATGAATCTTTTAAGTTAACCTTCAGATAAGAATTACTTCTTCCACAGTTAGGGATAAGCCTTCAGGGTCAAGAAATATCAAAGTATTTACACATGATTGAAGAAAAAAGAGGTTTAACAGACATTTGTCAATGTCACAATTACCTGCAAATTAAAAAAATAAAAAAATAGAAAGAAGCCAAAATCCTTTTTGTTTCGTAATCATATCTTCAGAGTTGACAAATATATTTCTTGAGGAAATTTTCAAGAATTTCTCTGAGGATTAACATATATTTCTAAGATGTATGGGTTTTTCTCACTCTTTGGGAGAGAAGGTGAGCATCTGGTAACTTCCACAATGGAACGGACTTACTGTCAACAACAGCTTTCAAAAGTATTGTCATGTTATGTGTGAGACTCACTGGACATGCTTAGATCTTTGGTCTCCTGGGTCTCGTGACCACACTTAGGACAGGGTGGAGCTTTTCCTTTCTCCTGTTTGAAGACTTTACTCTTGGCATGGTCATCGCAGTAACATGCCTGGGAGGACAAAATGGATTACTGTTAAAGTCAAGCTACAAAATACACTGCTGGCTTTTAACGGTTCATTAAGTATCAGATTTCCTGTTTACTGTCCTTTGGTAAGTGCAGTCATTAACATCCCTTCCTCTTGCATCATATACTGTATTAATATTCTCCCCTTCTCTTGCTAAGCATCAACCAAATCCTGACTCTCCTTCTGTACAGTTTGATGTCTTTGAGAGAACCAGGAGATTTCATTCATTTTGTTTGAAGCTGGCACTCCGCTCATCACACTGAAATCCTGATGCTGAAAAACTGTTTCTGATGACAGTAATGACATACAGGCTTTAAAGCAAAACTTCATGTCTTATTTTCCCACTTTTGTTATTCTTAACTTGTCCTAGTGAGGAAATGACTCATATTTTCCTTCCTCAGCTAATGAGAGTGTGGTGTGAAAGAAACAGTGAATCCAGAATAAAACCCCACTGAAGCAGGGGAGAAAGAGATGAATCCGACCATCTACACTGAATTTCTGCCGAAAGAAGGCTTGAATTCTGAGCCCTGGAAGTTTTTTCTGAATTAAGAGAAGATGATGAAAGTCAAAAACATGCGTACTGCATACAAGTATTTGCCTGAATGGCAGAACCACCAATGTATAAATCCACCTTAAACATCCCCACAAAGTGCTCCTCTAATGTCACATGAGGGAAAAGAGATATGCGTTAATCTGTGCACTCTGTTTGCTAATCTTCGAGAACAGTTTGTATTACAGCTTCCTCTTATGAGCCAGGATTTGGGTCTTTAAGAAGTTGCCCCTTTGAATATTGTGTACCTGTGATGTGGGGGCTTATGGGAGTTGTATTTTGCCGTAACATGTGTAGCCACAGCAGCACGAAAGCATGCTGGAAAACATCCATCTCGTTACAAGTGTATTCTTGTGGTCCCTTGGAGCCACTCGGGAGTAATTCTGTATTTTATTCCAGGTGTATAAATATAAAGAGCCCGTTCACTGCTTCAGAGTTGGTTCGGACTAAGTTTTGTTTTTAACCCCAAGTCAGAGCTAAGCGTGCAAGCGATATATACCGGAGGTCCTCTTACAACGATTCGGGTGCTGAGAAGCCGCAGAAATAATAATAAAATTGTTATACCAAATAATATTTGATATTTGGGCATTTAAACTGCATTTTGTTATGTGATGCTGTATTGTCCTACAAGTGACATAACCAAATTATTTAAACAGTATAGAGGTCATGGAAATAAAGTGTGCAATCTAATCCAATGCAATAAAAGAATCGAAACAAGGACAGGGATTTTGCCTTGTTGGTTGACCTGATCTCTAGCTTCAGTTAGTTTCATTTTCTTTTTGATTGCACATTTCCTGCTATTCAGGAATGCTTCTTATTATTGGACTAAGAAAAACAGACAGAGAAATTAAGTTGCCTTTAGTTATCTGATCTGTGATTAATACTTGTGATTTGAGCTGGTTTACAATAAGCTAGGCAGTCTGAGGAGGAGCAGATTTTCCACTCACCTTACAGCGCAGGCAGGAGTGTTGCCCCAGTCTATTACAGGACACACCTAAAATGGTACGAGAGCAGAGGCCAAACAAAAATCGTGATCACTCTTCTGCACATGTTATGTCGAAATATTTTCCCCTGAAATAAAGAAATAACCAGTACTTTCACCAAAAACCATAAAAAATGAGACTGACAAGAAATCTCACATTTGTATGTTTCTGCCTGAAGGACTTGGCAGCTCGCCTGATGCTCAAACTGGTCATCCTCACACAAGAAGTTTTGACAAAACGAGCAGCGGAAGATTCTACCCCCTGTTCAGGAATTTAAAACATTAGGTGGCAATTGTCATTGATGTGAACGGATGAAGTTCCATCAAAGAGTTGGTTGGGTGTCTCACCATGATCCCACACACTGCGATCACACTCAATGCAGTCTGCATCAGTCAGAGGACATGCACAGGAGTGAGTGCTCAGACATTTCCTACCATGGCACACCCAAGCTTCACAGAAATCACATACCGCCCCCTTGTGGAAATATAAGACACAGAAAAAGAAAAGAAAGACTCAACAATTTGTTTTCCTGAAACTAAAATGTAATTAATTCACAATCAACAAAAAATAATATAATACATTGCAGGTTGTTTTAAATAATGCAACATGCTTTAGTAATTAGTATTCACTGATCACAGACCCTTGGGCTGTCATTCATAACTTGTCTACCGCCTTTTAGTTACATTATTATTATTCTTGTTTTAAATTGATTTTTTTTTAATTGTTTTTAAGGTAAATTGGAATGGATAAAAAGATTTGCTAAACAAACATACAGACGTATCACAGCAAAGAATTTTAAATGAATTTAAGAACATTTGAAAAACATTGCCATGAACTGGAATAACCACATGCATTATCAATAACAATCAATTACCAATAGCTATATTCTAAAACTCTGCTTTTTATTAAAATAATGGCGCGCTATAAGTAAAAGGAAACTTTTACTTTATTATTAAATGATTAATCATATTTAAATATTTAAATAAATAAATAAAACAAATAGCATGGAAAGCAGAGTGCATATGAACATGATATAAGATAGAAAACAACAATATCTATCATTTGACATAAGTAAATAGAATAAATTGTAATAACCAATAAGGATAATCCCTCTTTATTAAAACACTAACATGAATATAATTGAACATTTTTTGGTAATAATAATATGAATAGAATTGAAAATCTTTTGGTTGGATTTATGGTAATCAATATTATTATTATTGACTAATAACTTAAGAGTAATAAGTTTGACCTACCACCATGGCCATTCCAGTGGTGTGGATCCCAGGATGTTTGATGACACAATCTGATGACTTCATGCACTTTGTTTTACCTGAGAAGACAAGCATTGGACATTTCATAGTTTAATAATGTGTCACAACATATTTCAAGGCCAAAATGTGTAGAATCCTAATCTGATTATTACACCTCTCAGATGATTCAATTAAAATGTATTTTTTAATAATTGGTAAACACAGCTTTCTGCCACAGTACCTCTACCATACCCCTACTTGGCGTAACAAAGTAGAATTTTTAGAATAATGTTCTAAACACTGAGGCTCAGCTCACTTTTCATGGTTAACAGTTCTAAAACAAACTGTTGAATGAGATATCCTGTGGCTCTGTTTTAAGTTTAAAGAATGTCTACCTGATGATATTATCAGACTTATCTCAGCTTAGGCTTCAATGTCACAGAAACAGAAACCACAGACTAGAGACTGAAACATTCAAATATATCCCCACTTAAAGAAGCTGTCTGAGAGTACAAAAATGAAATGCTCAGGATACATTATAGGAAGTAAGAGACAGCATTTTTGACCAGATAATCCTTCTTCGGAAAATGTGATAATATTTATTTAAATGGAAAATCTTATGGTTATCTAAATTTTTCTTATATATCACCAACAAATCCCATGAGATGATCCAATATTACCTCATCCTACTAGCATTTAATTTCTGGGCAGCCAAAAAGTTTTTTACTTTTGTCAAATTCCTCCATGCCGGAGTACAGTGGTTCAAAACTACATAAAGGAGCCACATTGTTGCACTGGCGAACAAAGTTCTTCATTAAAACGTAAGTCAATGGCATACACCGATAATAATGAGTAGAGCACCAAATCAATGGTTATAAATAATCCACAACAAATGCCTTATTTACTCCTGTTTCAGCTTTGTTTTTCTCTGTTTGTACCTTTGTTTTCTCATTGGGAACGAATTGGCTCAGGGTTGAAAGTCAAACACAGACTCAGAGTTTTGGTAAGATTCAGGATATGAATTATCATGTGTTATTTTTTTCAAACTATATAAATTATAAAGTACATCTGTTGCCATACACACAATTATAAAACAAAAGTTTACTCACCACACTGGGCACAGACTGGAAGTTTCTGCACAGAGTTACAGAAGTAGCAAAAAGCTCTGTTCTTCTGTTTTCTATCAGGTGACATAACAAGGGACAAATTTGCTTGTTAACACATGTACACTGATGGTCTACTTATAGCCAGTGGTGGAAGAAGTCAGACCTTTAACTTAGATGAAAGTAGAAATCCAATGGTGTAGTGGTGCATAATACACAACATATGTACAACACAGGCAAATAACCATGCACCAGTCAGCTATTACCTTAAAACTACCTGCTTACTAATGTGTAGGTCCTCTTTTTGCCACCAAAACTGTTCTGCACTGAAGTGTTTCAATTAGAACCAGAATTAATTTTTCAGCAACTGGTACAACACTAGAATTTCTGTGGGATCAGATAACATGGGCTAGCCTTAGTTTCCTAAGTACATCAATGAGCCTTGGGAATCCATGACCCATCACGTTTTCACTAGTTGTCCTTCCTTAGAATACTGAAGGACGGAATCACCCAAGACGACCTACAGTTTTGGAAATGCTCTGTCTTAGTCATCTAGCAATCACAATTTGGTTATTGTCAGAGTCGCAGAGGTCCTTAAACTTGTCCATTTACTGTTCTGCTTCCAAAATGTCAACTTCAAGCCAAAATGTTAACTTTCTGCCTAAAAGATCCCACATACTAACAAGTTATGGCTCTTCAAAATATATAAGGAACTTAATCATGAACAATAGGTGTGATGACAAGGCTATGGCTGTCCACCTTGTTTTTCTCTACTTTTGTTCTGCATGACATTTTATGATGACTTAAACTCATAAGCATAAAAATGTACTTCGTTACATCCCATTGTATATATTCAATGATATATAATCACTTACCGCTGACATTTGTCACAATCCTGAAAAACAAAAGATGATAAACAAAGATATATGAAACAGTATTTAAGATATGAGACTTGAAACTTTGTTATCAAGTTTTGTTACAGCAACTGCATACCATGTTGAAATTACAGGGGTGCTTAGCCACATCGACATGCTCCCGGTTAGCACGACTCTGTTTCTCCCGTTCCTTACGGCTCTCGGCCTTTTTCCGAGCACCGGTTTTCTTTTTGGGCATATTTACTTTAACCGACCCGGATCCACGGGGATAACAGCCGGTTTGAAGTCAGGCTACCTGCAAAAAATGCAATTATATGAAGTGCTGATTTTACATTGGAAACGTAGTAGCCAACTCGTGTATCTCTGAGCAGGAAGCAAGCTCGTCAAAGATAACTTGAAGTCATTCCGAGTGCTTTATTTGCCTTTTTGTTATCAATAGATGGTAGTCATCTCTTAATGACACATCGAGAGATGGCAACAAAATATTTGACACGCTTTTGTTAATGTTATCTAGCTGTCCAACCAGCAGACACAGTGATAAACTGACAAGGAGTAACATTGGCAGAACATTAAATTAACTTTGGTTAAAACAGTACGTATACATCGTTCATGTTGCCGCGCTATCATTCTAACATTAGTGAATGTAATATCGATTTGTCATTTAAAATTAACAAGTGTCAAATGCATTTTTCTGTTACCGAAATGTTAAGTACCACGACTTCCTTTTGGTCCGTCTCAGAATTATGCTCGGTTGAAACATACTGACAAAGTTTTTGTTCCTATTTTTGTCCCATCTTAAAAATAAAATAATTACTTTCCCACAGTCAAAACTAAAAATCTAAGTGTCTGGTTTTTCAGAATTTACTGATCTTCTTCTTATTATACCAAACTAAAATGAACCTTGATATGTAATGATTGTAATTTTATGATTTCACTAGTAATTTGCTGGCAAAGCAAAAAGTGTTACTCATACAAACATCAGCTTGTTACTAATTAAAACATATTTCTAGGTATGTTAAATGATTTTCATTGCCTAGAAAAGACTTTATCTGTACTTTATCTGTAAAATATTTGTACATGAAGTCTATGTTTTTACCAATTAGTTGTTTAAATATTAAAAATTATTTGGTTCAGCAACAACATTACCGCTTATTTTTGCAGATGTTTTTCATAATTTGGTATGGTTTTTGTAAACACTTTATATGAAGCATGTAAATATCAGTCAGTAACAAGTTTTTTGGTTCATAAAAATGGACACTGATGACACATCACTGTACTATACGTCTTTATAAAGACCATCTATTTTTTGCACTAATCAAGGGATACTGGCTGTTGAGCAATTGATTTCCAAAAACAATACTATTGTTGAACCATATCTTGAAAACATATGTGGCAATTGAATAATAATTTTTGAACTTCTCACATTTGTGAACACTAATTGTATTCCACCATTGTTGTTTCAAATATATAACATATGTTTTTATATCCATACCTTTTCGATATACTGTTCTTATTTGAGTAAAGTTTTTTTTAAATGTCTTGAAAACAATTCCTTTTTAAAAATTTCTTATTACGAAACGTAACAACATATTTGGGTGAAAAGAACAATGATAATTTTTTAGAAAGCCCAAAAAAGAAAAAGAAGCCCATTCCCACAAATAGCGAAAAATATGCAACAGCTAAACAGAAAATATCTGGTCACTATAAAGTCATTAAAGACATTCTGAATTTCTAGAGTCATTAAATCCTTTGTGTTTTCTCGAGAAGAAATTCTTCATATAGAGTTTAGAGAGACAAATTAGGTTTCTTGTTTGAATATTTACATTTGTGAAGTAAAATATGGCAAATAATAAAATCTGATAAGTTTGTGCCAGAAATATAGAAATAAATAGATGAATAAGGGATAATAAAAAAAAAATATATATATATATATATATATAAATACATAAGTAAATGAATAGTAAAATGTGGAAATACAGGAAAAAAATTTACAAATATATATATACATACTTAAATAATATAATAGGTAGATAAGTAATTATTTGTTTATAATTCATAAACAAATAAATAAAAGATTATTTCATAATATCCTTTCAATCACCAAATTGTGATTTCATTTTTTATTTATTTATTCATTTATATGGGTATCATGTATTATGTTCATTTTCGTCCTCCATAGCCCTAACTGCTGACTGGACGTCAAAACATCCTTGGCCACGCCCATTCCAAGTGACTGTGAGCGGAGAGCCAATCCGGAGCGAGGACAGGAAGCAGCTAACGGTGAACAACAACATAGTGTTATCCCTTGAGTGCGGAGCACACTTCTGCTTGAGAACTCTTTAGACACCTTGGGTCTGAGAGTTTGTATCTGTCTGGATCTGTTTTACAAGGAGACATCTTGACCTACGCATACTCTCAAAAAATGGACACTGTGCCATCCTTCCATTGAGGAGCCACACATCCCGAACCAGCCGCACATTCATCATGGCACCATCTCTTATCCGAGCTTGCCGCAGTCTGGCTCTCTCGACGTGGCTGCTGTCGTTCTGTTTCGTTCACTTCCTGTGCCTGGACTTTGCGGTTGCGGAGAAAGAGGAGTGGTACACGGCTTTTGTCAACATCACCTATCTGGATCCCGTCACTTCGGACGTCAAGAGTGAGAAAACCGAGTGTGGTCGCTACGGCGAGCACTCTCCGAAGAAAGAGGCCAGGGGTCAGGTCTTGGCACCATCCGCCCTCCAGGACAGACAGGCGTGCGACCCCAACGTCAGGTTCCCCCCTCTCACCCACAACACCTCCTGGGTGGCATTAGTGGCAGCGGGGAATTGTACCTACCGAGAGACAATCAGTAATGTTGCAATCCATAACGCCTCTGCGGTTGTCATATACAATGTGGGCTCCATCAGCATCAACGACACAATAACAATGCCTCATCCAGGTATGAGACCACATGTCTTCCCGTCAGAGAGTCTGACCCCTCACAAATCTATCCATCATAATGATGGAGGCCTGGGCTGTAGAGAAACATCAGTCCAGAATTAATGTTTTTCATTTCTACTGCTGATGTGCCAGGCCTCTGTCATCTTCTCTGCAATCTTTAGAAATCAAGTATTTTAGTAGATACGCACACTGGCTTTCCAAGCAGATGGAGTTATCCACTGTTTGTAACAGTCTGTAGAAGTCTTACCTTGATTGGATATTATTAAAATGTTTTGATACCGTTGTATGGATACCTGATGTACTTCTACATCAACTTTCGGTCTTCTGTCAAAGGAAGTCTGCGTTGTTTGCGTCCAAAGAGGAGACAACAGTCAAAACTTTAACTGAATATAACTTCTGACAACAACATGATATTTGTTGCATCAGCATGCAACATCTGTTGTTGACTAATCATTTCACGCAAAGATGACGCACAATGACAGTAGAACCGAATTTAGAATTAGATTGTCTTTATAAGACCTAAATAATAACTTAGAAAATCAAATATTTTTCAGTTAATAACAGCACTAATGTATTTGGTAGGTTTGGTTAACTGACAGTTTTCCTTTCTGTAATGTCTTATGAATATGAATTCATGTAACGTGCACTTTAAATGTTAACAAGATTTAAGCACATCATTTTAAATTTTTGTTGTAAGTATAGGCTATAGATACACATATACATTAGTACTCAGGGTAGGATTGAGTAAGTTTTTTAGGACATGGAAGTTTTTGCCAGTATTGGGTTATTCTGAAATTTGGCAGGATTATTTATAGACAGGGTAAGGCCTAGAATTTAGATCTGGGGATCCAGATTTTAAATCTTTACCATTGGAGGATAGGGAACATTACATTATTATATTATCAATCAACTTTATGGATAATATCTTCAAAAATAACACTAGGATTTCCCCAATAGATCCACCCCACATCACAGTGTCATCATTTTAAATATCTGTTTAAAATTCCTGAACAGCCACACAGCAATCAATGAGAACATTTTTTAAAAAGTCCTGTGTCTGTGTAATAATTTAATTCAGACCAAATTAAATGATTGAATAGCGTGCCCTGCTTGTCTACCTACTTTATACCTGCCTATCCGACTAAACTTAGCCTTAGCCGCTCAAGCCTATTTACTCGCCTTAATTTAAGCATTTATTTTAAAATCTTGTTAGAAATGGCACATTACATATAAATAACATCAGTGCAGCACATGAAATGTTCATGAAGTTAGAAATAAAATCAATTGAGGCGTGGTTTTTTTTCACCAAACACCTCTCCAACTTTTCTCTTCCCATTTTTTTCATACGTGTGTCATAGTCAGATACATGAAACCGTAGAGTAGCAGAGAGCTGAACTAACTGTGGTAGGAGCTGGACGAGGCATTTGATTTCTTTGAAAAAAGTACCCAAAATTAAAATTATGATTAACTGTAAATGCAGGTGATAGATCCAGTGTATTTTTCCATACACTGTATATCAAAGACAAGAGTTTTCTCCATTATTGCTCAAACCTTTTGGATACAGTCTAAGATGCTCTTCACTTTCAAAGTTACTGTGAAGGTTGCGTAATGTGTCATTTAAGGGAGACAGTCTCTACACATCTAAGCAAAAACCCACAGCAGTGAGCAGAAAACCTCCTAATTCAAATGACGAGCGCTGCAGCACAGCAGCAGACTGTCATTCAGCAGCTTACCGTGGGGCAGTCAGTGAAGTCAAGCAATGTGTGTTAGAGGAATGGTTTTCGAGGGAGGCCCAAAGGAAGGGGGTTGGAGGTTTGGGGTTTATACTCGCATATTGTAGCTTGAGCTAGCTGGTGGTTCCAGCCCCACCAACCCAAGCTTTAAGACATAGCTGAAGAACATTGAAACACATATTTGCACTTGGAAAACACACAGTGAAACCACACATAATTAAATTTGTAAATTATCTATGGGTTGGTCTGTGAATGTGGAACTATTTGCATAAAAACGGATGCATTGACAAATACTTCACTGTTTAATTAGCTTTAAGTAGCGTAACCTGAAGCGACCCACTAATGAACACACTTGTTGGGCTGAACCCTCTGATAATTTTAAATCTTTATTTAATCTTTATTTTAGTCAAATTTTGGTTCAACAATAAGACTCATAGCAACGCAAACAAGTCTATTCATTCTAAACATCCACTGTACACAATCTGGCCAGAACCAAACAAAATACAGATAAAGTCAGCAACCAGCAAGTGATCATAATGGAGGAGTTAATTGTTTAAGAAAGGATATTTTTATATCCTCGAAAGGTCGTGGATATTATGGAATCGTCATTGACACCGCAATTTTCAAATGTTCTACCCATATAGATCTTAGTGTGAGGGAGAACTGGAGTGTTTTGGGGAAAGTTTGGTCATTTATTTTTGACACTAGGGAGAGCTTTATCTCCAAAATTGTCAGGTCATAATTTCTCAATCGTTGGTTCGATTTAGTCCAAATCTGGTGAATAGGAATCCACTCACGTAGATCTATCTTGTAAATATCGTATTTGACTTTAGTCGTAGATATTTTTCTCAATAGGTGGAGCTATTTTAATGAAAAACAGGTACACCGATTGCAATTTTTTTGGCTGATCACTAGTTTTTAAAGTCTGTTAGGCTGATATCAATTTTGGCCAATTCGGAGTTGTTTTTTCATCAAAGTTTTATTATCATAAAGACTAGTGTATTTTAAGTGCTCTCATTTTGAAGAATTACAGTGCAAGTAATGCTAGTTTGTATTGTGTGTATGTCTGACCTGAAATTAATGTACCTTACATCCTCCCCAACGTGCATTTCGTAAAACAATTGTATGACATCTCAAAGTGAAAATAAAACTTAGCCTCCTTCAGTCCCTTATATATTACATGATGGCTTTGTTCAGGGATTTCAGGGCTTGTGGCTGGTGCTGTGCTGTCGCTAGCTTAAACCGCTCTGCCAACGTTAGCTTTTTGAAACTTGCTATGTTCCCCGGGGTTATTCATTTTGAAATGTCTAATTAAGTTTGTTGTGCTGAACGCTTTCGGGGTTGTTCCGCCGAGCTTCTTTTGTCATTATGTTTTAAAAGCATAAATGTCAGCGTAGATACATACATACAGCGGGCTTGTGGCTGGATCTGTTCTCCTGTTAGCCTTAGCCACTCTGCTAACGGTACCTTCTTAACTTGCTTTGTTCTTCGGGGTGATTAAATTTGATGTGTGTGATTAAGTTCATTGTGCCAAACTTTTTTGGTTTTTTTTTCCTCCACAGTTTATTTTTGTCCTTACTGGTGTCATACATTGCGAGCTTTTTGTTTTCTGGTGCTTTGTGTTTTACTTGCAAGATGCATCATAGGTTTAGTTTTGAGATTTGAGGTGTAATGTGTTTAATAGATTTTGAGGCCAAATAAAAAGGAAACCACTTCCTATCCTGAGCCAACTGCTCTGAGCTGATACCGTTGATTCCTCTCATTTCTGTACAGTAAATGTGGAGGTCAAGCCAGAATTGGGTTGGCATAGTTCAGTTAAAAACTATGAACATCTAAGAAAACACAGATAATTGATCCAAATACATACATTATATCATAGTTTAAATAAAAAATAAATGTGATAACTGAAGTGATTGAAAATATATGTCAGTTTAATCGCAAATGTCCCAATGAAGTTTTTGAAGTTGAGTAGTACTGTGTAGTATTTGAACATATTTCTGCTAAGTTCTTTGAGAACAGGACGTACAAGTAACTTTAGATAAATCTAAAACGGCTAAACAAGGACATGAACACATCAATTTTTATGATTATAAATGGCATGTCCTGCCATTTATATATCCTGACATTGTGGATGCAGCATGTGTATTCACACAGAGAACATAGTTTACCCTGTAGGAAACATCATTTAATCACTATTTATAATATTTTTAATTTGCTTTTATGATAAACTTTTCAAAAAATAACAACAGAAAACTTTTATCTCAGACCAGATAAGGATAATGCTTTAACTCTGGGTGAGATTACAGGCAAATGACTCAACAATATTACACACAAGAAAATGATTTTAACAGGCTTAGGGTCAAATATTTATTTACTTCAATTGCTCTGCATATTACTTTTATCTTTTTCTCATTTTACCTATGCTGTATAATAACTTCAGAGAACTTTTTACTCTTTGGGGTTCGATGAATTTGTAGATCTTATGAATGACTGAACAACCATCCACTCGTATTTCGTGCCGGTAAATACCAGTACTCCAATAATATCTTGCAAACCTTTTTTCTGTTCAAAAATCCAGTTCTGAAGGTCAATTTGCTGCACAGTTCATTTAGAGTTGAGTATGGTGTTCTACCAGAGCCCCATGTATTCAATATTCAACAGTTTTCAGTTTCTGTACCCTGAATGGTTCACAAAAAATGTTATATTACCACTCTGAATAGCAGGGAAAAGTTGTTTATATAGAGAGTGAAAAAAGGACAACCAAGAACGGACCCGTCTGGTTCACCTTTACTTTTGGTGTTTCCCACAAACTGAGTCGACGGGAAGATTTTTTTCAATGAATTAATTAATTAACCAGATTTTTTTTTTTTCATGTTCTAGAATTTATTGAGCACATTGTTAGAAAATGGATAACATGTTAGTCATTAAAATGTATTGCTTTAATTAAATCAGGGAGATAAAAAAACAAAAAACAACCTCGGCTCATTAAAACGTTTAAAATGTATCTTCATCCTTTGGATGGATCGGTCCATTTATACTCTTCACTTTCAATGGGACGATGGTCAATGATGTCTTAAGCAAAATGAGTGGTGGAGGATTGAAATGGACTACTTTCTTAATATGAGGTCCAATGTGGTTGATTTAAGAGGATTATATTTGTTTAGGTTGTTTGAGTTGATCATAATTCAAATTACCCAACCTAAATAACTAACTCAGAGTTCATATTAGATGGTATAAGATGTCCAGTATTTTGTCCAGTGATCATTATCCAGTGATCATTATTTGCAGTAAAATGATCAGTACCTCGTGGACAGAAAAATGCCAGAATAATATGGCTGAGACTGAGACTTTGGCAGTGTATTAGAAGCAATGGTACATGCCCATGTCTTTAACAACATCAATATTCCACCTCCTTTAAATTTTATATCGATACAAAATATGTTGTTAACCATCCTTGGAGGGGAATGCCCTGTAGCCCCGGAGGCAAAATATTGACCTTTACAAGATTTGTCAGAACAGAGCAATCTGGTTTAGAGTTTAAGCGAGACAGGCACTCTTTGTCTCTTGATGGCGATAATATTTGTATTTTTTTATAGATTGTTTGCTGAAGGTCCGGGAAAATTGAAATGTATCAACCTGTTTCTGTTTTATGGGGGGGTTTGTTCCAGACTTTACTTAGAGCAGTGATTTCCAGATGTCTCCACTGGTTGCCTGGCAACATAGCCACACCAAGTAATGGTCAGATACATAGGATGTGTAAACTGTAGTGTTCCATTTTTACTATATAGTTATTGTTTTGAAGAGTCAAAGCTCTTAATAGCTTTTTTTTATACCGAGATTGAGCGACAGTGCTGCAATGAATAACCCTCTCTACTATCCCTTTATTTACACAGAACAAAGCCTCTTTTTCCTGTAGGTTGTCTGATCATAGGTCTTTTAACAGGGTTACTGTACTTGCTCTGAATTGGGAGGTAGCCTTGTCAAGCAGATTGTTTCCAATGGTGGTGATTTTTCTGGTGGTGTTAGCTTACCTTTCCTGACCTAACGCTAGGCCCAGGTTGTGGTGTGTGAACCCTCCTGTTCGTAGCGTTCCCAGAGTATTTTATACAACATTTCCTTTCATCTTTCGTATCTATCTCCTTCGCCCTTTCCCTTTTTTAAGAATTAACATGGTCCGTACTTGTTTTTGTAATTTCTCTGATGCCTTCATCTTGCCCGCACACGCCAACCATCATCTTTGCCTACCTCACCAGAAAAACACTCTATAGAACCCTCTAATGGACTTTTATTCTATTCCCAAAAAAGTTAACTTCATATTTTCAATTTATATGAATGAATGATACTCGGTATCCACAAATTCATAAAATCACCACACAAAATATTGTGATATTATCCTGTATTATTAGTTTTTTTCCCATCCGTAACGGACGTATATTCTTCGCTGTTGTTCCTCTTCAATCACAGTTTAGGGACGGAACAACCCCACACCTCTGTAATAATTATACAGAGCCAGGGGTTGCTATAGAAGACCAATAGCCCCGCCTTGAACATCCATCAATTCATTTTCTAAAAGTAACGCCCAATTTTACCAGTATTGTCTTTTTTTGATGTGTGGGTGTTTAGCTGGAGTACTTAGCAGGAATCAAACAGGGAGAAAACGTGCAAACACCAGATAGAAGGATATGAACTCTGAACCTTCTTGCTGTTAGGTGGCAGGGTTAACAACTATGCCGCTTTTCTACACCCAGAATGTCTAAGCTACTGCTGGGTGGAGTAAAGCTAGGTATTGTCTTCATGCTTAGCTCAGCTACAGGTCTGACTGTAGTATCAACGCCATCATTTAGCTCTCGGCAAGCAAGTTAAGTATATTTTCTAAAATATTCATATTTAGCAAATGACTGAGAAGGTTTTTTTGGATGCTATTAAACCAGAGTGGAGCCTGCTTTGTGTATCTCTTAATTCTGGTTAGCATATGGTTTATAGCCCACTGCGCAAAAGAACATCAGCCTGCTCATGAATGAACCATTTGGGGACCACTAAATGAACTGATTCATTATTTATTCCTCCCTGCTTTCTCATCTTTTCACAGGTTGAGCCAGAGAGTCACACATTGCTTTTCCTTTTTTTAGCAGCAGCTATTTTTGTCTGCTCTGACTGCGTCACGGTGAGCCGAACAGGGAGCCAAGAGTAAAGGCTTAGGGATATCTCGCATGCCTTGTTATCCCATTCCGTATTTCTGTGGGCTGGGAAACTGAAGCTAGCCACACATAAGCATGTTTTGTCTGCAAAACAGTTGGTGTTTGCCTTGAGAGTATAATTTTTCAATATTTGGTGAAAAAAGGGTAATTGCTCAGAGCAAAGTGGAAAGCCTGTTCTTCAGCTTCTTGTTGGCAGGGAGGTACGCTCCTCCTTTACCAACCAACCAAGCCAATAGCTGCACTTCAGAGGAGCCCACATAGGAGGTCATTAAACAGACTCTAGGATATTTTTTCCTGGAGTTGGTGAACACATTGCACTTTATCAATAAGTGTAACAGAGTGAAACAGTAGGGTCACTTGATCTTCTGCTAACAGAAACAGCCATGCCCAATTCTATAGCACTGAAAATGAACTTCAAAACACAACAGGCGAGGAGAGTATTAACAAAAAGGTGATATGGGTGAAAGGAAAATCTGCAGAATGTCATTAGTTGGAGCCAAACATGAAAAAAAAAATCCGCCTGAAAGGGTTCCATTCATGTGATAACCGCATCATTTAGTTGAAGAGACAAAAAACACACCGCCGTAGGCGCGTCTTGTTTTTTTAAGCCAATTAATATAGAAGCGAGCAATTTCTTGACATTTCTAACAAAAAAGGTTGAGATGCTCATATCAAAAATCTTATAGCAATAATAACAGTGGCCTAATATAGAAGTATAGATAGTATAGAATGTTAGTTTTTGACAGCTAGAATTTCATTATTGTGACAGCTACTTGCGTCCCCCCTCTCTCTCTTTTGCTGATTTGGTGTGTAAATGCACCAGGGGGAGTTCATACATCAAACTAACAGGTGAACAAAGCAGCCTATTTGACATTTTTAGATAAGATAAGATAAGATAAAACGTTATTAGTGCCACAACTGGGAAATTGCAGTGTTACAGCAGCAAGAGCATATTACAGAATAGCGTTATACAATTAAATTAAATTAAATGTGCAGTTGAAATGTGGACATGTTGAATAATATACCGTCCCAAAGTGCAAAGTGCAAGTGAGTGCAAAGCAAAGTGCATAATTTTATGAAATTATATATGTTTTATGAACATTTAAATTTCTCATTGTTACACAGAGTAAGGGGACACTACAGCACAAAACAAACCATGCAAGTAAACAGTGGGTAAAAGTTCTTTATTCCAACTTCTGATAACGTTTGTGCTTCTGGAGCCTACTTCCGAGAAATAAGAGAGTCTAGGAGAAAGATATAATTTGAGTTACAGCAATTTATATTCAGTGCTTCAAAGTTGGCTCATAATGCCACAAGAAGAGGATGAGACGATCAAAGAGTAAGTACGTTAAGGTGAAAGTAATAGATAACCAGGAAGTGCTGTGTGGTCGTTCCCAGTAGCTGTGTCCTGAGGTAACCCGGCATGTAGGTATGGTAATGCTTCAGAATGTGTGCGTTATTGTCGCTAGTAGTCTGTTCAGAGAAAAGATTTGAAGGTAAAGTCATCGTTCGGTAAAGCAGGTTTCACGGTGTTGGTGTTGAGTGTGGAGATCCAGTAAATCACTCAATGCAAAACAATTATCTCCGCACCCACCTGTACATACATAGTTCCTTTATTTGTGATGTTAGTATTTGAAAAACTTGTACCTCAAACTAATCTTCTCTATGATGAATAAAGAAATAGCTTGAGCTCAGTTGTGCTTATTTGTGCATCTAAGTCTAATTTTAACAAAACTTGCTTGATCCAACTCCGTACACGGGCCTTCGTCATATGGCGTGCTTGCTCCATTCATGTCCCCTATTGTTGCCAAAAAATGATGTCCAAAAAGACACAACTTAAAAAGTGAGATATGTCAATGCTATTAATTAAAGACTACAACAGGAGTCTCCAAATCTGTTATTATAATTAATTTGATCTACAAATAACAGAAACACTGTTCAACTGCCTCAAGCCATGCTGCATACGTCCACCAATAGACCTCATGTGTGGCACACCTGTTAAGTAGGCTATCTTGGCTACCCATAACAACACCCAGTATTTATTACGGAAATATCTCCAACAATTATTGATCTTTGAAGACCTACTGTCCACAAACAGAGCTTTAAGATCTCAACAAAACATTTTTCTACTAGTGGTTATAATGTAATGGCTGATCTGTTTATCTTTACAGAGCAAACAAAGTCCACTGACATCACACCACCTGGGATAAAAAACCCCATCTTGGTCTGTTTTTTTAATTTATCTTTGCTTTAGTACTGTCAGCAGAGTTTTTCTATGGTTGTCTTAATGTTCACCTGCCAGTAGGGCTGCAACGAATAATCGACAAAAATCGATTGTGAATTTAGTTGTCGTCGAAGTTAATAGTCGATAAGTCTGTGACTTCATCGGACACTCCCTCGGACACCGCGTAATAAGAAGAAAGTAAACATTTGCGCCATGGCAACAGAAAACTTCCAAGGTGTGGGAGCATTTATCCCTCGACACGGGCAAAAAATGTTGTTTACTTCAAGATTTTACAAAGCTGACTTGTCCTGGCGTGGAGCTGACAGTAATAGTGGAGATTTGAAGCGGAGGCACGTTGGCTTTGTAGACGATGACGACTCATCTCTGTTAGCTAGTTAGCTGTCTTGCTAGCTCGATGTTGAAGGTCATGTTCTTAACGCTTCTGGTGGTTTAACGTGACTTTTGAAATGTAGTGAATTGTTATTTACGTCGAGTGTACCAAATAACTATCAATAAATCTCGATGATACTCTTTGAGTTAAAATCATACACGTTGCATTACTCATGGAGACGGTTTGACATTACCGCTGAAGGTGTGTTGCTGCCTGCTTAGCGCACACGTCTCTGCGTGTCCAATGTGGGCTGCATCCAACTTGTAAATGATTTAGCCTGATGTAGTTGTTGACTAAAGAATACACAAAACACTGACTGTTTTCTTTTCTACCCTTGTTTATTTTCCTAAATTTACATGGGGGTTTGATTTAATTCCAGACAAACTGCTTTATCTTTTACATATATTTTTTAATGTTATTTATTTATGCATTTTATTTACCTTTTGTATCAGCAGTGATGTGATGCAACATGAAAATACTAAATTCTGGTTCACCAAATAAGCAGTTGGTATAGCAACCTGTGGAGGTGTGGCTGTCTACGCAGAGGATGACGTAAAGTGCTTTGTACACATAACACATTTGGGCATTTTTTTAATGTCAGTAATTCCTCGGTTGTATTTTTATTTTTGATAAATGATTATTTTTTAGCCACAGATCTGTTATGTTGTTTCATCGTAGACATAAAAGCAAAAAACATTCCATTTGTGGCTGCCCTGCTCATATGAAATGCAGCAGCTGGGCAAAGTTTTCAACAATCCTGTTACATAAAGGGATTTGTCAGCATGACAAACAATCATGCCACGCAGTGGCATCCTGAAAACGTAGCATATCTGTTCTATTCAAAGCCTCTAATTCCTCAGGAAGCACACGGCATACGTGTTCATGAGAGTTTACAGTTCAGCCCAGGGTATAGTATTCAAATAGCTCTGAGCAGCTCTTCGTGCAAATCCGTAGGATTTCCTATTGCTCTGAGTGCCTGGCAAGCTGCACAAGAGATTGCTGATGTTGTTGTAGGTGACAAGTTGAATAATATCTGATGTTTTTCAGCCTGTATTTTTCAGGCTGTTGTTGTAGTTCTTGGAATCACCAATCTGCCACGGTGTGACGGAGAGAGTAAAGCCTTTCCATTCAACTTTACAAATGTCATTCCCTCTGCTGACAACTTCCAATAATAAAAAGATCCTGAGCAACTCTCTGTTTAAGAAACTTACAGACCATGCTTGAGAGTTATGAGTCATGTAACAACATATTTATAACAAAGCATCCTTCTTTGACTTTTGGGTTTCCTTTTTTGAATTCTCTGAAATCTGACAAATAAAGGCAAGAATATTAGAACAAGGATTACCACATCAGCATGGCCTGTCTCTCAACACACTGTATCCATGTCCACCTTTATAGTACTTACTAAAGGCAATACGTTTACTTATCACTATTTTAACACATATGCTTGCAGTCAATAATTGCAAGTAGGATATATGCTGTTTTCACTCTGGGGTAGTTTTTATAGAGGACAGATGTAGAGGATTAAATGTTTATGTCCTTGGGTTGAAAGTGTACCTCTGGCTGCTTATTGAATAAGTAGTATGTATAAGGGTGTCGCAAAAACATCCCTTGAGAAGAAAAATTTAAATGGAAACATAAATCGACATTACATTTCAGAAGTATGCAAAATATGTGATATTAGCATATATATTGTGTACAAAAATACACATTGAATTACATGTATATAAAATGCAGGAATTCATAGTGCATAAGATTTACAATATGCACACCAGCAGTTACTAATAATTAAAATTACTGATTAAAATCAGATGTTTACTATTGTGTAAGAAAATAATATGATATATGTAATGTGTTTTGGTGGGACTTTGGTATAATTTTTCTTTCTTCCATCTGATTTCCACTTTTATTTGTTTTAACTTTTTAACATAAAATATTATTGATAATTTGTTATCTTAACTGTTTTACTTAAAACAAACGTGAGAAAAATGCTGATCATTTTTCTTGCTGCTGTGGACTTCAGACAAAAAAAAACTCCACTAACTTAATAAATCCATCTTTTAATTTTTATCATTTAATTAACTGTTAAGCGAGTTATTTTTCAGTGACTACTATTTCAAAGCTTCCGCTATGTAATACATTATTCTGGGGGAAAAAATACTCTCTTCATTAATTAGAGATTAATTTAAGTTTTTTTTTGTGTAATGGTTATTTGATTGCCTTGAATATCCTCTATGTGATGTTTATGTGTCATAGACGTGTTTAGATTGCTAAGTTGGTGAAAATCCCTGAATTTGAGTATGTCCAGTTCTAGCTGTGTCCTTGAATAACATCCTTAACATCTGACCTTTTTGTGTGTGTGTGTGTGTGTGTCGGTTTGTGTGTGCGTAGGTACAGGCGAGGTTGTTGCCATCATGATCACCGAGGCTAAAGGTCGTGAGATTTTGGCGTTGCTTGAGAAGCACGTCTCGATCACCTTGTACATCACCATAGGAACCCGCAATCTGCAGAAGTACGTTAGCAGAACGTCAGTGGTGTTTGTCTCCATCTCCTTCATCATTCTCATGATCATCTCTCTCGCCTGGCTTGTCTTCTACTACATCCAGAGGTTCCGTTACGCCAACGCACGGGACCGCAACCAGGTACGACTGCGTACATGTTGTTGAATTTGATTTGTACGGGGGGGATTTTTATCTGCTCAAAATTGATATTGACGTTGCTGTGGTGCTGTGGTCTAACCCTTGGACTTTGGTCTTGCTTTTTTCCATCGGCGTCAGCTCTGTTCAGCTGTTCGGGGTCAGAATTGTCCTGACAGCTGGCCCAACCGATGAACGATCAACTGACTCCGCTGTATGGCCCCTTAGACTAACAGTGCAAATAGATGTTGTTGTCATTACTTTATTATGAATGGCCACCTCTGACGTCCTTGTGACGTCTGTGAACACAATTCACCATTGTGCCTGATGATAGGAGCTGCTGCCTTGACGACCATTGTTTGGTTTCTCACTTCAAATAATGTTCATTTGTGCCGTACAAAGAGCTCAGAGATCTTGAAAAATATGTTTTCGATTTTATTTTTGCAGCAGCAGCGGCCAAACCATGTTAGCGTGTTTCATCATTATTGCTTTGGTCTGTCCATTCTGCGGGACTGTCCCCATCTGCTCTTCAAACATTGATTATTTTTCATCCTGCCGACGTAAAAATGACGGAGGCATATAGCCACTAGTATGTCCAGCCATCTGTCACTAATAATTATTTACAACTATAAATGCTAGCGTCACTAAAGTTAGTGCATGCTGTATATTAACTATATAAATATTTGTGAATAGTTTCTAAAGATTATCCTTTTGTTGTTTCCATGGAAATGCAATTTTAAAGTAAGTAAATCTTTCCATAATATATCTCGCAGACTATAAATACTTGTGTCACCAAACTTAAGAGATAGTAACTGGAAAGACTTCTGAAATTTTGAAATTTCATCAAGTTATACTTTTTTTCTTTCCATGGAAATGAGATTTTTAAGAAGAGTCTGAAGTTTCACCATCTTTCTCAGCATAACTGCATATCTGGCAAACTAAACTTCCTAGCATCAACAAATTACACATTAACACACCCTTTGAAGAAAAAGTTGTGCTTTTTTGATTCCTTCAATCATGTTTCAGAGACTGGTCAAATGATCATATTCCTGTCACAATCCAAAAAAAGACCTGAAAGTTAAGGGATTTCCTCTCAGTTCACCCATAATTACCCGGCATTAGTACAGTGAGTTGTCCAATATATGACCTTCTGTGATTACAGGACACGTAAAACCGAATCTTAAATTCCAAGAAATCAATACCTGTAAAAGAACATCTGAAGACGCACTTAGCCTAATGATTGTATACACTATCACACCGACCGGCTCCCTAAATGCACTTCTCCCACCAGGAGTTGGTGTTTAACACTTGAATCACATTATACTTAAAAGTGTATACCTTGGCTTTCTAGTCAATTTGATGTTTTATTTTATTAACATGATGTCACTATTTTTCATTGTTTCCGTTGTAATGGCATTGACATGCAGAATAGTGTAAGATACCTGAAAAGTTAATTTTTTTATTTTAAAGGGTATTTCGTACTTGTCAACAAGGTTTTTTTGTTTGAAATAAATGAGTGGCTGATGTCAGTGATCAGGTTTTGTATGTTTGCAGAGACGTTTGGGAGATGCTGCTAAAAAGGCGATTAATAAGCTACAAGTACGCACCATTAGAAAAGGAGACAAGGTAAATGAGCTCTCTTGACCTGAATGCATGTTATGTAATTATATAGATTATATAGGTATTATATAGGTATATTTGAAATTGTATTTGTCTTTGATTGTGTGTCTTCTCTTTTCCTCTCTGTGTTCTGTGTTTAAGGAGACAGAGTCAGATTTTGACAACTGTGCAGTTTGCATTGAAGGCTATAAGCCAAATGATGTTGTAAGGATACTACCATGCAGGTAAGGGTTGCACTGTAACTCTAAAATCAAGATGTCCTCCTTATTCACCTGACGGCATTAAGGTTGCATTTGTGTATTCCTACACTGGCTTCTTGTTTGATCAGGCATGTGTTTCATAAGCACTGTGTTGACCCATGGCTTCAAGACCACAGGACCTGCCCCATGTGTAAAATGAACATCCTCAAAGCCCTGGGAATCCCAGTAAGATCCTGTGGATATACATATTTATTTTTAAAAAATTAAATTGGTAATTATCAGTTGCAAAATACAGGTTATAAACACTTGCAACATGCATGTACGTAAGTTGTCTTTGGCATGTTCCAGCTCAATGCAGACTGTTTAGATGACATTCCTCCAGACTATGAGACATCTGTCGGTGGTCAACCCAGCAACCCTATCAGTGGAGCGAGTGATATAACCATTAACGAGAGCTCGGTGGCTCTAGATCCAGCTGGAAGAGCAATCGGCCTACAGCAACTCCATCCAAATGCAGAGACAGACCCTCAAGCTGGAGAGCACAGCCACATCAACCCCAGCAGTAAGTACAGATGTTGCACTTTCACAACGCAGACTTTATGACTTACACTAAAGTCTGTGTCCTTGCCTTAGAAATGATATTTGCATCATAAAATTTTGCAACAAGAGGCAAGAAATTCTGTATTTTTGCACCCTGTCCTCGGGGACAATCTGCCTTTTAGTGGTGTTCTGGTTATAAAAGCCTTCATTAACTTAATAATGTTTAGTTATTCTAACTAGAGTTTAGTTAGTCTTGTAATTATAATAGTTGAATAGTTTGTTTTTGTGTCTAAAAAAGCCAGCAGTTACCTGCTTCTCAGTGAGGATTCCTTGGGGCTATAACAGCTGTTACATAAGCTGATGACCGATTGCAACTGCCTGCTATCAGCACTTGTATCTGAAACAAAAATATGGATTGAGAAGACCACCAGATTTGTGAAATTTCACTTTATTATTTTTCATTCATTCGTTTTTTTTTTATAAATAAAGAAACAAAAGTAAAGCATTTATCTGCATTTACGATTGAATCATTGAGCTCTCATTTGTACACAAAATAAGTAAAAGTGAGAATTTTTCAGAAGACCATTTATGAATTGTGATTTTTGTGTTTAAAAAATGTCTTCCTGCCTCTGAAGATTGATGTAATAATAGTGATACATACAGAGTATCACACACCGTTGGTCTCCTGACACAGCTGTCATGGGATTTTTCCATGTACAACTTGTATGTGTCTTAATTCCTAGCAGTCTCTCATGAGGGTTAGGGTTTGACATTAACATGCACGGTAAAGAAACGTTCTGATATTATGTAACAATACTGCAGCAATCATTGTGTTTAGTGTGATATGATTACATATCACAAGATCATTACATCAGTGCAACAATGTCAAAGGGCTGTTTTGGTTCACTCTCATTCCCCTTACAGTATCAGCTACAACTACACGTTTCTGTAGTGTGCATATGCATCTTGCATATTTTTTCTTCCATCCTATTTCTTTCTAACTATTATTACAATCACTTTATAAATGTTGGAGCAGCTGGAAAGCTTGGATTTTCCTGTGGGGATTAAAAAAGTGTGTTCTATTCTATTTTAAAGCGCGCAGAGTTTTTCACTTGAAAATCTCTTGAAATGACATGGTTCACATCCTGCTCACCACCAAACAGCAGATGAACGGAGGTACTGACTAGCCAGTGAACGCAATAGAGAATTTAGAGAACAAGATCAGAGCCTGAATGTTAAATTCCGCTGCTGAGCAGAACAGGAGAGGACAGGTAACAGATTCACCATATCAATGTGAAAGGTGATGTGTCACAGTATAACTATAGTATGTCAACGTAGTGTTTTCAACTTGTTTATTCTGCCTCTATGTGGCCAGAAATGGTACTGCAGTTTTAAGAATTGAAGGTATTACATATACAAATTGACTTGCTGACAGAATATCTTCCCTTCACCATCATATGTCAAGTAATGACTTAACCTCTAGTTTCCATACTCAGATGAGCACCAGCCTCCACCCAGCAGTGACTCAGACAACTCTATAATAATGGAAGTGGATGTGGACCTGTCTGACATGGACCTTGCCACGGATCCAGAATGTGAGGTGGCCAAATCATGAGCCAATGAAGCTGAGGGGGAAAAAAAGGACAGATAATCACGAGGAGAAGGATAAGAGCAGGACTGAGAGCCCCCCAGATGTTCACCATGCCTTCAGTGCCTGGTGGACATGACTTCTCAGGAGACGGACAATTGAGAAATATGTTACAGCAGGGCAAAAGCACACCAAGGTCTGTTCTTTCTGCATCTGTGGACATATTGCTTGGATATGTTTCTAGCTATGACACCTCAACATTGTGTTACTATGGTGACTAGATGGCCAATTGCGCCGGCCCAGGTTTTATCTTAAAACCAAGCATCTGAAATACATAAATCCTCAACCTAAACCTGCTGCTCCAAACAGTTTAAGCACATGGACAGCAGCGCCTCCCCAGTGCTATTTTACATTTTAATTATTATAAAAAGGTGTGCAGACAGTAAGATTGTGCGATTACAAAATCACTGCCAACATATTCCAGAGGTAGGAATGTGAGGAATAAATAGCACTTATAGAGCCTACTGTCCCTGACAATTAATGCTCACTAGCATTATCTCCAGACTTCATTTGGTCCTGCGGCGTATGGAATTTATATGTATGTATTGTATTTTCAGAATTCTTTTGTTATTTAGAGAATTTAATTCATAATTTCTATTTTACCATCTGAATATTCCTCTGGCTGAGAAGAAGTAACCAAACATAAGGTAGATATTGATTTCTCCACATTTGACAATCATGGCTCGACACAAGGATTTTTAAGTGATGTCATTGTCACAACACACGATGCTGGTGGTCAGTCCCTGCCGCCTGACAGGAGGAAAGTGTTCTCTGTTCACACAGTTGCTGGCAGTAGGCACATAACTTGTGAGCCGATAGCCAGCATTAATATATCAACAAGTGTTTGTACCATTATTATCAGGGGTAAGAGTTTTAAACATTTCCATACACATTGTTCCCTTTGTTAAACAGTCAGGAGAGACTACAAATCAGTTCATAATGTGAAACCAAAAAAATAACATGAGGAGGGGGCAGTCTGTGTTCCCGTAAAATAACTGTGTTTAGTGGGGGGGGGGAAGGAGCTTTGCATTGCCCAACCAGAGCAGATCATTTGAATTGGTCTGGGGTGGCTGTCTAAACAAGGTGCACTCTACATCATAACAAGATGCCATATTTTTCGAAAACCTCATGCACACCACCTTGTCTACTCTGGGTTCAAGGTTTTCTCAAAGATCTTCACACAAAAATACTTGAACAATGCCAATACAACAGGTACACCTGTAAACTGTAATGTATTACAATACAGCAGCCCTGCCATTCTGTCTATTTTAAGAAGCTTATAGGAAGCTTGTATTTCAGTTTTTGTTACGATCGTTGGAACAATATTTATCACTTTGAGATTTGATCCAAATATAAAGTGCGTTCTAAATCAAATGTATTATAATAATTATTATTATTATAATTAAGAATAGTAATTCTACTTGATGTTTGTTTTTGAAGTGTCGTGCTGAAGTGATTTATATGGCAAGGTGACAATTATGTCATAACAATGTAATAGTTTTCCGCTTTTTTCCCCCACCATTATAGTATAGGTATTGAAATGCAGATACATCTCATAGAGAACAGCCTTTTATTGGTAATGTCATTTTTATATTTAAACTCTGAAAGCTTAATTCATTGCCAACTGCCTGGATGAACATGAAGCTATGGCCATCCGCCAAAGTTACGAATAGTTGAATTGGTGGATCACTACACCAAATACAGATGGTATTTAGGTAACACTTTATTTTACAGGCTTGGACTACTTTTGAAAATTACGTTTACCTTCATTGTTTGGCTCGAAGACAAATGAATAAATATTACACAATGTGGACGTATAAACATGCATTGAGAAGTGAAAAAAAGTCAAGAATTGCTAAAAGACAGTTTAATTCAAAACCAAATTACTACAGTATAGAAAACTGGTCAAACATCAAATGATAGAATATTAGGCAATTTCATCATGTTATTAAACAAATGAAAGGATGCAGTTACCTCATATAAGTATTTTCAGACAGTGTCAATAAAAAGAGAGCATTCTTTTTATGATTTGTGGCAGAGCTGTTGTTTTGATTTGTTCGGATGTGCTTAATGATGTTTCCAGTTGTCGTATATGATGAAGGGAGCAACACCCTAACTGAAAATGCCACGAGCAAATGTAGGGATTTTAAACGTGGAGTTGAGCTGCAAATTTGATTCTTATATATAATATACTAATTTTAATCAGCACTTTATTTGGAATTGGAGTAAGAAAATGTTTCACAATCACTAAGAGCATAGAACGGAAAACGACAAGTACAAAGTAATTGATGTCCACTGTGATGGTTTGGTTCCTTTTTTAGATGCTGACTGTGAACTCCCTCTCATCATCTCACATTGTTCTTCTTTTCATTCTGTTGTCGTCTTGTCCCATCATTCCCCTTCTAATATATTTTTTATTACTGTCAATTTTGGAAGATCAGTAGGACCTAACACTCAAGTGGCTCGGTTTCTTCACACATTCCTCTAGACTTGCACACTGTTGAAGCACAGACCACCTGGCCGTGTCAATACAACCAGTAGATTTACTGTTGATTACTCACTTCCAGTCATTATTTAGCTAGCCACCTGGGACTCCTTTATGTAACAGGCACATTTGCACACTCCCGTGTCTGGGTCAATTACTGAAAGAAGCGTTTCAATCTTTCATTAAAAGTTGTTTTTAAGAGTGGCATGCTGTAAATTTTTATTTTAGAAATGCTTGTGAGGCTTTATCAGCTGATGCCTGTGGATAATTCCCAGGTATTACTAGTTGCTTAAGAATATTTTGGTTCTGACAGCGGCACAAACTAGCGAAATACTGCTTGCAGTTGGAATGATCTCTAGAGTTTTCGTATTACTTCAGTTATTGTCCAGAAATGAGCACAAGATGACATGGACTGCATTTAATTACCTACAATATCTACATGAAAAAACTTTTGGTTGCCTGTCTGAAGCATCCATGAATAGAAATGCCCATTTCTAGACACGTCTGTTTTACATAGAACCAAAAAAAAAGCGTATTTTTTGCTATTGTTGTGGATATGAAGGTGAAGGTCGATTGTGATTCTCACCAGCATATCCAAATAAAGATCATTAAAGCCAGGACCTGGATCTTTTGACCTTCTGAATTTGTGGATCTGTAAAATTAAGTGTACCCCAAAGTAACTAATCAAGACAATCATTTTTTATTTTTCATTTCATGCGTTTCCCTGTTTATGTAATCGCTCCTATAGTGCACTTTATTCCTCGAGGGAAAGGGGAGCGGCTTTACTCTGACTTGAGAAAGTCTTCTATGTAAAGCTTTGGAGGAAGAGGGCTCTAGTATTTAATATGGCACATGACTTGTTTGTTGCTTATTGTATAACGTTGCAGTCTTGTATTATTGTGTACAGGTGGCGATACTGGGGATACCAATATATTGTACACCATACCCAGCAGAAATGTTGGCATTGCTATTTTGTGATATAAAAGAATTGTAAGTATGACGAACGTTGTCCGGGGCTTTACTTATATCAATAATCATGTAGGAATGTTTACGAATGTGGGTTTAAACTCACTAAAATCAGATTTGATTCAATTTGTATAAACTTGTTTGTGCTACAGAAGCTCAGACATTGGTAAGCACATTACAGATACTTAAAATAGTCTTGAACAGATCTCTTGCAAGCTGAGTCAAAAAATACTATTATTTCAATTCAGTTTCCATCATAGTGTGTGATCGGGATTTATTTAAAGGGAGTGTTTACTGACACAGAGAATGATGATACATTCTTCAACACCAATTTTCAGTAATGAATTATATTCAGGGCATTTAGCACTATAGCTCTAACTCTGAATTTGCCATGACAACGCCACTTTATTCCAATCTGCCTCATACACTAAAGGAATGGAACTGGCATTTGGAATCATGTGTTTATCATTAGAGGTTTTTGAGGTATTAAAAAAAAATATGATTTCCCATAATGCTAAATCAGGTTTAATTTGTCTTCTATGTTTAACTTCTTACCTTGATACATCAAATCCATTTGAATCTGCAAGATCTGAGCTATATATTGGGTAAGTGACATGTCCTGCAGCAGGGAATAACTCTAAAGTTCTGTTGACAGCTGAGCCCAGTGACTGCACACCTGTTGGGAAAAGGCTCAGTCTCATCCAAAGTCCCAGCTCATGGTGGGAACATTTAAAATATGTCCCTGTCCATTTGCTGTCCCAAACATTTCAATTTGACTTTTAATGCTGAACCTTTATCTGCCATCTTGCAGACAATGATCATGCTTCCCTGAAGTGACAAATGGAGCTCAGACAGTTAGGCACACAAACAGCTGAAGTGTTTGTGTGCCTAACAGGGAGGCATGAAGCACTGAAAGTCACAATTCATCTTATATAGCTATTATCCTAAATTCAGTTTATTTTTCTGTAGCCTTTTAATAATCCGTTCCCCATCCTGTAGGAGGCAGCAATGAACACAGTAGTGTTTAATAGCCAAACCACAGAAGAAGAAATGATAATAGCAAAACCACAGAAGAAGAAATGAAGAACCAAGAGGGTGAAAGTGTGAATTCAATGCTGTCCCCATACATCTCTGTTACTATGGGGCGTCGTGAGGAGCTGGGCGAGTTTCAGCGCGGAACCGTCGTCGGCTGTTATATGTGTAAAAAAGTCCATCCGCGCTCCACTGTCAGCGCTGTCATTGTGAAGTGGAAACGTGGAGGGATAACTACGGCTCTAATAATAATAATAATACATTTAATTTATAATGCACTGCCCCGGAGTGGGCGGCCGCACTAGCTCAAAGAGGAGGACCGTCAAGTGCCGGAGAGAGTAGCCCTGGAAAGTTGTTTGCCCTCGGTAGAAGCTCTCACAACCAAAGTTTCAGACCGCCTCTGGGGCTACGGTCAGCACCAGAACCGTCCGTCGGGAGTCGCATGAGATGGGTTTCCGAGGCCGTGTATCCACGTACAAAAAACCTGTAGGTGAGTCGGTGGCGTCCCCATAGTTTTTGGCTAAATCACACCTGTAATTGATTGGAGACTGGCCCAAGAGTCACAGCCCGTAGAGGGGTGTGACTCCTCCCTCTGACCCCACCCCGTCTAATAGTACTCTACACTGTGATGTAGAATCTGAGAACAGTCTCCTCCGTTCATCCTTCCATATTCTATAACCTCTCATCCTGGCCAGGCTCACAGGCTTGCTGGAGCCTCTCACCCAACTGCTGTTGGATGAGAGGCGGGGTACCTGATCATCAGTGGGCCGACATATAGAGATAGACAACCATCCAGGCTCTCATTCATATCTATAAGCAAATTGCATGGTTTGAGGTAACAACTTCACACAGAAAGACCCCAAGGCCAGAGGTCAATTTGAACCCAGAACCAACTGTGCTACCCGCTCTACCACCATGCTGCCCGAACACTATCACAGGTCTTTCAAAATAACAGGCTTTGATAGTCCTAGACTTGACTGTCCTGCACAAAGCAAGGTTTGAACACACAACTTAGTGTTTCAAATTCTATATTATGGAATATTTATGGAAATGCATTATGGGTATGATGAAAAACTCTTATAACTTATAACTCTTATAAACTTTCAAATATATGACCAAACAGTCTTATGTAAATAATAATAATAATAATAATAATAATACATTTAATTTATAATGCACTTTACATTTGGATCAAATCTCAAAGTGCTACAAGGCAAAAGCAGATAAAAGCATCAATAAAAAATAAATAAATAAATAATAATAATAACTATACAAAAACGTGACCAAAAGCATTAATGTTAATTACAGTTATAGGTTCTGCTAAAAAGGAAAGTTTTAAGTCCTTTTTTAAATGTGTCAGTCGTCTGTGGAGCCCTCAGATGGTCAGGGAGGGCATTCCACAGACGAGGGGCAGCAGAACAGAAGGCCCGATCTCCCATGGTGCTGAGCTTAGTCCGGGGAAGGAGGAGGCGGTATGACTGGGTAGAACGGAGGGATCGTGTCGAGGTCAGTGGGGTGAGTAGTTCTTTCAGGTAGGGGGGTGCGTTACCATGGATGCACTGGTGAGTGAGGAGAGAGATCTTATAATCAATCCTGGTGGAGATGGGAAGCCAATGAAGGGAATGAAGAACAGGGGTGATGTGTTCGTGTTTACGAACTCTCATCAGGATCCTTGCAGCACTGTTTTGAACATACAAATAATGTTTATTGGCTATACTGTCTATGTCAAGAAATTATCAAAGTTCCACCAAAAACCTTTTAAAACAATTTTTCACAACATGAGTCATGTAAATGCTGAATTGGTTGTTTAAATGCACTCCTCTTTGCTCATTCATGCAGATGCAGAATCGCATGGCAGTCCTGCTTTGTAACCTGGAGTCAGCCGAGGTTGGAGGGGCCGTGTCGCAGGCTATAATCTTGTGTGCCAACTCACCAGATAGGGTTGAAATCCTTGATCCTCCAGTTGTGGCAGTGCCAGGGGACAGAGTCATTTTCCAGGGCTTCCCAGGTACAACTATCTGATTATTGTATCCTGAAATGTATTATAAAGATTTGAGGGACCCGTCCTGAGTTTAGAATTATATATGTACACATTTATAGAATTTTCTTAAATGGTCTCTGTTTAGGAAATGTATGATTTGTGTCAAACCTTCTGTGTATCAATGTTATGCAAAAAGCACAATTCAGGCAGGATTGTTCACACTGACTAAGCCAGGCAGATCTCTTGTGGCTGAATGGGAGAAAATCCCAAAAGCCATTTTCCATAAACTTGTGAAAAGCCTTCCCATGAGATTGGTAGTTTTGCTGTTCTATATCAGTTACGCAAATAGTTACAAGGTCAAAAATAAATCTGCTTTTGTGATTGATGAGTGGAGAACAAATCATTTCCATCTAATGTCTCAAACGGATTTCTTGATTGCAGGAGTTCCAGACAAAGAGATGGACCCCAGCAAGAAGGTGTGGGAGCAGATTCAGCGATACTTGCAAACAGACAGCCAGTGTGTTGCAACCTATATGGGGGCAGTTGCCTTTGAGGTTTTCGGCAAGGGAGTGTGTAAAGCTCAAACAATGAGAGACTCTCAAATCAAATAACAGAGTTGCTCGAAATGGAAAGTCCGTGAAACCAGAGAGGATAAAAACTGTTGTGAAAGCCTCCCCAGAAGGTCCAGCAATCATATATGGGCGTCATGATTGAGGTTTAACATGCATTTGCACTTTGAGCTAAGGAGAGGGATGGAGAACAGTATGTTGCCCTCTGTTGGACAGACTTGAACATTGCTGTTAAATATATTTGCTGTGAAATGTTTTTGAAGTTCTGCTTTTAGCTAAATGGGTGCTTTGTATTAACTGTGGTTAATGTGTAGTGCAGTGTTCAGTACATACAGTCCCATACAGTATCTGTATGGGATCAGCATGGTACAAAGAATCCCTTTTGGTTGAGAAACACATTGTGCAATTCAAATGTTTTACCATAATGCCACATTGCCATTCGACCAAATCTTAATGAAACTCAACAGCGCAGAAGTTCCTTTGAAAAAGAGGATACTGACCTGGTGTGCTTTCTTTTTGACAGGATGAAGTGGAGTTGGAAAGTAACTTTAAAATGTGTTATAATAATAATAATAATACATTTAATTTATAATGCACTTTACATTTGGATCAAATCTCAAAGTGCTAAGTACTGTATAAGTGTTGAGCTTTTTTCCGTCTGATGTATACAATAAATGTATGTAAGGTCAGTCCTAACAGCGCTCTCAGCTTCAGTTTTAGGTCTGGTGATTAAATTTCAAAATGCGCCGGTGTCAAGTTTTATTTGACAGATGTACTATAGCCATCATAGTATTATATGTGAGGTTCAGATAATCATGCTTTTGCCTGTAGTTTCTCTAACACGTGGTAAAGAGTAAAAACATTTGAAGATCATTGATGTGAATGTAAATTCAGATGTTTGTTATTTACTCATTCCACAATAACCATGGTTATTACATTAATCCTGATATAGCACATTGTTACTCAGCTTCTCAGATAATGAAACCGATGAATTAAACCTTATATTGCATTGGTTCTGCTACATAGACCAATGTTTGTTTCTCAAGCATACATTATTGCACATGAACCGATTAATCAAGGGCCAGAAATAAAACAGACACGCCTTGTACTTACATGAAAGCTCTTTGTTTTATTGGAAATCCAGTTCATAAAATGACCATAAATACAATGTTCTTCCTCTTTTGTTAAAAAAGAACTGAAACCTGCGTCTGAAGAAAGGGATTCAGGAAGCAAACTAGAACATGTTGTCCGATAGATAAGAGTGAGATGCTGTGAACATTTTCCCCCAGATATATTCCTTTTACGAAAGAGACTCATCCGGCTAATTCTTGTTATGGGTCTTAATATACACGTTCCGTAAGATACCACAGCTTTAGTAGGCTGGCATGAATAGAAGCACCGGTATTAAAATGTCATTCAGAGTTTATATTAATGCCATGACACCCCCCTCACCCGCCCACAGTACAATGGACCCAGTCTACAAACCCATAGCGGAAACCAAACTGCAGTGAGAGGAGGTATTGTGAAGGTTCTTCACTCATCTCTCACCTTGCCTCTGCAATAACAACCTGTGTGGAGGAGTCGGCTCTGCAAGGGGAATAAACCACATGGAGTCTTTCGACTCGTGTGGTTTACCAGAGGGGAAAGTTTGTAAACAACCGCCTGAAGCCGCATTCCAGTCCACCTTAGTCAAGCTGTGAATTGGGGGCTGCTCCCCCTTCCTGCAAGCTGTTTTTGAAAGCAAATGAAACTCACAGCTATGTCATAATTGTATGACTTTCTGAATATGCGTACTGAGTAAGCGGGTGCCCCGGGATCTTAAAAAGCCCCCGATTGCAGCTTTTTTTTGGGGGGGGTAATTAGATCAATTACAATATTTAGTAATTTGTTCAAGTTAAGTTTATTTGCTATAGTAAGATGGCTACATTATTTGTATTTAATATTTAGACCTAGTTATATAGATGGTCGAAATGGATGAAATCATCCATCATAGTCATCCCATCTCGCTCTGCAAAATCAAGTGATATTGTGCTTCTTATACACCACCTAAATCTATCCGTACATACACGGAATAATTAGTTCTCATCTCGTGATAAACTGCTAGGAGGAGTTGTATTACATTTCACAGCCGTTTCATGGGGGTCTTAAAGGTGTTCATCTCCTTCCATTAAGTTTTGTGCACATTTAAACTAAGAAGAATTTCGGGAGAGGTGTTATGGTCTATCCACTTCAGCACAAATTGAGTTTTACCATTCACAGGGGCATCTGTTTAGTAAACAATAAAAGGCAAATTAAATAGTTTGTTGGTTTTTGTCTAATCTAGTGGAGGTCAATAAAAAAAAGCAATAATCTTGAATACATTAAATGCTGATATTGTGTAGAAATTCAATATTACAATGCAGACCTACTCAGTCATAAGACTCAACTCACAAGTGAGACACACGTGAACTCAAGATACAAAACTCTATTTCCGTGACGACAGCTGATTGTCACACTCACCCAAACAAAGACAAGATAAAAATAGCTTTTTGATAATGTACTTTACAAGGTTTGTTACTTTAAGTCTCCTGTAGTCTGCCGTCATAGAATTGTCCTGATGGTGGGACAATAGCTTCTTACAGCACTGTAATTGTAGTTAGCGTATTGGTGGAAGGAGTCCAAAAGCATAATGCAGTTACTGGAGAAAGAAAGGAGCCCCCATGTCTCTGAATTTACCAGATATCTGTGTTTTAAACAACTGCCCACAGTTTCTTGATTCACCCTGGAGCTAGCCTGATTGAATCTCAGATACTGCAGTGTCCTACAGATCCAAAAGGATGTTCTTTCTGAACAACCGCAAAGTCTTGAGGTAACTGGGCAAAGTCAATAAACTAATAACAGTACTGTTAATTACAAAATAAAACTGGATTAAACTAAATTTCTATTTATCTGAAAACAATGTTCTATTTTCCAGAATTTATGAGATTATTATACTTACTTCAGACAAACTCCAATTTATTGTTTCACAAGTAAATACATCCAATGTGTAGAATAGGGTTGGTTTGGACTTTAAGGCCAGATTTCTGACTTTAACTTAGAATTCTAACTTTAATTCAGAATTCTGACTTTCTCTCAGAATAGTTTTTTTTTAAGTCAGAAATCAGACCTAAGAGTCAAAATCAAAAAAATTATCAAAATGTCAAAATCTAGTAGAAATATTAGCAAGTGTAATTGCGTTTTTGCATTAACAATTGCCGTGGTTACACACTGAGTAAATTCCTATTGTTTTTTGTAATCTTATTTTCAGCTTTTTGTTATATATTTCAAAATAAACGTTATTCATTTTTTTTCTCAAATGAATCATTCATTAGCACATTCTGATGAATAATCTTTATATATGCTGTCAAAACTGAGACAAGACACACAACAAAACATTGTATGGAAAGAAACTTAGAAGTAATAAGTCTGCTGTATTTTAGTGTACTGGGAGCTGCAGACAGGGTGATCATGTTAAAATACACTTTTGTTCTGTTAGGTTAACAGGTTGAGCTTAGTTTGAAGTTGCTTGAAACTAGGGACATTATAAAATGTGTGCTACCCGCTGCAATCAGTCAGAA
This sequence comes from Lophius americanus, assembly GCA_037951165.1. NCBI lineage: Eukaryota > Metazoa > Chordata > Actinopteri > Lophiiformes > Lophiidae > Lophius > Lophius americanus. Next base: position 5,515,386 of record JBBDHG010000091.1, read on the forward strand.
TTGTGACTGCAAAGTCTGCATTTCTGCACGAATCCTTATTGCATCTAGTAGTAGTGGAAATACTAGTGACAGTACTATTGAATCTATGGAATGTTATCTGTTTTAACAACAACTTGGAAAATGGCTTTTTCAAGAATGCAGATTTTTAATTTGAAAAAGCTCATTGGAAAAGTTGAATAAAGAAAATACACTCAGAAAAAGCGTTTACCTCCACCGAGGCAAAAACAATACAAAACATGCAAATCTGATCAATAATTCATGTTACCTCATGAGCCCTTCATGTGTGACGTCATAAAAAAGAGCTTTGTGACTTCGCTTTCACTTAAGAAATACATTTAGATGAATTTAAGTCTCGAAATGTGGACAGTCTGAGTGTAGTAGGTTAATGTTTATAATCGACTCATTATTTTCCCCACGTGTCTCCTCCCCCTCCACCTCCTCCACCTCCTAGCCGCTGACGTCGCGCGATCGCCTGCCTGCTCCTTCCATTCTGCGTGCAGGCGGAGGAGGAGGGGGAAAACACCACCGCGTCTATGTCGTGTTATTGTTGAAGCGTCGTCTTTATTTGTCAGCACACAGGCGAACATTGCAGCTGGAGGAGTACTAACATCTCTGACAGTTTATTTTGTTCGCGGTTTTTCTCAAAACAACCTCAGCCTCCGTTCGTCCGCACCTGCCGTGCACACAATAAAGACTGGTCGGCGCCGCGCAGCACAGACCGAGCTGCCAGGGGTTTATTTTTCTGCCAGGTATCAACACGGGAGGCTAGCTCTGCAATAAACGGAGAACGGTGGCATTGGAGCCTTGCAGGTTTATTAATAGCAACAATCGCGCGCGCGCCTTGCGTTGTCTCCGACTTCCAACAGCGGGTGAGATCTGAAGGAGAGGATCAGGCCTCCGTCGGTGTTTTGGTCATTTCACAATCCCACAACCAGTTCGAGGGTCACCATTAAGAGTCCTGTGTCTTCAATGGTCCCCTAAAATCAGAGGAATTATGTGGGTCAGTCCCGAAGATGTGTTGCTGGCGGGTGCATTATGGATCACCGAGAGAGCCAACCCATATTTCATCCTCCAGAAACGGAAGGGTCACGGGGACGGAGGCGGAGGACTGGCCGGTAAGTCCCATTGCTGGATCAATATCAAACCCCTATAACGAATATCCATGATGGGAATGTGGCAGAGTGTGACTTGTAGAGAGTGTCAGGTGGTGTTTTTGTGTTGGTACACAGCAGGACCCACATGGTTGCGTGGGTGGTGCTCTGATGATCAGATGAACGATCACCTCCCCCAGGCGTCCTTTTACCTGGATGTATCCGTTTCCTTCACCAGGCTGCTTGAATTTCTTCTCTAGTTGCTTGACCTACATTAAAGAAAACCACACCTTTGACTAAGTGTTACATTAAAACTAAACAGCTCAAGTCATCTGCACGCGCATCAACTACACAAATCCGCCAAAACATTATAACCAGTATGCCTTATATTGTGCAGGTCCCCCTTTTGCTGCTAAATCAGTGTTTATAAGAAATCCTCTGTGGATTTACTGTGATATCAAGCACCAAGACGTTACTAGCAGATCCTATAAGTCCTATAAGTTCGACAGCAAGGTGGTGCACTGGGTAGCCCAGTTGCCTCACTGCAAGAAGGTTCTGGGTTAAATCAACATCTGGCCATGGATGGATGGAAGTTGTAACGTGGTGCCTCCATTCCCCTCGTTTGTCAGGCACATCAGGGTGAATTTGGAGGTCAAGTCAACAACTTGAACTAGTAATTGTGTTTCTCATTTCAATCAACTTATTCTTTGCACTGTGGCAGGATGCTGACAGATAACATTAAAATTAGGGATTGCTGTTTACATGGAGGAGTGTACCATGTGTGCAATAGGGATGAGGTATGTGTCAAAGTAACATCCACATGAACGGTGGAACCCTACTAGAACATAGTCATGAGATTCAACCCCCCCCCACTTTCTGTGCAGTGCATCGCAGACCTGTGCGGTGCACTGAACAGAACCTGATACATGCCGTTGCCTTTGTTCCCGGCACGAATCAAATAGCCTTGGGCATCCATGACTCTGTCACTGCTTCACCAGTTCCCTCAGACAACTTGTGGTTGAAACTTAACGCTGCACTGTAATGCTCTGATCCACTTTTTTTATCATCACAATTTGGTCTTTGTCAAAGTCGCTTAGATCCTCATGCATTTCCAGTACAAAATGTTCCGGCTAACACAAATTTGACATTTCAACAAGATAATAAATGTTATTCACTTAACTATTTTTGTAAGGTCATGGCTGATTGGTATAATTTCCCCAGAAAGTAGGCCATGTAATTTGTAAAAATGGCTGTAATGGCATTAAGCTTTCAGTTATTACAACGATGCAAACAATAGCTGTTAGTGTTTATGTCCAACTGTTAGTGGCTCATCAGCCGGTGAGTTTGTTTGTCATGAGCTGCTGCCTTGCTCATGCTGAATCATTCCCCTTCTTCCTTCTCTCCAACTCCTCCCTCTTGCTTATTTCACCCAGAATGGTTCAGGCAGCAGCAGCAGCAGCAGCAGCAGAAGGAGGAGGAGGAGGAGGAGGAAGAGGTCATAGAAATAACAGTTTAAAAGCTTGCTGTCCTGTTTTTGCTCAGATTTCTAAATTGGGTTTATTTATTTAATCAAATTTGGCTTGATGCAAGTGACCACCGAATGCAGAAGTTCCTCAAGTTAAACAGATAACGTTCTGACGATGTCCATATTTTACTTAATAAAATAAATACATTTATTTTATTTACTTAATAAAATAAATACATTTATTTTATTAACTAAAAATAAATGAATGGTTTCATGTACCATTATTGGCAGAAATGAGCTGATCCTAATGTATTAATATTCATTCATTAATTATCAATCACTTATCTTGTTCAGGGTCGCGTGGGCCTGGAGCCTATCCCAGCTAACCTCGGATGAGAGGCGGGGTACACCCAGGATGAGTCGCCTGTTCATCACATATTATTACTGAAAATATAGTGGCCTTACATCTACTATGTAATCATGCCTAGAACAGTAATTCATGTATGAATGTACCACTACATGTAAGATTAGTTCAAACAATCAAAATCTTGATGCTAGATTTTGACACATGCGAAACTTTAATAGTTACCGGTTCTCAAGGAAGACTGTTCCCCTCGTACATTTAATAATCCATTATAGAGTACCGCCTTTAAAGTTCAGCTTAGTGTATTAAGCAGCCAGGTCTTACAAATACTAGCAACAGAAATGAGGATTAATTGAAGATATTTTTGGCTTTATTACTGATTGATCCGTTGGGCTCAGTTTCTGTCTCACCCAGATGTGTTCTAACCAGCCTCAGTGTTATTGGTCTTTGATCTGTTACAGCTCACTGAGCCTTAAAAACGTGTTTAAGTCTCACATACTCACGTTTTTGCTGTTAATGATGTTAATTAAATACTTTATATAAACTAAATGGTGCTCAGAGGCCACCAATCTCAACCAAAGCAGCTCAATAATCAGGTTTACTAAGAAGCAAACCGTATTATAGGCTGCCCTTCTTACTCCCACACTTTCCTTTTCTAAAACAAACCTGTAACGGAGCTCACCTCCAGAGGAGCCTAGCGCCCTCTCCTGGTAGGAGAACTGTAAATGGGGCTTTTCTTCACTCATATTCTTTATGACCACATTAAGCAGGAAGGGACTCGTGACACCAGCCTTTAATGATGGGATCACCAGGAAAATCTAATGATTTATTCTGTGGGCCATATCCTATAACTGGTAACTCATTCTGTGAACCTACCCCTACTTGCTGGCAGGTTTATTTATATATATGGTTATATATACGGTTTATTTTATAAACCGTACATCTCAAACCTCTCACACCGTGGGCATCTCTCACATCCTCATTGCTCTGTTTGTTTTAAACATAAGCTTCTCCTACAACATTGTTTGAATATTTTATTTTAAATCTACTGAAGAAAAGCTAGTGACTGATATTATAGATAAGTTTAAAATCAAAATGAGATATAATCATTAATCTATCTGGCATCCATCAAGTTTATTTGGATAAATTAAATGAACTTGACAGCAGTCCTGGCTGACATCTCGCAACCCTCTCCAGCTCGTATCGGGAGGTGGGGCGTGGGAGATCGCGAAGTGTTCTCAGATCCAGGGAAGTCTGTGTCCACCCAGGGTTAACTATGTATTTATCTTCACTTTCAGCTGCTGTCGCGTCGTTCCCCCACCTTGTCACATACAATTTTCAGAGAAAATTTTGGTAAAACTGGTAGATACAGTCACAGGCAGCAATTCTCCCCAACGCCAGTTCTCTCTTGTCCCTTGTCTTGTTTTTAATTAATATAATATATTTTCGTGCGCGCCTCACTAAGTTTGATAGGTTATTTATCACCTATCAAATCAGCGTGAAACATAGCGTCTCACTGGTTGCCTTGGTGAATCACTGTCTGTCAAGCTCATGCTCAGTCCCTAACTCAGAGTGTGTTAAGCCTGCTTCTTGAAACATCGCCCCCAGCTCACATCCAAACAACAACAACAAAAACAGAACCGCTATAAAAGAGGTAATGAGGTTGCATTATCCTGGTGAAATCTTTCTTGGGGCGGCTGTGGCTCAGTGGGTAGAGCGGCCGACTCCCAATCAGAAGATCGGAAGGTAGCCGGTTCGAATCCCACCAGGGTCTACTTGTCGTAGGGTCCCTGAGCAAGACCCTGAATCCTTAGCTCCCCGGGCGCTCCACGAGGGGCTGCCCACTGCTCCCTCAGGGATGGGTCAAATGCAGAGAAGTAATTTCACTATGTTGTACTGTGTATGACTCTATGTGACTAATAAAGGTTTCTTTCTTTCTTTCTTTTACAAAGTGTTGTTGTACTTACCCCTTTGGGTAAATTTTACCTTTTGGATGCACAAAAAGATATTTAAAGGACCAATGTGGGGTATAAACTACAGAATCTCTATATATTGCCATATTTACACACTGTAATCCTGCTAATAAAGGCTTGCGGCATTTTTAGACTTCAAGTTAAACAAATGTGATGATTGCAAATGCAGGATATAATGTTTGTGATTTGACATATTTATATATATATATATATATATAATCCATGATAGGGCAGCCCTCCTTCTCTCTGTCTCTGGTGGAGCTCTTACCCTGGCAACACAGAGTGCGCCTAGTGGTGAAAGGGGGATGATGCCATTGATATGTAAAAGTAGAGTTTGCTTACTTGCACTCTATTCCAATTGGCACTCAACACCAAGTGAGCCTGGCACAGTCCACAAGCACTTCCTGCCAGGGAGATTTGAAACCTTTTACAAAGCCAGGCACAAATATAAATATTTAAACTAAAAGGGCTCAAGCTCCAATTTCAGAGCTGTCTGGAAGACAGTGATGTGACTTATGTAGTCATGTGACAGATCCGGCGTGTTAGCACTATAACTCAAAAATTATTTGGGGATCATTTTTAAATGTTTCCCCTATGCAGCACTTGGTGCAAAGAAGAACTGGGTGGATTTTGGTAAAGGTTAGTTCCATATTTGCGACACTATTGGTAGATTCAGAACAAAATCTTTCAACCTTTTGTTCGATTCAGTCCAAATTTGGGGCACATGAATCGACTTAAGTCTTCGTACATATATTGTTGATATATATATCATCATTCGTCAACTTTCATACATCACATTTTTTCTATTAGTTTATATTTTACTCACTATGCAGTAAAATATAAACTATATTTTATATTTTATGTCCAAAACATAATTGTTTTGGACATAACTTCCCAACTGTTAGGCCAACTTGGGCTACAATTAGTGCAAATGGATCGACTCGAAGAGATCTTTATCGCATATATATCATAAACGATGCGTACAGCATGGAATACCACCATAATTTGGGTCAAAGAACAACACCGTATTTCACTATAATGGGCAATGACACTATGGGTATTGAGCCTCTACTCAGTTATCCTCAACATGTATGTAAAAACAGAGTTGGTTGAGAAGCTGTAACATGTGACTGCCTACATGGAGGCTGGGGAACTACCACATGATGAGACTTGTCTCAGATTTCTCCTATCTGAATTGATTTTTAAGTCTGAGGGATATTGTGGTCTTGTGTGCACACGGCAACCACTGCCCTCAGACTGTTTTTCAGAATGTGGATGTAAACAAAGAGAACAAATAGTCTTTTCTTCATGTTCTTCGCTCTGGTCCCTCAACCTTAACCCAAGTGACAAACACTGATGCGTCAGAGACGCTGATTTGTTTTACCCTATTAATAGGAGGCTCTGAATATGGTCTTTTTTCTTGGGAAGGAAAACATAATGTGATATGTGTTTTAATAGTTTGTTGTTCTATTCACAAGTGTTTTCCACTTCCCATAAATGATAACTGGAACATATGCCGTTCCAGTGTGTTGTTCGGTGTATCGTGCACCCACTATGCGTTCCATACCGAGCATGTGGAACGAAATTACCTCAGTAAAAGAAGAGGTGCGGGTTGGAACCAGCATACTGACAAGCTCTGGTTTGGTGGTTTAATACTGCAGAAACAATGTTTTTGCAAATGGCAAAAGGCCCAGCGAGGAGATAGAAGAAGAGCCTACGACTTCCAAGAAAAAGAAAAGTGCATTTAACATACAATAACAGGAGTCCTATTAAAATATGGATTTATCGGGACAGGTGATTCCCACGCACCAATTCCGCTCTGTATGATATGTGGCGACCGGCTCTCTAATGAGGCATTGAAGCCTGCAAAACTGCTTCGCCACTTGGAGACAAAGCACCTTGCATTAAAAGACAAGCCTTTGGAGTATTTTGAAAGAAAAAAGCGTAAACAAGAAGGACAGAAGCAATTACTGAGGGCCACAGCATCGACAGATGCGAGTGCACTGAGAGCATCATACTTGGCGGCTAACCGTATTGCTAAGGCTAAGAAGCCATTCACTATTGGTGAAGAATTGATCCTGCCCGCAGCTTAAGACATTTTCGGTGAACTTCTAGGAGAGGCTGCGGTTAAAAAGCTAGCACAGGTGCCTCTTTCGGCTAGCACCATCACTCGGCACATTGAGGAAATAGCAGGGGACATAGAGACACAGTTGTTCGAGAGGATTAATACACCACCTTGGTACGCACTCCAGTTTGACGAGTCTACAGATGTTCACAACAAGGCAATACTACTTCTTTATATGCAATATCTTTATCAGGAGGATGTGCATGAGGATATGTTATGTGCACTATCGTTGCCAACCAAAACCACAGCCGCAGAACTATTCAAGTCGCCAGATGATTATATATCAGGAAAACTGAAATAGTCCTTTTGTGTCGGCATATGCACAGACGGAGCTGCTGCCATGACCGGACGGCTGTCTAGTTTAACTGCTCGGATTAAGGAGGTCGCACCTGAATGTGAACCTCACAGGGAAATGCTGGTTAGCTGAAAAATGTCAGCGGAACTTTCACCGCTGGCAGCACATTTCAGTGACGAGGAATGGGTCACAAAACTCGCTTAAATGTGCAACATATTCAACCTGCTAAATGAACTCAATCGTTCACTTCAGGGGAAATACACATTTGTCTTCAAGTTGGCAGATAAAGTAGCTGCATTTAAAGCCAAACTGGATTTGTGGGGACGGGACGTGAACAGAGGTATATTTGACATGTTTCAAACATTGGCGGGGATTTTGGAAGAGACTGAGCCCGAGCCTATTTTACCTGGAGTTCTATTACTTGCATTGTATGCAAAAGGGAAAATATGGGAGAATCTCACAGCTGCCAAGTATTTTGCTACCATCAGTTAGGGCTGGGTTATTCTGGATAAAATCAGAATCCTGCTTTTTTGCTGAGAATTCAGGTCAAGATACTCTCTATGATTTATTGTTGTACTGTAATCTACTACCTGACAGGGGTTCATAAGAACAAAATATATGATGGTGCTGAATACAACAAAAAAAAATGAAAGATCTACAAAACCAGCCCATCGAGCCTCATAATTAAGTTTTGTCATATTGAACTTTTCGGTGACATTTGAGGCAATTATATTATTATCTATATTATAGAATTTGAACCTTGTTCGAACATAACATTGTTAATTTGAAGGTTCACTTCTTGTCCATCTGCATCAACAGTATTGTCTTCCAAACTCTTCTGTCTTTTTTTATTTGTAGCTTTCAGTTTCTGTTACTCTGTATCATGTGATCTATTACCACATCCTAATAAAATTAAGAAGAAAATTGGAGCTCTTGTTTGGATTCAGCTGACGATTATGTGTTAAATGCTGCAGAATCATCAGAAATGAGATAGCATAAACGGATGAATCACAATCGCAACAATTAGTTGCCCAGCCATACTACCAACCAGGACAATGGAGCCTGAGAGAACACTGGATCAATACATGCTTTCTTCTTCTTCTTAGCATAAGATCCATGAATGACCATGGTCAATAATCTTGATCTTAGTATTGATCAAAATAATCGGGATTATCGTTTTGGCCTTATGTGCCATATTAAACAATGCTATAGTATCATAAATAGAGTGATGCTGGATTTGCATCAAATGGAAGGGGAAGGTTAAAACTGGTCTTATCTTGGGTCCAACACAATGTTCTTCCAGGCCCCTTGTCACCATATGTGCATAGTACAAAAAGAGCTGCAAACAATTTGCTGAAATTCCTGTCTGTGCTCTGGTTCTAAGTTTTTCTGCTGTAAACTCTTTAATATGCTCCAATAGTAAATGTCAATATTTTGTAACTTTTTTTTTTTTTTAAACGTCATGTGTATTGTGTCTTCAATGGGAGACGCAATACACCAAAACATAAAAATATCCCAAACCAAAAAAATGAAAATAAGGAATTTTTATTCAGTTTACTGCAGCTTTTTTTTTACATACATATTGCACTTTAACAAGAACGATTTCCACAAAGATGTGGGTCTTTTCTCAAAGCCATAGAGCCGACGGCAAAGCAGGAACGACTGGTGAAGTGTGTTAACATCTTACTGACTAAGGGAATGCGCGTGGGACATATGCTTGGACCCTCTGTGTAAAAGAATGGATCCCTTGATGGCTCCTGATTTAAAAATACTCCAGATCCAGCCATCAGTCTCCCCGTGTCAAGTGGTCTTTCTCCCTCAGTGGTTTCCCCTCTTGTGTGGAACACCTCTGTTTCCTGTGTTAAACCTCAGCAGCAGCGGCCTAAACCATTCATAACGCACAAGTGAACTGCAGTTCAGATTTACACCTTTTGTCTGTTTTTTACCTCTACGATAATCATAGTAGACACTCATATTTGACGTCGGTACTTTACACAGAAAACATTTGAGAGGAAGCTAAACGTGACTGTCACAAGACTTCCACCCGCCAGAGTGTTTTGGAGCCTCGTGATCATCTTTTGTCTTCAAATTCCCCAACAGTTGTTTACTTCTCCCAGGGTGCATTAGCTCTTTAGTGTCCGTGTGATAAGGCTTTTATTGACGTCTTCTGCCCTGTGGATAGGATAAAGGGGGTGTAGTGATTGCCCAACTTATTTATGCGGTACTTCTCATGATAGATGATGGGATGATATATTAATAACAGTTGACATGGAGACCATCATCTTTCTGTGTCAGTTATTCTTTGAGGTCATTCTAGCGTTATTCTACCATTTCTTGAGTTTCCGTTGTGACAAAGTGAGGTGATAGGAACAAATCGGGAATGGAGTAAAGAGTAATATACAGTATAACAAGATAAGGATGAGAAAATCAACAATGAGAGCAATGGATTGTATCTGTAATTCAAGTCTTTAAATAATCGGAAAGTCAGTGTCTAAACCAAACTGATTGGCTTGTATTATTTTTAGTTTCTGCTAGAAAATAAAATCATTTCATCTCCTCTCACTTGTCTCTACTCTCTCCCCTTCTCCCTTCAACCTCTGCGTGTGAATCACTGCGTCTGATATGATGAGGGGCTGAACAAAAATAGCCCATCTTTCATTGCCATTGATCCTATCCCAAAACAGGGCAAATATTCACAGTCACAGACAGCTGCAAAAACGGCAGTGTAGCTTACTGAAGGTTTCTTAATTGCTTTTTCTGAAGCAATAGTTTTACTAATTACAAACTCAATGGAAAAGATTTTTAAGTTGTTTTGAGGTGAATTAATGTCCGTCATCAAAAACATCTGTTTGGATTTCTAGGTCGCCCTGATCTCTTTAGCTGGTATTCATTTGTTTGTTACATAATAAATAAAAAGTCAAATGTTTCTCATTTCATAACAAACAAGCAACAAAAAGATAGCAAGTCAATAACAGTCTGAATTTAATATGAAATAAAGTAGAAAGCAGGCGGCACAGTGGCGCAGTGGTTAGCGCTACTGCGTCACAGCAAGAAGGTACCGGCTTCAAATCCAAGTCTGCTGGCCTTTCTGTGCGGAGTTTGCGTGTTCTCCCTGTGTCTGCGTGGGTTCTCTCCGGGAACTCCAGCTTCCTCCCACAGTCCAGAAACATGGGATATAAGTGAATTGGTGACACAAAATTGCCCGTAGGAGTAAGTGTGTGGTTGTATGTCTCCATGTGTCTGCCCTGCGATGAACTGGTGACTTGTCCAGGGTGTACCCTGCCTCTCACCCAATGTTAGCTAGGATAGGCTCCAGCCCCCCCGTGACCCTGAACAGGTTAAGTGGTAGATAATGAATGAATAAATTAGAAAGCACTCAGATAGTGCAAAACCTCCGCCAAGGCTGAACAGGACCTTAAAATGATAGACATGGCTAAAATACATTTATTGTGACATCATGTCAGAAGGTCATGACGTAATGTCACCAAAATCAAATCATCTTAATACTAAGCCAAAACCTTCCTACCTACCTAATTCCATTCAAATTCCTCCATTAGTTTTTAAGAAATCTTGATGTAAAACAAACAGACAAATCAAGGTGAAAACGTAACCTCCTTGGTGCAGATCGAGAGTTGGAGGAGGAGGTGTGATCACCTGTGTGTTTTTTAATCGACTGGTTGCCTCTCTGTAAAATATCTAAATAAGATTAACTTTCGTGAAGTCGGGTTGACCTTGGATACTGATACTGATATACTGATATAGATTCTGGATAATCAGAAAGGCTACTGGCCTTGATACCATTTGATGACATTAATATGCAGTTGTCTGCAGAGTGTGAACTCGTACATACTTGATGTGAAACATCAACCACAGTGCCTGCTACATCACCAAAAAATTAGGGAACTGGAAGAAATCGGACCAATTCCACTTCCTCACATCACATGAAATGATGAGAAGCGTTGAGAAGATTTTAAAGGATTACGATTCCGTTAGAGTCTCCTTAGTGGATGGCAGACTAGATCCAGCCCAGTTTGATTATAAAGCTGGCTAATGTGTGAAAGATGCAAAAGCTCTTCATTTAAGGCAGATCTTTCAATTCATTCTTTAGCTGACATTATTCGGCAGGTTTTTTTGCTAAACTGACGCATGTCCAGGGTTCTCATCTCAAAAACTGGCATTCCTCTGGGCTGTGTTCTTTCCTTCCTGAGTTTTATCTTATAGACAGGCCGCTGCAGAGACTCTGAAGAGGGCAGCTATCTTGTGAATGATGATATCTCTGATGATGCTGCATCACACGTGGTGAGGAAGTCCAAAGTGGAGACACAAGATAGTGTCTAGGACAAGAACAGTCTGAACAACATTATCAAAGTCTGTTCCACCGACATTGGAGTCCTAATAAGAGACTTGTGATCCCCAGTGGATCTGGGGAGTTTTGTGCGATCATGCAGCAGAGGAAAACAAACCTCTAATCTAAATCTTTTACTCTTTCTGCCGTCAGGCTCCTACATGTCACCATTAGGTATTGGAATGTAGGTCAGTCGGAGTAAACTCCGGTAGACTGCACGTCTCTTACTCCTTACTCTGTTCGTCTCTCTATTGTTATTACCTGGTTCCAAACACAGTCATATGGTGATGTCAGAATGGGTTCGCTGCTGTACTTAGACCCATCGGTTGATCTGTTGGGATGTTCGATATTGCAGATGTATTTATTAATTCATATATTATATTATAGGAATTGGGAAGGCTGTCTAACTGAAATGCCGTGTCTCTGTCTTTGTCCACAGAGACATAACAGAGTGGGGATAGAGGCACGGCTCTAACAACATTATTATGTGCACAGATCCAGTCTTGCACATTTCACACATTAGTGAAAAGATATATCTTGACATACAACAGGCCTGGATCTGTTGCCATAGAAACCCCTATTTTTCTTAACCCATAAAAGGTGAACACATCATCCCATGATTTATTAAGTTTCCATGGCTGTGGAAGTACGTATAACTTTTTCTAGTTCTACAATCTGGCTCCAGCGAATATACCCGCTTTAGATGCATCATACTTCTTTCTTCGTTATTTGAACAGATAAGCTCATCTGAAATTTATTTTGGATTCACATTCGTGCTCATCTACCTGTATTTATCATCTGACTTTCCAATAGTTTCATACTGCACCAATCAACGCCTGTCAGAAATGGTGGTATTTGGTCAAGTTTAAATTATTTTTCCATTAAAAATACCAAAAAAAGAAAAATTTTGTAGAGAAATCAAAAATATGAAATAACTCATAATTCATTCAAATGAATAACAATAACTGCAATTTGCCATAACATAGAAACCACCTGACTTGTATTGTGTAGACCTCCCTTTTGTCATCTGTAATGCACTGTGTGTTCTTCATCATCTTTAGCTATGCTGTGGGAAAACATAGGCTATACTTCTGTCTCTACATTCATCATCGAGCTTTGGGTTTCCATTACACTGTTGCTCGTTCATTGGATGTCCATCCTTGGACCATTGTGGTAGGTTATAACCCCTGGACACCAGGAGTACCCAACGAGACCTGTAGTTGTTAGTCTGCTCTTATGCACAGATACGTAGAGATCAGCTGGGATTATAATGGTACAACAGGTGAGGCAGCAAACTAGTTCCATGGAAACAATGCATAGTATAGTTATACATTGTCAAATTTGAAATATAAAAATAGAATACATAGTAATGTTCATATGTGTTAAGTTTGCTAAAGCTAGAATTCCTGGTTTGCCAGATTTATTCTGGATGACATGACCACCTTCCAGACTCACCTTAAAAATCTTGTTTCCTTGGATATTATCAATACAATTTTAGAAAATTCAATGTATCAAACTGCACAAATACTTTCTCAGGTTATTTTATGTGTATAGTTTAGTGAGGCTACTATGTATAGTTTGAGATGGACTCTGGCCAGAACGATGTACTGTATGTATCCCCTGTCCTTTCATAGTAATAACTGTATCATTCACATACAAGCATGTCAGCAGTGTGACCGGTAAAAAATGGATTTATTGGCAGGCCACTCTGTGTTGTTGTCTTACTCGCAAATCACAATCCACAAGACCTCATGGGTCGCCCCTTTGATAAAGCATAACCAAATGGTATGAAAGTACCAGTGTGCTTCATTAGTTCAGCATCTCACATGGTGATTTTCTCTTGTTGCCTGACTGCATGCTTTTGTCTCCAAATTGAATACTTTAATTTATCATCTGACCCTGCCAAAGGGGACAGGTTGGGTCAACCCTGTCTTTAAAATGAATCTGTAGAAAACGTCTCCTTTAAAACTGCTGGACAGAATTCAGTCAAATTTGACATTTAAAACTATGCATTTAATTTAAACAATTGTGTTTTTATTTTTATTTTTTTCAATTTGATTATCGCACCAGCATCCTATGATGGAAGGTTTTTCAACTACATCATCACCAGCCCTTGTCTTTGATAACAGTATTTTGGATTTTTACAGGTTTGCTGGTTGGTACCCTGGATGTCGTCTTGGATTCCAGTGCTCGTGTGGCCCCATATAGGATCCTGTACCAAACTCCAGACTCTTTAGTTTACTGGACCATTGCTCACGGTATGTGAACAACACTGTGATGAGTGAAGGAGGCCTCTAACCTCAGGAGTTTTTATGTGCATAATATGTTACCGTTACAGGAATGGCTTAATCCATTATAGACCCCTTTGTATATTTATCCCACCCCTCGTCCCAGCCCCCCGCCAACAGTCAACACATGATGCCTTTTAGCTGCTACTGTATCCTAAACATTACATCATGCCCCGGTACATTTAACAGGCAGAATTACAGGAACCAATATCAGAATTCAAGTGCTTACTAATCACTTTGTAGGGTCATGTCCTTGTTGGTGGTCACAATAATATTATCTACATACTATGTGTGCTCAGTTTGTCAGTAAAATACTGATGACAAGCAAAACTCTATTTCACACTGTTCCATTTTCATGGCATCAATGAATACAAAATTATTCCTCACAAGTCAAATAACAGGAAAGGTTGCAATAGTTCCATGACTTTGAAATATTCAATCTCCTTTTTCAATCTTAGCAACAATTTTATTGTTTCAGAGCATTTTTAATCATTGTTTTAATGCTTCATTTTTTATATGTACGATTAGTCATAACATTATAACTTCCTGCCTAACAATGTTAAGGTTCCCCTTTTGCCACCAGAATTGCACTGATCCGTTTTAGTCATGGAATCTACAAGACTTCTAAAAGTTTGCTATGGTATCCGGAACCAATATTTTAATAGCAGGACCTTAAAGTTGTGAGATATTTAATAGAGCGTCCCACAGATGCTCTATTGTATGGGGGTCTGGTTGAATCTGGAGGCCAAGTCATTACTTTGAACTAATTGTGTTCATCAGATTATTCATCATCATTGTTCCCTTCACCTTGTTGTAATGTTTTGGCTGATCAGTGATTATACGTCGAATTATTTGTAGGAAAGCAGAGATTTGACTGATTTTATTATGGCAATGGGATCAAACTTCTATATTAAACTTGTTCTCAATATGCGCCAATATTAAGCTCCTGGCATTCAATCATTTATCTGAATATATGTGCAAAGACGATTTAACTCAGCAGATTCCTATGTGTGCATGAAATTCTATTTCTATTCTCTGTCTGAAATATAAGCGTACACAAGACGCTTGTGATATTTGAATGGCCCCTCCCCTCGCTCTCCCTCTCCCATGCTTTAATTTCTCAGCCCATAGATGGTGGGAGAGTGGTGCAGTGTGGAAAAGGTGGTTGAGGGAATAAGAATGTTAAGTGAATTTGCACCCATTGATGAGCTACTTTAGGGGCTGTTGAGGGAGAAATGGTGCACTGAGGCGGCAATCTGTTTCTCCTGTTGCCGAAACAAAGATAAGCTATTCACGTCACTGTTTCAGCTAGAAAATTGTCACTTTAGTTTAGGTATTCAAGTGGAAAGTGGATTATAATGCATTTCATTTTGTTCTTTACAGGCCACTTACATTTTAATCGTCTTATCTGCTATCATTTGGACCTCTCAGATCCAAGAACATTACCATGACTGAACTGCAAGTTGTTTGTGAAACATTTTGATTCTCCTGTTTTAAAACCCACTCTCTTACTTTCCTCACCCCTCTGCAGCAACCTCCCGTAAAGAGATCACAGAGCACTGGGAATGGCTGGAGCATAACCTTCTGCAGACGCTCTCCATCTTTGAGAATGAAAATGACATTACCACCTTTGTCAAAGGAAAGGTCCAGGTAATCAATCAAAATGATTGTTGTGTGGTCCACTGTAGCAGTCTCGAGGGCTCATCAACCAAGGAGGTACTGACCAACGACAACATCCAAGATGTAGATGATGAATCCAAGATGGATACAACTAACTAGTGGCTACCACTATGAAGAAGGAGCTCAGTCGTTGTCATCCTGTCAGTGTTGATAGTATTGTCATGCTGAGGATCATTTTTCTGCTATAAAATGAAGGCTGCAGGCAGCAGCACCTGCTGCATGCAGGAAGGTCAAAAACACCTCTACAAAAAATATCTGTCCTCTATTCCTGAAATTTTTTGCATTTTACTGCTGCAAATACGAACCTTAAGATAGTTCAGATATCGTATAAAAATTATCGCAGTTCAAGCTGTGATATTTGAGTTGTTGCTTTAAGACATCAGTCACCAAAACCGCCGCTGCTTCTGCCTTTACAACTTCAGTTTTCTTGCATCCCAGCTCAGTACTTCACTCGGTCTCTTTCCATCTGGTCTCAGGGGATCATTGCAGAATACAACAAGAACCATGATGTCAAGGAGGATGATGACACAGACAAGTTCAAGGAGGCCAGCGCCAAGTTCCGTAAGCTGTTTGGGATGCCGGAGGAGGAGAAGCTGGTCAACTATTACTCCTGCAGCTACTGGAAGGGCAAGGTTCCACGGCAGGGATGGCTCTACCTGAGCATCAACCACCTCTGCTTCTACTCCTACCTACTAGGAAAAGAAGGTTGGGTTTATGAGAAATATGGTCTTGTTGTTTGTTTAGTGACATGTTTGAATACATCACCTACTGTAAACTGGTATGTTTGTCAGTATTTCATTATTGTTGATGTCTATAAGCAGGTTTGGCGGGTTGAATTCGGAGAAGACGATAACTAAACAGCGACATGATATTTTAGAGGCAGTGGATGCGTGTTTAGGTTTTACAGTATTTTACGAATTGTCACAACAGAGAAATAAATGGTATGGAGTATCTGACACACATCAAGTTTATTAGATTCTCCATCCCATTTATTTTATCGACACATGGAATCTAATTTTACTTGGTTTCACAATTCTGGCTGTATTTCCTGGAGATTTAGTTTTTTTCTTCTTATCAAAAAGCCTTTTAAATAGCTCCTAGACCAATTTATATTAAATCAACTAACTGCTAGACGTCTTATAAGTATTTTCCAAGTCCTTATAATCTTATCTCGAAGATTAAATTAAAGGACTTGGAGTTGAGATTGATAAACCATCCTGTTTAACCCCATCCTGTACTGCATAGGCCTAATCTCTGGGTAATCCACATGTGGAGCACTGGTATTATTACAACATCCTAAAAGGATCTCCCTGCCCAAGTCTTTTGCACATTTACACCTCCGTCAAATGGGCCCCCTCCTTCCATCTGCACGTAACAGTTAATAGTCTATTCACCTCTTCTCAGAAACTGATTTGTACGGACCCCTAAAGATGTGATTCCCGTTCCTGGTTTCTTCATTGAGCTTATTTTAACAGCTTTAGACACTTTTGTGCCAGTTTGCCCAAATTCACCTCTGATAGGGGTTTGAGGGTCCTCATCAGCACAAACTGACATTGTCAAGTAGCAGGGGGACTTTTTTTTCCATGTCTGTATTCATTCAATCAAACTTAAGGTATACCAAATAAATTATGCATCAAACTACATTGTTTTATTTTTCTAGCAGGATTCTCAATGCAAAATATTTTTGAACGCGTCACAATGATCTCTTTTTATCATTTTCAGCCAAACTGGTGGTGCGCTGGGCAGATATAACGCAGCTGGAGAAAAGTGCCACCCTCCTACTGCCTGATGTCATCAAGGTCAGCACCCGCATCCACGAGCACGTCTTCTCCGTCTTCCTCAACATCAACGAGACTTTTAAGCTGGCGGAGCAGCTGGCCAACATCGCCATGCGTCAGCTTCTGGACAACAAAGGCTTTGAGCAGGACCGCTCACTGCCCAAGCTCAAGAAGAAGTCACCCAAGAAGGTGTCGGCACTGAAGAGGTGAGAACAGGACTGATGAGGAGAGCGAACATCTGTTGGCTCGTATGAAATTACTTTTTATTTCAGTATTATTTGACATGCAGTGGATTGAAAACAGATGTCTTATATTTGGATGCGCAGCTGGTAGGATCAATTATATTCTGTTCCAAATTTGGGTTGGAAATGTTACGATAGCACAAGACGCCAAATGACATTGGAAGGTTTTGTGCTTTGTGACAGCATAAAAGCTATGCCACATTAACCTTCTAAAGGAAACAACTGAAAGAAGATGAAGACCTTGCGTTATAATAATTCTAAATATATCAATGTATCAATTGAAAATAGCTATTTGAGCCTTTTTATACAGCGTGTTTACATAAATCTGTCATCTCCGCTGACTCTGCCTTTTCAACTTTTAGAGACTTGGATGCGAGAGCTAAGAGCGAACGTTACCGGTCCCTCTTTCGTCTGCCCAAGGATGAAAAACTGGACGGACACACAGACTGCACCCTGTGGACTCCCTTTAACAAGATGCACATCCTGGGACAGATGTTTGTTTCCACCAACTACATCTGCTTCACCAGCAAGGAAGAGACTCTGTGTAGCCTCATTATCCCGCTACGTGAGGTGAAGTTCTCCAATCTACCATCTCACCTCTGGCTCAAGAATACAAATCTTGTGTTTATCCAAACAGCCGTCAGCAGCATTAGCTGAACTGAACTTCTGAGATATGTCTATGATATTGATAATATTTACTGGTAGTGGATGTACTGTTCCTAAAGACACACACATTGTGTGAAAAAAGATGTCTGATTTTCAGAATCACTGCCTTCAACCGTGTTTAAAACTGTGCAGGATTAAGTGTCACCAGCTCTTCTAGCTCTTTCCTTTACTAAATCACAATGATTAATTCCAACATAATTGGTATCTGATAGTAAAGACTAAAGCAATCAATTATGTAAACAAGAAGCTACTACCGTACCCGTGGTCTGTGTCATAACTATGTTTTTAATCATCTCTCTCCGGGAGGTTTTGCTTTCACATATCTGTTCTGTAGGGATTTTGTTTTTGGTTTGCCAGTAGGATTATGTAAAAACTACCCAATAGATTTCCATGAAGCCTTTTCCTTGGTCTTGGTCCACAATAGACTGCATTAGATTTTGCTGCAGACCCAGGATAATGTTTCCTCTATCTTTAACGATTCAATACGTAGCAATTGATGTCCCCTAAGAATTTTTTTTTATCTTGCGCACAAAAGATATTTTCTTTTGGCAACAAGACACAAGATAAATCCAGCATTGTAAAGGCAGGCCTGTTCCATGGTGATGAGCCCATATCCACGAGCAACAACTGTTAGAATTTGAATGTGCCACTTATATATTATGTTCATGGCCTGAGCACAATCTCATGTTTCAGTGTGTGTTTCCATGTTTCTTCAATGACAATTCTTATCTTTCTGACACTTTTGTTATTCATTGCTTTGCTTCTGTTAACTCATTTTGCAATTATTCTTCCAGGTGACCATTGTGGAGAAGGCGGACAGCTCCAACGTTCTGCCCAGCCCGCTGTCTATCAGCACCAAGAACCGAATGACTTTCCTGTTTGCTAACCTGAAGGACCGAGACTTCCTAGTCCAGAGGATCTCTGACTTCCTCCAGCAGACCACCTCCAAAATCTACCTTGAGAGGGAACTCACCAGCAGCCTGAACAGTTCAGATGACGAGGTGAAATATTTATTTGCCTTCCTCATATTAATTTTATAAACAACAGGACTGAATAGATACAAATATCTAGATAATGATGTGCGGTGGTGAGCGTGTACATATTATAATGCGTCTCCCCTCCAGGTTTGCTCTCAGCATGGATCTCTGGTCTCCAGCAGCCCTCAGCTCAGTCTGGGCTCAGAAAATGAGCGCACCTTTAACCTGAACGACAGCAGCGTCCCCACGGCCACACAAGCCCTCATGACCATGTACCGCCGCCGTTCACCTGAGGAGTTCAATCCCAAGCTGGTGGGTTCATTGCACTTTTATCAAATACAATTAAATGCATTTCAAATTGATAAGTATAGGATGGTTTGTAGAAACACCCTGTCTGGTAGCTGGTTCTGCTTCTGTTGAAGCCTGTTTTGTAGTTGTTTTTTTGATCCGTTATAGTATTTTCTTTTTTTTAATTGAGATGAAGCTGCTTCTATGATGGCTGCTCACTACGTTCTAACATTCAAGTACAATTAAAGCCTGTTGTTGACTTCAATTTGTTGGCACAGTGGCCCTGTATGGTGTGTATGCGTGTCTACAGTGTTTGAGTGCCATGTTTTTGAGCTGTGACATCATTGTATTTGCTCAGGCCAAGGAGTTCCTGAAAGAGCAGGCGTGGAAGAACCACTTCACGGAGTACGGGCAAGGGGTGTGTATGTACCGGACCGAAAAGACCAAAGAGCTGGTACTCAAGGGGATTCCTGACATCATGAGAGGCGAGCTGTGGCTGCTCTTTTCTGGTGAGGAAACATTCAGGGAGGACTGGGATAAACCTCAGCCTTAACACACTCTGACGTAAAGAAGTGGAAGTGATTCAGTCGTACTTCGTACCTCATGAAACTACAGCCAGCTTCCTACATGCTCACACTTGTCCATAATGTCACAAGATGTATGTTTAAGCAGGTGAGATCTACCCACAAAACTTTGCTGATACAGACCCCAAGCAAGAACAAAATAAATATTAGAATAGCAGATATGGGACCTTAATATTCTTCAATGCAGCAACATGTTTACTGTTGTAATTATGTAATTTATACATATTATTCTCCCTTACTAAAAGCTTTTCCTAAATTGCTAACTGACGAAAGACACAGATTAATTAGTCAAGATTCAGATTCATCTTATTCAGGACGGCTATTTCTTTCAGCCATTTACCTAGTTGCCTCTTTTCAGCACACTCTGATGAAGTCTGTCTGCCAGTGACTGACAGGACAGTTATTTAAAATGCTAAATTGGTTAAAAGTATCAATGAATGGATTGGAGGGCTGCGTGGATCATCAGTGAGGCAGATGGGAATCAGGTGCTCATTGGAGAGACTTAGGTCACTTAGAAAATATGCTCAGTTTCGTCTTTGTTTTTAATATTCCGTGTGGAGTTTTCTATCAGCGAACTTGAAGAAGATCCAAGGCATTGGATCCAAGGCCATTTAAAAATAAAAAGCTATATTATTTCATGGCTATGCAGGCCCTAAAAAGTTGATGAAGACCTCCATGTTTCAGCTCCTTCATCAGCGTGTCAGAAGAACAAACTTAATTAACAAGCGGCATCAATCAGTGATTAGTTGAATCAGTTAATCAGATTAACAACTACTGGGTTTGTTTTAGAAGAGCACTAAAGACTTTTTCATGACAGACACAAGCCCTGTCGGCCTCATCAGTGTGGATTGCGTCGCCCTATCATTGATTAATATTTCTTGTATTTCCTTGTAGACCAGCGTACGTCTGACTTCAGGCCTCACTGTTAATTCCTGCTATCCTCTTTGTTTTTCGTCTTCTTTTGAATTTTGGCAACAGTAGTCTGCTTTTACTTCTTATAACTTGTCCGAAAGTTGGAACCATTCAAAAAGCAGATGAACTGAGAAATGGTTTTGATCGTGACTGAGACCTCCTCCTTCATCTGAACAAGATCGGAAGTTGTTCACTTGGACCTTGGTCCTTGAGAGGTTTTAACCTGCAGTTTTGGTCCGGATCAAACAGATAAGTATCAGTGTCCGGGCCAAACGAGCAGAACTCATTCTCCTCCACTTTAAACCGTGCCACAATGAATGAGCTGAATGTCAGACTTTCCACAGTCATGTGTTCTGCACCAGAACACCAGCAGCAACAGCTTGTAGTCATCCTCACCTGAGCGAAGATGGATCACAAATCACAGCACCTCCCTCTCCCTAGTGACCTACTCACAGCTCACTCAAAGCCACGTTACCATAGTCACACTTTTTTCTTTTTTTCCCATAAATAGACAAGATACCAAAATAAGACCAGCATTATGTAGCAGTATAGACTGTTGTTGTTCTTTGATGGCGCTGTTGGAGTCTACAGTCTCGTTATGTTTTTGTCAGACTGCTAAAGAGTAAGGGTTCAATGTAAGAAGGGATTATAACCTTACACTTAAAATAAAGGGAAAAACTGACCATATGGTCCTCCAAAGTGACTGATTACACAAAATACATTACGTAATCTTGTCAATTAATAGATACCATTATGGATAAAGGGAATATATTTCAGTATTTAGATAGCATTTAGCACTTTTTTACTTTTTGTTTAGTTTTGCTTTTATGTATTAGAACATATTAAGTACAGTGTTGTTAAAATCTCTTTAACCCCCTCCTGGGTTCTTTTATTTCTTTTTTTTATTTAATACAAAAATTAGTTCAGTTAATTAAACTGTTTAAATTACACAAAGGCAACAACGTCGTATTTGTTAAACCAAAAAGAGTGTGCCCGAAGAGAGCAGTTAAGGCTCACAAACCCTCCACCAATGCCAAGGCCGGGATTCCACCGCAGCGAGACTCATGTCCAGTTAATCAGAGGCATTCGGTTGCTCTAGTTTTATGCTCATTAATTTATTTTTTTGAAAGATCCGTCACAGTTTAATAGAAATAGACCCATAAATAGAATAACTGGGTCTATTACTGTGTGATCAGTTTTATCTGTGCTTCCTCCAGCACATCTGCTGCTGTGACACTACCTAGGATAAATAAAGTTGATGTTACTATCATTTAAATATTAAGTAAGTAAGCAAAGCTTTATTTCTAAAGCACTTTTCAAAACAGATGTTACAAAGTCCTTTACAAGGCATCAAAAGACAAAAGTCTTTCGGTTGAATAAGCAAACTCAAAGAAAGTAGATGACATGAAAAAAGAAAATCATAAAAAAAGCAATGCCAAACCCACAGGTGTGTGAACCCAGTGTAACTCATAAACACACACACAAAAGAAATCAACAATAAGCCAGATGATTTCAACAGACTCAGCTGATATGATATTAGTCTTTAAATATTTACAGACACCTCTGCGTGTAATCACAACTATAGTGTTGTGATCTGAGAGAGAAGCAGCTTCAAACCATTAAATATAACGTTTTCTCATAGGCGCTATCAACGAGATGGCCACCCATCGCGGCTACTACGAAGACCTGGTGGAGAAGTCCATGGGCAAATATAACCTGGCAACAGAGGAGATAGAGAGGGACCTGCACCGCTCTCTCCCGGAGCACCCGGCCTTTCAGAATGAGATGGGCATCGCTGCCCTCCGCAGGGTCCTCACAGCATACGCCTTCAGAAACCCCAACATTGGTTACTGCCAGGTATGCACTCAGCTGTTCGGCGTTTAAACAGAGTCTGAGAAACATCCGAGCCACTCAAATATTTATCCTCTGCCTCGACACCGCAGGCTATGAATATCGTGACGTCTGTGCTGCTGCTCTATGCCAAAGAAGAGGAGGCCTTTTGGCTGCTTGTGGCGCTCTGTGAGAGGATGCTGCCTGATTACTACAACACTCGAGTCGTAGGTCAGTGTGTGCGTGTGCTTCCGTGTTTAAGGTGTTTGCTTTGACTGTTTTCTATTATTCAACATCATCCCTTATTTCCCCCCCCCCCCCCCCCCCCCCCCCCCCCCACAGGAGCCCTAGTTGATCAGGGTGTGTTTGAGGAGCTGGCCCGCGAGTACGTTCCTCAGCTCTACGACTGCATGCAGGACCTCGGGGTCATCTCCACTATATCGCTCTCCTGGTTCCTCACCCTCTTCTTGTCGGTCATGCCTTTCGAAAGCGCGGTGGTGGTGGTCGACTGTTTCTTCTACGACGGCATCAAGGTGATCTTTCAGCTGGCGCTCTCTGTGCTGCACGCCAACATCCACCAGTTACTGGACTGCAAAGATGACGGAGAAGCCATGACCGTACTGGGCAGGTAAGGAGTTTGCTCTCTTTATGGTTTCACTCTCTATCTGATATTTTTATCATTTCTGGTGTGTGTGTGTGTGTGTCGTAGATACCTGGACAGTGTGACCAATAAGGACAGCACACTCCCTCCCATCCCCCACCTGCACTCCTTACTGACAGACAATGGGGAGCCTCATCCAGAGGTCGACATCTTCAAATTGGTCCGCAGCTCCTACGAGGTATTTAAGCAGGAAGATGATTTCTCTGTGTAAACACGTTTGTCATTCTATTGACTGTGTGCTCTTCTCGTTTTTGAGAGTGCGTGGGGAAAAAAATACAAATTCTTTTATGACTCTTTAAGTCATTCTGTACCGTCTGGTCCTTCATCTATTCCTTTTCTCTGAGAAGCTCTACTGTTACGTCTGTCTTTGTAAATCTGTGTGGTTTCACTTTATCTGACTGACTTTCACACTAGAAGCCAACTCACGCTCTCTCGTTTCTTCTGTCAGAAATTCGGTTCGATCCGAGCCGACGTGATTGAGCAGATGCGTTTCAAGCAGAGACTGAGGGTCATCCAAACCATCGAAGATACAACCAAACGCAACGTGGTGAGTGTCTTCCGACCGTCCTGCACAGTCAGCTTTCTACAGCTCCTGCAGGTGGAATTAGATTTGAGCTACGCAACTGAATATGATGAATGAACTGAATGGGATTTTGTTCTGTTTCAGGTCCGAACAGTTGTCACAGAGACAGCTTTCATTATGGATGAGCTGGAGGAGCTCTATGTGCTCTTCAAGGTGAGGGACTGCTGATACAGCCTTTTTGTGGGACCTCGTAAAGGAATCGTCTCTTCTTTTCGTACACCTTTAGCTCCTACTTACGGTTCTGTAAGCAGTCCTGCTTAAAGTCATGTGAAGTCTGAAAATCAAACTTATTCTATGTAATTATTTGATTTTTTAGGTGAAATTGTGGTAACAAATCAAACGACAAACATCTACAAAACTAGTGCATTACATGTCTGGTGTGAGAAGTGT
Organism: Lophius americanus; assembly: GCA_037951165.1. NCBI lineage: Eukaryota > Metazoa > Chordata > Actinopteri > Lophiiformes > Lophiidae > Lophius > Lophius americanus. The sequence continues at coordinate 5,539,923 of JBBDHG010000091.1, forward strand.
GATATGTGGGGAAGTGACAAATAAAATGTATTAATAATAAACTTGTTAAATGAGCAGTGCTATGAACTGATACATACGCAACTTAAAATAAGTAGTACGTACTTGTATAATATAATAACAAAGTACTTAAATCAGGGGATAATCTCATTTAATATATATTGCATATATATATACGTAATTACAATATTATAAATACATTATAAATATTATTATAGTAAGATAATGCTGCAATTTTTCATTATCACATCCCAAATAATCCAATACATTAGAGACATTTAATATTAAAGATAAATTAAAAATATAATTTCTCAATTTTAATTTGATTTCATTATTATTATTGTAACAATTACCTATGTTTTGTGTATCATTATATTTTTTCCTAGTTTTCCAATCTCTCCCTTGTCTCTAATGGTTCACATTGGTCTCTACATCCTCCTTAACTCTTGTTACTTAATCACTTGTTAAGCAACTTTAATGCAATCCAAATGTTTGCCAGGAGCTTTATATAGGTAGTTTGATTAATTGTTCATTTCAACAAATATTGGTTAATTCAAATTGGCGTGTTTGAGCTGAATACACAGCAGCTTCTTCCTTATTTGCTGGTGCACATGCCAAAGTGGACATACAGGTTAAACCCTACTCATATCTCCTCCAAAACTACCAGACAAAATTGACTGATAGGGCACTCTAATTATTTAGTTATTATTGTTTTCTTCAATTAGCTTTTTTTTTGCAAAAACATTTTTAGGCACATTGGAATTGAGGTTATTTTTGGTCGGATTCACCTCTGACCTCTGATGGTCTGCCCACATCAGCTCATATTTAGCACTTTTAGCATTTCAGCACTTTGAGATTTGATCCAAATGTAAAGTGCGTTATAAATAAAATGTATTATTATTATTATTATTATTATATTTATTTATTTTTTCCAATAGCAGGGACATCTGTGTTCTTGGACACCAATGCTCTTTTTTTTTAAATTAAAGTTTTCTTTGATTTGCGTCTGATGTTCGTCACTGCTCACCACTCCCTCTCTCCTAACAGGCAGAACATCTGACCAGCTGTTACTGGGGCGGCAGCAGCAACCCCACAGAGCGTCACGATCCCAGCCTGCCCTACCTGGAGCAGTACCGCATCGACATGGAGCAGTTCAAAGGCCTGTTCAAGCTGCTGTTCCCCTGGGCCAACGGAGCCCACTCTGACCCCCTGGCCGTGCGTTTCTTCCGTCTACTTGACCAAAACGGAGATGGCCTCATCAATTTCCGTGAGTTCATCAGTGGCCTGGGTAAGTAGAGTAAGCGTTTGCGTGCATCCTCTTTTATTTATATATATATATATATATATATATATATATATATTAATATATATATTATTATTATTATTATATTCTTTGTACCATAGCTGCTCAGTTGATTCTATCATGATTTTAGTTTGAGGTAGCGTCGTATCAGAGATGATGTCTCTTATCTGGAGGCGGCTCATATGCGTCTGATCTCTAAAGCTTGTCGTGGTATTTTAGGACTTCTGTGTCACGCCGACCTCACTGAAAAGCTGAAGCTCCTTTACAAGATGCACGTCATACCCGGTGAGTGTACAGCAATGCAGTTCTCTCTTCTTTAAAAGTCAACTGTAGGAGTCGAGAGAAGGAATTATGTAGATCAGGATTATCCCCGACTGAAAAAGAGGTGACTCATTGCAAAAAGTCCCTCAGCTATTTTCACTTCAGTGAAAATGACTTGTTTATTTTTAAAATTGGCTAAAGGACAGATAATAAAACTTTTTAAACTATATAACCATTATGTTTCACATTATTTTTCTACATTTTCATGTATTCATATAATTTGCTGAAGTAATATATAATCTGACTGATAAATATATAAATAGGTAATTAGTCATTAAAACTGGATGACATGATGTTTTTTTTGGGGCCTAATTACGTTTTTTACTTGGACTCCTAAATTTGTATTCTTCCAGAAATCACCCATGAACAGGAAGAGCCTGATTCTGCCTTGGAGGCAACTCAGTATTTCTTTGAAGACATTACTCCAGAAACATCCATGGGTGAGAACCTAACATAATTTTTTTGGTCATATTCATGCTTTGTGATGAAGAATAAAATATTCTTGTCTTCTGATCATCTGAGGAACAGTTATTAACCCAAAGAGTCTCAGGTGTCCTACTTAAATATATATGTGTATTACAGAGAGGTCCTTTATAACAGAGGGGTCTCGGCACACTCAGGTGCGAGTCTCAATCCGGACTATGTAGAACGTATATTCTCACACAGTTTTTTCGTGTAATGTCATTGACTAACACAAGGATAGACCTCAGAAACCTAGTGGGGCAAGGGGATTATTTTCATTTCCCTCTCACTTAGACCACATCCTCTATATGTAGGAACTGAGTACCTTCAGCAGGATGACATGATATAACCAGATACTAGCAAAGGGACTCTATTTCTAATCTGCTTCTTTTTGCCCCACCGGCTGACTATATGACCTAAAGATATTGTATGACTCCATCAAGAAAATTCATGCCACTTCCATAAAATGAATGAATAAAATAATACTGTATCCGTGCAATTTTCTAGATTCCCCCTCGAAATCCAATCATCCTTTCTTCTTCCCAGGGCCTGCTTTCAAAACATTGGGGCGGGCGGCAACATTTTATTGAAATCTGTTCGTTGTTTTGAGTCATCCCGCTGACAAACACACACGCTCACACACAGTACAAAGCACACAACCTCCTCCAACTCCCATTGGTGGATAAAAAGAAGACGTTGTCTTATATGTGAGGTTTATAATATTGTAAATAAATGTAGCAGCACGTTGTGGAAAGTCTTTGCGCCTCCTTTGAGATGCGTTCTCCTGGCAAATATTCTCTAACATTAAGTGACGCAATGATGTTGGCAGGAATGTGAACCTTTCCTCTTCTCTCCAGCCCATCTCACGAGGCACAGTTACATGTTTCCCTTTCTCATCGCACAGTTTAGGACGTGCTTTCTCCTTGTTTTCTTGACTCCTCACTGACTGCCACCGGATAATGAGTTGAGCTCATTCCTTAAGATGTTTTAGTTCCAGATGTGTGACTGTTCACAGCTTTTAAGGACACTAAACATTATCATATTATAAGTTCCTGCTTCTAAAAGATGGAACGCAGGAGGTTCAGTCTAGTTAGTGACAGCGGATAACCACTTTTAAAGATTTTGGCCACTTTCATTTCTCATCAGGTCTTGACCCAAAGTGCAGAAGTGAGAGGGACGATGGCTTTGTCAGAGTAACATTTAAGACTGAAAAAGGTGAGCCGCACTGTCTGTTTATGAATTTTGGAAGCTTTGATATTTCAATTTAAAACATGTTGTATTGCCTGTTTGCGGGGGGGGGGGGGTCATTTCTATCAAATGAAAGAAATAAATGTGCAAAATATGTCATTTAAAATTTAACATGTTTGATAGCAGTCAGTAATCATAATGTTGTGGCTGATCGGTGTACTTCAGCAGCTCCTGAATAACAAAGATCTTTTTTTGTGGAACTTATATAAAAGATACATCCAAAAAAACAAACATCATGATGTTTAAGTGCCATAAATGCTGAAAGATGCTACTTACACCAATGAGCCACAACATTAGAACCGTTAACTGGTGTTAATGTTTTGGCTGATTTGTATGTGAAAATACATTATACTTTTTCCTTCTGTCCATCCAAATTCCAAAACTCCAATCTAAGATTTATATTTTCAACAGAAAGTTAGAAAATGTTAATAAGTCTTTCTGCATAGAGGGGCCAAAGACAACTTAAATGACAGTTACATAATGTGTGCTGGACATACAATTTAATCAAGATGCAGTCCCATGATAAGTACATGATATATCATAGGACATGGGAAATATCACGGGGTATATATTAAGGATACTAAGCTACAAGAGAGTCCTTTTTAGAATACTGTGCATCTATAAAAAAAAATTCAAAAAAAGGGAAACTGCGTTGTATATATAAATATATTGCAGTAGTTATTATATATTATACAACTGTGGTTGGACCATGGTGCACATAAACAAAAAGGACAGGTGGAGAAACAGTTGTTTGCAACTGAATCACAATATTTCTGCGTCTTACAGTTAAGAAACTGAACAATCCTGAATATCGCCATTACCTGAAAATGTGGAACGACGAGATGAAACCTAAGCAAGAAAACGCAAAAGACCTCCCCAAACTGAATCAGGTAAGATTTCCTCCTCTGCATCGTTTTTCATACATATGCATGATAAAGTAAGGGGTTGACGGACATTCTTTTACTTTATAATCTAGAGTCAGTTTATCGAGCTTTGCAAGACCCTTTACAGCATGTTCAGTGAGGATGTTGCAGAACAGGAGCTCTACCACGCCACTGCAACCGTCACCAGTCTGCTGCTGGAAATGGGAGAGGTGGGAAAGCTTTTCTCCTCCTCTTGCAGAAAGGATCACAACACGAAGGGTAAACCAGAGCCGGATCTGCATAGGAGAGACGCCAGAGATCCCCAAACTTTGCAGGAGTCCGACAGTGTGTTTCAGCAGCTAGAGCAGAGCGACATCTTCATCTCTGCGGGTCTCGGGAGCAGGTTGAGCCCCTGTGACGATGGGAAAGAACAGTTAGCTCCAATGCAGGAAGTCAAGCTGGAGGACTCGTCTCCAAAAGACACAGGCACGTCATCGGCCATACCCATCTCGGATGATGAAACCAAAGATGACACCTCAATGTCGTCTTACTCGGTGCTCAGTGCCGGCTCCCATGAGCTGGATGAAAAGCTACAGTGTGAGGATATTGCAGACGACACAGTGCTGGTGCGCAGTGACAGCGGCACCAATGGGGAAAAAATCCACCCCCCAAATGGCGCCAGACCCAACGGCCAGGGGGGGCCTCACAACAGCATCGATAAAGACTGGGCCATCACCTTTGAGCAGTTCCTGGCCTCTGTGCTCACCGAGCAGGCCCTGGTGCTCTATTTTGAAAAGCCAGTGGAGGTGACAGCTCTTATAACTAACGCCAAGAATGTGAGGAAGGTCGGGCGCACCCTGTTGTCATCAAGTGACTATGAGATCTCGCTGTCCGGCTGAGGACTTAGAAGACTCTCTGTTTTTTAAAAGGGAAACATAATTATCAGTCATCGGTGTAAAAACATCTTGAGTTTTAGAGAACAGTGAAGGTAAATGTAAAATTTATGTGTAAGATATTTGAATGAATGTGACCAAAAACTGCTCTTTGCAATGTATTTTACCTGATGTGAAAGACTTTTAATATAACAATCACTACATTATATCCAGTCTAGAGGGAGAAGGACATTCAGAATAATGTTTGCTCATATGAAAGCTTTGTGAACGTAGTAGCTGTACTTTATAAAAATTAAATATGAGTAGGTGTTGATGTTATAATCTCTCACACTTCTTAGGCTATAGAGATTTAAAGGTCCACGGATACTATCCAGTCACCTAATAACAGGTCAAAATATTGTTCCTCACTTTACTAACCTGCGAAAATATGGAGATAACACTTCTTTCGCTAAAGGAATGTGTCACTTTGGCAGAAACTCTTTTTCTGTTATCTCCGGATGACAACTTGGACATTCGCTCTTGAAAATAATGTACCAAATAATTACTCTAGTGTGTTTTCTCCACTTGTGGGATGTAATTACAAATAACTCATACAATAATAATGATGGAAAATTGAAAAGTGACACAACCACGTTTTGTTTTTATCTCAGAAGAAAAACCTGAACGCTTAAGAATTATGAATGAAAAGCTGGCCCTTTTTTTCTCCATTTGCCTATCTTATGGTCTGTACTCCCCACTGAGTCTTGTTTTTTCAAACATGTTTAAACTGTTTTTGCTGTGTATATTTCTTACAATGAGTTCAAGCTTCTTCTTTTTTTATGTGAATTTTTTTTGTTACTTTTTACATGTCAAGGTGCTATTATTCTGGATTTTGGCAGTTTGATTATGACCTCACCCAAATAAAATTGCAGCATGATGGATTCAGTGCTGGACACTACCATTTTCTGCCATTGATTTGATCAGTAGTGCTGCCCTCTAGTGGAAGGTCAGAGCATTTCTTTTCAGCCACATCAGTTTTGTTATTGGTTTTTAACCTGTCCTGTCCAGCTGCTTCGACATGCTGAATGAGGATCAGGCTGACTTGTAGTGCCAGAGATATTTTAATCTGCAAAGGAAGAGTCTGTCACACTCCGGTTGCGTGAGCTGCATTTTATTTGTTATTAAGATAAGATAAGATAAACCTTTATTAGTCCCACAATGGGAAATTTCAAGGTTACAGCAGCAAGAGCATGTTACAGAATACAGAATAACAGCATTATGTGTTATTAGTTGATGGGTGAGCATACCGAAAACGGGGGAGGGGGGGGGGTATAGAATAGGGAAGGCAGCGACAATATAGGGGAACAAACATCTACAAAAAATGAATAAAAACAATAACAGCAACTATATATATATACATAAATATGTCTACATCTGCATATATGTCAGGCGAACACACATATAAATACTCTCCCCCCGTCTCAACATGACATTCATAACTATATCACTTTGTGTGTAACTTATTGTGAGTGTGCGCGTACGTGTGTGAGAGTGAAAACGATTGTAACTCTCCGACGGTAGGGAGAGAAGGACCCAAGCCACCACCGTACCCTATGACGCTCCAGAGTATGAAGCACGCGAGGTCACGTGTGTCCGGGCGAACCGCTCGCTAGCCCAGATGGAAAGGAGACGTCAGACGCCCGGCCCGACCAGAGGCCAGCTCCCTCCCCCTCAAGTGCGAGCTGATCCCTATCTCCCAAGACCCCGCCCACGCAAGAACGCCCGGACCTCCTGCGCGAGGCCAGCCACGCAAAGGTGACGACGAAATTCAGCCCGCCAATACAGAGCCCGTCATACGCCGGAAAGGCCAGACCCCCCCCTAGACCACACCCCCGACGAAGCCCCCGACGAAGCCCCCACAGCCCACCCGAGACACCGCGGGGAAAGTCAATGCCCGCTAGGGCCGTAGAGGCCCCCCAGACGCGTGGATGCTCACAGTATAAAGGACTCGAAACGATATAATAAACATAAACGGTATCATATTATACATTTCTGCTTCTAAAAGATGGTCTGCTGGAGGTTCAGTCTAGTAACTAGACTGAACCTCTAGTTACTAGACTAGAGTCTAGTCACTAACTAGACTCTAGTTAGTGACAACAGCTGTTGTCTGAAGGAAACCTTACGAATGAAGAGCACTTTTCATTAACTCTCATCATTAAAGTATAAACTTTCAATGTGCCTATATTATTGTCTGCCCTCCCCACTGTTTCTTGCCTTTTCAAATATGTTCCAACGGTTTTTGCAATGAGTTCAAGCTTTTTTTTTAATGTGAATTATTTTTAGTTTCGTTATTTTAATGTCCAGATTCAATTATTCTGTATTTTGGCGCATTGACTATAACCTTATCCAAAGACAATCCTAGCATGATTGATTCAGTACTGCATACGAGGATTCTCTGCCATCGACTTCATCGGTGTTGCTGCCCTCTAGTGGAAGGTCAGTGCATTGCTTTCAAGCCACATCAGTTATTATTCAACATGCAAAAATGTGAGGCCGGCAGCCAATGGAGTCTAGCTGAAACTATGGTAATCTGTCTGCTCCCAATTTTGAAAGTCTGATACCAGAGTTTGCAATAAGCTATTACTTTTATTTTTGGTGCAGACTAGAAGTATTTCATTACTGTCTCTATTTGGATACAAAGTGCGGCTTTCAAACAATGAAGGGCATCATCGTCATCGTGATCGAGTGAAATACACTACCATGTGTCATCAGCATAGCTATAAAAACTGATTATCTCATCTAATGGGAAGCATATGCCGTGAAAAGAGAAATGGGCCAAGTCCGCTTCCCTGAGCAATGCCAAATCCATCTCAGACTGGGTAATACTCAAACGCTTAAACACTGCTGCTAAGTTAATTGGTCTCCCCACCTCTCTCAGAACTAAATAATAAAACCATAGCTCGCATCAACAATTCAATAATCCAGGACAACACACATCCCCTCAACCACTACTTCACCCTGATGACAAATTCAAATGTGAACTGCTGTCCGTCAATTGTTGCCATTATCATTTTGTTGTCGTGAAAAATGTCGTGGTCAGTGGTGTCAATACAGCACTTACGAGACTAAAAGACAGAAACTTTGGTCATTTGCTGCATAATGCATTAATACTGTTATTAAATTCTCTCTTCCTCTCTCCAACCTGTGAAAGCAGAGGGTCGGCCAATTTGAATCTGAATCTGATGGAGATTTCTGCCTGTTAGAGGCTGTTTCGTGGCTTACTCATGTTGGATTTGATGGGCCTCTGTAGAATGAAGATTGTAGTCTACACCTGCTCTTATAACATTTGTTTGGATTTGGCTGTATATAAATAAATCTGGCTGGTACTTATAGTTGGATGAACACGACGCACACTGACTATAACTTTCATGAATGAAATAAAAAGATGGTAAAAATGGCAAACGGACTTTACCTATAAGGGCTTTTACAACACAAGCCAACATTCATCCATTCACACAAAAAGTCATACGGTGTTGGCAGAGGCTGCCATGCATGTCGCCACCTGTTCATCTGCGGCAGTAACCATTCACTGCAACATTCATGCACGAATGGAACAGCCATTATGAACAGCTGGGGGTTCAGCATCCTGCTCAATGGCACTTCAAAGATTTGCAGTTTTATTTGGCATTTGCACAAGTACAGGTGTTACGGGTACATTGTAATTTTTTGGATGTAACAAAAACTCTTGAGTAAGTGGAGCGCAGAATAGTAAAATAGCAGTGAAAAATAAATAGTCACATATTTCACACACCCATTTACAGGTGCACAGGCACAACCACATGACATGCACTTATTGCCCATGAGAGAGAGAAAACAACAAATAAACAAGAAAAACAAATCAGCCCTCCTTAGAGCAAAAACGAGGGCCAGCAACAGTTAACTATTGAAGAAATGTATTGCACTATGGTATTGAACTTAAAAGTGGGAAAAGGTTATTGCACTTAAAAGGGGAGAGGTAGATGAGGAAGATTTAAATTGTGGCAGGGGATGTTATATGATAGTCCTGTGATTTATGAGGATGCTATGGTGGAAGTGAAGTGAAGGATTTGATATGTCTTTCCCTCTTTTATGTCTTTTGAAAGCGAAGAAGCTGTAGAGAAATCTTATGTGTGTGATGAGACTGTCCGGTCTGGAATGTCTCAGGTTGTATCCTGAGTTTTCTCATCTAAAGACAGAGTGAGCAGGCTGGCGTTTGTCCTCGGGGATGCTCTGTGCTTTCCCCAGGTCAGCTCCTGTGTGATCTCTGCAGTTATTGTGACTTGCTGGAGAGCCTTTCTCTCCGATTGTGACTGTGTCACAGTCGCCCCCCTAAGGAGTTTTTTTGTTTCAGGAAAGTTATATTACACTGCTTCACTTTTAGCCAAATGCACTTATCAACGTGGAAAGTGTGTTGTGGGACACGTGGTTACATTTTACTTCTTACCATCACATTTTCCAAAAATCAGCCTATTTGCACACAGTTAAGAGAGTCTGCATACGTCAGATTGGCGTATTATGAAATAGGTGCTATCGCTGATGTCAAACTGCTGTGAGGCCCTAAAGGCTGTGATGCAAAGTTCTTATTTGCTTCATGGTGAACTTCAGTCACTATCTGACGTCATCACTCTTTCTCCATGCTGGTTTTCAGCCTGTGCCTGCTTCAACAAAAAAAAGTGTAGTTCAACCAATCATAAATACGATGGCATGTGGCATGTTTAATATGGTTTGATCCAACAAGCAGATCCAAAAAATGAAAGAGCACGAGAGAAAGCTTTTCTCTGTTTTTGTATTCCTCTTCTTTTGATTGGCTGAGAGCAAATACAAGCCATCAAGTGAACCATCTGGAAGTGTCACATTATTACTCCTGTTGGGGCGGACACTAAAGAAATACATATTCAATATTGAATCAGTAAAAGACACTGTATAGAAGAAAAACCTGATGGTATCTGAACTATCTTCTGTCCTGGATGGATATAGTGATGACTGTATCTGAAGGCAAGATGAGAAAATCCACAAATATTCATGAGACTTGTGTTTAGTCTTGGAAACAAACCGGAATATTTGATGCAATCATGTTGGCGTTCCTATCACGGAATTGGAAGTTGTTTTTCTGAAATGTGTATGCACTGTGGGGAAAATTGAACATTGACTTTCTAACAGTGAGTGGACTTTGATTAGTTGTGTGCGTCCAGAGGCACACAGTAACGCCTCTCCTCGCAGGTCATAAAAACAGCCTGCCAGGTGAGGTATAAATACAGCGCTTAAGATGCATCTTTCCTTTCTGTGCAGCGGGTTATTTTATGGATTATAATTTGGCCAATAAAATCCTGGTTACAATTAACTGAGGATCAGAAAGAAGCTTTAAATGTAAGTACTTGCTCATAAAACAGTCATCGTTCACTTAACTGTCAGTGTGACGTCTAATGTTCACGTTTGTTGTTTTGTGTTTTCACAAGGGAATCCTGATGATTTGATCTGTGTGTGTCTCTGTGTGTTTGTGCATAACATTGACACCAGTATTAGGAAACATGGTGGGACTTAAACCCTCAGACGTTCCTCCTCCACTGGGGGTTAAGATGGCGAGCGCTGGGGCAGCTGCCTGCATAGCTGACCTCATCACATTTCCTCTGGATACAGCCAAAGTCAGACTACAGGTGTCTGAGATATTTTCTTCCTATTTAACACAACGCATTCATTCTAATGATCTTCGGAGCTCACATCCATGTTGACAACTTCTGACTGAGCAGCTTGAATTTAAACCATTTCATCATCTATTTATCGATTCAAAGTTATACAGTGTAATCTAAAAGCTTTTGCTTTTGTTTTGTGAAGCTGTTTTGAGCCTTGAGTTTGATCTTTGACCCCAGGTACAGGGAGAGAAGGTGGCAGTGGGAGGCATCCGTTACAGAGGCGTATTCGGAACAATCAGCACCATGATCCGGACAGAGGGGCCCAGGTCTCTGTACAACGGGCTGGTGGCGGGTCTGCAGAGACAAATGTGCTTCGCCTCCGTCAGAATCGGCCTGTATGACAATGTGAAAAACTTCTACACGGGTGGCACAGACAGTAAGTGCTAAGTTCTGAAGCACATCCACGAGTGTTTGAATGAGACTACAAAATAGTTTTCACAATCGCTCAATGCTCTCCAAAATATCACAAGTCTATTTTTAGGTGTCCTCATCTGGAAAAACTCTTTTTAAACAAACCGGTTAGAAATCGACTTTGAGAGTCTGACGCCCGCTTCCTGTTCCTCTCCAGATCCCGGCGTGGTAATACGGATCCTGGCTGGCTGCACTACAGGCGCCATGGCTGTTTCCTTTGCACAACCCACAGATGTGGTCAAGGTTCGATTCCAAGCACAGACAAACCTGGCTGGTGTGGCCCGCCGCTACAACGGCACCATGCAGGCCTATAAGCACATCTTCCAGAATGAAGGCATTCGTGGGCTCTGGAAAGGTGCCGTACAGGAAGTAATGGCTCTCGGTCATTAGTCATGAATAATTAAACATTAAGAGTTCTTATTGTTTTCTGAATCCTTTAGGCACACTACCTAACATCACAAGAAATGCGCTGGTCAACTGTACAGAGCTGGTTACCTATGACCTGATAAAGGAGGCCATCCTGAAGCATAATCTGATGTCAGGTGAATGGGAGAGCTCGTACATGTGGGTCTTGGTCGCACACACTGCAAACACATGCCATCCTGCCGAAACAGCTGATTGGCCAGAAACTCACACACCCTCTCCCCTCCATCAAAACTGATAACAGGACACATGTTGCTACAGAACACACCTTGTTCTCCCCTCCTGGAGCTGTGACACTGCAGTTAATGTGAATTACCTCAATCATTTATATTGCCCCATGCAGACGATTGCATAATCCCAATTCACTCAGATTCTTCTGCCAATATGTTTTGGACTCTCTACAGACACTCTGCCGTGCCACTTTGTATCTGCATTCGGTGCTGGCTTTGTAACAACGGTGATCGCATCACCAGTGGATGTGGTGAAAACTAGGTACATGAACTCGCCACCAGGCCAGTATAAAAGCGCCATCAACTGTGCCTGGACCATGATGACCAAAGAGGGGCCGACGGCGTTCTACAAAGGGTAAATCTTTTAAAACAGATTCTGCAGTGAAACATGTTTGGACACATTTCAGACAAATCTCGTTTCTTGTAGATTTGTGCCCTCATTTCTGAGGCTGGGCTCGTGGAACGTTGTGATGTTTGTCTCGTTCGAACAAATTAAGAGAGCCATGATGGTCACTAAGAAGAGGATTGATGCCTCAGACTGAGACCACCACTGGGCCGGAACATTGCTGAAAGAAACTACAGAATATAAGATTGCTTTTTCTTGTGTGTTTGTTGGACAAATAAGAAATTCCTTTGTTGAAAAAGGAGTGTACTTGGACTTTATGTTGAACTGTGGAATACAGGAAATAGAGGTACATTATTATTTTTATAATTTTCCATAATGGACCCATTCCAAATTCAATGGGATGGAATCATGCAAACAAAAAAAAACTCTGCACTTTAAGCCCTGTGAATCCAAGTCTGCCAATTTTACATTTTTGGCAGCTTAAACCACTAAGACGATACTGGTGCTCATACTAACGTGTAAACCAGTTATTAAATATATTTGATTTGCTTTCCAGACTCTGTGCTTACTTATTAACTCACGCTTCTGTCACACCAGACACATTTCAAACCATCAAAATGTCCATTTATTAACTTTCATGGAGACTTTTTTTAACAATTCCTTGAAAGCAAATCACAACATAAAAATAACAATGTAATGAAAACAGGGTATCACTCTTTAGTCACACACATTTATGAAAACAGAAACAAACGTAATGAGGCCCAGATCACCTACATTACAGAGCACAGATGACATCAACAGGGAAGCGTTAAAACGTGCGCACGTTTTCTCCGACATTGAGTTCTAGCCATGGTCTGTAGTCATTAAAATCACATTCCTGAGCGGAACAGCTGTGAGAACACGTAGGTCTGATATTTCGTAAATACAAACTAGGTAGCTGTGTATGTGGTAGTTAATGGTTATATCTATCTGCAACCGTTTGGCTGCTCGCTCGTTTTAAGTGCTTCAACCCTCACAAAAGACGGGATATGTTATCACTGCAGCAGCCCTCATTTCCTCTTCACATATCGTCACAGGAAACTGGAATGTAGTTTAAGATATGGAATAAAGAGGATTTGACCACTGAATCAGAAAAATCGAGTATAAGAGGGTCAGCTCTTTTTATTTGGAGGAATAAGTTAGTCTTCGTTCTTTCTTCGGAATCGGTCAAGCGTCTTAGAGGTCAGAATATTCCTGGATAACGTTAGTTTTTTCCAGAACGGACAGTCAGTGTGAGGCACACATCAGGGTCCTGTAGTCGAGCCTTGACTGTGTTATGGAACTTTTCTCTGTACTGATTGAACTGCATGATGCTCTCTGGTTCTTCTATCATCCAGAATTTATCAAACTCATACGCCAGATAACCTACAAAGAAGAAACAAAGATTTCATTTTTTTTTTTGAGAAAGGAAAAAAATGTCACCTCTAGATCATGTATGTTGTAGCCGATGGGAAGAATGGGAAGAGTTTTTACTCACAGTAGAGCTGGTGAAAGTGTGAAAGCTCAGGAGCGCCTTGTACTGTGTTGTAGAAATGCGGTTTCAAAGCGCCGCTCATCAGGAGGCTGTAAGCCATCTCTGTCAGGTTGATCCCAACGATGGCGTACGAATACCTGAAATATGACAAACATGTAACGGTTGTGGCCAAGAGTGACTGTGCACAGGGAGGGCATGACCGAATCCAACTCTTACCCTAGCTTAGGATGGTTTGCATGAGACAACACGTGACGGGCCTCCTCTGTGTAGTTCTCACTGAAAAACCTGTTACACACCAAAAACATTTCAGTATAATGATTTACGGTCACCCACGACGCTAAGTATGAGAAGCGTTTACAGAAAATGAATTAATATTTTCTATACCAACAACAACAACCCAATTCTCTGTTTAAACATGGGTTTATTTCAAGTTGAGCGCTCCACTGATTTTACATTGCAGTTTATAAGGTGTCTTGAGAACAACCACCTGTGCAGGTGTTTTTCTTCAACATATCATTATGCGGTAAATGTTGACAGCGCAATGTAACGGCCATTAAAATAATAACTGGCACCAATGTTATTTAGACTCCATACTGATAAAGCACATTATCGTTAAACAATTTGCCCTCTGACAGATGAACAAACAGGAGAATTAAGGGTGGCGAACAAATTTGGATCTTGAGACTGCTTTTATCTGCTCCTGCACCCATCAGCCATGATGCCTTAAACAGCTGCCTAATATTGGGTTTTCTCATTTTGGTTTCCAAAACAGTTCCGTTTCAGCCAGCTGATGTACCAGTTGTACGCACTTTCAGCAGTGGACATAATCCAGCATGGGCATTCTGACCACTCTGTGACTCTGTAACGCGGCCACATGAACCGTGTGTTCAGGGACCTCTCTACCAGAAGCACCCTTCTTGAAGTCATTCAGGTCCTTTGGCCTGAAAATATTTCATGGTTTCAGCTGATCTGGTGGAAAGAGTTAGTAACGGCGGGACCAACAATAACACCACTTTGAAATTGGTCTCCACTTTTTTAGAACATCTTATAGCCAACTGTAGGGTATAAATTTAACTGATTGTCTGAGCCGGTAGTTTTTAAAGTTAGGTCTGGGAAACCTAATAAGGTTTTTAGAAACATTTCGGAATGTTCCTTTAAAATGTATTCTTTGGTCTAATTGCCAAGAATAAGTCCAAAACACATTTCAATTATACAAAACTTTCAAGCAGTCCAGCAGATGTTAATGTGTTTTGAGCTGAAACCTGATAATATATCTAGCTATTTATAACTTAAAAGGTAATAATGGTGAACGGATCCTTATTCATAAAGAACTCACACAAGGTTGGTTAGGCCCAACATGCCCATTCCCCTGAAGTCAGTCTTGGGGTCATCGCCTTGAAATCCAATGTCTCCCCACTGTTTCGTGATCCTGGACTCCAGTTTGATTGTTGGCATCAACAGGTCCCACAACTGAGAGTACATACAATTCTAGGATTACTTTAATTGCCAACGTGCAGAGTTACTGATAAAATAGTGCTGAATAATATTCTGTTCATTACATTTTGCATTTATCCTCAGTACCTCCAATAGTATAATCTACATCATGTCATGCTATTTTATTGTGCTGTATAACTTCATTGTTTTTGTACAATTTCGCTGATTTTATAAACATGGTTTTCTTTCAAGTGCTTTCAGTACATACTAAGTGTTAAGACATCTAAATCTATGAAATATATTTTATCTGTAGAGCAAATCAAGTCTCCCTTCAGTCAGCGTTACAGGTCACGGCTCTAGAAATCCACATAGCCTTTGGACTTATTCAGTCTGTGGAAGAGTAACCATCCAACTAAAACATATACAGTGACCACTTTACTAAAGTAAGGATGTAAAAGCAGGGAAACAGACCTTCAGCAGCGTGGCCTCGTGTTCTTGGTTTTCTGAGCTGAAGACTTCCTTTCTCAAGTCCTCCACAGATACAGAGAAGCTGTTGTGCCCTGTTATCTGTAACAGACAGACGGACAGGTTTCCTTTGAACCTGGAAATGCGAGGAGAGAATACCAATATTTAACATGTTGGTAAAAAAAACATTATACGGTAATGAATGACATGCATGTGACAAGAATTTTGCTCAGGACCTATGAGGTGACCTTACTGTGGATCTTTCTGGGGTTTGATCTTCTTCACTTTCATAATTTGTTCTACACAATCTTTTACTTCATCCTTGTTGGTTTTCAGCACGCCTCTTAAAACCTATACAAAAATAAAGAATTGGACAGGAGGAAGGTGTAGTCACATAATGCAAACTATTACACAAAAAATGGGAATGGTGAAGGATCTCATCACCCAGTGAGAGCGAAAAAAACAACTTTCAAAGTAAACCTCAGACACAATGAAAAAAAAGGCAAAGCATTCATGTTTCAACAGTGGAAGAAGTGCTAATTGGAAAATGCTTCACTTGCTAAAATCACGAAAGTCCATTCATGTGTGTAAAGAGCAAATTAGGAACATCAGGATTATTATCTTATAATAATCTGATAATCATCTTATCTCTTGAAGAGTTGAACTTTTCAACAAGCATCTACTGTTGCGAACATAATGGACATTATTCCCAATGTTGAACATCACACTGCTGTGGTAATATATATATATATATATATATATATATATATATATATATATATATATATATATATATATATTATTTTTAAGCATGATTATAAGGGAGAGACGGTTATCTTTATGCAGAAACATCGACAAAACTGAAGACAATCAAATGAAAAATTGTTGATTTGTATGACTGTTAACCCTCTGTTAATATTTCATGATCTTTACAGTACAACATCAAGTAGTTGCTTATGTCATATTTTAGAAATTCTGACCCATTTACGATAGTTAAGAGCCTAAATGGATGAGGTGCGGTTCGAAAATAATCTCTGGGGAAAAAAACATCTAATTAGTCTTTCAAAAAAAGAAAAACGATTAAATTTACTACTTTGATGACCCGTGACTGTCTTATATTATGTATACTTTGAGATTTGATCCAAATGTAAAGTGCATTATAAATTAAATGTATTACTATTACACTATACACGGTACATGATAGTATTGTGTTGTTATTCAAAAAAGTTAGATTTATGGGCACGTGTGACAGTGCAAGTATATAGTATGTATAGCCAAAGATAATCTTTCTTGCCTCCTTGTATGCATATGTTAGTCTTTTCACTTGCGAGGACATCAGTTAACATAATTCTTAATTTTCCAAAAAATATTTCCATTGATACATTTTATTGTATTTACAGATGTAGATCGTTTTACTGTTGATCTGGACAGTTAATAAATGAAAAAATATTCTGAAACCACAGCTACTTTTACTGGATATTGTCAGGGAGCAATCCTGGGAATCAGAAACATAACAACTCGTATAACCTGTATAAAGTACTCAAAAACTAATCTGACCATTAACAATAGAAATATTATTCTTACCGTGTTCTTTGATGAGCGGAGAGAATTTTCTGCAAAAGGATACAAAAGATGGGTTACTATGAATCTCAAAATGTGTAATGAGCAGGAAAGTAGGTATCTCATAATTTAGTGAGATTTTATTCACCTGCTTTCGTTGTCCTTGAAGCCCCGGACTTTTGTCCAGAGCAAATTCTCTGCAGCTCACATTTTCCTGTTGCCTGTCTGAGGAGCCACTTCAACCAGTACCTCAGGAAGGACGTGTAAATGTACTGCCAGATCAAAATCAGCATTGTATAGGATCTGGAAAACCAAGACTAATACGTTATGTCAGAGGATCTGCAGACGATCATAAATCGCCCTCATAAACAAATATATAGTGACCAATAACACTGGAATGTCTTGTTGTGTCGAAAACAGCTGCCCAACAGCAAACACAACCCTGTGGTAGTTAGCATTGACGCTAATGGTCATTGGACACAGACGTGACCATTCAGTGTAAGTGGAGCTAAAAACCCTGGAAGGTATTCCCCTGACTGGGAATGTTAAAAAACTGGTGCCAACTTTAATATCCCACCTACACCAACTAGCTTTAAAACTCATGCATGACATCTAACCGGCTCAGACAACAGGTTGTCATTGTTATAACTGTTAGCTAGGTCAGCTAAATGATATGAATCTAAATTTGATTGCGTCGCAAACATTGGTGTACTTGAAAAATTTAGAACGAGTGAATACAAAGTCAATGTTACCCAGCAGTCAGGAAGAGCATAATACCAGCAAACGATATATCTAAACTCACCTATGAGCTTTGAGCAGTACGGTGAAGTTGACAATGTTTCACTTGACAACAGTGTGGCTGCGCTGCGTTCAAGATCACACGGGTAGCTGTTTTAAAACGATAGAGCATGGTTGCAAAACAACGATTTTTAGGATGACATGCATTGGTTTCAAAACAACTTAGAATTTCTCGTAAAAGCTCTTCAAGGGGGAACACACAGTTATTCCAGCCCAAAAATGTTGGAGAGTAATGAACTACTTCTAAATATAATTGATGTCTTTGAATGTAGCATACGTCAGACAGGAAATGGCGCCTTCAAAGCTTCTAAAGGCGCCACATCGAGGCTGTCTCCACGAGCTGGCATATGTGTAACAGTGGCTGGGTTTACATTGTTTTACACATTGGATCCGATTTTCTTTCTCATGTGACTCATGTCTGATTTTCCCTGCTCTTCATTGTGAACCGCGGAAACCTCTTGACCCTGAAACCACATGGGAGCTAGTCCTCGCAAATCCGATTTGTGCCACTTTCATATAAGAAATCTGATAGGTATCTCATTTCTGCTGATGCGACAGCGACAGTTAATTACATTATAATTTTTATGTGGCCTTTCTTCTACTGAACACGTCAACGTCATTGTTTAGTCAGAAATTGCTGAAAATTTCAAATACGTAGCATCACATCAGAGACAACTAGTAGACAAGTGGTTGCAAATTTAATTTAAAAAATTGGAGACATTTGAAAGCATCATCTTATATTGTGTAATTTTATATTATATTATCTTATCGTATTTTTAAAAGTTTCAATCAAATCCTGTTTTGGATTCTTTGCTTAAAAAAGGACCCCATTATAGTAGTCACTACAGCAAACAATTCAAGGATGCCTGAATGGCTGCATCATTGTTTTAATTCATTTTGTTAATGAACTTACATGAAGAGGATATTTTTTTGTCTGTTTTTCACCATATTGCTTGAAAATGTGCGGTCATGGTACAGATATATTCACAATGATATCAGTATGGTATACACATGATACATATCATTTTTAAAAAGTTTCTGTGAAAAGTGAAAGTTAAAGAAATCCGAACTGTGTGGTCTTTAACTGCTGTGTGAAAATAGTCGAAACATCACAGATACCCATGTTTAAAGTAGGTGTATTGTATATTGTTTTATTAATGGATAGTTAAAAGGGCCATTATAATGACTCAAAGGATTCAAAGCAAGACAGAAAGTACTCTTGTTCAAATGAATAAAAACAGAATAAACGTCTGCAGATTACCATGATTCTAGACTTGATAAGTATTGGCCATTCCTACTTTGACCACAAGATGATGCCAGATCCATTATATGACTGTGAGTTACACTAAAACATGTATCATAGCCTAGTTTCAAAATAGACTGACTATATATATTATAGTCAGTCTGTAACATGAGCCATGTAATTCCATGGATATGATTTCTACAGAGTTTTACTCATTCTGTGTCATAATGCTTTGTAGTTTGTTTGAAAACACACATATAAAATTAGATTTCTTCACAGCGACATTCACTTTTTCTCTGTAAGCAACACATAGGGCCTCCTCCTGGCATTCAAACAATGCAGGCAGTCTATACTAAGTTGTTAATTTAAGATATTTAAATACTTGGAAATGCATTCTAACTTCTTTCTCATCTAATCATTCTCTTTGGGCTTTTGGAGGCAGAAGATCTAACCCATTTTATGACTACATTTCAGCAGGAACCTTCAATAGATAGATAGATAGATAGCCTTTATTAGTCCCACAATGGGGAAATTGCAATATTACAGCAGCAGAGCATGTTACAGAGTAAGAATAACACAGAGTAAGAATAACATCGTGTTATGTGCAATTAAAATAAATTAAAATAAATTAAATTAAAATTAAACGTTATGTGCAATTAAAATAAATTAAAAGGTAGATGTGTGTGTAAGTGTGTGTGTAGTTGTGTAGGTGTGTGTGTTGCTAACAGTGCTGGTTGTGGAGTCTGACTGCTGCAGGAAGGAACGATCGGCGATATCGCTCCTTCACACACTTGGGGTGAAGGAGCCTGTCGCTGAAGGAGCTCTCCAGTGCAGAGATGGTTTCCTGCATGGGGTTGGAGACGTTGTCCCGGAGAGATGACAGCTTGGCCATCATTCTCCGGTCTCCCACCTCCTGCACCGAGTCAAGAGGACATTCCAGGACCGAACTGGCCTTCCTGATTAGTTTGTCCAGTTTCCTCCTGTCAGCAGCTGTAAATAGTGAATCTGGACTCCACTTGGATCAAATTAACAGTTAAAGCAAAGCCGTAGCCAAAATGCTCACAAAATAGCATGAGTATGTTAAAGCTAAGTTCCCAAAACCAATAATAACATAGATGCTTATCAGTACTTAAATGAACTGTTTTCCGTAGTTTGTCTGCACTGGTTGGGGAAGAGTTCTCACTATTTTTCTCGTTCAATTCTAGTAAAATTCTTACTAAAAACAACATTCTAGTAAAAGTTTTTTTTTAGAAATCCTTCTTGAATAAGTATTGGCCAGAAGACAATGCACTTAAAATATCAAAAGTAAATAGTGCCAAAGACTATTATTACAGGCGGATTTATGCAAGGCTTTTATTGTTGTAGAGGATGGAACTGCGATATCTTTAACCGTGGGACTTCAATCCATGATTTTCATCGTTGTGGATTAATCTCTTCTTACTTAATACTGATAATAATTGATGAAAGTTCTTATTACCAAAACTGACACTATCACAATGTTTGTTATGCCTGAGCAAAAGTATACACTTTAAGATTATTTTAGATAAATGAAACTATTATTACTACAGTATAGTATATAGAAATTATTTCACTTATCTGTAAGTCATCTAATAAACTAATCAGACAATAGATTGATATATAATATTATCTGCAGAAAATTTTTAGGGCAAAAAGTAAGTATATTCCCTCTAGACTAGAAAAAGGAAATACACTCTAAAGGACGTTTATACAAAAGTATTCATCAATCTTATTTTGAGATGTCACAACTTATAAGGAAATTATATTCAACTAGCAGACCATGGTGAGTTGGGAGAATTAGTTTTTTACAATAAAGAAAGGTTGAATTATCTCTTGCTTTGTTATTGGTAGCCTTACTAAAATCATGCTGGCTCACTTTCACACTTAGTAGCTAAACTACACATACTAAATGAATTTTAAATATTAAGTCTTTAATCAGACTCAGTTTAATCAGTCATAATTATCGAATATTCGATTTGATCTTAAACCCCGTAATGCACAAATTTGAGTTTAAATGAGACATAATATTAAGTTGGTGTTATTACCATAACATTATCCAGTCAAAAAAATTCCTCGAAAAAATGCTTGTAACCTACAAAATTTTCTCGATTACATTTAACTTTCTTTAAACCCACTTTGATGATTTTATCAACATAATTTTAAAGAAAAGAGTACAGACTGTCAGTGGGGATTTCAACATTTTTGTCAGGACCAAACACTCTGATGGATAAAAACAAGATGAAGATGAAGATGCTCCTTGTACGCTGACTGTTTAAAAGAGAATGATTGTTTACCTCCAGTAGGAGCCAACAGATTATTGTCAATAAATAGATCAATGCATAATATATAAGTTAATAATTTATTCTATTGTAGTAAAGCAGGAAACACCTATCAAAAGGACTGATAGAGAAAAACAGTAAAATATTGGCAGCTGTGATTACCATGAACCTCACCGCAGAGGCAAAGCACTAAACCTGCGTTGTTTGTCAGGGTTCCACTCATGGACCCTTACTCTTTACATATACATATGCTACCACTCGTCGTATTATGAATAGGTTCAGTCAAGTGGCACAAATCTTTCAATAAGAAATAGTGACTCTTAATGTGCTTAACCAACCAAACGGTTGAGCCAGACATAAAAGGGTTAACGACAGCAATTCCCCTGCAGTGTATTTTAACTCTTGGGTTTCTTATATATCCTTTTATTTTCTATTTGAATCATTTTAATCTGCAATTGCTTTTTGTGGTGTTTTGTGATGTTTTCATTTATCATTTTAGTGCTTTTTTTTAGTGCTTTAGTGCTTCATTTTGAATTTTTTGTATTTGTAAGAAATTTGAATTGCCTTATTGTTGAAATAAATATACCAGTTTTACCCTTCTCTTGTGATGTTATGATATTTTCCTTATTAAATGATGTTGTTTTTTAATCCTTACTATAAAGCTGTGCGTTTTCCTGAGATTATGAAACACGTAAAGTTGTGTGTTGATTTAAGGTTTTTTTGAAGGTTCTTTTATATTTATCTACAGTGCAAACATCAAATATATAGTGCACAATCTCTTAAAGCCCTCTTTTCAACGGTAATCTATCCATTTTTGGAGACGTTCTGAATCTGCAGGTGACATTTCCTTCAGAGAAGGAGCTTCTTGTCTGCACCAGACTCAGCCCTGCCTCCATCTCACCCAATCATCCATTCATCTGGCTGACTCTGGTGCACCGTGATCATTCTCCGCTCTGCACCATGGAACGGCACACATCTTCACCAGAGGTGCATGTCGAGAAAGGTGCACTCGTTCTTTGGCATGTGGGATCACTGGCAGCAACCTGCGAGGCTGCCTCCATCATGTCGCGCGCGGTGACTCATTGCGCACGGTCAGTCAGTCAGGATGCTTGAATTTTGCGCTTTGCTCTTGAGGATCGATACCCACAGTCTGTTGGAAGGCGTGGCTTGGTGTCACCGACACTGGGTTGGTTTTTATATTCATTTCTGGGATTTCACCTCATCTCACTGACACTGACGCGCAAACGGCATCTGAAGCTCACGGGATATAAAGCGTCTCTGAAGGTAAAGCATCCTCCCTCCTCTTCTTTTTTTCATCACACTGTGACTTCTTCGTCTTAAATAAAGAATTTGTCCGCAAGGTCAAATCATTTCAGCAAATATGAATGGCCTCAGACATGGGCTGAGACAGGACTGCAAACGTAGGTTGCATCACAAGATATAGATCTTAATTGGCCCAATTGGTCGAGTGCATCACTCACGTGCATGTAATGTTATTATCTGTGCATGGGTTTACATACTGCATGCATACTTACTATATGCTGATCTGCTACAGGCAAATGAAAAAAAGAGAAAAATCCCAGACACAAGGGCGTTTATTTCTTTCAATTTTTTTTTTTTTTTTGGAGGAGGGGGCAACTCTACAGTCATAATATGCTTCCCATAAACATTTGCACTTTGACAACAGACATGCAGATGCCTGATGGGAGAGCGAACACACAAATGGGCTGTGCATGACTCAGAATAAGCTTCTAATTTCTTGTATTCAACTCACATTTGAAACCAAATAGAAGAGAGAAATCATTATTATTGAAGGAATAACAATGACAGGTATTTTTTAGAATGTTTTCACAAATCTAGGCACTAATATGACCTCATCCCTAAAAGAGCTCATGTTTTTTTCTCTATAGTACTATATAGACCCTTGTATAGTGTTTTTTGTTGTTGTGAGAAATTAGAATAACCAAAGAAAAGGTGAAATGTTGAGATATGCTGCATACAAGGCAGAATAGATTATAATTCTTACATGACTTAAATGAAATGGACAACTTTTCTCTTTCCTCCCTATTTATGAGAGAGAAGTCGTGATCACAGTACAACTCATGTGTCTGTCTTTGAAGGAGCCGATACAGACATCTGTGAGTTCGGGCAATATTACTTGCAGAATTGGCCCAGATGCTTTTACTCTTTAAAGAGACAGACTGAGATGGAATCATTTATCAGTGCTGCGCTGAAGACATTGGTAAATTTCTAGGTCAGTAACGGCAATTTATATCGTATTTATTATTTGAAAAATATCTTAAGAAACTTTCTTCTAGTGCTGTAGAAGAAAAGTGAAGATTTTCAATTAGCAATATTTTGCTAATTCAAATATTGCTAATTTGAATTTTTTTCAAATTAGCAATATTTGAAAAAAAAACAACAACCCCAAAACATAAAATTCTTATTATAAAACAAAAAAAATTCTCTCAAGCATGTGGGCCACAATTATTAGCACCCTGTGCAGCCCCATTTTACCAACATAACGGTCCTGAGTCTTTTTCTTGAGTCTGGGATGAGGCTTGAAAAAAAACATGGAGAGGATCTGATACCATTCCTCCATACAGAAACTCCACAAATCCTGAAGATTCTGGTCCAAGCTTGTGGACTCTCCTCTGCAGTCTTTACCACCGATGTTCTGTGGAGTTTCAGTCAGGTGACTGGGATGGCCATGACAAAATTTTATTTTGTGATCTCTGAACCATTCTCGGGTTGACTTTGAGGTGTGCCTCCGATTGTCGTATATTATTATGAAGGTCCAACCAAGGCCCACTTTAAGTTTCATGACGGAGGCTTTTAGGTTTTCATCCAATTATCTGTGGGCATTTGATTGACTCCATGTAACCATGTATTCTAACAACATGTCCAGATCCTTTGTAAGAAAAACAGCACCACAGCATCAGAGATCCACCAACAGACTGCACAGTGGGTATACAGGGCTTTTCTCTATGGCTTCCATTCTTGCTATGCCACACCCATCCTTGATGTTGGTTGACTTAAAGATCTCTTTTGGTCTCATCTGACCTATGACCTTGATCCATTGGAAGTACCAGTGGTATTCTGAAAATTATAGGCACTTCTTTTTGTGCTGATGACAACAGAGGCTTTTTTATTCTTCTTGCACCCCTAACATCTTGTGTTGGTGTAGTTGCTGTCTGATAGTGGTTAGGGACACTTACTCCAAGAGTCAACTGAAATCAACAATTCCCTAGCTGTAATCTTTTGAGAGGTTTTTGCCAGTGGAACCATACTCCTTAAAGATAATCAGTTTGTCCTTTTCCAGACTTTTTTTTTTTTAAAGAGAAAGCTTTTTGCAGCTCTACAACTTTTCTTTGCACATGATTCATGTGTTCTTTTTCCCATTGCGGAAAATGTCAAACCAAATTAAGCCTCGGTCACCGCATATTTATACCCCAGCAAAACAGGAAGTTATGGTTCACCACTTCAGAGTTCCAACTCAAATGGATGAACTTAGAAATATAAAATAAGACTTGGATTATGTCTGTGTTACCTTTTAATCACAGGATATCCTAAGGGTGGCAGTAATTGTGGTACACATGTTTTAGAGAAAAACATTTCTAATATGTTAAGAATGTAATGTTTTTTAAATATTCTGATTAGAATAACATATATGATTTTTGGAAATAATTTGAGTGTCTTGAGTGTGTAGACAGCAAAAACATTTTTTTCACCTCAGTTTGCTAATTATTTTTTAAATGATGACAATAATTTTGGAGGGCACTGTATAGGTAATTTTTTTTGGATAGCCTCCTCTTCAATGAGTATTACAGCGCAGAGAAGACAGGACACAATGTCAAGTAAATAAAGATTTAATCACATCAAAAAGAAAAGTGTGGAAATTATGAAAAACTGGAAGTGATGAAGATTTTCCTTATTTTACACCTTGTATGTTGATTATTAGGTTGATAATTAGGCTTGATACCATACTTGATAATCTTAACTCAAAGCAGGGGTTAGATTAGGCAAATATGGGTAATTGATTGTACTGGTGCTTTTCATGTATAATAATACTGACTATTTAAATTAAGTTAAGGACTGCTCAAAGAAACTGCTTGAAATTGTAAATCCAGTGTGTTTGATTGTCAGCTCGATATTGGCTACCGTTTAAACCGTTTTTACCGTTATTTTTTGTCTTCGATAAGATTTCAGTTGGTGAAAGGGGAAGCACAATCATTAACAACATATTAAGTCTATCTTTTTTCCCCTCGTTCAGGAAACTGGGACTGATATTGTTCATCTCTTTTCATCTTTGGATTACAATATTTCAAGACTGAACAGTAAGTCCATCATGGGAACTAACCCAAAAAGGACAGTGACCGTCCAGATGGTGCCTCAGCTGGCTGTGCTGGACACGCTGGGCAATGAGGAGCCTAATGCCACCTGGGTTAAAGAGCCCAACCTCAAACTTGTTCCAGTTAATCCAAAAACCACCCACACATCTCCTCACCACAAACAGGATAACTTGCCTCGTTCTGCTTCTCCCACCAACACCATTCCAGTACCAGCTAATGGAAAGCAGACAAACACAGAGCTTGTGACATGTGGAGACCAAATTATGCCAGACCTGTCTCTCATTGGGCAAGGTGTAGGTGAGACAAGAGGCAACCAAATGGATTCCAATGCTAATGTGAAAAGGTTCAGCCTTGTTGAAGCCGATGTGTTGCCCTCTGTCTCAGTGCCAAAGGTCGACATGCAGACCAATGACTGCAGAGTAAATGATCCAAATGCAGCAGAGAAGTGTGCACAGATGTCAGCTTCAGTCAAATCTGTGGCCCGAGAGGACAGTGGTAAGCATGTTTCTCCAAATAATAGAAATATTAATGACTCCTGTGAATTAAGGCAGGCAGCATCCAAACTACAACATGATAATATAGGGAGTTCCTCAACTGCTGAATACAAGGACACTACTCTACCCCTGAAGTGTCAAGAGCCTGGGCTGCAAGAAACACCCAAACCTAAAAAATTCACAGAAACCAATGCAGCTCCAGGTCGCTCCAATACACCTCCATCCAATGGCAAAGTTGCCGAGGCTGTGTCTACTAAAAGCAATTCAAGTTCCACACTTACAGATGAGGATTTCCAACCATTGAAGCAAACAGACGTCTCCACAGATAATCATCAGCCAGGGTCTTTACAGATGGACGCCTCCACTCTTCCCCAGGCGAGACAAAACATGGCGTACTATGGGCAGGTGACGCAGGATGTCAGCAAGACCAACACAGCGGTATCCGAAGGACAGCAGAACCACAAGCTGTATCAGGAGGCTTCGACGATGACCTCATCCCCCTCATCCTTCCTAATTAAGCAGTGTCATGATATGGAGGTTCAGGTGGTTGTTAACACGTGCAACAAAGCTGTGGCCACAAGTCCAAGCCTGCTGCCCTTTGCAGTGACTCGCAGGCTAAATGGTGGCGCAGCCCAGAAGGAGGAGGCAGAGAGTCTGACTGTCGTCTATGAGGTCGACCATCGTGTGGGATTACATCAGATGAACGTAAGTCCTCTATCCGCCTCAGAGGGGCTCACTGTTGAGGCAGAGATGTGTCCCAACCAAAATACGGGTGTAGTTTTCCACTCAGAAACTGTGTCCCAGCAGCAAGACCAAGGGGTAGGGTCGGCTCTCTGCAACACTCAGCCAGTTTATCAAATCAACATTGAACCCAGCAACCAAAAGGTAGAAGGAGAGACAGGTGTCTCCCAGAATAAAACAGGAATTCAGACATCGTCAGTGAAAAAAGCTTCTCCTGAAGCTCCCTCTCTCATATCAGCAACACCCCCAGAGACTGCTGCCAAATCTGGATCTGCTGACAGTAGCACTGCTGAGCGGTCTCTGGCTACAACCAAGCCCAAACGGGCCCTTCCAACAGCAATAAAGTCTGGTCTGGCTCAAAAGAAAGCTGGGAGTTCAGGGGAAAAGGTTATAGGTAAAGCCCAAACAAAGCAGACAAAATCTAGTAAAGGAAAGACCAAACCAGAGAGTCGACAAGACGAAAATGAGACTGATAAAGGAAAAGGTGTCCATGACGTTGTCTGGGATGAACAAGGTATGACTTGGGAGGTCTATGGAGCATCTGTTGACCCAGAATCACTTGGTTTTGCCATCCAGAGCCACCTGCAGTGCAAAATCAAGGAGCAGGAGAGGAAACTGATTGCTCGGACCTCCCTCAGAAAGTCAGTCTCTGCCATCGACTCGCCACAAAATGGCAAGAAGAACAAAAGGAGGCAGCAGAACATTTTCAGGTCAATGCTGCAAAATGTCAGGCGGCCCAACTGCTGTGTGCGTGCCCCTCCCTCCTCTGTTCTCGAGTAGGACAGCCCAGAGGTAGCCAATGTCAGATTCCTCCCATGTCCTAGAGGTCAAAATGCTTGTCCTTCCCTCATCATGACTGCTCTGCCAAGAGAAACATTAACGGGACACCGATCCCTGCAAGTACACTCAAGTGTTATAGCATAAAGAGTCCAACTATTTGTGATGTTTTTGATCAAACAATATGGGAACTAGTCATATGAAATGAACAAGTCAAGAATTATTTTCTAGAAATAGATATTATAAAAAGAGAGAAAATGTTTTTTTGAATTTCAAAGGCAATAACAGCATGTATCGTAGTTACAATGGCAGTTGAATGACCTAAAATGAAGTCCAAACCTTCACAGTAACGGGCACTGCTCAAGGGGTAGACATATTACTGCTGTCAACATGTTTGTGCATATATATTAAACTAACCTTTCATTACCTTCAATGTATTAGTAACATGTTTTTGAGGTGTTTTTCGGGCCCTATATTTATAAGAATGTTGTGTTTTCTTTTCGTGCACATTTATTTTTAGTAAGTTGTTGGTTGTGCAAAAAGGGACTGCATGCATTTATGCACTATTTGACCTCTGTTCTTGTTTGGTTTTTCTATTAAAACAACAAAAACAAACTAAGTCCAGCTGTATATATTTTTCATTTGTGACCTCTCAGCATGTTCTTCAGGCAGGTACAGCATCACTGCAGTTTTGATGCTTGAGCTTCCTTTAAGTTTATTTCTTGACATAAATTAGAAAATGAAAGTCTTTGACAGAATAAAACTTGAATAATTTAGAGATTTATCATCAGGCACATTGATATGATGTCTTCAGATCATTTGAGGGAAAGGAATTCACTCGAGCAGTCTCCGTTGTCTTGCTTAGATATATGGTTTTATTACAGCAGATCTGTTATAACAGAGAAGATCCCGCCACGCTCAGGTAAGAGTCTCATCCCGGAATCTTGCCACTCAGATCGTGCGGGATCATTATATACTTAAAATGCCAGCGCCAATTTACCTGGAAAGGCTATCTTGCGTCCTTCAGACACAACGATGCCCACATTATTCGCCATACATAACACCAGGAAAGACTTAAGACACAAGTGGAGCAAAAGGAATATTTTCATTTTCCTAATAATATGTTAAGAAACGGTAGTGCTCTGTGCCTTTTTCCTTGTGTGTGAGTGTATGTGTGTGTACGTGTGTGTGCGTCTTTAGAAGTGTCAAAATGAAAGTCAAAATGTGTTAGACTAACAAAGTAGAATTGATTTGACAAAACTTAACAGTTTTGAGTGAATGACACAATCTAAATGTTTGTTTAGATTAGTTCAATTAGAACTGAATAAACACAGTTAAGTCAATTAATAAAAAAGATCATTTGGGGAAATTTTTGTTGCTAATTTTTACTTATTACTGTAGTTACTTAACTTATGCTGTAGTTGCCCAACAGATTTGTGATTATTGCCCACATGTCCATTATTATTCATCTTAACAATGTTATTAACTTAAACCTAACACAAGTCAGTTTGGTGGATATTGTTGACATATCTTTGTTAAGTAAATTCCACAGGTGACATAAGATATCTTTTTTTTATAAGAGCCTTTTTTTAATATATATATTCTGTACTGAACAGAATAATTTTTCCTGTTGCCAATATTTATCATAATGACTAATCATACTTATAAATCCAGATTTGGAATCTAATGCAGCAATGGCATCAGTAAATAAGCAAAAGGAATATAAGGAATGTATATGTGAATGTTGTTTTTTTTACTGTAAATTTAAATGAACATATCAGCAAAATCTATTATTTAGACAGAATAATACTTTTACAGTAATGCCTTCACATGAAAATTTAAGATATTAACCGTTTCTTGATTTGAAATAGCGCATCATATCTACCACAGGAATAATACTGTCTTTAATTTTACTGTTTTTTTTTTACTGTTGCAATTTGATCGTTTCTTACCGTACTTTCCTCGGTAACTTTTTACAGTGCAGTTTTTTAAAAGGATAACATTGCGACAGCTTATATGGCAGTGGTAATATTGACGTTTTCAAAAGTTTGTGATTTAAGACTACCAAAAGGCTGAAAGGTAGAAAACAACCCCTCAGATTGAAGGGACGTGTTTCACGAGTCAAGAGGATGCTGGTAGAGGATCATGGTGTGTGGTAGTTAGCTGGGGCGGTTTGAGACTTGAGATAGAGCAGAGATAGGGCGAGTGATTGAGCAGGTATGCAGAGGCGGTCAATCAAGAAAGAAATTCACTCTTTTAAAGCCCTTAAACAAACCTGAACGTAGGATGTACCACAGAATGATCTGGCCAAGAGTGGAGGCTGGAACCAATGTGAAGTTTAGCAAAGCTTGACTGAAGATGGGAAGCAGTTGAGCTGAATGTCAGCCAACGTCAGCAGGTCGAGCCAAACCCAGAGACACACAAACCCAGAGAAACACGAGAAGAGAGAGAAAGGATGTCAGAGAGGGCAACACATCCTCATGAAATGTCTTGTACATTAAATTAAGGAAAGCCGTCCCTTTCCAAAAGCTTAGTTATTCCTGACTTAACGACGAGGAAGTGCTTGAAAAACAAACACTGATGTTTCACGTTAGCAAAAGTCTGCCAAACAGTGTTAATGAAGACTTATATAATAGATGTAGTGTTTTACTGCATCTTATATATAGGTCTTTAAAAGTACAGAACTATATACTGTACACCTTAGAAGAACAATTTTTAATATAACTCTGTAATCGGAAATCTATTCAACGAGTCTGATGACTCATTTCCATCATCAGACATCGTACAAATATGAGGAAACCAATGAACTCAAAATACAGTTTTACAGATTAAACAACTGAAAATTAATGATCTACTTAATTTGAACATTTTTAGGCAAATAGCTTTCTGATTTTTTTAAAATGAAGCCAACTAATAATAATAATTCACAATGACTATGATGACGCACAAGCCTAAATAAAGTTATTAGAATAATAGATCCTTTGACAGGCGCAACAAAGCTGAAAGGTGAGGGAGATAGTGATCCAAGCCGTAAACACACCCCCAGAATCTCGGAGTGTGATCTCCTGCTCATCCAACCAAAAGGTAATTAAAGTTTCCGGCTTAATTGTGGAGCTCGTCTGAATTCTGTCACTATCAGGTGAGTTTCACGTCCTTATTTTATCGCTCTCACACTCTCCGTCCTTTCATCGTGAATTTACTGTCCCGACCGATGTGGCACTGATTCCAGACGACTGCTGTTATTGTCATAACAAGTATGTCATTTCCAATTAATGTCAGGACAGAGGGGGAAAAAGTCCTCTATACTCGTAATCTATGTCCGATGAAAATGTCCTTAATTCCCTTAATGCTATTCCCTTAGATTTGTGTCCGTACAAACGCCTTTGAATGCTTCTTGAAGTAAAACTGACCCTTGGGGGCCTAACCTTCACCCTCTTATTTAGAACAAGCCTGATACTTGGCTCATAAATGGATGCCAAACTTACTTCACACCAAATCCAGTTTCAGCTGTCTTTTTTTTTTCCCCCCTTGAAATCATGGTCAGTATATCCCTAATAGCATTAATTCTCAGTCTTCAACCCCAGCTTTAATTAGCTGTTTTTCAATTTTTGATAACCACCTACCCACTGTGTCATTATGACTACTTCCCATTTGGAAGTGAAGATTAAATCCGGCCAAAGGCGCTGCCTAGCACAGAGGGAGATTTATTCTAATGACAAGGAACATGGAGAGGGATTTCAAAGGCACATGGACAAGTACCACCCACTGCTGTAGTTACTAGAAGAGAGCATTCAACCTGCTCTCTGTATCCAGCTCACTGGCTCTGTGTCATCTAGTCATATTCTAATGAACACAGGCCTTGTAATCTATTCTTACATGAGAATACAGCGGGAAAGTCTACCTTTGAGTCCCAAATTATAAGGCACACTCTATAAGTGACAGAAATGTACCACATCCATGTGTTGGCAACTTTGAAGCTTCTCAATCTTGATTTTCTCCAATGTCATTCTGTATTTTAGGTTCCCATAAAAAAAAACACCCAAGCTCATTGCCTTCATCAAAAAAAAAACAGCAAAAGAAAAAAGAAAATTGATACATTTTCTCATGAATATGTGATCAGGATCCCGTAATTATGTAAATATATCTTCTAATTATTTCATATTCTTGACAGAATTACAAGTTAATGATCTCGAAAAGATGAGATACTGATGTCGTAATTATAAGATAATAATCCCATAAATATGAGATAATATAATTGTAGTTATGGGATAATGATTTTGTAATTATGAGCTACTTTCTAGGAGTTACTGAATTCAGTAATAATAATATCCTAACTATGAGTTATGAGTATCCTAAACTTTGGTTATGATTATTTGCATCAATGTTTCATTAATATAAGACTTTCATTAATATAAGACTATTTATTGTTGATATAATGAAACATTGTGTAATTTACCTATTAGCCATAACATTTAACCTGCAACATAATGAATTTATTTCTCTGCATTTCACCCATCCCTATGGAACCATGGGCAGCTCCTGGGTCAAATGCAGATAAATGCCATGTTACCATGTGTGTGACTGAATGTTGTTAATAAGAGCTATATTATTCCCTACTCTTATTCTTATTATACTGATTAGCCATAACATTAAATTGGTTTCTACATATTGTCTAGGTACCATTTGGACATCAAAACAGCTCTGTGATGTCACTGAGTGTTCAAAACACCTTTCTATTAGAACCAACATCAACTTTTCAGCAATTTGTGCAATAGTAGCTCCTCTGCAGGATCAGACAACACAGGCCAGCCTTTGTTTCTATATCCACATCATTGAGCCTCAGGCACCAATGACCCAATTGCTGGTTTACCTTTTGTCCTTCCTTTGGCCACTTTGGTAAGTATAAACCCCTGCAGATGGAAGAACACCCAACAAGAAATTCCGTTCTGCAAATCTTCTGAGCAAGACGTCTAGCCATCATAATTTGACCACAGTCCGAGTTGCTCAGATTCTTATGCTTGCCCATTGTTTTGATTCCAGCACATCAACTTCATGAAGAAAATATTCACCGAACCATTCCTGACACTGTGGCCAGAAAATCAATGCTATTCTTAATGCGCCTGTAAGTGGATAAAATGCTATGGCGGATTATTTATATCAGCCATCACCTAACTTTGAAATATAGGCCATGGTTCCACAATATATTCATCATATTTGTATAGAAGTGACCAAATCCAAGTCGAACTACGAGGTCTTCTTTATCTTCTGATCATGGCGCTGGTAGTTCAGCACCAACACCCGGCAGCGTCAGAGCAATATGGTGATCTCAAAGGTGTTACCACTTAACAAGGAATCGCACACACTGAATCCAAAGCCCACTGTTAAAGCCCAAGGGCCTCCAGTGCTCACAATTTAAGACGTTGAAACCGATTGTGCTGGTTCTCTGGGCAAAAGGACAGACTGCAAGGAAAATTATGGTGCAATAATTAAATTTAGAAGCATGAAGTATTTACTGGATTTTGCGACATATATTATAGAGCAATTACTCATTCTTGTTTTTATGTATCAAGGTCAAATTGAATTAAATGGGTGAAAATGAAATAAATCGGCACATGAGTTGAGATATTCGACCCGTTGTTTTTGATTCTTAAGTTAAATTCTAATTTAATCTGAATTTGAATAAATTAGATAAATTTGACAGAACTCAAATCTGATATCTTTAAGCAGAACTGATGTGACACAGTCTTTTCCTGTTGGTCCTATTAGGAAGTCTTTGCTTTTTTTTTCTTCTTTAAATTAAAAGCATAAGCACCCAGCATCCTGCACTCTACTAAATTCAGGACAACGCTTTTTGAGCTATAGTTTATATCCCAAAGACAAATGGCTCTCCTGGAATGGGGGTTCGAGATATACTTGCAGTGTCCCAGTTAGTTTCACATGCACAGTAGCTCACATAGAAACTCTCATGGAAGCCTTGCTGATGCTGCAGCACTTGGACAGAAGCCATTACGATTATCCAGACCATCGTTACGATATCATCTATCCACACAGAGATTATTTGTGGCATATTAGACACACTTTATCATGGGATAGAGTGTTAATTACTATTTACAGATCCTATTTTCAGATTGTGGAGTGATTAATTTAGGAGTGGCTGGTGGTATTACTGCTACATTATCATTCCACAGAAAACAGGCTTGAAGAATCTGTCTGCTGACATGTGGAAGCTTTTAAACATTTCTGTTGATTTTTTTCTAAAGTAATTTTTTATCATTTTAAATGCCTTGTTCTCCTTGAGTGTGCTTGGGCTTTCCTCTCCAGCTCCTCGTTTCTCTCCAAGACGGTGCTTATTATCTTTGAGAATGATATCAAATTGAAACGTCCTGAGCCAATAACAGATAGGTGATTAAAGATTTTTCACTCTGCAAAAAACATTTAATATTAATGGTCCGTTCCTGCTTCCCTTTCCTTATTCATCCTCATATTGTATTAGCCAGATAGCTGGAAGTGAGGCTTGTCCTCCTGATGGCTGCCCCAAACCCAGAGGAATATATGACCTACATTTGTTTGTGGTGCAACGTCGGGCTGTGGGTGTGTTCCTATGTTGAACAATTCCAGTTTTCTGCAATGTTATGCCTTTTGTTTCATAACTTTGTTCCTTTTTCTCATCCATACAACCAGTCTGTATTCAGTGTTTCAGATCTGACCATGTATTGGTTCCGTGCACAAGCACTGCCCCTTTAACCCTTGTAACTAAGGATACATGTGCAGAAAACGTTCATTCGAGAGAGGAACACAGCCTCACATACTCACACATGCACACGGTATAGTAAATGCGCACAGGTCACCTTCCTTAGCCCATTGGAGTCTGCTTTATTATGGCTGACAGATGCAAACAGAAATCATTGGTCCCCGTGGTGGAGGGGCAAGATCAAAAACAAACTGATAAAGGTGAAACACAGTGATGAAAAGAAGGGGTAGAAAGATATAGAGATAGATACCAATGTAGTTTAGCTATTGACAATGTCTTGAGTAGTAATTTTTCTGCCATAACTGTCCATTTTTCTCCGGTTTTTGGCAATGGCAGCGAGTTAAGCAACTTTGTATCAGCGCCGCGTTTCTCGTAGGGAGACAAAGAAAAAAAAATTCTCATTTTGAGAGGAGAATGAAGTGTGTAATCTGAAAGATTAAATATCCCCAAATGATTTCAGAGGATCATTCTGATGAAATCCAGTGGCGCAAGATCCTTCCTGGGTTACTCATGAACTCTGACCTTGGTGGGATTGTTAAATCAAAATGATCGGATTGGCTTGTGAAAACAATTACATCATTGCAGTGTTTCCTTTTTTACCTGAACAAACACAAAAGCAACTTCATTAGGTTTATGAATGCAATACTTTGGGTGGACAACACAATTATGAGGCAGAGACATTTCTATATTATGAATATGCAAATCTGAATCCAACCAGGAGTTTTGCTGTGTGTCGTTTGCATTCCCCTATCAACAGATAATAATGAAAAAGCATTCATGGACTACAAGAGGACTTTGATTCTCCGAGACTCTAAAGTTGTCCGTAGGTGTGATTGTGAACCTGGATGTTTGTCTTTCTCTATTTGTCCGCCCTGCAATGAACTGGCCTCTTGTCCAGCCTGTACCCGACCTCTGGCCCATTGTCAGCTAGGATAAATTTCAGTCGCAACATGACTCCTAAAAGGAAAAGCAGTACCAGGAGATGAATTATTGAATCTTTGAGACTCTAAAGTAGTCCGTAGGTGTAAATCTGAGCCTGAATGATTATTTGTCTGTATTTGTTAACTCCATTATGAACTGGTGAATGGTCTGGGTGTATCCAGCCTCTCGCCAGTTTCCACTTGGATAGGTTCTCCTGCAACCATGGACAGGATTGCCAATGGTCCCCTGACACCAGCATCTCAACATTTTAATTTACTGTATTTTGTTGGTTTAGGACCAAGTTCAGCCTTTTCAAAAATAATCTAGTTTCCATCAGCCTCGGCAGCATTATCAATTTCAGCACATTACGGTGCGTAGCCACACACAACGGTACAACAGGGCTGTTAGAATAGCTGTAGACTCATAGTGTTTAATATACTTTCAGTCATGTAAATGATGCAAAATGTATTTTCTGATTTAAAGGTCTGATTCGAGAATGATTCAGAGTTTTGGTGACCAAGTGTTGACAAGGACCAAATGGACGCAACACATTACACAACATAGAATAGCATTACACAACAGTTAGTTACTAGTGAACACGTTTCGAGCAGTTATGGTGAAACTAATTTTTGCACCCAGAAGCAGAGAAAAAACACCAGTGTGCAAATTTATGGGTGGATTGATTTCCATTTGGTTGCAGGGGTAAAGAAAGGGGCTGGGGATTGGTGTTAGATGGTGTGGTCCGGCTGTGTGTGTGATTGGTTGGCAGTAGGCTTCAGGAGGAGAGCAGATGACTGTCAGAGGGATCCTGAACACAGAAAGCTGTTACCATGAGAGACAAATTGCAACGGATATTCAAGATAAAACTTCAATCACAAGTAATCTTCAACTTCATCAAAAGGACAAGATACTACTAAACAGGGAGTCCGTTAATCTGGCAGCGAGCAGTTGGCGAGCTGAAGTACTTAGGCAGCATTGATGGTTGAATTGATTTCAGGTGTGGAGCTGTGACCACACATACACACAACTACAAGGGAGGAGGATTGAGAGGCAAACCGGAAAGGAAAAAAATCCCAATGAAACGACCCCGAGTCACAGCTGAGCTGTTGCAGTTGACTTGTGAAGAGTCACATATTTTCCTCAGGAGTTGGTGGAGACCAAAAACTGAGCTTGTAAGGAATACTCAGTCACTCATTTTCTGTACCTACTTACCCTGCTCAAGGTTGCGTGGGGCCTACAGCCCACAGCCCATCCCAGCATACAGTGGGTGAGAAGTGAGGTCAACCTTGGAAAAGCACCATTTCATCACAGTGCCGACACATACAGAGACAGACCACCATTAACGCTCACATTACCACGTATGGGACGTTTAGATTCACAAAGTCACCAACCCGGAGAGAACCAATGTGAACTTGGGGAGAACATGCAGACTACACACAGAAAAGCCCCCTGAGATGATTAAATGGCCAATATGCACTGCAAAAGAAAATATAGGAACACTTAAATCACAGTCCGAATGTTTGTGAAGGAAACATTAAAGTTGAAAATCTTCATTGATCTACATTGCTTAAATTGTTTAGAACAAAAATCGTTAAACAATTAAGATCTGGATTCTAAATTTCATCAAAAATAAAAGTGAAAAACTGAAATCACAGACTGATCCAACTCCAATGAATTTCATCACAACAACTCATAATGTGACCCAGGAGTGTGTTTGAGCCCCACATGCCAATTGGACCTTCTGAAAACGTCTGGGCATTCTCCTGATGAGAGGAAGAGATGGAGGATGGTGTCCTCCATCTCTTCCTCCCATCTCTTCCTTCCTGGGAGACTTCCTTGCAGACCTGGATCAGGGTTCCTGGACAGTCTGTGGTATGTGGGGGTGGCGTCTGATGCATCAACACATAACGTCTCAGAGGTTCTGAAGTGGATTCAGGTTCGGGGAACATGAAGACCAGTCAGTGGCATTAATACCTTCAGGAACTGCTTGCACACTGTGACCACATAAGGCCGGGCATTGTCCTGGACCAGGAGGAACCCAGTGTCCACTTGACATTTTAAGGTCTTATAGTGGGTCTGAGTTTCATCCTGGAACCTAACAGCAGTCATGGTACCGTTGGCTAGCCCATGGAGGTCTGTGAGACAATCCAAGGATCTGTCTCATGAGACCATCACTGACCCACCACCAAACCAGTCCAGCTGGATGATGATGCAGCAGCATTAAGTTTTCCACAGCGTCTCCAGAATCTGTCACACCTGCAACATGACCTCAGTTTGAACCTAATCTCATCTGTAGAAAGAACGGGGCACCAATGGAACACCTGCCAATTCTGCTGTTCTCTGGTGAACACCAATTGAGCTCCATAATGCTGGGCTATGAGAAAAAGTTCCAGTAGAGAACGCAGCAAACCGTCTTGCAACTGCATCCAGGGGTAAGCCATCCTGGAAGAGCTGGAATACCTGTTCAGCATCATTGGGCTGAAGGTACTGCCTCATGTCACAAGTAGTGACAAAGACACCAGCAGAACACAAAACTAGAGAAGAGTCAGTCAGCCACCTGCAGCACCATTCCATATTGGGGAGTTATCATGCTTTTGCCTCTCCATTGCACCTGTTGTCACTTTCATTTGCACAAAAAACATGCTTATTCACAATCACTTTTGCTTCCTAAATGGACAAATTAATATCCCTGAAGTTAGACTGGCTTGGTGTCAAACTGCGATGATGAAGTGTTACTTTAATTTTGTAGAGCAGTGTTATTGGGGGCCAGAAATGAATTGATGAAAGTGGTGCTCTGCAGCGACCGTTCACCAATTTAAGCCACATATACTTAGAGTAATAAAATATCCTTTCTTCCTTCACGTTTTCTTGATTTCCCCTGTACTTTGCCATCAAATTGCTGCATACTGTGTTCATTTGTACTGCCTTATCATCAGCTCTTAGGCACTTTGAACAGCGCCAAGGTGCATTATGAACATAATTATCTGATTGCTCAAGTCAAAGACAGTGAAGGCATAAGCTTAATGATCTTTGTTACTATGATATGCGCAGTCGCTGGACAATCACCTAATTTCATGCTGAGTCTTGCTTTTTGAAGAGATATCAATACGTAAATAACGTTTAAGCTGGACCATTTATGCAAGACCAAACAATTTGTCATGTTATGCTAAATTGTCTAAAGTGTCTAAGGTGTTAAATGAATACATTTCTAAAGAGTATTATATATGAATATGCAAAAAATATATATTTTAAATAGTTATGAAAAATCTTGATTCTGATTCTGAAAACGTACCTACCAAAATTTATGGATGATTTGTAGTTCATTGGAAAGACACTAAAGTCGACACTAGTATCACAAAGAAGAGGGTTAGAAGATAAAGGAGGTTTTTATTTTAGATCAAGCATTGTTTCTTTTTATCCGTTTTTACACAATCACTACTCATTAACCTGTGGATGTGATACTGTGTGATTTATGGTCCAGGTCTGAAACCCTCCCAGGTTCACCTGCTAATATAACACATTGTTAAGAGGTCAAGGTTCATATTTCTGTTCAAATTCAAGTCCTGGATCTCCTGGTGTTGGTAGAAGGCTTGTAAGGCTTGGACGAGCCACAGGTTAGTGTATCGCCACCGCTTTGCAGAAAATGGATGAGGAGAAAGGTAAGGGTCGGTCAAGGGGTATGAGCACCTTGGAGAAGTGTCTGATATTTCTCTTTGTGGCCATGACCGGTGTTTGCATCGGCCTCTTAGTCGTCCACTTCACCGGAAAGGATGACACTTCATCTCATGTAGAAGGTGAGTGTTTATACTTAAAACTAACAGAACATGTATTTTATTTAAATGCTAAAAAATCTGAGGTTAAATACTTCAAATGTTGCTACTAAATTGTGCTTATGCTGTTTTGAGATCTCTTATTTTAATTTGCCTTCTTTATTTGCTTGCAAATCTCATCACAGGATTATAGTCATAAAACAATTATATTACATAAGAAATCACATGAATATATATAAAATAGAGGACACGTAGATAGTGCATACTGTAGAGTAAAAGTAGTTTCTACAAAGCCAATAAAGGAATTTCACGATTGCAATGCCAAGAACTGCCCTGTTCTGCATGAGATTGGCTTAGCTTGATGATTATATTCAAGAAAATGTTGGAAACTTCATTATTTTGCTAGCCAATCACAGAAAGAGTAAAAGTCTAGATAAGACCGTCTTACAGTTTGGTTCATTGCTTTTCTTACTACATGACCTTTCATTGAAATCCGTTCTTTAAAACTACTTTGATTTAACCTTTATCTCAGCACAGATTATATAACTATGTTTAACTCTCATTAGCAGGGGCAATTGTAACTGCAAATAAGCAGGTGCATATTGACATTTGGATGTTTTCAGGTTGGGACATTTAACAATTTAACCCATGAGGTCTGGAAAAATTGCGCAAAAGAACTCATGCAACTCCCTGTTTCATGGTAAATGATTTAAATTCACCTTGCCTCTCAAGTAAAATGAACATTTTTGCTAGATTTTCATCATTATGTTCATGAGATTGTACTGGCAACCTTTGGTCAGATGCAGTTTGTAGTAGGAGTTTGTTATAGAAAAATACACCTCATTTGCACAGTAAAAGCGGTTGGGTTTAGTTCATTGCTCCAAGACACGTTTTGATAGATCTGGATATAATAGTAATTCACATATTGTGGACCAATTTTCTGGTAGGTGAAAAACCTGGCTGGGGCTGCGTCTTCGAAATGTTCTAGGGATTTCAATGGAGTCGTTTTGCCACAGGCAATCCAGTCATCAACTTAAGATCGCTATTTACTTACTACATCTGTTGAGTGTGACAGTTTTGTTGAGTTTACAAGCAACTAGTGGTGCCAAAATTCATATGAAAGCTGTATGGTGTTCCTTACTCAAACCGAGGTCAAAATGGTCAGTTGGTTTTTAGGGATACATTAAATTGGGAAATATTACATTTCCTGTTTATACTAGATGACGGCACACTGCCACGGCTACACCATTATATCAAAATTCATGACCATTAATAATAATAATAATTATATTGGTATACTTTATCAAAAGGCACATTGTATCATGACCTTTATTAGCACTTTGAGATTTGATCCAAATGTAAAGTGCATTATAAATTAAATGTATTATTATTATTATTATTATTATTATTAATAATAATAATGATAATATTATATAATATCTAAACTCATATCGTGTCACGACCTTTCTGACACAATTTGAGGTCAGTTTGGTCATTGGGCTAGTAAGCGATTATCCTGATAATGATCATGGGGGGCTGGAGCCTATCCCAACTGACGTCGGGTGAGAGGCGGGTTAAATCCACCAGTGCTCCTACAGCACCCTTTGGAAATGAAAGTGTGTTGCGAGAAACATTTCTCATAGTGTGTTTTTTATTATCCCCGGTCTCACATTCATGCCTTTGTTTCTGGACACTGTGTCATCTGGGTAAATATTTTATTTGCAGCGAGGAAATTCTATAAGACAAGGCAGAGACAGGAAGAATGTTGATAGGAATCTGAAGTGAGAGCTTCCTGAGGCAACTGCATCTCTTGCGGCGTATCACTAACGCTAAAAAGCATGTTGGGTCTGTGGTCTCTCTTGATAGATAGAAAATCTTTCCCTTTTGATCTTATTGACTGCAGAGGGGGATTAATCCTAACTTGACTGGGTGGCAGATGATGATGTGATGATACGGAAATAGAAATTAACTACATAAACTAAATAAAAAATTGAAGAGGCATTGAAACAGTTTATCTACCAAACAACACCATTGTTAGTAAAAGGTGAATAATGAAAAAATAGTTCCCATGATATCTCGAAAAAAAACTAACTAGAATACCACACTATAGGTTGATTGATTATTATTATTATTATTAATATTATCCGTATATTGATTTGGCATAGTTTCCACATCATATGCCTTTCCTGACAAAATCCTCTGCTTTTACTGGGTTCATGGCGGAGGTGGATGCAGCAAGGATCGGGTTTGAACCCCCTCTTGTTTTCTATGTTGGTGGACAGGCTGACAGATGGGGTCAGGCAGAAATCATTGTGAACTATGATGTTCACGGATGACTAGAAGGAGGTTACTGAAAGTGGTGTGACAGAGGAAGACTAAAAGGACCTGGCAAGACGGAAACAGATGATCCGCTGTCCCAGATTATTGACAATAATATGATTATGATATGAATCATTTGATTCCATGAAAGTATCTATGTTTCACATAGATTTAACGTCATAATTGTCACAGATACACATCATTTATTATAAAGTTCTGTTTGAATGACTGACGGTCATTCCATGTCTCCATCCCTCTTTGTTCCTTTACTGTAACTCAAAACATGTTGGCCCCCACTTAATATAGTATGATCTCAATGATCCAGATTGTGATGTGGATCTGGAACCAACTGAGCAGTAGCGGAACATCAAGAGTTGTCAATGTCTATGCGTTCTTATTGTTTTTTTTAAATGATGAATTAATGATAAATAATTTACAATTATTCTGTTTATGATACCGTATATATATATATTACACCTAACATGCTGACATATGTAACTGATCATACCAACAGGATTGGGTTTTGTGTACGGTGCTAAATGGCTTAAGTAAGATGGTGGTCACGGAAAAAAAAAATGATACCATCTAAACATTAGCATGTTAGCATTGACAGTGTAAGTATGTTAGCATGCTGAAATTAGAATTTAGCCGAAAGTGAGAGCACTACTATAAAACATATTTTAAAAAATGCCTTGTGATATGTATCACAAGTTTGTCTTCTTCAAACTGTTTAGTAGGAAATGAGGGAATTAGTTTTT
Source organism: Lophius americanus (assembly GCA_037951165.1). Classification (NCBI taxonomy): domain Eukaryota; kingdom Metazoa; phylum Chordata; class Actinopteri; order Lophiiformes; family Lophiidae; genus Lophius; species Lophius americanus. Next base: position 5,582,321 of record JBBDHG010000091.1, read on the forward strand.
TTGTAGGAAATCAATAGGGGAATTATTAGCCTCTCATTGTCATGTCAAGTCAGATTTCATTTCTATAGAACATTCAGAACAACCACAACTAGGCGACCAAAGTGGTGAATAGATAAGACAGATAAAGACAAGTCTGATAAAAACACAAACTACAGCAATAGAAGAGAAACCAGATAATCAATTGTTAAAATAAATTAAGATAAATTGATAAAAGAAAATCAAATAAGCACAATAAATGCTTACAATACAATTGAATAGTGGTGTCAAGGCTCATCTCGAATGAAAGGCAGTGGGAAAAGGTATTTTTTTAATAAAGATTTTAAAACTCTGAGGCCCTGAGCAGTTCTTATCTGCATGGGTAGATGGTTCCAGAGGTTTGGGGCTTCCACTGCAAAGAGCATCTGGTTTGTTGACCGCAGTGTTCTAACCGGAGATTGCAGGTGCAAGAGCTTGGTTACGTAAGAAGGTGCTAACCCATTTAAAGCCGTATAACAATAAGCAAAATCTTGAAATCTATGCGGTAGGAGATTTAGTTGTAATTTCATCTTTGTGCGTCCCTAACTCAAAACATCCGGCAAATACCATTGGCATATAAATACATTATTCACATTTTTTCAGTGAAATGTATTCCTTTATCCTGATTTATTGTCTGACATCAGGCAAACTGTCAACTCATCACTGCATCACTTTTTCAATCATTCAGTCTACTCAGTGAAGTGTGTGGATCCAAAGGTCTAGACACAGGCAAAGTATATTTCCTGCCCCAGGCAAAACCTAGAAATTTTTGGATGGCCAAAAACAGAAAATATTATTACTATATGCAATACCCATCTGACTGTCAAAATTTCATGTATCTGTCATGACTACATGAGTAGTGTTTGCTTCAACTCAGTACGCTCAGTACCCTACGCCTCAATTTCTCCTTAATCTCCTTACAATTTTTCTTTTCATTTCTGAAACTTGTTATTTATTCGGGCTTGTCTTAAGCATGTGAAAGACTCGTTCAGTGTGAGTAAAACTGCTGGAGAAGGTTATGTAATTATTAATCCACAGTCTTTTAAACATGGCTGTCAATTTGACAAATATGGTAGACGATAGGTCATGCAAATAAGAGTAACCTCACCATGTCAAAAAATGACAAGCGCAACATGTAATAATGAAATGTATTTAAGGCATCATTGCATTCCAGAAGAGTTAATTCACATTCCAGAGCAACAGAATTGTTGTTGCCAACGATGTCCTGCCTAATGTCAAAAAATGTTCCAGTTTTTTGCTGTTAGACACAGCTGTGCTCCATAGTCACAACAGAAGCTGCCCAAGCCACCGGGGGGGAATATTCTTCCAGTGTAGATGATGATATGCTTTATTGTCGAAGCTGTATGTGAGGCAGCTTGACCGATTTTAATTTCTTACTACAGATACCATAACATGATTGTCAATAGAATTCCATGCTATTTTTTTTTGGGACAATAAACAAAAAATTACGCTGATGTTTTCAAGTCATGCAAGTTTTTATGGAGGTTTTCGTCGGTTTAACACTTTGATCTGGAAAGAAAATCTTTCCAACTGTATCTCTGAGCTGGATAAATCCTATTTATTTTGATGTCCCTTTGATGTTTCCTCCAGCATGATCTGCCATCTTCTATGATAATTCCAACAATTTCTGAAACATTTAATGGTTTAATGCCTGCAAAACACATCTCATTAGCCCCTATCATTAGCTTCTTTGCATTTAGTTCTAGTTAGCAAATGTTAACAAACTAGCATGGTAAGCTAAGGTTAACATGACAAACATTAAACTGTACCACTTTACAATGTGACTAAACCTATAAAGGGTTTATGAATGGTTTATAACTAGTTTATTAAGTAAGAAGTGAACAGTTAATTATTAATACACTGCTATAACTCATTAGATTAAAAAAGGTGTCAGTGAGCTGTTGCTTGCCAAATAGTAAATCAATATTGATTGTTGAGACACATCTTATGATGGGATTTTTTTTTACAACCCAATTAAATACTTAGTTATAAACTACTTATAAATCATTTCAAATGTCTCATTGTAAAGTGGTACCAATTTAAACAACCAAATCATCAACAGGTTAGTCGGTATGCATGCTGATTCACAGAGAAAGGTTTATGTTGCCGGGATTTCTAAATACACAACAAGTGGCCTCCTTTGACATACAATTCCAGGGGGAAACTCAGGCTGCGGTGGTCCTCGAGAGCTTTCTGGAGAGTCGGGCACCTTCACCAGCTGGAACTATCCAAATAGTTATGACAATGGCAAGAGCTGCACCTGGCACATCATCGTGGACCCCGGCAAGGTGACATTGATCAACATCGCTGTTCTTCCAAATCTCAAACAGTGAACACTTTAAAATTATAATCATAGTGTGTGTGAGGGACCATGTTGCATTGTGGTTAAAGTAGGCTCTGATATGTAAAATGGAATGCTTGAAATGAAATAGACAGTACCTCTGGCTCTACTGCAACAGGGTACTTTGAAGTCAACCATTGTGAGTCATTGTGGTTGTGGTAGAAATATCAAAACAAATCCGTAATATTTCAACAACTGTAATCTTCTGTGGTCGATCAGTACTGATGTAATCAGAAAATGGAAGTTGAGCTTGTATAATAGATTCTAGGTCAAAGCAAGGCTTACATGTCAATACCTCCAGTGATGCTGTTACTCCACAGATGGCGTTGGTTCCATGGTTTGGCTCTGTCTACAGAGAACAGCTTCAGTGAAATCCTTGTCTAAATATTTGCTTGGATTAACATTATAGAATATCTATCAATGCATTTCTACTACTTACGTAAATATGATGCATACCGCAGAAGACTATAGACAAAAATTACCTCCAATGTTTCCATTTCAAACAGGGGTTTACATCATTTTTGTGCATTGTGACTAGAGAATGACTTGTGTCTTTTGTGAGGCCAAGCAGTGTAGGACAGGTAGGATGAAAACAATGACGGTCACTTGGACAGATGGCGACCACGGCTCCTTCATTCTCCTCAGCTTTCTTCTCATCACCCGCAGGAGAAAAAGTGTTTGATTCCTCTTTCTCTAGTAGCATAGCTGCCGTTTTTTTTTATCTGAGTTTCTTTATATATCCTTATGGCTTATCTTTTTAGCTTTTGCTGTTGCTCTTGAAAACACGGAGACTCACTTGCTTCCCTGTCAACAACTTGTCTCTCTTATCCATTTTGCATATTGAAAAAAAAATGTGGACGAGCTGTCCATGTTTCTGTTGCAGGTGATCCATCTGTGGTTTGAAGAGTTTGCTCTTGAAGATACTCTTCTTTGTACGGGGGATCTTGTCACACTGCGCGACTCTCTGGGAATCATCGGTAAGTCATCCATTAATAACAACCTAAGGTAGCAAGAGAGGTAGCTCCTTTATTCAAAGGTGAGGATTGCCACATCTTTTGCAAACTGTGGTAGCGAGCCACAAAGTTCTGCTGGTCCTCTGCTTTACACATGCCTTTACGTACTGTCACAAACACAAAACTGTCACTTCTACAACACTGCACAGTGTGAAGCAGTTTCCAACTCTATGGTCTCTTAGCAGTTTAAAGGCAAATACACCTAAATGTTGGCCAGAATGTTTTTGGGTTATCACATTAACATTAAGGATCCGTAGTGGACACAGACGCAGAGGACGGAGATTAGGATTCCATAATATCCCCGACATTTTGGAGATATAAAGGGGTTAAATTGTTGTTGATTTTAATCTCTGTTTGCTGACTCTATTCTGGTTCTAAACAGTTTGTGTCCCTCAGGAGTCTTTTAGCATCCCTCTCTGTGTATTTCTGTCATATTATTTATTCAAACTTCCCTGTCTTTTTTCAGTGCAGAGAAATAAACTGTGTTGAATAAATGCACTTTCTACATAACACATGTGCTATCCGTAGGTAAATACTGTGGCTCTGTCAAGCCAAAGCCATTGGTTTCACTTTCAAACCAACTGACGGTGTTCTTCGACACCAACGAAAGAAAAACAGACGCAGGATTCAAAGCTCATTACAAAGCTGTGGACGTAGAGCTCGCATTGGGTAAGAAGATGAGTGGAAAGAAAATTACCTTGACCCTCAGAATGTTTTATGTCAGTCCTATACTGCATGATTGACCCAGAAAGTAGAGTTGGAATGGATTGTGGAAAAAGAGGGTGGCATGGGGTGGGTAGGTGGAAGTGAAAGGGCATCTTTGAGTTGTATGTGGAGTTGAATTGCCCTCCTTCTATATATAATTCCAGAAATAGCCGGAGCTGGCGGCTTTCTCCAAGGTGACCAGGGTGATATGATGACCCCGGGCTACCCTGAGCAGAACTACCCAAATGGAGCACTTTACCAGGTACTGTCTCACAAAAAAGAGACTTAATTAAAGGTCAATAGTGACAGCTACATGCTAACATTTACCTATGATACGACACAACACACTACCGTATGATTTGACACAACAACGTACAGTACGATACAACATACCACAATACGATATTATAAAACAAGTCACAGTACGATACGATACAGAACGATAAAACATTCTACAATAATGTACAGTACGATACGATACAATATGATATGACATTATACAACAAGTTATAGTACGATACAAACAGCATATACGACAAGGAACAATTAGATACAACACACCACAATACGATATTATACAAAAAGGTACAATACAAACGTTACCATAGGGTATAACATGATATATATGATACTACACATAAGATACAATATGAAACGATTCAATAGGATACAAAACAATATTACAAAAGATTCCATACGATACAACACGGTACTATATAATACGATTAAAAAAATACAATATGATGTGACACAAAATGGTGTAATCTATGATAAAATGGATACAATACAATATGATATAACACAATCAAGATATTGAGAGACTCAAAATTTACAGCGTTGTGTTTTGTTTTGTTGTGGGTTTTTTTTGTTTGTTTTCGTTGAAGTTTGTTAGGTTGTAGAATGTAACACTGAGTACTACTGTGCATTCTGTGACAGACTGGAAATAATTATACAACTCAGGATATATTTTAGTTGTAAAATGTATTATTTTATTTATAATTAGGTGGATTACACAATGATAGAAAGATACAAGAGAATCATCACACTACCCTGCAGAGCGTTCTGAGACATTTTCTCAGCATTCAGCTCATTGTTTCGCCCTATAGGTGATATAATCGCAGAACCTGCTAGATTTATATTTTTGATTCACAGCAGCATCATCTTCTGACAAAGCCGGCTATTTTCAGCTGTTGGAATACAGAGAATATTTTTGCATAAGTTAAAATCTGCTCTGATAGTCACTGTTTTCAGTGAAAAGGCTCTGATGAAACACACTGTGTTAAACTTCAAGCGGTAGTCTCGCAGACAAAAGAACATTTAGAACATAAAGAGCCTAATATTTCACTCAAGGGTTGGTGATTACAATCAAAGAAACTTGGCATGCTTAAAATAAAAAGAAATGTAAAAAAGTGTGTGAGTGGTAATTTATTTCGTTTTCCTCAGATTTAAGCTTTAGATGACAAAAATGCTAGGAGGTAGACCTCTGGGGAAAATACTGGAAACGGGACAATCACATCACACTGATCTTAAAGACATATCAACCTTACTTTTTTATTATTTAAGGCAAATAGTAAAAAGAAAACAGCAACAGGATTAATAGAATGTTACAAATATTAATGTCTTCTTAGCGAAACATCACTCAATTACTACCAGAAGATGTTACAACTATTAAAGGCTAGCAGTTAGGGCAAACACTTTGACTGACAGATTATAAACTTTTCATTTTTCCTGATTCCGGTTAAGCAAAGCTAAGGTAAGCTAACTGCCTACAAACTCTTGCTTTATATTAGATATAGAGACATTGCAGTGCTATTTAGAAAAGGATGATAAGAATGGGCCTCTATCCTTTTCAAGGAATTTGATTATATCCCCGAAAGGTCGGGTATATTGTAGAACTTACATTGCCTCATCCACGGCTGCTAGGGTGAGCTTTGTCTCCAGAAGTTTTAGCGGCATAAATTCTCAACCATTGGTGCGATTTAGTCCAGATTTGGTATATATGGATCAACTCAAACTTACGATGCAAGTGATTGAAGGCTTTTCGAGCGTCAACCTTATAAATCTAATAATTCAGCAATGCAAGTCGATTTACTTTCGAGTGTAACTTCTGCTTCCTCAACCATGCGCGAAATGTAGAATAGTCACAATGGTTTCAATGCTGTGTTTTAATCTAATTTAAAGTTCAAATTATTTTTGTTAGGAGCCAAACTTTGCATTTAATCAAATGTAATGATTAGGAGAGTTAAATGTTAAATGTAGCTGTCATTTGTAAATTAAATGTAATGTGAAAAAGGAGATCATTTTATTCAAGTACAATTTAGTTGTAGATTGTACACATAAACTGCAGTTAACAACTGTAAAGATTAAAGCATCTCACACACTTTGGGAGTTGAATCTAGTTCTAAATGCACTTTAAAATATCAGATTAGCATCTCAAAGTTTATCCATTGGCTCTGTTCAACACAGTCACATGGAGAATGCTTGTGGTCTTGATCTGTGATTCATGCATCTTATAAAATTAGAATCCATTCTGATGTCAGGGTGTGCATGCTGAGTTTGGACATGGAGTCATACGGTGCTATTTGGCTGTCATCATGATTTCATCTCGCCGTGTTTTAGCCTCACGGGTTGTCACCTGTCCAAACATGAACAGAATCAGTGCCAAAATTAGTTTAAGTCTCAGTTAAAGGGTTAAAGCGCAGCTTTTTGCAGAATTATCTTTTAGAGACCCTTCTATTGCAGAGAATGCAATTTTAACCACAATTTAAAGAGTATATTTGGAGTAATCAGTCTGTGCAGATACAGACGACCCATGTGTGTTTTTGCATGTGTGTTTTTATGTGTGTCTGTTTATGCTTTATTTCTGTGCTGGATCAGTGGAGGATCGCGGTGCCTGAAGGCGAGAGGGTTCGTCTGACATTTACTTCCTTTGACCTGGTCCCTGAGGTGTGTGGAGACTTTGTTCAAATCTATGATGGTGACAAGGCTGGCTCCTCTGCACTAGGTAAGCATGCCATCAAACGTTTCCTGTTTGCTGATAGGAACACAGAAGGAAAGAATGCGCTTCTAAATACAATAAACATTTAATAATAATAATAATACATTTAATTTATAATGCACTTAACATTTGGATCAAATCTCAAAGTGCTAAAATTTGTGAGATTAACAGTGGTATTAAATTATACCACAATATTTTAACAGGTCAGAAGAGATATTCTGAAAGCTGGGTAGCAATCAGAAGGAAAATTGTAAATCAGAATAGAATGTGGGCGTTGTGCGACATTAGCAATGTTAACTATGCTTCTTTGAATAAGAGATGAGCTGCATTAAAAGTTGGATAAGTTGGAGAATGCACCGAGATTCTGGAGTCTATTCTGAACTTCATTGATGCAAGTCTGTCTGCAGACAACACTGAGGAACATTATTTCATGATTAGCTGTTTAAACTACCATCACTACTTGCATAAACTGGAATATGGAGAATATTTGGGATTAACACTGAGTGTGATCCATCAAAGGTAAACTCTGTGGAGGGAAGATGCCAAAGCCACTGGAATCCAGTGGAAACACAATGGTTGTTCGCTTCAAATCGGACAACACTTTGACTTCTAAAGGATTCAAAGCAACTTACACGAAGTCCAGTTCTCCAACTGTTGTTGTTCCAACGACAGCACCCACTGCCACAACAACACTCACCCCTACACAAACACCCACGCCCACATCCTCTGGTAAGTACTGCATTGAAATATACCTTTACTGTCTTGTACACTGAACGTGAGTCAGACTCAAAGATTCTTACTGCATGCAACAATTGATATATCTGATAACCTCACTAGCATCTAAAAACATTAACAATGAAGTAGGTATATTAAACCTCTAAAAGGGATAATACATTTAATTCCTCTTGTACGGACTGGAGATCTCATTATTTATTTTGCCAAGTTCATTGATATTTATATTACTCCCGCTAAAACCAATTCTAAAGAAACTGTAATGTGAGCCTGATGGTGAAATCAAAACACTTGTATGGTCCTGGACCGTTTCACTGTATGATCCTGGACCATTCCAGTTTATGAACCTGAACAGTTTTACTGTAGGGTCCTGGACAGTTCCAGTTTATGATCCTGAACAGTTTTACTGTAGGGTCCTGGACAGTTCCAGTTTATGATCCTGAACAGTTTTACTGTAGGGTCCTGGAAAGTTTCAGTTCATGATCCTGAACAATTTTACTGTATGAACCTGGACAGTTTTGACTGCATGAGTCTGGACTCTATCACTGTTTGGTCCTGGAATACTCACACAGTTAAACAGTGTAGGATCCTGTGTGACCAAGTTCACAGTTTCACATGTTGATGGACATTAAGTATAATGTCGTTACCAGTATGCTCACATGTTCTGTTTACTGGCTAGTGAGACTTTGTTAAGAAAACGTACTAGTACTATATATATATATATATATATATATATATATATATATATACGTATAATACTATACAGTGAGTATTCATTTAGCCATTTGGGTTGAATCCAAAGCAACTACACTTTGGTTTTGGCTTGAAGACGTTTCATCTCTCATCCTAGAAGCTTCTTCAGTTCTCAGTGCCTGGTAGGGAGTCAGGTTTTGGATATTTAGCAAGTGTTGGAACATACCAGCACTTAGTGGAGGTATAAAATCCCTGAAGTGGTGAAACGTCTTGAAGTTGAAACAGAAGTCTAGTTGATTTGGATTCAAGAATTCCATTAATTATCTGTCTGTGCATTTGTTCCTGAACACACACAACTATAATCAAGTGACATTTACAACGCAAAAGGATGAATGTAAGTAGCTCCTTGTGTAGGAGTGGGACAATCCCCCGGAGGTTTCTCTATTCATCACTATCTTAAAGCTATCGTCAGACAGATCTATGCTCTCCAGAGGCCAATTAAGTCACTGTATAATGAACCTACTCCTCAGGTATTTGTATCAAAGTAAGTCCCTATAAACTGTAAAGACATAAAGAATACAATCAGTCAAATAGAGATCAGATACACCGGAATCCAAGCTTTTAATGCAGAGTAAAGAACATAATAAGCTGTGAGTATGGTAAAATATTGTTTTAACATTACCTCCTCTGCTCTTATTGGGTAGGAAGTGGAAATGTAGTAGTCCTTCATGGACGTAAAGGAGTGATCAAGTCCGTGGGTTTCCCAAATTCATATCCTGCTCATCTGAATAGCTCCTGGAAGATCTCTGTACCCAAAGGATTCCTGCTTAAACTGCAGATCACTGACATGGCTATCACCGGAAAGACTGGACAATGCAAAGAGGACAAACTGATCATCTCAGACGTTTACAGCACTCTAGGTGAGACCAAACTTCATATTTTACACTGTTTCATTAACTACACATTTTTTAACACGTTGATTTAATACCTTCTTCTACTTCTTTTTTGTTATATATATATATAACATTTTCAGATTTACATTTTGTCTATTTGTGTGCAGCATTTTTTTGACCCGAAAATGCATCTCCTATTATCTATCATGAGATTCCTCTTGGATGATAAGGAATCTTAGACTAATTAATATCCTTCAATACCAGGCCATGTCTGACTTTGTTAGGCCAGAATAGTAGACAAGCATGAAAACAAAGACAAAGACAGTATAGAGCTTTACCTTGTTGCACATTATCTTATTATTATTATTATTATTCTCTTCAGTGGCTGTAATGAAGCTTGACTTTGCTTTATGCTGTTGCTGAGTTCCTAAGGAATAGAATGACTAAAAAAAAAAGAAAACAAAGTACACATTCTATGTGATTACCACCTTTTGGCCATGTGGGCTTCTACTTAGAGAGCTACTCGTAGCAATGCTTAAGCTAATTAATTTAAGGGAAATGGGCTTTAAATTTTACTGTAATTTCCACTAATTTATTATTCTGTAGTTTTTCAAGAGGACGACAACTTTTTCTTCCTCGAGGATGTGCATCAATGCAAATACAAGTAAAAGTAGAAAAAGCTCTCAGAGAGCGCAAACCTCTGCCAATGCCCAACAGTATCCTAGGTTACGGAAAATTTCTTTTAGATTTCTTCATTACTGTCTGAGTTATTGCCAGCCTCTAAATCTACCGACATCTCCAACTCTCTGAGGATCTCTCAAATTCTGTGTACCTGTTTTTTTCTCCTCACCTTCCACTTTAGCGTGTCTGTTCATCCCACCAAGCCCCCAGCTACACCCACAAAGGAAAATCAAGTGAATCAAAGGAACCCTTGAGACTGACCACCCAGCTCCATCCCAAAAGAAACATCAAAGGATTCAAAGGATGGCAGCATTAGCTACTATGTGACATCACTACTCCAAACGGCTTATTATTTTTGTTTTATTTGAATTCTACAAAACACATCAGCTTATCAAAATGTTATCATCTCTAGGATACCTCTGCCACCGGGTAAATTTCATGCAAATCCGTCATGTGGTTTTTCCATAATCCTGCCCACTAACAAACAGACAAGCAGACAAACAGACAGACAGACAAACAGACAGACACACCGTAGTGAAAACATAAACTCCTTGGCGGAGGTAATGATAGTCAACCATGATGTAGACGAGGAAATATAAAAAAAACTAAATGAAATAGCCTAGGGGTAGACATATGAATACATTAGAATTCTAAATATACTATAATTATATGTTAACAAACTGGAACACCAGGCATACGAAATTGATAGACTGAAGCAAAAAAAAACAATTGAGATCCAATACAAAGACTATAATTAAAAGCAACAAGAGTTCCACACTTAGCTTTCTTGCTGTCCTGCCAGAGATAATTATTTTCGGTGACAAGAAAAACAGCTTTTCATGAATCAGTTAAAAATGGGCTTACTATTTCTCCACTTTCTACTATGAATAAGTTAGTGAGTAAGATCATATGTATTTTTTCAGAAACAGATGAATTCAAATTATCCCATAAAAATAATAATGTGATGAGTGAATAGTAATGTGGGAGTGATCAAATGTCTGAATGTCATTCATCTTTGATACTTCAAAGTTTGTTTGGCGGTTGACATCCCTTTAGCTGTATGACTGTATCCTTCTGGTTTTAGTCCCTTCTTCTTTTCCTTTTGAGCAGTGGGTTCCCCACCCCCTCACAACCCTCTCAATGTTTTTCTTCACTTTCAGCCAATTATTTCAGTTAAATGGTCAACCAAGCTAAGCGGGAGCTAAGAACAAGAGCTACTGTAAAATGTTTTTCTTAAGAGAGCTAAAAGGCACGCAATAGTTGGACCTTTTTGGTGATGACTGTAACACTGCTGCAAAATGATTTTTTAAAACAAAGTACTGTATTAAGTTAACAATATGAATCATTGGATATCAGATCTTACTGTACGGATAAAGAGTTTTATTTTATTTAAAAGATTTGAAAGCGCTTGATTTTATTTGTTTTACAATTCAGCTTGCATATATTTGTCATTTACTGTTTTTAGTAGTTGGTGAGATTTTTGCAGCGTTAACGTGAGATCGAAACTTAAACAGCTACAACGGAAAACAAAGCAGAAGTAATGTTCACATGTGGTGTTATTTAGAAATGTGCATGGATCTGTGGAATCAAATGCTGAATGCTGTCAGTTGCTTTGTTAGAAGCTTCACCATTTTGCATTGACTCCCATATTTTCCCTCTGTTCTTCCTCTCCTTCATCCCCAGGCACCCACTGTGGTTATACCATTCCCCCCATAGTGCTAAGTGCCAGTGACACGATATTTGTCACCTTCCAGTCCGACAGTCGCCTCACAGATCGAGGCTTCTCTGCCAAATGGGAGGCGGTGTATCCTGCGGATATCGCAGGTACTGAGGAGACACAAACATGCGCACACCTAGAGGGACGCACACACCTCCTGCATCTCATTTAAGCTAAACATAAATCATCGTACTCCTCTGACACTTATTTATAAAAACAAGCAAGTCACTGCAAAGGCAATGAGGACTACTGTTTAAATCATAAAAGGCAAGATAAAAGGTTTTTATATTTAATTGTATCTTTATCTGTAGTTGTTATATGAGAAATACAGGTACATATTGGGTAAATGTAAAGTATTAAAAAAAAGAGAACTATTAGTTACAGATTTTAAATAAAATTTATTGTTTATTAAATGTATTTTTAGATTGCAACTGATAACCATTTTAAAACTACTTTTTACAGTTGGATAGTGTATAACATTAAATAAAAGTGAAATAGGAGAACAATACTGTATGAAATTATTTACTGTAGAAATTATAGAATAAAAAAAACGTACCTTATCAATAACTGTTTTTTCTGTTCTAATTCTGGCCAATTGTTCTATATACAATTGCCCTATTTGAATTTCGCTTGTTTACATATTTTCAAATTGCAACTTTGACAAGGGACAAATTGTGATGGCTAGAAGACTGCGGGTTTCGATGGGTGTACCAAAAGGATTTAAGGAGGGACGACCGGTGAACTGACAACAGGGTCATGGGCAGTCAAGGCCCATAGATGCAGATGGGGAGCAAAGGCTAGCCCCTATTGTCCAATCCCACAGAATAAATTGTGCAGAACAAGCTGCTAAACTCTCTATCAGAATGCTAATTCTGATAGATAGGTTTCAGAACCCATAACGCATCACAGAGGTGTTTTTGTTTGAGAAAAGGAGACCTACATAATATTAGGCAAGTGCTCTTAATGTTATGGCTGATGGCTATAGATCATTTTTGTTAGATTTCAGAAAGAAGTATAAAATGAAAAAAAACAAAGTATTTATCCTCAGAGAAACTGCACTACAGCATATCCAGCGCGAAGCAGAAAATTGAGAATATACATAATTGTGCTCTTATCATTTTTACTCAAGGCCTTAAGCTTGCCTGTTTCTCCTGCTTTCAGTACATGTCATGAACAAAATGTTCTCTTTTCATCTCTTTATATATATATATATATATATATATATATATATATATATATATATATATATATATATATACAAAAGCATTAATATAAATATATATGTAATATAACCGTTATGGCTGTTAAGAGCAGTTTCATATTTTTAATATTTTTCGTATTTATTAATGAGTGTTATTAGTTACATTCCACCATTGCCCAAAATGATTTCTTTACTTTTGAGTTGAACATTTCAAAACAGCACATCAGCACCAGCTAGGATAGTAGTAGATAGTGTAACTAAAGCAAATGGCGGAGCGTCTGTTTTCATTCTATCATGAGGTTTTCATTCTATCATATATATGAGGTTGTGCACTCTGCACTCATGGATAATCTCTCTATCCACAGACTCCTACTGGAGCTCTCCTATCCATATCTAACTCTGATCCTACAATTTATCTCATGCTTCTTCTCAATCCCTCCCTCTTCCTGTTGCAGAAATCCAAGGCTGTGGCTTCTTTACTGCAAATGAAACAGGAATTATCAAGTCCCAGAACTGGCCTCGGTCCTACAAGGCCAACTCCGAGTGCTTGTGGAACATCGCTTTGCCTTTTGGAAAAAGAATCACCCTGAATTTCACCCACTTTGACCTTGAACCCAGAGATTTCCAGGCATTTAGATGCTATGATAATGTAATGGTGTATGACATCAATGGTCTGACCAATGCGCTCATTAGAAAGTACGGTACGTTTGTTGGAGGAGATACTGCAAGTTTGGCTAAAACCAAAATTATTCAGTCATTTATATTCAAATTAAGACTTCCATTGTTCTTTCAGGCCCGTTTTGTGGGACGAAGCTGCCTCCTGCCATCAAGACAAGAGGAAGCAGGCTGATGATTCGTTTCCATTCGGACTTGTTTACTGAGGCCAAAGGCTTCAGAGCCTATTGGACAACAAACCCCAGTCTCCCCTCTCCCACCGACGCCCCTGCTCAGCCCAACCCCTGGGACAGCATAGTAATAGGTGCGGCATATAACCTCCTTATTAATGCAACTATAAAATAAATACAAAGACACAATGAGCTCAATATAATCACATAAAAAAATGGATAAACTGATTAATCATTGCTTAATGTGAAAGGAATGTTGGCTGGGCCTGCTTTGTTTGTAGCTTTTTTTATGTTCCAAATGTGAAATATTACATTTTCAGTTATTCACAGCTGCCCTCTCCAGAGCTTCTCCTGTTTAGTCAAACAAGCTGATATTTAATGGCCTTTCCTGATCTTCATTCCTCACCAAGCTATGAATCCCCGGCAGCTCAGGCTCTCGCCAGGCCTACTGCTGAAATGCAGTTTGAGTTTTATAGACTCGGCCGCCTCTCCGGTCTTTTCACAGGAGCTCTGGCCAGAAGTGCCCTCTATGTTAAGTGAAGGAAAGAAAGAGAGTGAGACAGTAAAGGGATATAAAGTGACTACTACTATTAAGAGTCAAGTCCATGGGTTACCAAAACTCATTCCCATCTGTGTTTGTACTGATGTTGTTCAGGAGTTTGCCCACTCCTTTTCAGGACCCATTATTTATTTTCACTCGGATATGAAAGTACTATTCTTGAATAAAGATATAATGAATATAGTACTGTATCTCACTGTGACCCGCACTATCAATCTAGAATATAATTGAAACTAGGAGGGCACAAAGTAGAGCACACACTGCCCGAAGGGACTCTTTCAATTAAATTAAACCCTAATCCAAATTATAATTGTTAAATTTACCTAATATAGCCATCCTTATATCCTAACTGGCTGCACTGGCAGTATTGGGCCGGTAAATACTATATAAGCCCGGCAACATAATGAACAGATGTGGAAGAAAGCATTTGTTCTATAATGGAAGTGAAATTAATATATGATCCCTCTAGCTCATCCAAAACCTTCATATATCTTAAAGGAACTGAAAAGAAATATAGATCTTCTCTTTCATCCAATTCACTCCAAAGTTAAATAGACAATTCCTTGCTTCCTAAGTTTATTAAAAATCTGTCAGGTTTCTCCTTTTTCTCCCAAAATTGAGAGACAAATGAAAAATCCTCCAGTATATCGTGACCAATCCAGGAGTGATCCACTCCAAGAGTTCTTTCCTGCCACGTGTCGAACCCACTCACCAATCTTAATGAAGATCCATCAGTATTTTTGTGTAAATCTGCTAACAGACAAATGAGCAAAAATCATAACCTCGCTGGCGGAGGTACTTCCCTGCACACAATGGCTTCTCTGTTAGCTGCAGATGTGCACTGTATTCTCAGGCTGGTTATTCATAAACAATCCACACATTTGCGCACAAAGGAAACAAGACAGCACAGATTACATTAGGTTTCTTGTCATCTCCTAGACTGGCCCAGTGCGTGTGGGAAACCAGCCATTCCTCCTGTAGTGATGTCCCGTATTGTAAACGGAGAGAGAGCCAAGCCACACTCTTGGCCCTGGCAGGTGTCTATGCAGGTGAGAGACTCAGCTAAGTAATTTAGTGAAATCAGAATGCTCAGCAAATGATATCAGAGATTCCAATCGGGAAATTATAATCATTAATATTCATAGCATGATGTCAGTATTACAACCTTTGTTGTATTTCGTATTGATCATATCCCAGAAGAGGCGGGGATGTTATGGAATCGAAATCAGGGTATCCGCCGCAGAGTCTTCGTGTTGACACGATAACTCAAAAGTTGTTCCATGGATATTTTTTATCCAAAAGATCAATTTTAGATCCTAATAGACCTTAGTGCGAGGAAGAACTTGATTGATTTTTGGAAAGGTTGGTTGTATATTTCCATTATGAGGGGTAGCTTTATTACAAGTTTTCAGCTGATTTCTAATCCGCTGGTCCGATTTAGTCCAAATTTGGTGCATATGAATTGACTGGAGGAGAGCTGTCTTATAAATATTTAAATATATATATATATGTGATCTTTTACCCACTAGGGGGAGCTTTTTTACAAGAAAAATAATGTTTTCCGTACATAACGTCTTAACTGTTGGTCATATTCATTCCAAATTTGGTAGCACTGAATCGACTCAAGGAGATCTTTTATGTATTTGTCACATTTTCTAAATAGTTCCTTTTTTGTCCACTAGGTGGAGTATTATTTTTTTTCATTTAAAACTCCAAATTTAGTTTGAGGAGTTCAATCAGAGGTATTAGTTGTACAATGCAGGGTATTTGGGCTTTTTGGGGGATTTGCCCTTGCTGTCATGCCGGTACTTACAGCATAGGTTTAGTAAATATTTTTGCTTCACGGATGCACTCTGCACTGCTTTTCTGTGTGTATTTCAGGTTTGGCCAGAAAGTCGTCCAGATCCCACCTTCTTCCATACCTGTGGTGGTACTCTTATTCAAAAGAACTGGGTGCTCACAGCCGCCCACTGCTTCATCAGGTAAAGGCCTTCATTATTCTCACATACAGTGCATCTACCTATGTATGTATGTATGTATGTATGTATATATATATATATATATATATATATATATATATATATATACAGCACCATGTAGAGATGACACCTTGAATAATCTACAGTAAGGGAGAGTTTCTGTGGAGCCTGTGCAATATGTAGCTTTTCTTGAGGTTTGGTGTGTTACTAAAAAAAATGCAATGTGCAGAAAGGAAATGCCGGCGCTCCAACGTACTGCATAAAATGTATTTCATAAAAGTCTCATTCTATGAAATTTGTCTTATACCTTTGGTCTAAAAAGGAAAAAAAATCTTGTAAAGTGTGTTTTTCCTTCCATTAATTTTGTCATTGTTAGGGGAAAAAAACCCTCTCACATGTATTAATGTCTTAAGATACACCAATGATTTGCATAATGTCCCGGCAATGGAATAAAATTGTTTTCCTTATCTCGATAGGATTCCACTCTTCAGTTTAAGATTGTAATGAAATGACACCAAAAACAGTGATTCTATAAACAATATAATGGAATTGTCTTGTATGAAGTAAAAATAAAATCTTCCAGGTGGTTATTTCAAATTTATTTAGCTAGAAATCTTGTAGCATAAAGGCCTCGTCGAGACACTTAAACACAAATTTTCAGAATCTTAGTTTAATTCCTGTAATAAGCTCAACTCTGCTTTTTTGGCATTCTTGTCGGGTTTTAAAGGCTATAAATTGATTATATTTAATAATGTTTGGCTTCTTCCTAGCATGACCAGTTTTTCAGTGTAAGGGATGCAGAAAGTGAGACACATATATCTACTTAGTATCAACTCTGAGGTTGTATTAATTAATTGTCTTCTGATCTGAATTTAGATATGCTGATGAGCTGCAGCGTTGGCGCATGTGCCTTGGCAAACACAACCTGACTTATACCGAGACCAGTGAACGCTGCTTCAATGTTTCTGGTATCTATCGCCATGAAGAATTCAAGTATCCGACAGTTCCCTCGGTGGAGTTTGACATCGCCCTGGTCAGGCTGGATGAAGACGTAACGTCCAGTGATGAGATCTCATACGCATGTCTTCCGTCCACGGAGGAAGTGCTACCACGGGACAAAAAGTGCTATGCCACTGGCTGGGGAGATGAGACGGGTATTGCATTTTTACATTAAAAGTCAAAACTAGTTAATTATATTCAATAAAATAAGTATAATAATATATGTCTGTGTAAAAAAAAAGGGCCATCTGTGAGCATTTCCCGAAATCCACAGCACCTGGGTAAACTCTAGACCATTATATTCAGTTTTCCCACACTTTGTAACGCACTTAGACGCATCATATGAAATTTACAGATTATTGGCAGAGCCTCTCTTTTCGTATGTGCTCGTACCTGCTGTGTTTACTCTCCTCACATTGAAAAGTTTGATGTTTTTCCAACAGTTTCAATCTTTTCCTTAACCAGGTGATTCCTTGAACGCTAAAGTTGCTGAGGCCCTAAATCAGGTTGCCCTTCCTGTTGTGCCATATGAAACCTGCAAGAGGATGGATTACTGGTGGTTCCAGGTCAAAACCTCCATGATCTGCTGTGGTTATACACTGCCCGATGAGCTGAAGTCTGTCTGTCAGGTAAACCAAGTCCCCTAAGGTTACAGGACCAATAGATGGCAAGGGCCGACACCATTCTGATCACGAACGTGATGTTACTCAGATGATGACGTTTCCGGTGTTGATTCTTGACCTATACAGGGAGATTCTGGTGGACCTCTGGTGTGCCAGGATACTCCTGGTGCTCCTTGGGAAGTCCATGGTATAACAAGCTTTGGGCCTATTGGTTGTATCATGAATAAGAAACCCTCTGTATTTACACGCTCTTCTGCATACCTGCCCTGGATAGAGAATGTCATCCGCAGGGACATCTACAGTTTGCACAGTAGGAGTCCTTCTGGTCTATACTTACCAACTTTGTTCAAAAGTTATTCTTGCAGAATTTCTTGCATTTGTTCACCTTCTGTCCTCCGTGTGTGTAGCATCTGGCTGTGGAGGGCCAAAGGACCTGAGTGGCAAAAATGGCACTGTGTCTTCTATGGGTTTCCCTGGGAGCTACAGCAACAATGCCAAATGCCAGTGGAATATCCAGGTACCTGTTGGCAAACTGGTACATCTCCATTTCCCCAATTTCTCACTGGAGGAGAGTGAGCTATGCCTAAATGACAAAGTCAGCCTCTCAGACAGACTGGGAAATTTAGGTGTGTGAATATCTGCCTCCTTTTCCTCTCCATCTGTTCATGAATATGCGGCGTTCTTCAATGCTTTCATTTCTCGCTATACGTTACACCATATCATTTGCATTCAAGCACTTGAGCGGATTTAGTTTGTGTAATTGGTGTGCCATGGAAAAGCTTCTCAGTCTTAACTATGATGCCCTCATTAAAAACACTAAAGATTGAGGGGGGATTTTTACAAGAAAAGACAACACATGTGAGTGACATTCATATTAAGTACGACAGGTGTTTGTAGTCGACTTGAGTTGCCAATTCCAAAAGTACCTGAAACTAAAAAAAAAAAATTAACCAACATGCCCAAACTTAGAGAAATACAGGATCAGAGGCATAATATTAAACATATTCCAGTCAAACAAACCCTTTAATGTCCTCAACAAGAGTTGAAATATTGGCAAAATGTATGTCCTTGCATATTTTATTTATCTGGGGCATTTATTAATTCAGCATTTTAGACACTTTAAATTAACCATGAAAAAAATAATAATTTGGTCAAGCATGTTTTTAAACAGGAGAGTAAACAAACTCTCATTGAAATGATTTCATGATGAAATTATTTATTTCATGGAAAATAGTCAATGTTTATGTTTTTTAGACTCTATCATTCATCACATGCTCTGATTTGCTGAATTAAAAAAATCCCACTCATCAATAGCTATAGTGTATATAAAGAGAATTGGGAAGATTTATTGAAAAAAAAACATTTTATTAAAGACTTGTTTTTTTACTTTTTCAATTTTTATAATAGTTTACTTACCTTAAACATTATTACTGTTCAGTTAAGTGATACAGAAAGCGACCTTTTGTCTCAGACTTAAATGTCTGTCAAGAATTTTGAAATAGACAGAATAAATGTGTGTGTGCTTGAAAATGAAATGCAATCATTCATTCACGGTTATTTTTCTTCAGGCACACACTGCAGCCACATACCCCCTAAAGATCTGGTGAGCAATGGAAACACACTTCAGATCAGCTTCTCCTCCAATGACAAAGTGGTCGACACAGGCTTCACTGCCACCTGGAGGGCAGTGGAATCGACGGACGGTAAGACAGGAGAAAAGGGAAAGTGGCAAAAAATCCCGGGGAAGAGGATTGAATCAAAACTAAAGCATCTCATTGTCTATTTTTGTTTTGTCTCTCTTCATTCGATTTACCCACCGACACACATAGCTCCTTGTGGAGGGAGCTTCAGTGGCGAAATGGGTGAATTCACCTCTCCTAACTGGCCCGTTGACTACAACAACCAGTCTGTGTGCACATGGCATATAACCATCCCTTCAGGAAAAATGGTCCAAGTAACCTTCACTCACTTTGAAATGCAAGCTGTAAACATGCTTGGAAGTTGTTTGGACTATGTGGAGATCTTCAATGGAGAAAGCCTGAAATCGTATGGTTGGTTATCATTTTTCATATTCTGTTATGGCCATTTTGTTTTTGTCACATTTCATGTGCAGGTCGGCGTAACCACTATCATTGTCTCCGTTGTTGTTGCCAATTCAATGAAAAAATCTTTCTTTGTTACTTTGTAGGAAAATTCTGCGGCTTTGCCCTTCCGCCCACTATCAGCTTTGTCAGCAAATCAGTTCTAATTCGCTTCTTGAGTGACTCAAACAATCAACAGAGCGGATTCCGTGGTTACTGGACAACTGATTACGTTTTTCCAACGTTACCTCCTCCACCTGCTAACCCATGGGACAACATCAAAATTGGTGAGTATCATCTTCTCCTTTCGGCTGTTCCCTTCAGGAGTCACCACTGTGGATCATGTGTTTCCAGCCTGCCCTGTATTCTGCTTTTTCTTCTGCCACACCAACAAACAGCATGTCCCCTTTCACCACAACCAGAATCCTCTGCTTTGGTCTAGCCCTTTTTCTCCTCTCTAACTTATCCTGTAAAAAACCAACAAACTTCTCTTTCACTCCAGAATTCCTCACGAAGTACCACAATTCCTCCCCCAGCACTCTGTTGTACGCTTTCTCTATGAGGGCTTTAATTGAATCTGTTATTAACAGTAACTACATAAATGTAGGTTACATGCATGAGATCATTTGACTTGATATTTCTTCTCCCAAGATTGGCCCGTAAACTGTGGAAAGCCAGCAAAACCACCCATAACAGCCACCACGAGGGTGGTTAATGGTATAGAAGCGAAACCCAACTCCTGGCCCTGGCAGGTCTCTATGCAGGTACAGCAAACCTTTGTTTTCTATACATCAGATGAAAAGTCACAGAGTGAAAGTTTTACTCTGAACAAATGTGCTTTTTCTTCTCCAGGCTTCCCGATTCCCATCACTTATGCCTTACATGCATGGCTGTGGTGGTTCTTTGATTCACAAGGAATGGATCCTAACTGCAGCTCACTGTTTCATGGTGTAAGATGTTAATCCCCACACCTCTTTGAAGTGGCTTTAATCAATATTATCTTTAATTATCAATGTATCAAATGACAATTTAAAAACATTACAACTAATGCGAACCAAATCTCTTATGCTGATGATCTAACAGAGAGTAACCCATGTACCTGTAGCTCCATCATTGAGTAGCATTGTATAGCTGTCCAGTCACAACTTCAGGGTTTTAGTTCACTCTCAGCACTCTCATAGCACAGTTTCTATTTGTAACTGAATACTGTTCTTGGTGTAATACCCCTACAAACCAACTGTAAATTAGATGCAATCAATTTCAATCATTTAGATACACGTAAACTAAAAGCATGTGCTTTATTGATATGTTCACCACATTAACTTAGAGGGCAAATTTAAAGTACCGAAATCATCATTCCACTGCCAACCATCTCTTTAATTTCCTTTATTTTATCTTGGATACAAGGTTAGCCAAGTAAACATATTACATAAACATACAACAAGTTTCATGTACCAAGTTTTGATTTTCACTTTCAACATGTCTGTTTTACAGACCTTTGAATAATCCCTCCTTTTGGCGCATGTGTTTGGGGAAGCACCACATGAACTCCTCCATGGACATTCCCTCTTCAGAGGAATGCTATATGGTAGATGGCATCATCCGCCACAAAGGGTTTGTCTATGAACAGGATCGCTCCGACATCACCAACGACATAGCCCTGGTGCATTTGGCCGAGCCAGTCAATATGACGAAGGAGATCAGCCCCATCTGTCTGCCCAAACCGGGCGCTGTGATGCCTGCTGGGAAGCATTGCTTTGTCACCGGATGGGGAGACGAGAAAGGTAAAAGTGACATAAAAGAAGTGTTGTTGTCGTGAACTTGAGATAGCACTCTGATATCATCACCGGGAATCTATGGAAAAATGATTTTATTTCTATTTGACCCTCATTGGACTTTATTTTGGTTGTGACATGTTGAATAATTATGTCCAGTAAGTTCTAACATGCTTTATTCCAACCAAAAAAAATTCTTTTAATCCAATAGGACTTTAATAACCCTTTAATGTCCTGGGCAACTGTTTGGTCGCGCTCATTTTGAGTCACTATATCTTATGGAAAAATGTAACTGAACTTGTTTATGTGATGACCCAGTGACAGCATTTATATGCTAATGAGCAAGGGACTACGTTCGGTGCCCTAGGGGACCCCATAAGTCGAAGGGAGGAAAAGGATGTTATAAATTAAATGTATTATTATTATTATTATTATTATGATGCATTAACCATGGCTATTGAGAAAGTCCTGTCAGATTTTATTATGACATGATAAAGTATGTGGGGACTGACTAAATAAAATTATTTAACTTGATGTAACCAAAATATGTCTAATAAAGGTAGATAGTAAATATTTTCTAAAAAAATGTTTCACCAACAGGTTGAGCCAATCTAATTAAAACTAACTATTTTGACTATGAAATAATTTTACAAGTACATTTTCTTTAAGGTTAAAAAATATGCTTAATTCATAAATACCCCAAAGAAATAAAACATGCAAAGAAATACTTTTTACATGTTTTCTTCTTCGTGAAGAAAGTAAAGGGTTAATAGCCATGTTTAATGCCTCCTACTTGATGTCCCCTCTGACCAGTGGTGCACCCCCGAGTCAATATTTAGCCTCTTACTCTTTAAGCATATACATGCTGCCACTTGTTCGTATTATAAACAGGTTCAATCAAGCGTCACACACTTTTCAGTAAGAAATAGTGTGCTAAAATCAAACAGTTGAGCAGGACATTTCTAGCTGTCGTTGTAGATGTAGCTTCTACGCTGCACTGTTGTTCATGTCAAGAGTAAAACTCAGCTTAAAACTAAAGTAAATGAGGGTTGGACCCTAATTTTGGTGTATTTTGTAACATAAACTTGTGCTTTTACTTCTATTTTAGGTAGCTTGTCCCCCAAAGTGTCAGAGAAGCTAAATCAGGCAGCTCTACCGGTTGTTCCCTTCGACACCTGCAGTAAACCTGCTTACTGGTGGGACAGCGTCAGGCCCTCCATGATCTGTGCTGGCTATAAGTCCCCAGATGAGCTCAAGTCAGCCTGCCAGGTGAGAGGACACATTTCGAAGAAGATCAAAATTGTCTAAATTGACACATTGGCATTTCTCCGATGATGATAGTATCCATGGAAGTTTTCTCAAGCTTTTCTGTCACATTACGCAAGTGTTCCGGCCTCCTGTGATCACATCGTCGTTTATGTAACACCCATGTTTTGTTTGTGTTCGTTCAGCCTTGACTGCAAATAGCTGTCCAGTTTTCATCCATAAACGGATGAAAGAACTTAGAGACATTATTTGTTTGCCAAAATGAGCAAACATAATATATAATAATGCTAAAATTTGACAGAGGTTTACAAAACCAGAGACTGATTCCCCTGCTCATTAACACATCTCAAAATTTACTTTATATTTTTCCGAACACATGATTTAAGTGACTGTCAGCATCAAATGTTGACAAATGCTGACTTTCTTCTCCCGCTCTCCCATAGGGTGACTCCGGGGGTCCTTTTGCATGCGAGGCTGCTGGAACAAACCCAACCTGGGAGGTGCATGGTATCGTAAGCTTTGGACCTCAAGGCTGCATCAGAGATAAGAAGCCCTCAGTATTCACTCGCGTCTCTGCCTTTGGTGACTGGATGGACGACCATATCAAGAAGTTTATGTATGAAAGTGGCAAAACCAACTAATGGTCAAATCTCAGAATAAAGAATTTGACATTGTTTATTTTTAGTGTGTTTTTTTATTGTCAAATCCTTTTATTTAGTGTTTAGCATTAAGCATTGCAAAGAATGAAAAATTAACCAAGTTTTTAACCAATTAAAAAATAAAACCAACTACAACAACGCCAAATAATTTCCATTAATTCATTAGTCAATTTCAAACAATGTCTACTTCTGAGTGCATTTAAATTACAGATAAATGGACTTGGACCGGCCACCCTGCTGCAAAACATTCCGCAGGGTGGCAAGTTAACATAAATCTCAGCCTAAATATGAAAATAAAAATAGAAAAAGCCCACTAATCTCTGCCAAAGCAAAAACCTACCACTGAACCTATTTTATGTCGTCCTCTCTTATTCTCTTCATGTGTGCTCGTTGTTTTATTCTCTTCTTTACACGCCTAGACTTTACGTGGGGAAATATCTAAAACAGACTTTGTTACGTCATTTCCTGCTCCTTTCAAATACGAAACAGTTATTGCAAGCCTCTAAATCTACTGACTACACCAACAACTCTCAGTATCTCTGTAGCCTGTCATCTTTTGCGACTTCGACTTCAGCACCTCTGTTCAGCCCACAGAGCCTCCAGCTCCACCCCCATAGGAATATCAAAGGAACGAAAGGCATAAATAATGGACTGAGCCCCTGGCGAAACACTGCAGCACAAGGACACACAAGAAGACCTGACCTTATGGAGATCCTCTTTTTCCTAATGCTTACCCATTTTCTGTTTCCAACACTATCTGCAAGGACAAAATGTTCACTTGCTGCTATTATCTCCCACCCACTGACAAGTGCCGATGGAAAAAGATATTAAATGTTATTTTTACTTGCCAAATAGGCCTAAGATGGCTCGAATCCATCTTAGGTATAAAAAAAAAAAAATGCAGTTAAGAAACATCGGTGAACTGGTTACGCCCATCTGTGTGACGTCACACTAAAACTCACGTCGGCTCAGATTTCAGCACGGGAAGTGGAGGAGTAGGAGGAGAGAGGAGGGAGCGAGAGAGAATCAAGAACTTATCTGTGCTCATGAGTTGGACAGGCTGCCGGTAGATGCAGCTCTGCTATACACTCTCTGCTGGTGAAAAGCGTGTGTTTGGTGATTGTTTGAGTGTTTGGATGGCAGAAGGTGAAGTGAAAGGGATTCTAACCACCGGGAGAAGTCCAAGAGTTTGTCCTGGAACAAAGTGAAGAAAAGAGGAGGAGGAGGAGGACGAGGAGGGAGGTCAGCTGTAAGTTTCCCTCATCTTTGCCTCTGCAGGCGGAAGAATGGGGGCAGGAGCTCTTACCATCTGTGTGAGTAGACTTTTATTCAACCTGTGATTAAAGGATAAAGAATGCATAATAGGCCTGCTCAGTGTAGGTCTACACTCTCTCCACTGATGTGTGCTCAATGTTCTGGTGTGCACAAAGAGGTTTCTGGATGTCAAGGTGGGACAAATGTCTAAATGTCTGCAAGTTTCCCCCCCCTCGAAACTTTGCACACTAAATACACAACCTCAGACTCTGTATTTCAGCCGTAGAGAAAGAGCTGATGCCTTGCCGGAGAGCACTAGTTTCAATCTTCCATCCTTGTACAATGAGGCAGCCCAAGAGAAAACCATGTAGTGACTTCATGGTCCCTGTACCTTCCTGTAATGTTTTTCTAGCAACTCTTTCCAGTGCCTCATTCTGTTTAAAAAATAATCCTTAATGGAAATTTTTGTCCACTGAAGAGCTAAACTAGCATACTTGCAGATCCCTAGTATTGTTTTTTTTCTAGTGGAGCAGTTGTTGCTTCTGGTGACTGGGTAGCTATCAGTTGCTTCAAGGGCCACCCACATAGGGTAAGAGGGAGAAAGATTCCTTTATTAGTCACATAGAGTCATACACAGTACAACATAGTGAAATTACTTCTCTGCATTTGACCCATCCCTGAGGGAGCAGTGGGCAGCCCCTCGTGGAGCGCCCGGGGAGCTAAGGATTCAGGGTCTTGCTCAAGGACCCTACGACAAGTAGACCCTGGTGGGATTTGAACCGGCTACCTTCCGATCAGGAGACGGCCGCTCTACCCACTGAGCCACAGTAAGAGGGAGAGAGAGAGGGTGCAGGAGGAAACATGTATGGGCTTGCTATCCTCCTGATGAGTGAGCTAAAAGGCAGAGGAAGATGGCCTTGTGTGATTGCAGTTTGTTTTCATCCATTTAAAGAATCTTATTTACTCACTTTAATTGCACTGAATGTTACATGAAAAGCATCTTAGCATGACACTTCATCCAATTATTTGCCAAATTTCTCAAGGGGCAGAGGACAGACTTTGAATAATTCCTTTACAATAGGTTGCTCTCTGTCGGAGGTTGTAGTGCGAAAATCTAAGGGTGGGGGAGGGGAGGCAGAGATGGAGATTATTAGGTTGATCACTGCAGCCAGTCTTGGTAGACAATGGATGGAAATCGGCACCAACAGGAGGTCAATTCTGGAACGTCTAGAAAAAAAGTTTGGCCGTGACTTTAATCACTTTTAATGCAGAGTCTTCAAGTAAACTGTAAAATAAGAGCACGAAAATCATGTTAGACTCTTGGTTTTCTTTGCTTGGAGGAGAGCATGTTTGGTATAATTTAGTTGATATAACTTCACACCATTCAGCAGTGTAGTGACGAAAGCACAAGTTTACAAGAGAAGCATCTCAGAGTCTGGGTTTTCCATGTCTCAAACATGACAGCTCAGCTCTGGGTTGAAGGAGGGAACAGATTTGCAGATTTTAAGGACACACACAGTCACAAACATATATAAATATAAATTTGTTTTAAAAAAATATATAGGACAGGTAAAGTGACAGGTGGATTAACGTTGATTGCCATGCTATAATGGCACCTGACAGTGGGTAGGATACATCAGGCAACACGTGAGCATTTTGTCCTTGAATATGGCGTGTTGTAAATGGGCAAGCGTAAGATCTGAGTGACTTTGACAAGGGCCCAATTATGACTGGGTTATGGCATTTCCAGAACTATTCTATTGCAGTTCGCTGCATATGTGGCTGTATAGACACCCGTCAGCAGAGAGGGCCTTTTAATGGGCACAATAGAACAGGCCTACGGAGCAATGGAAGAAGTTGATCTGCTTTGGCAATTTGCATTTTCTTTATCACCATTAAGGCTAGCCGATGTGTTGCTTACCTTAGGAAGAGATGTGACCAGAATTCACTCTGGGAAGTAGGGAAGCCGGGGGACGCAGTGTGATGCTTTGAGCAACGTTCATCTGGGAAACCATAGCTCCTGCCGGATTATGGATGGTACTTTGGCACAAAATGCAGACCAGGTTCCCACTATATCACCTGGGGGCGGCAGTAGCTCAGTGGGTAGAATGGCTGTCTCCCAATCAAAAGATTTGAAGGTAGCCTGTTCAAATCCCACCAGGGTCAAGTTGTAGGGTCCCTGAGCAAGACCCTGAAACTCTAGCTTCCATGATGCTTCAAAGGTGCTGCCCACTACTCCCTCAGGGATGGGTCAAATGCAAAGAAATAATTTCACTATTGTGAAATTATTTCTCACATATAGCTAATGTGTATGGCTGTACATGATCCATAGTGATCAGTGGCCTCCAAATCACAGATCTCCCACTATATCACCAGCATTACCTACATCTCAATCCAATAAAAAAATCTGTAAATGCGTTACAAACAAGTCCGATCAACTTTACGTACCAACTGACGAGGTATTGCTGCCATGGCACAGCCCACCTTCAGAAGTTTAATTGAGGCAATGCTTCGTTGAGTCAGAACTGTTTAGTTCAGTTGGTAGCGATGAGACTGCTGAGATTTACATCAGGAATGACAAGGATGGACCGGATCAGGATGGTTGTTTTTTTTGATAAGACAGGCAGGGGCACATCCTGAGTAGAGATGAAAAAGACGTTGGGAAGAGGATGTGGAGGAAAGAGCTGCCAGGCAGGAAAAAAGAGGGAAGGCAGGAAAGAAGGAAGAGAAGATACAAAGATGCTTGTGGTGAGAAAGGACATGAAGGTGTTAGATGTGAGAGGGAAGGAACGGGAAAAATCTGCTGGGCTGGACCCCCAATGGGGACCAGCTTAAAGAAGTAGATATATGTGTGTGTGTGAGCGAGTGTGTGTGCAGGGGACATCTGTTCTCTGTATCATAGTCAGACATAGCTCAGACCGGCTTAACTCCTCAATACCTGCATGAGTAGGTGTTGAGGTACAACTGGTCTGCAGGGACCAGGAGTACTACTTTAAGAAGCCTTAAGAACATCATCTATTTCTTTTTAAACCAAGCTGTGACCTACTAACATTATTTACAAAGACTGACACTCAAATTGTCCAGTATGCTACAGAATTGTATGACCTGCTAATTTAATTTATGCACAAAGACAAAACTGGCTTGCTTGCACAAAATGGAATCCCCATCATTACTCTGGTTTTTTTGACATCATGGAGTCTTAGACTTGAAGGTAGATACACAGATTTTAGGGTCATCTTTCTTAGCAATACAGAATTGTGAACTTCTTGTGCCTGATTTTTTTGTAACGGAGGTGGTGGCCTTTTAATGCCGGCCATTAAAACATGAAGTATGAACAGTCTTCTTAAATGCCATGCAATAACAAGTAGGAGGGTGCCATTGGAATATTTTCTTACTATTGTTAGCGTAGGATGAGTGAGCATCAAGCTCATTTTCTGCCCATGCTTCTCAGATGCATGGTGTGTTAGTGCTGCTAAAGCATCTGTCATGGTCATTCCTCTGTGACAATGTCAGCACCATCTGTGATGTGGGTTTTAATCAGCTGATCTGAGCTTGGCACAAGCCTTCAACCACTTTGTTTGAACAACTGGTCTCTGCGGGGATAAATTCATGTGTGCTTCCTCACCACTCACTTCTATCCTCATAACATTGTGTCACAGTGGACCTCATTGTGACTAAATCATAGTCGGGGGGGCCTCTTTTTCACTGTGTGGGTCACTTCACTCGCTTAGAGAAGTGAACTCTGGAATGATGGTGTCACATGGTCGTAGCTATGGAGTTAAACTTGCTTTCGGTCTGTGCTGCTCTGAATTTCAGGAAGTCTTTTACTTCTCCGCAAGTGTCCTGTCTCTGATTTACTATTAGCACTAATCAGACAAAAACTGAAAAGCAGTATACTGTACTTGAATGTGCCGAACTCGCAAGAATTCCCAGGACTGGGAAAAAGTATTGGACCTCATTCTGGTTTTCTCAATTTGACTGTGGGTTTTTATAATTAAAGGTCTTGGCTCTTTAAACAAATTTAACATTAAAAAACATGATTAAATACAAAATTCATGTTTTGATTGCATTTATTTAACTTAAAAGGTTCTGTAATACAAACTGGACCTGTGTGAAAAAGTATTCACCCCCTTAGGAACATCATCCAAAAAACTACCAAACTGCATTAATGCAGCTGGACTATCAGCCCTGTTTAATTACATCATCGCTTAAATAGTCAATGTTGGCTTGTTGGTCCCACCAGTAAGCAACTATGCCAAAATCCAATATTGTATTGAGGAATATTTACCTGTATATGCTAAAGAGTAAGGGTTCAAGGATACCGCAGCGCAAGCAGGGCTATTGAAAAAGTTGTGTTTGGTGAGTAGAATTTTTCTGGCATAAGAAAAACATGTGAGGACTTACCAAACAGAATCATATAACTTTATAAAACTAAAAGAAAGTCTAATAAGTGTAATAGGGGAAATACAAAATGTGTCTTTTTACATGTTTGACATTTATGATAAATTCAAAGTCTGTAAGATATTAAATTAATCAATGCCTGAAAGGAATAAAATATGCAAAGAAATCATTTCATGACATTTTTTTCTTGGCACGGACATTAAGGGGTTAAATTCCACCTACATTTTGCCAGAAGAAAACTTGATTATCCACTGAGCTTTTGGGAGAAAATTCTGTGGACTGATCTATCATAAGTTTAACTGTTTGAAAGAAAGGGGTCATGCTACATGTAGCATAAACCAAACTATATATATGATATATATATATATATATATATATATCATATATATGGAATCTGATGCCGTTAAAAAAACACAATTTATGCTTAAGCTCTGGTGTACAAAGTGCGATCAAAGAGGAAAACTAAAATACTCTGTTCATAAGGGCAACAGGATTTAGAAAATTCTATTTAAATGTTTAAATTTCTATTCACGAAGATGAATTCTAAGGATTTGGACGGAAAGTTCTGCCATCTACCAGAAGGCTATCCATTCAAATCAATATAAAAAGATGACTATAACCTCAGCTGAAAATACACACACAGTGTGTGTGCCTACAAGTGTGTGTCTATTTGTGCTGGAGCGTATTCTCACTGTCTCTGGCCAAAGGCGTTGCATGGTTACCTGATATTTGTCATAGCAACACAAAGCTAGCTCCTAGCTCTCAGCACACGCTGTCCTCTAAGTGCCTAACAGATCACCTACAGGTGGTGTGCATGCATGGACTCCACAGAGGAACCCCCAGCCCCACCATCGCCACCCAGACCACTTAGTCAATGGGGCAGAGGGAGGCTCCCTCCTCCGGGATGGTCAGATCGTTGATGTCCCACCTGATGTCTGCTCCCGCGCTACTGCTCTCTGTTTCATAATGTCTGTGGCTGACTGCTCATCTCTGCTCTTCTGTCTGTAGCAAAACAAGGCAGCAGTGCAGGTGAGAGAAGACATGAAGAAGTTGGTCCAGATACCCATACTGCGACCTAAGACATTAAGCAGACAGCACGTCGAGCTGTTTGGAGCATCGCTGTCTCAGCTGCAAGAGAAAGGCCTGGTGGAGGATGGCGTGCCTCTGGTGGTGCGGATAATGGTGGAGCATCTCCGCAAGCATGGTGAGGAGTATTACGCAAAAAAAAAAATTGCCATCAAGATAATTATCAAGATTAATGCACAGAGTTATTCCTATCCAATTGTCCCATCTGTCTGCAAGTAACGGGTCTATCCACGACTCCTCAATACCCAAAGGAAGCAGTTTTTTCATACTTACATTTTCATACTGAATTTCTACCCCAAATAATGACTTTTCTTTAACTTTTAGTTTGAAACACTATATAATAGGAAAAAAATATTATTTAAAAAATAACATTGTGCTTTCTATAATTATTTTTTTCAAGTTAAAAAAACCCTGCAAGTTTGAGAATAGGAAATTTTTCTCAAATCCAAAAGAAGTAATCTAGACTTTACACATCTTTGTAAAATCCCTGAGGCTGAACATCTCATAATTGTTTTCATCCTTTCACTTGATATAATTGTTTTATTTATTGTTACAGTGAGGTTTTTTTTCAGTAGTGGGGAATCTGTGTCCTTTGGCACACATTTTCTTGTCTGCTTTTATGAGTGGCTTTCGTTTGTTTCAACTATTTTATAATATGTCCAAGAACAAGTCCATCAATTTCTTGCATTATAATAGTTTTTTTTCCCTTTAAAGTTATTCATGAATTTTATTTGATCTAAAATAAAGAAAAAACAAACCAACAACAAAATTACAAGCAGATAACCAAAGAGAAAAATCATACAAAATTGCAGATCTACTGTTTAAATCCATCCTATCAAGGTTGGGTTGCTTTCTCCAGACATGAACCCACTTCACCCATAGTGCTTTAACCAAATAATTTTTAAGGATCAATCATTCATTTGTTCCCTCCACACTCTCAGTGTGGAAGATTGAGTCTCTTTCCATTCCATTAGTGTAGCCAGTTATATATACCCTACATTACAATATGCATAATAATGTGGATTTAAATATCAGCTGTGCTACTGTGTCATATCCCAGAAGACACAAGTTCAAAGATCTGGACTTGGTTCATGTCATTGCTACCAGACAATAATAACTTCAAACCTTCAACTTTTTAGTTTGAAACACTATAAAATAGGAACAACATTATTATTAAAAAAATAAACATTTTTAAAAAGAATGACAAAAGAAAAATTGCAAAAAAGATATTACATATAATTTAATACTCAGAAGGTCGACTCATTCATCCTTCATTTTTGGAAACAGGCCGCATCCTGTGGGAAGAATTGACCTACTTTTAAATTCAGTAGTTGTAGTCTGTTACCACAAGATGTCAGTACAAAGAAGTGGAACTCTTACCACGTGGCAACTAAAACTGTAACGACCAGGCTTTAATTTGACAGGAGATATAATGTTAGGTAAATAGTAGTAAAAGTAGGTAATAGTACATCATTCCAGTCAACGCATTGTAATGTGGGCTGCTCCAAATGCACAGGCAGGGCTGACCTTAGACTACAGTTATTTAAGGCAAGGATTGGAGAATTAATCTAAATATTATCCACATTTCAAAGGAAGAAATTAATATAGAATATAAAATATGTTACTAAAATCGCCTGACGGTGCTACAGTGATTTTCCTGGTCGTTCTTTTCAGAACTGCTTATTAGTACAGACAAAACATATGACATAATTTTATGGCCCAGACATTAAAAAAGTCAGGGGTTTATCCATCCATCTGTCCACCAATCTGTTCATTTGTAATTATTTTGTGTCTGGATCATATCTCTAAGGTGTACATTCTGGTATGACCAAACTTCACTCGTATATTCATTTTTTGAAATAGTTGTGCCTTTGTATGAGATAGAGAAGGAGATGCTCAAACTAACACTAAGAACCAAACAGAGTTGGCAAAAGTAAATTTGTTCTTTATTTAAGTATATTTACAGTTACTTGTTGTTTAGAAAGAACTTCAGACCTAACGAATACACTTCTTTCCTCAAGTTTAAAAGTAAAAACAAGTCCTTTGAAGGAAATTTGCTGCTGGCTCATTTCATGGCAACCTAACTGAACCATGATTTAATATAGTTAATTCTATAATCATTCAAATGGCCAAGAATGAATTCAGTGTTAACGACTATTATGTAGAGAGAAACATCATATACAGACCCAACATTGACATCACGCCTTTTCATCATGGTCGACTTTCTTGCATGTGATATGGACCAAATGAATGCAGCAACAAATTGCCTCTTCTATTTGTTATTATCTATTATTTTAAGACCTGATGTCAGAAAATTACCCAGTGATGGAAAATAAAGAAATAAAGACCAAAGTAATGAGTATGTTTGAAAATGAAAATGGTAGAAAGTTCAGTAATGTTGCATCTCTAAATTCACATATAAAAAATTTCGAAACTCTTCCAGCTTCCAGCAAACTCTTCCTCGACCAGCAACAACTCAAAAGTACTACAAATAACAGTCATGAAGTGCTTGAAAAGGAATCTTCATAGGTGTGTGCTATTATTGTGACTTATTAAGATGCAACAATAGTGCAGCATAAAATCCACTAAAACCATTGTGTAAAATCAAAAACACTAAGGAATGTAGATGGTGTTTAAAAGCCTGATTGCCTGGTGAAAAAAGGAGTCCCTGAGTCTGCTGGTCCTGGCTCTGAGGCTGCAATATCGTCTGCCAACAATTTGTCAGAGAAATACATTCTAAGGTAAAATACAGATCCCTTAAATCTCTATTAATCTATTAAAACTACAGATTACAGTCTGGAAGCACATGGCTCTATGTATTAGGGAAACATTCCAGAGAAATGCTTGTGATGTTGGTTTAAAGGCTTTTTTCTCGGAGAGCAGAGTTGTTGGGGAGATATAATGTTGTACAGTAGGTGGCAGTACAGCGCTTAACAGCTGTTTACCAATCACTTATAAAATATTGATAGTAAGAAGAAGATGAGCTGTTTACGCCAGTTAACCACTTATAAATCCTACAGTTTCTGTCTGTTTCCTACAGCTCTGCATCAGGAGGGTCTGTTCAGAGTGAACGGGAACGTTCGTTCTGTGGAGACCTTGAAACAGATGTTGGAGAGTGGAGGGAACGTGGACCTCCTCTCAGAATTTGAGGTGTGTACTGTGGCCAGTTTGCTTAAACAGTACCTCAGGAAACTGCCAGAAGGTCTGGTCGACCCAGCAGTCCAGCAGGCGCTGATACAGCTTTACCAAGGTAATAAAAGGTTTTTTACCACATCAACCAATTGTCCCAATTATATTATATTTTTACATTTATAACCAGAATTTAATAATAAAATAAGGTTAATTGACAAAAAAAACAATATTTATTAGCTGTTTGCCACACTCAAATTACAAAAGAGCAGATTTGATGTTGTTTTACCCCGACATTCAGTACAAATGTTACCGTAGCCTTTAATGTATATGGAGCTTATGTTGGAAGTGACACCCTACCAGGTGAGCATGGCAGTGGCTCACTGATGCTCTGGGCCTTATTTGCTTCCTCAGGTTCTGGAGATGTGCAGCATGTTCAGTGTGAGATGGATCAGGGAAAGAGAATGAGAAGAGAATATTGCTGACTATTAGGAAGATTAATAATACATTTAATTTATAATGCACTTTACATTGGGACATTTGTCCACATTCTGTAGCCATCACACTGACCTGATATGAATCCCATTAAAGATCTGGTGGGATGTGAAGATGGCGGTTGCCAAACACCATGAATATTAAAGGGTTTGAGACCCAAGCCCATGAGGCATAGACTAAGATTCCTCAGGAACGCTGCCAGAAGCTGCTGCCCAGCTGTACATCATCTTTGCAGCAAGTCATGTCAAAAAGTCACAATTTGCTGGAGATTCTTGTCACCAAGGGGTTGAATACTTGAAAGATACATGTTTACATGTCATAATTTTTTTTGTTGTCAATAAAAGTAGCATTTTGTGTTATATTTGGGAGGAACACTTCTAATTTTTTATTGTAGTATTTAATTTACTGTTCATTGACAATGCTAATGCACACGACTGCAGGTGTACTTTGCCAATAAACATTTAATAACAATGGGGGTTTAATAATGTGTCTTTCATCAGTAGTTGCTTAATTGACGTAAATAATTCTGCAAGTTCAAAAATAATTTTATAAACAATTTTAAACAAAAAATATTAAGTTTAATATTGATTAATACAAGTGCACTACACACTGCGCCCTGTATTATTAATGCCACTCATAGGAAATTCTGTGATTAAAAGGTAACTGAAGCATATTCCCAACCCTGCTTTATACTTTTAAGTTCACCTGTTTGAGTTGGAACTCTGTAGTGTTGAACAACTACTTCCTTTTTAACTAGGTTATACCTGTAAATATAAGGTGACACAGGTCCAATTGTCTTTGATGTTTTTTCATAGTGGGAAAGACCAGAGAACACAGCAAAGATGTGCAAAGAAATAGAGCTTTAAGTCAACAAACGTAAGGGATGGGTGTGGTAGGGGAAGAAAGACTGCCAAACTTCGGCCCTCATTCCCAGTGTGAAGTCTGGTGGTCGATCTCTGATGCCGTGGGGCTGCTTTTCTTCCAGAAGCTCTGGCCATCTTATAAAAAAAACATGGTTCTGTGAAATAGCATTACATATTGGATGAAAACCTTAAAGCTTCTGCCAAAGTTGACCATTGTTGGACCTTCCAGCAGGACAAGACTCTTTAGCACACCTTGAAATCATCAGCAAAATGGTTCAGAGGTCACAAAATATAAGTTTAACCATCCCAGTCGCCATCTTAGTCACCTGCCCTAAAGCATACAAAATTTGTGTGATGTGCTAAAGAGGAGCGTCCACTAGTGCGGACCTCAGAATTTGGTGTACAGTTCAAAATAGCACCCAAAATGCAGAGGACATTGTAGGCAGCGTTGCAGTTCAGTGATTTAATAATCAGGATCCATTAACACGCAGAGTTCAAATCCAAAATAAAGGCTACAATCACTTTAAAAACTTACACTGGGAGAGTTGCTGGTAGGAGGGAGAAACAGCAAACTGGTACAGGAGGAAAGGGGAGCACTGCCTAAATCCACAGAGTAACAAGACTATGTGTCACAGCTGGAGAAATTCAAGGAGGGAGACTCAGGTGAGACGGGGAAACCCTGAGAGTGGAGAGGAAAACGGATAAGCACAACGGACAAGAAACTTGAGAGAAGAGATCCGCAGACATGAAGGGAAGGAGAAGCAGGAAACAAAAGTCAATGATGAACTATGATCGGACATGTGAAATGAGATATGCCATCTGATTTTGATTCCTGTTGTAACAAGTTATTTTACTTTTTTTTCTGTACCTGTAAAGCGAGTACCTAGCACTGTATAAATAAAATGTATTATCATTATTAAGTATCAAAACAACAGGAAACAGTAATACAAAACCCAGAATCATGAACCTTAAAAATAAAAACACCTTCAAAGACCACAATCATGAAAACTGGTAATATTTTAAGATATACTCTTTTCTTATTTTGTCGACTGTTTCAAGGCAACACACAACTACACAATAAAATGCAAGTTGTAGTCCCTTAATGCAAATGACAAAACAAAAACATATTGAAATGGAAACAATAAGTCACAAAAGTAAAAATATTTTTGGACACTGTTTTCTATCTGCAAAAATCAAACTCATAATTTGAACAGAACTGTTGATTGTTATGTAATTATGACCTGACGTTTTCATGTTTTGGTTTATATTTGTTTTTTAATTAAAAACAATATATTTTTCTATATGTATTTAGAACAATATATTTTTCTACTCAGAGAGTTTATGTTTAACGCATAAACCTATGAAAACAACCTGTGACGCCGTGCTTAACACACATTATGCGAACACACACTAGCGCTCACCTTCTGACCTCGAGCTGTCGTGATCAGTCTAAGCCGTTACCCCTGCATCCGCATCTACTCAGACGTACCCACACACCCATACGAAAATACACACACCCACGTAGGCACACGCAGCATTTGCGTCACTCATTGGTTCGGGATCAGTAGCCATATCGGTTTATCCAACTGTGACCCAATTATCTACCCGAGTAATAGCATCAACATATTTTTCAAGCTCTGCTCTAATGCTCACATATTACTATTACACCACTGGAGATTAGATGTTACAGAAAGAAGGTGGATGCAGTTCCAACCAAGTGATGGAGCCCAGTTGTAAATACATGAACATTATTCACTAATTATTCACTATTTTTAATAATGCTTCCCTGCTTCAAAGTAAAGCAAGTCAGTTATGATTTGATCCTGGATTATTCCAGGTCCATTTGACTATGGGTGTAACGTCTTAAGAAGAATGTCTAAAGTTTTCTGCTAATATTTTTTTAGGTCAAAGTCCAGTTTGTCCAAAAAGGAAAAAAAAAGTGATAAAAATGGAATTTAGTCAACTCCAAAACTCTGACCTCATCTGACATCTTGATTTGTATCTCTAGGGCATGGCGATGGAGTCTCCTGCTCTGATGTGAGAGATTTGCTTTATCAACTTCCCGACCTGCACCAGAGCGTCCTCCGCTATCTCTGCCACTTCCTCACCCTTGTGGAGTCCAACCACAAGGAAAACTTAATGACTGCCCCCAACCTGGCTACTGTGTTTGGACCCAGTGTCTTTCAGTGAGTTGAACCTTTTTAGGGTGGATTTGTGGTCCAGAGTCTCACCATCGCTCCAGAGTATCTGACTTCTGCCTTTTGACATCAATGTGCTGTAGAATTGAATGATGTCTAGAACTTATTTTTGTTGAAGCCTCAAGATATTACAACTTGATCTAAATAACCATTTGGTTAACATACTGCATTATCAATGATAATTGTGTGTATTTTGCCAACCTGATGAACTGCTTTGAGGTTTATCCAGGGTTGGTCAAGGCGGAGATTTTGGTGTGTGATGCACTAATTTATAGTCAAAACAGTCTTAAACAAAAAGATTGAAATCCTTTTTAATACGCTAAAGTTAAAGCAATCCCCTTATACGTTAATCATTATGATATACTCAACCCAATTTTGTTTTTTCTTTATTTTTTTTAAATCTTTTATTTTCATTATGTGGGCAGGGTCAGAAAACAATATTGCTCTTTAACAAAAGGGTTTGAAAAAAAAAATTTCCCCCTCCCCTAAAAGTTTGATTGAACAATTTTCAATCACTGGGGATTATAGTACCCACTCAGTCTGACATTAATTTGAATGATTAACTCACTGAACTGAACTGAAGAGGAGGCAACTTGACTTCAGTCAAATAATTAACCAAATTACATCAGAATGTGCACGACTACTTCAAAGTGTTAAAAAAGAACTCCCATATTTGAAAGTTTTGTTTCATTGACGGTGAAAGTTTTTGGTTCTTGTAGGGCAGCTTATGTAGTCTGACTCATCATTGAAAGTAGCTAAAGCAATGGATTCAGGCATATTCATTCTATCCACGTCCGCTGCCTGCATGTCCTTGAACGCCACAACTCAAAAACTATCTCATGGATGGTTTTTTACATTTTTTAACCACATAAACTTTGTGGGAGGATGAACTGGATTGATGTTCGGAAAGGTCAGTTGTATAGATCAAACACTTCCATTGGTCCAATTTAGTCCGAACTTAGTGCATATGAATCAAAGAAATCTAATGTGTATATGTCATTTTTGACTTTTTTTATGAAAAGACGGTTTTTACTAACATAACTTCCTAACGGTTAATCCAATTTATTCCAAATTTGGTGTTTATGAATCAGGGATGACAGGATTGGTCTCGTTAAACACTGACTGCATATCCTGGAGCAGTTGAAACATTCCACTCCTATAACATCCACTAAATATTTATTAAGATAATGAACCAAATCCCATGATTATTCCACACATCTTTCAGCTATTTTATTAAATCCTTGTCTCAGAAATAGATTTTCTTAAGTTTTTATGCTTAAAAAATAAAAATTGTGATGGCGAATCTATCAGATGGGACAAATCCTGTAAAATTGTTGTGCAGCCAATATTGATCTACAGTAATTAGCTGATTCAAGAAAACAACTAACTAAAATTATTTGCATGGAAGTTAATAAAGAGCAAATTCTCTTTGTAATGAATCTCTGAAAAATATGCGGCAGCAGGTGGCGCTGTAGCTTATTTAGTGAGTGTAAAATCATGACAGGGTGAAAGTCTGCCAGTGGCCGGACAGATTACATTCAACTGCTCATAAATGTGCCTTTAATGTTCGCACACATTCTGAATATTCAAAGATTGTTGGTTAATATCTCAGATGAAGTCTATTGAGCAGAAGAAGAAAACGTCACATGACCTCTGCATTGGAGGACGTGAATACGTTTGCTGTGATCTCATAAATAAATGATACATCACTGACTCAGGTGCCTCCCTGCAGCTGCTGAGCTAAGTACCTCTGTCCTCACTATTCTATTTATGATGTGCTTACAGAGTTTCCCATCATATTTCTACGTGCTGACCTACAGCGACCGTTTGACTGGAGACTGCTGGGCATCTCCTCTAATTAACTGGGTTACTCAGACTGGGAAACACGGCCTGTGAAACAGATCAGGTCTCACCGGGCAGACTAGAGAAATGAAACTGGAGTGGATTCTCTGTCATACTGCACAGCCTGTTCTCTTTAATCGGAGGATGTGCTGCTGTTGAAGTTCTATAATTAGGTCTACAGTGAGACCTACAGCTCAGGGTGCTCCCCTCATAGCTGCTTTGTTGCACCAGACATTTTTCTTACGAGGGGAAATCAGCCTCATTAGTCTGAGACTTAGATATACTTTATCGATCCCAAATTGGGAAATTCATTTGTTACAGCAGCAAGTTAAAGAATACACAGCCACTGCAAAGTTATACATAGGAAAATATAGATAATCAAGAGGGTGTGTTTACAAAGATACAAATGTATAATGACACCAGACTAAAATTATATAACATAAAAAAACATACACTATGGAATTTTTTTGAAAAAAACCCAAATTTAATATTTTTAAGAACAGTAAAATATAAACTGGGAATAAAACCATGACGAAAAAGTGAACAAATACAAAGTGTGTAAGTCGCATGACGCTGAAGCTTACGAGTTGTAAATACATACATAAGTAGTTCTTAAATAATCCAATCCCGTAAACAGAAAAAGAGTATAAATACAAAGCAGAACATTCTGGAATGTATTCCTAACTTTATCTTTACCGCTGTTCAAGTCTAATCTATTTGCTTGGTTTTTTTTGGTTCATTTTTTCTCTTCTCACTCTTATTTTCTACAGTGTGGCTCCAAGTTATGAAGCAATAAAAGACCAGAATATCTGCAACAAGATCATGGTCAAGCTCATCGAGAACTACTGCGACATCTTTGAGGCCGACAGAGATGCAGCCGACGGCACAGAACAACATTCAACCCTTACTATTGTCAAGGTGTTGTATACTCATAAAGGAACACCAGATACCGATGTTTATATGAGACATATCTGTGTTGGTAGTCGGTACAATGTAGATCAACTTGTAGGACAACTAACTGTGAACCTCACGTTGTGCTCTTGAGCTTTAAGCAGCGCTTCCTTCACCTTTTAGCCAAATACTTGTATAATAATGATTTTATCTATTGATCTTATATCACAGCCTGGCATGCATGACTCCTCCGCAGTTGGCTCTTTTGGGTCACTGGGTGCTAATTTATATTTACCGCTCCAATGGCTGATGTCTATATTCATTATCTGGTTTGTACTGTTTTGTCCCAACGTTATCTTGTTGCTACATCTGCAGATTCCCGATGAAATGTGACCACAGGAAACAAAGCGAGAAAAGAGTACTTTAAGTTGGGATTCAAATGTGCATTTAATTATATGTAAAATAGATTTAGAGTATATTTTTCTAGAACAATTATGAAATATGGATTTAATCTGCCAAAATTCTAAATACTGGAATTAAAATATGTGAGAAATCTGTAGGAATAAGCTTTCTTAAAACCCCCTGATTCTCTAAAAATGTATCAATATGATCTCAGTCTTTTGACAGGAGCTAAATTATCTGTTGTTTTTATCGTTTGAAAACTCACAGGATGCAAAGCATTAAATCAAATCTGTACTGTTTCTGCTGTGGCAGGGCGAACAAAGACGTACGTTTAGTGTGACATATGTTAGCAATGTATTCGTTCCATTGCCATAAAAAGGCAAAGTGAGACAAATACCTATTACTGCTGCAGCAGCTGTAGTAGGAGTTACTACAATTCCACTTGTTACCCCCTATCAGGTCACAAGTTGAATTGTAAGATGTTGGTTAAATTCCACAAAAGTTCCGATGCTGATTGATGGCTGTGTTATTGAAACATAACGAGGGCTACTTAACGTCACGACGAGGTGACCACGAGTTGACGCTGGGAAATCCGCACCCTATGGGTTTGACCTCTCACCTTTCTCAGTGTCCCTCTTCCACCATGTGGCACTCTGCTTGGCATGCAAAAATAAATAAAACTGCTGAAGATGTTGGTAACAGGAGAAACAAAGTCTTCACATGCAGCCTTACATCATGAAATCCACGCAATACAATTCAGTCTGGTAACATATTTACGGTATATTTTTTTCTAATTAAGTTTTGCTGTGTTGAGAATGCCAGGCCCACAACCACATTAGACACGGGACTCAGCCAGAGCGCGGTTGCCTTCCACATACACACCCATACATGCACATAAGCGCTAACACATGTGCAGAAGCACGTACGGGCTGGAGAGGCCCCTCGCCTCCTGACCTTCCTCTCAGTGACTTTGAACGTAGAGTCACATGATCACCAGTGTTGCCTATTCCTTCGCCCAAAAAATGCTGAGGATGTTAGGGTGTGCGGGAAAAGTGTTTATGTTCGTGGATGAGGACGCAGATTGTCAACCAGTTCAAATGTATTCTTAACCCCTCTGTTGTCAAGGCGTACAGGAGAAAATCAACATTAGAGCACACCCGTCTAAAATGACTCCCTGATTGTAATAAGAAAAAAAACAACTGCTGGGCGACTTATGAAATTATATTTACGACAATAATAAAATGGAGATGAAAGCCTTGTGGCTTCTGTGGAGCATGAATTATTGCTCCTTTTGTTGCTCTAATCTATTTACGGTGTGGATTATAAATTCGGCTTTTGTCCTCTTTCTGTTCTCGAGGAGGCACACGTGACGGATACAAACACAAACAAATCGTCCGGCCACGCCAATGCAAAGACATCAACACCGGTTCTTAGGACAAAGGTGCACGCTTGCCTTTAGAGCAGAACTCCTGCCTGCCTTCCTCTTTATTTGTGCATTAATTCTCCTCAGTCTACCTGCTATGTAAATCTTTATGACTCATCATTTATTCGCCTGTTTGCTGTGAAATTCGCCATTGTTGTTGATACATGACATTTCCGGGTCAGTTTTGTATCCGCCCTTCAAATTCCCTAACACAGTACTTTTTATCACCGACCATGTGACCCGTGTGGCGTGATCAACGTAGCATGGATTCTGGCATCAGAGTCCTCTAGCCTTTAAACATCTCAGCAGTGCCAGAAGACTTGTATAGTCTAAAGTCTATACTTCTATATGTATATAGTTCCAAATAGGTTATTTTAATTGCATAGATCATGGACTAATAGTATCGTGATCCTTACAGATGAGCATTTTCTCACTCTTGATGATATTGATTTTATAAGTCTTTGATTTTTATTTGAGTAGTACATATAGGTAAATATGTATATTGTACTTTATCTATTTACTGTTTATTCTAAGAAGGTAACTTCGCCAGATCACTCTGGGAAAAGGGATTTTATTTTAACCCTCACAAATCAGGGATTTTATGGTATCACCATTACTGCAACAGCGTCCGCCGCAGATCCTTCGTGTGAACTCAAAACGTTTTTCATGTATCATTTTCAAATTTTATACCCACATAGACCTAAGTGCGAAGGGTCAGAAAGTTTTTTATTTCTGACACTTGGGAATTTTATCTCCTAATGTTTTCAGGCCGTATATTTGAACTGTCGGTGCGATTTAATCCAAATTTGGTGCAGTGGAATTAACTTGAGGAGTTCTTTCTGTTACGGGACATAACTTCATATTTAATTTAACTCTGTTTAAATGATCTCAAGCCACATTTCCGGTTTTGTCAAAATAATGATATAAGAATTTAAAAAATGTAGTGGCTTTTGGTTACATAAATTCTTTATCTTAATAACAACATTCAAACAGTTATAAGGATCAACTTAGAGCTGAGCAAAGTGATTAAC
The DNA here is from genome assembly GCA_037951165.1 of Lophius americanus. Taxonomy (NCBI): domain Eukaryota; kingdom Metazoa; phylum Chordata; class Actinopteri; order Lophiiformes; family Lophiidae; genus Lophius; species Lophius americanus. Next base: position 5,625,132 of record JBBDHG010000091.1, read on the forward strand.
TGCCTTAGTAAATGCATTCTTTGATTTACTAACTGTCTTTGAACTTAAATACATAAATAATGTTTCATTTTATTGAAAATCTTCATACTTTTCCTCCTTACATTTCCCAAGGCTGGACAACTGAGTCCACCACAAAATGAAGAACCTCTCGGCAAAGTCTCCACTAACACTCCAGAGCCGAGGCTAAGGAAAAGGAAGGTATTCATAACAGCTTACATATTTTATTATTATTTGTCAACTCTCCAACGAATGCTTACCTCTTTGTTGTCTGCTGTAATGGCTCGGTGCTGATAAGCCTGAGGCATATCTCTGAAAGTCTGATGCCTGTTGCCTCACAGCTCAGTCACATGACGTGATTTAATAAAGACACTCCAAACGGGAAATCACAACACCATCATTTGCAGTGAGAGACTAACTCTGTTTGGACCCAGTGTGGCTTTATTACAGATGGGCTTCATTTGGTAATATATTTGATTAAAATCAATCCTTAGAAATGTCCTGTTGTTGTTGTTTTACCTACATATAGTCTTATCTGAATTCTATTAGCTTTACTAGGTGAATAAGACAGCCAGATTTAATCAAGTTAAAAAACTTCTTATTTAAAATGTCTGCTTTGTGTTTTAATTTCTTATTTAAAATGTTTTTTTGATCTCACTCATCCTTATTGATGAATGATTTGTGATTAAAAAAATGAGGTGGAATTACTATGAGGTTGGCTTCAAGGTGTCCACAAAGAGGTATTTCTTTGTTCTTTGCTGCCACTGAGTCGTAAATGTCAACTGTTTCGGGCAGGTGGCAGACAAAAATGTGCTCAACCGAACAGTTGAGCGATACATTAAAGGACAATTGTGTAACATTTGGCCGGGGGAGGTGCTGCAGGCTATCCTTTCAGCCGAGTTGCCCTGAGGATTCAACACGGCTCGACCAGCAGCCTCACAGAAGCACAGGAATGGAGGCTGAGGCATCTGTAGGAAGTGCAAACAAACAGCTGCAACAACTGCAACAAGTCAGCTGAGATGGCCTTAGCTGACGCCGAGCGGAGCACATTTGCCGGATTCAACTCGTTCGAGCCAAGTTGAACTCGGCCAGGCCGAGTTGAATCCACTCCCGACAATAGCAGTCACTTTTTCTTGTTCTAAATAGTAAGGTTAATCCTCCATTTGCCGAAACACAAACACATCCAGAACTTAAAACGTAAAATCCCTCTCCATCTGTACCAACATGGCGGCCTCCATATTGAAATCAGGACTCGCTCTGAGGAGATAAAAAAAAGGAATTCCAAACACACTTATATATATTTACTTTCAGCAGAAAGGACACAAAAAATCTAGTTATGAATTTTATCTCCCATTTATTCAAATTTCTCTGTATACTATGCCGCTATACCCCAAGATTTTACACCTTGAGCCTTTAAAGGGTTAAAGAGATGTCTCTCCAAAACAACAAAATATCCCTCCTACCTGTTGTGCTTTTTATCCATTCAGACCGTTTTGTGAGTTGCAGAGTTTTATAGGTTTCGTCTAGTAAGATTTCTATTTTGTCTTGAATATCATAAAAGGAGACAGCTGACTTGCTGTCATTGCTATGTGCCCAGCAATACGTTTGAAAAACTCAGCAGCCTCTCTTTCCAGAAATCATGGCTGTTATTTCAGATTAGCCTAAAGAATTGTTGCGAGAATTTTCATGTTGTAACTATTTTCTTCCAAGCAAAGTACGCAGTATCCAAGTGTGGAGGGAACATCTACTCATGTGCCAGAGGATGTTGCTAATTACAGAATGTGAACAATATGAGACAAAGATGTGTGTAGTGCTAGTTTAGCAGTGGGAGCTGAGCTAGTAGCGGTTGTTGCTGCTGGCTACTAGGGTGCTAAAATTAAACCCAGTGCCGGTATCCGAACAGTAGCCAACAGTAGTGAACTAACATGACTGCATCAAGATTCCTTTCGTTTAGGGGCTTTTGCAACCCTAAACCAAACATTAGCTTAAATATCCAACAAACAGCCTCTGACATGAGTCCCTACCCCCCCTGTGAAAATGAAAACACTGCTCCAACAGGCTCGACTTCCATAATGATTTATCATCATCACTATTAATATTAACTTTTATAGCTGCAATTTCCCACACTGCTTTTCCATAAAAACGGGTTCATTCCAAGGCCAGACTCAGCGTTTATCTGTCCTTGAGGCCTCTTTAGATAAATAGAGTTGAAATAGGGAAGTTTTAGGCCTGATGGTCACTCATACATCCCGACCATAGCTTCACCATATACAGTTATTACAGTTCCATAAATCACACAGTATTTATCAGCCAGGGTCAGGTTAAGTGAAATACTCTCAAACAAACACCAACACAATTCAATTCCTGAACGTGCGTGTTGGCTGGCAATGCCTGTCATTAAAAGTCGGGGGCATGCGTGAAAGGAGAAGTTGTTTATACATGAGCTTTGGGTGCTAGGAGGAATGCAGTTATTAATATCAGACAACCTTCCGCAGCTATTGAGACACAGAAAAACAGCATTTGATGACTTTTTTTCTAAATGGGTGAATGTAAAATGTTAGCATTTCGAGCCAAAGTGCGTATCGTAACCCCCACTCTTCTAAAGGTCAAGTGAAAGTAGCTGCTGTGGTTGCTTGAGCCAGAATTTGCATGGATCGTTTTGCGAAGACACTTCTTAAAAGGTAGTGGTGTGATAAATGAGCTGTCACCAGTCAGGAGATCAGCTAACAGAAACCAGTTACAACAGGCTTTTCATTGGAGCGTCTTACTGGAGAGACATCTCACCAAAGTCAAATATTAAGTGTTTTATTTGGCTGGTTTGTCACAAACTATTAGTTAATCCATGAGCTAGAAAAACACGTTGTACCCTCATTTCGGCCGATCAGGCCTCCCTGCCATCTGGCCCATTTAGCTCCCATGTGTTGTTTTTCTGTTTGACTTCTTTATTATGCATAGGCAGAAACTGAGAAGCAGGTATGGAGGCGGCATGACAGCTCAGTGTTTAAACATTATTGGAGTTGACCTACAGCTTGTTTTTCCTTGGCTTGCCAACTATCCGCGATTGTTTTTGAAATGATTCACTGACAAAATCTAAATCCTTACGTCTTTCATGGAATTGTTATACTTTAGTATGTTTCCTTGAAATTATGACTTAATTATGAATTTTATAGTGAAATAAAATAATCTAGTCTTGACTTTAGCTACAATGCCTAATCAAATAAATGTGTACATTTGGTTAATATGGGAAAATAGGGCACTGTGTGCCCAAATAAGTTGCCGAATTGCAAACAAAGTAATGCAATATAATGCGGTATATAAACATAAAACATTCTGAGAATATCACTTCTTAAATATTCACAGTTATCTGTGCAAGTACTTTTTGATTCTTCTTCTTTAAGTTTTTCTCAACTTATTCCAGCAAATTAACTTGAAAACTGTAGTTTTTCTTTTAGTGATAGTGTATAATTATGTATCACTTACATATCAGCAATCATAACTACTTAAGAGTTTATATTACTCAAAAATTACGAGTTAGGTAAATGCAAAATAAAGCAAAAAGTTGCTGGCACTCTGTATTTTTTTACCCTCCCATGTCCTGCTCAACTGTTTGGTGTTTTGAGTCTCATTTTGTATTGAAAAATGTTACTGAACCTGTTTAGAATATGACCCAGGGGCGGTATGTTTATGCTAGGTAGTAAGGGACCAAGGATTCAGCCCTTTGGGGCTCCAAACGTGAAAGGGGCCACCTAGGAGCAGGAGTAAATTTATTCTATTCTATTCATTCTAATTAATCAATTTGAGCATTTGGGTTGACGGGGAAAATAGTCTGTTCTTTTTCGTACATAGTTCTCTAGTGGTTCCTGTAGAGTTAGAAAACTGACTGTGACTCACTTTGAAACAAACTGACAAATAACATTTTTAACAGATTTTAATCAAACAGCAACGAAAGAACACAAAAAAGGCCCAATGGTTATAGCACTTAATCAGAAAAACTAACGTCATAAACCAACACCGATCTGAGTTCTAGTCTCTTTTGAATCTTATTATCAGAACGCTGTTTTTCCTACTAGGATTTTAGGAGGGGAACTCGCCTTCTGAACAAAACAGGCTAATGTCCCCATTCATTGTCTCTTTTGCCGTGTGTGTGTTTCTGTGAAAGTCTAATTTATCCAAATCAATTGCAGAGCCCGGAGGCACAAATCCATACGAGAGCTAGCAAGAGAAGCTTGCTTAGCTAATATGTTCCCAAAGAGTCACCCATTATGTGCTCCGATGACTAAATGGAAGCAGAGTCTATAGATTTTGGAACAACCCATTAACTTGAACCCCAAATTGAAATGTTCTGCTGATAATTGATGTAAAGGGGGGGTGAGTAAGTCATTTAATTAAACTGGTAAACGTTTATGTAGAGCCAAGCCTATTTCAGGTTTGCTGTTTTTGACCATTATCAATACTTCAGCTGCTGGCGTCACGTCCGATTCATGTTGTGTTTATCGCATCCAGCTTGCTATTTGGCCTCAGTCTTCATGAGGTTCCTCTATAAATATCCTAATAGAAAGCTCTGTGACACATTCTTTAACTTCTCCCAGGGTTTCCTGGTTAGTAGTCAGTAAAAATGCAGAAGGACTCTTTTCACAATGTGGCTGTGATTAGGTTGAGGTTCTTTGCCTACACAACAGTCGGGGATATGCGTTCTTTGCACCCACTCAGGGTCCGCATGGTAAGACAACATCAGTCTAACCTTACTGTTTTATGAGCTAACCTCCTTTCCCGTCTCCCCTTTTATACTTCTTTTATGACTCTCGCCTTCAATCACATCAGAAAATATTCGTATGCATGTTTTATAGTAACTTGAGATTAGGTTCAAGGTTTATTTCTCCGTGCGTGGTTGTCTAATGAGCATGATTTTGCACCAATGATAATAGGTGTGTATCATTTAAATCTTGTTTTTTCTCACATTTCCCATCACGAAATTCATCTGTTGTTGGCAATTCTCTCTCTCCCCCTCTCCCTGTGAAACAGAAGAGAAAAGGGAAAAGTGACAGCATGACTCAAGACGTTTCCCAGCCCTGCTGCTCTGACACATTCCCCCGTGCCAGACCCCTGCCCGTATCAATAGTTGTGCCCCTAAGCACTGAGCTGAGTACCCTGGATCCAGAGGCAACGGAGACGGCTCCAATTCCCCTGGCTCATCACGGCACCCCGGACACGACCTCTCAACTTAACCACCTTGACGTCAGCCACACTGGCAGCACAAAGACCCTCAGCAGGTCAGTGTATCTGGAGAATTTAAGACACAAGCTGCCGTTTCTCCTAAGTTTAATTTCTCCAATTTTATAGCACATTTTTGTTTTCGGAAATACGAGTTTAACTCGCTACTATATACGCAACACAATCACTGTATTTAATGATTTGTTGGAGAGGGATTCAACAGTGCTACATATGTTAAGATATTATTTATGTAGGTGGTGCAGTGGAGGGCGAGGGTGAAGAGTCCAGAGTGTCTGACATCTATCTGGGATCTAAAGCCCAATCTTCATAGCAATATGTCTCAGACATGCAAACAAGCCTATTATTAGAACCTGAAACCAGAGCTATTAAGTGTCGAGTGTCTTCAGTCCTGGAATAGCAAGGCTACAGCTGTGGCTGTTGTTGAAGCTCCAGGAGCTGAGAATCGCATTAACCTGGGCCGTGATTACACCTGCAGCATTTGACAGAAAATGTCATTAACACTATAGAGCCTCAACTCAGGCACCCCATTTCTATGTGCATATATCTATGTCTATGTATTCTGTGTACATTTGCAGCTGTGCGATTTTCTTTTCTGGGGCCGTGCCACTTGGTGGACCTTACATAGAATTTGTCTCACTGGAAGAAACACAAAATATGATGTTGAGCGAAGCAATCTATGTCATAGGTAATGTTGTGTAAAATCATGATGCTGTTTTGGCGTGTGCTAGGACCAGTGACCTTTAGTATGTCATAAACCAGGGCATTAAAATGTGTCATCACCAGATCCATTAGTACATTACACAAAAGTTTGAAATGAGACACACTCACATACACCTTGTGAACTGAATTTAACACTGCACATAAATACTACCTTGATAAATCTTTTAAAATGAAATTAAATATTAAATAGACGTTGCATAACAAGGAATGTATGGTGTGTACTTTCTCTTTGAATATGCATTCCTTTTTTTCCCTTCTTCTGTTATTTTCATGTGTTCGTGTTACTGAAAAAACGTCAATGAAATATAAAACATAAATAAATCTGTTGTGGAGGTAGTAACAGAGTTCAAAATACCATGAATTAAAAGGGTGAGATGTACACATCCTGTTTTACACATCATGTCTGTTTTGTCTCCATGTGCATGCCATCTAAAAGTCCCACATCGGGTTATTTTCTGTGCAAAACAGCAAAGCTGATGTAATGCAGGGTTTTCTTTACGACCGTTTTGCAGGACCACTCTATTAAAAGGGCTGTGACATGTAATACAAGGTGTTAAAAGCTTTCCCCCCCATGTGATGGTATCAGTAAATCTGGTGGATTTCCCCCCACCCATTAATTATCTTTGGTCGCATTGGATGACTGATGTAGAGACGGTGTGACGGGGGATCCCAGCAAATTGCGTCAGCAATCTGACTTCCCTGTCCTGCGCTAAGAGGCACTTTTCAAAACCACCAAAAACTAGAATTATTCTACCATTTTCATGCAAGACAGCCCTTCATACTAACTAATGGTGCTTTTAATAAATAAAAATGGGTTATTAAAGCTATCAATTGTTCATGCTGTTAAAAACCGAGAACATTTATGAGTTTATGTACAAAATAAAAATAATCAACTAAAAGTAGCTCGGATTTTTGCACAATCTTTTCTTAAATAACTGATAATTTTCCACAATTAGTGTTCTCATAGCCGTAGGTGCCCTAAACGGTATAGGTAGGTATAGGTATGTGTCACACGTATCTGTGGCGGTGTAGTACAGCATAGAGCAGCACATGCAACTGGACTGAATTAAAATGAAAAAATTAGTCAGTACTTTTTTCAGTTCTGTTTTAATTTTTCTATGGTATGAAATATTAAATCAAGATTTGAGGAAATATTTAACGTGGCTGGTGGTAAAGAAGTATTTTCTTTATTTATCTGATGACGTGCAGTAGATAGGATCATTCACACGAGCCCAGATCATCATGAATGTAGCTCAAGTATTCTTTTGTATCCATTTTATTTTATTATCTGTATATATTAGGGCCTTTTGTCTGCCAAAATACTCTCACCTGGACAAGAAATATGACACCAGCCCCGTTCACTGCACAGGCCGTAAGATTTTTGCCAACATAGCAGCGTCATGTGAACGTATTTTGCTCCTAACATTGCGTAGTTGCTCGTAGGTGATGCATACTGGCTTTTGTGTGGAGTCTCCACGGTTCAATGAATCTTGTGATGTAACCAAAGGGTTTCTCAGAAACCACTGAAAATGGACAGGAGTGAGGAACTTTGCAGTGGGGTGTGAGTGCAGGTTCCCTGTGGGTTTGAAGGTATTGTTGGCCGCCTGTCAGAAAATGTCATCAATCATCATTTAAAGCCTGACAGCACATATTTACAGAAAGAATTTGCTAGCTGGTTCAAAACTGAGCCTCTTGTACTTGTGATTTTAGTGTCTTTTTTTTTTTTTTCCAGTCTCACACCAGACAGTGTGTTTGAATCATAGTATGATTTTAGATCTATTAACAGCTTTCGTCCGTCCAGTAACCAGATATCTGTAATTATGAAGTCGTGTTTTTATTCTTGGTGATATAAACAGTTCATCCAAAGAGCTTCTTTTTTTTTCTCATGCCTAAGACTTTCTTCCTGTTGATTGTTGAAGACGCTTGGATTGATAGCAAAATATTTTATACACAAAGGTGTCAAAACCAATTAGGGCCCATTTTCTCTTCCTAGAGCTTTCATCCAATCGACTTGAAATTGGGTAACGGATATTTAAAGACTATGAAGATTAAAAGTTATCAGAAATTTGAGTATCCGTTTAACCGTTCTGACAGTAGGGGGGCGGCAAATATTGATGTCTTGCACGAAAACACTAAATTGTCATAGCTCAGCTGTTTAAGGTCCGATATGCCCCAAACTTCACATCTTGGACAAATGTTTGGCTCTAGAGAATTGAGAAAAAAATTCAACATCAGTTTTTTGATAGCACCCCCTATTAGCAAAATAAATTATGATGTTTTATAATTTGATAACCATCTAGAAGCGCTTTCCATCCCAAAAAGAAGTTGCAGATGCTTGGTTGTGAAAAATGTGAATTTTTGATTTTTATCAGCAATCTCTAGACATCGAGAATGAAATGTTATCGTAGCTTTTTTCATAAGGTTTTTTCATAATTTGAAGGGTATGGCCAAGAAAGCATGAACCTAGCCATTAAAGCTGTGTGATCATAATGTCCCTTTCCATTGTTCAATCTCTCCCAAACTTCATATGTTTTGTCAGAGTCCTGCCCTGAAGAACATAGTACATTGTTCGGCTACAGTGACAGTGCCACATACTGGCAACAGGAAGTTACCCCCAGGTCACAATTATCATTTGAAATTTAGGAAATGTGTTTAATTGTTTCCGTATGCAGTGTGACTGTTTACATGCGTGTCCCCAGTAATGGCTGGCGCAGGGCCCGACATGCAACAGGTGTGATGGCCCTTTAACACTGATTGCAGTTTTTATGTTGATCGTGAAGTCCAGTAAGAGCATATACTAAGTCTATCTTAGCTAGGTTTATCCAACACATACTTTAGTTTCTGACTACCACACAGCTTGTACTCTTGAGATATTCTAAGAATTTTGAGCAGCCGTCAAAAAGCTGATGGTTTTGTCAACATGTCAGACAGGGCGGCACAGAACAAGAAGGACCCTGCCAAACATTTTTGGAGGAGTGGCTAGAATCGGCTAAGCCAGACTACCTTTGTATACACATTTTAAAAATGTTGTAATTGGGCGTGTGTCCAGATTTCCCAATTTGCAACTGGTAGTTCTCCATTCAACTTGAGGGGATCAGGCCTTTTCCAATAACTATGCAAAGCTTCTCGTTATCCCCTCAGTAAGGTAGTGGGTAAGCAGGATTTCCGCTTTTGCAACTCACGATGGCATTGAGGCACATATTAATACGCATGCCAGACCGCAGAACAAATCTTGAACACTGGTCGGGGGGGAGGGGGCAAAAGAATTTGATAGTTGTTTGTTTTGAATTGAAACTGGTGACGTACATTTCCTGTACACCGTGTTATTTATGAAGACTTTTGATGCTCAGTGAACTCTGACCCATTTGTACTCATGCTTGGATTGGATCGCTGAGCCTTTGTTTTGAACTTTTTGAGGTGCTGCCCAGGGGAACAGTGTGGTCTCCCCTCCCCTCCATATGCCTGCCCTGTTACTGTAAACCACACAAGTTAATGCTCGTGATGTACCGAAACGCAGTACAGAAGCTATTGTAAACTGATTGGTCAGAAGAGGAAATTTTGATTTCACTCAGGACTTAAACAAAAACTTTATTATTGTCAGATATAAGAAGATTATTTAGAGGATAATTAACCTTTTTATCATAAACTCATCTGCAGATCATTTCCTTGTATAATACACTACATATACCTTTTTGATCTGTGAAATTTGTTTAAGTTCTGAAATGCCCAATTTGCTATTATGATGGCATGTCCTGCTTGCATGAACTGACCAACAGTTCAAAATGCAAACACCAGAACACAACATCGTCTTTGACTAAATATTGTCATGAAATAATTTTAAGAAGATGATCAAAAAAGTAGTTGGCTTATTTTTTAATTGTTATATTTTTATTGTTGAGCAGACATTTTTTACGGATTTTTATTGAAGCATTTGGTGAAATTTTTCTGGAGGACAAACAAAAATTAAAGCTTTTGAGTTTCACCAGGTTATAAATACACAGCAGCATTTTTCATGAATTGTAATCTAAAAAGATGGTATATCTAAATCCAGGCAATACATTTGCAATGGAGGTGAGACCATTTTTGCATACTACTATCTAGTTAACTAGCTAACTGGCTATTTAGGTTTAAAGAGTAAAGGGTCTGTAATTGATTAGATCAGACTTTTTTGTCCTATGCTTCTATCTCTCCTGTGTTTATATTCCTTTCCCAGACCAATGGTAGGTAAGCGCTTTCTCTTCACAGGAGAACACTCAAAACAATTTGTAACAGAAGTATACATCACCCCGTTGTGTATTTTACATATTTAAGCCTTCTCTAATTTTGACATGTCATTGTCAAAATTTTGACATGTTATTTGTACACAAATAACCAGACATGACTTGAACGTGCTCTAACAATCCAGGTCTGGCGAGTGTTTTAACTTTATAGGAGACAGCAGAGTATTAAGCTTTGCTTAGGCGAGCAAGACTTGGTGATTATGAAACTTTCCGCCACTGAGTTCCAGGTTATGAGAATGTTGAGCAACCTCCTTATTCAGTGCCAAAACTAAGTTCTACTTATCCTTGCATAATTTCATCATGTGCTGCTGGTGTACAATGGCGGCAGCCTGCCTTTATTCTGGATATGCACCCGCTTCTCTCTTGACTCATAATAATTACGAGAGACACGTTCCACAAAGCCACTGATCTGTTCCAGTGTGTGGCTATTATTCTGCAGACAAAAGCAAACTTTATGCTCCTATTTTTATCGTCATTGAAATGGAGTGGGGGTGGTTGGGGGGGGTAAAACTTAATAACCAATTCCTCCAAATATTTATCTATGTCGCTTCTTATTTTTATATTGCAGACCTCAAGAAGAAGAGAGGCCAATATCTCCTTTCTACATGAGGTAGGCCTCATCCCCTTGTGTTTAAATAATAAAGGAAAGGCTGTCTAACTGAGTGACAGTATGTTGTTTTAAACTGGAGGTGTGGGGGAAGTGGCTATTATTCTGCCTTGGTGCATTATCCTCAGGAACAAAGGAACCAGCAGTTAGAGGAAAAACGGGGAGGCATGCAACAGTCTGCTCACTGCTGTTTGGTTATGTTGGCAGGAGCAGTGTTTCGCAATAATCTGGTGCATAACATCATTATAATAATATCTATAGCTAATGAGAACTATTTGAAATGGCTTTTTCAAGTAAAAAAAGAGAAAAAGAGCTTTGGTTTGTATTCAATTAAAACTAAATATATGAGAAAAAACTATAACTATAAAACTCTTCGATTAACTATACCTTTCTATGAATTGATGAATTAATTAACTTTTTTCAGATTTCGTGCTAATCCATCCATTAGTTGCTTTGTTCAGGATTTGATTTTGACATAATATTGGTGCCACTAGAGGACACGCTGTAACATCTCCATCTTCTGGAAACAATGATCACCTGGATAAAATCATTTAGTTGTGATCCTTGAGACTGGACATAACGGAAACTGATTTATAGACCATCATTTCAATCCCTCAAGCCACGTCAATAGCATGCAGCTCCATAAATTGTTTTAAACTTAAAAGATCATCGGTTAGGTAAGTAAACTCTTTAAATCTCAGGTTGTTTCATACATGAGAAGGTTAATTAATCCAAAGAAGAAATAATATTCAGTATAATTGCTGGGGAAATCCTCAGTTGAAGCCATTGCTTTTGTCACTCCAACCTTTTTGAATGACTGTGACTGCTGTCTCATCATACTTGCTCTCCTCCCTTATCTCTGTTTCTCTTTCTTCCCTTCAATTGTGCACGTTCACTAGGGACTAACACCATGTTTTGCTTAGTCACTCAAAGTATACGTGCACTTGTAGAGCAGGGTTTCTCTCTCTCTGCTGAGGACCACATGCCTTTCCACACATACAGAGGTTGCCTCATGACAGCTGAACCTCAGTCCAGTCAAAAATGATCACAGATCAACATAATTTCATTCATAGACCCTGAATGTTCTGGCTAACAACTGGCTCTGATGTAACACTCTACTTCCTACGTTTATGCAAGGGATATAGCTGGTTAAATAACAAAAAAAAAGCTTACTGTAGAAATATAAATTATTTTTTTCTTAGTGAGAAGGTCCTGAATGAGACAATTCCATGAGAACTTTAAGCTCTTGTAAAAAACAAAGAAAAAGTTTTGCACTGCTGGCTTTTTTTATTTTTAGACTGTAAAACAAAATCAGCACAATTCAACAAGTGAACTCAGAGACCCTTTATTTCATTGCACACTAAATGAACCATTCAGGAAATCTTGTAGACAATATGTAACTGAATATAAAACAACAGCTGAGGGCTTTTATACACAAGTCAAACACACAAACCATATTAAAAATGTGTGAAAATGCTCATTATTTTGTTATGAGGGAAGATTCTACCTTGGTTGCGCATGTTTGACATCCAGGAAACTTCATAATGACAAGACCCCAGGCTCCAAGAAGACACTTACCCTGGCCCAAAAAAACAGTCAAAAAAATAAAGCTTGATTAAAAACAAAAACAATAATTCAGTCAAAGAAAACTGAGAATGAAGAAAATATGAATGATTACAGATGTTGTGTGATAATTAGTACATTGGAAAATTTTCAAGGGGGATTGAGATCAATCCCCCTTTTGGAGTTGGATACTGGAAGTGGTGGCCGATGACTCTGCTGAGGTTGATGTATGATGACACTGATGGATCTGCAAGGACTAGGTGGAGATGGGGAGGTGGAGAGCACGTGAACCACCAGCATAATAGAACTATATGAATAGAGAGAGAATCATATTTGAAGTCACCAGCTGATGGTGATGGGCTCCGCATGCAGATGTGACGGAGTGATTGGGCGATGGGGCTCCCTGAATGAGTTGATATCAACTGTTGCCCCAGACCGTGAGGCAGGTCATTGAGATTGAGCATGTGAAAAAGGTGAGGATAACAGATTGGTATGAGCAGGAACGGTGGCTCAAGTGTGCGAGAGGGTTGTATTTCTGAGTGAAACTTGGATAGATCTCCATGTCTAAATTTTGTTAGCTTCTGAAAAAACAAGTCTAGCCTTTTCCCATTTCTCAAACATGTAAACTAAGTTAAATGATTGTAGCTTCATATGCAGCACGCACAACCTCTGTAAAGACTATCAACTACAAATGTTTGATCAAAGGGGTCAGTAGGCTTATTTTTAGTGGTAAGATGGCTGATACATCCATTCATACCGCACACAGAACAACTTCGTTAAATTCATACTCTGCATTTGGCCCATTCCTGAGGAGCAGTGGGCAGCCCCTGTGCAGTGCCCAGGGAGCTGGGGTTTCAGTATCTTGCTTAAAGACTCACGGCATGTGGCATCAAGGACTAGGATCAAACCTCAAATGAGCCAAAGCCCCTCCAACAAGACTTATCCTTTGATCTGTAGATTTTAGTATGCTTGAGCATTGATTTTTAATATTTCATTTTTCTGACCCAACACAGTTATTTCAGTTGATTCTACATTCAGGCACACATTTCTATCGAGCCATCCAGATGAGACTATTTTATAGCAGTTTAATAACAGCAGTATTCTAGGTTCCTGGCAAAACGCTTGACTGAATCTTCCAGGCCAAGATTGGTGGCCTGCGTCCAGGCCACCAATCTTGGCCTGCTTCCAATGCCAGGCAATTTTAAAACATCAAAAAAATGCTGGTATTCAGAGACAGTAGTTGGCCTCAGGTGTTGTTCAGTGTCTGTCAAGGCAGCATATACGTAGGAGCAGGCCATGTTTTATTGAAAGCACTGATGACATAACCAGAGTTAGAGTCTGTTTATCTTATCAATTTTTTTTCTGATGATAAAAAAAAAAAGATGCATAATCGTTGAATGACTCTTAAATAATTTCAGAGATAACGCCCGGATGTACACATTTCAGTTCAAGGCTTTAAATAGAAAATTTCAACACTTTGACATTCCTCTGTGGTATTTCCTTTTTTCTTTACAGTTCGCACTACGTTTTTACAGCAGGGTTATATAACGTGACATAATAATAAATCAGTTGCAAACAGCTCACTGATCAAACATTTACGAGTGCTTGTAAATGACGAGTGCTGAGGTATCATGTTACATCTGTTGAAGAAACTATTCTATTATGTTTCGGATGCAATGTTTCTACATTTTGCCTCAAGGTCTCTTCTGCCTCTAGGTCATGACTCAGACTTCAACCGTGACACACGAGGCTTACTGCCTTCTATCTCATACCAGACAGATTTCACTCTGTTGCATCTTTAGTTAGAACTTACGTGGTGCAAAGTTCTTTCTTGCTTGTGACATAAATTCCTCTTCTGATTTATCAAACTGCAAGACTTAGCTTCTGCTGTGCCAACCATGAGTCTATTTGGGATGATGCTGGACTAAGATATTTCCGACTTGTAGGCAGCTGTTTATTCAATCAACAGCCTAACTGTGGCACTACTGGACATCTAAGAAACCTGATTTCATATTACAGACTAACTTCAGCAAACAGAGGTAGGGATACCACCATATAAGGAGTTGTTTCAATTATCATTCACTCATAATTTCTAAGAGATTTTATGACCAAATCTAGGGTCCACATGGTGTTTTTAAGATGTATATCAAACAAAACCTTCAAAATCATATATGCCCACCAATTATGTGGGCTATAAAAATAATATGACATATTTTCAATCAAAAATTTGACACGTCCTGAAACTTGTGTCATATTTCAGGCCTTAATGTATCCAATGCACTTGATGAGGTCTAAGGTCCAGTCTCCATTAGTAAGCCATTAAACAGTTCTCAGTAGGTTTAACCTATTGTTTGTGTTGCCAAGTCTATTATTAGGTAGCGGGATAATATTTTCCTGCTCTGCCCAGAGACAATCCAGTAGTTTAATCTGCAGCCTGTAGAGAACCTGCAAGCTTTCACTCCTCTGTACTTCAACAGCTAGCTGAGGCTGATAACCAAAATAAACAGTTTGTGTCTATGTATTGATTAGTGCATGTCTACCGTCAATTTAGGATTTTACCTTAATGAAGTGGAGAAAATGATTATCTGGTACCACACGATGGGACATGACTTCTTTCTTTTCCCTTGATTCACCATCCGCCCTTACAGCTTTGATAATGTCAACACTTCCCTGCGTGCCATTAGACAAATACTCACCTTTACACCATCAATCCGTTATTATGATCTCTCCCTTTTTCAGTGCACTCAACATAGCCTCTGCCAAACTATGCTATCACTGTCAACATCAATGTTTATGGAAGCATTTTTTCAGGTCACCTTTACACTTAGTCGTGCTTCAGGTAAAGCACACGTGATGTCATATATCAGCTGACTGAGTTTAAAGGGGACTGAAAGAATTACATTATATTTTGAGTTTTGTTTTATAATACAGTAAGATGCACTGCCCAGTATTATGTACTCTATACTTCATCTCAGAGTATGGGCAGAATCCCTCAGAAACATGTTAAATGTTTGCCATGAGATAAGAGGCTTCATGAATGACAGATCATCTGTTTAGTTAGCATTTAATTCCTTGTGTTATTTTGTCATCTGAATCTAATATAGTTGTGTAATATTGGTTCACCTAGATTATAGCTGTGTTGATTCTGATACATTCACACCACTTGCTCAGTATATTATCATGTCTTAACTGTTTATCACCGTATTCTTAAGTAAATGAGAGGGAATGGGCCCCAAAAATGAAAGACAGACATGAAGCCATAGATCATTATAGAGCATCTACTGTTTGTCTACTCAACTGTAGGACTTATAGTTAGTGATATAAGCCGGCCACTTTGCTCTCAGAGAACCTACTTAGTTAACCCTCACTTAGGCACACTAGATGCCTTGATCTCCTAGGACCGAAGCCAGAACCTGGCTTTCTCAGTGTTACTCAGTGACCCGTTGTGACCACCTGTTTCTAGTAGTGACTCACCTTTATCCTCTCTCGTTGATCTTTCAGTAACCATCTCTCCCCTGTCCGCTGCACACCAGATGTGGTAAAGTAAGAGAGCTTTATTATCGTCGTCATGAAATGCATTGCAGTGTTGCTAAGTCTTGTAATTGATTAATTTGTTAGTTTTTGTTTTTTATTTCACTCATGATGAATCTCAAGGCACATGTCTTAACCAACTTCCCCTTTCATTTTTTTTTAAATATTTTTTTAAAGTTTTCTGGACAGCACGATATGTTCGGTTGTCGAGGAGCACCTTTTCAGTGTTGACCCTTTAGAGGATCAGACTTCAGTGGACTGTCAGTTGACCTCATATTCACCATCTCCGAGTGTGACACTAACTGCCCGACAGAGACGTCGACTACAGAGAGAGCAACCGGAGGAGAGCCTGAGATGCAAAGAACGAAACAGGTACAATAATTCTCCTTGCAATGTAAATGATGCAAATTTGGCAACGCAATTTTTTTCAAGTCACAGCTACACGTTAAGTTAGTGCAAAGCTACAAGTAGAGGCAAGTTGTCACCATACAGCAAAAATGATGCTAAAAAATATACAAACAATTTCTTAAGTTTCACACCCCAAATTTTTTGCATGACACAAGGAAAAAATGGATGCAATAAAGATTGACATCATCATCAAGTTCCTTTAATTTAATTTAGTTTTCATTTTGTCCCCTCCTGGGGTATAAGGATCAGAGAAAACACTCCTTGCTCGTTGCAGGCAGCAACGAGTGTACTGGCAAAACATTGAAACCAAATTTTATGCACAAACATAAAAGTCATATGGAAATCAAACACTGCTTAAAATTTACCTAATAAATTTTATTAAATTGAACAAAACTTGCATTTTTTGAATACATTACCTTATGAAATTTATCTAAAGACCCCTGATGAGAGGAAAATTCAAGGACTCGAGTACCATGCCCGGAGGGTTACCGGGGCCCCACCCTGGAGCCAGGCCCGGGGGAGGGGCCTGCCAGTGAGTGTCTGGTGGCCGGGCCTTCACCCAAGGGGCCCGGTTGGGTTTAGCCCGAAGCAGGGACATGGGTCCGTCCTCCTGTGGGCCCACCACCCAAGGAGGAATCCGCACTGGTCAGGTGCATTGGGGATCAGGTAGTAGGAAAAGGGAGCGGCCTTGGCGGTCCGATCCCCGGCTACAAAAGCTGACGGTGGGGACATGGAATGTCACCTCACTGATGGGGAAGGAGCCTGAGCTTGTGCGAGAGGTCGAGAGGTACAGCCGGGCTCGCCTCTACGCACAGCACTGGTTCTGCAACCTGCCTTCTCGATGGGGGCTGGACCCGCTACTATGCTGGAGTTGGTTCAGGTGAGAGTTAAGCTTATTTATAGCTTACTTATAGCTCCCCAGCTCTCTGCCCGTGTATTGGAGTTTACCTCAGTGGTTAAAAGGGTTGCTTCCCTGTGCCTTCGGATTGGGGAATGGGTCCTGACTGTTGTGTGCCTCTATGCGCCAAACAGCAGTTCACAGTACTCACCCTTTCTGGAGTTCTTGGAACGGGTGCTGGAAAGCGCCCCAACTGGGGACTCCATTGTCCTATTGGGAGACTTCAATGCACACGTGGGCAATGACAGCGAGACCTGGAGTGGCGTGATTGGGAAGAACGGCCTGCCTGATCTGAACCCAAGTGGTGTTCAGTTATTGGACTTCTGTGTTAGTCACAGTTTGTCCATAACGAACACCATGTTCAAACATAAGGGTGTCCACCAGTGCACTTGGCACCAGGACATCCTAGGTCGCACATAGATGATCGACTTTGTAGTTTTATCAGCTGATCTGCGTCCCCATGTTTTGGACACAGGGTGAAGAAAGGAGCTGAGCTGTCAACCGATCACTACCTGGTGGTGAGTTGGATCAGATAGCGGGGGAGGAAGATATACAAACCTGGTAAGCTCAAATGAATAGTGAGGGTCTGCTCACTCTGGCTGAGGACCCTGTCAGGATGATCTTCAACTCCCACCTCTGGCAGAGCTTCAACCGCGTCCCGGGGGTGGCGGGGAACATGGAAACTGAGTGGACCATGTTCCGTGCTGCCATTGCCGAGGCGGCTGCTGGGAGCTGCGGTCGCAAGGCTGCCGGTGCTAGTCGCAAGGCTGCCGGTGCTAGTCGCAAGGCTGCCGGTGCTAGTCGCAAGGCTGCCGGTGCTAGTCGCAAGGCTGCCGGTGCTAATCCCTGAACCTGCTGGTGGACACCAGAGGTGGGGGATGCCGTCAGGCTGAAGGAGTCCTACAGAGCATGGCTGGCTTGTGGGACTCCTAAAGCAGCTGACAGCTACCGGCAGGCCATGCGACAAGTGGCTGTGGCAGTCACAGAGGCAAAAACCCGATCTTTGGAGAACGTCAGTGAGACCATGAATGAAGACTTTCGGTCGGCCCCGAAGAAATTCTGGCAAACTGTCCGGAGTCTCGGGGGGAAAGCGGTCATTCGTCCACTTTGTCTATGGGATGGATGGGGACTTGCTGACCTCAACTGAGAAAGTTATCAGGCGGTGGAAGGAATACTTTGGGGATCTCCTCAATCCCACCAACACGTATTCCAGGGAGGAACCAGAGCTGGATGACTTGGAGGTGGGTCCGCTCATCACTGGGGCTGAGGTCGCTGCGGGTGTTAAACAACTCCGCGGTGGCAGCGCGGTGGATGAGATCCGCCCTGAGTATCTGAAAGCTCTGGATGTTGTAGGGCTGTCATGGCTGACACGCCTCTGCAACATTGCGTGGACATTGAGGGCAGTACCTCTGGAGTGGAAGACTGGGGTGGTGGTTCCCCTCTTCAAGAAGGGGGACCAGAGGATGTGTCCCAATTATCGGGGGATCAGACTCCTCAGCCTCTCTGGGAAGGTCTACGCCAGGGTACTGGAGAGGAGAGTCCGGTCGATAGTCGAACCTCGGATTCAGGAGGAACAATGCGGTTTTCGTCCTGTTCGTGGAATACTGGACCAGCTCTATACCCTCTCGAAGGTGCTGGAGGGGACATGGGAGTTTACCCAACCGGTCCACATGTGCTGCATGGATCTGGAAAGGCTTACGACCGTGTCCCTCGGGGCATCCTTTGCGGGGTGCGCCGAGAGCTACGGGCCATCCAATCTCTGTACTGTCAGAGTCAGAGTCTGGTTTGCATTGCCGGTAGTAAGTCAGATTTGTCTCCAGTTGCGGTTGGACTCCGCCATTGCTGCCCTTTGTCACCGATTCTGTTCAGCCAAGTGGTGGCGGGTGGAGGGTTTGGTGGCCTTAGGATCCTGTCTCGGCTCTTTGCGGATGATGTGGTCCTATTTGCACATTCGAACACCGACCTCCAGTTGCACTGGGACGATTTTCAGCCGAGTGTGAAGCGGCCGGGATGAGAATCAGCACCTCTAAGTCTGAGGCCATGGTTCTCAGTCGGAAAAAGTTAGAGCGCTCACTCCGAGTCGGGGAGGAGTTTTTGCCCCAAAAGGAGGAGTTCAAGTATCTCGGGGTCTTGTTCACGAGTGAGGGAAAAAGGGAGCGGATCGAGGTGGCGTCTGCAGCGATGCGGACGCTATATCGATCCGCTGTGGTGAAGAGAAAGCTGAGCCGAAAGGCAAAGCTCTTGATCCATCTACGTTCCGACCCTCACCTATGGTCATGAACTGTGGGTCATGACCGAAAGAATGAGGTCACTGATACAAGCGGCTGAAATTAGTTTTCTGCGCAGGGTGGCTGGGCTTAGCCTTAGAGATAGGGTGAGGAGCTCAGACATTTGGGAGAGTCTCAAAGTAGAGCCACTGCTCCTCCGCATCGAGAGGAGTCATTTCAGGTGGTTCGGGCATCTAGTCATGATGCCCCCCGGACACCTCCCTGGGGAGGTGTTTCGGGCATGTCCGTCTGGGAGGAGACCCCGGGGCAGACCAAGGACCCTCTGGAGAGATTCCATCTCTCGGCTGGCGTGGGAACGCCTCGTAATCCTCCTAGAGGAGTTGGTGGAATTGGCTGGGGAGAGGAAAGTCTGGACTTCCCTGCTGAAACTGCTGCCCCCGCGACCCGGAACCAGATAAGCGGAGGATAACGAACAAAACTTGCATTTATTGATTACATTACCTTATGAACTTTATCTAAAGTGGGACTTTATAATATCCTCAGATCAACTGGTTTCTATCTGCTGTAGAGAAAAAAGAAAAAAAAGAACAAACTAGCACATAATGGAACTCATCCCATTGATCGCTGGTCAAACAAAAGCTACATGGTTTAGGAACATTGTCATAATGGCTCTGAAACGGATTTCCACATTGGAATTAAGACAGAGATTCTGTCATCTGGTCTCAAAAAAGTCAGATACCTCTAAGAAGAAAAAGTGTCACACAAAAGGTTACTGTGTAATTCATTGTGCCATCTCTTCAACTCCGTATCTGTCAGTCTAAGTTCAACCGTACACTTTACATATTCAGGGTTAAGACTTCCCGTCCTGTAACATAAATAGGATAGGCCGCATTCATCAAGAATAATCTTGACTTTAAGAACCCATTTAGACTGATAGATCTTATAGTTCATGCATGTCTCTATTATTCCAATCAAGGGACATTTGTTTTACTCTATTCAACTATTCTTTAAATATGAATAAAACATGGGTGAAAGTACTTTTAATACTCAAAGATATCCTCTTGTGGGAGTTTGCGGACCATCTCAAATAGTATTCAAGTCCACCATCCAATAGGGACGCTATGCATTTCTTGATTTAAGTTAATTTCAATGGTCCTCATATTTTCTTCTGCCCCAAAAATGAACAACTGAATGCAACTCATTGCTGAAGCCTGACCTCAGGGTCTCACTACAGAGCTATTTCTTTAGTTGGTGCTTTGGTAACACTAAACAATAAGAATGCTTCTTTCTTTGTAGTAAACCCATCCACTGAGATATAGTTCAGTCACAACAACTACAGTCATGGCAGTCAGAGGCTAATCCTTGTTGAAGAAGATTCTGAGTCTGAGAGATCAGTGAAACGTGAATTTGGAGCGCATTAGACCAAAGACGGCAGAAAACGTCAATAAGAACATGGGCAGTGAGCAGATATTACTATTACTATAAATAGAATTAACACCTAAGAATAAACAGAGAACATATAAGTAAATTAATCACAAAATGACCTAGACATTTAGTTAAGATCAAGAAGCATTTCATTCAATGTCAGGCTCATAAAACACATGCCAACAGACCAAAGTATGCCACTGAAAGAGAGATGTCTCACTTCCTGTTTTTTGTCTGGTAGCAGAGTTGTGTCTATCAGAGCAGACAGTAACAAGGAGAACATTCCATCGAGCGGCAGAAAAAGCAGCCTAGGGGAGGACATGGGCAGCAGCGTGGTCTCACAGGTAGGCCAGAGTGGTCTCACCGAGTGGACCCCAAAACCCGCAAAGTGTAAACATAGTCCAACGCTGGTGCATCTCACTGCCAGCCTGGATGACCCCAGCGTGAGTCATCATTTCTCTTAATATATTTTCTTCCTCTTTTTTTCTATCTTGGCAATGTGTTTTTAATAAATATTGAGTTGTTATTTTACTGTTTCATTTTCTGTTGTTTTAGTAAATTTTTTATCAGACTCTAATGGGTCAGTCTTCAGTGAAGATCCACAGATAACCTTAAGAAAGCAGGTTACCATCTGTAGTTTATCCAAAGATCTAGGCCATCTTAGATTGCAATGAACACACCAGAATGTATTTCATCTAGATCATACAGGACTGTCACAAACAGAATATTATTCATATATGCTTACCCCATTTAACTACCCCTGCTCTTATTTCTGATTCACTGCAGCTAATTTTCAATAGAACTCAATTGCTCGGTGATAACAAGAAGCAGTTCCCTAATGGCTGCTTTACATTGTCATTGTACAACGACCAATAATGGCTAGCATTTGAATGTAATTGTTAACCACGTTTGCCAGGAGCATTCCAAATCTGCAGCCCAGTGAAGAGTGTCAGTTTAGCTTTTATCCACTGAGGAAGACAGCATCCCTGATTACTACTTGTCCTTTCAGCTGCTAACATGTGGCTATTTGAAACCAAAATATTCCATACTTCCATGAGTGTGTTTACCGCTCAGCATTTGCATCATGTTATAGGGAAACAATTTTTTGTATTTGTATGGTCCTGTTGGGTCTAGATTTTGCTCCACAATTCTGACAACATGTCTGGAGAACCATTGTTAATTTTAATGCAGGGTTTCTTTATATGAATTTGTTGAAACGTATTCATTATTTAGTTGTTGTTTTTTTTCAACAGCTTGTATGTACACTGGTTCTTTTAGAATCCCAAATACAGCCTGGATGCCAAAATGATTGGGACATTGGCAAAACATAAATTGAAAGGGTATACAATTATTGGTAAATTAGTTGCGTTTATAGACAAAGTTTTTGTGAATATAGTCACAAAACGTTATGTATGAAAAACCATTTGATTTGACATCACAGAAAGGGAACCTAACCTTCTGTGTGATTGTGAGTTATTGCACTTCTCAAGGGTAACTATTTCATTCCCCACCGTGTGACAATTATTTTTTACTAATCAACATTTTCACATTTGGGAAATGCAAAACGTTGGGTTTCTTTTATAGAGTTTGACAAATTGTCCGGTCTTCTGTTGCTCCTGCCCCGACATCTTTCTCAATGGGATCAAATTCACAATGGCAAATGCTCAGCAAATTATCCGGTTCTGCTTTGAATATCAGAAGGCCTGACGCTGTCATTGAACACTTTCTGGGATTTGTTCTCATTTGATCTTTAGTGAGAAACTTCAATATTTAAATCTAAATGTTGTCTGTTTTAGACTGCATATTGCTTGGCCGAAATTTGTGGTTGGCTTTTTTGAGAAAATATTTACCACATGAGAGACTGGGGTTTTCTTAAAGAAAAAATATGCCTCGTTTTGTTATCAGTGATAAAACCTGGATCTTGCAACAGGGCACATTTCACCTCAAATTATTAGTTTTATTAGGAAACATGTCAATAGAGAGATAAAACATCAGAAAACAGAATGAAGATCTTTGGTTCCGACTGTTGGGTTGAGCACATTTTTTGCCACTTGACTGAACCTGTTTATAATATGACCCATTTGCAGCATGTATGTGCTAAAGAGTAAGGGGTTTAGGAAGAGCCTTGGTGGACACCGCAGGTCAAAAGGGGCCGCAGAGGAGGGGGCATTATCATTTGCTACTAAGAAAGTCAGAGTCAATAGATAAGTTGTTTCTGGAATATTAAAGCAAGTGAGGACTGACTAAAAATAAATGATGTTGTTTAATAAAACCATAAAAAAGTCAGTGATCAAATAGTATAGTCTATAAACACATGCTTTACCAAAAGGTTGAGCTAATCTAATTAAATGGGACATATTTTTCATTATTTCTTTCCAAATAATGAAAAACCATATTTTATTGTTAATTTAGAGTGTCTAAGATATTAAATTAACAAATGCCCAAAATAAATAAAATATGCAAATAAATAATTTTTCCGTCATTTCTCTTCTTTTGGTGGATGTTAAATGCTCAACATCTTACAATAAAATCAATGTGTGGACATCACTTTGGAATCTTTATATTTCTGACATTCCCATCCATGTGGATTATCGTTTTGGCTTGAGGATGTTTCGGTTCTCATTGAAGAGACTTCTTCAGTTACTTGTTCTTCCCCTTTGAAGAAGCCTCTAGGATTAGATGTGAAACGTGTTCAAACCAAAAAATAATTCCAGTTGCTTTGGATTCCACCAACGTGGATCAGCATGACCGGGATGAATGAGAATCTACACAGATATATCGACTGATTGCAGCAATAAGCTGTGGTTTTATCAAAAATAATATTTGTTTCTTTGTGCCCTGATATAAACAAGGTCCCTATTATCATCTGAAGCTCAGCATACAGATCAACTACCAGTACAACCATATAGTGAAATATTCAGCCAGCTATGTCTCAGCTGTTGATAGAGATGCAGTAAGCAATACCCAACAGAGGCGAAGAGGAGAAGTGCGGAACATTAATGATATGGGCTATCCTAAAGTTCAATAGCATTGCATGTCATCACACTGGCTAACTGATGAAAATAGAAATGCAATGGAACACCCATATAACCTCCCTAAGTCACGGTACAAATGATACACGATGCCGTGACACACATATAGTGTTAATGTAATAGCTGGCAGAATTGTAAGTGTCCGCAGAAGTTTGTTGCTGAGGGGTCTCTGTCTCTGTTTGTGAATGAGAGCTTGTTGTGTCAAGAGCACAAAGGGTAATTAGGGACTCAGAAAGCCTCTTGAGTAGTATCTCTGCTACAGCACCATTCCACACTTATCTCCAGCCTATGTATCTCTCAGATTATCCAAAACTCTGGTCTAGAAAGGACTTTCTCGACACTTGTAGGATAGACTGCCATGAAAGTCCATGTTGTCCTCAGGATGATTTGTAAAAAACTGACTTCTCATTTATTAACATCATCGGGTCACAGTTTTGGTTTTTCTAATAGTTTTCTGACATAAAATATTTTGTTAATAAATACCTGCAAAACTTATTATATTACTGTCAGACAAAGAGCAGCATGTTTACAGTGTACTTTTTGTTTCTAAATTGTATTGCCCCTTCCCTGGTAAGGAGTGTGGGAACGTAAAACAAAGATGAGACACGTACATTATGAGGAAGTACAAGTAAAATGAGCAATTTATTGCCACACGCTCCTTGCATCCTCACCGTTCCACCTGCCTTCCTTCCTTTCACACACATGCATTCTGTTTTGCTGCGACCAACCTTCATTCCTTTTCTCTCCATACCCATACCCACATCAAGCCAGGCTCTCTTCCACCTTTCCTGCTCTGACTACAGATCACAATGTCATTAGCCATCATCATAGTCCACAGAGACTCCTATCTGAATTAATTTGTCAGCCAGTCCATCACCATAGCAAACACGAAGTGGCTCAGAGCTGATCTTTGATGCAGTCCCACCTTCACCTTGAAGCCATCTGTCTCTCTTCCACCTCACTGCACTGAATTAGTATGAGAATAATGACAGGTGTGAACATAGTATTTACAAAGAGAATCTTTGACCTTAGGTTGAAACAAATCAAACACAAACAAATAAGACACAAAACTCCACCTAAACCCTACATCAGGCTAACATGCTTGCAATCAGTAATCACGCAGAGCTAAAACAAACACAACAGAACACAGATACCAGGGTCACACACAAACAGACAGACAGACAGACAGAGAGCACACCAATCCTAGATCCTAAATGACACACAGGAACCTCACTCTAAAAATGAGTTTTCACATTGATATATATATGGATAAGATAAGCAAGCATATACAAAACCCAAACCAATTATGAGGGACCCAAACAGTGTATAGTATATTAATTTATTTTTAAGTACAGCATATAAGTGAAAGTATAAATTGTATTCCGTGCCAATCGGTCGATTGTTCATCATCTAAAAGCATAAAAGCAATTATGGTCCTTTGTTTGACATTTCATCAAACACAACTCTAAGGGATTTTTACAGATCAGTTTTACCAGCCATGTTTTATTGATATCACACTGTCAGAACCTACTCGATCTAGGAATAAGCTCCGAAACATATAATTAGATGACCATTATCCAAAATGGTGCTTGAGAGCAAATCCTGTATTTTAATTTGATATGCTAATGTCACAGAACTTGCCTCATTTTGATGGAAATGTTGAAATCATTCAATCTTTTTCCAGCCCAAGTTGGAAAGTGTTGTTGAGAAACCTGGAACATATTACATGGATACATTTCAGAAAGGGTGAGCTCCTGAATTCTTAACTTAATCCCTGTGAAGAGTTATAGAAGTGTCATTGTCTGTGTTCAATCTCATTTTTTCACTCTCATTACCATTTCCTAAAACACACAGTGTTACACCTGTTAACTGAATGTTGTTGTTTTTTACATTGATAGAGCTACCAGCTGCCACTACCAGCTCTGTCTCTTATCTTAGTCATTCTCTGATTTTCATAACAGACTGTATCTGATAAAGAAAGAAGGCTAAGATACATCTATGTATTTATGGAAACTGTTTGGGGTTAATGTGACAGGTTCTACCTGTCACATTAACCCTACCTGTCACTTAATGTGACAGGTTTCTACCTGTCACATTAACCCTACCTGTCACTTAATGTGACAGGTTTCTACCTGTCACATTAAGTTTTTGCGTCTTTCAATGCTTCTTTTATAATGTAGTTTCTCTTTTGGTTTTTTCAGGAATGACATTTCCAGGAAAGGTGGCATGCCTTCTCCAAGGGTAGGTTAAAGATCACAATTCCTTTCCTGTGAGTCAAGTCTCTTGGGTTGCATTTTCTGTTCAAGCGTCCTTCCTTTTTCTTCTTTCACATTGGCTCTGCTCAGCCATGCATGTGCCACTGGAGAAAAAAGCCTCATATTTAAGTTTATGGATGTGGAAGGATGGAAAGTGGTAGGTATTCGGATCCCAATATTATTTTGGTACTGACTGAAACATGTCAGCAGAGCACAGTTTCAAATCCTGCCAAGTCCCAGAAAGCATCAAATGCTGGCTCACATGAGCACTTTTTTATAAAACAGTTTGTGATATGAAGGATTTTAAAGCTGCTGTTGTTACGGTAAGATTTAACATTTTAGAGCTTTGGAATACTTACCTTCCTGTAAATTTAGAGTGCTGTACCTTATAATTAGCTGAACTAAACAGACTGAAGAATAAAAGATTTAAGTAGAATATATGAATAAGCAGTTGCAAAAAAATAATAATCGCTTGGTAAAATTCTAGCCACAAATGCCTTTTCCTTTTTTTTTTTCAACAGGTGCCATAACACCATGTTGCTTTTCTTTAAAATCTCCTTGCAGTTTATTTTGACATATTTTATTTTATTCTAGTTGAATGGATCTTTCCTCTACTTTCGTTTTACAGTCTTGTGGTGTTTCCTCTTCACTCAGATAAGACAGAGAACGGAGAAAAGATGAGTCACCTATTATAACTCATGATGTAGGATAAATAGTCCATTAGAAACTCTTTGACTTCTACATTATCAAAGCAGCTATGACTCGGAATCTTCTTGGAGATTGAGATTGAAGGGTCTCTGCCCTGAGCAACGGTATAGAATACCCCGCTTTTGAGTCTGGATACTGGCGATGGTGGCCGATGATCATGAATGATGAGGCTGATGGACCTGCGAGAACGAGGCAAAGATTGGGAGGTGGAAGGGCGAGTAAACCACCAGCAAATAAAGAACTAGATTAATTGAGGGAGACATATTTAAAGATAGCAGCTGATGGTGATTGGCTCAGCATCCAGGTGTGACACAGTGATTGGATGGATGAGGCTACCTGATTTATCGCAGCTGATATCAATTGATTGAGTGAATGAGGAATTGAGAATGAGCATGTGCGAATGATGAGGATTATATTGGTATGAGCATTGCTGTTGTACACGTGTGGGAGGATAGTCTATCTGACTGAACCTTCAGTAGATCTACATTCCTAGCATGGCAGTATATCACCTTCTCCATCAGCCAGTCTCTAGCTTTCATCAACACCATCATCACTGTACAGAATCATGCAGCAAACCTCTCTCTAAGCAGCCCAGATGGATTTAGGTTGCAACTCATGCTGCAGTTCAGCCACCACCAACACCACCCTGTACCACTAAGTGGCCATCTGGAGCCGACGTGTGCCCCCCGGAAAGGAGGATGGCGCAGCAGCCTCCACGCTGATTAAAGCCTGTTTACAACACTAGCATCACGCAGAGTACGAATATTACCATCAGGCCGTATTTGTCTTCCTCTGAGCTCCAGAGTGTTGCTTTTATTAACTAAGTCCTATCCTGTATGCATGGTGATTACGCAGGGTAATATATATAAATATTTGAATTTAAAGAAAATGTTATAAAAATCATTTTCACAATTAATTAAATAATTTATCAAGTGGGAGTTAGGCACATTTTTAATTCTCAAATTTGAGAATTTTCTTCTGTTTTCTCTTTGCATGTTAATTTAATGCATTTATGTTTAAATATCTGTTTAAGTTGGTGTTGGTGACGTTGCAGAAGCAAATAATTTTTTACATTACATTTATAATATTAATAAAATAAATTCTAATAACATACATTATCAACGCTACTTTCACCAACACGGAATCTTCACCTTAGTATGTCAGTGTATTTAACATCTCAGTATGTTTCTTGCTGCATCCTCAGTCCATGGGGATGGGTGTGGGTGTGGGTGTTTGTGTGTATGGAGGGGGCTGTTTGTCCAATGTTATATGCTTGTCTGTGTGCCATCTCAGCAAGATGCACATATCCTGAATGTGTATGTTTGTATTACTGTGTTTAAGCCTAGCAAACACGGCTTAATAATTGTCAAATGCATCTCACACACACACGTGCACACACACGCGGTAGCTCTAAGCTCGGCCCCCCTGCACCAGCTGGATATCTCATGATGATGTAATTGTGGCTCAAGTGTGTTTGAGTGAACACAGCGGCTGATTTTCCCGAGCACAGAGTGCCCAGCGTGGACTCGTTTGTGTGTGCATGTACATTTTGAGTACACTTGAACACAGCGGGACCCTAACGAGCTGCAACATCTGTGCTCCGGTTAGTCCACCGTGTTGGTGATCAGAGTTTCTTGAAGTGGGTTTACGCTCTACTCTCAACACTGATGTCAGTGATTCTGATGACGAATGTTGTCAGCTGATTAATCATCATGAAAAAGTTCTTTGATCAAACAGTTTAAGGGTCCATTTACATACAAAGCTTGCTGAAGTGAATGTTTGACCTATTTAGGGTCTGAAGCCCATTATATAATCATATATGTTATGCAAAGTTTGGAGTCTCAGAGGTGAGAAATGTAAAACGGTCTTTTAGTAAACATTTCTTCCATACCCGAATGAGTCCATACTTTAATTATCTGAGTACCATCAGCACTGCTGGAAAGAAGAAGTACAGTAATCGACAGGGAGGGAGAACGCATAACAATGTGAACTCAAACTGTTGATTAACAGCTAACAAGTACAGAACTACTCAAGGTCAAGCAGACATTATGTTAATGAACCATTGTGGCATTATTGGCATCTTGAAATATCTATAACTCTGCATACACAACACTTTGAAAAAGGATTAGCAAGGTTGTTGATTAATCCCCCTAAAACAGAGCAAACTATCACTAAACTGTCGACTACTTGAACACAAGTATAAAACCATAACCACTTCAGAATATAAGGGCCCTCTAGGTTCCCCCCGCCTAGAAATAATAATTTAAGTGGAACACGCGACCAGTATCCACAATGCTAGCCAAGGATAAAGATATATTTAAACTAAACTGTTGTAGATGATCAATAAATCACTATTTAGTTTCCGTTTCCCCTCAATACATATTTCCTCTGTATTTTTTCTCATATATCGTTTAAGTGGTAGGTTATACCACGTCTTCAAAGTGAACAAGAATTTGACATCTTTCCATACTTTTTGTGTATGAAAATTTTAGATTTTATTTATAATTACACTCTGTGTTTGATTGTTCCATTTCTTGCAAGGACCTCAGGAAGACTGGCAGGAATTAAATTGACATCTAACTAAAAAACAATAAAAAGGTATGAATGACCATGGAAATAGTTGTGTAACAACAAAAATATCTGCAACAACAAAAATACTGAAGATCCAATTTTACGCTTTTTTTCTAGAATTCAAAGGGAAAGTTTAATTATTTTGAATATGAATGTCCAATCAGTAGTAATGGCAAATGTTGTCAAATTAAGTAATAAAGTTGAAATGGGATTTTAAATTTTTCTTTCTTTAATTGACTGAGGAAACTGACTTCTGCTACTAGATATGCCAGAAATGGCTATGTTACAAGCCTACATTGTGTGCAAGCCCTCTGAACAAGCTACCCACTGAATGCATATCAAATGAAGTCCCAGAGTGTGACCATTTCAATGACATTCAAAGCGATATAGGGACCCTGAGGACTTCAATATACAGCAGCAAGACAAACAATGTTTGCCGTCTGGATGCAGAAGAGGCGTTTGTAAAACAAGGCTGTGGATGGTTGAACCAGCACTTTAGCTCTAATTACAAACGGCAGCATGAGGAGAAACACAATAACACGTCACTACTTTAATTACTCAGATGCTCGCTGTGGTTCTTAACTGTTTCTCTCTTCTGCATTTCTTTGGAAATTAATGCCAGGCCTGACTCAATTCAGCGGAATAACATTGTAAAAATTACGGTATTTTCATCCACAACACCCACTGCACACATACAGTATTAGCTGCTGGATTTGTAGATAATTTGCATGAAAAGTGGATAGTGCTGTAGGTTTTGTGTTTGCTCAGCCCGAGAGGGAGGCCACATCACAACAGGAAATATCCTCTACTTCTTCCTTCTACTGAATCAGTACTGCTTATTTAGTAGTTTAATAGTGCTTATTTGACAATTTGAAGAAGTTTAGGTAGGTAGAGCAATCAGTTCTGAGCAGCAGCATTATGGACCGCCGATTTTGGACACCAGTATTAGAATACCTCAGAGACTTTGAGCTAGACGGCCGATGTACCTGAGGTTCTGCCAGATGCCTGTGGAAGTGAGGAAAAAGGTTTGCCCGCTGGTGGCATGAGAGACTTGGAGAGAGAGAGGAAGTGAGAGCAGCTCAGTGATTGGTTTGCATGAGGAGAGAGGTGATTGCTATTGGATGAGTATCAGCCGTGAGATGATAGCTGCAATTGATGACAGCTGAGAAGAATACTAAGCATGTAAGCTAGGAGTAAAGAGAAGAGCACTGCCATGGTGAGGTTTTGTTTTCTTGACTGAACTTTTACTAGCTCATCCTATTTTGCAACTGAGAATTTTACTTTGTCAAAATACCACAAATTGAGGATTTTATAGTCTCAGTTTATTTAGTTAAAACTGATTGAACTTCTTCATTAAACGTGGGGAACTTTCCCTTTAACTCCCACATCTCACAGCCCACTGAGAAATAAGGTCAAAGGCTCCACAAATAAGGTGGATTGCCTTTGTTAGCTCTATTAAGTGAAGCAATACTACACCCACGGTACACTTCTGTCACTGGAGAGACACGTTACAGTGGGTATAATAATGAAAGGGGGAATAGATAATGACATAATTATGGCTGATTTAGCTTTAGTTGGTGCCGCTAGTGTGCATGCTGGCTTTCTATCACAATGTCTTGACTCACTCAGACACTTGAATATCAGTGAGTCATAGGATTTTGTTATCAGGAAGAGATGTCCTCTGACAAGTTACAATGTCTGTTGTGAATAAAGGAGTAATAAGACTAATCAGGAAATCCCCCTTTAATATGTTTAAGCAATGACAATGAAGTCAAACTAATCATCATTTCCTTGTGTGTATATTAATTAGTATGCGATCGTCATCACCGCCAACGCAGGTGCTATAACTCAAAAAATATTTAATGAATCAAATTCAAATTTTGTATTCACATAGATCTTAGTGCGAGGAAGGACTGGATTGATTTTGGGAAAGGTTGGTTGTAAATATTTCCAATACTTGGGAAAGCTTTATATCCAAAAGTTTTGGGGCCATAATTTCTCAACTGTTGGTCGATCTTAGTCGAATTATGTTTAATATATTGTATTTTAGTCTGTGAATATTTTACCCACTAGGGGCGGTATTTAAGTTCAGACTTAAGTTACCATTTAACTTGACACGTGTAATTATGGGCATTGTTTGTACAATACAGGGGATTGGGGGCTTTTTGGGGATATACCCTTGCTGTTGGAAGCAACAGCGTAGGCCTTGTTTCTTTGAGTATATATTAGTTATTACATTATTATTAAGTCTCTCCTTTAGCAAAGATTGATTCTACAAAACGGAGAAGCCACTGAGTGTTTCCATGACGTCAAACCACACAGAAACAGTGTTGTCATTTAAGAGAGCATTTATTAATATTTACATCTATTATGTCATTTTATTTGCTCACACAGACACACTCAAATTGTGTCATTATTACTTTGCATTCAGTGGACCTGATTTTGAAGTACTGCTCGGTTTGCTTTTGTGTATAAACACTGGTTTCTAGAAGGTGATAAAATGATGCTCGTTTCAAGGAATAGAATTGTGATAAAAGACCCTTTGGTGTTGGACATGTGAGCAGGAGCAGTATCAACTGCGGGGTATTTCTAGACATGCTTACTGTGATAGTTAGACTCTCTAGTGGAAAGTTCCTGCTGTTAGACCATCGCAATCTAAACATTCTGCAGCCACTAATAACACTTTTTGTTCCACCTGATTCCCATCACATCTGAGTTATTTCATAAGTAACAATCTTTATAACTCCCTGGTTTCCCCTTCACTCTAGCACACCTGAGACTCCTTATGCTGTTGTACTGTAATCTCCCATAAACCAGCCAATAACAACAACAACTTAGCATAATGAACAAGAAAACAAAACAAGGGCTGACCAGAATCAAACGTACTCCTTCCTTTAAGCCGGCTTGGGCATTTATGATGTCTAGTAGCGCTGTATCTTGATCTGTTTTTCCTAAAAATAGTTTGGTCCCACGCCCAGACAGAGGAAATGGGACCCCTCAGGCTTAGCGCTAAGTGATCACTGTACAGTTTCTTGATACATGATGTTGTAAACCTCAGATTATTTACAGGATGCTCAAATTTTATTACAGAACTTTGATCTTTGCAC
The DNA here is from genome assembly GCA_037951165.1 of Lophius americanus. Lineage (NCBI taxonomy): Eukaryota > Metazoa > Chordata > Actinopteri > Lophiiformes > Lophiidae > Lophius > Lophius americanus. The sequence goes on from JBBDHG010000091.1 coordinate 5,657,694, forward strand.
TGCCATATATATTTATATGTAAATATTATTACATATATATTTAAATGTATATTGCCTTTATTACCTTGTCCATTTAATTTAAAATTATTCATATGACGTTCGTACTGTGAGAGCTCAGTTAACCGTAGTCAAATTCCTTGTATGCGTATACATGGCCAATAAAGCTGATTCATATTCTGATTGCAGATAGGTGAGACAGAGGGGAATGAATGATGATTAAGCCATAAGAGCTTAAACCAAACTTTTCAGTTTGGCTTTACTGAAAGGAAGGAAATATAAAGTATCCCAGAAGGACTACTTTGAACATAACGGTATTTTGGAATTTCTAACACTTTAATGTTTTCACCTCGAAAACAAAATGTATTTATTTCTTAATCTTTGCATATTTTATTTCTATGGGGCATTTATTAATGTAATATCTTAGACACTCTAAATGTACCATAAAATGACCAATGATTTGGTCAAGCATATTTTTAAACAGTAAAACAAGACTTATAAAATTAGTGTAAGATGAAATCTTCTATGGAAAGTACTCATTTTTAATTAGATTAAATCAACCTTTTGGTAAAGGGTGTTTTAAAAAAATCATTTGACCCTTTTTTGGTTGTATCAAGTTACATAATTCAGTTTATTAAGTCCTAAAACACTTTAAAAGTCCTACTTATCAAATTGAACTTTCTCAATAGAATGGTTAATGCCTCCTCCTCAATGGACCCTTGGCCTGGGGTGTTCACCAGGGCTCCATCTTTGGCCCCTTACTCTTTAGCATATACATGTTGGCACTGTGTTCAGTCAAGTGCCGCACATTTTCAATAAGAAATGGCAAATCAGAATCTGCTCAACCAAACAGTTGAGCAGTGCGTTAAATTGTTTTAATGCAACTTATGGTCGGAGGTATGTAAAGTTTTAAGTATGCTTGAGGATTTTTCCTGACACACTTTTTTACTTTTTGCAATTCCACAAGAAAAATCACATTGTACGTTTGTTGGTTTTGCAATACAAAACCTAAAAAGTTATATATTATATTATATAAGTTAATATTTACTATTAATTTAGTAATATTTATTTATTTGAATAATATTTTCCCAACTTTTTTTGAATCAATTGGTTCAAATTTGGTTCAAACACAGACCACTCTGTGATCTTCTATTATGTTTGGATTAATATTAATGCTGCATAAATATGACCGCCCATATCACTAATGTACATGTTGAAGGATGAGGTAACCTCTTTATGATGTCGGGTAGTTTCCATCTAGGTGATCATCATAGCCTGTTTAGAGCCTCTGTGATTTTTGATAACCATGTACAACATCGACGTTTCATGTTTTCTGCTTTGTAACTATTCCAGATTATACAAATTTTCCATTTCAAGAAGCTAGCGAATATGTTCAACTCATAAAGGAAAAATACAATTTCTAACAATCGTTAAGCATCAACACATTTACGAAGTGTATGAGAAATTTTAATCTGAAAAGTAGTGAGTAACTACAGTTGTCAGACAAACGCAGGGGAAAATTTCCCTCTCAAATGATTTCGACTAGAAATAAAAGTGGCATAAATACTCAAGTAAGTCCAACTTTCTAGAAGTGTTGCTTGGTTAGTGTCTCCCACTGAAACATGTTTACTTGTGGGTTAAACAATGGCAGGAAGTGGAAGAAATAATGAGCTGCTGAAAGTGAAGGCTCTCCTCTGATAACTCAGCTTTGGGCTGCAAAGAGAGACAGATAAAAAGAAAAAAACCCAGTCAGCGTACGTGTGCTGGCTCACAATCTGCTCGCTTTTTTCCCTCCCTCCCACTGTGGTCCTGTGAAACAAACATGTCCACAGCAGCTGAAGGGCGGGGAATATGCTTCTGGAGCAAACGAGAAAGCAAGCAGAACTACTGTACGGCGAAAACAAGAGGGTGAGCGCTGAGGAACAGAGTGAGGGGAGGTGAGGGAGCGGCTGAGAAAAGGGGCGGACTAGAGCCAGTCCAGCCATCGCCAGGTGGGCGGATGTTTTGACCAGCCGGTGCAGCCAATCACAGATGAGAACCCGCCCCCTGTGGGAGGGCGGGGCCAGGCTGAGGGAGTGTGTAGCTGAACTTAAAGAGTGTCCGCAGGCTCGCCACCGCTGTTGAGTGTTTCTCCTGTTTCTCTCTCATGGTTGTGCAGACGCTAAGGATGAAGATCCAGGAGTCGCCCGTCACTGGTGACACGGGGAGGGTCGGTGGTTCTGACACGGATTGTGAGAAGACGACCTATGAGGACGTGCCACGGCTGGAACTGACCGCTCTGACTGAGGACAACAACTGGGGAGGTGAGGCCATAAGCCATCCTAATGTTGTTTCCATCCTTGGAAGTCGTTTTTTGACTTTATTTATATTTAATCTTGAGTCCACACATGCTCATGAACTCCACCCTGCTCTGCACATGGGTGTGTGTGTGTGTGGAGTAGCTGCACACCTCCTGCTGCATTCTGCTCCTCCTCCTCATGATGCAGCTCCTTCTTCCTCTCCTGTAGGATTTAATTGTAAAAGATCCTCTTAAGTTCCCTAGAGCAACTATAGCTGGAGGAGTTACACTCACTGGAGACATGCTTGTTTGCTGGGCTGCCACATTACAGCTCTGCAGGTGGTTTGTTTTATGTCTCACTGGAGCAGATGGACGTTAGACCTTGTGTTCATCCCTCAAGAGACAACGTGAAGGTTTAGTTAAGTTCAGATCTCCTCCTGTGCTTTTAATTTAAACACTCTGTTATGGATTTGTGCCTGGATGCATCAGTCACTTTGCAATTTCTGAAGCCCAAATAAGTAACAGGGTAGGCTGCTGCAGATACAAATAAATCATTAAAGGGGCACAAACTGCGACGGTCGACTGGCTGATGAAACATGCTTTTAATAAAGAAATATTCTGATGTTTGCACGTTTATAATGTCTCATATTAACATTCATCAATAGTTGATTTAATATAAATCAAATGTAAACAAAGTTTTGTTTAATGTGTTGATGCTGGCCTGTCAAGTGTAATCTCTAATGCCGAATCAGTTGGTAGGATTGCAATGTTCATGGCTTTCCACCCATTAGGTATATAACTGCTCTTCTGAGTTTGTTGTTAATGTATTTTATTTATGCACTCTTGGTCTGCAGAGAGGAAATCATCTACTACCTGTGATTGTGATTAGGTTTTTTAGGACGTTGCGACACAACAGAGATGTGTGGAGGAGTCAATGTTTAGCTGTCACAAGTCAACGTTTGCTGAACTTTACATTAGAATGATAACCAACAGGTTAATTTTTTAAGTTTATGTTAGTTAAAGAGCGTGTAGCAGCATGTTTTTTCACTTTTTTTTTTTCCACCGCAAACGTTGGTTTTGATCCCCAAGGCAACAGTTTCCTGTTTGATGTGGCAGTCACAGTGAAATTGTTGAGTGCAGTAAATCTCTCAACTTTGACTGCAGCATGTTCTGAGCATTAGCACACTATTGTATGATTTGTAGAGCTCTCTAGTGGCCAAGGGTGATTACTGAAAACCAGGTTGTGGGAGGTTGTTGTTGTCGCTGTGCGGTGTTGGCTGCATGAGAGACATATTGTGCCTGAGCCAAGTAAAATGTTGCTTTTGTTTGCACAAGGGGTTAGTGTTGTTTGCTCTCTCACTCCGTAGATGATGTATGATAGCTACTTCATGAAGGATGTAGCAGAAGGTACTTCTCTACGGTTTGTTCAGAAAAGTGGCATTTTGGATTAGATAATTTTCCTGTCGTGTCCACATCTTGAAGCTCCCTCCTACCCACCCTGTCCTCAATGCATAACTTAAGTTGGTGGAAGCCCAGGCGCCAGAAAGAGCCGAGATGATTGGCTGTGGCAGGCCACCCAGATGTACAGTATTTCCTTTATGTGTATCAGATGGCAAACAGATTGTGTCTTTTGAAGCATGAGAGCCAGTCGGACTGGCCACAGTATGAATTGTGTTGAAACTGTTTGCAAAGTTAAACTCACGAGGTTTCATTTCCTGTGTAGCTGTCAAGTCTGATGTTTATATTCTGGAGCAACGATGAAGCTGTAAAATGGGAGTAATGATAGTGCATAATGGTCTAACACTGTAATACTTTATACATGTTCTTAAAGGTGGATAAGGATGTCCGCCTGTGGTTGGGGACTTTTCCTCCAGTGCAGCGTTTCTATCATGTTGACCTGATATTTGCTGCTGCGTCTGCCAGCGATAGTTAAAGGACATAAAGATTTTGACAGGGAGATTTTGTCATGTGCTGCAGTGTTAATGAAGGTTCAGGGAGATTCATGCTGACCCTTTATTGCTTCTTTCTCCCCGTTTCCTTTCCTTCATATTTTGCTTTTTCCATCTTTTTTCATCCTCTAGATTCTTCATTCTTTAACACTCCCTTCCTTGATTTCAAAAGAGGTATTCACCATAGTTGTGATGGTAAGTATAGCATCACCGTCCGAGCTGACTGGCTTTGCTGCGATAACCCATCAGAGAGAGAGAAAAGGCTGCCTGAATGACCTTTTCCGCTGCATGGCAACATGCATGAACGGTCTGAAACATTGTGGCTGAGGGTCGAACACTCACAGCAGCCTTTGAAAGGGCAAACTGGGATGTTGTTATTTCTTTCATTCGTCAATTTTTATCCTGAAGCAACAAAGAACGGTTGATTTAGAGGATTAATTCCAAATGCTGTGAATCCTTAGTGGCTGGCTAGACAGCACGGCTCTCTGAGCTAGATAATAGAACTCAAAGGAAAGCATTCGGCGTGATTTAGACCTCCACCTGCTGCTTTCAGCCAGCTCTTATATGCTACTTGATAAAATGCACGTACCTATACGGACAGGAGGTCTCCAAGGTCCAGCTCTGGAATTTAAGATAAGTTGCTTCTCGTACGCCCTAACTCAGTGCAGCTAATAAAAATATACATGCGTAGTTTCAGAGCAGGCGTGCGAATGCTTTAGAACACCCTGAATGTTTACATTGACAGTAGGTTTACTCCTGAACTTGTTTTCCCTCCCTCCACCTCTTTTTCCCATGTTATGGGTTCCTCTTCATCCATGAATCCTTCACTATTATTCCTGTGTTTTTGAGTTTTTCCTTCTTATTTTAACGTCATATTTCTCGGTCTAGTCTTCTAATTTAGACCAGGTTTATCTATTTTCTCCCAGGGTGCAATCTCTGGGAAACTCGTCGTTGCACCACTCAACAAGGGTCTTGCTTCAGCATTATCCCACAGGTCACTATTCATTATTAATAGCACCAGGACTGTCAGTGGTATCTACAGCACTATTTTTACTGGAGATAATTACTACCAGAGCAAAAGACTGTAACCGGAGGGTTGAACAGAGTTGATTTGGGTGGGCGGGCATGTGTCGGCCACAGTCCCCAAAAACATCTGTTACTGTCCAGCCCCGCAAAAAATCCCCCATAAAAGTTTTCAAAGAGAGCTGTTTCATAATATCCAGTAACTATCACATCAAAAATGATATCAGAGGAGTTGAAGGAATCACGCTCTAGTTCTTAGAAGCAGTGGTGAATGACGTATACAGATCTTAACTTCAATACAAGTACTAAACCCATACTATGAAAAGATCCAAAAAACTTTACTTAAGTAAAACTATCTAAGTATAATCTGAAAAATGTACTTGAAGTATTAAAGTCAAAGTACTTAAGTGTTTAACTATTATACTTGGATTACTATTACTCCTGTATTAATGTGCTATGATACTGCTGTAGATGTTAACAGATGAGGTAATCTAACTACTTTTTGATATTGAGTTGTTTAATCTATGATATAATATACTGTCATCTGTTTACAGCGTCACTGTCCAATGAGAACCACGTATGTCGACATAAAGCGTATGAAAATTCTAATATAAAAAAATTAAGTAATATCTACAGCTGTCAGGCAAATGCAATATTTCTGTCTGAAACGTAGTTTCATTATTAAAATTATATAGTAGTATGACATGAAATACTCTTAATTAAGAAGGTAGCTCAAATTTTATACTTGAGTAAATGTACTTAGTTACTGTCTTAATAAATAAATCAGACACTGATTGCACAGTGCTGTATTATATTTCATTATAAAGACATTTTTCCCATTAAAAATGTTCAAAAAGTTCATATTCAAAAGTCATATTCAAAAAGTCTGAGGGCCTCCGCTTACAGCATCACTGTGTAGTGGGAACCACATTTTCTCGACATACAGCTGTTAGGCAAATGTAGTGGAGGATTAATTACAAGATTTCCTTATGAAATGTAACAGAGTAGACTTAAAAACAGCATAAAGTGGCAATACTCAAGTCAATTACAGGTACGTAAGTACAATACTTGAGTAAAAGTACTTGGCTACCTTCTACTACTGATGGGAAAGGAATAATTTACCCCTATGCTCAAACAGTGTCGGACCTGTAGGAATATCTCGGCTTTTTTTCCTTTGATTTGGTTAAAAGCACTATTTTTTTTTATGTGAAATATTATCACGGCTTTTGTGCAAAGTTATAATTTCAAAATAAAAGGTCATGTGACCTGTGGGTAATACGGAATCTCCAAATTCAGAGTCAGAGAGTAGCTCTAAATCATAAAAGCTGTTTTCAGGTCATCATCTTATTACTGTCTACCCACAACGCTGCGACACACCCTACTTACTTTAGGACACAAGCACTCCAACACTCTGACGTATAGGAACTCCAGGAACTGATCAGACAACCATTCAAACTCACATTTACAACTGTGAGCATTTTAGAGTCGCCAATTCACCATCATCGCATTTTGCCCAATGTCTGCTTGGATAGGCTCAAGCCCCCGTGAAACCCTGCGGTTGCAAAAAATGAAGAAAGTAGTGAGGTTAACAAGATATGGGTTGGACTAATTGCATAAATTAGAGCAGATTTTTCATTTAGAAAATAATGTAATCATCCATTAATAATGGACCAATTGGTTTTGTACAAATAAAATAAGTAGTATACACAATGTGGAATAAAAATCAAACCAAAATAATCTGTTTGGTAAAATCATAGTTGCAGTTTATTCATAAATGGAAAAACCATTAATGCAATGAGCGTATGAAAAGTTTCTGTTCCTGTATTTTGAGCTGACAAATCCCCAATAGAGCCTATGCTCTACTCTGTTACCTACTACTGCAGAGGTCGTGAGGATAATACGGTGAACCTAATCATGAGAGTGACGTGTTGTGTGCTGGCTAAATGCACCACATTTCAAACACGACCCCTCAACTAACCTGCACGTCTCCCAAAAACGAGTGTAACATTTTAACACTTGAGGGTTTGTTTGTGCAGAACCTGTCCCCGCGTATCCGTCACTACAGAGGGAGAGTATGGACCGGGACGAGGCCCGGCTGTCTCCCCATGCCGGGGGACGTCTCATACGACAGTTGCTGGAGGAAGACAGCGATCCCATGCTTTCGCCTCGTTTCTACGCCTACGGACAAGGCCAACAGTACCTGGATGATACAGAAGTGCCTCCATCACCGCCAAACTCACATTCTTTTCTCAGGTAATATACCTGCCATGTTTTTGTTTTTTCATACTGAGACCTTAGGGAAGTCTGTTGAATTAATAATTCGAAATTTTCTCACCAGTCGCAGACGCAGCTCCTCTCTTGGCTCCTGTGACGACGAGAAAGAGGAGTTGACATCAGCCCAGCTCACAAAGAGGATCCACATACTGAAGAAGAAAATCCACAGGTTCGAGGAAAGGTTTGAAGAGGAGCGGAAATACAGAGTAGGTTCCTTTTAACATTAAAATAATATGATCTGACTCAAAAGGCCTTTTAACAAGCTGTTACTATGGTTACCGACTGCCTGAAAAAAGCCAGACTCATTGTTATGAATGATTATAGATTTAAGAACTTTGTCTGTTTCTGTGAGTCAGTTGCACTTTGAACTCTTCTTTAGGTGTATAGTTGATACAATTATGCTCATATGTGTGATCAATTTATGCAAGTTATACTACTTTATTTTTCTAAGAAGATTCTATTTATTTACCTGTTGCATTGCATTTTTTTCCCCCAGCCTTCCCACAGTGATAAAGCAGCAAACCCAGAGGTGCTGAGATGGATGAATGAACTGGCCAAGCTTCGCAAAGATCTAAAAGGTGAGACAGGAACCTGAACCAGGCTCCTCAAACATCAGTGAAACTAAAATACATAAAGCCCATGTAAATCTTTCCTCTTTTTCCTCACCCTCATCAGAACACAAGGTGATGAAGTCTGAAGAGGACCTGCCGCCTCTGACCCGCCAACGCAGCAACACCCTGCCGAAAAGCTTTGGCTCACAGCTGGAGAAGAAGCCCCAGCAGGAGAAAGTGCCCAAGCCTCCGGTTGAAAGCACTCTGGAAGGGATTCTGAAGAAGCTGCAAGAGAAGAGGGCGGAGACGAACCGCCCCGAGGACATCAAGGTGAGACCATGAGAATGTTACATTAATAAATAAAGAGTAGATGAATAAATTATGGACACATCCAGCTAATGGAAGTTCCATGGTAGACGAACCACAGTTTTAAAGCAGGTTGCTTCGGGTTTTTATGCTGTTGTTCTGTGTGTGAAGGAACTGCGGTGTTGCTCAGAAGGATTAATCCAGGTGATTTTTCTGTCCCCTCCTGACAGGATATGACGCGGGAGCAGATCAGCACCGAGAAAGTCGCCCTGCAGAAAGCTCTCCTCTACTACGAGAGCATTCACGGTCGACCAGTGAGTTCTCCTCTCCTTTCCGTAAACAAACACAGATGCATACATGAAAGTTCAAACACTCTACGTCGTATCTCCTGCTGCCAGACAGAGAAAATGTTGTTTACCTCTTGATCGTGACCCAGATAGCCAGTCAAGTGTGAATAATGTCCCGAGTGTGATTAGCTTTCCCGGAGTGTGCGTGTATCCTAGCCTGCAATCAAGTTTAAATGAGGGTTTTGGTTTTTTTTCCTTCACTGGAATGTGAAGGAACATTTTGTTTAATTTTCAGTTCTAATTTCTAATCTGTGTTAGTGTTGTCATATAAGAGGAAGTACAGCGGCCTCCTCACGCTGTGTGCCTCATTGGTTGTGGTTACTGACCTTCACGCTCTGAGGGGCTGTTCTGGGTTAGCTGTCATTTTGTGTTACGTTAGCGCTGAGGCTATTTAGTCAGCAGGGACACAGGAGAAGACAGAGATAAGGCAAACATCGCCAACAAGATGCCTTTGTGTTCTACCTCAGGTCACCAAGAGCGAGAGGCTAATCATGAAACCCCTGTACGACCGATATCGTCTGGTGAAGCAGATCCTTTGCAGAGCCTCCACCATCCCAGTCATCGTAAGTACATCTGCTTTCACCCAATCATCCTGCTTCCCAACAAGCGATCGGGAACGATTGTTGTCAAAACAATCTGCATACATTTAATCCTTGGCTCATTGTAGTCCCAGAGCCTGATGTGGGAACCGATGGTGGTCACGCCACATGTTACATTCATTTCAAGTCTGTAAGACCGGCTTTAGCGGCGGAGGGAATGTACGGTGTTGAGGAATGTCATTTGGGGAGGATTGCAGAGATGACATCATGAAGATCTGAGGGCAGGAGAGGGTCAGAGCATTCACATGTGTGTCTGGCACTGAAGATAACAGAACAGAAAAAAACTGCGACTAGTATTTGTTGCATTTAAAGCTGTATACTGTTTCCTTTCTTTTCCCCTTTATGTTTTATAATCATCTTTCTTATGTAAGATACAAGCTGCATTATGGACTCGTAGCGTATTCTCGTTATATAATGGACTTCCATTAATCCCCATAATGAGAATTGGACGTGCTGCTATTCTATACACTAAAGATAATGCAGCGTTTATATTTTCCGCTTGAATAGACCAAACACCGCTTACTGCCTCTTTGATCATAGCTAAAATTAAAACTTTATGACTTAAGTAGTGCTCCTGTAACTCTAAAGTGATTCTCAAAACTTCATAAATCGTCACTGAGAATTTTTTACAGTGCAAAATTTTTAATTGGTTACTTTTATTTTGTTTTATTTTACTGTCATTTAACAAATTATCTGACGGATAGGAACCAAACAGCTTCCAACTTAGAGGACTAGGCTACCAAACTCAAGATGTTTTTTGAGACTAATTAGAAGTCCGTCAACATGTTGGTATTCTGTTGACAATAGATGGTTGGGATGTAAAGTGAAAAGAAGGAGTGACGGAGAAGACAGGGAAATTCTGGCATCATCTCGTGGCCCTGCTGTGACGCAGCTCAGCGTGATTAACGCATCCTTCTTAACCGCCACCACAGGGTTCTCCCTCCAGCAAGCGCAGAGGTCCGCTCCTTCAGCCCATTATCGAGGGCGAAACCGCACTCTTCTTCGATGACATCAAGGTGAAGAGCTGCTGCTGCTTGAGTAATCAGCCACAAGCTGCCCCGCCCTGCCCGCCTTCCTCAAACCCCACCCTTCCCCTCTAACGAGCCTGATTGCTGCCTGTTGATTGGGCAGGTGTCTGTTTGCTGACACTCGCAGTGATCGAACCATTGAATCAGTAGTTGCCTGGATCTGCCACTTCAATTTCTATGATTATTGATCCAAATGTGTGAGCCGTGCATATTATGTCTTCAAGTATAATGTTTATACAGCATGTGTCTTATTGTTATGGCTCTAACAATAATCACGTAACTGTACTCACAGTGTTCATTGGTCACAGTTTACTGTTTTCACGTGCAATGACGGTATGTTAGTCAATGTTGGGTAAATTATTTTAGATCACTGATTCTGGAAAAGGAATACAGTTCACTAGAAGGCACGTGAAAAAATTGTTAATTTCAAAGTTAATAATAATAATAATACATTTTATTTATAGAGGGCTTTTCATAAATACTCAGTCGCTCTACAGATGCAGAGTAAGATATCATGTTAAAAAGGGAATTTATATCAGACATTAAAATAAAAAGACAAGCGTTTCAAATCAAAACCGATAACCGATCACATATTGAAATAATCTTAAAAAAATAGAAGTTATACCCTTATCTGAAACGCATAATGTGTCACTGATGAGATTTCTCAGGCAAAAAGGATTTCAAAGCGTTGGTGGCCGAGTAGCCTCTAAGCAAGCAACTGGGATTACACCAGCAAAGGCTCAACCTGGGTTAGTTATTACACATTAATACACATGTACTAGGAGTATGTGAGAACTAGTTAAATAACAGTGAAAAACAGTGATGAGTGAGATTCAATCTGTAACATGAAACGAAAATGTTGTATCTGGTGAAAAATGGCAAATTTCTATTTCTGATGAGGGTCTACATGAAAAAATAAATAAACGACCAATATCTCTGGAGAATGCATCAGCGGAATGATATTAGCAGATTGAAGAAAAGAAATGGTGCAATATATTTTGCTTTAAATGTGCAGCTGCTGTAATTTTCAGCACAGAGTTTACCAAACTTACAGAAAAATTACGGGTGGGGGGGATAAAACAGGCTGACTAAAACACTGAACTGTATCCACTTTTATTCTTTTTATGCTGTAGCTCAGGGGCCCCTGGAGCTGCCTGCTGCTCCTCAGGGATGGGTCACAGTTAAAACAATTTCACAATGTTGTATCATCATATATTATTAAATTAAATCCAATGAGTTCAAATGATCAGATGTGGATCCTGATGGAGGGCGTGTATGTAATTGAAGCTAGGTAAAATAGGTTTGTTTCATTCTAGTCAAGATTTCTGTCCTGTATACAGCTGGGCCCAATCACCTGACTGTGATAGATCAGGTCCCCTGATCTCAGTAATGACTTTGATCAATTTAATATCTTAATAAGAACACGGAGGGATACTCAGAAATACGAATGAAACCCAATTATAATAAACCAGTATCCAGGACCGGTTTAATACAAACAAATTAAATCTTGTACGCTGTATTTTGCTGAATGTTTCATGTGGATAAGGGAAGTTGGTTCTCAAGTCGACTGTGTGTCTTGTTAACAGTCTTCATTAACTCCAACCATACATACTAATGAGTTTACACTTAAAGAGGATAGGAAAGAGTATTTTGAAGCTGATGATTCATAATCATTTACAACTAGCATGGCACCGTCCTCACGCACTGCAGTGTTTGGTCCTGGAAGCCTCCGTCATCACGGCACGACATGGCGGCCGTTGCTTGACCTCTTTATTCTCCCGCAGGAGGAAGAGGACGGCTCGGAAGACGAGGGAGAATCAAAGACGCAGTTCAACGTGAGCGTTCGTCCCGACCTCAGCGTGCTCAGCTTTCTGGACAACATGGAGGAGGAAGCAGACAGTTTCATTTCACCCGTGGATGAACTCTCCCCTGCTAAGAACTCGACAGACATGAGGCTGTCCAACCTGCACTCCGCCACCACGTAAGTCCCCGAGGAAAAGAAACAACCATCCAGATTGTTCTCACGTAGTTAAAGGCTTCAGTAAAAAAAAAAAAAAAAGGAAATTAGAATGTAGATTCTTCAAAAAACAGATCTTCATTTAGTAAGCTAAAAGAGTAATAGACGGCTCACAGATTTATGCATGCCATTTAATATCAAATAATGTCTTGAATAAAAATATGCCAGTCGGGGGGAGCTCTTTTTATATCAAGACTTGAAGTATAATTGGCCTCAAACAAACATTTTTTGCTTTCTCTGAAGTACTTACACTTAAATTAAGCTTTTATTCCACCACTGCAAATAGGACTGACATTTACTGGAATTTCACGGTCATCTGACGCCATTACTGTGGTAATGTTCTGCTCATTACCACGGTAACCACAACTTTTGGTTTGCACAAATATCCCTTGCCTGTGAAAGCTACAGGAGTGTGAGTTTATATAGAACATGACCTCATGTTTGCCTGTCTTGTCACTTTTGCATCTGCCCACATTCTTTAAAAGGATAGGTTGCGACATGTGATGTTTCACACCTGGAGATTTTTCCTGGAGTATGGTTTAAACAGAGAGCTGCAACGGTCCAATGAGTAATTTTTTGCTCATTGAACTGGATAAAAGAATGGATAAAACTTTTGCGTGTTTTTCTGCATGCATAAGACAAAAAAAATCCATGTTGCCACAGCCCTAACTGCAAATCATATATGAGACATTAAAATATTTCTACACTTTGTTTCCCAGGCTGGAACTTGTGGAGCAGCTCCAAGAGGCCCGAGAGGAGAAGAAGAGACTTCGCAAGAACCTGAAAGAGTTTGAGGAGCAGTTCTTGAGACAAAATGGAAGGTAAAAAGGAAGAGCAATTTCTCCGATTACACAATAGGGGGTTTCCACAGCAGAGGGTATTAATCCAATTATGTCTGGCTGTTTGTTTTGTTTTGTTTCCATAGAAACGTGCAGAAAGAGGACCGCTCCCCCCTGGCAGTGGAGTACAACGAATACAAACACGTCAAGGCCAAATTGCGGCTGCTGGAAGTACTCATCAGCAAAAGAGGCTCCTCCTAAGTAATTTGAAACACGGAAACCTCCAAAATGACTGAGTCTAACCCACTGGGAGAAAATATCTGGTTTTCTTTCGCTGCCATCTGGGCCGCTCATGTTTCTGGCAAAAAAAACTGGCGTTGTTATTCCATTCAGTGGAGTACAGTGAAGATTTGTTGTGGAGCCAGCAGAGACACGGAGCCCAGGTTCTAAACCAAACCTCCCCAAGAGGACACGTTTCTCGAGGACTCAGCAAAGACGCACACAATTAACCCGAATCACACCTTTATGGTTAATAATTTATTTCTAACCTCTTGAATACTTCTATCAGAGTTATTTTTCTCACACTTTGCTCCAGAAGTCTTAAGAAATCAACTCTCGTTGATAAAAGAATAGATATGAAATTGTTGCCATTTCTAAGATTTATGTGTATTTTTCTAAGGAAGGTATTATTGTTTGTATAACTTCAATCATCTGAACAGTGTTGACTAAATGATTAGCTTTCTTTATTTCAGTTTTGGAATGATTTAATGTTGCTTCTTTAGAAGTTGAATCGAGTATTTGCTCACTAAAAGAAATGGTCTGTCCCAAAGTTAGTGAGTAAAAACCAAAATAGTTCGTATTGAAAGAAACTGCTTATTCTTGTGATCAAATATACTTTGTGATGTATTTGACTGTAAGATTTCTGCATTGTCGTGCTTTTTCCCTTTATGTCACATAAGCTATTTCTGGTTTTGGAATCACCTGTCTGTTTTTGCTCAACGCTGCTGAGGACGTCTGTGAGACGACACTGTAGGACAGACGCGCTCGCTGAAAGTGGTTTCCTTCTCTGGAGCTTTGTTTTTGTAAATACTGTGTACTGTATGTTTACATTTCTGTGAGCGAGTACATTTTTCCTTTTTTTTCTCCAAAATGGATGATTATCAGTGTGAATTTTGTTTTACTGAATGTAAACACTGGCGAGGCTTAATGAATTTTAAATGTGTGTACATTTTAGTACATAAATTGTATTTTGTATATAATATAAATGAAATCATATTTTTACTGAATTTTGAGGCTCTTTCTTTGAGAACAAAGTTCATCTGCATCTTATACAATTGGTGGTAAATTATTATTGTCATTATGGATGACTCATTTATTGGTTTTGTAATCAACCTGTAATTATATTCCCAAAAAGTTTGGGATATTATGGAATCGTCATCGCCATGTCCGCTGCAGATCCTTTGTGTTAAAGCAATAACTCAAAAACATTTCATTGATTATTTTCAAATCTCAAAACCACACAGAGCTTAGTGCAAGGAAGAACTGGAGTGGTGTCGGGAAAGATCTATTTCATATTTCCACCGCTAAGGGGAGCTTAATCCCCAAAGGTTTTCGGGCAATTATTTTTAAATGTTAGTTGGACTGAGTCAAAATTTGGTGAATATTAATCAACATGATGCGATCTGTCTTGATTATATCATATTTTCCTCAAGTAGTTCCTATTTCAATCACTAGGGGGACCTTTTTTTATGAAAATGTTTTCCGGATGTCACCTAATAGCCACTAGTCCGATTTAGTCCAGATTTAGTGAGATAAATCAACTTGAGATCTAACTTGTAGGCCTACAGATCATATTTTACTCACTAGAGTGAGCTTTTTTACGAAAAGAACTTCCTGACATAACTCATTCAGGGGGATGGCTTGTACAATGCAGGTTATTAGGGTCTTTTCGGGATAAACCCTTGCTGTAAGGGAAAAAAGTGTAGGCCTCATTTGATCTCTAAGGGGATGATGTCATTCTGTTTAACCAACCATCCCATGCCCAAAGATATTTGGTCATATAATACAGAAAAGCCAAAAATCCTCACTTTGCTTAAGTGTTCAGCTCTGTCCTGTTTGTAGAGGCATGCACAGGGAATAAAAACTGCAGGAATGACAAAACCTTGATGTGAAATTTTGTTTTGAAAATAAAATTAAGACAGCCATCTAGAAAAAGATTAATCAGTAGAGTGTAAAATTAGCTGTTAAACTCTTATTTGCGTAGGTCGAGTAAAATATAAGCCGTAGATAAAAACATGAGCCTCTGATTTTTGAATAGCGTCATGATAACATGATAGCTTGTTACTGGGGTTACCAGTGTGGACATTCCATTAAGATTTACCACCGCAGCAAACTTAAACTCTTACAGAAACACAATCAGTGATGTTAAGTTTCTGATCTGCTGTCTGCAGAAATGTGCGACATCATACTACTCAGGTCAAGTCATGAAAAAAAGTTCTTTCATCCTGCACATTTGCTGAACTACAGGCACTTTTAAAAGATCCAAGATGTGATACGTTCTTGGATCTATCAATATACACTGCTCGACAAATTAAGGGAACACTTAAATCAAAGTCCAAAAGTTGATAAAAAGAAAAACATTCAAGTTGAAAATCTTTATTGATATACATTGCGTAATTTGTTTGGAATAATATTATGCAAGTACGATCAATGGAAATCAAAATCATTAAACCTTTAAGGGCTCGATTCTAAATAACACCAGAAATCAAAGGGAAAAACTGAAATCACAGACTGATCCAACTCAAGGGAATTTCATCACAACAACTCATAACGTGACCCAGGAGTGTGTTTGAGCCCCACAAGCCAAAGGGACCTCCTGAAAACATTTGGACATGCTCATGATGAGATGGGGGATCTCCTCCCAGTCCTGGATCAGGGCTCCTGGACAGTCTGTGGCCAGTGGTGGTGGCGCCAGATTCAGTGATACATAAAGTCTCAGAGGTTCTCAGGTGGATTCAGGTTTGGGGAAGATGAGGACAAGTCAATGGCATCAATACCTTCATCCTCAAGGAACTTCCTACATACTCTGACCATATGAGGCCGGACATTTTCCTGGACCAAGAGGAACCCAGGATCCACTGGACCATGTAAGGTCTGATAGAGGGTCTGAACTTCATTAAAACAGCAGTCAGGGTACCGTTGGTTAGCCTGTGGAGGTTCTGTGAGACCATCCAAGGATCATTCCCCAGACCATCACTAACCCACCACTAAAACTAGTCCTGCTGGATGGTGATGCTGCAGAGTTACGTTCTCCACAGCGTCTCCAGACTCTGTCTTGCCTGCCACATCACCTCAGTTTGAACCTGCTATCATCTGTGAATAGAACGGGGCACCAATGGAGATCCTGGCAATTCTATGTTCTCTGGTGAACAGCAATTGAGCTCCACGGTGTTGGGATTTGAACACAGGTCCCAGTAGAGGACGTGGACCGTCATGCCACTCTCATGCAGTCAGTTGTTGACAGTTTTGTCACAAACATCACACCAGGAGCCCACTTAAGGTCATTTTGTACATCAGTGCTCCTCCTGTTCATCCTCCCATTGAGGAGCAGATACCAAACTGGCTGCCGTCTTCAAACTGCACGCAGGGGTAAGCCATCCTGGAGGAGCTGGGATACCTGTGCAGCATCAGTGGGCTGGTGGACTGCCTCATGTCACAATTAGTGACAAAGACACCAGCAGAACACAAAACTAGAGAAGAGTCCGTCAGGGAAGATAAGGAGAGACATGGATTGCGGCCACCATCTGCAGAATCATTCCCTTTTTGGGGTTTGTCATGCTTTTGCCTCTCCACTGCATCTGTTGTCACTCTGTTTGCATCAAAACAGGTGAAACTGATTCACAATCACTTGTGCTTCCCAAATGGATGAATTGATTACCCTGATGTTTAACTGGCATTTCAATTAAGTGTTCCCTTAATTACTAGTTTGTATTTGATGTATGAAATGTTGTTGCATACAAAGGCTTGGACTGTTTTACATTCTATGATGCTATCAGCTCCCAGGATAGAAATGATTAGTTATTACCCATACCAGTATCAGGGTTCTGCACTCAAAACATTTTATTATACAATATTTGTTTTAGATGTCCAACAGTAAAAAATCTAAAAGAGAAAAAAGCAAGTTGAATTTAAGCCTCGCCACGAGGTCCACACTGAGGAACTATCATAGAAGTGTATCATGTGATGAATTTAAAGCTAAACCTGAGGCGGACACTCAAAATTTAACACAAAACAAACACTACCTGAGTAAACAACCAAAGAATCCAATATTTTAAATTAGAATTGTATTTAATAAGAAAAAACTATGATCTACAGGTAGAGACACTCAACATAATCTTAGAAGTGGCCAACTTTCCAAAATTCTTCCAAGATCAAGACGGATGCTCATTCAGGAAGACAAACAGATCCAAAGAAAACACGCAAGGCGATGCTGGAACTGGATAAAAATGGCCGCCAGAGGCGAACAGTGAGGTAAAAGCCACTGCTAAACCAGGAGAATATTAAACTGACTCATCTCCAGTCATCAGAAGGGTTGGCTTGCAGTTGTAGCTGCTAAAGGTGGCAACAACAACAACTATTGAGTTTAGGGGGGCAAATACTGTTTCACTTTTCGGTGTGAAACAACGATCATACTCTAGAACACTTCAACTTCAAACGAAAGCTACAGACAAGCCTAGACCGGAGTCAATATAGCCCCATCAGCCTGGTGATCCCAGGATGATTCCTGAACCACACCTGCTTGAATGTTGAAAACATTTGAGCCTGATAATGGAATCATGAGAAACGTGCAAGAAATGTGCTTTTACACCATTGTTTTATTCAAAAAGTTGAAAGGAACAGAGAGCTTTGTATAGATTTCACACAAACAAAAAAAGAAATCACATTTAAGTAGCTCATCTAAAGGGGCAATAGAGGGTTGCAGAAACCGTTGCATAAGAGAAACCAGCTGTTATTGGACAGATTATGACTGAAGCCATGGATCATGTGTGCATGAGCAGCAGAGGGCTCACTTAGAAGAGTAAGTGTCTAAAAAACGTAACTTGGAAGAGTCCAGCGTTTAAGACCTTTAGAAGAATAATGCTGAGTTATCACTGAGCAACTGGGCAGTTTCAGGCTGTTAGTACTAGAGGGCGGTGTCAGTGTGGCCTCTGTCAGTCAGGGTGTCAACTAACAACCATATAAAAAACATCATCTTACACACCTATGCCAAAGCACAGTCAAATCACCGTTTGGGATTAAAAGGGTTAATTGTTTTAATCAATATTGCATCAGGTTAAGTTTTGGAACAAGTGTTAATTGTAAAGATTCATATATTAAGTTTAAAAAGTAAATTGTTCAGGGGGATATACGTATTTGTGTTTTAGTGGAGGGTTATAAAGTTAGCTGTGATTAAGATAACGCTACAGCAGTCAGAATATTGGCTCAATTTAACAAAAGCCCGCAAACGGCTACAAACGCTGAATTCACATTTTGGAATTTGCTTAGACAAAGAGTTTCTTTTGTCATTATGACAAACATCTGTGACACAGTCTGGATAAGATGGTGGTATCATGTCAATAAGAGAAGATATAATCTTCTGGTGACTGTGGGCCTAGCTGAAAATTCCAAACCCTGACCATAGGCTAATCTCTATGGATTCCTCCACAAATTGAGGTAAGGTCATTCCAGCGGTGGTTCAAGCCCAAGTGGCGGCAAAAAATAGGTCAACTTAAATATCTTTCCTTAAATTGATGGGTCACATAATTAAGTGTTACACTACACTACACTCCCAATTCCAATTTGTCTACTGTTTTCCCTCTGGTTGGTGCCCTTATTGAAGAAATGAGAACATAAAGGTGCCGGTGGGCTGATTCAGTTACTGTTGAAGGGTGCCAGAACTGTTTAACCTTCTTTGTGTTTGTGCTAAGCTAAGCTAAACAGCTGTTGCCATCTTTTACCCTAAGGATAGAAACCTTCCTGCATAAAATTAATAAGGGCATTTCCCAAAGTGTAAAACCCTTTAATTGACATTTAATTCTTTTAGTTTCCACATAAAAACTTGCACACAGATAAGAACCACTAAAACCAAACTCTCCTGATGGGTTTTGCTGTGGACAGCAACTCCCTTAATCCAGGTTCAAAATAAAGACAACTGCTCTAACTTAGAAAGGGACTCTAATATCCACCATGGTACATCCTGCAACGTCCTGCCTCACGCGTTCTATCATCCTTTTAATTTCCTCTAAAGAGGACATGCTGGTGTCCAGAATTTAAAGGATACTTGGTCAAACGCTCCTCCCGACGCCAATGGTCAATATTATAATTCTTCAAAATGTTATTTACATACATACATTTTATTTTCTCAAAAATAATCGCTATTTAATAAATTAAAAATAACAAAAAAAAGCAGATATACTGTCTGAAGATAACTATATTAAAAATAGAATTTAGGGAGTTGAATATAAAAGACACACCTGTGCAAAATACAAGGACAAAAATATAAGCAAGTACACAAAACCAGCAAAGCCGTAGTTTCTAAATATCATCTTAAAATCCTTACATGTCTCCACAGATTGTAATACTTTACCACTGTTAAACTTAAAATTCAAAAGGTGTATGGTTGCATTTTTAAACTAAGTAATAAGCATAGATATGGGAATACTTCCTTTTTACTCTTGTGATTTCTGTTTTTAACTAATTAAATGGTAAGACATATTGTGAAATTTCACCAATTTGCGGCTCTTATCTCGGGGGGCTTTCGCCTCTCACGCTAAACAGTAATGTTAAGAGACAGAATGGGTTAGCATGCTACCAGCATGCAGTAGATACAGTATACATAGACATAAATACATGACATCTGTGATATAACGTCCAAAGTCTACTTTTCCCCACATTCATTTGATTCATTTACACTTAAGATTTCTTTTTGTTTGTTTTTTGCTTTAAACTAAAATTCTAGCCATATCTTATAAATCGCACCTTAAAAAATCTTGAAAAAGCATACTAAGAGAGTGACGTCCCTGTGTCCTACAGTTCCCCATGACACATGTTTGACACCTAGATGGTGGTTTATTGCGGTTAAAGTGCTTTAGATCTGCTAGGGTCTCCCCATTCTCCAAACCTCAAACCAAGCTGAAGCCCTCGTATTGCTCTACAGCCTGACTGAGGCGGCGGTGCAGTATCTCTTTGGTCTGGTAGCAGGGCATGTCCAGCAGGTTGTAGCAGGTGTGGGCGACTGGCAAGTAATGCTCGTTGTCTCTGGTGGACTGGATGACGATACGTAGGCTCTCCATGCCGTGGATGGGGATCCGGTCGCTGCCAGTCAGGAACACTGCAGGCAGGAAAATGAGTTTTAAAAAAAACTTCCTGCTCTCTAGATGTTGCTGCACTCATGGAAAGTGGCTTCAATTATATTATATTTAATTAACAGAGATATATATATATATATATATATATATATATGTATGTATGTATGTATATACCCTCTAACATAGGCTAGTAAGACATATAGAACATTCAGAATAAATTCTGATCTGTCCGTCTGCTAGCTAAGCAAACAGAATCTACCTACAAATGAGCTACAATTCTTTTAACAGATGTTTCTCAAGAAAGCCTTATTGACAGGAAATAGCAGATAAATACATGTTTAACTAGAGAACGCTGAGACGGCGCCAATAAAGCCTGAATAATCAGAAAATAATTTCTAACCTATGACCAAACAAAGCTCTGCGAAAATGTAATCAGTTGAATTGCTCCTCCCAGGCATTTGTCTCGCATCACTAGTTTATTATCAACAGTGGCTTATCAAGATCTATTGTTTTTGACTAGACACAGTGTCTTACCTTACACTTTCTCTAAATCTGCACCATCTCGGTTAGATATTGGTGGCGGCATCATGTATCTCCCTCTCTGATACTGGACCATGACCCAATACATAATGGCCAGCCTTCACATATATATTTCCATCTGCCAGATCCAAATGATCATGCACATCATACAGTATTTTTTATTTATATTTTAATTAAGCCTGTTATAATTTTTAATGATACTTGAAAAATGTTAAAAAGGCCCATATCTTGGAATGTTGAAGAAAGTGAAAAAGAGATCCAAATAGCCACACCTGTTGCCAGTTCTGCCTGAAAAAGTACTCAACTGTACACAAAAGCTCTTCAAGATCTGTTTGCAACTTTTTAAGACAGAAAAAAATAGACAGGCACATCTTCTAACCCTTTTTGGAAATTAATTAAGGTCTCAAAAATTTCATATAACAGACCCTTAACCAGAAAACAAAGTTCAAATTCAAACAACAACATGAGCTGACATTGTAAAATTGTTAAGATCTGCTCATATTTGAATCACGGTTTCCTTAGAAAGCTTTTGTAAGTCAACAAAGAGTAGCAATGCTTGATACAATAATGAACTGTTTCAGTCCAAAAGATATTAGCTGAGTTGTTGTCTCAATAAAACAACATGTTTCCATCTCTGTTGATTTTAAGACTTGTAGGATAACAAGAGAACTACAGGTTCCTTCATACGTTGAGAAAACTGTTCTCACCACAAGCATATTTTTAAAAAAGGTAGAAACCAAGGAATAAGTCATGAGTGATGAAAACAGCATCAATATAGTATTATAATTAATTATAATTAAGCCCGGAATGGATAAGTGTGCAGATTGTACAGAGTGCAGATTTCAGGAGGAAATTTCAGATTTCAGCATTTGAGCAATGGTGAAACTAAATTCTTACATAGGAACTGCTTCTTCGTTTCCAGAGGGAACTCGTGGAAAACTTCCCAGAACAATCGGACTGTTGGATGCGCCGCTGTGTATTCCCCTTTATAGATGGCATTCTGTGGAAGGAAGACATTGCGATGAACAGATTTTCCATGCCTCATCATTAACATCCCATTTCCTCATTGGCATGTCACGACATTTATCAGGAAAATCAAGTTCTCGGAGACATGGGAGCATTTTTCTGAACTCAAGGGATTTAAAGACACAACACAGACTTTTTGGCACAAAGAGAGAAAACTGTCTCTGTTTTAGAAAACAACATTTTGCTAATTCGGGACACTAATCAGTAATTAGTGTCCCGAACCCTCCCAACATTTATCATCTTTATGCATCTTCACTTGTGTCACTGAAGGGATTTTTGGTTTTCATGGATGATTTTGCAGTCTCTTCGCTCTTATTAGATTAAATTAAGATAAACATTAGAGCCTACTGGGGAAACTTAACAGCAAAGTTGCACATAAACACATTGCTACATTTTGAAATCTCCTGAGTGCATGTTCTCTCTACCTGCTGCGTGTAAATGTACACAATTTAATCAAACAGATACGGTAAAAGTTTCAGACATTTTTCAGACAAGAGTTGATATCACATAAAATATGTGAAACCAAGTGCTGTGAACTTTTGTTCACATCCACAACTATAAAATTAAAGCTGCTTCGGCTACTGCTGCTGGGACAGGGCCCAAAGCTTGAAACAGAGGAACGACGACATACAAACTAGAATTACAACCAGGCGGTTGCGGTCTACATTCATGTCGAGCCAGACTCATAAAGTACATGTGGTTACTCAGTAAGCGTTTTGTCACAAAGTAGATAAGAAAAAGCATGACTAGGAGTAATAAATAAGATCCATGTGTGTGTTGGCATCCTATTACTGCTCGATTGAAGCAAGTCACTGATCGCTTCACTCTGGTAGAATATCTATGCAAGCGGCTTTGAATTTCAGGCTCTACTCTACTCTGCATTAATTGGCTCTGGTCCAATCTGTCAAACAGGAAGGATATGAGTGAACTGCATGTCTTCATCTGCTTCTGAACTCTATACAGTCCCACAAGCTTCAATCCTTGGTCCCATACATTTCACACTTCTTGACAATCTGGTCAACCAGATTTTCCTGAATTTCCTGCCAATGCTGTGATGATGATATTCAAGTACATTTTTTCAGATAATTTAAAACAACACAACAGTTCTTATGTTCTGCGTGCCTGGCTGCTTCGGAGAAATCCAAATGCAACACAGGCAAGTCATAAGGAGTTCTGTCTTTGAAGCCGGGATTCAACTACTTAGCTGCATTACATCAATACTTGGGTCATGTGACATAATGCCGTATTAAGATCATTGCCATCATTACATTATTTTGTTTGCATTTCTTTAATCGTCGATTGAATGCTGCAGGAGTGTGGTATGTTTATCCTGTCCAACAACCTTCTTATGAGGAAACGAGTGAATTACTGAATTTCAATGAGTGACTACAAAAAGCCTTCAGAGAGCCCAAAACTTCCACAGGGGCCAAAACCTACATCTAAACAGATATGGTTTCATAATTTCCTGTTCCCCTCCAGTTTAAAACATCAAAGGAACAATTTCCCCAAGGTTTAGGAAAAATTCTTGCAGATTTCTCCATTAATGTCTGAGTTATTGTCAGCCTCTAAATCTATAGCAAACTCCAACAATAAGTATAGAATATCGGTATAGAATAATATAGAGGTTTACTCTTTATGATGCGTGTTGTGTCATTTCCTGTTCATCTCCCCACAAGGAACATCAAAGGAATCGAAGGAACGAAGACATCAACAATAATGGTCACTACTACAAAAAACTATAACAATAAAGCTTTTGTTTTCTTTTTTTAATGCTGTGAAACATGCATTGTCAACAAATCTTTATAGGATATGCCACAACCTACTTCTGGGTAATATTTCATACCAATCCGTCCAATAGTTTATCCAGAATCTTGTTCACAGACGGATAGACAAACAATTGTTGGTGAAAACATAGCCTCCTCCCTTGGCAGCGGTAATAGATAACGGGCATTTTGAACAAACATTCATGGATCCTTAACTATGAACCCTAGTGACTTTGTTGATTTTCTAATCTATTGCGATAAGCAGGTGACCATTTCCATGCCTACAAATTTGAGATCTGCAAAACCAAAAGCTTCATCTCTACTAGTACCTAAAACTCATCGACTATCAAATTTTAGAATCCCAAAACAGGTCTAATAATTAGCAGCTCTTAATGAATAACTCTTACTGTTGAAACGGAGCGTGATATTGGTAGTCATGTGATACCGTTTATCGGCAAGCACCACATTTGTGCCAGTAACACTGTGAGTACTGTGACTGACATATCAGATGTTGACGATGTAAAAGTTAAATTCCCAGCTCTGTCACATCAAAAACTACCATCATCAGATTCATAACTATCAGTTTAAAAACACTTATGTCTGTCTTGTTTTTAATTAACAATCATTGGAAGGATGATATCTATATAAACACCAGTTAAATATACAAATCTGACCATGAATGGTAAATGGTTTGTACATTTCTTCTGCAGGACATTGAATGTGTACAAATCAGCCAGTCAGAACTGTTAAACCCGTCTGTAAATACTTCATGCAAAGGTTTATACCAAACAACTCACCTTCTCCATCTCTTCCCAGTTGTAATTATTATTGCCAACCACCATGGCCATCAGCTCACAGGGCTGGAACAGCGACAAGATCTCCCCACCACACACCTTCAGAAAGCCAGACGAGAAGGCCGAGTACTGCTCACTGACTGAATTTGTGAACATGTAGAGCAGGTAGGCCTCCACAAACTCTTTCCTGAAATATACATATGCGCGCGCACACACACACACAAATCACCCTTGGGTTAAGTAAACATTTAGATCATGCATTTGATCTGCAGAACAGCTGCCTCCTCACAAATCAGTTCATATGGTGCAAATGTATTCAGATTTGAGGGTACGTAAACACTCATTTCAATGTGTGTATCATTGTGTCTATATTCGAATATGCGTGTTTGTGCATCTGTGTGTGTAAGTGTATTTATTATGATTACCAACTGTATAGTATTATTTCTGCTGTGGTTCAGAGAATTGTGAAATCTTTCCCTTAATATCTAGTTCATATCACTGTTTTCAAAAGCAGACAAAAAAACAGTCATCTTAGAATCAGTCACAACTTCACCACAACATAAAATGTGAAAATCTAAACAACGTACGAGATTACAAGATTACAAGATTCTCAAAAAATATTGTTTTACTGAGTTTAGAGAAGGACAATCGGCTGCAGAAGTTCTGTACAACAAACCCGGCCAACCCAAAATGAAATGTGACCAAAATATTTACAACGATTTTAATCAATACTGTTAACTAAAATAGATCCCACCCAAAATGCTAACAAACACATTGAGTCTGAAACATAGAAAAGCAAAGTAAGGAAATCATCAATCATCAATCAAGTCTGACAACTAAATTACATTCTAGATCGACACCTCTCCTTCAGTGTCTGTGTGGGAAATGTGGATATTAAGTTTCTGTGTTATTTGTTACTGATACTGGGGATCAATCCACCAAGTAACGTATGGAATATGAAAATCAATTTTGGTTTTCTACGTTCTTATCACAGTAAGTGACCTTCAGCTAAGACTATGGGCCAAGCTGGCTGAGAGCATGATAATCTCTGTACTAGAACGGCCCTTAGCAGATAAGTATGTTTACATTGGGCCTGGATCGAATAGCACACACGGAAATATGCACGATTTTTTAAGATTATTCCCTTCAAAATGTAAATACGGATTACGTGCCATATCTCAAAAAAATTTAAGAAAATGACAAAACCCCCGGACCCCGAT
Organism: Lophius americanus; assembly: GCA_037951165.1. NCBI lineage: Eukaryota > Metazoa > Chordata > Actinopteri > Lophiiformes > Lophiidae > Lophius > Lophius americanus. Next base: position 5,683,531 of record JBBDHG010000091.1, read on the forward strand.
GAAAACAGGAACTCATTAGTTAAAAAAAACAACCATCTATCTCTGGCATCAAGCATTCTAGTCTGTACTTTTTTACTATGTCTCCAAGACATCTAACCTGGGCTATCCCTCTGATGTCTCATTTCTAATCCTGTCCATCATCGTCACTCTGAACATCTTCAATTCTGCCATCTCCAGTTCTGCCTCTTTCTTTTGGTCAGTGCCACCGTCTCTAAACCATCCAGCAGAGCTTGTCTCTACCATTTTATAAACCTTTCCCTTCACTCTTGCTGCTACTCTTCTGTCACAGATAACTTATGACACTCTTCTCCTAACGCTCCACCCTGCCTGCACTCGCTTCTTGACCGTTTTTCAACACTCCCCGTTACTTTGAACTGTTTGATCTCAATTACTTAATCTTCTGAATCTTCTTCACATCTACTCCTTCCATCTTCAGAGTTCCACCTGTCAGCCTTTCATCCACACTAATGTATTCAGTCTTCCTCTAACTGACTTTCATTCGTCATCTCTCCAGCGCATGCTTCAACCTCTCCAGGATTTATTTCACCTAGTCTAACTACAGATCACAATGTCATCCGCATATATCATAGTCCACGGTGACTCCTGCCTGATCTCATCTGTCACCCTGTCCATCGCCATAGCAACAAGAAGGGGATATGAGCCAATCCTTGATGCAGTCCCTCCTCCACCCTGAACTCGTTCGACTCTTTTACTGTACACCTCACTGCAGTCATACTGCTCCCATACATATTCTGTACCACTCTTACATACTTCTCTGTCGCTCTATACTTCCTTTTGCAGTACCTCATGATTCAGATTTAGCCATAAAAAAATTAAAAGACATAAGGGGGGCATATATTGATTGATTTGTTCTTATAAAAATATTACATTCGGCTAAAACAATACACCCAGCTGATAATGATCTGTAGAGCAGCCTCACCTGTTGTATTTGTCCACAATGATGCTCTCTCCTCCAGGGATGAGCTCTTTGACTTCTGTCAGTCCATAATTGTCCCTTGTAATCTAAGATTTGAATAAAGCAAAGTGTCTCAGACTGTAGTTTTGTTCATTTCAGAAGTGAAGCATAGACTTCGTAGGAGAGAGAATGTTGCATTATGATGCCACACTTTCAAGTTGAATATCATTCATCGGATCATTTCCAGCAGTGGGCAGCCCCTTTGAATCGTGTTTGGCATATGAGTGATTGATTGACAGAGAATAATCTAAAAAAATTAAACCCTGAGTCTGTACCAATGGGTTTTATACACAATCAGAGATATTTTACTTGGTCCTTAATGTTGGTGTTTAATTGATTGATTAAAGAGTTACACTTACGGCAAAGCTGAGAAGAAAGGTTTCCTCTACATCCCCTCCTTCATAGTCCAGAAGATGTTGTAGACTCCTGCAGAATAATACATAAAAGAAAGATCACTATGAGCACATGGTCATGACAGTTAAGACAAACACATGGTCATTATTTTATCATTAATTTGGGGTGGGAAGCTAATTAAAGTGGAAGGGAAGAATTTCTATCATCATTAATGTTTATATAATAAAGTTTAATATTTTTGTTTTGTTTATATAAAAATTGATACTTTATGAATATTATCCAGCATTTCTGAAGACTTTGCTGCTACCCTCTCTATTTCAGAGACATATGTGAAGCTCTAGGGGATGGGTCAGTTTTCTCTACCTTGTCAGACATTTGTATTACAAATCCCCCTGCTGTCCCGGGTTTCTAGCTGTCCCCTTTTGACTGTTAAAATGAAAACCAGTGATCAGCTATGCCCTACAGTAGTTGTGTTTCGCTGCCAAGAACATGCTGAATACTGTCATAAAACTTTCAGCTACAAGAGGTATGGCAAGGGAATTGTTAACTACTCAAAGAGGATCAAATACCATTGCATAACAATTTGACCCTATCCAGTGGGTTGAGGTCATTTTGAACAATTATATAAACTTTTTTATCTCATTCTGGGCAGTCAGTGGATATCTATCAAAGGTTTTTATCAAATTAAAGCAGACCATATAAAATGTTTTCAAGGTCATGTATTGTGTGGTTTAGCTCACTCTAAAAGCAACATTGCAAGCTAGGCCAGACAGACATGTAACGCTCAGAGGACTGAAAATTAAATACATGGCAGACGCAATCTGACATGGAGGAAATGCAGAACCTTCCTGCTCTAAACTGGCTGACGAAGTATTTTTCAACAGAGGTCAGTTTCACAGTGTCAATTCCTCAATACACACTGGTTCAACGTGATGACAAACACAAAGGATAGAAACACTTGGGAAGAAACAGATTTTTAGAAATTCTATTATAAACATAAGAAAAGTAGTCCCATAAAAAAACATTTCTCTGTGTGAATCTTAAGCAAAAATGAATGCATAGTCCTCATGTCAATATTTCCTCTAAAGCTGGGTGGACCTAATACCTGGCCTCAGTAGGCGAGAGCTCCTTGAGGTCCTCAAGTGTCGGCGACACATCAAGCAGCTTCTTGTAGAGAGCCAATGGAAAGTGGAGGTCCACCACTGTGGAGTTGTAGATGGCCAGACCGCAGATGATCCCAATCAGGTGAAACCAGTTCTCCTCAACAAAACACTGGCAGCACATACAAGAGCATATTTTAAAAGATGAGGAAATATTTGTTGCTATATTGTGTTTCAAACTGAGGCTCTGAAGGTGAGATGCTGTTTTATCCACACTGAGGCAATACATATTTATTTGAGGATTGTTTTAACCAACTATGATTAGTATACAAAATGAATACAAACATAAAATATGCATCCATTCACCTGACACGTGTGGAATATCCAGATTCTGATTGAATGACAAAATTATGGTGGACTGATAACAATATATTGCCACCCAAAAGTGTGCACCTATGTTATTTAAGAAAAATTAGGCCCTGAAATATGCATTGAAATGACAAACCCTCACAACCATGGTCATGAGCTCTTGGTAGTGATGAATGGATACAAGCGGCTGGGTTCAGCCTGAGAAATAATGTGCTGAGCTCCAAAACCCGGGCAGGCTTCGAGCTGCTGAGTGGATTGGAGCTGCACAGCGGCTTGAGTGGAGCTGCAGCATCTATGTGTCAAGGACACAAAGGGGGAGAGGGAGAGGGACAGCTGGAATACATTGCTTGATCTGCTGCCACCAGGTTTGGACCACGGGTAGGTGGAAGAAAATGGAATGGAATGGAAAGCCCAATGTTTCAAATGTGAATTTTTGGTCACAGATAATCAAAAAGAATGTTTGGGGGGAGCGGATCAAAAAAATTCAGTAATATGGATTCTAACAAATTTGTGATTCAAATCTCAGGGAAATAAGTGTTTTTTGTGCTATAAGAAAATAAGTTGATATTTGTAAATGTATTTTAATTTTTCTTTTTACTGTTAATGAATACTAGATAACAAGAGTCATTTCAACGAGATATATCCCCCAATTTCTTAAAAAAAAAAAGATTCCCTAACAAATGCATCAGATAATTCACTATTCCTCTGGAGACCGTACAGTAGTGTTGTGGTTTTTTGATATATAATATGAAGATGATGAACTTTCAGAGTCACTTAAAAATAATCTTTGTATGGAAAAAACAGAAAATACGATTTGCAGAAAAATTACCCAAAACAAAATGTTTCTGTAGAAACCACCGAAATCGAAATTATAATGAATCTCGTAATATATCAAACAATTCAACAAAGAAAATGGCTAAGATGTGTTTAAATTTGGTGAAGCTGACTGGCTAAATGGCTTTTGACTGACACACTGACGATATCCCCTCGTCAGGAGGGCTGGAAAATGGGTTGAAGTTTGACAAAAGTTGAATACTGTACTCTTCACGATGCACCTGAATTATTCCCATGAAAACTGAATCTAAGAATCTAAGAATCATGAAAAGAGTTTAAAAGCTCAACTTCCCAGACTTATTTTCAAGAACTAACAAAATATATTTGAGTACTTTCATATCATTGTCGGGTAAGTTACTTTGTCTGAGAACCACAGCAGGTTGGACTCCGTGTTATGAGTGAACATCCCATAAACAGGGTCCATCAGCTCCTTGAGCAGCAGCAGGAAGAACTCTTTAGTAACCCCGCCTGCGTCTACGGCCTCCTCTCCATCAAAGATCACCTGAAGGAAGTAAATGAGGAGATGTCGAGAAGTGAAAGGGTTCGTGGGAAGCAGAGAATTTCAGACACATACAAAGAGCTGAGGCATAATTCTTACCTGTAGTGGCTTTTTCAGGTCCACATCCGAGTATGTTGTGAGCTCACGTAGTGTATCGCTCACTAAATGGTTCCTGCGCACATGGAGAACCAAATAAGGGTTCCTCGCAAACTGAGGTTCCAGCGTGAGCAGCATGAAGACGTTGTGTAATTTTGCCCCGCTTACTGCCATCTTCGCAAAGTTCACACCGAGAGAACATGTGGGAAAAGAGGAAACATTTTATTAAACTGAAAACATTGATGACGTTTTCCACATTAAACTAGATTCAACAGTCCAACTGTGTGAAATCACACAAACACTTCTTTACAGGTACCTGCATCTGTAGTTCAGCATCTGTTTGCAGCATGGTTGTCTTAGCTTGAGCGTTCAGTATAAACGGGTAGGCACATAGGTTCACTGTGGTGAAGTCACTCTGCGAGGAAGATTAGGGCAAACACTCAAGTTAAGAGAAGGTCAAATAACCAATGCGTAACTTTAGTGTAACGTCATTCTTTATATCAACTACCTGTGAAGGGGAGGATGATCCCACTTTCTGAAAAAATACAAGAGAGTGCAAAGTTATTTGACTTGACACTGCAAAAAGATGAATAAATCACTTCAGTCCACCAGGAGTTATAGGAGAATTTCTGAAAACTCACATACTCACTGGATAACAAGAATTCAAGAAAATTCAGAGGTGGCACTGTCTATTCTTTCTTAAAACAGAAGTGCAGTTAGTAGTGTAACAGTAGTTACACTCTTATGATCATGTCATAGTGATATAATATTAATTTGAGGGATTAGGAACTTAATTTCCTCTTCTGTTATGCTATTCAAAAACGTAGAAGCTATTCAGTGTGAAGTAGAGAGAAACAACATGGATGAACAAACACTGGCATCACAGCTTGTCATCATGGTTGAGTTTCTGTGTATGTTTCTTGTCCGTTTGGTCTTTGCACGTTTTACATCTGTCATCCTGTTTTTTCATTCATGTGTGACACAAACACACACACGCTGGATAGAGGGAGGTAACATCTTGTCGGTGTGTTCTTGTCTACTTCAGTTGAAATTGGTCCTGATGTCAGGAAAATTACAAAGGATGCAAAGTTGAAATAACCTACTAAAGTCTCAAGCCTGTTTTGGAAAATGTAAAGAATACAAAATAAAGATATTTGAATTAAAATGCAGGAAGTAAAGAAGGACGTTGGTTATTGCAAAGTAAATACTTAAATTAAGCATTATACGATACATATGTCAATACTCACAATCTCAGCTTTATTCAGACGCCATTTGAGGTAGTCTTCCTGGATGTCCACCAGGCTGGTTATGTCAGGTATATAAAAGCGGTTATACTCCACATGTTGGGCCTTTAAGTTGACCTGGTGACATGAAAAGCAACTGTCACAAGTCCAGGAAACATCACTGGCACACAGCAGTTTACAGATCAGGACCAGGTCAGATTTCCTGCCTACAGGAGCAGAGTGTGTGCTGAGTGAGAGCTGAAATACCTTGTGGAGCTTCTCCAGAAGCCTCAGTGTGGCAACAAAGTAGTTCTCATAGAATACTGGTATGAGCAGCGTTTTGCCTCCTTTCAGCAAAAACACAACAATGCTCTTGTACATGTCGACCATCCTGGTGAAAACACTTTCGTCCACAAAACACCACCAGTTATCTGCATGGACAAAGGGGGCACCATTTATTTATAAAGCAAACATCACACATATTTTTGAACACTCGAATAAACAACCCTGATTCGAGGTTTTAATATGTTTGCATTGAAACATACTGATGACTTAACACGGCCTGAATCTGTGGCTTCCACAGAATGGATAGTAAATGAGAAATAAAGAGATTTAATTTTGTGGCATTTTTCGTTGCTTGAAATTATTTTGTCGAACTTAGTTTTCACAAAAATCGGAATAAGAGTGAACGTTCAACAATCCCTCAAAACCAAAAACGCCGTTCATGTAGAGCTTGGCCAAGTATATAGAGGTGAAATGTAAGGAAGGATTAAACGTCACCCTTTTCACTTGTATTAAAACTATGAATACCTTGGAGGAGTGAAAGTCGACATGAGTTATTGTAATTTGTGTATATTCCTTACTAGCATGGAGACACTTGACCAGCTACCGACTAAACATTGCCTCTATGAAGAGAGAGAACTCCGGATTAACCCAATGTCAGCCATTAAAAAATCCAAAATCAATCAGGCGGTTCTGTTTGAAGATGCTTCACAGTTGACTTACATATACTCCAATCAGACTTAACATTATAACCATCTGCCTTATATTGTGTCTCCCATTTGGTGCTCAAACATCTCACACAAGGCCTCTGAAGATGCGCTGTGGTCTTTGGCACCAGGCTTTGGCACCAGCAGGTACTTTAAGACTTATAAGATGCGAGTTGGGGCACCCATGGATCTGAATTTTTTGTCTTGCTCAATTGGAGTGACATCTAGTGAATTTGGGGGCCAAGTTTATACTTGGCCTTAGCTCCTCACATGAATTAATGTATTGAGTGCACATGTCCCATTGTTGGTTCACCGGTTTTCCGTCCTTCCTCCACCTTGGCAAGTACTAACCCCCAGCAGACTTGGAATAACCAACGGGCCTGCAGTTTTTGAGATGGTCTGACCCAATCGTCGAGCCATAACTATTTTGACGCCTGTCCTTTTCCTTCCAATACATGAATTTTGTGGACAAAACGTTCACTTGCTGCATAATCATCCCACCCACTGACAGACGCCATATTAACAAGACAATTAGTGTTATTCTGACGTGACGTGATATTTGACGTGACATAATGTTTTTTGTTATTACATACTAGATCAGTATTAATGCATGTCTGAATGTGTGCATGCAAGTATAATACCCAAGACTTTGCTGGGGTTGGTGTCTAGCCGGAGGACTGCCATTGCAAAGGGGATAGTGAGGCGGATGTAGTTCTTAGAATCCTGCAAGGCTGGGCATTCAGACAAGATGAGATAGATCCTCATGGCTTCGACGTCAGGGGGGGAACAAGGCAGCTTAGGGATCAACAGACTCTCAAAACTCTTGGTGGCCTAAATGGAAGGTTGAACATATTGTGAAGGTGGAGAAAAAAAGGTGTTTACAATCACTTATATAAAATAAACAATTTTTATAAAGGAACTGTGATTGAAGAAAACAAAATTTGAAAGATAGTGTGTTGTGCTTTTTTCATAGTAACAAATATTGATAAATAAACCAGACAATGTGTTTTTTCAATGCTTAGATCAGTTTGGCAACAAGAAAAAAATATCATTCACTAAATTTTGGGCGGGGTTTTAAGTGGTTTGGAAACTGGCCTTGTGTCTTCAAACGGAGACTATAAATTATGTTGTTGCATGGACCCAAACCCTAACATTACTGAGCTAATGTTAGATTTTATGACTAAGTTGAGCAGTTTGTGCCATGGATATGTGGCAGGACTCCATGTTCTTTCAAAAAAAAGCCCAATATTCATCATTTTATTGTAACCACAAGCCAATATTGTGTAACAATCACTACAATATCTATATTCCTCTTCTACTAAAACCCCAAACAGGAAGTATGAGCTGAAGGGAGTCAAGTTTTATATAAGTACCAGGATGTTTCGACCCAAATAAATCTAAACACACATACTACTATGTAATATTCAATGATATAAATGTACAAATGTCTCATAAAATAACTTGTGTTTGGAATCAACCTGTCTTGGATGTTTTAAATCTGAGTAAGTAGCATATTTGCCCATGACAACCGTAAAACATCAGATCCTTAAAGACAGACTGTGTTGCTTATGTTCTGAGTTTCTTTAACCCTGCATTTGTTTTTGGTCCTTCGGTATGGATACAAACATCCATCCATCTACCATTGTTATGTTGAATAAATCAATTAGAAATTGCATATTCACACATATGGCAGACAGAGCAGCCACAACACTGATCTAGAGTGGAGAGTCTGTCCACATGAGGAATGTCAGATATTTAGATATTAGCTCAGCTTTGGTATATATCAACTCCTGAGGTAAATAGCAGGATCTTTGGTTGCTTAATACTTCTAAAAGTTCACCGGCTAGTTGTTGAGTGTTGTGCAGCTAGTTGCAAGTCAATCGTTAAAGTTCACATAGAACAATACAAAGCTACCGGTATGTTTAACAATTCCATAAATGATTTATTAAAAGACTTACAGTTTTTTCTTTGAATATTATTTTTACTTTAAACACATGAAAAAATGCAAAGTTTTGATTTACATCATCATTTTCGAAAAAGTTATGAATGTGTCCACTTGTGTGAAGATAATTTACTCTTCTCATGCATACCTCTTCACCTCCTCACTAGTTGTCTCCCTCCCACTCTTTGTCCCTCAGTCAGCTAATGTTGACTCCTCTGCCCCTCCATAAGTCACATTTTGAATCATAGATTTCTCCTATTACTCATTGGCAACCACTGAAGTGGTTAATGTACTACTATTCCATTAAAACCCATCCATACACTGGAAATTGACTTTTTGAACTTGTACTTGTACTTTTCTTTATTTTCTAACCTGGCAAAAAAACGGTCACAATTCAGTTTACTTCTAGAGCCGTTCCCAAGCCCGGATAAATTGGGACGGTTGCATCAAGAAGGGCATCCAACGTTAAATCTATGCCAAGTCAATATGTGGAAAACAAAACTGATTCCGAATCGGATCGGTCAGGGCTCTGATTAACTAATACCATTACTTAGCCAGCAGGGTATCGGCCTATGGATAGAAACAGATGGTCCACTGTGGTAGCCCCAAAAGGTAACAGCCAAAAGATGAAGAAGATTCTTCTTTATTTTCTCTCGATCAAGAATGTATGCATTAAAAAGTAGTACTTAATGTTTTTGGCCTTGGAATACAATTAACTGTATTTTGAAAAAAAGAAACAGAATAATAATGTTGTAAATACATTATTAGTCAATTCTACCTGCTCCAGGAGTCCAGAGAAGGCCGGTTTGCTGAGTGTTTCAAACAGGCTTCTAACAGAGTTGAGATCAATTCCTGGGGTCTTTGGGTTGGTTTTGAAGTGAGCGTCATCACTGAAGTAGCAAACAAACATGATTATGTGGGACTCTTTATGACGTGTCAGTGATTGCAAACAGGATAAAAACAGGTTAGAGCTCAAGTTTAAGAACTGGTGGTACAGCCTCGAAGAAAAAGGAAAACGTGTCTTTGGATAAACAGCCAACAATGTCATGTGGCAGGTCAAGCTTGGGTCTAGTTCACTGAAAGGTAGATGCACTAAAGCATAACCACATATAGAACACACAGCCTAATGGTATTTAAGTCAGTTCCGATCTCCTCCTCGACCCCAACTCTGGGAGTGAGCACAACTGATAAATGTGCCAACATCTCAGACTGCAAGCAACCAACAGAACCGGTCACCATGAAGGACGGCTGATATTTACAGTGTAACCCCACACAATCTTATATCACAGGTTCTATTTAGACATAACAGAGAAATGTCAAATGGGATCTTGTGGATCTTGTGTTGGCCAAACAAAATGCAGATAGAACACTGTGAGTAAGAGCAACCTCAATTCTGAGAATTCTGAAACCTTGAAGAACCTGATGACCAGTTCTGGGTCTGAAGATGTTGTTCGTTCTTAACTAAACAGGAGCTGAAAAACAAATATAATTAGTTGGGCTTTGAATTATGTCATTATCCTGCTGGTTTCATTTTTAACATTCTTTCACTATTTCAATTTTATTTATTTTTTATAATTTCAGCTTTGCATGTTGCATGAAAAGTGCTCTATTATAAAAAAAAATAATAAATAATTAATTTTATAATAATAAGGATTAATACTACTACTACTACTACTAATAATAATAATAATACATTTCCATTTTGTATAAAAATCAATTAATAGTTTATTGAATCTTGAAGTCCCAACACATTCAACATCAATTATTATTATTCATTTATGTAAACTCTATATTATCATGCCATGGTTAACCACCTATTCAGTTATGACTATGAATGATTGTCTGTCTTTATGCGTCGGCCCTGTGATGAACGGACAACTTCTCAAGGACATGCCCGATCTTTTGCCCAATGTTTGCTAGGATAAGCTCCACCACCTGCAACCCTGATCAGATTAAGCAGTAACAGATAATGAATGAATGGTTAATCATCTAAGTAAAGACCATAATTATAAGCTAACTATTTACAATGCAGAGTTGTCTATTTGAAACTTCTGAATTGTAATTATTTTAGCATTAATGTGTACATTACTTAATGTTTTGCTGGTAAGTTAGAGATGGTAAGATGTAAGACGGAACTAGTTCATACTCAAATTCCTATACTAATGATTGATTACATGGTATTATATTTTGAATCTACAAGGTTACCTGTAACTAAATCTAGTCACATTACAAATGAGGAAATAACAGTAAAATACAAAACATGGAAAAAATGTACAGTACTAGTTAAGAAAACATTTCAATAGTTAAGTAATTATTTATTAAAGGTGAGTATCAGTTTTTTTGAGAAGTTCTTTATGCTGTATACAGAGGCCTTTTTTCCACCCTGATGGTCTCCACACTTCATTCCCTAAACACGATAAGTATCTGCTGATGACTGTGCTAAAAATCTGTCTGACGGTCGACAAATCTGGAGCATCAGTGATCGAACAGATAACATGTTTTCCAGTTTTCCAGAGCAGTTTATGGTGGGTAAGACGACATGATATTATGTGACAATCAGTTCCCAGGGATTTAGCTTACATATGGAACAATGCATTCCGCCACTGTATTAAGATTGCATAGTAGCAAGCGAAAGTTCAGCCAGTCTGCAAGACTAGCACTTTATACACTCAGGTCACAGTTTGTTCCTAGTGCCATTCTGTCATTCACACCTTACATGCATGCAGACTGAATTAGCGCCGCCTCCAACACAGAGGATATTTCAGTGTATGTTTGTTTGTCCTTTTGTCTTCCTGTTAGCGGGTTTACTCAGAAAGGACTTTAATTAAATTTGGTAGAAGGGTGTTTAGAGGGGCTCGTGATAAAAAAGTTGAGTCACTATTTTTTCACCTTTTTGAACATTTGTACCCTATCATTTTACAGTGTACATACTCTTTACATCACATTCTCTCCGTACCTTCATGCCTGCCATTCTGCAGCTACATAGGTCTCCATCTACCGACTACCCAGTTTTCACAGATTCATCAAAAGTAGAAAATGTATAAATGCATACCTCTGTCAAACAATCTCAAACGTGTCTGTCTAGCTATTCTATTAAAACAATTAAAGTAAAATGGAAATAGTCTTACTGCTTTAATTATGATAACAATGCAAAACATGTTTTTTACTCCTGAATATACACATATATAATATTATTATTACTTAATTAATATCTGGATCTGCAAGGCACTATGCACAACCTTATCAAGACCATAAATATGTTTAATCTTTTATATCAATGACAATGATGACCTTGCCTTCAAATGTTCTCTCTGAACGGACTTCAATCTATAAAAAACAGATCCGGAATTGTGACCATACCTAGAAACCAGGGACTTGGTGACCCCAGACACACCTACTGGAACCAATGACATTACACGTCCTGTTTATCTATTTCTTTCATCATATCATACTTACTCTTTGATCGTCCAATCCTCACACTGTGACATCATAAGCCGACTGTAAAGCAACTAATATAAATTGCTGGATCTCAAATTATATCCTCCTCTTATGTCCTCCTATTGTTCAGATTAAGGCTCCAGAAACCGAAACCTTAGCCGAAGTTGAAATAAAGAACTTACACATTGGAGTAGTTGACATCAATGTACTTGCACAGGTTTTTTTTTTATTTGTGCCACCATTTTTACCACTTTTTAATGAGATTTAAATAAACTTTTTTCTATTATTTCTTGGAGCCTGAACCATGCCTCACCCCTCTACAAAGTTTTGTTGAATCAAAACATTTCAAATAGTTAATGCATAATAAGGGAATAATGCCTTATCTTGCTATATCAAAGACCATTCCTCCAACTGCCTATCAATGAAGATCTGCTCCAAAGTCTAATAGGTTCTTGGCTGGCTCACGACCTACCCCTCCAAAAAGTCTTCAAGGCAAGGCACATTTATTTATTTTGCAAAAATATGATCATTAGTGTTGGCAAAATCCATCTTTCACAGACACACATAAACACACCAACAAATGAACGAAGGTGAAAAGCCTATGTCTTTGGTCGGCGTGATAAGTTTATGATTGTGACGGGAAATTTACATTTTTCTTACTTGCACCAGTTTGGTGTTAGTAATAACTTGATCTTTGCTGAAGTGCAAGGAGAGGTCAAGAGCCGTTATGATGTCAAGCATGACTACAGTTTGTACCTTTCGTCAATCTGCATGGTTGGTGCAAGTCTAAAGATCCAGCACTTGTCCTCTGCTATTTTTGGAAGAACACACACTGATAGACAAGTCACAAGCAGAAAGCTCAAAAGTTAAGCAAACATTTGTATGCACATTTAACCTGGCTATTTCAAACTGTTAATGCCTTGTTACAGTAAACTCCAACTGTTTTACTGCAACACCATGAGAATCGTGAAATAATGATTCGCTTTAGCCTACAGGTCTTTACAATTCTAACCATGAGCACCGTGTTTAAACACAGTAAAGTAAAAATAAATCCAATGTCAAGCATGATATCATCTCTTTATTAAATTTGTACTTTTTCTTTGATTATGTGCTGCTTTAAAATATCAGTTTAACCACAGGGATCACTGGTATTTGGATTTTCTTAATGTCATTTGGAAAACTAAGAAAGTATAAATTATTCATTACAAGTAATAGTATTGTTTTTATAATTATACTTAAGTGAATGTATAAAAGGATCAGGGAAAAAATGCAAAATATTAAAAGTTTTCATTTTGCATAAAAATTGGTATATTATAAATAATAAGTAATAAGTAGCTAATATAGATTAATTTATGCGTGTAGCATTGTGTTTTACGGGTGACAGAGGTAGAGATACTGCTTGACTTACAGTTCGATGCAGCTATTGGTTTAGGTGGGGTCCCTCCAAACTGTCACCAGATTAAAGATATTTTGAGGAGTTGGGGATAATAATGGGACAGTAAAGAATTATTTTACCTGGGTTTGGGTGATAAAACAGTATCAATGGGGGATTAGATCAAATTTATGTCGACTACAGTGAGAAGCTTTGGACATTTTTAATGTCCTTTGATACAACAGATATAAATGCAGCAACAGCCAGACAATGTAATGCCTCTCTGGCTCTATCAACACAGAGCTGCTATACCAGTGGCCTGCTTGTATTGTTTAATTGAGGCAAGTAAAGCAATTTTAAATGTTTACATTTAGCCATGATGTTGTTTTATATAATATTTTGATAACGAAAATTATTTTACACTAGCCAAATTTTCACAACATTATGTGATTGAAAATTTACATGTTGAGTACTTGCTTACTTTGCATGATTGGAAACATTTTAATACGTCTAAACATGCTGTAAACGAACCTCTGGTCCAAAAAGCTGGCGTTCCAACAAGCTGCAGAGGAGAGTTGAATAATGATGTCACTGCACACCAAAACATAAAAGAGAGAGCAGAGTGAAACCGCTATAATTTGAGAACATAAGGCAATTAAGATTTCTACATGTGGTACAGTATTACTGTAGCACATTACTAATATTATTATTTGACTTACTTTGTGACAGTAGAGACTGTGCTGTACATCAACTTTAACCTCCATGATATTAATCTTTCATGAGTTATAGGAGATATTGATCTACTGACTTCAATCACTCTGAAGTCTTCTGGTGGGACAAAAGTCTGCAAAACAGGAAGTAAACGGGGAAATAATAACGCTGTCAACATTAAGTACAGCGTTTGCATTGGTCATTCTATTGTGTGCATTGGGGTCGCAGTTCAACAAGCCTCGGTTGTTTCGCTTTCCTCACTCAAGATAAAGTAAATGTGCTACGCTTGCGCTCTCAATATTTATCCACTGGGGGCTGAATGTATGTTATGTCTTTTTCAGCGAACATTCCCGACATTTTGCAGGAAACTTGTAGTAAGTAAGTGTTCCTTCAATAGTCTAGCATCAAGACTATAAGAACCAATAAAAGACTTTAACGCCCCCTTGTGGTGAAACACTGAACTGATCAAATGAGAAGAAGGTACTTGGGGCGTATTATTTCAATCCACACTTTTCAAAATAAACTATCACAGTAGTTAGAGTATACAGCTTAAATGCACTATAAATTATTCAAGATCTCTTCTTATAATTTTCATCTTTATAAGTCACTAGCTTTTCCTTTAATATAGTATGTCTTCATATTTAGTCACCTTTAGAATATATGTCTGTTTGAGTTGCTGTAACAACTAAATTTCCCCTATGGGGATTAATAAAATGTCTCCTTTTCTTTTTCTTTTCTCTTTTAGCATGATACATTTTCTCTGTGTTTTTTCTTACTAAATACAGCTAGTGTGTAATGAAAAGCTTAACTGGGGCATTTAGATGTATGATAAAATTGTGCTGCAAAGATTATGCTTTGAATTGTGAGATAAGAGGACTGCGAAAAGAAAAAAAACTGAGACTGGCAGCATTTAACGGGACAAGACAACAAGTTTTCATTGACAGAGTCTGAGCCTTATAATGGCATGATTATCATTTTGGCAGCAAGCTACAGAGAGATTATTGAATCAAATAACAGACCTGTTCATTAGAGTACAATAGCACACTGTGGTCACCTCCACAAATAATTTTGGTCACTGTAGATTGTTTTGATTCTGGTAAAGAAAGGAAAGAGACACAGCATTAGCTAGCCTTCCAGAATCAAACAGTTCATCAAATATTTAAACTAGTTGTAAGTCTAGCTTTTACTATAAAGTTAAGTTGTTTTCAACTGTATTTATATGGAATCATGCTTTACAAATATGGAGAGTCAAAAGGTAATACTATGACAAACAAAGGATGCACCAAGTAATGACAAAACACTGAATTATAATCTTCTGCATACATTATCAACGTGTTTTCATTGTCATCTTCCAGTTAATGAAGTATTTCCTGTGACCCGCCATGTAATTGTAATAATTTCAATAACACTACAACTACAATGGATATCATGGCAGTATTAAGATCTAGTGAGTAGGATTTAGTTGCATCAAAGGGAGAGGTTACAGGTTGTAGATAGTGGTAGCTAAAAACATGAAAGCCCCCCTGCCTCGCCAGCGTTTAGTGTATCTGTTCTCGGCTACTGTAGAAACATGGTAGTCCAAGATGGTGGACTCGATGGAGGAAAGGCTAATATGTGTCAGGTAAAAGTAAATATACATTATAACAATATCATTTCTGGCCTTAAAATCTGTCTTTAAGAAAACTCAGCCAAACCCTTGTGACAGTTAAGTAACTGGAAGCTCAAAAGAGAGAAAACTATAAGAGGTTGTTCTATCTGATACTTGGAAAAGTGTTTCTTTAGGTAGGTTTTGAGCTCTCTGAATGGATCTTGGCTCATCTTTCATGTTGCAAATAATAAATCTGATCAATTAACAATGGCAAAAAATAAATAAACTTTTACGACATAGAACTCTATTGCTTTTTCATCCTAGAGAATATAGAATACATAAAGCACGTTTGAACACAGACCAGACAGGTACAAAGTATAAAGAAAGGAATCCGATCTACCCATGCATTAAAAACAAATTTCAAGTCATAATTGTATATATACATTAACATTAGCGGAGATTTCTGCTTACCTGTGCTATAGAAAGTGCTGTTCAGAAAACTACCCTTGATGGGAAATGGGTTAGTGGTGTCTCCCACAATTCCTGTGCCCAACTGGCCATGGCTGTTACATCCAAAAGCATACACCTCTCCAGACAAAGGCACAAATGCTAACGTGTGGTGCCTGGTAAAAGGAATAAGCAAAAACATTTAGAATGCAGTGGGACAGAGCCAGTCTCTACACAGAGTTGATTATGTAAAAATGTATGGATGAACTGAAGTCAATTCAATTATTATGCAATTAATTTGCGATCTTTTAGTCTTTATTTTACTGATGCTCTACTTGTAACAGTATGCCTCCATCAGAGACTTTGTCTCATTAAATTAAATGCGGTAAACATGAAACTGAATTCACAATATTTAAACTATAAGGTTTAATAAATAACTTTCTGTTACAACCTTCAAAAGATATGACTAATACACTACTATACCTATCTATATCAAATCAAACAGGTGAACAAAATTAAATTGTTAGGTTCCAACAAGACAGTACCTGCCGCAGGTGATTTGAGACACCTCAGTGCCCATGAGCTCCAGCACTCGTCTGGGTAAAAGCTCATTATTGGTTGAACCGTGACCCAGTTGACCGCACGAACCATCACCAAATGTAAACATGCCACCATCCTGCCGGAGAGACAATACAGGTTCCTTCTGCGGTTGTTTAGGACAAAGATTGTTGGCTTAGCTCTGAAAGCATGTGTGTTTGGATGTATGGGTGGATTTAGGATTGTTAGGTTCAATCAGGCTAGCTGGTATATGATTTAGAATTGACTTGTGCAATAAAGTTCATCTTGGTTGATGGATTCAAATGGAGAAAATAGAGTCACTACAGAGTAAAAATAATAAATTATCAATAAATTATCTGACATCTGAACAAGCAGCAATAAACCAAACTGGACTCATAAACATAAATTGGCAGGAAGATGTACATAACTTAATGCAAGACTTTTAACTAAAAGGCATATGTGGTGCTTTATTTACATTCATACCTTTGTAAGGGTGGCTGTGTGTTTTTCCCCACAGCTGATGTGAACAACTTTTTGAGATCTCAAAAATTTGATGTGGCATGGGACAGCACGATCTGAGGAAGGGAAGATAAACGCACAAACCAATTACACCTAGTGATTTTGAAATGAGGTGTAAAAGAACAAGGAAACTACTGCTTTGAATCTAGTACTAGAACGGAACTTAATCAGCGACTTTGCGGTCAATTAGGTATTTTTGTTTATCATGTCATCAAACATGACAGAAGAGATTTTGTATGAATTATTCCTATAGTAGTCATTCCCTCAATATGACCATCTATAAGCAGATGCAACATTAAAATAACATCCAAAGAAAGCTAAAACAGGTTAATCTTTAGATATGAAGTTGTGTCGAAACTATACAATAAGTGCTAAATGCACTGTTAAATCACTTTAAGCATTATTTTCTAAAATCCCTATACAATGCATTTATAGTATAAAACATTATAATCAGCTATAATAATACACAATTTGACCCCTTTGAGTGGCAGCTTCTTCCTTATTTCTTTTTTTACCCAGCTGATTATCACCTTGTTTATCATTGAGACCAAGCTGACCAGCTTTGTTCTTGCCCCAACCAAATACCGCTCCCGACAAGGAGAGAGCAAAGCTGTGGTCTCCTCCAGCTGTTATCTTTGCCATGGGTATTCCCGCCAGAGACTTAAGGGGATGAGGGAACATCTTGCTGGGCTCTCCTTTTCCCAGACCGAGCTGACCGCAGGTGTTCTGGCCCCACGTGAACAGCTGGCCATCTAAAGTTAAGAGAACAAAGACGCAAAACAATTAACGATTAAGTCCTCTATGTTGGTGGTATCCAATGATGAATAACATGAACTGACAACATTCTAATCTCTTTCTACCCTAATTGTCTCATTAAGTGACCATGGCCCTTTTTCACAGCCTGTTTACGTCAGGTTTATCCATTGATCAGAAAGCATAGTTATTTAATACGCTTCTATGTTGTACGTAACGCCTCTTTTGCTTGTGGAGCACTGGTTTGCTGCTGGAGACTGGAGCGGCGTTGTTCCGCCATTGCTTTTTTTCAGTAGAAGACTGGGAGAGGTCTTAATGCAGACACTGTTGGGCCCCAAATTAATATTTACTATGCATCACACTGGATGTACTCTCTGACATTTTTATCTCATCATTTGCTCTACTGACCCTCATAGTACAATGAAATGTATCAGTCAAGATGAATTTGAAATTCATTCAGATGGAAAGTTTAAAGTCTTTTCTGGATAGTTAACATAGTGTGGGTATTTAGTGGATGAATTAGGAACAGTTTTTTTCATACCTCTAGAGAGTGCAATGCAGTGCTGATTTCCACACATTACTTGAGAGATCCAGTGTTCACACGGCCTTTTTATCAACCTAGGGAAAGAAAATCTTGCTTATTAGGACAAACAAGGAACAGTCAACAGACAAGTTCATTGACATGAAATAACCCAACATGTTATAATTACATTATAATGTATATATATTATAGTTAGAGTTAAAATAATTTCAAAATACATTTGGAATACATCTCCATCACACGGCTGATAATTAACTGCTTCAAAATTATAAAAATTATTATACATAAAGCTTATTTTAATTTCATACAAAAT
This sequence comes from Lophius americanus, assembly GCA_037951165.1. Lineage (NCBI taxonomy): Eukaryota > Metazoa > Chordata > Actinopteri > Lophiiformes > Lophiidae > Lophius > Lophius americanus. Next base: position 5,702,153 of record JBBDHG010000091.1, read on the forward strand.
AAATAATCATGTTTGTTAAATTTTGGGTGAATATCACTCCATAAATTAAATTGATGCCGTCATCTATTTAATTACTTGAATATATTTTCTCATCTACGACTCTTCTATTAACCAAACCTCCAATCTCTTCAGAATATATATATATATTTTTTGTTTTACTTCTCTCACTTCAAAAAGTTCCATTTCCTCTACGGTACACTACAGTAGCTACCTCGGGATTCGAACTGCTGCCTCTGCAGTCCCCAGACCAAGTTGACCCCCTTCACCAGCTCCCCAGGCAAATAATTGACCCTTCTCACTCAATGCCATAGAATGGGCCTGACCACATGACACCATCGTTATCTTCTGAGTATCCAGAGCTCCTACCAGCTCTATAAAGAAAAACAATGCACAAAACATCAGCAAGTTCGTAACAAGTAAAAGAAAAATAAAATTAATCAAAGTGTATAAAGCCTTTATTTAAGAGTGAATATACTTTAATTGTCTTTACTAAGGTAAATAAATGGGTAGGGTTGTGTCAGGCAAGGCATCCGACGTAAACCTATGCCAGACTAATACGAGGAAAACAAAACTTATTTCCAAATTGGATCGGTCAGGGCCAAGAAAAAGAGTATGGAGAGAGGGAGGACGTGCCAGGAAACAGTTAGAGATGAGGAAAGGCAGCAGTGTAGGGTTGAGATTAGGAACTTTAAATGTTGGCACAACAACAGGAAAATGTAGAGAACTAACTGATATGATGGAGAAAAGGAAAGTAGATATACTGTGTGTCCAAGAGACGAGGTGGAAATGCAGCAAGGCTAGAAGCATTGGAGGCACAAACTGTTCTACCATGGAGTTGATGGGAGTAGAAATAGGGTACGGTTGATTCTGAGGGAGGAGTATGTGAAGAGTTTACTGGAGGTGAAGAGAGTGTCAGACAGAATGATGAGTATGAAGATAGAAATTGAAGGTGTGATGATGAATGTTGTCATTGCTTTGGCCCACAAACTGGTTGTGAGTTGGAGAGAAAGAATTTCTGGAGTGAGTTGGATGAGGTCATGGAGAGTATCCCTAGGGGTTAGACAGTAGTGGTCTGAGACGACTTCAATGGTTGGAGAAGGTAACAGAGATGAGGTGGTGATGGGAAAGTGTGGTGTTAAGGACAGGAACATGGAAGGACAGAGGGTGATAGATTTTGCAAAAAGAATGGCAGGGGCTGTTGTGAACACGTATTTCAAGAGGGAGGACCACAGTAAGACATAAAAGATCCGAGAAAAGAACACGTAGGTAAACTTCATCCTATACAGACGATACAACCTGAAAGAGATTGGAGACTGCAAGGTGGTGACAGGGGAGAACATAGTCAGACAGTATAGAAGGGTAGTATGTAGGACGATGACTCTGGTGGTCCAAAAGAAGAAAGAGCCATGATAGAGCAGAAGATCAAATGGTGAATGTTGTGACAGGAATGTGCTGTGAGAACTTCAGGGAAGGGTTGAGATAGGCACTGGCATCTTTTAAAATTAAAGTTGAGGGTGAGGGGATGGCATTGCAAATTGGGTAAAAAAGGAAATTAAGTATTGGCCTGTTGATTGAAACAGGAAAAAAGTCAAGGGATTAACTCTACTCAAATTATTACCTTCCACACACACCTACTTAAATGAGCTATGCAGAATGGTGCAAAAACCTACAATATTTAATAATTTATCAAAAGTCAGTCTGCTGTCTTCACTCAAAGCTTACCTGGGGAAGTCCCTGGTTTGTCATGGCCCAGCTGTCCACTGCTGTTAGAGCCACATGTGTACAAGCTACCATCATGCAGCAGGAACATTGAGTGTTTGCCTCCACAGGCTACATCTTTCAGCCCCCTGCCATTGAACACATCACTGATCCTTGGCTCCAGCACATTGTCTCTCTCCCCACCAATACCCAATTGCCCATCTTTTGCATTTCCCCAACAAAACATGCTGCCAGGGGGAGACGGGTTGAGCACCAATCTGAAGTGGCAGTGAGAGTGTTAAAACCTCCTCTTAGAGTAACTTCCAACCCTAGAAGAAAGAAAAAAACTGAGTAAATATGTAAGCTTTCTTCATTTGGAAAAATATACCAATCACTCTGCCACTTATGTGAACCCTTGATGATTTTAACAATAAATTAATGCAAGGTTTAGAGGTGGGTATGAAAATTATGTAAGCACTATGACAGTAGAACAGGCAGTGTGTTTAAATAAAGCCTGTGAGTGTAATCCCAGCTTAAACACCTCCAGCCAGTCCAATCCACATGTAATGCATGCATGCTACTGACTTTGCAAGCCAATGATAATAAATGTGGTAGGCAGAGAACAACAAAAAAAGATTTTCCGAGTTAATGTTACACTTTGGATTGTGTTAATAAGGTAAAACTCTAATAGCATTTATTTCTCCGCTTTCTGACATCTCAAACTATACTTTCAACACTGAATCATGCTATTCCCTTTCACTAGGGAATATATAGTTCTAACATTTACAGTGTAGATATTTTTTAATTAATTTCCATACATTGAACTTATTCGATATTAAATGAAGTTAATACACATTAATAATGATAATTATGCAAAGTGGCAGGGAACCATTGCCTATAACCATGTAACATTTAAATCAAAGTCTCATCCAGGTATGTAATCCAAGAGGACAGGGTTTATCCCGCCTTGCAACACAGAAACATAAAAATATGAAGCTGGGTGGAGAGCTGGTCCCATCATTCAGAGAACAACGGTTACAGTAAGTTACTGGCTGCTTACTACGAGCGCTGTCGAGTTTTCAAGTTTGGCTCTCACTTAAAGGGTGACTACTCAGATTTCGCCACTCTTAATTCTCTGTGTCGATAGAGCTGAAGCATACCTTTAGGGAAGTACATTAACATCAATGATATATAATGATCGTAGGGGTGACTCCTCAGGTTTTCACACTCTTTTAATTATGTTCTGTCGACAGAGCTAAAGCATATCTTTGTGGAAGTACATTAACACTAATGATATACTGTATACTGGTCGGAACAGTTGATTTTCACCTTTGAAAGTGGGTTAGGGTTAGGGTTACCAACCCGACAAGTGGGTCTCTTACGAAGCCAGAGAAAGAGGCAGAAAACATTTAAAATTACCATAGTAGGCACACTGACATCATACTAATGATAATACATTTAATTTATAATGCACTTTACATTTGGATCAAATCTCAAAGTGCTACAAAGTAAAAGCAGATAAAAGCATCAATAAAATAATACAATAATAACTGACCAAAAAGCAGCAATGTTAATTAAAGTCATAGTTTCTGCCAAAAAGGCAAGGAAAAGGAAATCATAAGTAACTCTTAATAGATCTCCTATCAGCTTTATGTAAGGCACTTTGCTAAACAATTGGGTTTTCAGTGCCTTTATTTTCTCTGAAGGCGATTATTATTGGTCTGATTTTGCATAATATCAATTGTGTTGAACCGATGGATAGCTGTGCCCAGGTGAGATCGAAAGCGACCTGGAGTACCTATCTGTAAGGACGTGTGTGTACGTAGCTTGCCTTTAGGGAAGGAAGTGGAGTGGCCTATACGTAAAGTGAACGTCGTCATGAATTACAAAGGGAATGCGTAGCTAAATATCTGCACTATATCTTAATTTGCTGGTTAAAAAGTTGGGTAACAGAAAAAAAACAGAGAGACACAGGCCATTACCTAGCTACACCATCGATGACTGCCATATTACCAAAATAACAGTGACTGACTGGTTGATTACTTGATAAACAGTAAGTGAAATAGTGTTATTATGTGTCTGATTAATCAAAAATGAATAAGATTGTTTACCTGGAAGGAAACATTCTGATATTGGGCGTTTTTTTTTCGGTTCAGCTTCGAAAACAGACTAGGAAGTGTGTAATCGTACTACGTCACTTGATTCCAACGCCAGCAAACCTCCGATTGGTTTACTGAAACGGGAAGGGTTAGAGCATTACGTCACTGGTTTACATCTACAGCCAACCTCGGATTGGCTAACAGAACCAGGGCGTGTAACAGGATACAAATTATAGAATTATGGGGATAATATCTGTCTATGAAGATGTGCCTCATATTGAGGGTTTCCATAAGAAACAGTAGTGAAGAAAATAATTGTGTTTGGACCAACCTATAAGTCATTATCAATGGAAGTCCGAGAATCTGAGAGGAAGTTTATCGACAGCATAAGAAAATAATAGGAAATTATTGTAATAATATTCTACTTCCGGGTTTTTTCCTTTTAGAAATCTTTGGATCCCTGATTTTAATGATGTGGATGAATACGTAAAATTATATATTCCAGACAAATTACGTATTTATGAGGGATATATTTAACAGATGAGTAATATATTACATAGAGTATTGATGTATTGTACAGATGCATGACATATGGCTCATATTAATCATGTTTGGCTCAGATGAGGGATAGATAGCCAAGCTAATGGTTATTATGTCTATCGTTTGTGCAGAAGTGGTGAAGCGGTCTGTGAAATATTGTGAAGAACCCCTTTGTTAGGGGTTTAATTCAAGAACTCTATGGACTTATGTCGGAATGAATGTCTAGAGTGACCCAGCCTGCCTTTAGGAACAATTAACATATAAAGCTATACAACAGCTCTGAAAAGCATCTTTACAAAAAGCCGAGGTTTGAGATAATGTATAGAAAATTAGATTACAATAAAATGTCTGTAAACAAAAGAATAGATATTTTTTTTAATTTATGTAAAATAAATTTTATACCTTTTGTAAAAATATTTACGTAAGGCTTTAATGTTAATAGACTTTACATTTGTCCATACCACCGTTTCCCTGGCTTTACATTCCTCCATGATCACGCATAATTTTAATACTAGCTGCCATTACAGTGGGCAAAAAGCATAAAAAATAGTGTCTGCTAGCAATAAGAAAAAAGGCTTTAAAATCTAAAATAGTCATGCAAGAAAAACCATACTGGCTACCAAGTTCCATATGCCGAAATAAGAAAAAAAAAATTACTCAGACAAATCAATAAAGATACTTTTTGATGAAACAATTTCAAACCTAACTGGTGCACACATTTACAAACTTTGCCCAAGATCCTCAATGCTTCCATGAAATTTAATTACAACAGTGAAATAACTGCCAATGTTTTCAGCGATTGGTCTCTTATTGGTTGTCTTTCACATTTTATTTTGCAGAAATCAATGTAATGTTAGTTATTTATGTTTTTTAAATTTTTTAAATTCTTTGATTATGCATTTAATATGCTCTAGGAATCTATCATTGGATTAGATAATCTATGAATTATCTATTCCAATAAGCTATTTTGCCAATGTAACTCTGACAAAGTTACTGGAAGAAACAGTATATCATCCCAAATATAGGATTTCTTTTACTATCAATTTCACTTATACTTGACAATCCATGATTGGGAAAACTTATTGATTCTTTAGACACAGAGTTGTACATACGTAGTTCTACGTACCTTTGTTTAGACAGCAAGCAAAATACAGAAAATGTAAGTAATCTCTTTAGAATATTTGACAACTGTGACCACATTTTTGCTAATAGCATGATTATGTTATAAGAAAAAATAGGAGTAAAATAACAAGCCTTATGTCTCAACTTTGCATACAAATAAATCAACAAAATAACCCAAGTACCTTTGTGATTTTGCTGGAGGAGCCCAGATCAGCAAAATACTGACGTAGTGATTTAACATTTTGACATTTTTAATAATAAATATGAGTGCTTAGTTTCACTTCTATATGCCTTCATCATTATTTTTTGCTCCTTATGTGACCTCAGTACACCTTCAGTCACGTTACTATATCGACATGCGGTCGGCAGGTAAACAACCCACTTCTGATATCGACGAATCTATCGATTCACAAAAGCGCTTGTGTGACCTTCCAAGGCTTTCAAGGTCCTGACACCTTAGAATGACCTAGATGAGCAAGAATCTAGACAAATAGACATTTAAACCAGTAACTATCCCACTAGGCAGGATTATTCAACATCTACTGCTTATTTGATTGGATGCGCAGCGTCGAAAATTCTGTTTAATGATTGGTTCTTATTGCTGTCATTAATAATTGAGGCGACCAATCATCTGAGCCCTAGTTGGGGGTGTTAAAATGGGCGTCTCGTCGCTTGGTCTCCTGCATGCTGATTGGCGCGGTCTTCTTAAGGTCTCTGTTTGATAACAGCGATTATCTTGAAGACGAGAGAATCCATTCAGAATATCGAGTTGTACTCAGGAAACCTTTAGGGGATTCGACCGTAATAATATAGCCACGAAAACAAAGGTACGATTTACAAGTGAATACACAGGGGACTCTTCATGTGGACGGTCTCGGTAATGTTGGAATTACTGCGTACTTATTGCTAATGGTAGCCACCTAGATAGTCAGCGAAGGCTAGCTACCCTTATTAGGCTCCCCGGTAGTGCTAATGCTGTAGGAACTCAAAGCAGCCGCTGGTCGCAAGATTATATTTGTTTTTTTATATTGGTGATTACTTAAGATTATGTAAGAGTTATAAAGTACCCTAAATTAAACATTAGCGTTATGTGCTTGGTACGTGACTTTAGATAAGGTGGAATAATGATGTTACGTTATTGTTAGCAGCAGGCGCTATTGGCCGCAAAGAGTTGCATCATTCTGTTAAGGTGACTTAAACGTTATTGTCATGATGTAATACCTTCGCTTCACATTGTGAATCTTATACATAAAGGTAGTATATTTACTCTAAATGATAGTGCACGAGCAATGGTTGCAAGCGCATAAATGAAACGGGGCTAGCGTAAATGTAACACATCTTAATTTTAATAATGGTCCATTGGTAAGGACAAAATTCTAATTTTCCATGATTGAGAATTAGAATATGTGTCCCTGTAAGTCAAATTTAGATACTTAGATATTATTTGAGTCCTGAAGATAGATTGAAATCCATGGTATTACTTAAACTTTGTGAACTGATGTCCTGCAACTACTTTTCATGACTTGTGGTTCCTAAATTCAGTTAATATTTGAAATTGCCTGAAAATGAGTGAAACATTTGTTACACAAATATCAAAACAGATTCATTTTCAGTTGACTTTTCCACTCTACTAAATTTAGAACTGAATATTGTCTTGTCAAGACTATTTAGTTCTCTGCATTCAATTGAAGCCATCGCTACATAATTAGCTCAATGTTTCAACAACTCTGTTGTATGCAAATATATGTTTTTGAATCGCACAAACCTTTGTAATTCCGGGGACTAAAATAATTTTAAGCTTTTGCCTAATCAATTTTAGTTTGAAGAGGATTAAAAACAGTGAATAGTTGAGAGCATTTTCTGTTGTGTGCCCCCAAAGAACCAACAAAACAAGATTTGTGAAAGAAATGTTGAAATTCTGAAGTCCGTTTTTTTCCCCTTCAGTTTGCAGACCTCGAAACCCTCTACTTTGCCATCTGGAATTTCTTCAGTGCTCCTGATTTTGGGGTGATGTCAGCAGTCTGTCTTGTGCGCCTTGCAAGGTTCACTGGTCCTTACGTGGGTCACAGTGTTCTTGTACAGAGGGGCATTGCCTCATTCTCATTTCAGCAGGACTGCCACGTCCAGTTCACAATCTTCCAGAGACGACTTCACAGCCCCTCCGTAAAGCGGCTCAGTGGCACTCGCTTTGATGCTGACAGTAGTGGACATCCCACCACTTGGGATTCATTTGGTATCTGGGACAATCGCATTGATGAGCCAATCCTGCTGCCTTCCAGTATTCGCTATGGCAAGCCCATTCCCAAAGTCAGCTTATCAAAAGTAGGCTGTGCGTCTCTTATTGGTCAACGCAAGGAGAATGAAGATCGCTTCCAAGTCTCCCAAATGACCGACAACATTATCTACTTTGCTGTGTTTGATGGGCATGGCGGGCCAGAAGCAGCTGACTTTTGTGAAAAATACATGGAAAAAATCATCAAGTAAGAAGATCAATAAATATGTAGTTATCTGATATCTAGAATAGTCAGTTTCACAGGACATCATTTGACTCATATTTGAATGTCTTAAGAAAAGTTGAAATGGATATGAAAAATATGTCTTTCTTGCTGATATCTGGGTCAGTTTTGAATTTTCTGTTTGTTTTTTGTTTCAGGGATCATGTTGCAGAGGAGTCAGATCTGGAAATAGTTATACGAAAAGCCTTCCTTGAAATCGACAAAGCTCTGGCAAGACACATGCACTTCTCTCCTAATGGTAGGTTCCCTTATGTTAGATCAACATAAATTATATGTGTATTCAGTGTGGGTGTATACATATATGTATTTTATATATATATATATATATACAGTGTTTCCCACATGATTTAGTAGGGGGTGAATATTAGACATTCTATGGCGGTCTGGGGGCGTTCTCCTCTGGGAGAAAATTTAGTATCTTTTAAAGTTGAATTCATCAATCTGGTGCACTTTGACAGAGAAATGAAGATGCTAAAGCTATGATGAAATTTGTGCTCTTTAAACACTTTTTGACTCCTTAAACAATCTAATTTAATCAACAACACATTAGTTCAATTGATAGAAATAGTGATATGACCGAAAATGACACCGACAATACATGATTTAACGCAGTTCACAATGGTTAAATAATAATAATAATTAATTGGAGTAGGGTTTACATTTGAGCCACCAAAAAATGAAGTAAAGTTGGTTACCTCCCTTATACTGGTTTATTTTTTAGAAAATAAAAAAAAATCATTCAGGATTCTACCCTGATATTCGGCCTATGCCTGCACTTTGGTTTCATAAAAACAAAAAATTTCCACATACAACTAGAAATTACTGAACTTCTCTGACATACTGTCCCTTTCCCTGCTGTTAAAATTCACTCAAGATAGCCTGTCTCCCCTGTTGCCCATCCCTGGGAAAACTTGTTGCCGTGTTGCCCCTCTCTCTGAAATAGTAGTGTTAATGAAAATCAATTATCATACAAATTTGTCTAATGTTTCATTACGGCCACAAACTTTTTCCTCGGAATACTGAAAATATTTAACTTCGGCGATAGTCACAGCGAGGAGAATGGCCGCTAACATTAACATTTGCTAACTTGGCTTTTTTTAGTTTTCAATGATACTTCCGATTTTATTTGATCTTTGTTGATAAAGGTAAGATTGTGTCTGGACTAGTGGATAACTGCAGTCAATGGATACTATAAGGATAAATAACCTCGGCCCCCCCACTGTGCCATGGTTTTGGATGTGCTAATTAGCATTTTATTTATGAGAGGGTGAAAGAGAGCGTGCGCAGCAGGGGTCAGGGGTTGATCGACTAAATAACACAATGTTAATCATCTTTAATGTTGAAATTTGGAAATGTTTTTTTAGTTGATTTGTGGCGGGACAAATTAAACTATCGGGCCGCCACAGTATTATAAATTAGTGGGAAACACTGATGTTTTAAACACGTTCTATATGTAATGAAACCTTCCTTGTTTCTCTTTTGAAAACTTACGTATCCTCCTTAGACTGTGACGGTTTGGATTTCCCTACTGATATGACCCGATGATTATGGTTAGAGGTCTGTCATTTAAGCCCAAGTTATGTACCAGCTAAACTCAGAGCAAACGACAGTGCTTTGCTGCTTCCACTACTGCATCTATGCATACAAAACAGTGACAAATTAAAGGAAAAACCAGAGTATATGATAAATGTCTCTTTCCACAGAAAGCTCAAATCGTTTAAAGATTTTTGATGTGTATTAATAGGAAATAACTGTAGTGCCATGGATTTCACAGTCAACAGATCTTAACGCTGTTAAAAACCATTTGAAAGGAGACAAAAGACAGCAAGGGCTGAAGATGTCCCATTCTCTGTTTTCCTTAAATTTGTCACCCATCTCTTAAATTATAATATTAATAAATATAATAATTACAATATTCTCAGTCATTTAAGGATATTGGTAAGCACAGGCATTGAAATTGATATTTGTTGTCATTTGAACATTATTCAAAACTTAATGCACTACATTTCTAAGTGAGTTATGTGATCTACATGTTTGTTTTAGTCATATAGAACCTTTTCAAATAAGCTTTAATTTTCATTAATTACGTTATGTTTGAATAAGGTTACTTGTTAACATTTAAGCTAGTGTATAACTAATTTATATATATTGTGGCCGTGCATCAGCCACGCTATGTGAAATGTCCCAATATGCCTGTGTGTGTATGTGCATGTTATCTACGGCAGCTGCTGACCCAGCTCAGAGCTGGAGGCCCTTGGCTCCAATGTGGATGACGAGAGGCTAGATATTGAAGGAGAGTCCAGCGGGTCCTAAATCCTGGACTACTGGAAGGTTCCCTATCTTTCTCTCTCTTCCTTTTCTTTTCTTTCACCAAATGTATGCAAACTCTCACCAACTGTATGCAAACATCTTGTGAGACATGTCCCAGTCTGGAAAGTCAAATAGATGAATTTACTATACGGCATTAAAAAAAACAGTTTGGCCTCTCTAGTTAGTCATATTTATTTCCTAGGATAGAAAAGGTTCTTGGGCTGGTCTTTAAAAGTCAGATGATACATCAACTTGTTGTAATTTGTTGTTCTAACCAATTCACACACTCAAAGAAATTAAGATTAGTAGTCTGTGTAGTTTAATGTCTCTCACTTTCACAGACCTAATAAACTTTATGTATTAATTTTAATGCCCTGAATTAAATAATATGTCCCTAAATGCATTTATTGTAACTTTTATCAATTGCCATTAACATCTACTAAGATAACACTCACTTAATGGCAGATTATGAAATGATTTTTTTTTTTAGCTTTAGTAACTCTAGATAAATACTAGCAAAACTACAACCAAACAACTCTCCTGGGAACTAATAAGGAATATAATTTTCCCTTTTAGATTAGAATTTTTGTTGCTTTTTAATAATGCGGTCATTCCTGGGATAAGTGTTCTGGATAACTTTAATTATTTGGATTAGATTTAAGTTTTGCTGTAAAATCTGCGCTGGACCTCAACTCTGTGCTGACATTGTTTGATTTGCATGTGTGTGTTTCCTCCTCTGTGCAACCTCTAGTGTGCTGCAAGATCCCCTTCATAACCCCATTCTCCAACCCCCCCCCACCCCATGTGTTCATGTTGTAGAGAGTGAGATACAATGTGTGGTTGTTGTGAACAATACGAATACTTTTTGTATTGACTGTTTGATGGCACATTCCACCTCTGATGTTTCCTGTTATGTCTCTGTGGTAGTTGGGGTAAATCCAGGAACCACCTCCACAGTGGCCCTGCTGAGGGATGGCATTGAGCTGGTGGTGGGCAGTGTGGGTGACAGTCGCGCAATGCTGTGCCGCAAGGGCAAGGCTCTTAAACTCACTGTCGACCACACACCTGACAGGAAGGACGAGAAAGAGAGGTACTAAGATGTTGTCGCTTATGCAGTGTCAGTTTCGATAAAACTACCTCAATGTGAAGTAGTGGAATGAAACATATAAAAAGGCCTTGAATTTAAAGAGTTTGTTTTTCTCCCAACAAATCAGATTTTCCCATGTAACCCCAGAATCTGCTATTTTGGTTGATGAGCCAATTGCTTCAAAATGTATTTAACAGCGGGTTCAATAGTGACGATGGAGTTGTAGCTTCAGTAATGATAATGATGTTGTTATAAGTAATACAGTATAAAAATAGCACTCAATCCTCTTAAATTAAAATTATTTCCATACCTCTCTCTCTGCACTTGCATCAAGGATAAAGAAAAGTGGGGGTTTTATCACCTGGAACAGTCTTGGTCAGCCAAACGTCAACGGCAGGTTGGCTATGACTCGCAGCATTGGAGACTTTGATCTAAAGAAAACAGGGGTCATTGCTGAGCCGGAGACAAAGAGAGTATCGGTAGGTGCACAAAAGTAGAGACTTTAACATTTGTCCACATTTACTGAGTTACAGTGTAAATAATTTAACACATAATAAAGTGTAGAATTCAGCTTTGTAGCATGAGGATAATGGGATTTATTCAACCATGACATCATACATTAAGCAAACACTGTATTAATTTTACAATCAGTATTGTGTAGACCTATTTCTGTAAATAAAGTAATTTGCTATGCAAGTGACCAACATTGGCTTGTATGCTCCTGTGGTCATGAAATGGGTCTTAATTTGTAATAGTTTGAAAATTGTTTTAAGTTTAACTTGTTGAAAGCTGCAGAAACCCTACAAAATGTAACTAAGGGCATTATATAATTAATTATAGTTTTTATTTATTTATTTTGTGCTTTTGCATCGAGGCAGTTTCTACACTGGCCCTTATAAGTTACAGTTTCATTTATTGTAGCATGGCGGAAAAAAAGAATCCTAAAAATACTGCATAATATTGTTTTTGTGTTCTTTTCCCCTGTCTCAGTTGCATCATGTTCATGATTCGTTCCTGGCACTGACCACAGACGGCATTAACTTCATAATGAACAGCCAGGAGATCTGCAACGTCATCAACCAGTGCCACGATCCCAAAGAGGCAGCTCAGAGAATATCTGACCAGGTGAAACATTCATTACCTGGCTTATTTTGCTTTACCACTTAATTCAAGTTTTTGCTTACTTATTCTGTTAGACGGACCAAATGGTGCTAAAAATTGCTGACAAGCCACGCTCGTCAGTTTCGGGAGGGATCAGTATCTAGCGTGTACATTGTCGAAAGTCTCTTCAAATGTGCCGTTTTGAAATGTCCCACACCAACTGCTTTTTGTGATTTACTGTTAAACTCAGTCACACCGCTTACTTTGATACTTGTTTCCAATGTTCTTGGTCCAGTAAGTGTATGGGTTTTCTCAGATAGTGAGCGTTAGCCATCATGGCTGTACCTGATGCTCTGTATTTTGCTTTGGTGGTAGCACTGATGGTAGTTGAGGCGATTGCAACAACCACTTGCTGTCTGGAAGTAAATTAGCTCTAAGTTTTTTTCATCGTTCCTTTTTCCTTTGTGAGATTTATACACAATCAATCCGACTAACATTTATTGTCTGGAGTGTATTCCTTTGAGCCTGCAATGGGTGACATCCTTTTTTGTTAAAAGAACATGGTTGGGGTGTTTTTCTTTTATAAACAACTTCTCAAGGCAATCTATGAATTTCAGCAGGTCTCAGATATAACAGGGGAAAAATTTACTGACTGGCAGAATAATAAAAATGGTAAAATCTTTGTTGACAACGGGGATATTTGATTATTTATATTAAAATAAAATCGCACAGTATAATGTTTCTACAACCAGTTGTCTATTAAAGCAAGGCTAAATCAGTAGAAGTGTAGGATTATGGTAATAGTTATCTTCATTATTAATGAATCACTATTGCTGTGGAAATCCAGTGTACCTCAAGTAGAGTTCACAGACAAGCTAAAGTTTTAAAAATGTATCCCTGTTAGTTCAATTTGTGGACTCCCTCAATCTTTGATCCTGTCCTTAATGTTGTAACATAAGTCATCCAAATTAATGGCTGGACATTGAATGAAATCAGTCGAAAATAATAAAGCATGTAAGCAGAGACCAATACACCATGGTCCTAGAGAGCTCAGCTAGTACATTGCCAGTAAACATGTCCCTATACATATTTTATAAGTTGTTGTTTTTTCAACTAGTTCTTCTCTCTCACTCAGGCTCTTCAGTATGGCTCCGAGGACAACAGCACAATCATCGTGGTGCCCTTCGGTGCATGGGGAAAGCACCAAAACTCTGACTCAAGTTTCTCCTTCAGCAGGAGTTTTGTTTCCAGCGGTCGCTGGGCGTAGTCAGCAGGATGTTAAGTGAGAGGGTGTGGTCTTTGGACCTTATTAATGTGTGCAATACAATCACATAATGGTGCCATAGCGGGAACATTATGAAGAGTGTGGTTTGCCCCCCAAAAATCTAAGCTAACAGTTACAATATTATAAACAATGTTTTTTGTCAGTCATTGGAGTGAGAGTCCGTGATTTCATAATGTGCACAAAATGTCAGTCTGCTTGATAAGATTTGTTTATTGGCAAACACATATAGCTGCTAAAAAGTGCAGAAATGTTTGGATGGACAGCCAGAAATTCATGATGACAAGTCACTGCTCTACATCAAGACCGAAGTACTCTGTCTGCCATTCAGATTCTTCTTTTTCTTTTTAGCTGCTGTTCACAATGCTCAACTTTGCACAATTTTCTCTTTTCACATTGAAAGCCTTGCTTGAATAAGTCCTGTTTTGAAGTAGTGCTTCTGGATTTTACCAATTTGCGTAGTTTGTCCGTGTTAACGATCGGACTACATGCTGAGAAGTTAGAATATGTTGAGTAAATTAATTTAATTAAAATTTCAATTGGAAACGTATATTAATAGTACATGTCATTGCGTGACTTTTGAAGCATACAATGATCATGTCAACAATAAATCGGCAAGTAGGTGTTGAGTGTCTGCTCTGGAATCTCCTTGTGTGCATCTACCGTACAGTAAAGGACGCAGAAATACTTACTTTTTTGGAGCAACTGTTGTAATACGACTGGTTATGCTTACTGTTTGTTTTTTGTTTTTTTAGAAACAGCCATTCATGAGCACACTGACAGTTGTGAAAGGATTTTCATAGTTCCTGCAGTTAAACATTGTTCAAGCTTGTTTAAGTGTTAGTTTCAAACCAGTACAGACATTATTATAAGTTTTCAGGATATAGAAATATATATTTTGTTATGTAAATAATTGAGTACATGTACTTCTGGAAAACAAATTGTCGTTTAACTCAACAACTCGTCTGAAGATCTATTTGTTTTTGGGGTGTTTTTTTTTACCATACAGCTGCTCCGTTTAGATGTCTGTTTTGTATAAAGGTACCTAGTTTGGTCTTGGTCATACCTCATTTACACCACCTGTCTGACTGAGAAAGAGCAAAGCACACTTAATGCTGATGCTAAAGAAGCCATGAATGACGATGTGAATGTTTGCATCAGTACCTTCCATGAGTTTAACATGCAATCACACATTGTTGGGTAGAGAGGAAACTATTTCTATAAGTTGTTGTGAGTAGATACATTTCCGGTTAGATTGAACAGTTCTGTTTTGTGATCGATGAAGTATGACCCATACCTCACCTCATATTTAGGAGTGTTGCTCAGTTTGTGACACTAGTACAAGACCTTGTTTCGTTGCAAGGACCATGTCTTTATATTTAATACATTCTCATTGCAATCCTCCTCGTCTGATGATGTCATCACACTGTTCAGGTTTTATTTCTCTGACCTTCCAATATAATCATTGTAGATATGGATTTGTATGTGGGACCTAAATGTCACTGTTTTAACAGAACTCTGTACTGTAATTCTGGGTAAAGTGATATGTGAGACACTTCAAATAAAATCTACACCCAAATTCTGCTGGCTTTCTTTAAACTATTTTTATATCCAACAATGTTTTCTGACATGCATGTTTACCCGGCCTATTTTGTCAATTGGACAATATTAAAATAACTTTAACGCGTGACTCTATAAGGGTGTGCATCGCAAATTGATTTTACCCTTTAAAGTCCTGAGAAAAGCGTGCTGCTCAAACTTTTGCATATCAGCCATCAGCAACCGCATTGAAACACGTTTTACGGTGGGCGTGAACGCGCTTGCCAGTCATTTAAAACGTGCCTGCTATTTACTATAATGTGCATGTGACTCACAAGCATGCCTTTGCCACCTGCTGTTTCTGCGCGGTGATTACTAACACGTGCTCAAATTTTACTGTGTTTCTGAGTCGATGTACCTTCCAAGGCTACTACTACTTCTGGTTAAAGTTTCAAAGGTAGGGATGTTTTTTTTGTTAAGTATTGCATGTGTGGATTTACTGTTCCCCACAACATAACTAGATACAACAAAAAGCTTTTTTTTTCAAAAATCCTTTAACTAAATAGATGAGTTGTCACTATGCTAAATATAGTAGCATTAAGCTAATCTCATTAAAATTGATTATAGCTCAATGAAATCCAAAATTTCTGATAAGTTGTTGTTCTTATGAGCCATTGAATGTGATTTCATTTTATATACCTGAAATAAAATTTCTTTACTTACAAACAATTTGTAATTTTATGGTAAACATAGGTTATCAAAGATGAAACATTGAGGATTCAAAAAATAAAAAACATGGGTACGAAGTGTTGTAAGTATGCTGTATATTTAACATTTTGCAACTTTTTTAATGTAAATCTGATATAAGTATGGTAGCAAAACTGGCATGACAATGACTTACTGGTCCGTGTAAGTTTTGGTATTTCATCATTCGTTCCAAAAATGAATATTGAAAAACTAAAACACGAGTGGTTATTTGATTTTTCGTTTTTAAATATAAATATCAAAATTGAGAAACAAGGAGTTTCTCCTTTTCACGACCAAAGAGAAATTCTAGAAATCTAAAAAATTGTTACATTTTCGTTTGCTAATTTGAATATGAAAAAAGTTAATAATGATAATGATTCAAAAACAGTTTTATTAAATTGGATATTGTAATTTATTGGTGCCCAATGAGGACGGCCCTGCAACGAATGGATGAGGAGCAGTTCAACATGGAGCAGTTTGTCGTTTTTAGAAAAATCCAACGGGTGTGCCTGAGGGAAATGAACATGACTGCAGAAAAGTTCCGTTGAATATTTCAGGTAAGACATTTCACCAACCACTAACCATAGCTCTACTGCAGGGCTAGTACAGCCAGCCCTGCAGTAGAGCTAAGCTAGCCTGTCTCGGAAGCTAGCCTGTTAGCTTAGCCCTGCTATGTAAGTGGGGCTGTTGTCAGGTAGGGATATTCAGAAGTTTATCACAGAAGTCTGCCTTAAATACTGTAACCTCATTTAAATATCAGGCACTAAGATATGTGTCTCTCTTAGTGGTCACAGAAGAACATTCTTTGTGAAAGGTTTGGGGGAAAAACATTAGTGGTTAGTTATTTAAAAACCTTCTTGACAGAATAATAAAACAAACTCAACACACAACTAGACAGTTTGTAACAACTTGTAGTAACGTATTAATAGAATCAGGTGTCAACAAGCAGTGTGGTGCTGGTACAACCACACAAACAATTAACTACCCTTGTGGATGAAGTCTGTAAGTAAGGCTGTCTTTCCAGGTTATGGCGATTAGATGACAACAGCTCCTGCATGAAGAGTGTAAGATAAAACTCCTTGCCATGGTTAACAACTCCTACCTGGTCCAACATACCAAAGGCAAGTACTGCAGGCCTATTGGATAAAAAAGTCAGTTTGAATTCGTGCAAAACTTCCTAAACTTAACCCAATATAATATTAATGTCATTATTGATGTTCAGCATTGAAACCAGACTGCAGCTGTACATTTCTCATGCTGCCGTATGTTGACATGGAGCATCGAAAAATGGAATGTTGTGATTTGTCCAGCAATATGAATGCCATCTTTTACTGTATAGATGGGAAAACAGTCAATTTAGGCTTCATTGTGTAATTAAAGGAGTCAGCGACTGCTTTTAATGTCGTGGCTGATCGACGTGTGTATTAGCAGGAATAATCAAAATTATTCTACTGAGCTGCTAGTGTATTCCCTATTAGCCTCGATCTGAGGGCGGTGAACAGGGGCACCGCCCATATTGGTGCGATTGTAAACGACCTTATCCAGGTTTGGAGAAATGAAAAAGAAACCCGTATATCGTTTCTCTCTGCTCATAATTTTATTTTTTTTTCAAATTAGAAAGTGAAAATCGAAAAATTCTAATTTCCCTACACCCTATTTGGTCTTGAAAAGGAAAAACTCCTTGTTTCGGAGATATATCCTTGCTGGCGAGGATGAGCAATAGGTGAGCAATAGCCAGCGTTACCGTTACGGGACAAACTGGTGAACCCTTTATGCAAAACAATTACACAGCCACGGCTTTATGTCAGCTTCTGCAACAACTATTTAGCCAGTTTCAACTTGACAGGCAAGCAAAGCTTGGTGTCAAATTCATCCAGAGTCCATTCAAACTGCATTTGTGGGGCTGCCTTGATGACAAGAGCAGTTGAAGAAAGGATGTGAAACTTTGACTTTGCTGAAGTTGTGGTCACATTGTAACGGTGTGACCCCAATTGTGTCAACCTTGACTGTTGAAAGAGGCATGATTCCACATTTGGGGCAATTGGTGGGTCAAATATTTTCACAATGAGATTGATATATAAGGCATCAATCTGTTTGACATGTTAGTATACCTTACAAGACCCAAGTGAAGTTACCTTCTGCTGTTTGGATACATCCCTGACCATCTCAAATTCCTGGTTGGTGTACAAGAGAGATTATGGCCTTCTGAAGGAGAAACCAATGTCTCTCCCAAAAAGTTCTGTCTAGCAGTTACCCACTGTCTGAACAAAGTCAAGAAGCCAGCCCCAAAAGTTGGGTGACTATCATCCTGCTCTCTGCCTTCCCAGAATATACAAATCGTACCCCAAGACCCTCACATCTATGGATATTTGTAACTTCATTATGACAAGTGGAAATGTTGCAAACTTTTCCCAGAACTATAATAAAATTTAATTTAATGGCCAAAAATCATTTGATCTGTCTCCTTTCGTCAATACCAAATAATAATATAATGCCAAAACAAAACAGTCATGTTGCTTATTTCTTCAAATGGTTGACTTTATTATTTGAGTTTTGAAATCTTTGGATATTTTTCAGTGTTTTGGTACTTTTACCATGAATTGGTATTTTAACTGTTTGGCAGATTCCTTTGTTTTAAAAAAAACTGTGGGTTTTGTAAAAAAATGTTTTTGATTATTTTTATTATTGTCCCAAAGTCCTAAAAATTTTGTGAACAAATTGATATTGAACAAATTGGAAAAATATTGTTATATTTCATTTTTATGATTTAAAACCCATCAGCAAAGTTAAAATTTGTGTGTTCCTAAGGAAAAAAACATCAACTATTAAGTTGTTTTATTTTTAAGCGAGGACAAAATGCTCCAGCCAGATTCAAAATAACAGATCTCTGACAAGGGTCGATCCTTTCTCAACATTTTTTCTGAAAAGTGCTTCATTTGATCTACTTTACAGCATATCCTCCATAATCCCCCTTTAAGTAGAAACGGAACTTTCTGTTATGGGTTCATAATTAATAATTATACTTAGTTGATATAATTTTATGAAATGGTCCATTTTTTAATCATAGTGCTAAAATTATATATAAATATTATACTTGTAGTATTACAAGTAAGGAAGACATTTATTAGTGTAAGGAAGACATTTATTAGTGTTTTTAGAGAGTACCTATTTTACTTAATATAAAAGAGCATATCTTCATCAACATTGCAAATATATTTCAAAAGATCTAGCCTATCCTACCATATATTGCAACACAAAGTGTCTTTAAATCTTCAAATAGACCTCCGGAATCTACTGAATAGTTACCAATCCACTGCTATAGTAATGAAAATAGTCTCCTTTTCATTAATATGTGTGTTTTATGGTGGCAGATTAAGGGTTAAATGATTATGCATCCTGGTGGGATCTCAGCTGAGTGTGTGGCTGAATGTGTGAGGCACCTGTCCCTGCTGTCATGAGCTGATGTTATTCCATTTCTCTCACAGTCTGCAGCAGCAGAAGCTATCCTGAAGGCTGTATCAGGATTTTTGCACCATCAGCCTTCTCACACCCTCACAGCCAGGTAAGTCACTGCAAAAACATTTTCCTATAAATTATCACCTTTTACACAAAGTAGTACGTTCTTCATTAAGATATATTCAAATTTATTAGTGTGAGTGTAGATATAATTTAACCCACGGGCAACCATGGAGACAAAAGTGTCACAAATTATTTAAATATTAAGAAGGGAAGTTCCATTCAGAGCTTCATTCTTGGCTTCCACTTTGACTTTCCCATTTTTATTACTAAAGGAAAGTTTCAATCCCTTTCAAAATGCTAACACTTTACTTTTCCTGTATCGCATATAACCTCTTATGACCACATATTCAGTTCACATTAACCAAAACTCATGAGGAAAATGTTGGTGTATTTTACTGGTTTAAAACCTCATTAAAGTTTGGATTTGATTTATGCTGTGGAAAAAGATACATGAAAGAAAATTTGTGTTACTTAGCCTCCAAAATCAATTTCTTTTTTTTGCTATTACGTCGATAATACAAATACACATCACGTCGTATATCCAGGAAATCCTGTTTGAAATAGAATGGGAAATGAATTTGTTTTAAGAAAACACTTTCCCCATGTCTAAGTGTGTGTATGAAGTAATTCAAATTCTGTAATTAGCATACAATCCAAAATTAATTTTAATTGCGTGAATATTGGGGTATACATTTCAATATTTGTTTTGTCTTGATTTAGAAAAAATGGTTTTACAGAAAAATTTGATTTTGTGGGACTTCGTACAAGTGCACACTACACCCCATTAATATTTTTTCCAGAAAATGTCCAATTTTAATTAAAAATCTCATTAAATTATTAATGCAGATAATATTTGGCTGTTCTGGGTTCAGGAATATTGTACAAAGATTTATTCAACAGACTCAAACACCAATGCTTAATAACGGCTTTTGAATTTTTTTTTCTTATAGCTTATCATTATGACAAACATTCACTGTGTGTTTAGTAAAATTAGTATATTTCACTCTATGGTGATACTAAAGGAAAATTACGTAATTTTTAATGTCGATCTAGTTAAAGAGACAGTTGTAGGAACATGTGTCCATTGCGCTTCCCTTGAATTAAACACTAGTTACAGCCATTACATTGGCTTTCAGTAATATCCCATCTGTTTTTTTATATTTAAGATTAATTTTGAATTTCAATAATGTCTCCCAATATTTAAGGTTTTAGTGTCTGTTTTCTGATTTAAATGTGGACGTACACTGAAATGCCTTTGTTACTTGTGTCCATCTTTTTTGTTGCATCAGTTCTGTGCGATTACTGTCATTCAACAGGGTGTTTAATGCAGAGAATCATGGAGAGACCCAACCATGTCAACATTGCAATTATGGAAGATATCGGCGCTAATGGGACGCCCAAGTCAAAGGTCACCGCAGCCACTGAGCAGAACAAGCAGCCATGTGGCTCAATTGTTAGCTTCCACAACATCCACTACAAAGTGCAGCTGAAGAGCAGCTTCTTCTGCAAATGGAAAACGAGTCCCAGAGAGATACTGGTTGACCTCAAGTCAGTTCTGTTCATTCTATCTCTTTATTAACTCCATTCTCTCTAGTTCATCACTCAAACAATGCAAGCACACATGGAAATGGTGGTTTATCACAGGAAAACAACAGAGTTTTCAAACCGTGGCACTGTGTGTTATTATTGTATTTGTATTATTCAAAATCCATGAAGCCATCAATGATGGATTATTTTCAGATGGTGCCAACTTATTGTAACATACGGAAAGTGCTCAGTATTGCTACAAATTAATTGTGAGCTTTCACTCAGAAAACAATACAAAAATTATATTTAATCCCGCCATTTGTATTATTTGCAGAACCACAAAGCCAAACATAGAATTTTTTCGATTGTAATAAATGTAAGTGTGGAAATATTCCTTTTAAACCCATAATTTGGGCAGTGATCTGAAGTGATGGTGGCTTTTTAAGTTGATCCTGTGTGGCTTGCAGTATTTTACTTCAAGCAGAACAATGGTGAAAAGACTCTCACACTGGTTTCTTTCTGCTGGTATTAAACACAGCTGACGTTTCCCATGGAAGAAAGAATCATTTCACACAAGTTTCTAGGCCTTTTGCCGCCACTACCGTGTTAATTATATGATATTAAGCATGGTTTCTTGCATATAATCTCTCTGATGCACTGAAGAGCAGTCTGCCAAGGAAACGAATTAAACACATGGATCACGTGACCCCGTGCCAAGCTTTTACTCATTCTTTTAATATCTCTGTTCCGATGATTTTTTTATAAATTTGATTTCAATTTTTGCTGCACAATTGAGATTTTTTTGTATATGCAGCTTGAATGCAAAATGCAGAATTATTTTTTGCTCCTTATTATATATTGGTAGAAAGTGAGATTTTTTTTGTACTATGAGGAAAATAGTCTTCTACCATTTGTCCCATTATTACACTTTTTTCACTCTGCCCACAATGTTTTGTAAAAAGAGAAAAATCCTCAGAATGGATACATATTATGTCCCACTCATTTCCTTTGGATTAATTTCAATATTCTAATAGAAAATTTTGTCTTATTGTCTTGCAGTGGGATTATGAGACCTGGTCTCAATGCCATTCTTGGTCCAACTGGAAGTGGAAAATCTTCGTGAGTGTGGCACTAATCTCAGGAGGAGAAAAAAATAACCTGTATTTGTTGTTCACATATTTAAGTTGGTATGTCTCATTCAAAGATTTTTGGATATTCTGGCTGCAAGGAAGGATCCTTCAGGTCTCTCAGGAGAAGTACTTATCGACAGATCACCGCAACCCCCAAACTTCAAGTGCCTCTCTGGATATGTGGTTCAGGTAAATAATATTAATTACTTAAACCTCTATTTACAGATTTTTTAGTGGCTGGCAGGAAGTGAAAAAAAAATACTGAAATACACATTACCCTCAGGGACCCAGACCTAATTTTCCTTTCTCCTCAAAGGAATATTATGGGAAATATAATATGGATCAGGTCGACCACATGGAACACGTTTCTGAAATTGTTTTTGAATTACTCCCTCTCTGCAGAGCTTTGTATTGTTACATCATGCTTAAGTTGTCATGGCTGGGCAGGTCATGTACCGTGGTTTAAGATCTTTTAGTAGAAAACAACCCTGGTGAGAGTTTGGAAACTGGACCAAACTATAGCGTTGTGGGCTGTAAAAGGCCGATGTTAAAGGTCTTGTAAAAAATGTATCGTCCCTTTCTCTGACCTTACGCTTGTCTCCCTTCCTAGGAAGACGTTGTCATGGGTACGCTGACTGTGAGGGAGAATCTGCGTTTTTCTGCAGCACTACGGCTGCCTAACTCCGTGCCCCAGACTGAGAAGGAGGCACGAGTTAATAACCTCATTAAAGAACTTGGTCTCACCAAGGTGGCTGACTCCAAGGTAAACACACACACATCCCTGGCTCTCATCTAACCCGTGTTCTGTCACAAGATAGAAGATACCAGGTGGGAGTCCGGACGGGTTGATTGTGGGTGTTTTCCTCAGGTGGGCACACAGATGACGCGGGGAATATCTGGAGGGGAGAGGAAGAGGACAAACATCGGAATGGAGCTGATTATTGATCCCTCAGTTCTCTTTCTGGATGAACCGACCACCGGGCTGGATGCCAGCACGGCTAACTCTGTTCTGCTGCTACTGAAGAGGTACTGAAGAGTCCATTCTTTTATTATTGATTCTATTGTAGGTCTTTGTCCAGGCCTCAGAACTACACTTGATGTAGATGTCACTTCCTGAACTTTTCTTACAGACTAATTTTACCATAAAATCCTTTTCTTTTTTTTTCTTTTTTTGATTTCCCATCAATAAATCATAGGGAAATATCTCTTTATTTATGTACTTAATGTTATATCTGGTTATTATTGTATTTCTAATAAAAGCATTCTGGGTCTCGTCTTTGTTTTGTTTTTTATATGCATTTTTAGCTAAAAGAGAATTATTTATATCAAAAAAAAGATGCACTAACTTTTAAAATTATGAATTACATTTCTTATAGAATATTCAAATACCGTATCTTAATTAAGAACTATATATGTATATTTCATTAGATTAAAAAGTAGCCTCTTTGGAAACCATTCATAAATTGGAATATAATCCAAAATCAAATTGCATGAAAATTTCCATTTGCCTATTATTGGTGTATATATCAATGGCCACAATTAGTAGCCATTTCAATAATCGCTGTGCACACAAAATGTGTGTTCCAAAGGGAATTTTTTTGGACTTTTACATTACCTGTAATAAATTCATGAAGTTACAACATTTTAAAAAATGGGTTTAAGATTTACACCTACATTTGGAATCATAGAATCTAATATCTTTAATTGATATTCTCCAATCTAAAACAAAAAGATCTCTTTAAACTTGAACTTGATGAAAACATTTTATACCTTGTGTTTTTTTTTTTCATTTAGAAAGTAGCTTTGTTGTATTGGTTTAATTTTACAAGATACTATGTGTCTTTTCAGAATGGCTAGTCGTGGACGAACCATTATCATGTCCATCCACCAACCACGATACTCCATCTACAGACTGTTTGACACTCTGACTCTGCTGGTTAATGGTAAAATGGTGTACCACGGACTGGCGCTAAATGCTTTGGACTACTTTGCCAACATTGGTAATTTAAACTTCATATAACATGTTCATATTCTTCCTTGAGTTTTTTTTCTCTTCATGTTGATGTACATGTAGGTGTCTATTCAGTTAGGTGTATGTTTTAGATGGTGGATGAAAATCATACAATAAAAAAGTAACGTCTGGATGTATTATGTGAGATTTAATTAGTGGAGATGTATTTAATATTTTTCTATTTAACAATGTGGATTTTGTTCAAGGCTACACCTGTGAGCCCCACAACAACCCAGCTGACTTCTTTCTGGATGTTATTAATGGAGACTCCACCGCCACAACCATGAGTAAAGTCCATGATTCTGAAGGTAAGAGCATGTAGAAATCATTTCAATCAAGAGGGAAAGAGAATGAAGTAAAGGGTATCTGAACTGAGCAGCAGCAAGATATATTCCCCCTTGACGTCTGCATTCTGGTGGTGGTGGCGGATGACTCTGTTGTGACTGATGAATAATGACGATTATTGATCTATGAAGACTAGGCAGAGATGGGGAGATGGAGAATGCGCAAACCAGAATTCTCAGCACAGCTGATATCATTGACACCCGAGACTGTGAAATTGGTAATTTAGACTGAGCGTCCATGACAAGTGTGATTGACAGAGAGGTGTGAGCAGTAACTGTGGCCCGACTGTGCAAGGCAAGTCTTTCTGACTGAACTTACGTTTAAGGTTTATGCAATGAATAATAGAAACAAGCTGTTATTTTGATTCTTCTGCCTTCATTATAGAATAATTTTGTAAACAGATAAAAGCATTTCATTATCCAAATGATCATGGGCAGGTAATTTATTATTTTATTTTTTCTTCTTTTATTTATAAAAGGGACATTGCATAATAATGAAC
This sequence comes from Lophius americanus, assembly GCA_037951165.1. Taxonomy (NCBI): domain Eukaryota; kingdom Metazoa; phylum Chordata; class Actinopteri; order Lophiiformes; family Lophiidae; genus Lophius; species Lophius americanus. Next base: position 5,727,225 of record JBBDHG010000091.1, read on the forward strand.
ATATGCATGTAAATATACAAGATTATAGCCAGGGCTAATTTCCATCTTCAGCCCCTCGGAAGGCCAATTCCAGTCACATAAAACAACACGATACAATACAACAATAACAAATAGTAGCAGAAGGAGGTTAATTTAATCATGGTGGAGAAATTTTCAGGGGACATGATTGTTTGGAACTTGTTTGCTTTTTTTTGCTATAAAATACTTTTCTTTCATCTGGTCGGTCAACTGGAACATGGGAAATTGAAAGCACCTCACGTTTTATTTTTGTGTTTTGTAAAGTAGGAAATGCTTTATGCACTAACCTATATGCACAACACCTTTCAACAAGAAATACAATTTAATATCAATATAGTTCAGAGAATAACATGATAGTTTTGGTGAAGTAGGTGCTGGTATAATGCATTCAAAGAAATGAAAGGCTGAGACCTAGTCTGATTACCAGCACACAACGCCACAGTAAGTCTTTTCTACACACATTGGTCTCTATACTTTGGTCTCCAAATTGATCTTAGTATTTTTTTTATTCATATTCAACTGATTTATTTGACTTTTTTCTCTTCTCAAAAGTCTATCAGTGAGCTCATTGAACAATTACAATCATAACAATTTTATTTGTTATGAAATATGCTATATAAATAAAGTTTGACTAATTGATTAATTAAACATTATTCCATTCAATACGATTACACCCATTGTTATGTGCCATATTCCATTTCAGTATATTTATTGTGCTCAATATGAAGTTCATTGTCTTGTACAATATTACTTCACATTCGTTAGGCACAATATTACATATATTATCACTTTAAATTAATTGACACTTGCACTATTACGTTTCAATATCTTTGCCACGTGCAATGGTTTGCATTTAATTCTTGTACACATTTTTTTTTACTTATATTTGATACTTTATTGTCTTAACGCTTATTGTACAGTTTTCTCACTGAAAATCTGGAGAAATCTCTGACACAAGTCAGTAAAGATAGTAAAATATTGATCTCATCTTATTTTCAAAATCAACTTACTTAAAAAAAGGAATAAGCCATTTTTCTTCTCTTGTGCATGCTCAGATTTGGACTTGGAGGAGGTCAGCAGCTCGAGGCAGAGCATCGAGGAGCGTATGGTGGAGGAGTACAAGAACAGCAGCTACTCCGACGACACACAAGCCGAACTTGAGCACATAGTCAAAGATAAAGAGTGTTTCTCATGCCCAAAATCCCGCACCATCACCTACAACAGCTCATTCTTCCAGCAGCTGCGTTGGGTGCTCAAGAGAACGTTCCAGAACCTCATGCTGAACCCACAAACATCGGTGGCCCAGGTAATACACCCCCATCTACTCACTTAAAACACAAACCACATCATTCATGGTAAAAATGTTGCCATGTTTTGTTGGCATAGGTCTAAAACAAATAATTTTTTGAGGCTTAGGAACTATTACAATGGTATTTATTTAAAACAAAGAAAACACAACAGTTAACTTAAAAACAAATATGGGCATTTCATAAAATATGAAGGCAGGCTACGTATTGCATAGCTAATTTTAAAGGTACAGTCAAATGTACATGTATTGATGTATTTAATTATCCTGTATTAATTTAGAGAATATATTTGATTAAGTTTTTTATTTTCATTTTTTATTCTGATGTGTTTATTAGCATCCTGTCTACAGATATTTCTTTCAGGTTTCATTGAAATCCATCCAAAAGACATGGGAAACAAAAACTTCATATACAGTGGTCATATTACATGCAATGCAAAAACTGTACATATATATTGTTTGATTTGAGGTCAAGTCATCTTAACTTTTGGCCTCAAGTCTTAATTCAGTATGAATATCCGAAACAAAAGTCTTAAATTCTCATTTTCACAACTTCAGTTCTTTTCAAGTTTAAGGTGCAAATCCACATCAGATGGATACCTGATAACAGTCATATTAAGATTTCAGCATTAAGAATCAAATAAATTTCACACAGTGTTGATCTCTATCACCTTGAATTTGTTCACAAGAGAGGAGAAAACTAAGAGAATTTTTGCTGTTATCATCATGAGCTGCAAGCATCGACAGCATTCTGAAAGGTTCAAGACTTAATGCCCTCATTAGTTACCCAAGGGCAGCAAATTGCCGTCAGAAGTCTCCTCACTTTAAGAATTATTAACAGTTAATTGGCCCTAAATAAGTCAAAATAATCCTACAAGAGGGGCTCCATGTGGCGTGGGCGCCATAATCGGCTTTGGTGACTGTTGTGACCCCACTCTTGCCTTTTTGGGCCAGGATCTGAACTGATATCATATCTGGCCAAAGCCCCTTGGCCCTGATCCGGGACTCATCACATGATGGCGTCATGACCTATCCCTCCATCGCCCTGCTTACACATGAGGGGCTACGGGGAATGAGTGAACAAGGCTAAACCGTATTAGCTTATCCCCTCACCCTGGGAACCGCTTAGTCCTGTCATAATCTGTAAATTGTTAGGATTAAAATTTATGTCACTTTCTCACTCTTTTCTGTCATCTTCCCCCACTTTTACCTCCCCAGACTCGACCTTGTTCCCTCATGGTCCGGTCTGGAGGGGGAACAGGGTGTCAACTTGACCTCTGATCCCAAAAGAGGACAGTGCTTACGTTTTATTCAGATTCCCCCCAAATAATTCTTTGTTGAAACCCAAAATGAACTGGATCACTACACTGTTCAGCAAAAAGGGTTGATGTTGACTTTTTTTCTCCTAAATAATCACAGATTTAAACCTCCGTTAAATTGAGACAAAAAATAAGGTGCATATTGTCGTTTTTTTGTAAATTAATCGTTTATGGTGCCACGTCACCTACTGGCAGCATCAAAAAGAAAATACACATATCTTTGGAAATAAAACTTGGTGCTTGAGTTGTGAAATATGGATATATATAGATTTTGTAGACATACCTTTCTAGATTAGCTACCCATGCCTGTGTTGGCTACATGTATCATGTTTTTGTATGTGCAGCTAGGAGTCAACATTTTCCTCGCCCTCATCGTAGGAGCCATTTTCTTTGGGGTCAAAGATGATCAAAGTGGAATCCAGAACAGGTGGGAGAGCACCTGGAAAAACACCCAATTCATCTTATAACAGTAGCTACTTTGACTGTTGTATCATCTTGATAACATTGCTACAAAGATGTAAAGAGGTTTTGTCTTCTTTTTTAATTAAACAGAGTTAATGTTGATATGATAAAACAATGAAAATTAGATTGGTGTTCAATTAATTAAAGTCAATGGATTTTTTTCAATTAAATAAACAAATGAATAATACATGTAAATATGTGCAATATTGTTTTATAAATAAATATCTGACTGTTTTCTTTTGAGAAATTTACAGCTGGCGGTGTAACAGACCTCCTATGTTGGGGAAACGCATACCTAGACAACATAGCTCAGCTTTTCACTGAAGAGAAAACATTTAAGGAAAATAATTAAAACAACCATTTTTGATTTGGAGTCATGAACTCAGTTGTTCTAAATCCACGAGTGTGTCGCTATTTACTGTTTATTATAACAAGCCAGCTCACAGCCAGTGACAAAAGGTCAACGTTTATGTATAATCATTAACATAATAAACACACAAATACCTACAGTGCATACACATGGACATAGCTGCTAACCAAAAAAACAAGGGGTTTATCAAGAAACATTAGTAAAACGTTTACTCGCATAATTTTCCACAATTATATTGAGCTTTTCTCTGTCAAACCTAAAATGCATTTTCACTAAAACTTGCTTATTTTAGAATGTTGTGTGCCCATACATAACAAAGGCATTTTGGTGAGTGAAGTTACCATAATAGCCTCTTATAATTGTATGAGTTTATAGTTCAGTCGCTGCTTTTGATAAATAAGTGTGAAAAGTAGAGCAATTCCTGCATGACTAATCCTCTTACCATGTTTTATTATACACAGCCGGGTACTCACATGCCCAGTGAAGCCCATCACAAATCCCAATGATCGCCCTTTTTTTTTCTGCATGGTTCAGTGGATTATACGTTCCTAATGTAATTATTTTCCTGTTCGATGCAAAGGCAGTATGGCAGACACCAGTGTACTTGGCTTAAATGACTTAAGTTGTTCAGCCCTCCTTCCTTTTCATGTGGTGCAGGACCGCAGTGGAGTCAGTCGCCGCTTAAATCCTGTATGCCTGTATGGTCCATACTACATTTAACACCATAATCCTCCTGAAGCTGTGGGTTTCAAATGAAGTCCTTGCTAGACAATCAGATACTGTCTCAAGGCATTTAATTACAATAATTACATTCCACAATATAGTGTGTATGTGTGTATATATATATATATATATATATATACACACACACACACACACACACACACACTGTATGATGTTAATAAGTGAGCTTTAGGTATGTTTAGCAGATTTGTTACAAATGGATGGAGCCAGGCTTATTTTTCACAGTATTTTACAAAATGAATGCTTTGGTGACATTGGTGGATTAACTCTATGTAGAACATTTGGCTTTAATCATTAATTTGCGGTCCTTGTCCTTGGTTAGGATTTTTGCTGAGACTGACAATATTTTCAAACTATAAAACAGATTTTACAGTACTTATAATCACAGAAAATACAGAAAATTACATAGAAAACAACACTCACTATACATATAATACAACACTAAGTACATAATTGAATCCAAATCCAAATATAGATACAAACAAAATACCCTAAATAGAAAAAACAACACTAGTTAAACAGTTGAAACTCACAACCAGAACAATGACTGATCACCATTAAGGAGAGCGAAGGGGGAAAAAAGTGTGTGTGCTTTGCAAAACCTCACATCTCAGTGTTTTTGGATCAAGGCAGGCATTGCCTAAAAGGTAAAGGCTTGACTGCTGGAAGATGATTTCTCTGTATAACTTGTCTTGGTTCTCCTTACAGGATGGGTGCTCTTTTCTTCATCACTACAAACCAGTGTTTCAGCACTGTGTCTGCAGCCGAGCTCTTCATCATCGAGAGGAAACTCTTTGTGTATGTATTCTGTCACAAGCTGAAGGTCTCAATAGAACTGTGAAATGTATTGTATATGCTTCATTCAAAGCTTGGATTCAGTGGGCACAGTTCAGATCTGATTTCTACTCCGCTCCACTTGTGACAGGCACGAGTACATCAGTGGCTACTACAGAGTGTCCGTCTTCTTCCTCTCCAAAACCCTGTCGGATATCACTCTGCGCACCATCACCTCCGTCATCTTCAGCTGCATGGTCTACTTCATGATCGGTATGGCTAGCATCTCCCTAAACTAGCGAAAATGTGGACAAATACTGATTTTGTTGAGTAAGATTTAAAATCTCACCACTGTATTTATTTCCCAAATTTACTTGGGTGCGTTGTTTGGTGTGACTATAACAACCCATATTTTGTCCCTTGTGAGCTTTTAATCATTATCTTAATTTAAACAGTAATAATAACGAAGAAACAAAAAAGAAGCACCAAAAAGGCAGTGATTAATGGACCCCTGGTGGACTGAAACAACCTCTGGCTGTCATCCTGTTGTTGTGGAACGAGGACTTTTCACGACCTTGTTTCCCTGTATGTTTAACCACTAATATTCCAATGACAGCCCCAATGTGTTGTTCATGTAGGGGTACACATACTATCTGGGATACTTTTGGGTATTGCAGATGGTGGGAGACTATTTTGAAAATATCCGTCACGCAGGTTTTCTAAATCAATTTTACAATAATAAATGTCATTTAAAAAAACTTTTAGTCGAATACACCACTGTTTATATTAAATATTTCCATTTCAAATAAATGGAAGAGGATTAGGGAGGCATTCTTTTTTTTTTACATTTCTAACTGAAACAAAAAATTCGAAATTTTTTCTTTTTTCTTTTTTTTCTTTTTATGTACTAAAGATTATTTTTGCACTGAACATGGGGTAATTGGCTACAAAAATAATTCAAAGGTAGGTATGTTGTTGTAAGATGTTTGAGAACCACTGTTCTTCAGGCATGTCATTTTCGCAATCGATGCATCATTTTAAAGGGGGCCTAGTTTAACAAGAGAGTGGTCATTTGGAATTAGTTAGATTAAGGCAAACTGGTTATATGTCGTTGTACTAACCAGTATATAACCAGTATAGAAAAACATACCCAAAATATAACCAGTTTAGAAAAACAGTTTTCTTAGAATGGGCCGAATGAATGGAAGCTGCATTTTCGAATCCCTCAAGTCTACTAGCTATGGATTTTATAGCATGTGTCTTTGTCTCTCTCTACCCAGGGCTCAAATCCACAGTAGCAGCCTTTTCGATCTTCACCGTCACAGTGACTCTGATAGCATTCACCGCCACAGCCATGACCATGGCTATCTCGGCCGACCAGAGCGTGGTGGCGCTCGCCAACATTCTCATGACCATCACATTTGTCTTCATGATGGTGGGCGACACAGGGACACACAATCAGTAACTGGTTCAAGTGCATAGTGTGTGGTTTTTAAATAGAGCCACAACATAAAGACATGGCACCCTGTGCCTCATGGATGGCAGATATTTTTTGATAAACCCTATTAGCTCCTGTATAACACAAAAGCAAACTTCTTGTACAGAAATAAAAAAAAAACTCATTTGTCTATCAAACTGCAAATATAACCGAGCATTGTTTTGTTTTTTGTAGTTTACTTTTTATTGAGATTAAGGCTAAAACAAATGTTTCTTAATGATGTTTCAGATGCCTAATAACCAGATTATTCATCCTTGTTTGCCACAAAACTGAGTGTAGTTCTCATCAGAAGCTTCCTCAACAGAGATATAAAGTTGAACAAACAAAAATGAATCTAGTTTATTTCTTACTTATATTTATAATCAGGTGTTGTACACATCCCTGCCCTGATCAGCAATCAAAAAAACAACCCCTTTAAACATGGATGAAAAAAGCCGGACAAGATCACATTGAAGATTTTAGCAGCCAAGTTAAACAGAAACATGTTCACTATGTGATACATTCAAAACATGTCAACAGGAATAATATGCCTATTAATAAGACAAACATTTTTTTAATCATGATGTACCCCTTAAATATCAATAATGATATCTGCAATGTCACAAGTAATGATACTAGTAACACTTCAGCTGCAATTTGTGTTGTTTGTTTAGATTTTCTCGGGTCTCCTTGTGAACCTACCCAGCATCATGGACTGGCTGGCTTGGCTGAAGTACTTCAGCATTCCTCGCTACGGCCTTGCAGTAAGTGGCCATAGAATAAGCATTGTCAGATCAATGCAAGGATAGGAGCTCTTCCTGCACTCCGACTGAGTTTTCTGGAGGCAACCTCTGGATAGTACTAAAAATGACAACGAAACGCGTAGAACTAGGATACCCTTAGTGTCGCGGCGTGGTCATGTTAGATTTCTAAAAGGTAATGGCAAACTTATGTGTCACCAAAAAAGATTTGTTTGGTACATTTTTGACATTTTATTTCACATTCATCTTAATTAGATGATTAAGATGTGATGCAGAAATACAATGCATACAAAGTAGGAGAGTAATGGTATATCTATCCGAACCGAACATTTTTAGAACTGGCCTTTCGGTTGGGCACGCTAGTGTACTATAGTCAAACATGAAATTTTATAAATATCAGTACAAGCTGGGATTGTGTACAAGAATACAGTTGATGATTCTACATCATTATTTGAGACCATTCCTGCTGTCAGAGGAGTATTTCCATACAGTTTATTTCTGCATTGGTCACCACAGATCATTTGATCCGAGTCTACTGTTTAACATTGATCTTCTCAGCATCGATTCGATGTCCTGTGTTTGTTCAGGCATTGAAGATCAACGAGTTTGTGGGTTTGAAGTTCTGTGAGGAAGCTGTGATCCGAAATGCCAACATGTCCACTGCAGTGACCAACTGTAGTGTGAGCATGTCTGGCCTCATGTGAGTACGCCTCAATACAGCATACACTTGTTTTTACTTACTGTGTGATCTGTTTCTTAACAAATTATTATTTGCAGTTCAGTTGGTCCCCCGCACCGAATGTTTTAACATTTCTACAATCAGAAACATAATTAAATTTTACTCTACAGTTGTAGATTTTTAAGGATAAGTAGCTTAGATATTGTCATTATAACCATGTGGGACATGTGATCTTTTAGGTGTACAGGAGAGCAGTATCTTGACTACCTTGGAATCGAGTACACCACCTGGGGACTCTGGGAGAACCATGTGGCTTTGATTGTTATGATGTTCATTTTCCTCATTATTGCCTATCTGAAACTCCGCTACATCAAAAAATTCACTTAATATCTGAGTTTGCATTTTCCCTTCATGGAACCAGGTTTGCAGAGTAATCACTAAAGGAACAGTACAAACTTTTAGGAAATACCCATCCAATACTCACATGCTGTTCTTGAGCAAGACAAAAAGAATCGCTCGCATATCTCTCAAACCCGGTGGCATCCAGCCTATGTAATACTCATGAAAAAGGAAACAATGGCATAAACAGTAGACCTTTGTTTGTTTACTCTTACCAAGCGGTGGCATAATGCTGACCCATTCAGTGAGTGACTGAATTCCGTAAGCAAAAGAGGAAAAATATAGAACACAGATTTCAACACTTCAACTACTAACGCTACTTGCTTTTATTGATCCTATTGGATGTAGCACAGCAACACAACAGTGACAAATCATATATTTCTGGAAAGTACCTTGAGACAACTGTTGTTGTGAATTGGCGCTATATAAATAAAGATTGATTGATTGATTTTATCACCTTTTAATGTTTAAATTATGAGTTTGTTTGCAAGCAGTAGCTTATTCACATATCCAGTAGATAGGCATTAAGATTGATCAGCGTAGCCTCATTTTCACTTTAATTAAATTCATGCATAGAACCATAACAAAATATCTTTCCTATATAGTCAAGGGTCTCATACACTTTATGCAATAAAACAACTAAATGCAAAGTTCATATTAGGTGGGTAACCCTGACATAGAAGTGGGGTCCATGCTCTAATTGTGTTAGCTCCGGGTGCTTGTTGTGAAAAGTTTGGGAACCACTGTGTTACATATTTGGTACTGAGCAGGTAGCATACAGTGTGTTTATAGAGATGTTTAAGTTGATAATAGTTGATGGATAAATTTAAAAAATCGCAGCAGCTTTATTGCCCAGATATCAGAGTCTCCGTCTCCTCAGCTAAATGATTACTCAAATTTCTCCTAGTGAACCTATGATTTCAACTCACTGGGATATTGAGTACAGGATAAAATTTTAAAAAACCTGAAAGTGAACATCAGTTGAACGTCTTTGGTGGAAAATATGTAAAAGCATAGAATTTTAACATCAAAATGTTGACTGTTTAGGAATCAATACGACATTTATGACTTTTTTTTCTCCAACTTGTTTTAGAAGAGAATATTATGATGTTTGTAGATTTTCCAACGACGTGGTATTGATGAATATGTGACATTTTTCTTTCAAGTTTATATTTCTGTTACTTATTTATCAGTTGTTTTTTTTCTAGGAATTTTGTAACTCAGTAGTCGAGATTTTTAAGCTTGTGCACAATATTTAGAAACACTTTTCGTTTTATTTTTACAATGATTATTTGTATTGGAAAATATAGAACTATAACACAATGATGATATGGGGGTTTTTTTTAAATAAACTTTTCTGTTACAGAACATCTATAAATATATTCGTGTAACCTTAGTCTTCATGTTTTGTTTTACTGCTGTCAGCAATTTGATGATGACCTATAGAAGTTATTTTGAGATTAATCAAGGAAGTTTTATGTAATGAACATAACTTAAAAGAATACTTGGTTAGTTCGTTTTTCTGGAAAAAACACAATAATGAAAAATATTTTTTTATTGCTATCAGTGCTTAGCAAGGGGCGGGTTTCAAAAAGAGCCCATAATAAACTCTGAGTTAATGACTGAACTAAAGCTTGACCAAGCCTGTAATGAGAAACTCTGGATTTCTGGTTTCACATCTGCGAATCTGAGTCGCAGATGTGAATGAACTCTGAGTCAAATTCGTGAACAAGGAAGATAAAAGCCATCATCAATGGAGCTCAGATACTGTGATTTACCATGGCAACCAGTGGGACATACTTCACGCCATTTGAGCAGGAAGTTTTAATGCGCTCACAAGCAGATATTTAGAAAACAGAGAAATAACTCTCAACTTTGGTTGTAAACATATGTGTAATTACATTCAGTAAGTCATTTTCAAGTAGGTTTAATATCAAATATGCGCTGATGCCGTTTTTTCCGTTTGAAGAAAGAAAAGAGAGCAACAACGTTGCCGGGCTGTGAGATGTTTGAGATACACGGTTTGTGAGTATCATTCATATAAATCATGGAATAAAAGCATGCTCGATTTTGGTCTCTCAGTCCTGTCCCGACGTCAGTCTATTGACGTGATGAATGATTGACACACGTAAGATCTGACAGCTTAGTTTTAGGCTCAGGAGGAGTCTGGAGCAAGATCAGGCTCTCTTGAAGGAAACCTGCCAGCGAGCAGGTTAGTTTCACATAATTTTCTGCGGTAAGTGACTCAGAGCTGAATTTATCCCGAGCTCTGGAAGAGAAAACTCAAAAGAGTTTTCCTCATTTAAGGCTTAACCCACTCAGAGATTTCCGGTAAACCCGCTTCCTGAAATACCCCGCAGGTCCCTGAATATGCACAAAGACATCTGTAAGTAAACATACAAAAAAACATACATATAGACCAACATTTATAAAAGAGAAGTACATGAATGAGAAATATTTACTTACAAATTAAAATATATATTAAAAGGAAGCTATGCTTTCCACAGAACTGTTAAAATCAGTCATTAATTGATTTAATTTAATTGATAACTATTGTTTTAAACTCAAAGCCAAAAAAGGGAGTGAAATAACACGTTTCTGTATTTTCTTTTCAAGAAACTACTTTGAAATACAACAAGCTGAAGCTCTTCAGTACTTGATTAATCATTTGTAGAAAGCCCACTGAACAAGTTTTGAATAATCTTAAATGAAATGTGACAATGACAGTTGAATGGAAAAAACTTGTTCCTATATCCCTGTCCTCAGAACGATCATTGCAGGGGATAATAGTGGTTTTAAATATTATTGTAACGTCCAGCATTTGTACATTAGCACCTATATTTTTCGAACTTCATAGATTATCAGAAGATTGTTTCACTCTGCTTTATATCTTCCCTCCCAAATGGCAACATTTAAGATCTACATCATCTATATGACTCAAACCATCGCAATACATGAATGGTTTGGCTCCAGCACTCTAATGTTATTATCTTTTACGGAGATTCCATCTTTACTATACAAAGTAAGTTGAATAAAAATGCTAAATATGAAAGGATAGCATTAATCTGAATCAGACATACTTTTTTTATTACACTTTATTTTGGCATTACATTACAAAAAAAGAAATATGTTGTAAAAAGAAAAAGTAAGGCACATGGAACAAAAAAATTGCATGGGTTTCCCATGAACACTAGATGCACTCCATATAGAAGTTTGTTTTAAGTTACAATATATATAATTAAATGATAATAAGCTGCTTAAGTGTAAGCTTCACTGACGTACAGAAGACGAGTAAATATGACAATGTGTCACACTTGTACCTACTGTATATAAAAATATAATCAGCAAATTAACAGTCATAGAAAGGCCATTTTGGTGTTTGTGTAAATGTTAAGACATGTCAGTAGATACAATAGTCAAAAGCAGGTGGGCCGTGTGTCTCATGTCACTAAAATCAGTTGCCGTGACTACAGCTGAGTGGACCTGAAGGCTAGTGTGTAGTAATGTGGCTGTTGTAAATCCTTTGTTAGTCATTAACCTTTTTCCCACACATCACTCCCTTTCACCATCCTCTTAAAGTCATATCTAATAAAAACTTAAGACATTTTGGTGAACACTTTCAAATGGTGACAGATGTCTGTCTAAACTAACTTTGTTTCATTATTTGAGGTGAAGTCTGTTGTCAAAACGTCAAACACTGTCAAAGTTTCTCATTTGTTGAGCAAAAATGGCTGCAGGTTGTAATTTATTGGGACCAGTGTGAGAAGGTTTCTAGAGCGGAAGCTTCACACATGGCCGCTCCCATTTGTGATTGTGTCGAGGCCATCGGTGGACAGGGAGGAGGATGGACGGGGCCGTGGACCGACATGGGCAGCTGGCTGTGAGTGGCTGACCTGTGAGACCATATCATCAGATTCCCAGCGCTCCAGTTCCTCCCTCACCAGCCTCTCCATCTGCTCCCTGTGTGTATCTGTGTCCCGTCCCAGACGCTCTTCCTGACAGGACAAAACAGTTTGTTTACAAGATCAGACAGGATATCAGATACCGTGCACTGAGGTTACCGTCCATCTCTGTATTAAGTCCTTACTATCGGCTTGTGATCACATTTCACCCCAGCGGCCAAACTTATTATTGAAACATGGCTTATTTATTTCAACTGCATTAGTTATTAGTTGTTTAAGATTATTTTCCTGCACTAATTGCTTCTGCGTGTGTGTGTGGGTGTCAGAAGCCTTTCAACTGAATAAATACTGCTCACTTCTGAAAGCTTACCAAGAAGCTACCTTGTTTGACTTCCAGTCTAAGGTTCTTTCTCGTACTTGATGCAACTGCGTTTTCAAAGAGATATCTACACTGCTGAAAGTCTATCTGTAGAAATACTTTCTACAGAGTCCTCATAATGTGCACAGCTGCCACAGGTATGATTCTTACTGTGGCCCTTTGCTGCATGGTATCTCCCCACTGTCTCCTTACAGCCTGTCCTGTCTATAAAGGACTGTGCTTGCAAAAAAAAAAAAAAAGGATGCTGTGGACATGTATAAAGATGCTACATGGCTTTCTTCAGGTTGAAATCTAGCAGAGGAATTTTTTTATTTTTTTTCTGTTCCTCAGGGGAAGGAGTAAAGAAGTTACCTAAACCTGCAATAATAATAATAATCTTTGCCACTTGTCAAAACCCCTGCACATTCCTGCAGTGAATACTTTGTTTGGATGAAGACAAAGCACATCAAACAGACAACACGTGAAAACATGGGGATGAGAAAGGTCTAGGATAGCAAAACGCCGCACTACAGACATCAACAATTAAAGAAGCACGGAAGATTAAGAAAATTTACTGTTGATTTGAAGACAGTATTTTGAGAGCAATCAAACCTTTCTGGGTCGATACAGAAATGTACACTAAGGAAATAAGGCAGTTGCTTTAGAGCTTTCATTTCTTCATCTATGACACACAGCAGCCTACAGTCCGACCTTAGACACTGTGAGCTAAAAGCCCGCCAACCTTAAGGGGGATGTTTACAAATGTCTTGTACATAGCAAAATAATACCAAAAACATTACAGGCACCCAGGTTAGCTGCAGATACAGCATGCTTCTATAGCGCTTAAATGATGATTGTAAAATAATGCTGGCACTCTCGCTATGCGTGCACAGTTAAATTTTGATTTAATTATTTTAATTTATTAAACATATCCAGTTAAGGATTAAACTAGAATATTTTCAGGTTTCTGCATGACTGACTGGAGATATACTATACATTCTCTTAGCATCCTTCATATTAACTTTAGATTCATCATATGACTGGTCATGTGATCTGTCATTGCTAATTTAACATTGATTAATTGTCTCTAAAAACACTGACTGTGCATCCACTGCATCTCACCTCCATGACTCCATCCAGCAGTCTGCCCAGCACGTCCCTCCTTTTGAGTTTGGCTCTCTCCATGACCTCCAGCTTAACGATCACAGCATCTATCTTGGACACTATGCTGCCGATAGAATGCTCCATCCGGTCCACACGTCTCACCAGCCTGAGAAACAGAGAGCATACCCTCCCTTATAATAACACATGTTAAATGTGTCACACTACTACAGCTGTAATCATTCAGATTCAAACGCTGGAACGACAAACAAGAGACTGGCTGATTGGAAAAGTAAAAATCATTGTAAGATTTTAGCTGATCAAAGATTTATCAATCTTGGCTTACATCTCTGATGATGGGAAACCATCCAGTGCTTCTTTGAGGTCAAAATATACATATTCAGAGTACTATATGTACAGCAACAAGTTTATATATGTCAACTATTAACTGCTGGGTAACCTTCTAAAAACAAATTTATTCATAAAAACATGGGCAACATCCACTCATCTTTTGTTTTTAGGTTGGTTTCTTTTCTTATATCAGCCTTTTTCCCTATTTTCTGTATATTTATAGACCATGGTGCTGAATTATGTTTGAGTTTATGTGCACCCAATATCTTACATGTACTTCAGTTACAATGTGTATGCTTTATCATGGAGTTTACTGATTCAGCTGCATGTAGGTTCAACAGAATAAAATAATGAAAGCGGCGTACACTTGGAACTCTTCATACGAAACGCCTCCTGAGCTGCTGCCTCGGCGACGAGAGCTGTGGCCGCTATCCTCGTCATCATCTTCTTCCGAGTCCTCCTGGGTGCGAGGGAAGCTCTTACCGCTGCTGGGTCTAGTGAGTGAATTGCGTTCCAGATCCAAGTCCTCCTGGCATACGAGCAGAAACACACTGAACATCTGCAGGTGTTGTAGATGAGTGGACACTACTACATACACACAGTGTGCACTTTCTTATATTTATCAGAATCATTAGCACTTGTTTAAAAAAAATAAATAAATAAAAAACATTGGGGAAAGTGTGTTGGTGTCATCACTCACTCTCTCTTTTTCCAGATCATCTCTCATTTGTTGGTGCTCATGCTCTGTAAGCTCCTGATCACCATCATGATCATACTTGGCAAATATGGCCTGAATCTCTGCGTCAGTGTGGCCCTTTCTGAGTAAAGTTAAAAAAAACACATCTATAGTACTTGCTGATATTAACAAATCAAACACACACATTGAAACGGCATTATAATCGTTTGTAGCTTTTAGCCTCCTTTGCGACTTTGTTCACCCTTTAAGATCCTGGCGAAGTTCATCAAAGTTGAGCTTGCCCCCGGCCTGACGCAGACTGTCAGTGATGTGGTCCACTGCCGTCTTCTTAAGTCTCAACTTCATCAAAGCTTTGTTACAACCCTAAGAGGAAGAAGTTACATTTAGACTTGCCTGAACAAATCATCTCCAAAATGTTACTTAAGAAGTCAGAAGGATACAAACACAATCAAATATGTTCGTATTTCATGCCGTACAACAATAACAACACTGGCAATTATGTCCAATGCCTGCCTTCACTGTGAACAAAACATCATCTCTCTCGTTAAAATTACAAGACGGTGGTCTTTAGACTGGGGACCCCAGCAACAAGGACTGATTTCAATGCCATTCTTGGGGAAGAACTTCGGTTTGGAACAGAAGTTTTGTGGTATGTGGAAAAATTCAGGATTTGTACTGTACATTAGATAAGAAATGGTTGATTTAAATATAATAATAAGACTACATGTCTTCAAAATGTAAGCTGGCAAAGGTCATCCCAGGATCAGATGCCACCTGTATGAAGTCATTAAGCATTTTTAGGAGATGACAAATTTTGGAATTGTAGCTGAAATAACTTAAGCCAAAATAACTGAAACTTGGTTTGATACCTTTTTAATGAGATCACTCATTTCCATTTCAGATCTCTGCTGAGACATGTCAGCCTTCACCTCCGAGTACGTGTCATTGATGATGGCTAGGAACATGTTCTACATGGAGAGAAAGAGAAAAGTATAGACCGTGGGTTTGAGAAACAACATGGGGAGATATCTCACCCCAACAATACCTGTGTTACTCTCCTACTCACCATGAGAATAAAGAAAATGAAGAAAACAAAGGTTGTAAAGTAGATCGGTCCGAGCACTGGATTTGCCTCCTCTATTTCAGAGAACTCAAAGTCTCCCAGAATGATCCGGAACTGGGTGAAACTACGAACACACACAATTCAGTACAATTAATTCACTTTGAAACAGCAAGAAACCGTGAGGTATTTCAGTGTCCAATGTCAAATTGAAAGTACTGTGTTTGTGCATTTGTGGACTAGATTTTGAATGCTCTCACATGCTGGCCTGGAAAGTGCTGAAATCGTTGACCTGGGTTCCAAACACCAAGTAGGCCAGCTGAGCGTATGCCAGGAAAATGATGAAGAACATGATGGCAAAACCCACAAGGTCCTTGGCACAGCGAGACATGGTGGTGGACAGCTGACTCATGGTCTTATTGAAGTTGATGAACTTAAAAAGCTGAATGGATGAGATAACTTAATTACATCCTCTATGTTCATTTTAAATCTATCATGAGCACAAGGGGAAAATATATATACCTTGACCCAGGAAAAGAAGACGATGATTGCAGCCACGTTGTTGAACTGGAGTTGCAGGTTGGACAAAGACTCAAAGCTGGGATGAGCAGTGTGGTTATCCAACAGGCCTTTGAGAAGATTGCCAACCATGGCTGTTCTGGTTATGTTCATAATAATTGCGACCACACTCAACTAACGAAAGACAACAGATTGGACAAGCTCGGTCAGTCTTGTTAAAACGTCATTCATCTCCATTGTGCCTCTAATGAAAAAATAATTGGGGGACTTGGTCATGCCCTAAAATTCTTATTTCAGCTCTCAGGTGAGATTAAGAAACCCTTTGGGACTGATGTTCCTCTAAATTCTTTGAATTTTGTTTTATTTGCTTCCAATTATTAACTCAGTTATAGGTACATTTCTAAGATTAGCCTTTTAAGTGGAACGCCTTACAATTTAGCAACGGTTGGATGAAAAACCTCCTTATATTTCAGGTTGGTAAGAAAACTATTTCTATTTAGCCTCTTGAGATACGTCCACATGTTTTAGAAGACTCCCCTGAAGAAATTTTAAGGGGACTGGTTCCCAGTTGAATTATATTTGAATAAGGAATGGTAGAGTTATGAAAATTGGTGGATCAAAAATAATAGAATTACTTATTTACACCACATTTAGTTGGCCCTTCCGTTTGCAGCACCCCCTACAATTTTTCCTGTGTCACCTCTTTTTGTGTTGTTTTTGTTTACTTTGTGTATCGTATCCCAGTGCGATCTGAAATAGAAAATAAACTAAAAAGTAAAAATGTCAACAATAATCACAAAATACCTTGTTTCCTATCTCTACTGTAAGTACTGTATGATATGAACAGGTGTGAATATGAGGGATGGATGGATTTGTTCATATTTGCACAGGTATCTCTGTATTTATGTGTAAATAAATATATATGAGCAGTATGTTCAAGTAGTTGTTGGTTTATGTGTGCCTTTCTGAAGATTTTGTTCCTTTAGCAGATGGATTCTACTGAAGTATATCATTCGTTTTTGTTTTTTCCCTCTTTTGGGATATTTGTGTAGTGTCTGGTTGACACAAATGTGCTATTGTTTATTTGTATTGTAATTTTAAAAAACCTGATAGAAAAATATTAATACATTAATAGTGTCAAATAGGATTTTGATACACACCGCAACAATGAGAACGTCCAGACAGTTCCACAGGTTCTTGAAGTAATGTAGGCGGTGGATGCGGATCTCCAGCACCTCCTCCACCACGTAGTACACAATGAAGAGGGTGAACGCCACTTCACAGAAACCCACAAAGTAGTCCCAGCTGGACACATACCGTATCAGACGCACTGTCTGGAACTGCCAGGATGTCACCGCCCCACCAGTGGCGGGGAACTCCACCAACAACCTGAAAAATGCAACCAAAAAAAGGTATTAGAACAGTATATCATTTTTATATTAATCAACTAACAACACATCCGCAGATTGGTCGTGTTTACGCAATAACTCAAAAACCCTTTTCATATTGATTTTGGGAGAGGTTGGTTGCGTATTTCCACCACTAGGGGAGCTTTATCTGCAAAAGTTCTCTGTCAGTAATTTGTCAACCGTTGGTCCGATTTAGTCCAAATTTGGTGCATATGAATTGACTTGAAGGGATCTTTCTTTTATATACATCATATTTTACTCTTATAGTTCTTTCTTTACTGACTTGGGGGAGCTTTTTTTTTTTGATACAAACAAACACTTTTTTCAAACATAACTTCACATGTTATTTAAGGAGTTCAATCAGCGGGACTTTTGGGCGATACACCCTTGTAGTCGGGGATGACAGTGTGGGCCCAGTTGTACTTTTACAATGGTAGTTACGAAGTTATTTCATACATTTTGCGACAAAAATGTGAAATTTCTGACAAATACTTTATGGATCCCAGAATGGGAAATTCAATCAATGAGAAATAAATCTTTCTTTAAATGCTGTAACTGATGCTTTTCACCTGGCGATGCAGAAGAGGTTTATGTTTCCGTTGTAGACAGAGAAGTCGAGGAATACGGCTCTGGTGCCTCTGCCCAGCCACAGGTGGTCCCTGAGAAGCTGCAACTGAATCACCGACTCTTCTTTCGTTCGAGACAGGTCTTGATAGTATCCTCCGCCTCCATATTTTGAAACTTGACCCCAATAACTGCTTGCATTTGTCTCACTCTCAGTTGCATGAACCCAACTAAGAGACACCAGAAAGACGACACTCAGGAAAGAGCCACCTGCTAGTCCAATACATAAATTACAGCGTCCTTTTGTACTTACGCGGTTCCATTCTTGGGACCAAACGAGGCAGTGTCCTCATTTGTTGGGGTGTACATGTTGTAGCATTCCTGGACCTCATCTCTTAGATCTTGGTGGACGGAGCAGGACTCATTGCGCACTTTGACCTGCCGGAGCCTCGGGACCCCCAGGAGAAGGTTCTCATAGTAGATGAGACTCTGGTTCTCTGGCAGGGTCTGGTTGTTGTACCACACCTCCCAGTACATACCATTAAGGAAAGGCCCCTCCGTGAACTACAAATGTAGAACAGTTAGGATTATGTAAAAATAGGCATTGATGAGTAATTTCCCATGTTTAATGCATTGTAAGCACCAGTGTACTCTGATTAAGAGAATTATAAATACCAAGATTTACAAATTTTTACTATGATGAAATTTCAAAATACTGATAGCTTGTTTTTATTGAAGATGTAGTTTGACCTGTTCAACATACAAGATTAGTGCTACTTTAATATCTGTTCTTAGGTATTATATATATGTAGTGTCACATGTAGCTCCTGCCAAAATAGATTTAGCATAGCCAAAAGTGAGAACGTTTGGAACCACAGCTAGTCCAATTCTGTCCGGAGTTAAAATAATCCAGCTAGAATAAATTCAGTGGCTAACTAAGGAGGTAATGGTAGCCCAACTTCAACTCAGCTGACTCGTAAGACAAGGCTCTCAATTCACCAGTCCATCTACCTTCAAACCCTTCCTGATGGTCTTGAGCTCTCGGTAGTTACCATCAACATGAGGTCAAGGATACAAGCAAATTAAATGAGCTTCCTTTGAAAGATGCTGCCAGTGCTTGGTGCGGGTGAGAACCCTGGCAGCTGAGTTTTTGACAGACTGGAGCCGGTCCAGGGCTTTGCTGGGTACTCCAGACAGGACTCCATTACAGATGAAGGCGTTGATGGCCGACGATGAGAGATTTTCTTGAGGTGGTAGGAGGCGGATTTTGTGATGGATTTGATGTGTGATTGAAATGAAAGGGTGGAGTTCAGGATGACGCCTAGATTGCGGACCTTGGAGAATGGGCAGATGGAGTAACCAGCCACGTCTAGGAGGAGATCTCCAACCTTCCGGAGCAATGCTTTAGGGGCCACATCCATGAGTTCTGTTTTGCTAATGTTTAGTTTGAGGTTAGATGACATCCATGTTTTTATTTCATGTAGGCATATGACTAGTGACTGGGGAGGGAGGTGGATGGATGGCTTTGTGCTGATGTAGAGCTGTGTGTCGTCGGCGTAGGAGTGAAAACTGAGAACAATGATATTGATTGGTGGATGGAAGGATAAATGGACGGATGGATAGATCAATCTTGTTACTTTTTAACAGTAATGTAATAATATAATATTTTCTAGCTTTTATGCTGAGCTAACCAGACAGATAAGTATGAGTGGTATCAATTTTCTCACCCAACTCACAGTAAGAATGCAAATCAATATCTTTCCAAAAAATGTTTAACGCTTCTTTAAAACGCTTGCATTGAACCTACAGTACATATTCAGAATTAAAGCGCAAAAGTTGATTTTTTTTTTAGATAATTTTTGTATTTTACCTCCCAGAAATCTTCCATCGTTGAAAGGCTTCTGAAAGTGGAAGTGTCCCCAGGAGACATCGGTGTGTCCAGGAAAAGCTGAGACATGACTTTGGTATAGTAGTACATGTTGACACTCACCATTCCATAGGTCACTACAGAGAAAACCACAAACAAAAACTCCAGCACACAAACCAAATACGGCTTAAATAAAGAATGAAAAACAGTAGAATTTACAGCGGTTGGGTATTTGTATGCCTAAATTCGTTTACATCCAAAAAGGTGCCAGTATTAGGTTCCAAATCAAAAGAGCTTGCTTTGAGTCTCTTGGCCCGAATGTAATTGAATTATCGTGATATTCCTTCCTTTAGTTGTGCTGATAAAACTTCAAGTTTAGCATTATACTGCCTATTAAAATTCACAAAGAAAAAAAAGTTAACTTAAGAGTCAGTACTTATAATATTCCCTGAATTAAGTTGAGTTGAAATGCCATCATTAATATGTGATTCAAATAGAAAATTCAAGGTGATTTGGTTTGAACACAACTTGTAATGAGTATTCAAGGGTCAACCTTGTATGCAAAAATATGTTGTGTCAATTTGCTGTATTTTTGAGTGATAACTTACATATACAAGTAGTGATGAGGAACGCGATATATGTGAGCATTTCCCTCAGTACGTTCCTGAGGTACCTCTCTCGGCTGCTGTCACTGTCCTCCATCAGCTCTGTGCCCCATAGAACTGGGTAGACAAAAATCAACTCAGGTTAACATCAGCAGCAATAGAATATTCAGGAAGACAAGTACAAAAATACTCAAGCACTGTAAACCTTTACAATTATTATCTGGCAGCAGCTTCACCCGCAGAATACTATTTTTTTTAGAAATAAAGTATACTTTACTGCTGGAATTTATGCAGTTCAAAAATTAATTCTTATTAGCAACAAAATGCTTTTAATGAGAGCTCTGTCTGTAAATGACTGTATATGTTTACATTTTAACTGCATTTGAAGCCACAGCATGTATACTGTATTATAAATTAAATGTATTATTATTATTATTATTTAATTATTAAAAATGTTCCCGTAATACTACAGGTCTTATGGTGAATCTACAACAATCTCGTAGTGCCCTTCTTGTCTGACTGACAACTCAAAGCCCTTTACACATGTCAGTATTAAACTGTTCACACACCATAACAATGCAAGTACGAGGCTACCTCATCATCAGGTGTAATAACTATTCATCCCATCCCTCACATACTGGTACATGTAGAGTGTAGTGCCCGGAAATTGAACCACAAACCTCCAGTAAGTGGATGATTGCTGCCGCTGCCGCTGCCCCCCCGTGCTACAATTCAGGTTCACACAATGAAATGATCTAGGTTAAGTCAGTGAGCCTTGACTGATTTAACTATTTGAATCCTGAGGGCATATAGTTGTATTAGAAATACAAGAAGTAGTAGTGAAATAACAACTTTAGAAGTAGAAAAACATTTGAAGCTTGGAACAAATTAGACCATGTACAATGAAGTTATAACATTAATTTAAAAAAAAAAAAAGGGTTCAAGCGAGTGACTAACTTCTGATCTTTTGCAGAATTGGTTTCAAGCAGCTGCGTAGATCGTGCGTCTCCTGTGGCCGGCCATCTACAGGTGGAGTCGGGTACAGTCCTCCTCGGGGGATGTGGCTGCTACTGCCGCCGCCGATGTAGCTGCCCAGGCCGCTGCTGCAGCTGCTGCTAGAGGCCGTAGACGCCGACCTCCTCCCGGGACTCGCTGGAGGCCAGTCGGCCTTCATGATCTCATCCCCAGGCTCAAAACCCGGGTTGTCCCGACTCCATGCTTGCCTGGAGGGTGGGGACGGGGTCCCAATGACTCCCCCGAGACCCAGGTCTTGATGCTGGATGCTCTCCATCTCTATCCCCTCGTTAGAGTCAAGTCTGTGTGGCGACCTGCTAGCCTGGCTCTGCGGCTGCTGCTGCTGCGGTCTCACTCGGGATGAACTCATGGTCCAGTGTGTTAGCGAAGATAAAACAAATTTGTTTAACTGATGCAGAATACCATGTTTGAAAAAACAGAAGTTTATAAGTCTCGAGCTTAATCCAGATATAAATAAACGCCAAAATCAGAGCTAATGAACTAAAACTGACTTAAAGGCATAAAATCGTCGGATGATAGGCAGTAGTCAGAAGCGAACCAGTAAAATTGAGTGATCCTGGTGCTAAGAGTCACTTTTAGTAGCTTTCACTCTGATAAAAACCGTTAGGAAAAGTTTCCATGTGAAAAACATCAGACGATCGTCTTCATTCCGTCTCAAAAACCGAATCAAGAACAAAAGACGGCTTTAAAGCGTTTAAAGTTGTTATTTAGTAAGATACTGAAGTTATTGACTTATGAACTATGTCCGTTAAATTGTCGATTGCATTAAAAAAAGTTATTTATATAGAAGCAGAACCTTATTTCTCCTGGACCATGACAGCCATCTTGTTTCTGAACCCCCCTCTCCCAAAAACCTCAGACTCCCGTTTGTTAAGAACTCACAGCAGTGCAGTAAAGGATGGAAAACACATTTTCTTCACCAAAATATTCAGTGGCACAACTTTTAGCAGATGTTTGTTTAAAAATAACTGACTGAATCCGCCGCTTTAAATATCGAACCAGTAGTTTTTCCACGATTATTAAAGATTTAAGCTCAGTTTCCCAAAGTTCCTTTTTGCATAAAGTTTTCATTGCAAGTCGTTTTAAAGCATTTATGCTATTCAAAAAACATTTCAATCTTTTAAATGCACTATTTAGATGAATACAGAAATCATCATTACATAATCACAGTGTGTTTGAGTCATTCGGTTGCCATGGCAACAAGAAGTGTAGGAATGAAACTAAAACCCTAAGTTTAAGAAACATATGCTTCACGGTTCTATTTCCATTTCATTCCGCTTTGTACGTCTTATGGACCGTCTTATTTGAGGCATATATTGTTCTTATTTAATACCAGTATTTATACTACAGTTTGAGGTCATCAACTAATTATGATGTACTTTTATAGATTAAGCTGCCCTGCAGTAAGTATGTTATGAAAAACAATGTTGGAGTTCGCTTGTTGCAACAATAACAATGAAGTGATGAAAATATTAGTGCAGTAATAATTACAATTTATTTATTCAAATTAAAATGTTCTCTATTCACAACTATACTATACAAATTATATAATATATATCATGTATCCTAAAGGGCCTTTACTTGTAACAGAATATTGGAGATTACTAAAATTCGAGGAATTCCACACTGATATCCATAAATAAAAGGTCACAACCCTTGTAAAAGTACATTGTTTTGTTATTATTGCAAAAGTTTTATGGGTGAATTCAGGCTATTTTCTAGGATTAAACTGGGTGAAATGTCAGAAATATCAGTAGGCCTAACCTCCACCTCAAAATCTTAAATGTCGTTTAGGCTAAATGATATAGCTTATGATCATGGAAATTTATGATTCTTTGGAAATTTTGAGAAATTAATTTAATATTTTAAACTTATTTTCGACTTGATGCTGTTTTAACCACTTCAATGATACCAGAATGATGGCATGTTCTGCGCACTAGCTTGTTTGACCACTTGATGGCGCTCAATATCCACTTATTCTTGTTACGTTTGGAGCTTCACTACTTGCGTTAATAATAATAATAATACATTTAATTTATAATGCACTTATAATGCACTTTTTTATAATGCGTTACCATTGTTAAATGTGGTTATTTTGTAAATAAAAACATAGTTTCTGTTTGAGACAACATTTTATACAGCAGATTATGTAGAAAGTTCAAATTCAATAAATTCAAATTTATATGCCACCATCACTTCCTTCTGGGAGTGAGTTAGGTTTTGCCGTTCATTATTTTTATTCCTGAGGTTTGCCAGCTAAATTTCTAGAAAACTTTAATTTATTTTAGACAACAAACTTCTCTTGGCTTTGATAATATTTTTTAATTTTAATCATCTCTTAAAATACCATATGGTTCTTGTTTTGATGGAGAACAATATTTTACTGCACAAAATCAGTTTGCATGAACATTTATGAGGTGATATGACCTGGTTTAACCCATCAGTTAATCCATTTAGCCTAAAATTCTCACAATAAATAAAAGTTGAAATAAAAACTATTATTTGGAGGTATTTGTTGATTTAACGTCTCAAAAACTCTACATTGACCATAAAATGACAAATCATTCAGTCAAGTATGTTTTTAAATAGAATAAATAAATCTTATAAAAAATATGTCAGATGAAATTTTGTATTTCCTGGAAATTGTCACATTTAGATTAGATCAACCTTATAGTAAAGCATGATTTTAGAAATCTATTTGATCATTATTAAACTTGTTTTGGTTGTATCAATTAAAACATTCTCAAATATGCACAAAAAAATCTTACTTATCAAATAGCAGTTTTTCAATAGCCGTGGTTAATGCCACCTCCTTGTTGAGCTCTTTAATCTGTGGTGTCCTGCATGGCTCCATCCATGGCTCCTTACACTTTAGATACCACTGGGTCAGATTATAAACAAGCCTAGTCAAGCGACACACATTTTTACCTTCGCCAAGGAACAAAGTTAAGTTTTCATTTCCATTTTCTGTCTGGCCATAAAAAGGATTACGGAAAAAATGATTGATGGATTTGCTCGAAATGTTACCCAGAGGTAGGTTTTGGCATTTCGTACAGATGATTACATTTTGTTGATTTTGGTGTGTTTCGCAGTATTAAAAATAAAATTCAATAAAAAGTCGTTGGGCCATCACAATGTGTAAGATGCTCTGTTGAAATTGTTTAAATTTTTTATGCCTTTGAGTCCTTTGATGTTACTTTGGGGATGGAGCTGGGGGCAGTGAGCTGAACAAAGACACTGAAGGGGAAAGTGCATGAGCAGACAAGTAGCATTTCAGTTTGTTGGTGTTGTCTGTAGATTTAGAGGCTGGTTATAACTCATACATTAATATAAAATTCTGCATAAATGTCTCCTAAACCTTTGGAATTATTATGCTTTGTTCCTCTAATGTTTTATGCTGGAGAAGAATAGAAAATTATGCAACAATTACGATGGCCGACAGGGGCAAATGTACCGCAAACATCAGTTTGAAAACATGCACAAGCTGCAAATTACTGAAACGTCTTCATGAAGTTGACAACCCATGCACGCAGCAAAAGCAACAACACAATACATTAAGAAAAAACGAATAAAACCACAGCAAAACTTAAAAAAAAGAATCGCCAAAAAACAACACATTAAGAAAAGCATCTACAAAAGCCACAAGACGACGGAAGTTTTTAAGAAGGACACACAAGGGTGATGCATCCCCGGTCACGTTTTTTTTTTAATTGCTTAATTTATTGAATAAAATAGATATAATGCACATAACTTTCATGATATTGTGATTAACCGTGGTAGCTTCACTTAACTTATGGGTGATGCAGTCATATGACTAAGAATGAGATTCACTGAGACTCACGTCAACTGAACTGTCTATAATTGTCACCTGCATTGTCTATAAATACGTGTATGTTGCTAAGCGGAGACATGTCAAATCACAAATGTGTACAAATTTGGGCATTCTTAAAACGTTTTAACTGACTCCATAACATTCCAAGTTAGTCTCCTGCAATCAGTTTGCCGTTCACTAGGTCTAACCACTTAAAACGAATGCACTTTAAGTGCTACTAATAGTTTATAGGGCGCTAGAAAACTAAGTTTGGGGGCGGGACTATTTGTATTTACGTCATATAAATGTTGCTTAGTGTAAATAGTCCATTGGCTGGAGCTTTGTGACGGGGTTCTCTGCCCCATTTTGCAGGGGTAAAACAATAAATAGAAGCTATCACTTTAAAAATTCGATCTGTGGTACAGCAGATATCATAACCTATTGGAAAGCAAACCGTGGGAATTACTACAGCATACGCCTGAGATACTCTGTATTTCCGTACAGGGTTACTTGAAGTTTTTTGTTTTCGAGTAATTTTGTATACATTAATAGGTCCTTCACAAGGTAGGTAGTTAAGGTCTTCTCCAAGCAACCTCAAATCAACTAGGAAACGACTGATTGCTAAGGTTACCCACTACAGCTAAAGTTAGCAGCATTGTCTAGTGAAAACAACGACATCGCGATAGACAGTGAATATTTACAGTTGCCAGATGTGTGTTGATACTGTATGATACTGTAAAAGATATCTTTGAGAATTCTAGTAGGAATTAACACGTGTACGTAATATTTTTCTGCCGTCCTTTGTATTTGATTTAATCAAAGTTAGCTGCACCAAACTTGTCCGATTGAAATTGGCTCGACTGTTAGTGTGAGTTGGCGGTAATACATTTTTTTTAAAGTTTGGCAAAAGGTTGTGTTATGAATTTTTCGACTATAATACAGTATATTATAAATTTGCTGCTAATAAAGCACGCTTCATAAAGATAATTTCAAAAAGCACTACTGTGGGCTAAGCTATGTGAGTTTGACGGATCATTGTTTGTATCAACGTAACGAGTTTTATATGACATTATAGCAAAATGGCATCTTGACAGTTATATATTTTACTGTGTTGACCGATATGTATCCCTCCAGAACAACGAGAAAAGGTGACCAACACCGGCTAAAGGGAGAAAAAAATGACGACGCCACAACTTAGCCATAGCTAGTGTTAGCCAGCTATCTACCTAGCATAGCTTGGTGTTGTTGTAACGTATTCCAACCTTGCATAAACCAATTGAGATGACAGTGGATATGCGGATAGTTTATTTATATCTGATTTCTTTTGTTCACGTGATCTGAACCATAGAAATTACTGGAACAGACCTAGGCATTGAAAAGCAATATCAGTCATGTCTATTATGAATATACTTCATGTGTGAAATTGTACAATGTAACCTTTTTAAAATTATGTAAGGTAATACAAATCACATAATAGTCAAATAATTGATCTGTATTTGACCCATCCCTGAGGAGAACTGGGCATCCCCACTGTTAGCAATAGTGTTAGCGTAAGCATTTAAGGCCTCGCTACTAACACATACAGTAGGCCACTTATGTCATATAGGACCATACAGATTTGTGGAGGACCTGTGGGTGGTCAGATCCTTTAAAAGTAGGATTATTCGTTTCCTGGTTGATTTGGTAAGCCATCCAGTTTGGACAGCTGAAGCCGTCGTTTCCCTTTTATCTGCAGCCGGTCTCCCTCTTTGTTTCATTGGATGGACGTGATGGCGCAGTTGAATGTTAGCTGATGTGTTAGCCCGCTTTCCTAAAAGCCGTCATGGGTCATGGGAAACGTTGGTTTCGTGTAATAACGAAAGTGGAATTATGTTTCGCATTCGAGAGAACTTCTTATCAGCTGTGACCTGAATTGTAATAATAATACATTTAATTTATAATGCACTTTACATTTCTACAAATACATCTATATTTTAAGCGGAGACCTGACAAATCCAAAATGTGCACAAATATGGGCATTCTTAAAACGGTCTTATAAAAAACGACGTTTTAACTGACTCCATAACATTCCAAGTTAGTCTCCTGCAATGAATTGGCAGTTCGTTAGGTCTAACCACTTAAAACGAATGCACTTTAAGTGCTACTTCAAATCAGAAAATCCTAATGAAAATTATAATATGCTGTTGTAAACTCTGTCAAAGTATGGTTTGTTGAGGAGCAGTAGAAATGTACAGCATTTTTACCTAAATTAACTGACAGTTTTTTTTAATGGAAGTACCTGTTATATTTGCAGTTCACTTTTCGTGGGCACTGCACATCTTTGTATTTTTCCTTTTATCTATTGTCTCATTACTAATACATGTTTGCATTTTGTTTCAGCACTTATTATTGTTTACCAAAGAAATGGTGATGGAGAAGCCAAGTCCCCTGCTTGTAGGGCGGGAGTTTGTGAGGCAGTATTACACACTCTTGAACAAGGCACCAGATTTCCTGCACAGGTAATCTCTCACATTTGAAATGACTGACACTAAATTTGTTGGTGTTATTTATATACTCAATAACTGTCGTATCATTTTGGCGACTAGGTTCTACGGGAGAAATTCTTCTTATGTTCATGGAGGACTTGACCCCAGTGGGAAGTTGACAGAAGCAGTGTACGGGCAAGCGGTAGGTGGTATGACCCATATAAAACATGAACATGAACATTAAATTCCTATGTGGTTGGTGTCTGATAAAATAATGCTTGTATTGTAAAAGCACCTGCTTTGATTAAATTAACTGTGGCACAAATGATCCTTGATAAATATTTGAGCAATGAATAATGTCAAAACAAATTAATATGTTGACATGATTTTCAAGTAGTAAAAATCTTGATGCCATTTTTCGAAACAACAGTCATTTGTATAACAGTATGTCTACATTTTGATTATCAAACCTATAAAACGGGATAACTTGGTGGGTTTACATGGACAGCCTAATTTTGAACTGATTTGGAAAAGAAGCCTAATCAGAAATAATGCGGCATGTAAACAACTCATTTCTGAAAGAGAAGGCCCTTCCCAATTGAGATTTCATTCCTTTGCAAGGGGGTAGTAGTCCTTTCAAAAAGACTTACGGAAAGAAAACCACTGCATACAAACAATGTTTGTGAATAATCCCTGGCAAGTGCATGCCTGGGATTTATCAAGCAATTATCTATCCAAAAAAAAAAAATTATTTTGATTGATAATTGTTTTTATTGAATCAAAAATGTTACCAAATGCAAATTGGGCAAAAATAAAAAAATCCCTGCACCTGGAAACGTATTCCAAAAAACTAACAAACTGCATTAATAACTTGAAGCTGATTTCACAAGCAGTAAGGTCTCATACTATGCCAAAATTAAAAGAAATTCCTGAACAGAAGAATATTCTTCCACTAACCCTGAAGACACCTTGAGTCTATCAGCTTTTATGAGTATATTCTTTGGACTGATGAGATGACGGTAGAATTCTTTTCGAAGACAGGGGTAAATACAACATTCCACACATCGATAAGAGATATTAGCAAAAATAAGTAAGCGAAAGTACGGAGGCACATGACTGAATACAATAGTCAAGGAACTAAAAATATAGTGTATGATTGAAA
Source organism: Lophius americanus (assembly GCA_037951165.1). Lineage (NCBI taxonomy): Eukaryota > Metazoa > Chordata > Actinopteri > Lophiiformes > Lophiidae > Lophius > Lophius americanus. The sequence goes on from JBBDHG010000091.1 coordinate 5,756,440, forward strand.
TAATAAGAAACTTAAAAAAGAAATTAATGAGAAAATTAAAATGGTCTCTGATTAATTTGTGAATTCAGGATC